>JAOTON010001406.1:0-1338861 GCA_034440635.1 Lepas anatifera | reverse complement strand
TCCGGTCACTGATTGGCTGTTTCAGAGAGGTGTAGTAGCAGGCTTGTGGCAATTCCCTCGAAAACCGCACCCCTAGCTCTATTTTTGGTCCATGAAAGCATCATTAGTGTTCCATTGCCTTAACACTAATCCATAGGGTATCTTCAAACTGGGGGTGCCGGTGTATACAGAGGGGCACTGTTTGCACCTATGACCATCTGATTCAAGAAGATGGTGTCAGTAATCGTCGTTTCAGTGCGTAAAAGGGCTATCTGTACGAACAGAGACCGTATACCCTCCCAAAATTCAGTTTTGGAGGGGTGCCCGTCTGCATTCAAGGTCACGTTGCACGCGCTAGAGGGGACACAAATGATTTCCGATGGTTTCATATGACTCATAACCTCTCTGGGTACAAACGAGGCAAGTTTCGTCAAAAATAGGCCCATACAGTCGCAGCCAGGGGCTTGTGTACTCCAAAAGGAGAAAATCTCCAGAAATTTTAGAAACCTCTAAAAATCTCCTTAATGGGGGACCTTTATCGAAACAAGTGTAGGGCAGGTAAAGTATGTTAGTGGTCATAGTTGCACCGCAGGTGTTAGTTTTACCCCCATCTTTGAAAGGCCTGGGTGCTATAGGGGCCACCCACCCGACTGGAGAGGAAAAAATATATTTTAAAGGTTTTGCGCAGTGGAGGACCCCTGGCCAATCTCATACTACCCATTAACCACCCATCCAGTGGCCCCAGGCATTGTGTCCATGGATGCATGCACTTTTTGGCCCAAGGGGCCACCGGTGCCCCACCGGGGCCTCCTCTAGGGGGCAAAAATGAGATTTTTGGGCTGCAAGGTCAATTTCAAGGTCAAATTGCACTCAACTAAGGATTTTCCCAGATATACCACCCATACCCCCCAGTAGTCGAAGGTACCGACTAACACCTCAAAGAATTTCAGAAAAATCGTTGGAGGCATTTTTGAGAAAATTTTAATTCTTTAATTTTCCGAAAAATCTCCGTAGACTTAACACGTAAAATTTCACGTGCAGATTGCACGTGCTTCGAAGTTTTCCTGGGGTAGTGACCCATATCACGGGGTAGGTCCCCATGGGGACCATATCATATTAAAAAGAACAAAATCTATCGAGCCGATTTTCAGCAAATTGGCCATCTTTGTTTCCGTAATGTTAAACCCTATGGAAAAAAGGGGTGTCGATTGCACGTGCATCGGAGTTTTCCTGGGGTAGTGACCTATGCCAAAAAGTAGATCACCATCGGGACCCTAACTCTAGAAAAAATCATCAAAATCGTACGAGCCGTTTGGGCTGGTACCAACTATCCCCGATCTCCAACAAGTAGATGAAAACATCTCCCTGATGAGTTAGCTCAGTTGATTTTCAATGGAAAATCTCAATTCTAAAGAATAGAGATTTTTGGCATTTGCAATCACCTTCGGTTACGTGGGGGCGACGCCTTTAGGGGCATCGCGGGACCGAAGGTGATTGCTCGAGCACCTATTCGCTTCTCCGGAACGGAAGACCCTTAATAGTGAATAGTTTTGTGAGGTCTGCACGTGCACAACTTGCACCTTCCTGTTTTTAGTTCATAAAACCGCCACTGAACAATTTGGCAGAAAATGACAAATTTGAATCTCCGGAACGGAGGACCCTCGATAGAGACTGGCTTTGTCACGTGAGCACGTGCAAAACTTCCACCTTGCTGACTTTAGTTCATAACGTAACCCCTACATACCAAATTTCAGCCGAATCGGCCCACTGGTTGTAGAGATATAGCCCATTGGGGTTATGCGCTACTGCGCATGCGCAGTGCCCCGGTCACTGATTGGCTGTTTCAGAGAGGTGTAGTAGCAGGCTTGTGGCAATGTTCCCGAAAACGGTACCCGTAGCTCTATTTGTTTGGCCCTGCAAGTCATCATAAGTGTTCCATTGCTTTAACACTAATTAGTAACACAAACGACACTTTTTAGCACTTAACACTAATCCATAGGGTATCTTCAAACTGGGGGTGCCCGTGTGTACAGAGGGGCACTTTTTGCACCTATGACCATCTCACTCAATCAGATGGTGTCAGTAATCGTCGTTTTAGTACGTAAAGGGGCTATCTGTACGAACAGAGACCGTATACCCTCCCAAAATTCAGTTTTGGAGGGTGCCCGTCTGCATTCAAGGTCACGTGGCACGCGCTAGGGGACCCAAATGATTTCCGATGGTTTCATATGACTCATAACCTCTCTGGGTACAAACGAGGCAAGTTTCGTCAAAAACAGGCCCATACAGTCGCAGCCAGGGGCTTGTGTACTCCAAAAAGGAGAAAATCTCCAGAAATTTTAGAAACCTCTAAAAATCTCCTTAATGGGGGACCTTTATCAAAACAAGTGTAGGGCAGGTAAAGTATGCTAGTAGTAATAGTTGCACTGCAGGTGTTAGTTTTACCCCATCTTTAAAGGCCTGGGTGCTATAGGGGCCACCCACCCGACTGGAGAGGAAAAATATATTTTAAAGGTTTTGCGCAGTGGAGGACCCCTGGCCAATCTCATACTACCCATTAACCACCCATCCAGTGGCCCCAGGTATTGTGTCCATGGATGCATACACTTTTTGGCCCAAGGTGCCACCGGTGCCCCACCGGGGCCCCCTCTAGGGGCAAAAATGAGATTTTTGGGCTGCAAGGTCAATTTCAAGGTCAAATTGCACACAATTTAGGATTTTCCCAGATATACCACCCATACCCCTAGTAGTCGAAGGTACCGACTAACACCTCAAAGAGTTTCAGAAAAATCGTTGGCACCATTTTTGAGAAAATTTTAAATATTTAATTTTCCGAAAAATCTCCGTTGACTTAACACGTAAAATTTCACGTGCAGATTGCACGTGCTTCGAAGTTTTCCTGGGGTAGTGACCCATATCACGGGGTAGGTCCCCATGGGTACCATATCATATTAAAAAAGGAACAAAATCTATCGAGCCGATTTTCAGCAAATTGGCCATCTTTGTTTCCGTAATGTTAAACCCTATGGAAAAAAGGGGTGTCGATTGCACGTGCATCGGAGTTTTCCTGGGGTAGTGACCTATGCCACAAAGTAGATCACCATCGGGACCCTAACTCTAGAAAAAATCATCAAAATCGTACGAGCCGTTTGGGCTGGTACCAACTATCCCCGATCTCATGCAGTTGATGGAAACATGTCCCTGATGAGTTAGCTCAGTTGATTTTCAATGGAAAATCTCAATTCTAAAGAATAGAGCTTTTCGGCATTTGCAATCACCTTCGGTACGTGGGGGCGACGCCTTTAGGGGCATCGCGGGACCGAAGGTGATTGCTCGAGCACCTTTTCGCTTCTCCGGAACGGAAGACCCTTGACAGTCAATGTTTTGAAGATCTGCACGTGCAAAACCTTGCACCTTCCTGTTTTTAGTTCATAAAACCCCCACAGAACAATTGGGCAGAAAATGACAAATTTGAATCTCCGGAACGGAAGACCCTCGATAGAGACTGGCTTTGTCACGTGAGCACGTGCAAAACTTCCACCTTGCTGACTTTAGTTCATAACATAACCCCTACATACCAAATTTCAGCCGAATCGGCCCACTGGTTGGAGAGATATAGCCCATTGGGGTTATGCACTACTGCGCATGCGCAGTGCCCCGGTCACTGATTGGCTGTTTCAGAGAGGTGTAGTAGCAGGCTTGTGGCAATGTCCCCGAAAACGGTACGCGTAGCTCTATTTGTTTGGCCCGTGAAAGCATCATAAGTGTTCCATTGCTTTAACACTAATCCATAGGGTATCTTCAAACTGGGGGTGCCCGTGTGTACAGAGGGGCACTGTTTGCACCTATAACCATCTCATTCAATAAGATGGTGTCAGTAATCGTCGTTTCAGTACGTAAAAGCGGCTATCTGTACGAACAGAGACCGTATACCCTCCCAAAATTCAGTTTTGGAGGGGTGCCCGTCTGCATTCAAGGTCACGTGGCACGCGCTAGGGGACCCAAATGATTTCCGATGGTTTCATATGACTCATAACCTCTCTGGGTACAAACGAGGCAAGTTTCGTCAAAAACGGGCCCATACAGTCGCAGCCAGGGGCTTGTGTACTCCAAAAAGGAGAAAATCTCCAGAAATTTTAGAAACCTCTAAAAATCTCCTTAATGGGGGACCTTTATCAAAACAAGTGTAGGGCAGGTAAAGTATGTTAGTGGTAATAGTTGCACCGCAGGTGTTAGTTTTACCCCATTTTTAAAGGCCTGGGTGCTATAGGGGCCACCCACCCGACTGGAGAGGAAAAAATATATTTTAAAGGTTTTGCGCAGTGGAGGACCCCTGGCCAATCTTATACTACCCAATAACCACCCATCCAGTGGCCCCAGGTATTGTGTCCATGGATGCATACACTTTTTGGCCCAAGGTGCCACCGGTGCCCCACCGGGGCCCCCTCTAGGGGGCAAAGTTGAGATTTTTGGGCTGCAAGGTCAATTTCAAGGTCAAATTGCACAAAATTTCGGATTTTCCCAGATATACCACCCATACCCCCCAGTAGTCGAAGGTACCGACTAACACCTCAAACAGTTTCAGAAAAATCGTTGGCGCCATTTTTGAGAAAATTTTAATTCTTTAATTTTCCGAAAAATCTCCGTAGACTTAACACGTAAAATTTCACATGCAGATTGCACGTGCTTCGAAGTTTTCCTGGGGTAGTGACCCATATCACAGTGTAGGTCCCCATGGGGACCCTATCATATTAAAAAAGGAACAAAATCTATCGAGCCGATTTTCAGCAAATTGGCCATCTTTGTTTCCGTAATGTTAAACCCTATAGGAAAAAGGGGTGTCGATTGCACGTGCATCGGAGTTTTCCTGGGGTAGTGACCTATGCCACAAAGTAGATCACCATCAGGACCCTAACTCTAGAAAAAATCATCAAAATCGTACGAGCCGTTTGGGCTGGTACCAACTATCCCCGATCTACAAGCAGTTGATGAAAACATGTCCCTGATGAGTTAGCTCAGTTGATTTTCAATGGAAAATCTCAATTCTAAAGAATAGAGCTTTTCGGCATTTGCAATCACCTTCGGTATGAGGGTATAAGGTTGAATTCTACACGAGAGAAAATCTATAGTTAGCTAGTGATTTCATGGAAAACAATGCTAAAGCTAGCGATTTTCTGCATTCAAACCTTCGGTTAAAAAATTTTGACCATTTGCAATCACCTTCGGTTACGTGGGGGCGACGCCTTTGGGGGCATCGCGGGACCGAAGGTGATTGCGAGAGCACCTAATCCCTTCTCCGGAACGGGAGACCCTTAAAAATAAATAGTTTTGTGACATCTGCACGTGCAAAACGTGCACCTTCCTGTGTTTAGTTCACATAATCCCCACAAGACAATTTGGCAGAAAATGAAAAATCTGAATCTCCGGAACGGAGGACCCCCGATAGAAAGTGGCTTTCTCACGTGAGCACGTGCAAAACTTCCACCTTGCTGACTTGGGTTCATAACATAACCCCTACATACCAAATTTCAGCCGAATCGGCCCACTGGTTGGAGAGATATAGCCCATTGGGGTTATGCACTACTGCGCATGCGCAGTGCCCCGGTCACTGATTGGCTGTTTCAGAGCGGTGTAGTAGCAGGCTTGTGGCAATTCCCTCGAAAACCGCACCCCTAGCTCTATTTTTTGGTCCATGAAAGCATCATTAGTGTTCCATTGCCTTAACACTAATCCATAGGGTATCTTCAAACTGGGGGTGCCGGTGTGTACAGAGGGGCACTGTTTGCACCTATGACCATCTGATTCAAGAAGATGGTGTCAGTAATCGTCGTTTCAGTACGTAAAAGGGCTATCTGTACGAACAGAGACCGTATACCCTCCCAAAATTCAGTTTTGGAGGGGTGCCCGTCTGCATTCAAGGTCACGTGGCACGCGCTAGGGGGGACACAAATGATTTCCGATGGTTTCATATGACTCATAACCTCTCTGGGTACAAACGAGGCAAGTTTCGTCAAAAATAGGCCCATACAGTCGCAGCCAGGGGCTTGTGTACTCCAAAAAGGAGAAAATCTCCAGAAATTTTAGAAACCTCTAAAAATCTCCTTAATGGGGGACCTTTATCAAAACAAGTGTAGGGCAGGTAAAGTATGCTAGTGGTAATAGTTGCACCGCAGGTGTTAGTTTTACCCCATCTTTAAAGGCCTGGGTGCCATAGGGGCCACCCACCCGACTGGAGAGGAAAAAATATATTTTAAAGGTTTTGCGCAGTGGAGGACCCCTGGCCAATCTTATACTACCCATTAACCACCCATCCAGTGGCCCCAGGCATTGTGTCCATGGATGCATGCACTTTTTGGCCCAAGGGGCCACCGGTGCCCCACCGGGGCCTCCTCTAGGGGGCAAAAATGAGATTTTTGGGCTGCAAGGTCAATTTCAAGGTCAAATTGCACTCAACTAAGGATTTTCCCAGATATACCACCCATACCCCCCAGTAGTCGAAGGTACCGACTAACACCTCAAACAGTTTCAGAAAAATCGTTGGCGCCATTTTTGAGAAAATTTTAATTCTTTAATTTTCCGAAAAATCTCCGTACACTTAACATGTAAAATTTCACGTGCAGATTGCACGTGCTTCGAAGTTTTCCTGGGGTAGTGACCCATATCACGGGGTAGGTCCCCATGGGTACCATATCATATTAAAAAAGGAACAAAATCTATCGAGCCGATTTTCAGCAAATTGGCCATCTTTGTTTCCGTAATGTTAAACCCTATGGAAAAAAGGGGTGTCGATTGCACGTGCATCGGAGTTTTCCTGGGGTAGTGACCTATGCCACAAAGTAGATCACCATCGGGACCCTAACTCTAGAAAAAATCATCAAAATCGTACGAGCCGTTTGGGCTGGTACCAACTATCCCCGATCTCCAACAAGTAGTGAAAACATCTCCCTGATGAGTTAGCTCAGTTGATTTTCAATGGAAAATCTCAATTCTAAAGAATAGAGCTTTTCAGCATTTGCAATCACCTTCCCAGATATACCACCCAGATATACCACCCAGAGTTTTCCCAGATATACCACCCATACCCACTGGCACCCCAAGGTACCGGCTAACACCTCAAAGAGGTTAAACAAATTCGTTGCAGTCATTTTTGAAAACATTTTATTTGTTTAATTCTTCGAAAAAAATCTCCAAAGACTTAACACGTAAAATTTCACTCCTGGGAAGGGCCCGAGGTCAACTCTTGGTGCCCCAGAAAAATATTCCCCTGGGGCCAAATCTTGGGCCCCTGACATAGTTACCCTGGGACTAATCATGGTGGCCGACGAGACTGACGCTTTAAAGGGAATGTGGCACCTTCATAACGTGATTTTAACTGAGATAGCCAAGTTGTAAAGCAAGTCGGAAAACCCGGTACTCAATATATCATTTGTCTTGGAACTCGAGATTTCCGTAGAAAAAAGCTAAACCCTACCTGCAATGTACCCCTCATGTACCCTTAGCAGCAGGCCACAGTTGTCATGCCTGTTGGTGTGACGACATATGCTGACGTCACGATGAGCATCAGCCAATCGAAGCCCTTGAAGTGTTTCGAGTATGGTAGTGGTTGCCAGATCATGACATCATCCACAGGCAGATATTTGTTTCTTTTCCTAGGAGTAATTTAAAAAAAATTATTAAGCTCATTGTTCATTTTTCAAAGAAATAATGAGTGGTTTCATTATTTTCGGCTAAAAGTACCCCTAATTACACTAAATTCCAGGATTCAACCAAGGTGCAACATTCCCTTTAAGCCCCCTGGAAAAACTTGTGTACCCCTTGAGACATACTCTCGGTCACCCTTCACCAACACTGGGAGTCCTGGAGAATAGCTCTGGGGCACCCGAAACGAACTGTACGGAACTAATAAACAACACTTGGAACCCTTGAGACCAAATTTTGTCGATATTCTTTAACTCCTGGGAAAAAAAAACATATTTACAACTCCGGAAGGGAAGACCCTCGATAGACTAACTTTGTCAACTCTGCACGTGCGAAACTTTCACCTTGCTGATTTAATTTAATAAAACCACCCCTACACACCAAGTTTTAGCCGAATCGGCAAAAGTAATTCAATGACATATTCGCATCTCCGGAAAGTAAGACCCTCGATAGGGACCATTTTTGCGATTTCTCCACGTGCAAAACTTCCACCTTGCCACGTTCAGTTTATAAAACAACCCTTACATGCCAACTTTCAGCCAAATTGGCCAATAAAGTCATATGCGCATCTCCGGAATGGAAGACCCTCGATAGAGAATGGTTTTGTGACGTCTACACGTGCAAAACTTGCACCTTCCTGTTTTCAGTTCATAAAACCCCCACAGATCAATTCGGCAGAAAATAACAAATTTGCATCTCCGGAACGGAAGACCCTCGACAGAGACTGGTTTTGTCACGTGAGCACGCGCAAAACTTCCACCTTGCTGACTTTAGTTCATAACATAACCCCTACATACCAAATTTCAGCCGAATCGGCCCACTGGTTGGAAAGATATAGCCCATTGGGGTTATGCACTACTGCGCATGCGCAGTGCCCCGGTCACTGATTGGCTGTTTCAGAGAGGTGTAGTAGCAGGCTTGTGGCACTGTTCCCGAAAACGGTAGGCGTAGCTCTATTTGTTTGGCCCTGCAAGTATCATAAGTGTTCCATTGCTTTAACACTAATGCTTAGGGTATCTTCACACTGGGGGTGCCTTAGTTTATAGCAAAGGGCCGTTTGCACCTATAATCCTATCACTTCATCAGATGTGACCCCAATACCACAAACGGTACCCGTAGCTCTATTTGTTTGTCAGTGGAAGCCTCATAAGTGTTCCGTTGCTTTAACACTAGTCCATAGGGTATCTTCAAACTGGAGGTGCCCGTGTGTACAGAGGGTCACTTTTTGCACCTATAACCGTCTCACTTCATCAGATGGTGTCAGTCAACGTCATTTCAGTACGTAAAACGGCTATCTGTACGAACAGAGACCGTATACCCTCCCAAAATTCAGTTTTGGAAGGGTGCCCGTCTGCATTCAAGGTCACGTGGCACGCGCTAGGGGGACCCAAATGATTTCCGATGGTTTCATATGACTCATAACCTCTCTGGGTACAAACAAGGCAAGTTTCGTTAAAAACAGGCCCATACAGTCGCAGCCAGGGGCTTGTGTATTCCAAAAAGGAGAAAATCTCCAGAAATTTTAGAAACCTCTAAAAATCTCCTTAATGGGGGACCTTTATCAAAACAAGTGTAGGGCAGGTAAAGTATGCTAGTGGTAATAGTTGCACCGCAGGTGTTAGTTTTACCCCATCTTTAAAGGCCTGGGTGCCATAGGGGCCACCCACCCGACTGGAGAGGAAAAAATATATTTTAAAGGTTTTGCGCAGTGGAGGACCCCTGGCCAATCTTATACTACCCATTAACCACCCATCCAGTGGCCCCAGGCATTGTGTCCATGGATGCATGCACTTTTTGGCCCAAGGGGCCACCGGTGCCCCACCGGGGCCTCCTCTAGGGGGCAAAAATGAGATTTTTGGGCTGCAAGGTCAATTTCAAGGTCAAATTGCACTCAACTAAGGATTTTCCCAGATATACCACCCATACCCCCCAGTAGTCGAAGGTACCGACTAACACCTCAAACAGTTTCAGAAAAATCGTTGGCGCCATTTTTGAGAAAATTTTAAATATTTAATTTTCCGAAAAATCTCCGTTGACTTAAGATGTAAAATTTCACGTGCAGATTGCACGTGCTTCGAAGTTTTCCTGGGGTAGTGACCCATATCACGGGGTAGGTCCCCATGGGTACCATATCATATTAAAAAAGGAACAAAATCTATCGAGCCGATTTTCAGCAAATTGGCCATCTTTGTTTCCGTAATGTTAAACCCTATGGAAAAAAGGGGTGTCGATTGCACGTGCATCGGAGTTTTCCTGGGGTAGTGACCTATGCCACAAAGTAGATCACCATCGGGACCCTAACTCTAGAAAAAATCATCAAAATCGTACGAGCCGTTTGGGCTGGTACCAACTATCCCCGATCTCATGCAGTTGATGGAAACATGTCCCTGATGAGTTAGCTCAGTTGATTTTCAATGGAAAATCTCAATTCTAAAGAATAGAGCTTTTCGGCATTTGCAATCACCTTCGGTACGTGGGGGCGACGCCTTTAGGGGCATCGCGGACCGAAGGTGATTGCAGAACAGGGAGCTTAGGGCATCGCAGGACCGAAGGTGATTGCCCGAGCACCTTTTCGCTTCTCCGGAACGGAAGACCCTTGACAGTCAATTTTGAAGATGCCTGCACGTGAAAACCTTGCACCTTCCTGTTTTCAGTTCATAAAACCCCCACAGATCAATTCGGCAGAAAATAACAAATTTGCATCTCCAGAACGGAAGACCCTCGACAGAGACTGGTTTTGTCACGTGAGCAAGCGCAAAACTTCCACCTTGCTGACTTTAGTTCATAACATAACCCCTACATACCAAATTTCAGCCGAATCGGCCCACTGGTTGGAAAGATATAGCCCATTGGGGTTATGCACTACTGCGCATGCGCAGTGCCCCGGTCACTGATTGGCTGTTTCAGAGAGGTGTAGTAGCAGGCTTGTGGCACTGTTCCCGAAAACGGTAGGCGTAGCTCTATTTGTTTGGCCCTGCAAGTATCATAAGTGTTCCATTGCTTTAACACTAATGCTTAGGGTATCTTCACACTGGGGGTGCCTTAGTTTATAGCAAAGGGCCGTTTGCACCTATAATCCTATCACTTCATCAGATGTGACCCCAATACCACAAACGGTACCCGTAGCTCTATTTGTTTGTCAGTGGAAGCCTCATAAGTGTTCCGTTGCTTTAACACTAGTCCATAGAGTATCTTCAAACTGGAGGTGCCCGTGTGTACAGAGGGTCACTTTTTGCACCTATAACCGTCTCACTTCATCAGATGGTGTCAGTCAACGTCATTTCAGTACGTAAAACGGCTATCTGTACGAACAGAGACCGTATACCCTCCCAAAATTCAGTTTTGGAAGGGTGCCCGTCTGCATTCAAGGTCACGTGGCACGCGCTAGGGGGACCCAAATGATTTCCGATGGTTTCATATGACTCATAACCTCTCTGGGTACAAACAAGGCAAGTTTCGTTAAAAACAGGCCCATACAGTCGCAGGCAGGGGCTTGTGTATTCCAAAAAGGAGAAAATCTCCAGAAATTTTAGAAACCTCTAAAAATCTCCTTAATGGGGGACCTTTATCAAAACAAGTGTAGGGCAGGTAAAGTATGCTAGTGGTAATAGTTGCACCGCAGGTGTTAGTTTTACCCCATCTTTAAAGGCCTGGGTGCCATAGGGGCCACCCACCCGACTGGAGAGGAAAAAATATATTTTAAAGGTTTTGCGCAGTGGAGGACCCCTGGCCAATCTTATACTACCCATTAACCACCCATCCAGTGGCCCCAGGCATTGTGTCCATGGATGCATGCACTTTTTGGCCCAAGGGGCCACCGGTGCCCCACCGGGGCCTCCTCTAGGGGGCAATAATGAGATTTTTGGGCTGCAAGGTCAATTTCAAGGTCAAATTGCACTCAACTAAGGATTTTCCCAGATATACCACCCATACCCCCCAGTAGTCGAAGGTACCGACTAACACCTCAAACAGTTTCAGAAAAATCGTTGGCGCCATTTTTGAGAAAATTTTAATTCTTTAATTTTCCGAAAAATCTCCGTACACTTAACATGTAAAATTTCACGTGCAGATTGCACGTGCTTCGAAGTTTTCCTGGGGTAGTGACCCATATCACGGGGTAGGTCCCCATGGGTACCATATCATATTAAAAAAGGAACAAAATCTATCGAGCCGATTTTCAGCAAATTGGCCATCTTTGTTTCCGTAATGTTAAACCCTATGGAAAAAAGGGGTGTCGATTGCACGTGCATCGGAGTTTTCCTGGGGTAGTGACCTATGCCACAAAGTAGATCACCATCGGGACCCTAACTCTAGAAAAAATCATCAAAATCGTACGAGCCGTTTGGGCTGGTACCAACTATCCCCGATCTCCAACAAGTAGTGAAAACATCTCCCTGATGAGTTAGCTCAGTTGATTTTCAATGGAAAATCTCAATTCTAAAGAATAGAGCTTTTCGGCATTTGCAATCACCTTCGGTTACGTGGGGGCGACGCCTTTAGGGGCATCGCGGGACCGAAGGTGATTGCTCGAGCACCTATTCGCTTCTCCGGAACGGAAGACCCTTGACAGTGAATGGTTTTGTGACGTCTGCACGTGCAAAACTTGCACCTTCCTGTTTTCAGTTCTTAAAATCCCCACAGAACAATTCGGCAGAAAATGAAAAATTGGGATCTCCGGAACGGAGGACCCTCGATAGAGACTGGCTTTGTCACGTGAGCACGTGCAAAACTTCCACCTTGCTGACTTTAGTTCATAACATAACCCCTACATACCAAATTTCAGCCGAATCGGCCCACTGGTTGCAGAGATATAGCCCATTGGGGGTATGTGCTACTGCGCATGCGCAGTGCCCCGGTCACTGATTGGCTGATTCAGAGAGGTGTAGTAGCAGGCTTGTGGCAATATCCCCGAAAACGGCACCCGTAGCTCTATTTGTTTGTCAGTGGAAGCATCATAAGTGTTCCATTGCTTTAACACTAATCCATAGGGTATCTTCAAACTGGAGGTGCCCGTGTGTACAGAGGGGCACTGTTTGCACCTATAACCATCTCACTTCATCAGATGGTGTCAGTAATCGTCGTTTCAGTACGTAAAAGGGCTATCTGTACGAACAGAGACCGTATACCCTCCCAAAATTCAGTTTTGGAGGGGTGCCCGTCTGCATTCAAGGTCACGTGGCACGCGCTAGGGGGGACCCAAATGATTTCCGATGGTTTCATATGACTCATAACCTCTCTGGGTACAAACAAGGCAAGTTTCGTCAAAAACAGGCCCATACAGTCGCAGCCAGGGGCTTGTGTATTCCAAAAAGGAGAAAATCTCCAGAAATTTTAGAAACCTCTAAAAATCTCCTTAATGGGGGACCTTTATCAAAACAAGTGTAGGGCAGGTAAAGTATGCTAGTGGTAATAGTTGCACCGCAGGTGTTAGTTTTACCCCATCTTTAAAGGCCTGGGTGCCATAGGGGCCACCCACCCGACTGGAGAGGAAAAAATATATTTTAAAGGTTTTGCGCAGTGGAGGACCCCTGGCCAATCTTATACTACCCATTAACCACCCATCCAGTGGCCCCAGGCATTGTGTCCATGGATGCATACACTTTTTGGCCCAAGGGGCCACCGGTGCCCCACCGGGGCCTCCTCTAGGGGGCAAAAATGAGATTTTTGGGCTGCAAGGTCAATTTCAAGGTCAAATTGCACTCAACTAAGGATTTTCCCAGATATACCACCCATACCCCCCAGTAGTCGAAGGTACCGACTAACACCTCAAACAGTTTCAGAAAAATCGTTGGCGCCATTTTTGAGAAAATTTTAATTCTTTAATTTTCCGAAAAATCTCCGTAGACTTAACATGTAAAATTTCACGTGCAGATTGCACGTGCTTCGAAGTTTTCCTGGGGTAGTGACCCATATCACGGGGTAGGTCCCCATGGGTACCATATCATATTAAAAAGGAACAAAATCTATCGAGCCGATTTTCAGCAAATTGGCCATCTTTGTTTCCGTAATGTTAAACCCTATGGAAAAAAGGGGTGTCGATTGCACGTGCATCGGAGTTTTCCTGGGGTAGTGACCTATGCCACAAAGTAGATCACCATCGGGACCCTAACTCTAGAAAAAATCATCAAAATCGTACGAGCCGTTTGGGCTGGTACCAACTATCCCCGATCTCATGCAGTTGATGGAAACATGTCCCTGATGAGTTAGCTCAGTTGATTTTCAATGGAAAATCTCAATTCTAAAGAATAGAGCTTTTCGGCATTTGCAATCACCTTCGGTACGTGGGGGCGACGCCTTTGGGGGCATCGCGGGACCGAAGGTGATTGCGAGAGCACCTAATCCCTTCTCCGGAACGGGAGACCCTTAAAAGTAAATAGTTTTGTGACATCTGCACGTGCAAAACGTGCACCTTCCTGTGTTTAGTTCACATAATCCCCACAAGACAATTTGGCAGAAAATGAAAAATCTGAATCTCCGGAACGGAGGACCCTCGATAGAAAGTGGCTTTCTCACGTGAGCACGTGCAAAACTTCCACCTTGCTGACTTGGGTTCATAACATAACCCCTACATACCAAATTTCAGCCGAATCGGCCCACTGGTTGGAGAGATATAGCCCATTGGGGTTATGCACTACTGCGCATGCGCAGTGCCCCGGTCACTGATTGGCTGTTTCAGAGAGGTGTAGTAGCAGGCTTGTGGCAATTCCCTCGAAAACCGCACCCCTAGCTCTATTTGTTTGGTCCATGAAAGCATCATTAGTGTTCCATTGCCTTAACACTAATCCATAGGGTATCTTCAAACTGGGGGTGCCGGTGTGTACAGAGGGGCACTGTTTGCACCTATGACCATCTGATTCAAGAAGATGGTGTCAGTAATCGTCGTTTCAGTACGTAAAAGGGCTATCTGTACGAACAGAGACCGTATACCCTCCCAAAATTCAGTTTTGGAGGGGTGCCCGTCTGCATTCAAGGTCACGTGGCACGCGCTAGGGGGGACCCAAATGATTTCCGATGGTTTCATATGACTCATAACCTCTCTGGGTACAAACAAGGCAAGTTTCGTCAAAAATAGGCCCATACAGTCGCAGCCAGGGGCTTGTGTACTCCAAAAAGGAGAAAATCTCCAGAAATTTTAGAAACCTCTAAAAATCTCCTTAATGGGGGACCTTTATCAAAACAAGTGTAGGGCAGGTAAAGTATGCTAGTAGTAATAGTTGCACCGCAGGTGTTAGTTTTACCCCATCTTTAAAGGCCTGGGTGCTATAGGGGCACACCCACCCGACTGGAGAGGAAAAAATATATTTTAAAGGTTTTGCGCAGTGGAGGACCCCTGGCCAATCTCATACTACCCATTAACCACCCATCCAGTGGCCCCAGGCATTGTGTCCATGGATGCATACACTTTTTGGCCCAAGGGGCCACCGGTGCCCACCGGGGCCTCCTCTAGGGGGCAAAAATGAGATTTTTGGGCTGCAAGGTCAATTTCAAGGTCAAATTGCACTCAATTAAGGATTTTCCCAGATATACCACCCATACCCCCCAGTAGTCGAAGGTACCGACTAACACCTCAAAGAGTTTCAGAAAAATCGTTGGCGCCATTTTTGAGAAAATTTTAATTCTTTAATTTTCCGAAAAATCTCCGTACACTTAACACGTAAAATTTCACGTGCAGATTGCACGTGCTTCGAAGTTTTCCTGGGGTAGTGACCCATATCACGGGGTAGGTCCCCATGGGTACCATATCATATTAAAAAAGGAACAAAATCTATCGAGCCGATTTTCAGCAAATTGGCCATCTTTGTTTCCGTAATGTTAAACCCTATGGAAAAAGGGGTGTCGATTGCACGTGCATCGGAGTTTTCCTGGGGTAGTGACCTATGCCACAAAGTAGATCACCATCGGGACCCTAACTCTAGAAAAAATCATCAAAATCGTACGAGCCGTTTGGGCTGGTACCAACTATCCCCGATCTCATGCAGTTGATGGAAACATGTCCCTGATGAGTTAGCTCAGTTGATTTTCAATGGAAAATCTCAATTCTAAAGAATAGAGCTTTTCGGCATTTGCAATCACCTTCGGTACTGAGAAACCCGCATTTCAAAAATTTCACGCAGACATTCAGTAGTGAAATCATTGGCCGTACATGACCTTAGGTCATTGATATCAGTGTCGTTACGTGGGGGCGACGCCTTTGGGGGCATCGCGGGACCGAAGGTGATTGCAAGAGCACCTAATCCCTTCTCCGGAACGGGAGACCCTTAAAAGTAAATAGTTTTGTGACATCTGCACGTGCAAAACGTGCACCTTTCTGTGTTTAGTTCACATAATCCCCACAAGACAATTTGGCAGAAAATGAAAAATCTGAATCTCCGGAACGGAGGACCCCCGATAGAAAGTGGCTTTCTCACGTGAGCACGTGCAAAACTTCCACCTTGCTGACTTGGGTTCACAACATAACCCCTACATACCAAATTTCAGCGGAATCGGCCCACTGGTTGGAGAGATATAGCCCATTGGGTTTATGCACTACTGCGCATGCGCAGTGCCCCGGTCACTGATTGGCTGTTTCAGAGAGGTGTAGTAGCAGGCTTGTGGCAATTCCCTCGAAAACCGCACCCCTAGCTCTATTTTTGGTCCATGAAAGCATCATTAGTGTTCCATTGCCTTAACACTAATCCATAGGGTATCTTCAAACTGGGGGTGCCGGTGTGTACAGAGGGGCACTGTTTGCTCCTATGACCATCTGATTCAAGAAGATGGTGTCAGTAATCGTCGTTTCAGTACGTAAAAGGGCTATCTGTACGAACAGAGACCGTATACCCTCACAAAATTCAGTTTTGGAGGGGTGCCCGTCTGCATTCAAGGTCACGTGGCACGCGCTAGGGGGACCCAAATGATTTCTGATGGTTTCATATGACTCATAACCTCTCTGGGTACAAACGAGGCAAGTTTCGTCAAAAATAGGCCCATACAGTCGCAGCCAGGGGCTTGTGTACTCCAAAAAGGAGAAAATCTCCAGAAATTTTAGAAACCTCTAAAAATCTCCTTAATGGGGGACCTTTATCAAAACAAGTGTAGGGCAGGTAAAGTATGCTAGTGGTAATAGTTGCACCGCAGGTGTTAGTTTTACCCCATCTTTAAAGGCCTGGGTGCCATAGGGGCCACCCACCCGACTGAAGAGGAAAAAATATATTTTAAAGGTTTTGCGCAGTGGAGGACCCCTGGCCAATCTTATACTACCCATTAACCACCCATCCAGTGGCCCCAGGCATTGTGTCCATGGATGCATGCACTTTTTGGCCCAAGGGGCCACCGGTGCCCCACCGGGGCCTCCTCTAGGGGGCAAAAATGAGATTTTTGGGCTGCAAGGTCAATTTCAAGGTCAAATTGCACTCAACTAAGGATTTTCCCAGATATACCACCCATACCCCCCAGTAGTCGAAGGTACCGACTAACACCTCAAACAGTTTCAGAAAAATCGTTGGCGCCATTTTTGAGAAAATTTTAATTCTTTAATTTTCCGAAAAATCTCCGTACACTTAACATGTAAAATTTCACGTGCAGATTGCACGTGCTTCGAAGTTTTCCTGGGGTAGTGACCCATATCACGGGGTAGGTCCCCATGGGTACCATATCATATTAAAAAAGGAACAAAATCTATCGAGCCGATTTTCAGCAAATTGGCCATCTTTGTTTCCGTAATGTTAAACCCTATGGAAAAAAGGGGTGTCGATTGCACGTGCATCGGAGTTTTCCTGGGGTAGTGACCTATGCCACAAAGTAGATCACCATCGGGACCCTAACTCTAGAAAAAATCATCAAAATCGTACGAGCCGTTTGGGCTGGTACCAACTATCCCCGATCTCATGCAGTTGATGGAAACATGTCCCTGATGAGTTAGCTCAGTTGATTTTCAATGGAAAATCTCAATTCTAAAGAATAGAGCTTTTCGGCATTTGCAATCACCTTCGGTACGTGGGGGCGACGCCTTTGGGGGCATCGCGGGACCGAAGGTGATTGCGAGAGCACCTAATCCCTTCTCCGGAACGGGAGACCCTTAAAAATAAATAGTTTTGTGACATCTGCACGTGCAAAACGTGCACCTTCCTGTGTTTAGTTCACATAATCCCCACAAGACAATTTGGCAGAAAATGAAAAATCTGAATCTCCGGAACGGAGGACCCCCGATAGAAAGTGGCTTTCTCACGTGAGCACGTGCAAAACTTCCACCTTGCTGACTTGGGTTCATAACATAACCCCTACATACCAAATTTCAGCCGAATCGGCCCACTGGTTGGAGAGATATAGCCCATTGGGGTTATGCACTACTGCGCATGCGCAGTGCCCCGGTCACTGATTGGCTGTTTCAGAGCGGTGTAGTAGCAGGCTTGTGGCAATTCCCTCGAAAACCGCACCCCTAGCTCTATTTTTTGGTCCATGAAAGCATCATTAGTGTTCCATTGCCTTTAACACTAATCCATAGGGTATCTTCAAACTGGGGGTGCCGGTGTGTACAGAGGGGCACTGTTTGCACCTATGACCATCTGATTCAAGAAGATGGTGTCAGTAATCGTCGTTTCAGTACGTAAAAGGGCTATCTGTACGAACAGAGACCGTATACCCTCCCAAAATTCAGTTTTGGAGGGGTGCCCGTCTGCATTCAAGGTCACGTGGCACGCGCTAGGGGGACACCAAATGATTTCCGATGGTTTCATATGACTCATAACCTCTCTGGGTACAAACGAGGCAAGTTTCGTCAAAAATAGGCCCATACAGTCGCAGCCAGGGGCTTGTGTATTCCAAAAAGGAGAAAATCTCCAGAAATTTTAGAAACCTCTAAAAATCTCCTTAATGGGGGACATCTATCGAATCAAGTGTACGGCAGGAAAGGTATGTTAGTGGTCATAGTCGCACTGCAGGTGTTAGTTTTACCCCATCTTGAAAGGCCTGGGTGCTGTAGGGTCCACCCACCCGACTGGAGAGGAAAAAATATATTTTAAAGGTTTTGCGCAGTGGAGGACCCCTGGCCAATCTCATACTACCCATTAACCACCCATCCAGTGACCCCAGGTATTGTGTCCACGCATGCATACACTTTTTGGCCCAAGGTGCCACCGGTGCCCCACTGGGGCCCCCTCTAGGGGGCAAAAATGAGATTTTTGGGCTGCAAGGTCAATTTCAAGGTCAAATTGCACACAATTTAGGATTTTCCCAGATATACCACCCATACCCCCTAGTAGTCGAAGGTACCGACTAACACCTCAAAGAATTTCAGAAAAATCGTTGGCACCATTTTTGAGAAAATTTTAAATATTTAATTTTCCGAAAAATCTCCGTTGACTTAACACGTAAAATTTCACGTGCAGATTGCACGTGCTTCGAAGTTTTCCTGGGGTAGTGACCCATATCACGGGGTAGGTCCCCATGGGTACCATATCATATTAAAAAAGGAACAAAATCTATCGAGCCGATTTTCAGCAAATTGGCCATCTTTGTTTCCGTAATGTTAAACCCTATGGAAAAAAGGGGTGTCGATTGCACGTGCATCGGAGTTTTCCTGGGGTAGTGACCTATGCCACAAAGTAGATCACCATCGGGACCCTAACTCTAGAAAAAATCATCAAAATCGTACGAGCCGTTTGGGCTGGTACCAACTATCCCCGATCTCATGCAGTTGATGGAAACATGTCCCTGATGAGTTAGCTCAGTTGATTTTCAATGGAAAATCTCAATTCTAAAGAATAGAGCTTTTCGGCATTTGCAATCACCTTCGGTACGTGGGGGCGACGCCTTTAGGGGCATCGCGGGACCGAAGGTGATTGCTCGAGCACCTATTCGCTTCTCCGGAACGGAAGACCCTTAATAGTGAATAGTTGTCTGAGGTCTGCCCGTGCATAACTTGCGCCTTCCTGTTTTCAGTTCATAAAACCGCCACTGAACAATTCGGCAGAAAATGACAAATTTGAATCTCCGGAACGGAGGACCCTCGATAAAGACTGGCTTTGTCACGTGAGCACGTGCAAAACTTCCACCTTGCTGACTTTAGTTCATAACATAACCCCTACATACCAAATTTCAGCCGAATCGGCCCACTGGTTGGAAAGATATAGCCCATTGGGGTTATGCGCTACTGCGCATGCGCAGTGCCCCGGTAACTGATTGGCTGTTTCAGAGAGGTGTAGTAGCAGGCTTGTGGCACTGTTCCCGAAAACGGTAGGCGTAGCTCTATTTGTTTGGCCCTGCAAGTATCATAAGTGTTCCATTGCTTTAACACTAATGCTTAGGGTATCTTCACACTGGGGGTGCCCTAGTTTATAGCAAAGGGCCGTTTGCACCTATAATCCTATCACTTCATCAGATGTGACCCCAATACCACAACCGGTACCCGTAGCTATATTTGTTTGTCAGTGGAAGCCTCATAAGTATTCCGTTGCTTTAACACTAATCCATAGGGTATCTTCAAACTGGGGGTGCCCGTGTGTACAGAGGGTCACTTTTTGCACCTATAACCGTCTCACTCCATCAGATGGTGTCAGTCAACGTTATTTCAGTACGTAAAACGGCTATCTGTACGAACAGAGACCGTATACCCTCCCAAAATTCAGTTTTGGGGGGTGCCCGTCTGCATTCAAGGTCACGTGGCACGCGCTAGGGGGGACCCAAATGATTTCCGATGGTTTCATATGACTCATAACCTCTCTGGGTACAAACAAGGCAAGTTTCGTTAAAAACAGGCCCATACAGTCGCAGCCAGGGGCTTGTGTATTCCAAAAAGGAGAAAATCTCCAGAAATTTTAGAAACCTCTAAAAATCTCCTTAATGGGGGACATCTATCGAATCAAGTGTACGGCAGGAAAGGTATGTTAGTGGTCATAGTCGCACTGCAGGTGTTAGTTTTACCCCATCTTTAAAGGCCTGGGTGCCATAGGGGCCACCCACCCGACTGGAGAGGAAAAAATATATTTTAAAGGTTTTGCGCAGTGGAGGACCCCTGGCCAATCTCATACTACCCATTAACCACCCATCCAGTGACCCCAGGTATTGTGTCCACGCATGCATACACTTTTTGGCCCAAGGTGCCACCGGTGCCCCACTGGGGCCCCCTCTAGGGGGCAAAAATGAGATTTTTGGGCTGCAAGGTCAATTTCAAGGTCAAATTGCACACAATTTAGGATTTTCCCAGATATACCACCCATACCCCCTAGTAGTCGAAGGTACCGACTAACACCTCAAAGAATTTCAGAAAAATCGTTGGCACCATTTTTGAGAAAATTTTAAATATTTAATTTTCCGAAAAATCTCCGTTGACTTAACACGTAAAATTTCACGTGCAGATTGCACGTGCTTCGAAGTTTTCCTGGGGTAGTGACCCATATCACGGGGTAGGTCCCCATGGGTACCATATCATATTAAAAAAGGAACAAAATCTATCGAGCCGATTTTCAGCAAATTGGCCATCTTTGTTTCCGTAATGTTAAACCCTATGGAAAAAAGGGGTGTCGATTGCACGTGCATCGGAGTTTTCCTGGGGTAGTGACCTATGCCACAAAGTAGATCACCATCGGGACCCTAACTCTAGAAAAAATCATCAAAATCGTACGAGCCGTTTGGGCTGGTACCAACTATCCCCGATCTCATGCAGTTGATGGAAACATGTCCCTGATGAGTTAGCTCAGTTGATTTTCAATGGAAAATCTCAATTCTAAAGAATAGAGCTTTTCGGCATTTGCAATCACCTTCGGTACGTGGGGGCGACGCCTTTGGGGGCATCGCGGGACCGAAGGTGATTGCGAGAGCACCTAATCCCTTCTCCGGAACGGGAGACCCTTAAAAATAAATAGATTTGTGACATCTGCACGTGCAAAACGTGCACCTTCCTGTGTTTAGTTCACATAATCCCCACAAGACAATTTGGCAGAAAATGAAAAATCTGAATCTCCGGAACGGAGGACCCCCGATAGAAAGTGGCTTTCTCACGTGAGCACGTGCAAAACTTCCACCTTGCTGACTTGGGTTCATAACATAACCCCTACATACCAAATTTCAGCCGAATCGGCCCACTGGTTGGAGAGATATAGCCCATTGGGGTTATGCACTACTGCGCATGCGCAGTGCCCCGGTCACTGATTGGCTGTTTCAGAGCGGTGTAGTAGCAGGCTTGTGGCAATTCCCTCGAAAACCGCACCCCTAGCTCTATTTTTTGGTCCATGAAAGCATCATTAGTGTTCCATTGCCTTAACACTAATCCATAGGGTATCTTCAAACTGGGGGTGCCGGTGTGTACAGAGGGGCACTGTTTGCACCTATGACCATCTGATTCAAGAAGATGGTGTCAGTAATCGTCGTTTCAGTACGTAAAAGGGCTATCTGTACGAACAGAGACCGTATACCCTCCCAAAATTCAGTTTTGGAGGGGTGCCCGTCTGCATTCAAGGTCACGTGGCACGCGCTAGGGGGGACACAAATGATTTCCGATGGTTTCATATGACTCATAACCTCTCTAGGTACAAACGAGGCAAGTTTCGTCAAAAATAGGCCCATACAGTCGCAGCCAGGGGCTTGTGTACTCCAAAAAGGAGAAAATCTCCAGAAATTTTAGAAACCTCTAAAAATCTCCTTAATGGGGGACCTTTATCAAAACAAGTGTAGGGCAGGTAAAGTATGCTAGTGGTAATAGTTGCACCGCAGGTGTTAGTTTTACCCCATCTTTAAAGGCCTGGGTGCCATAGGGGCCACCCACCCGACTGGAGAGGAAAAAATATATTTTAAAGGTTTTGCGCAGTGGAGGACCCCTGGCCAATCTTATACTACCCATTAACCACCCATCCAGTGGCCCCAGGCATTGTGTCCATGGATGCATGCACTTTTTGGCCCAAGGGGCCACCGGTGCCCCACCGGGGCCTCCTCTAGGGGGCAAAAATGAGATTTTTGGGCTGCAAGGTCAATTTCAAGGTCAAATTGCACTCAACTAAGGATTTTCCCAGATATACCACCCATACCCCCCAGTAGTCGAAGGTACCGACTAACACCTCAAACAGTTTCAGAAAAATCGTTGGCGCCATTTTTGAGAAAATTTTAATTCTTTAATTTTCCGAAAAATCTCCGTACACTTAACATGTAAAATTTCACGTGCAGATTGCACGTGCTTCGAAGTTTTCCTGGGGTAGTGACCCATATCACGGGGTAGGTCCCCATGGGTACCATATCATATTAAAAAAGGAACAAAATCTATCGAGCCGATTTTCAGCAAATTGGCCATCTTTGTTTCCGTAATGTTAAACCCTATGGAAAAAAGGGGTGTCGATTGCACGTGCATCGGAGTTTTCCTGGGGTAGTGACCTATGCCACAAAGTAGATCACCATCGGGACCCTAACTCTAGAAAAAATCATCAAAATCGTACGAGCCGTTTGGGCTGGTACCAACTATCCCCGATCTCATGCAGTTGATGGAAACATGTCCCTGATGAGTTAGCTCAGTTGATTTTCAATGGAAAATCTCAATTCTAAAGAATAGAGCTTTTCGGCATTTGCAATCACCTTCGGTACGTTTGCGAGGGTATCAAGGTTCCCCGATATTCTACACGTAGAGAAAATCCCTCCCTGATGAGTTAGCTCAGTTGATTTTCAATGGAAAACTCAATGCTAAAGCTTAGCGATTTTCTGCATTTGCAATCACCTTCGGTTACTGAGAAACCCGTAGCGATTTTGACCATTTGCAATCACCTTCGGTTACGTGGGGGCGACGCCTTTGGGGGCATCGCGGGACCGAAGGTGATTGCGAGAGCACCTAATCCCTTCTCCGGAACGGGAGACCCTTAAAAATAAATAGTTTTGTGACATCTGCACGTGCAAAACGTGCACCTTCCTGTGTTTAGTTCACATAATCCCCACAAGACAATTTGGCAGAAAATGAAAAATCTGAATCTCCGGAACGGAGGACCCCCGATAGAAAGTGGCTTTCTCACGTGAGCACGTGCAAAACTTCCACCTTGCTGACTTGGGTTCATAACATAACCCCTACATACCAAATTTCAGCCGAATCGGCCCACTGGTTGGAGAGATATAGCCCATTGGGGTTATGCACTACTGCGCATGCGCAGTGCCCCGGTCACTGATTGGCTGTTTCAGAGCGGTGTAGTAGCAGGCTTGTGGCAATTCCCTCGAAAACCGCACCCCTAGCTCTATTTTTTTGGTCCATGAAAGCATCATTAGTGTTCCATTGCCTTAACACTAATCCATAGGGTATCTTCAAACTGGGGGTGCCGGTGTGTACAGAGGGGCACTGTTTGCACCTATGACCATCTGATTCAAGAAGATGGTGTCAGTAATCGTCGTTTCAGTACGTAAAAGGGCTATCTGTACGAACAGAGACCGTATACCCTCCCAAAATTCAGTTTTGGAGGGGTGCCCGTCTGCATTCAAGGTCACGTGGCACGCGCTAGGGGGACACAAATGATTTCCGATGGTTTCATATGACTCATAACCTCTCTGGGTACAAACGAGGCAAGTTTCGTCAAAAATAGGCCCATACAGTCGCAGCCAGGGGCTTGTGTACTCCAAAAAGGAGAAAATCTCCAGAAATTTTAGAAACCTCTAAAAATCTCCTTAATGGGGGACCTTTATCAAAACAAGTGTAGGGCAGGTAAAGTATGCTAGTGGTAATAGTTGCACCGCAGGTGTTAGTTTTACCCCATCTTTAAAGGCCTGGGTGCCATAGGGGCCACCCACCCGACTGGAGAGGAAAAAATATATTTTAAAGGTTTTGCGCAGTGGAGGACCCCTGGCCAATCTTATACTACCCATTAACCACCCATCCAGTGGCCCCAGGCATTGTGTCCATGGATGCATGCACTTTTTGGCCCAAGGGGCCACCGGTGCCCACCGGGGCCTCCTCTAGGGGGCAAAAATGAGATTTTTGGGCTGCAAGGTCAATTTCAAGGTCAAATTGCACTCAACTAAGGATTTTCCCAGATATACCACCCATACCCCCCAGTAGTCGAAGGTACCGACTAACACCTCAAACAGTTTCAGAAAAATCGTTGGCGCCATTTTTGAGAAAATTTTAATTCTTTAATTTTCCGAAAAATCTCCGTACACTTAACATGTAAAATTTCACGTGCAGATTGCACGTGCTTCGAAGTTTTCCTGGGGTAGTGACCCATATCACGGGGTAGGTCCCCATGGGTACCATATCATATTAAAAAAGGAACAAAATCTATCGAGCCGATTTTCAGCAAATTGGCCATCTTTGTTTCCGTAATGTTAAACCCTATGGAAAAAAGGGGTGTCGATTGCACGTGCATCGGAGTTTTCCTGGGGTAGTGACCTATGCCACAAAGTAGATCACCATCGGGACCCTAACTCTAGAAAAAATCATCAAAATCGTACGAGCCGTTTGGGCTGGTACCAACTATCCCCGATCTCCAACAAGTAGTGAAAACATCTCCCTGATGAGTTAGCTCAGTTGATTTTCAATGGAAAATCTCAATTCTAAAGAATAGAGCTTTTCAGCATTTGCAATCACCTTCCCAGATATACCACCCAGATATACCACCCAGAGTTTTCCCAGATATACCACCCATACCCACTGGCACCCCAAGGTACCGGCTAACACCTCAAAGAGGTTAAACAAATTCGTTGCAGTCATTTTTGAAAACATTTTATTTGTTTAATTCTTCGAAAAAAAATCTCCAAAGACTTAACACGTAAAATTTCACTCCTGGGAAGGGCCCGAGGTCAACTCTTGGTGCCCCAGAAAAATATTCCCCTGGGGCCAAATCTTGGGCCCCTGACATAGTTACCCTGGGACTAATCATGGTGGCCGACGAGACTGACGCTTTAAAGGGAATGTGGCACCTTCATAACGTGATTTTAACTGAGATAGCCAAGTTGTAAAGCAAGTCGGAAAACCCGGTACTCAATATATCATTTGTCTTGGAACTCGAGATTTCCGTAGAAAAAAGCTAAACCCTACCTGCAATGTACCCCTCATGTACCCTTAGCAGCAGGCCACAGTTGTCATGCCTGTTGGTGTGACGACATATGCTGACGTCACGATGAGCATCAGCCAATCGAAGCCCTTGAAGTGTTTCGAGTATGGTAGTGGTTGCCAGATCATGACATCATCCACAGGCAGATATTTGTTTCTTTTCCTAGGAGTAATTTAAAAAAAATTATTAAGCTCATTGTTCATTTTTCAAAGAAATAATGAGTGGTTTCATTATTTTCGGCTAAAAGTACCCCTAATTACACTAAATTCCAGGATTCAACCAAGGTGCAACATTCCCTTTAAGCCCCCTGGAAAAACTTGTGTACCCCTTGAGACATACTCTCGGTCACCCTTCACCAACACTGGGAGTCCTGGAGAATAGCTCTGGGGCACCCGAAACGAACTGTACGGAACTAATAAACAACACTTGGAACCCTTGAGACCAAATTTTGTCGATATTCTTTAACTCCTGGGAAAAAAAAACATATTTACAACTCCGGAAGGGAAGACCCTCGATAGACTAACTTTGTCAACTCTGCACGTGCGAAACTTTCACCTTGCTGATTTAATTTAATAAAACCACCCCTACACACCAAGTTTTAGCCGAATCGGCAAAAGTAATTCAATGACATATTCGCATCTCCGGAAAGTAAGACCCTCGATAGGGACCATTTTTGCGATTTCTCCACGTGCAAAACTTCCACCTTGCCACGTTCAGTTTATAAAACAACCCTTACATGCCAACTTTCAGCCAAATTGGCCAATAAAGTCATATGCGCATCTCCGGAATGGAAGACCCTCGATAGAGAATGGTTTTGTGACGTCTACACGTGCAAAACTTGCACCTTCCTGTTTTCAGTTCATAAAACCCCCACAGATCAATTCGGCAGAAAATAACAAATTTGCATCTCCGGAACGGAAGACCCTCGACAGAGACTGGTTTTGTCACGTGAGCACGCGCAAAACTTCCACCTTGCTGACTTTAGTTCATAACATAACCCCTACATACCAAATTTCAGCCGAATCGGCCCACTGGTTGGAAAGATATAGCCCATTGGGGTTATGCACTACTGCGCATGCGCAGTGCCCCGGTCACTGATTGGCTGTTTCAGAGAGGTGTAGTAGCAGGCTTGTGGCACTGTTCCCGAAAACGGTAGGCGTAGCTCTATTTGTTTGGCCCTGCAAGTATCATAAGTGTTCCATTGCTTTAACACTAATGCTTAGGGTATCTTCACACTGGGGGTGCCTTAGTTTATAGCAAAGGGCCGTTTGCACCTATAATCCTATCACTTCATCAGATGTGACCCCAATACCACAAACGGTACCCGTAGCTCTATTTGTTTGTCAGTGGAAGCCTCATAAGTGTTCCGTTGCTTTAACACTAGTCCATAGGGTATCTTCAAACTGGAGGTGCCCGTGTGTACAGAGGGTCACTTTTTGCACCTATAACCGTCTCACTTCATCAGATGGTGTCAGTCAACGTCATTTCAGTACGTAAAACGGCTATCTGTACGAACAGAGACCGTATACCCTCCCAAAATTCAGTTTTGGAAGGGTGCCCGTCTGCATTCAAGGTCACGTGGCACGCGCTAGGCGGGACCCAAATGATTTCCGATGGTTTCATATGACTCATAACCTCTCTGGGTACAAACAAGGCAAGTTTCGTTAAAAACAGGCCCATACAGTCGCAGCCAGGGGCTTGTGTATTCCAAAAAGGAGAAAATCTCCAGAAATTTTAGAAACCTCTAAAAATCTCCTTAATGGGGGACCTTTATCAAAACAAGTGTAGGGCAGGTAAAGTATGCTAGTGGTAATAGTTGCACCGCAGGTGTTAGTTTTACCCCATCTTTAAAGGCCTGGGTGCCATAGGGGCCACCCACCCGACTGGAGAGGAAAAAATATATTTTAAAGGTTTTGCGCAGTGGAGGACCCCTGGCCAATCTTATACTACCCATTAACCACCCATCCAGTGGCCCCAGGCATTGTGTCCATGGATGCATGCACTTTTTGGCCCAAGGGGCCACCGGTGCCCACCGGGGCCTCCTCTAGGGGGCAAAAATGAGATTTTTGGGCTGCAAGGTCAATTTCAAGGTCAAATTGCACTCAACTAAGGATTTTCCCAGATATACCACCCATACCCCCAGTAGTCGAAGGTACCGACTAACACCTCAAACAGTTTCAGAAAAATCGTTGGCGCCATTTTTGAGAAAATTTTAAATATTTAATTTTCCGAAAAATCTCCGTTGACTTAAGATGTAAAATTTCACGTGCAGATTGCACGTGCTTCGAAGTTTTCCTGGGGTAGTGACCCATATCACGGGGTAGGTCCCCATGGGTACCATATCATATTAAAAAGGAACAAAATCTATCGAGCCGATTTTCAGCAAATTGGCCATCTTTGTTTCCGTAATGTTAAACCCTATGGAAAAAAGGGGTGTCGATTGCACGTGCATCGGAGTTTTCCTGGGGTAGTGACCTATGCCACAAAGTAGATCACCATCGGGACCCTAACTCTAGAAAAAAATCATCAAAATCGTACGAGCCGTTTGGGCTGGTACCAACTATCCCCGATCTCATGCAGTTGATGGAAACATGTCCCTGATGAGTTAGCTCAGTTGATTTTCAATGGAAAATCTCAATTCTAAAGAATAGAGCTTTTCGGCATTTGCAATCACCTTCGGTACGTGGGGGCGACGCCTTTGGGGGCATCGCGGAACCGAAGGCGATTGTTCGAGCACTTTTAAGCGAAAGAAATGTTTTGCGTCTCCGGAATGGAAAACCTCGATAGACACTGGTCGCGTGACGTCTGCACGTGCTGAACTTCGACTTTGATGATCTAAGTCCAGAACATACCCTGAAGTGCCAATAAGAAATATTTAAAAATTGCATCTCCGGGACGGATGACCCCCAATGTATTAGTATTTCAAAGTCTGCACGTGCAAAACTTGCACCATGCTGACCTCAGTTCATCAATTAACACCAACATGCCAAATTTTAGCCCAATCGGCCAATTAGTTCCCGAGATAGCGCCTGAGAGGATATGCAGCTACTGCGCATGCGCAGTCGGCAGGTCACTGATTGGCTGATTCAGAGAGGTGCAGTGGCCAGCCTGGGTCACCATCCCCGAAAACGGTAAGCCTAGCTTCATTTGTTTGCCCATGATAACATTATTGGTCTTCCGTAGCCTTAACACTAATCCATAGGGTATCTTCAAACTGGGGGTGCCCGTGTGTACGGGAAGGCACCGTTTGCGCCTGTTACCCTATTACTAAATCAGACGGCACAAATAAGCCTTGTTTTAAGACTTAAGGAGACTATCTGCACCACCAGCAGCCTTATAGAGTCTTAAAACCAAATTTTGGATTGGTGTCGGTCCCCCTCAAGATCACGTGGCACGCGCCAGGGGTTATCCAGACGGTTCAAAGTGATGTCATCTAACATATAATCCCCCCTGGCTACAATCGAGGCGGGTTTCATCTAAAACGTTCCCATACGGTAGAAGCCAAGTATCCCATAGCCTTAACACTAATTCATAGGGTATCTTCAAACTGGGGGTGCCTGTGTGTACGGGAGGGCGCCGTTACTCACTTTTACCCTATAACTCAATCAGACAGTACCTATAATCGTGGTTTTAGGACTTAAAGCGGGTATCTGCACCATCAGCAGCCTTATACTGTGCTAAATCCTAGTTTTGAAGGGGTGCCGGTCCGCACTCAAGGTCACGTGGCACGCGCCAGGGGTCATCGAGACGGGTAAAAGTGGTATCATCTGAAACGTAACCCCTTGGCTACCATCGATGCGGGTTTTATCAAAACGGTTCCTATAGGGTAGCCGCCATGGGCTTGTGAACTCAAAAAAATTGAAAAATCCCCAGAAATTTATAAAATCTCTAAAAATCCTCTTAACAGGGGACCTTGATCGAAACAAGTGTCGGGTGGGTATGGTATTCTACCGGCGACAGTTGCACCGCAGGTGCCAGTTTGGCCTTATCTGGAAAGCTCTGGGTGCTATAGGGGCACAAATCTGACCCAAGAGGAAAACTATTTTTAAAAGGTTTTTCGCAGCGGAGGATACCCAGCCAACGTAATGATACCATATAAGCACCCACCAGCTGCCCCCAGACCTTGTTACCACACATGCATGCACTTATTGGCCCAATGTGACACCGGTAGTGCACCAGGACCCCCTCAAGGGGGCAAAGTCGAGATTTTTGGGCTGCAAGGTCATTTTCAAGGTCATATAGCGCGTGACTCGAAGTTTTCCCAGATATACCGCCCATACCCGGTAGTACCCAACGGTGCCCACTGACACCTCAAGAAGTTTAAACAGAATCGTTAGAGCCATTTTTGAGAACATTTTGGTTTTCTAAATTTTGGATTTTTCCCATAGACTTAACACGTGAAATTTCACGTGCAGATTGCACGTGCCTCGGAGTTTTCCTATGGTGGTGACCCACACCACAAGGTAGGTCAGCACCAGAACCCCAACTCTAGAAAAAATCACCAAAATCGTACGAGCCGTTTGGGCTGGAACCAAGTTGCGGTTATTTCCAACACATACAGAAATGCACCCCCTGGAGATGTAGCTCAGTCGATTTTCAATGGAAAATCACAATGCTAAAGCATAGCGATTTTGACCATTGACAATCGCCTTCGGTTACACTAGCATACGTGGGGGCGACGCCTTTAGGGGCATCGCAGGACCCAAGGTGATTGCCCGAGCACCTTTTCGCTTCTCGGCAACGGAAGACCCTTGACAGTCAATTCTAAGGACTTCTGCACGTGCAACACTTGCACGTTCCGGTTTTCAGTTCCTAAAATTCCTGCAGAAAAATTCGGCAGAAAATAACAAATTGGGATCTCCGTAAGGGAGGACCCTCGGTAGAGACTGGTTTTGTCACGTGAGCACGTGCAAAACTTCGATCTTGCTGACTTTAGTTCATAAAATTACCCCTACACACCAATTTTCAGCCGAATCGGCCCACTGGTCGCAGAGATATTCCCCATTTAGGGTATGTGCTACTGCGCATGCGCAGTGTCTTGGTCACTGATTGGCTGATTCAGAGAGGTGTGGTAGCAGGCTTGTGGCAATATCTCCGAAAACAACACCCCTAACTATATTTGTTTGTCGGTGGTAGCATCATAAGTGTTCCATTGCTTTAACACTAGTCCATAGGGTATCTTCAAACTGAGGGTGCCCGTGTGTATAAAAGGGCACTGTTTGCACCTATAACGATCTCACTCTATCAGATGGTGTCAGTAATCGTCGTCTCCGTACGTAAAAGTGCTTCCTGTACGAGCAGAGACCATATACTGACCAAAAATTCAGTTTTGGAGGGGTACCGGTGCACACTCAAGGTGAAGTGGCACGCGCTAGGAGGCACCCAAAGGGTTTCAAATAACTTCATTCAACACATAACCCTTCTGGGTACAAACGTGGCAAGTTTCGTCAAACACGTTCGCATACAGTAGCAGCCAGGGGCTTGTGAACCCAAAAAATTAGAAAATCTCCGGAAATTTTAGAAACCTCTAAAAATCTCCTTAATGGGGGACCTTTATCAAAACAATTGTAGGGCAGGTAAAGTATGCTAGTGGTAATAGTTGCACCGCAGGTGTTAGTTTTACCCCATCTTTAAAGGCCTGGGTGCTATAGGGGCCACCCACCCGACTGGAGAGGAAAAAATATATTTTAAAGGTTTTGCGCAGTGGAGGACCCCTGGCCAGTCTCATACTACCCATTAACCACCCATCCAGTGGCCCCAGGCATTGTGTCCATGGATGCATACACTTTTTGGCCCAAGGGGCCACCGGTGCCCACCGGGGCCTCCTCTAGGGGGCAAAAATGAGATTTTTGGGCTGCAAGGTCAATTTCAAGGTCAAATTGCACACAATTTAGGATTTTCCCAGATATACCACCCATACCCCCTAGTAGTCGAAGGTACCGACTAACACCTCAAAGAATTTCAGAAAAATCGTTGGCACCATTTTTGAGAAAATTTTAAATATTTAATTTTTCGAAAAATCTCCGTTGACTTAACACGTAAAATTTCACGTGCAGATTGCACGTGCTTCGAAGTTTTCCTGGGGTAGTGACCCATATCACGGGGTAGGTCCCCATGGGTACCATATCATATTAAAAAAGGAACAAAATCTATCGAGCCGATTTTCAGCAAATTGGCCATCTTTGTTTCCGTAATGTTAAACCCTATGGAAAAAAATGGGTGTCGATTGCACGTGCATCGGAGTTTTCCTGGGGTAGTGACCTATGCCACAAAGTAGATCACCATCGGGACCCTAACTCTAGAAAAAATCATCAAAATCGTACGAGCCGTTTGGGCTGGTACCAACTATCCCCGATCTCCAACAAGTAGTGAAAACATCTCCCTGATGAGTTAGCTCAGTTGATTTTCAATGGAAAATCTCAATTCTAAAGAATAGAGCTTTTCAACATTTGCAATCACCTTCGGTAACCACATATTGTGGTCCTTTGTTGCCTTATGGGCTACAAATTTCAGATCAATAGATTAAGCATACTATCACTGCAGCCACTTTGAATATTTTTGGGCCTTGGCCAGGCCTGGTGACGCGACCGTGCATGAGCTTGACTTGAAATATTCAGGAAAAACATGCATTGGGTCAGGAAAAGCTTACACAAAGAACGTCGGCGCTGTGCACTGCCGATTTCAGCCACCTTGGATAAGCCTTAGGGGGTGTGTGGGGGGGTGCAAAATGGTCTTCCACCAGAGCGAAGGATAAAAAAGTTCCACCCTATTTGAAGACAAAAAAACGTCCGAGAGGGGAATCTAGCAACGCTGTATAACCTGGTAGTAGTTAAAGAGTCATTACACCACAACAATTATTGTTCATTTCCGTTAATGTATTGTAACCAGATATAAGTACTGCCATTTTCACATTGTCGAGTGACACCGGCGAAAGCGTTATGAAGAACCTGACTCCTATCAACCATTGTTATTTTCCATGCTCTTGGTTGATATAAAGCTTCATGCTTTATTAAACCGAAATGTTTTAGTGTCATGGCTTATCATCTGACTTGTAAAAGCTTTCCTTACAGAACCATATGAGGAAAAACTCGCAATTCTCTTGAGTATGGTATAACAGTGGTTGACAGATATTAACACTTAAACCAACACAGCAGGCAGATGAACGCGTTTCGATAAAAATTTTTATCGAAACGCGTTCATCTGCCTGCTGTGTTGGTTCAAGTGTTAATCTCTTGAGTATATACAGTTGGACAGTGCCAAAGAGTTTGAAGATGACTTGACAGCCACCACCCAGAAAAATCAATTCGTAAAGTGCGGCACCCTCCACGTTGAGGGCGTTAACGTTGTGAACTTGGAGGGGCTGCCGAAAAGTGAGTAGCTGCTGGTGCGGGCAGCAAACTTACACCTACTACATCAGAAATACCCGGACCCGCATCATGAGGAAGCCCAGCTGCGCAAATGAGCAGGAAAATATTCAGAAAAGGGGTCACCGTTACCAATCTGCACCCACCAGCGACTAGTACGCATCAAGAATGCCACTGACCTGGAGTGAGTCTGTGGTTGTGACGTGGAGTTGTTTTGCTTATGGAGTGGTTTTATGATTCAGGGTGTCTGATAAATCCATGAAAAGTAGACACATTTTTCGATGTAAAATAACAATTAAGTTAACATGTCCTATGCATTTTCGGGTACTAGGCTGTGAGCCTCCTGTAGTCCCGACATGTCGCCTCTGCAGTGGCGGTGGAGGGTCCGGACTTAAGGGGGAAGCACCATGAACTTTTAAACCAATTCATTTCCAGGCAGCGTCAATCTAGCAATCTAGCGATTTGATAATCAGTGACTTTTCAGTCTTCAATCACTAATATGTGGATTGCTTGGCTTCTTTCAGCCTGTGCTCGAGAGGGACTGTGCACGTCTGAACAGGCTTGAGGCGCAGGCCTGTGCACGCCTAAACAGGCATGCGTCTTGCGCAGGATGCTCTTGTAGGCTCTCCTGACCTCCTGCTCCTCGATGGACTCCTTGAAGTCCTCCACAGTCATTTGAAGCTCCTCCAGGGTGGCGGGGAGGGGCTCCTCATCAACTCCGCCAGACACACGGACCAGAACCAGTAGTCCAGGGGCGCATAGGCGGTGGAACTATCATCGTGCCCCCTACCCCTTCTTGAATGATTCTAAAACTAACCCTATGACGCTGCCTGGAAATAAATTGGTTTAAAAGTTCATGGTGCTTCCCCCTTAAGTCCGGACCCTCCACCGCCACTGCAGAGGCGACATGTCGGGACTACAGGAGGCTCACACAACACCCCTGGGCCTCCTGCACCCCTGACATGTCGCCCCTGGACTACTAGGTCTGGTCCGTGAGTCTGGCGGAACTGATGAGGAGCCCCCGCCACCCTAAAGGAGCTGAAAATGACTGCAGAGGACTTCAAGGAGTCCATCGAGGAGCTGTATAAGAGGGGAGCCTGCAAGAACATCCTGTGTAGGGCGCAGGCCTGTATAGATACAGAGAGTGGGCTTTCTAACACAGCTTCAAAGAAGTCAAGCTTCCCACATACAAGGAGGGGTGATTGAGGACTGAAAAATCATTCTGATTATCAAATTTACCTTAGTCTAGTGTCAGAAAATTTATGAGAGAAGTTTGATACCTTATGATTTTACATTGAAAACTTCGATTACGTTTAATCATGCATATGTGGAACACTCTGTAGTTTGTGTTATTTACCTCAGACACATGGGTACCTTTTTCGTATCCACCACGGAAACGGACTTAACTCATGTACCCAGGATTCGGTCTTCCGAGTCCCAGTTACACGAGTAGATAAGTCCTTACCGCGGTCAATGCGTAAATAGAGCATTCTGAAGGTGCCCACTGCCAATGTATAGGGGGGTAAATGAGGGGCAACCGCTACCAAGTGTAACTCTGTGCCCATCAGCGACTGGCCCATAGATCATAGGCAAGTAGTCTGGAGCGAGGGCTAGTTTTGTGTTGGTTCACAATCATCGGCCTGCCCCACTCCTTTTTATTTGTGTGCTCGTTAGCTGTGTTATGGAAAATAGAGTATGTTGTGTTGAAGCGTCATGTCTTTCCTTGCATTCCAGAACTAGAGTTTGCTGAGTGACTTTCACGTTTGCTAGTGGTCATTATTTAGAGCATCATGCCAAGCATACATTCTCATGGGATATGCAAGTGATGTATCCTCGCCCCCAATCCCTATAGGGTTGGCGTGGAGAGGGAGGTGCAGGGCAGGGTCGTAGCCAAGGGGGGCGGCTAGGGCGCCCCCCTGAGGGCCCGGAGGGCCCCCTGAGGATCAGAGGTGCAGAAAGTATGCTGGCTGTCACAAACTCAATGCGACGTATGCCTCCTCTGTCACACAGAGCTGGAAATAATAATTGTATACTTGAATACTATTTCCAATGTGCTGAATGTCCTCTACCTGGCCCTTACTTTTTGCAGCAGACAAGGTTCTAGCACCAAACCATTACAGCATGAATGTAGTAAACTAAGTTTTTTTCAGTATTGGGGTCATAACTATTATTGGCAACTCTGACCGCAGTTTCCCGAATGACATGCATTTCCCTTTTTGAAGAAGTTTCCATTTTTGGAAGGAGTGTTTCTAATTATGGTAATTTTCCACATGATTAAATGTACCAATTATCATGAAAATAGTTATTATTTGGAACATACCTATCTATTAATGGGAGCGTACATGTACACACAATTGGGAACCCTGACCACAGCTCCCCCACCCCCCCACTAAACTTCTATCTCACATATCAACAAAAGGGACAAAATGTCAACGTCAACATAGTATTTGGATCTACCTAAAATGTGTTGGTAAAGTGGACCTTAGGTAGCATTTTTATAAACACATCAAATGCTTAAAATTTGCATCCCACTCACGATCATCACCTGCCTGGTCATTCCTTTTTGCAGTAAAAACTCTGAGGCAACTAGCCTGCATAGATGTAAAATTATGTCTATTGGCCTAATAGGTACAGAGGTATTGGAATTCACATACCAAAGAAGGATCCAGTGTAGTCAAAATCCTGCTTTAACTCCATGCATTTCAGGTCCTGTGCGTTGCTTACCACCACTGGTAGTAAGCAACACACCCCCAACCAGTGTTTTTTTAAGTCTATTTCTCTCTGAGATTTGCTGTGATTTTCTGAGATAAGAAGGGGGTCTACTCGGCCCCCTCCAGTGCACGTTAGTGCCAGGTCCCTCTCCAGTGTGGGTGTTAACACTTTGTGGAGGACTGCATTAGCACACATTTGCTATCTGTACAATATTGATATGATAATTTGATCATAAAAACTCACCTGAATCACTGTTGTTGCCAGCTTTTTGCTGGCGCCAACTCCCCAACTTCCTCCAGCTCCAAATCTATCTAACCAATCTAGGGCACAAATAAGTTAAGGCACAAGCAAGCTAAGGAATGAAAAACCAAGCTTGATATGGGAAAGTGCACCAGTCTTACAATAGCCTACATTCATCTTAGATTAGTCATGGGCAGCAATATTTATTCTAGCTAGTTTTAGCCTGCACTTATCTCAAATATACCTAATAAATATGCCCTCAAAATAAGTGGCTTCCCGCCTGTTTAAATTTTTGGCAGGCTCTACATCACATAAACATTTCTAACTTGTCTTGTCGCTGTTGCGCAGTTTAAGTAGAATTGCTGCCCAGCTATGTTTATTTTTTCGCTCACTTAGTACTTTTATTAGTAGCCTTTTTTAAAGAATCATAGCAGCTGCCGAAGACATTTTTATTAGAGAAAGAGAGAGAGAGAGAGAGAGAGAGAGATCGAGAGAGAGAGAGCGAGAGCGAGATCGAGAGCGAGAGCGAGAGAGACTGAAGTAGGTGGAGGAGAGCTGGGGTGAGTTGTTGGTTGCGCGGATTTGGGGAGATGACTACGGATCGACAGGAGGGTGACAAAGGCGAGCCTGTTAGTCTCCCAGGACTGTCCAGTCAATTTGAACCGCGAATATTCAAGCGAATAGTTAGCTTTTGGTGCAGTGTGCCTCGTTACTCTCAATTTCCCCGCTACCCTGGCTCACGAGCCCGCACAGGAGTGATAGGCAAACTAGACTATCAAGTTGTCAATGCAGATGCTACAGTTTACCAACGAGATGTTATGAATGAAAATTTAGCTAGAGAATTAGTAGTTGTCAATGTATAGTTTTTTTGCTACCTTTTTTAAAGAAAGTTTTAGATTTTGGTATGTCTTGCAAGTTTCTAATTTTGGGGGCAACAACACGGTTCCACGTTCTCGGAGCAGATACAAACACGGACAATTTACGGTAAATTGTTGAGGCGAAAGGTACTTCAAAGTGTTGAATTTTCCGTGTGTTTCTTTGTATTCTATTGTTGGTAAAGAGTGTAAGAGAGTCCGATACCGCTGATGGAAGGCGGCCGCAAAGGAAGTCGTGCCTGGGGTTTAAGTGGGTGAATTCTACCAGACTTTTTAGCTTCAAGATACCATATTTTTTGAAGATAAGATTGGTAGTGTGATCTTTGTGATCTGGTAAGATCTTTTTTTGTAGTGTGATGAGTCTGTGTAATTTGAACTCAAAGGTACTACCCCATAGCTGAATACAATATGTTAGGTATGGCAAACAAGGGCATTATATAAGAGGAAAAGGTGAGTGGAGTTTAGTATGTGACTGCATCTTTTTATGATACCAATATTTCTGGAGACTGAATTTTCGACAGATTTAATTTGGGTCGTCCACCTTAGATCCTCGTCAATTTGAACACCGAGGTATTTGGTTGAAAATTTTCTTGTGAGAGGTATGCTGTTTACTTTAATTTGGAGTCGGTTTTCTGGGTTATGGGAAAATAATTGAAAAGTTGATTTCTTAGCATTCAGGGTCAATCTGTTGCAGTTCAACCACTGACAGATATCCAAAATACTAGAGTCAATATCATTTTGGAGGGTCTGCAGAGAGTCTGAGACAAAGAAGAGAGCTGTGTCTTCGGCGAAGAGGTAGAAAGTGGGAGTTGGAGAGCTTCTATGTAGATCATTGATTTAAAGGAGGAAAAGAAGGGGCCCTAGGACCGAGCCTTGAGTCACACCAAGTGACGTTGATCTGGGGATATCCGATCTGACAGAGTTAAATTTCACTATTTTTTCTATTGGAAAGGTAGGATTCAAAGAATTTTAGGCTAACATCATTAATTCCATATTTTGATAGATTTGCAAGCAGAATAATTTCGTGGTTCACGGTGTCAAAAGCTTTGCAGAAATCCAAATATACTGTAGCGCATACTTTTTTGGAGACAAGGGCTGAGGTTAATTTATCATGCAAAAGAGCAAAAGGCATATATGTGCTATGATCTTTGCGGAATCCGAATTGGTTTTGAAAGATAATGTTGTGTTCGGCTAGATATTGGGTAATTTCAGAGTGGACAATTCTTTCGAGCACCTTGGAGAGAATTGGCAGTGGAGAAATTGGTCGATAATTGTTGCAGTTAGAGTGGTCACCACTCTTGTGAATGGGAACCACTAACGCCCGCTTAAATTGGTCTGGAAAAACTCCAGTAGAGAGACAAAGATTAAAAAGATAGCTCAAATGACGGGATTTTGAGGTGGATATCAGTTTAAGAATTTTAGATGAGATACCGTTCGATCCACCTCCTGTTGATTTAAGGGAAGCTATAATTGATTCAATTGCAGCTGCATCAATAGGGCTGAAATAAAATTGCTGGCTCTGGGAGTTAGGGACAAACTGCAGAGGATTCAAGGTGGACGATGGAAGAGCATTGTCTAGTGTTGAGGCAATATTTGTAAAGAAAATGTTGAAATGGTCTGCTATCTTTTGTGGGTCCACTTCTAGTTGATTGCTTATCTGAAATTGTTCTGGAAGATCTCTTTTTACTTTACGCCTATGGGTTAAATCTAACAATGTACGTTTTTTTAGAGCTGGACTGTACCTCTTCCAATTTTCTCTGGTAATAATCCTTTCTAGCTGCTCGAATGGTGCTGACCAAGATGTTACGGTAATCCTTGTAGGCTCTTTCATCATCCGGGCTCAGGGAGCGAATTTATTTTCTATAGAGGTCGTTCTTCTTATTGATTGATTGAAGGAGAGCAAAAGAAATCCAGGGCTGTTTTGGGACATGTTTTTACCTGTCTTTTTTATTGAAAGTTTAGCTATCTCTTCTGACAAAGTTGATTGGACAAACTCAGCCGCCAATGAGGGATCCTGAATCGCAAAAATGACATCTAGTTTAGAAGATATGTTAAATTTTAGGGCCTCAATGTTCCTGAAGTCAAATGAAATATTGTTTACTTGATGGACTGTTGGAGTTTTCATTTTACAATGAAGTTTCAGGGTAATTGGAAAGTGATCACTAATGTCCGAAGTCAAGACAGAAGATGAGCGAATCAGGGAGATGTCATTAGTGAAGAAATTTTCAATAAGAGTTTTAGAGTATGGGATGGCTCTGGTGGGAATAGAAATACAAGGGAAGTAGCCATAAGAGATGAGTGATTGAATGTAAGTTGAAGTAAGTTCAGAATTTTGAAATTTAAGGAGATCTAAGTTAAAGTCTCCTCCAAAGATACATGTTTTCTTTTCCTTGGAGATTGCTTCTAATGTTCCTTCAAGATAATCAAGAAAAATGGCCAAGGGGGAGGACGGTGATCTGTAGCAGGACCCTATAATGAGCTGAAATGGGACAATGTTGCTTATTTCCAGAAAAATTGATTGATGTCGAAGACATGAAGATTCCATATCTGTTCTTCTTTTGTATGGAATTTTGTCTGATATAAAAATACCAGCACCCTTGCCCCTGAATTCAGGAGGGGATGAATATTCAAAAACATAGTTTTCTAAAGCATAAGATTCTTGAGCTTCTGGAGCAAGCCATAATTCCGTTACAAGAAAAACATGTGTCCCTGGGCTCAAAGTATTTATCAACTGCCGGAGGTTATCAAATTTTTTGGTACAGAGCGTATATTCAAATGGAGGATGAAACAATGAGCAGAGACTATCCCTGAGCTATTGAACTGGGAACAGCTTTCATAACTACACGAATCTAACAAGTTTGATAAATTGGGGGGAACAAAATCATCTTGGTCAGCACTGAAATAGCAAGGTTTAAGCCTTGGGTATTGATCAGGTATCCACTGGGGGTTAAATGACATGCAGGAATTAGGATTAGAATATAAAGTAAGTGAGGCTACTGAGGGTTCTAGACAAAAGAGAGCACCAAGCACCAAGTAGACCCACCATATACAGACAAGATATGCTTATCATAGAGTAATATAACCTTGAACAGCAAGAGCAAACAGGACCATCCACAACAGTACACCCTAGGAGCACTAGAGAATTGGGGAGATTGAGCAAACTCATGGCGACAGAAAAGCACCAAACTCAAACATTATCTGTGTGGTCAGTGATGCTCATGGGAGAGCGGGGAATATTCAGATGAGAGGCCAGAGGTGAGTCAGGGCCACAAATGAAGCCAGGCGTATTTAATACTAAATTCGAAGAAATAGGGGCCGCTAAATCGAAGAGACTCAAACTGTAAATCTGATTTAACGTGAAAAAATGGACAGAGAAGTACTTGATAAAGTATCTGCGTTATCGTTAATGCCTTAAATATGCCCACAACCGTGTATTTCTCGAAAAGATTGACTGTCCATTTCGGGCATCTAGGCGTAAACTTTCTGCAAACTACTAACAATTGGCACCATTGGGCTGCATGTTAAAATCTGGCAACTGTGACAGTGGCTTGCGGGTTTTCTGCAGCGGGGGTCCCTCGTTTTAGTAGAAACTGAACACAGTACCAATATTGTATCACTATTGGTACGCTGTGCAAATGAAGAACAGAGCTGCTAAGTTAAAATATTTGCTACACGCTTCATTCTCTATTTCGAAAATATGTGGTTTGATTTTGAGCCATACAGTCAGGATCGCTATTTTGTCACAATTATGCACCTCAATTTTCGTAAATGTGTCACAAACTCCGGTAGCCGAGTTGGCAAGTTTCTGCACCTCTGCTGAGGATACCGGCCGCGCGAAGCGCGGCCCGCTCGCACTATGCTCTGGAGCGAAATTTGGGACTTCATACCAGACAGGGCCCTCTTAAGCCATCTCCAGCACTCTATTCTGTGACAATTAGGGCTGTTTTTACCCATCAAAACCGTCAGTAAAAAGATACCCTTTGAACCACTGATGGTCAGGGCCCCCTATCCAAAGTAGGGCCCATTTTGGTCAGATAGACCCTGTTTAATCAATAAAGCCAAGATGGCTAGCGGGACTATTTGAGCAAAAGGGCCCAATGCGACTCGCATGCTGTCAGATCCCGGTCTATAGCTGCCAGGAACCTGTCTGACCAGCTGGGTCCTCTTTCAGTGAGGAGGCTGTGTGGCTAGTAGGGACCATTTTAGCCCACAGGGCCCAGTCTGACAGTCAGTGCCATGTTTAACTAGAGAAGCTTTTGAGCTAGTGTAACCGTCTAGTCTCCGCAGGGCCCTTTGGTCAGCTGGGCCCTCTACATAGGAGTAACAAAGTAGAAGCGGCTGGTGCGGTGGCCCCCTTGAGAGCCCGGAGGGCCCTTCGAGGATAGCGTGAAGCGCGGCCCGCCCGCATTATACTCTGTGACCTGCCGTGGAATTACATGCGCAACAGGGCCCTCTTAAGTCCTCTCCAGTACTCCATTTCTGTGACAAGTAGGGCTTTTTACCACAGGGTCCCCTAAACCACTATCAGCCCCCCCCACCCAAGGCCCTCGTTGACAGTAGGACTATCCCTGGTCAGCCCGACCATCTTCAACCGATAATACCGCTATGGCCAGCAGGGCTTTTGGGCCACAGAGGTCAAGAATCTCGCCAACTCGCCCACGCTCGTGGGTAGCCAAATGAGGTTCAAGGACCAGAACTTAGGTAACCAATCACGGAGAATTGACAGAGATCAAGAATTGCACTTAACAGCACAAAACAAGTATTTCCACGATCTTACCGCCACGTAAAAAGAACGATCCATAATATGCAATGGTACCTCGACTGATTTTAGGTACCATTATAACTTTAGTGACAGACGATACAAATTAGTGACAAACAATTTATCCTTACTCACTCGCCTTATTTCACAGCTAAGTTAGAGATGGGTAGGTAACCACATCGGCAACGAAATTGACCCATATAAAGCCATGAGAAAAAGGTACTCTAAATTGCAATGCCATGAGAACGGTAATATTCATTCTATTATATGAATTTGACTATTTATTTTGAACAAAAAGAGGAAACTTTAGAGTCTGTATCAGGATTCATAGTGAAATTACTCTACATAAGATAGAAACTCCACTGCTTACGTTGTACTTGAGGACTCGTTTTACGGAATTAGAGATGGTCTGGTAGCCAGGCCGGCAACGGAAATTACGATTAGGGACCACCAGGTAGCCACTTGGGTAGCCACGAAGTTTTGCGTTTCTGGCGCGCGAGTAGCGAGAAAAAAACAGTCAGAGAAATACGTGTAGAAGCTGCTGTGTGGGTATCTTACTATGAGGCTGTTGATTTTGACCTAAATCAAAATAGGAGGTTTTGTTGCCAGTGGTAAACCCACTACCAATTCTTTTATATTATGCCGCAGCCAGCGAAACGTAGGAAAAAGTGAAGTCTGCCAGATCTCAAAAGCCCAGGAGAGTAGTGTGATTTGAGGGTGTCAATTACAGCACACATTTTAATCATGTGCATGCGAGATATCCAAACTGTAGACCTGTGGAGAAGAAAGTTGCAAGTTCTGGCTTTGCACCTAAAAAATTATATGCTATTTGGTGCCCATGAAGTCAGGTAAACTGCTGGTAGGTTTCTTTGGTGCCTACCTAAGTCAATTTCATCAAATCAAGCTTAGCAAATTTGTGATGATTCCAGAAAAGTTTCCATTGAGCAGGTGAATGTGGTGATGCTTATTGATCTGCTTCAATCTTTCTAGGATTTGCTGGATGGTGGTTGTGGTATTAGGAGGTACTTGTCCTCTGGCTGAGTACCTATATTTGGTTGCAGGCATTGGAAATATTCAAATTATATTTCTTCTTTTAAAAAAATGTTAATTACATGTATCCTTCAAGTAGCTTAAGTTTCAGCATAGTGACTGCTACAGTCAAATGGTGGTTGTCTGCTATCTTAGCAAAGATGATCTAAGCAATAATTGATCTTAGCAAGCAGTTACAGTAAGGGTACTAGACTCTGACGGCATATATTACATGCCGTATTTTCATGTCTTTGTGTATTAGGTGTTTGATAACATTTTTACTGATTAATATGCGCAGCTAATGGACACATGCTTGTATTACAACACACACAACTTGTAATCACTGCACATATACTTAAAATTTCGTTGTTTGGTACTGAGATTATGCTATATGTAATTCATTAGTCTCCAAATCACTGTAAATTTAATTCCTTTCATACTTCCACTTTTTGAGAGTAAATTTTTACTCACAAGACATATTTTCTGGGATCAATTTAAAGCCTCAGTTCACGCAAAAGTTTATTTCACTTCAGGTAGCCATGTTGGTCGCATCAAGGATATGTGGGTAGCCAACCTGACATGTTCTTGACCTCTGTTGGGCCACGGGGCCCACTGCGAGTCGCAGGGTCAGCTAAAACCTTCAGGGCCCTGTCGAACCAGCTGGGCCCTCCTTAAGTAAGGAGGCCACTGTGACTTGCAGGGATCGTTTTAGCCCACAAGGCCCACTCTGACTGTGAGGACCCTCTTTATCTAGCAAAGCCTCTGAACTAGCATGGCCGATTATTTTCCATAGGGCTCTCTATAGCTAGCAGGGCCCCTCCAGAGGCGTAGCCAAGGAGAGGAGATTGGGACGGTGGCCCCCTGAGGGCCCCCTCAAGGAAGCGCTGCCCCTACCCAATCGTACTCTGACCTGCCGTGGAACTTCATGTCAGACGGGGCCATCTCAAGCACCACTCCACAGCACTGCATTCTGTGACAAGAAAGGCCCTTTGAACCATCGAAACTCTTTTAAAAAGAGGGTCCTCTGAATCTCGTTGTCCCCAGGGCCCTGTGTCGACATTTGGGCCCTGTCTGGTCGGTGGACCCTCTTTAATGATAAAGCCACTTTGGCCAGCAAGTTTTTTTGGCCGTGGGGCCTACTGTGAGTCCCAGGGCCAGCTAAAACCGTCAGGGCCCTGTTGGACCTGCTGGGCCCTTTTTAAAGGAGAATGCCATTGTGGCTAGCAGTAACCACTCTGACCACTGGCATTGTGGTCACTGGTCCACAGCGCCCATTCTGACTATCAGGACCCTACAAAGGCTTTTGAACTAGCAGGGCCGACTGTTCTCCACAAGACACTCTATCGTCATCAGGGACCTCTCTGGTCAGCTGGAGATCCTACAGAGACATAGCCAAAGAGAGGATGTTGGGGCGGCATCCCTGGAGGACGCACTGCCCAGCTGCACTATTCTCTGTATCCCGTCTTGGAACTTCATGCTAGATAGGGCACTCTCAAGCTCTCTCTAGTTCTCCATTCTGTGATAAGTAGGGATCTTTTGCCCATCAGAAACCTCTGAAAGAGGGCCCTCTGAATCACTGTGACCCCCAGGGCCCTCCTGTCGACAGTACGACCCGCTCTGGTCAGCTGAGTCCTCTTAAACCGACAAAGCCACCATGGTCAGCAGGGTACTTTGGGCACCAGGGCTTACTACGACTTGCAGGGTCAGCAATAGCCAGCAGCGCTATAGCTGACCCTAAGCAGCTGTCCATGGCTGTCTGAACAGCTGGGCCCTCTTTAAATAGGAATCCATGTGGCAAGCAGGGACGTTTTTAGACTGTAGGGCCCACTCTATCAACTATCAACTATCAAGACCCTCGTTAACAGTGGAGCCTTTGAACCAGTTGGATCCACTGTTCTCTGTATGGCTCTATATCGTCAGAAGGGCCTCTCTAGTCAGCTGGGCCTTCTATAGACGATGCTGAGGGCCCGTTTGGCCCTCTAAATCCACCGAGGGCCTGTGTAGCTTGTAGACTTATTTAGAACAGTAGACAATTTGTGTTCCGCAAGATGTTTTGCGGTTATTATGCCTTTATAACCCATCTAGCCTACAGCCAGTATGGTCCATTGCAACCCAAAGGGCTGTCCACAACCAGCAGAACCAGCTGGTGCCTCCTTTGAACCCTCGCCCGAGTGGGGGTGTTTGAACACCCCCTCCGGTTTTTCCGGTGGCACGAATAAACGGCGGCGCGAAGCGCTGCCATACTTGACACAGCTTATTCTTGATCAATTCCGCAACGTTCCCCAAGATTTTAAGGTTGGGTCATCTCAGGTCAGTTCGCCAGTGCAGGTCAATTGACTTCACCTCTAAAAATGCTTAAGGTGGCATAGGGAAGAAAAGGGTGAATCTATCCAATCGAAACATATCCACATAGTGAACCCATCGAGGTTTGCAAAATATATTCGGGGAATTTTCATATAGATGACATAGGGTCAGGCACGTATCATGACCTCTTCACTTAACATGCACGAAAAAACAGGAATTGGCCGACAAATTGCTATATTTCTGTAGATACCGCTTGGAATACCTTCGTATTCTCCAAATCATTGTATCATAGGCCATTTTATTGGTTCATGTTGCAAGTTTGCATCTGTGATCTATGAGAGGTCATCTGGGGCTACTTAAGCAGGGTTTCAGACTTGGATCAATAACTGTGCAGGACATTTGGATAAAGCTAATATTTTGATACCATTACATTGGATTGTTGTTATTTTGAAGCAAATGATATGCATATTGACTATTGTATAACAGCGATTGACAGATATTCACCTTTCAACATCTGCTGTTTTGGTTAAAATGTGAATATTGACTTTGCTATGCTAGATGGCGACCTTGAGCTGACCCTAGGTCGGGTCGTTTTTTATGTTTTGATCTAGTATGGTTGTACTATACATCATTCAGCTGGCGGTAACGAGGTGCATAATCGAAGTGATGCTTAACAATGATTATAACTGAACTCTATCAGACACCAGAACCCAGAAACTCTTCCCTCACATGCCACCTTGTTGACCTGTGAAGACTTCAATATTGACCTGACCCAAAAAAGTGACCAATGCAGTTTCGTCATGATTTTTTTATGGGCCATCCACCTGCGATCGCTTTTTTCGCTATCCTGCTTAGGATCCATGTTCGAAGGGGGATTTGAAACCCCCACCAGGACGAAGGTGGCTCGGAGGCCCACCGGCCACCGTGGTTATAACTCACCTCCCTTTGTAGCCCGCAGGGCCTACTGGGACTATCAGAAGAAGCATATGTAACTATAGGACGCTTTGAGACCAGTTGGACCCAAAATAGATCGTATACCCCGTTATCAATGGGAGGGCCCTTTTTAGTCAGCTGGACACTTCGAAATAGATTCGAAGTGTCCTGGTGGCCCTCTGCATCCAGCATGGTTCTCTGTAACTAGTTATAGAAGGCCCGCAGATACCAGCAGAACACTTTGTGACCATTAGGCTCTCTAGAACCAGCAGAGCTCTCTCTGGCCAGCTGGGCCCGTAATGGTCAGTTGAGCTCCCTTTGTCCGCCACTAAATACCATTTAAAGTGTTTTTTTTTCGTTCCAAGGGAACTGCTTTGAAGGTGAAAGAAGCTCCTAGAAAAATTGTTCATTACCAACCTATAATATCCCATACCTTAGTCTCATCATTGTATTGCGAACTTTCAAGTTATTTAAAGCCACATTCTGCCATAAAAAAAAATTGAAAGAAAACCACTTTACAAGAACTTAACAGCATTTCTGGCGGACAAAGCACGTACGCTGCTGCCTTCTTCACTTCCTCGGCCGGTACTTCCTTGACACAGGCATCGTTAATGTGGCACCAACCAGCCTCCGACTGGTTCCAGCAGAATTCAGTGTAGTGGCTGATCTGGGGGCTGCCATGGTGTACTACCGCTCCATACAGGTCAAACACAAGGCTGAAAGATATCTGCGGATGCCTGAGGGCCTTTCAACTGAGGTCCAGGTCGCTAAGGGGAAAAGTGCCGTGAGCGAAGGCTTCGAACGATTGGCTGCCGCTGAGGGCAAAACGCTTCAGTTGCATAATCACCATACGTGGCAGGCCAAGTTATTAATCGAACTTAAGTTATTAATTGGCTTGCATCCTCGAATCCTGGATGCATACAATAGCAAAAGCAGTGCAAATGTATTCGATCACAGCCCTTTGCATCTTCATGAAATTTATTGATTGGAGAAGCTCTTGATGACGATGTAAGCTGAGACCTGGAATTTCAAGTTTCACTAAATTTCAGAATAATTTTTGTTCTTTTGCTTTATTATGAATCCGGATTTAGGAGATAGATTAATGACCAAATTTTCCACGCATAATTATGCACCTGAGTGGAACACCCCGAAATCTATCTATCTTTGAAATAAGTTTCTTCTGAAGAGGAAGAAATACTTTCGGCCATTTTCGCTTTTCGAGCACGATTGGCTCTGAAGTAATTTGGTAGGCACACGAATTACTTGTCATGGCGATATCTTAGTGTCGTCCTGGTTTAAAGCGACCTTCCTTAGATCAATTGACGCCAAAACCGTGGTGAACGTTTTTTTTTGCTTGCTTGCCGACATTTTTTGGGGCCCTCTTGGCGGAATTTCAGGGCCCTTTTTGGCCACCGCCCCCCCTGAGCAAAATCCTGGCTACGCCCCTGGTGCAGGGTATCAGTGTAAGCTTACACGTAAAAGAAAAAGGCGCTCCAAATGTTAGTGTAACATTACACGACTGCGATCAGGTAACATGTTTTTGCAGTGCACTCTGTATTCGAAATATATGTGAACGTACATCTTTGGGATTTATGCACATCGTGCGAAAGTGTAAAATAATCCCTACGTGTGTCGGTTACTCGATTCTCACACGAAAATGGCACCGTGGGGGAGTGCAGCGGATACAATTACACTGTTTTACTGAGTACTAGTACACGGTTTTACGATTCCCGACACGTTATCGTCCTGCAAATCAGTGTATGATGAGACGATTTAAAAATGTAAAATTACACCGTGCACGCTTTGCAAGAGTGAAGTGACACCAATTTATGTGTCATGCACGATGTAAGATAACTCACTGCTTCGTTCAACCGAGTAGAATTACAACTAACACGTTTAAAAAAGAGGCATGTACAGCTACACAAAATAGATAGTATTACTCAATGACCGAGTCAATCGTATTATATCACATGTTAAATTCGCGTTCTTAAATCCAACTGCTGTTTTAGAGGGGTGGCTTAGCACATGAATAAAGGGTGTCAACCTCCGTTTGAAAAAGGTGTAAGAGTTGCTGTGTGTAAAGAAATCCAAAAAGTGTAAACTTTTTTTACAGTGTAGTTTTCACACAATTTTAGAGATCTTCCCATACAGTACTTTTTAGCTCTTGTCATGATAAACTCACCAGGGACGTGACAAAAGGTATCTGCCTCAGATTACAACCTCTTAAGATTACAACCTCTTAATGCCATGCTTGGCGAATGCAGATACTAGCGAAGTGACGACTGTCCTGTCAGCACTGGGACAAATTATGTACGTAGCTACCTACTACCTAAAGTGGTTACGGATCGGAAGTAGTAGATAGGAAGTATTTATGTTATCCTCTGCGGTGCCAGAATGTTCTAGAGTTTCTTGGAAATTTAAATAGAACGTCTAAATTTCCGAAAGCTTCTAGAAATGTCTAACTTTTCCCGTTTTAATGCAGAAACAGCCCCGACAGGAATGAGAATTGAATTTGTTTTAGGCTTTTACATGTAGATGTACTGAGCTCGGTGAGCTCCTCCAAAGCAGGGCAGCTAATGTTTACAGCCTGTAGTTACGCATAACGTCAGGACACATCATCAGAGACGGCGGATTCCATTTTCGAGAAGTGGTGCAAGATTTTCTGGAGGGGGCGCCTTCCTCCCCAGGGGCGCCATCATCTCTTGGGGGGCGCCTTTGCTATCCAAGGGCGTTCTGCAGAAACTCTTTGGACTCGGCCTGCGAGGCCACTTGGGGTGGTTTATTTCTAATATTCCGAAAAATAGGTATTTTAGATGTCGCGTAAACTCAGTCGTATCGGATTGGTATCAGCAACAGAGCAGCATAGCCCAGGATTCTGTGATTTTCATAGCCTTGTTTGCAGTTATGATCAATGATATTGCAGACACTTACCGCAAACATACGTCAGGTGCTTTTCGTTGAATACTTCACAATATGTGTGACAGCGTCTACTACAGCAGCTGCGCAGAGGCGGCTGCAGCTTGGCCTTGACATATTGCAGCAATGGATCACACGCAATGGACTGAAATTTTCAAGTTCAAAGACAAAGTGCATGCACTTCTATAATAGACATTGAGACTGAATGATACTCGATAAGCTTTCATATGTGCCACACCTGAAGGATTTCCGCAAAAGAATGTTTCGATACGCTGAAAATACTGAAGGTGTTGACGAGGATGAGGTACCGTGCGGATAGAGAAATGTTTCCCATGCTATACACGTTATACGCTTATCGCCTATATATACGTTAAGCGCACGTTATACGCTCATCGTTATACGCTACGTTATAAGCTTTTTATGCTGTATAGATCACTTATTTGTTCGAAGATCGAGTACGGCTGTGTTATGTATGAGGCCGCTCCTTAGTCCGCGAAAAAGATTATCGATATGTCCGTCATCATGCTATCAGAATAGTAACAGGGGCGTTCCAAGCTTCACCCATAATAAGCATACTAGTGGAAATTAATTAAATACCGCTACAAATGCGCAGTAAGATACTCGCTTTGCATAAAGCCATTCAAAGGAATGTGGCACCTTTAGAACGTGATTTTAACTGAGATAGCCAAGTTGTAAAGCAAATCGGAAAACCAGGTGCTCTATATATCATTTGTCTTGGAAATCGATATTTCCGTAGAAAAAAACTAAAACCTACCCGAAATGTACCTCTCATGTACCTCTCGCCAGGCGGCCATTGTTGTGAACTGCTGGTGTGACGACATATGCTGACATCACGATGAGCATCAGCCAATCGAAGCCCTTGAAGTGTTTCGAGTATGGTAGTGGTTGCCAGATCATGACATCATCCAGAGGCAGATATTTATTTCTTTTCCTGGAGGAGTATTTTAAAAACCAAAGTATTGAGCTTGTTGTACATTTTTCAGAGAAATCATGAGTGGTTTCATTATTTTCGGCTAAAAGTACGCCTAATTACACAAAATTCCAGGATTTTACCAAGGTGCCACGTTCCCTTTAAAATCAGTCACCAACACGCCCCACATACCAAGCATTTTTTGGCGACGCCTACCTCTGTCAGATAGACAGTGGCTCGCGTGTTGCAACCCGTCACCAGGGAGTGAGAATCTGTGCCTGGCTGGCACAGGCTGGTATCGACAGCAGTCTCGTAGAACCACATGAAGCAGCTGTTATTGAACCATAGCTCATCTCGACAGTTAACACGAACACAGACCTACTCCAACAAAGCAAAAATTTGCCTTCTGAACCGACGCGCCAGTAATTTATGAACTTACGTGCGGAACCGTTCGAAAACCATGTCTGTTTCTATATAAACGGTTGCAAAAGAAAGTGACGATGGCACAGGGCGTGCATTTGTTGGTGACGATGTTGAGAAGTTTTCTAGTTTGCCTTACGAAGGATCCATTTTTACTTCAGAGCTGTACGACATTTTTTTGCTGTTTGGACCAGGTGTCTAAGCTGATGGTGGGGAAGTTTGCGATTTTTACCGATTCGCTGTCTTATCTACAGACATTGAAGCCATTTTATTTCTATAATGCGTCGTCACCTTGGCGGGCCATGCTGAAGATGACCGGATATTCTGTGTACACTGAGTGGTCCAGTAGGAAGACACAGGCAGTTTGGAGGGCTACCACCTCAGCCTGAAAACTCGAGCAGAGCGAGCCTGCTGGTTGCCTGAACTCATGCTGGGCTCCGTCTGGTGACTCGATAAAGATCCAGCTCCCCCGCTCGTGACCCCTTCGAGAACTGACCCGTCGGTCCACACCCATGTGGCACATTGAGTCAGGGAAGCGAGGTGGAGGAGAGCTACTCGCTTCTTCCGGACAGGTGGCGCTCCTGATGTCAGTGGGCCCACGTCTAGTTGAAACGTGACTCACTCTCCTGATACCCACGGTGGAAGACGTCGAGGAAGGAAAGACTCGATGGGGAGGGAGATGCCTGCTTGATCCCACATCTCTCTGCCCACCTGCCGCCACCCGGTCACCGAGGAGAGTCGAGAGGGCGCTGTCGCCTCCGCACGTCTTCACAGAGGGTCTTCAGGCGGCAGCGCATGGACTTTCACCAGCAGTCGGGTCGCGAGTACCCTCCTTCTAGCCGCTACGCGGGGAGTCTTACCTCGGCTGGGGGTGGGGCGGGTGCATCCTGTGATGATACGCGCCGACGCTCTCATTTTGCGTTCCAGCTGCTCAACATGAAATGGCGGTGTGGCGTGGAGCCACGCTGCGGCCGCTTGCTCCATCGCTCCTCTCACGTAGCCAGTAGCGACGGATCGGAGGTGCTGTTCGTGCAGCCCCCAGTTGCAGCCGGACAGTTGACGTAGGTGGGAGATACGGGGTTGGACCTTCTCCCACAGTCTCTTACAGTGTGGACCGAAATGGAGGAGCAGATCGATGGTGACGCCAAGTAGCTGTAGGGTGTCTCCAGCAGTGACCGTCTTCCCGTCGACCTTAAAGCTGAAGGGATCGGCGTCTCTGGCTCACTGAGACATCACCAGTACTTGCATCTTGGCTCCTGATACCGCCATTTTGTGCTGTCGGGTCCACTTCTGCGCGGTCTGTCCATTTCTGCGCGGTCTGTCCATCGGGAGGGCGGCTGTGTCTCAATTTGGGCATGCACAGTGCACGCTCACCTCTTCTCTTAAATGATGAGTCTTGAACTTGACCTGAAGACGATGGTTGATGGTATTAGTGGATGGTCAGTGACAAAATATACTCGTTTTATCAATCTGAATGGTCTTTTCACTTCGATCTGAACACTGCACATGATCATTAAACCCGCAAATCACAGCCAATAAACGAAAAAAGTTATCAATTTATCAAGAGAGTACTTGGACACGTTGAAACTGTTTTCTTTTTATTCTAGTAGGTCCCATTTATCTTACAAATCACACATGCCTATTCCTGCCATGATCTATTTCAGCATTCAATCACATGGCTACCAAAATTCTCTTAACACTTCTCGAAATTTCACGCACAAGAGCAATTCTCCCATGCTGATGAATTGAAGAATATAGATAAAGGTCGATGGAAGATGCCCACATACTTCATTCTGTGTTTATCTTAACGTTTCAACTTTCATTATTTCTTCTTGAGTCTGCCATCTGGTTCAAACATTAATTTTTAGGAGCAATTAATAATGTGGGTTAAGGTCCGGTTTGTGTTGCCTACAATGTAAAAGCTTTTCCGCTGACATAATTTTCTGGGACAGCGCACAGGCCAGGTTCACACTCGCTGCGATTATTTTCAATGTCCTCTCACCATTATCTTACGAATCTTGGCCACGTGGAAAGGCAAAATGATGCTTATCATATTTGATATTAAAATAAACTTAACCCCTCTTCACTAATAGAAAAATCCTCAGATATGTACCTTTATGTTCAGCTGTTGCATCGTCCCAAGTGTCTTGCATTTCTCCATGACCTAGTGGCAGTTACAGATTTTTCAAGAGGTGCCAAAAAAGTGTGGACTGAACTGTTTAGCAATTCATCGTTTCAAATATCACGCCAAATAGGCATCTTGCTTGGCTGGTACAAACTATTATGGCTGGGGAAGGGAGGGATAGAACGTTGTTAAAAATACGATCCACCAAAATGACGGCAACCGAAAACCGAATACCAGTGACGCCCTTTGGTGAAAAGTTGATGGTAAAGTGCGCACTCTGAGGCTCCGCGTTCCCCCACTTACCAAAATTCTAGATCCGCACATACGCGGATCCAGGGGGCAAAGGGGAGGGGCAAATGCAGCACCCCCCCGATCGATCCTCGGCGCCCCCTGAAATGGTCACGGCGCCCCCTGAAAGGTCGATGGCACTTGCCTGAAATGGCGCTTCCCACCCTCCCCCCAGGATGCGAAAATCGGTGCTCACCGATAGGATTTACGCCCACCTGGTAGGTTTTTCCGGTCAAAAGTGGCGCCCCCTGCTCCGGATGGCGCCTCCCGGGAAGGTGCCCCTCCGATTGGCAATCCTGGATCTGCCTATGGATCCGTCACTGTTCAAGAGCAAATAATTCACAGAAAAAGCAGGAAGATATCAAATGTTAGAGGGGAGTGTTGCGGCCAAGATAATTGATGATGCTAACAAATTGTTTAGTTATGTGGATAAAATCATTGGGTGGCCACACGGGATTGGAAGGGCACTCCTGGCTTTTTATGAGATGTGCAGTGTGCTAAAAATATATCGTCAAGTCAATATCAAATTATCAACATTTAGTTTTATACAGTGCACCGTTCACTGCAGTGATACAAGAGTGCTCTGTCCTTTTTCTGTGGGTTTATGACAACCGGTAGGGGTCGTTTTAGCCTCAAACATGGTTTTGTGGTATTTATTTGGCCATTTGGCCGCCCCGGTTGCTCAGTTGGTAGAGCGTCGGACTCCGGCCCGCTGCTGAGAAGCATGCAGTGGCAGTGCATGTCCAGGCTTGGGATCCGTTCCCCTGAGACGCTCCGGCGCTCAATCGTTTGCCCGACGTAGGTCGGCTGGCAACTGACTGATGAGAGGGTGACCTGAGCGAGGCGGCCATCCCTGTGCTTTGTGGGAGGTTAAGCTTTGGCTTCTAAATCAACCCTTCATTGTGGGCGTTACTCGTTCTCCGCTGGTGGGGTAGGGGTCTCCGTGACAAGTCCCTTGAGGACTTTAGTGAGACTCAGACTCCAACAGCCGTACTGGGAAAAACTTGGACGAAATTTATAAAACAAGATTTTTTGTGGAAATAAAATTTGACACTTTTGGCCTTTTCTCAAACCCGGTTTGGCCTTTTTCCGTCGAAAAAAAACTCGCAGTCCTGGGCAGCATCTCTAATCTTTAGAATATGGAATAACAAAAATTAGGAGACATTTTTTAACACTAGCACGTCTAAATTTTATTAACGCCCCCTCCAAATGGGGGTTTGATCCCCCGAAGACATTATAATGGCCAGCATAAGAAGATTTCCCCCACTGAGTTTTCCTTAAAAAATGCTCTGCTTTCCTCTCCAGTGGGCGCCTTTCCTATCTGTGGGTGCTTATTCTTTCTAGAGGGGGCGCCTTTTCTCCCGGGGGGCTCCTTTTGCTATCCAGGGGTGCCTGTGCTAACCAGGGGGCGCATATGATATCCAGGGGCGCCGTTGATCTTCTTCGGAGGCGTTTCTGCTGTTCAGGAGGCGCCTGTGCTATCCAGGGGCGCCTATGCTATCCAGAGGCCCGGATCCTTTACTCAGGGGGCGGGGGGCGCCTTTTGCTGTCCAGGGGTGCCTGTGCTAACCAGGGGCGCATATGCTATCCCGGGGTGCCGTTGCTCTTCTTTAGGAGCGCGGGGCGCTTCTGCCGTCCAGGGGTGCCTATGCTATCCAGAGGGTGTCTTCTGTCCATGGGGCGCTTCTGCTATCTGGGGCGCTTTTAGTATCAAAGGGCGTATTTGCTGTTTTGGGGGCGCCTATCCTACCCAGAGGGCGCCCCTGCTGTCCAGGGAGCGCGATTGCTATTCAAGGGAGCTTATGAAATGATATGATATTGCCGCCCCGGTAGCTCAGTTGGTAGAGCGTTGGGCTCCGGCCCGCTGCTCAGAAGCATGCAGTGGCAGTGCATGTCCAGGCTTGGGATCGGTTCCCCTGAGACGCTCCGGCGCTCAATAGTTTACCCGACGTACAGGTCGGCTGGCAACTGACTGGTGAGAGGGTGACCTGAGCGGGGCGGCCGTCCCTGTGCTTTGTGGGACGTTAAACTTTGGATTCTAAATTAACCCTCCATTGAGGGAGTTGCTCGTTCGGGTGGTGGGGTCGGGGTCTCCGTGACAAGTCCCTTGATGACTTTAGTGAGACTCCGGCTCCGGCAGCCTTACCAGGAACAACTTGAACAAAATAAAAATATATATATATATAAATATATATATATATATATATATATATATATATATATATATATATATATATATATATATATCCAGAGGGGTGCCTTTGCTCTATGGGGGGGGGTGGGCGCCTCTTGGTGTACAGGAGTGCCTGTGCTAACCAGAGGGCGCCTATGCTATCCAGGGGCGTCGTTACTCCTCAATTGGGGGTGCCTGTTTCTGTCCAGGGGCGCCTCTGCGGTCTAGGGGTCGCTTTTGCTATCCAGAGGGGCGCCTTTACTCAAGGGGGTGGGCGCCTTTTGCTGTCCAGGGCGCAGCTTTGATGTCAGGGGGCGCCATTCATATTTGAAGTGTATTTTATTTTACACAGAGGGTACTACCTCTCCAGACAGGCGATGTGTCTGATTTTCTCTTGACCGGCCGGGGGCGCCGGCCAAATCCGGGGGTGCCACCCAAATCCGTGGGGGCCTCCCCGGACGAGGTCAAAACCAGGTGTGCAAAAATATACTTTTGTACACCATCATTTTTTCAAGGTGTGCCACTGCACACCCTGTCCCGCGGAATCCACCGTCCCTTCCACCCTTGCTCATCAGGGAGCGCCTTTGCTATTCAAGGGAGCCTATGCTATCCAGAGGGGGTGCCTTTTCTTTAATGGGGGGGGGCGCCTTTTGGTGTACAGGAGTGCTTGTGCTAACCAGAGGGCGCCTATACTATCCAGGGGCGTCGTTACTCCTCTACTGGGGGCGCCTTTTTCTATCCAGGGGCGCCTCTTGCTGTCTAGGGGGCGCCTTTTTCTTCCAAGGGCGCCTATGCTATACAGAGGGGCGCCTTTACTCAATGGAGGTGCCTTTTGCTTTCCAGGGCGCAGCTTTGATGTCAAGGTGCGCCATTTATATATGAAAATGTTTTTCTCACAGAGGATCCTACCTCTTCAGGTAGGCGGTGATTAGGCCTGATTTTCTCTGACCGGCCGGGGGCGCCAGCCAAATCCTTGGGCGCCGCCCAAATCCGAGAGGGGCGCCCCTCCGAACCAGTTCAAAACCAGGTGTGCGAAAATATACTTTTGTACACCATCATTTTTCATGGTGGGCAACTGCAGACCCTGTCCCGCGGAATCCGCCGTCCCTGCCGCCGTTGCTCTCGGGGGGGAAGGTTCTCTCCAGGAGGCACCTCTGCTCTCCAGGGGGCGCCTTTCTTTTCCAAGGGCACCTATTTTATCCAGGGGGCGCCTTTTCTCTGCGGGGGGGGCGCCTTTGGCTGTCCAGGGGTGCCTGTGCTAACCAGGGGGCGCATGTGATATCTGGGGCGCCGTTTCTCTTCTTCGGAGGCGCCTCAGCTGTCCAGGAGGCGCCTACGCTTTTCAAGGGCGCCTATGCTATCCAGAGGGGCGCCTTTACTCAAGGGGGAGGGTGCCTTTTGCTTTCCAGGGCGAAGCTTTGATGTCAAGGTGCGCCATTAATGTATGAAAATGTCTTTTTCACAGAGGATCCTACCTCTTTAGGTAGGCGGTGATTAGGCTTGATTTTCTCTGACCAGCCGGGGGCGCCGGAAAAATCCGGGGGTGCCACCCAAATCCGTGGGGGGGGCACCTCTCCGGACTAGGTCAAAACCAGGTGTGCGAGAAGATACTTTTGCACACCAACATTTTTATGGTGTGCAACTACAGACCCTGTCCCGCGGAATCCGCCGTCCCTGCCGCCGTTGTTCTCCGGGGGGCGTTTTTTCTCTCCAGGAGGCACCTCTGCTCTCGAGGGGGCGCCTTTCATACCCAAGGGCGCCTATTTTATCCAGGGGGCGCCAACTCTCTGCGGGGGCGCCTTTTGCTGTCCAGGAGGCGCATGTGATATCCAGGGGCGCCATTTCTCTTCCTCGGAGACACCTCGGCTGTCCAGGAGGTGCCTACGCTATCCAAGGGCGCCTATGCTACCCAGAGGGGAGCCTTTACTCAAGGGGGGCGCATTTTGCTGCCCAGGGCGTAGCTATGATGTAAGGGGGCGCCATTCATATATGAAAATGTATATTTTTCACAGAGGATCCTACCTCTTCAGGTAGGCGGTAATTAGGCTTGATTTTCTCTGACCGGCCGGGGGCGCCGGCTGAGGCCGGGGGAGGGGGCGCCTCCTGGACAAAGCCAAAACAAGGGGTGCAAAAAGATACTTTTGCACCACTTGAAAAAAATCGAGTGGTGCAACTGCACCACTTGCACCCTGGAATCCGCCGTCCCTGCACATCATCCAGCGGAATCACACAGTATTCATTTCAAATGATGGAATAATTGACTGATGCAACCTTCCGCTCATGCTGAATGAATACGGCATTCAATAAGTTTTGAAGTGCTGCGGCGAGGAGCATGATGATGAGTTGCTAAGATGTTCCCTGGCCTCTCCCCTCGAATCCGGAAATGTAAAAACATGAAGATTATATATTCGGGCACAGCCCTTCATCAGAATCGTCAGTAAATATCAATAATTCTCAGTCCTAGTATAGCCAGACCTCGAATTCGAGGTCTGGCTATTTCACATGGGTGGCTATGGACATTCCTACAATATACGCCCAATATTCAGTGACCTTAGCTCCCTAGGCCTTGACCTGACCCGAAAATCATTGACACTGTAATGAAAGAGCAACTCAAGAGCTTGAATGGTTTTAAAAAATGTTTGAGCTATCATAGTTTCTGAGATAGATGAGATTTTCTTAGTACACCTCATATGAGTGATTTTGACCTCTGGTGACCTTGATATTGGCCTGACAAGAAAAATGGCTGAAGTATTTTCGGTATCATTTTTGAAGAGCTTTCGATTACCGTTTTGCGCTTTTTCTAGCTCTCTTAGTTTTTGAGATCGTGGGGGGTCTTTTTTAGCCCCCCACCAGGGCGAAGGTGGCTCATACCAGTCACCGGGGCAAGGGTTAATCAGCTCAGGAGCAATTCAAGTGCATCAGCTTATTCAGCTTACATTAATATCTCACCGACGTGCGGAAAGAATTGTGTGACCTATTCATCTCTAGTTTTCGGATTCCACTTAGACTAGAGGGCCTACGGTTCAAATAGAACGACTCGCCAGGTAGTCCATTACTGCTGTGTGGTGTGCTGACACCGCCGCACCGAGCGGTACGCCCCTCGATGGCGCAGTATGGTTTTTGTGTAGTTTTTGTGTGAGTGACTTGGCATCTGTTGCTGTGTGTGAGCGTATATAAAGAAAGAGTGCATGTCTAATAAACAAGGGTTCAGAAACTTCTTCTCTCAGTCCGGCACACAACACTGGTGGCAGCGGTATCCGACCCACGGTAAGTCCTGTCTTCTTAAACTTTAACTTAGTCTTTGTTTCGCTTCCTGAATATTTCCTGTTCAATTATCACAACCATGCCTGATTACAACTCCAGTAACATTTACATTTTCGCGAACTTTCTCACTCCTTTTGATGGTACGCACCCCATTCAGGATTTTTTCGACGACCTAGATGAGACTGCCAAATTGGCCGAATGGAGCGATGATATTTCCCTGCGCGTGGCAAAATCGAAGTTTACGGGACGACCCAACAAAATTCTTAAGGAAAATGCTGATCTCCGCGGCTGCACGACCCTTTCAGAATTCAAAATCAAAGCTCTTGACATTTTTACGAAGCAATCTCGTCCCATGACTCTTCGACTACAGGACATAATGACGTGTGTACAACATTCCGACGAAACCGTATCTTCCTACGCCGACCGCCTCCGCACTTTCGGAAAACGTCTGACGGAATGGGACCTGGACCAAACGACAAAAAATCAAAGACCAGACGCTGACGGCACAATTTGTCAAAGGACTTCGCACTCCCATGGTTCGCCGGTTGGTTATGTCTAATAACCCACCTGACTTTTCCAGCGCCATCAGCCTGGCCCGTTCTGAGGAGCAGCATGAAAACTTTGTTTCCGGCCCCCAACTGCCCCCCACTAGCGTTAACACTATGACCGAATCCAACCCCCTTCACGATATTAGTGCTCGGTTGGCTGCCCTGGAATTGGCCCATGCTCAAAACATCAACGCTCGCCCTGCCCAACCTCGACCTCCGTCTAACCCACCCCGTTGCTACCACTGTAAGCGGACCAACCATCTTTGGCGGGATTGTTTCTACAATCCTCAAAACCGATCCCCTTCGCGTTCACAGCCTTCATTTAGCTTTCGTAACCACACCCCGCGTCTGCCCCGCCGCGCCACCCCGTACCGCCACCAACCTAGGGAGTGCTCCCGTTCTGACTCTGACACACGATATCGCCGAGACAGTCTTGACCGACGAGATCGACAGTCCGACCGCTCCTCAGACCATTCTGGTGACAGACGCTCTCGCTCCAGGATTGAGTCACGCTCTCGGTCACCCCGCCGTGATCGTTTCTCTGATCGTTCGGCATCTAGCCGTGATCGTTTCTCTGACCGTTCGGCATCTAGTCGTTCCCCCGAGTCCAGCCGATCCTCTTATCGCCGTAATTGACTAGCCGCCGATGTCATGAGCGTCATAACGCCTGACCCCATTGGTGTACCACCAATTCTCACTTCCGTCCAGATTAACGCACAACAATTTCGCACATTATATGATACGGGATCCTCCGTCACTATTTTGACTAAATCCTCTTTTGATCGACTTAAGTGCAGGACTCAACCTTTACCCGTCCCTGTCGAAGTCGTTGGCGTCACCGGTTCCCCTCTGAAGTTGTTTGGTCGTTTCGTACTCCCGTTGACCTTATTTGGCCGCACTATTCATCACCACCAGTTCGCTTTCATCACAATGTGATTTGATCCTTGGTGCGGACTTCATTCACGACCACAAATTTCATATGATTCCTCCACTCAGTGACCTTTCTTTTCTGAGGCTATGCCCCAGGTTTCGGTCCTCACCTGGCACAAAAAACTGCCCCAGTCTGTTCGCTTTCAGATCAACGACCGTGTTGTCTATCCAGGCCATCGACAGCCAGCACCGGTGTCATCTAACCTCCGGCGGCCCAACAAAAACCGCTGTTCCCCAGCTGGTCCCTTGGTCCAGGACCAGGCCCGGCCCCCCGACAAACCTCCTCAGCAAACACCTGATCATCATACTGCCGACGTGTGCTATTCGGCTTACGTCCCGAAAGACACAATCATTCCTAGACTGACTGAGAAAATCATTGTCGCAAAAGTATCCCACACCCTACCCAATACTTCTGCTGCGGAGTCATATCTTTTAGAACCCCATCCACATCAGCAATATAAAAACGACATTTTCATGGCCAGATCCGTTAACAAAGTTAACGGCAGGAAGTCCCGCACCGTGTTTGTTCGGGTTTGCAATGCCTCACCCGTGGATCTGACTCTGACCAAATTAAGCTCTATTGCCACCCTCAGTCGCTTGCCTGATTCCGCGGTATGTTCGGCCGACACCACTGTGCCAGACATGACAGAAGGTGATTCTGTCCCGGTTTGCGCCACCAGGGCGCAACCCACCCACCACGAGATCACATTAGCTGACTTTGACTTGACCGATGTTCATCCGGAATATCGACCGCGCTTAGAAAACCTTTTAATGAAATACCGGTCTGTTTTTGGAAAACACTCTCGGCTTTGACGGCCACGGATGTTTACCAGCACAAAATTGAAGTAACAGACCCTGAACCCGTCTACCAGCGCCCGTATCCCATTCCCTTTGCTCATCGCGCTGAATTACGATCCCAGGTGGCTGAACTAGCTGACGCAGGCGTGATTGAACCATCTATATCGCCGTACAACTCTCCCACGCTGCTAGTCCAAAAAGATCCAGCCTCACAGCCTCGCTTTGTCCTGGATCTTCGTCGTTTGAACTCCCGGGTGTTACAGGATCAGTATCCCAATCCTCACTTAGAGGACACCCTTTGTCAACTATCAGGCTCTACATTGTTTTCCACACTCGATCTCTTACGATCTTTCCACCAGGTGGAACTCAAACCCTCTTCACGTCCCCTGACTGCGTTTTCGGTAGACAACCAGAAATATCAATATCGGAGAGTTCCATTTGGTTTGACCACTGCCACGGCTGGACTCAACCGAGCTATACAGATTGCGTTATCTGGCCTTGACGCAGACACTGTTTTGTGTTACGTTGACGACTTAATCGTAGCTAGCAAAGATGTTGAATCACATTTTCAGAAACTAGAGATTGTCCTTCAACGTCTTCAGAAACATCACTTCGTTTTGCGACCCTCTAAATGTTCATTCATGAAGAACACCATCAAATATCTTGGTTTCCAAATCAGTTCTGAAGGTATTTCACCTGACCCAGAAAAGATTGCAGCTGTGAAAGACTACCCTAGACCCCAAAATGCCAAACAAGTGAAACAGTTTCTTGGCTTTGTTAACTTCTTCCGCAAATTCATTCCCAACATGGCAGCAACCTCACGATGTTTGAACAATTTGACCAGGGATGATACGCCTTTTATCTGGTCTCCCGAATGTGAGGAGGCGTTTGAAAGCATCAAAACTGCATTAACATCTTACCCTATACTACGATTACCCTCTTTCGACCGTGAGTTTTACCTATCGACAGACGCCAGTGAACATTCTATTTCGGCAATCCTGGAACAAAAATTCCACAATGTTTTTCATCCGATAGCTTACCTAAGTCGCAACCTCAACAAAGCGGAACGGAATTACTCCGTTACAGAGAAAGAAGCGTTAGCCATTGTTTTTGGTTTTAAGAAATTGCACACGTATTTGCTCGGACATCCCGTTGTGGTTCTGACCGATCATCTGCCTTTGACCTCTCTTTTCAAGTCCAACCATGTTGGTGGCAGGCTTACACGATGGGCACTGAAACTTTCCCAGTATAACTTTACGATGCAATATGTCAAAGGCGCAAAGCATGTCAAGGCAGATACCTTATCTCGAATTCCTATTGTAAACCAACCGTCCACAGAATTCCTCGGAGGAATTCAGGCCGTCACCGCCCGCCCTGATGACAATTGGACCCGGACTCGGATACGAGACGCTCAGTGCGCTGACAAAGACCTGAAGGATATCATGGACCAACTGAATGGTGACCATCATCCACCCCGTAAGAAATCAGGCTATCCTCCTCTCCATGAGTTTTTCCTTAGCTCGGACAAATTGTTGTATCATGTCACCACCAGCCCTAAGGATCAAACGCGTGATGTTGTGGAAGAACTTGTTGTGCCAGCCCCCATGATTCCGTATGTACTGTACCATGCTCATGACGCCAAGTTTAGTGCCCATTTGGGCATTGCTCAGACCTTTGACAAAATCAGAAGACAATACTATTGGCGTGGTATGTACAATGATGTGAGACAATATGTTCTTTCCTGTACCTCTTGTTTTGAGCGTAAAAGCCATCGGTACACTGAGAACCCCCCTTTTGAGCGATTCACCCCTATCACTCGTCCCGGTCAAATGTGGTCTCTTGATATCGTGGGCCCCCTCACGGAAACTCACCACGGCAATCGTTACATTTTGAGCTGCATTGATGAATTCACCAAGTGGACAGAATTGTTTCCCATCCCTGATCAAAGCGCAGATACTATCTCAAAAATTTTCGTCAAGGATATTGTTTGCCGATTTGGTTGCCCAGAAAGTTTACTCACCGATCAAGGCCGAAACTTTACATCCAAACTTTTGAAATCGATCTGTGACCTTCTCGACATCCAAAAAATTCAAACTTCGGCTTACCATCCCAGCTCCAATGGCAGACTCGAACGCTCTCATGCCACTATCGCTGCCATGCTCAGTCACTTAGTTGACAGTAGTGCAAAAGATTGGGATGAGAACTTGCCTTTCGTTCTGCTCTCATTACGGACCCGCATTCATTCAACAACGCATGAGACTGCTGCTTTCCTCATGTATGGTAAGGATTTGAGAGTGCCTAACAGCGATATATTTGAAGCCGACGATATTCTCTATGCATCAATTGATGATTATAAAGTCGAAATGCTTAAGCGCATGAAGAAGGCCCATGAACAAGTAGTTAAGTATGTGTCGGACGCCGCAGAGCGTCAGGAAGCATACCAAAAGAACAAGGCGCGAACCAAAGGGCTTAAGGTCAATGACCTTGTATATCTGTATGTACCCCGTAGCCCTCCCGGGGTATCAGCCAAATTGGTGAAGAAGAATTATGGACCCTATCGTATCACAGAGATGCCTTCTCCAGTAACTGCAAAGATCACCCATATACATAAACCCGGCGATGTACAAAGTGTACATATCTCTCGACTTCGGCCCTACATTGATTATTTACGCAGAGGCTCGGAGGAGCCACCACAGACACCGGCAGAGCCCCTTATCCCAGGCTCAGAGCCCGAAATTCGCGACTGTGAGGACGCACCAGGACTACCAGCCGCCGATTTTGAGGCCCTGTTTATCCCGGAAATACACCCCCCTCCCGCACCCCCCATACCGTATGGCCTCAGGCCTCGTCAGACCATGAGAGCACCAGACCGTCTGAACTATTCTTAACCCTCTTGCGTGTTTCAGATGTTCACGTTACGGCTCTTTTTGTATATGTTTCTTCTCGCCGGTCCGCCTGAGCTGGCCCAGGCGGCAGCGGCACCAGTCTCTCAGCCACGATACACGATCTGCACCAACACCGACGGCGTTGAAACCTGCAGCATCCGGACGTTTGATGGCCAGCTCCCCCCGCGTGTCTGTTCCGAAGATGATTGTCCTACCTGTAATCCTTGTTCGGCCTGCGATGTGGTCAGTTGGTCGACTTTTGTCCTTCACCATCATGAATGGATCCAACCTTCCTGGTTTTACTCCACCATTCAGCCGCACCACAAAGGTTCTGCACAATTTTACGAATGTTGGAATTATCGCCGAAATCAAAGCTGCGAATGCGAACCCACTGACTCTTGTTACGGGGACGAACAGTTCTGTGCACAAATTTCTTGCATTGAAGGTGCTCCCTGTGCTTGCCATACCCGCTCAGGATATACAACTTATCGACTTCAAATTAACTCCCAGGACTTCACCATTGACCCCACCCTTTTTTCTTTTAAAACTTGTGTGTTTTCTGAAAGTGATCTCCGCTCCTCGAGAACCTCACGTCACCTCCTGAGTGAAGAAACGGCTCTTTTTTCAAATACAGCTGATCTCATCACCTTTCACGATCCCATTTTTACGGTAAATACACCTGGTCTAATGATTCTTAACAAGGAAGGACATGAAATTATTCATCAGTTCGACCACACATCTCACCAGTTCCACATCCCTATTCATTTTCGCTACACATCAGGTCTCCTTGAATTCAAATTCGTTTCGCTGAACGGGTCACTGACGGAAGGCTCTGTTCACAACACTGGTACAACTCATTGTCAACGTATTAAATGTCTCTTGTGTCTCGACCTTTTCTATAACCTTAGCTGCCTGCCGCCACTTGCTCAGTATATCGTTTACACAACGACTGCTTTTATTTCACTGATTGTACTTATTTACCTTCGTTTTATCTGCAAATCGACCTATTTTATACTTCGTTATTTTGTTTGGTCTCTTCTCATCATTTTCCGTAGCTTAAAATGGCTCTTTCATTTTGTCATGCGACTCGGTGCTACGACCGGCTTTAAGGCAAGAGCTAAATTTCAAACCTTGCGAGTGCACGCCCAAGATCCTTCTCTCCATTCTTCGACCCGGCAACCCCTCTCCCCGACCACACAGGTAAGGTATTCGTTAGTCATCATCGCAGTTATGCTTCCCCTCATTATTTTTGCTTGTAATGAACACGAAATTATTTACTCTCATGTCAAAGGCTGCAAAAATATTAACACGCGCATTGACGGGGGTCTGAGCCACCTTCGCATTGACGGGGGGCGGGTACCCGCCCCCCCTAAGATCTCGAGAACCACGGTAGGTAGCGAAAAACGGTAAACGGCGTTGGGCTGCCCATCCACTTCTCCATCGAAAACATTTGAACCATTTTTTTGTCAGGTCACATTTAAGGTCACGAGAGGTCAAAACATGCCCGTCATAGGGATAACATGTAAAATTCAGTTTTTCGGGCATTACATCTGAACAAGTAAAGATAGAGCAAAACGACTTGAACTATATGAATCCTCTTAGCAAGCCGAATCGAATGATGTATAATTTGACCTTGCTAGGTCAAATCAAGGATTTGACCTGACCTGAGGTCAGGTCAGGGTCAAACTATATAAAATGCATATCATTAGAACTGCAAAGCCCAGGCGAGTCTAATGCAGCTAAAATAAATGCTCTATCACCATCCGTTACTGAGTTATTCCGTAAAAACCATTTTTCCCATGTATTTCCAATGGAGAGGTCATGCGTCGTACCTGACCTTAGGTCATCGATATCAAAAATACCGGAACATATTTTAGAGAACTCGGTAGGGCCATTATGTGATATGAGTTTCAATCGGATAAGTTCACCCTGCTCCGACTTATGCTATCTTAAACTTTTTTTGAGGTCGGGTCACTTGACCTGTACTGGTGACCTGACCTGAGATGACCTAACCTTAAAATTTTCACAGAAGTTGTGAAAATGATGAGGGAAAAGGTATACCAAGTACGGCGGCGCTACGCGCCGCCGTTTTTCTACTGTCTCCGAAAAACCCGAGGGGGGCGGGTACCCGCCCCCCCGTCAATGCGCGTGTTAATGACGTCAAAACCTGTCAAATCAGCGCCGTTATCCAGACAACGTTGAAAACCTTGCGCTCTACCACATGTCTCTGGCTCCAAGATGAAAACGGTTCCAATATTTACCATCTTCAGATCAAATACCACCGTGCCGAGTGCCACTGGCACTCCGAAAACTTATATTATACCTTTGCTACCCACCTGAAGACAGTCGGTGATGTCAGATGTGCTAATGATCGGTACTGCGCATTTGGTCTCTGGTGTAAGCCAGGCGTGACGAACTTTCCCTCTCGGCACAAAGAAGCCGCGTTTTGGCCCGGCCAGACACATTGTTTTGGTTCTCCTAATGTTATGTGTGCAATCATTCATGCCCAACCGTGCTTTTTCTATACCTGGTATCTCATCGGCCAGTATAATCATACCTTTGAAGTTCACCGCATTACTGGCGGGACCTGCCAACCCGTCGTCACACTCACCGAAATTGGTAACAATACTGCTGTTGAACTGGCCACCACCGGAACTGCCGTCACTCCCAGTGGTATCAAAATAACTGTTCTCGGAAATTACGACCAGCCCTCCGTGCAAATTTTGGATAGCTTCGTCCGCAACATTCGTAACCCACAGGAGGCGTATCTAGCCCGTAGTTCCGCGCAAAATTAACCCGTAAAAGGCACACTTGGGGATATTCAGAGCAAAAGTCCTTATGATACCACATTTCTCTTTTCCCATGACTTAGTATCGTGTCACACTTATGAGGAACGTATTTCTTGTGAGGCACAAGAAAGTTTTGTCACTACCCTCACCACGCACAAATCCCACATTCTGCCCCACGTATACGCCAACCATAAGTTTTACGTTGACCAGGCTAGCACACTTAAATCTCAGCTCATATCGTCTAGCCCCGCAATCGCCCATCTCACGATAAAAGATCTTGAGGTCACTGTAAGAAAAATTTCCGTCTGTCCTAAAATTTCTAGCTCACTCGCAGTTTAAGGCTGTCATTCTTGTGCTGTTCCGGCGACGTTCAAATTTAAGGCCCGCTCCACTTGTTCCGATGGTCTTGTCGATGTTTCTTTGACTTCAATCCCGTTAAGCACGAGGTCAGTGTTTTTATTAACTGCTGACACAGACATCACAGTAGAATTCAAAACCTCCCAGGATTGTCATCAGGAGACGCTTTGCTTAGTATTCCATGAGCTTCGTAGCTGTGAATCCGTGAATTTCTGCTTGGACAATCCCAACATCGATCTTATCGATCGAAATGTCTCTATTGCTACTGCCGGCGGAATTGCTTCTTCTCCAAACTTCTGGGAAAACTTGAAATCCACCACGTTTGGAGCCTTTTCCTCTGTCAAAACTCTTTTCTATTACTTTGGAATCGGCTTGGTTGCTCTGTTTGCTATGTCACTGCTCCTAACTCTCCTCAAACGCTAAATGAGCCCACAAAAACGGGTATAACGCTCAGTACACTGTGCCCCTTGCCTCGGCGCACCTACCCGGCAACTGAGGCACCCGATGTGTATACATCGCGCGCCGCGGCACCGTCACAAAAAAACGACAAAACCCAGAGTTTACCCCTCCTGCTACATCTCTGCAGTATTGGGATAAACAACGGCTGACTGTCTCCTGGCTTTTTGTTATCTCTGTGACAGTCTCCCCGTTCACCAGCCCTGCTCCCCTCCCTCCAATTCCCCCTCTTATGATTTTACAGCAGGATTCGAGTAACGGTAACGCTGTTTTTTTCACCACCTGCTACTTTTACCATTACACTGGCCCAACCCCCTCCACCGATTCACCTGACCTTTTGGCCCAGGTCTTGCTGTCTTGTTTAAATTAGGTGAATCATCCCCTTGCTTTGCTGGCGCCTCCATGTACTCCCTTATGGACTTATGGCAATTCAAAGTAAATAATCCGTTCCCTTTTCTTGTCTTTCTTATTTAGTGTCAACTAGGTCTGTTACTCCATGTTACTACATCTACGGTTCCTGATCTCTACTGGCGCTCCCGTCATCAACATCGGCCGGCTCACTCCGTACTACCGCCGCCCTGAAGGTCTTATCACGGTCGGCTTGAATTCGCACGTCCTGGCAACTGAATACGTGCTGAGACGGCGTCGGATGTGAGGACCCCAGAAAAGCTCAGGACCCACTTCGCACGCCGCCGTCGTTTTTGCCACCAATACTGCTGCTGCTGTGTGCAAAAACACGGCCCGCCTCAACTGGCAGCCACGGCCTCTCGGTTTACAGAAGAGGCTTCAAATCGTTTTTGCGGCCTGTTTTTAAGCCGTCCGACACGGGCCATCCTGTTCATTTCGCACTAATGTATATACATATCTGCGTTCATGTCGGTATTGTTTATTTCATTCTTTGTTCGCCTTTGCCATGTGTTTTAATCATTGTTATCGCTTGTAATTTGACGAATCTGACCGACGACATTGTTTACGCCCCGGCTGGGCTGCCCCGACAGTCCCGTGTTCCCGTGTTTATATTGTACAGGTTATTCCTTACGGACCAATGGCTTCACTTCCAGACCTCTCTGCAACTGACTGAGCTGATCGAGTGAACTGAAAATTTCCCCACCGTCTCTGAGCCGAGACACTGGCGGTGCCTGAGAGTTCCCCCTAGCGGTGTCCCGCTACATATGGACACCGCGGTGACAGTGGTGGCCTGCAATCACAAACAACTGCGACTCTGTCCGCATCACGTTCTCTACCGGACGCTTGATCCCCGTCGGATAGACAACGTCACCCGGACACTGAAACCTCCTCGCGTTTTCGGCAATCATTACCAGGACAACCGCGCACGTCTACAGCCTTTCCACTTCGCTGACTTCGGATGACCACCTTCAAACGGCCCTCGGTTTCCGGCCTCTCATTAGTCATCTTAACCGCCGCCCGTCTCCGCTAGCGGCTGGAAGTCAGCACTCACCGTCGCATCTGGAAGTTATTGAAACGGATTTCGCTCGGACACAAGCTTGCGATTTCAACAGACGCCCTGCCCTGGAAGCCGTTCACACCAGCGAATAACCACCTGCCACAACGCCAACGGGACCTCTCATGCCAGACCATTCTCCCTTGCTCAGATTTGACCAATTTCTTGTTCCACCTTTATTACCGATCGTCAGCTCAGTCAGCCCATTCGTGCAGACGTGCAATTTTGCAGAGAGGGAAGGAGTAAGTGTGTTTTAGTGTGACGAATGATGATATGTTACATGATAAATATTTCAATACGATCTATGATGAGAAAGTGAAGAGACAAGTGTTCAATGACGATAAATAATTTCCACAATGGTAGGGGAGAGTGCCCATATTGCGCCACCTTAAGCAAGATGGCTCATTACTTGGAAACGATTAATGACGGAGGGTTGGTATTGATACACTATTTTCCTGAAACATTTTACTAGCTTTTTTGGGCCCAACAATGTCCTAAATTTATCATTCACGCCCGCAATTTTCGATTTAGCGCGATGCTGCAAAGGGCGCATTTTCAAAACTTGTTCGATAAATGCGCCCAATGTATGGCGCAATTAGATTCAAATGCGCCCACCTAATTTGCATGCATTTTCAATGGATTGAAAAAATAAGGTCTGCGAGTTAGAAAATTACTTACATATCGCCTGTTTAAGCCCTTAAAGTAGTCATTTCCATACAATTTGTTTGATGCATTAAACTTCTTCATGCTTTATCATTCTCACTGGCACTGGCGGAGCCTGAGGGGGAGAATCGGGAAATTGCCCCCCACCCCCACCCCCAAACCCTCCGTTGCCCTCCTTTGCCTCCCAAACTTCTTAAAAACCACGTTTTTCACGATTTTGGCTTCCGTTGTCCCCCACACCTTCAGGCTGGATCCGACCCTGCTCAGTGGTGTTAAAAATTACTAATCAGTCTTCCACAATATCCCTGCGACTTTACCTTTCTTACATACTTCGTCAAAGAATGTTTAAAAACGTAAGCAACGTTACAACGAATGTTCTGTTACACAGTTGTCCCGAACAGAAAAATGCCGGTGAGCCCTGCCCTGAATCCCTCCGCGATCTGAAGGTCACCGATCACTGCCACCAACCTACCAAGGGGGCTGGAACTTTTATGCATCAAATTAATTACGAAGCTTGGGATGCTGGAAAAATCAGGACAACAGTTTTGCTCAGGGAAGAAAGCTGTTAAGCTTTTCATGCCACATCGTCATATTTAGGGGTTTAGTGCATGCCGACAACGGAGGTCATTTGGCGCCCATTTTCATGCCACAGGAGAGAGTCCACATGGAATACTGTAATTACATACGCGGATCCAGGATTGCCGATCGAGGGGGCGCCATCCGGACCAGGGGCGCCACTTTTGACCGGCAAAATCTATTAGGTGGGCGCCAAATCCTATCGGTGGGCGCCGATTTTCACATCATGGGGGAAGCGATATTTCAGGGGGTGCCATTGACCTTTCAGGGGGCGCCGAGGATCGATCAGGGAAGGGGGGGTCACGTGCACCCCTTTGCCCCCTGGATCCGCCTGTTTGTAATTACGAGGAGAAATCTTATTTCTCAGCTGGTGACGAGGGTTTTTCCCGGCGATTCATCGAATGCAGCAACATTACTTCTTCAGATATGCATGTGATGTTAAAATGCGCCCACCTCAGGGTAATTGCGCCCACGGGCGCATTTACCTATGGCGCATTTGAAAATATGCGGCTTTTACAACCGAAATGGTCTTAAGCACGACACTTAAGGTAAATCCGTCGTGTAAAACCTTCAAATAAGAGTTAAATAAACCTAAGGGCTGGGAATGTCATCCCCACCATCTTAGACGAAACCTAATTCTTATTTTTAGGCTTTAAGGAATGCTATTTTGGATAAGAAATCAGTATTTTGAGGGAGATACGATTTCGCGCGGAGCACATCCTTACCATGTGTGTGATGACACCGGAAAGAACGTTTTTGTAGAGCTGGGCACACTTCTTAATCAACAGCTGGTACTTAAACCTAATAGCCTGCTCAGTACAGGGGGAGGGCGCATTTATCTCAGGGGTACAATTGCCTAATCCTCCCCTATTCTGTGAACAAGTATGTAGATTGATTTAGCAGACTTTAAAAAAAAACCTGAACCGATGTAAATATATGAATTGTGTGAATGTATAGCTCTAACTTTTGTAAAAGGGGAGGTGTGGTGTGCTGACACCGCCGCACCGAGCGGTACGCCCCTCGATGGCGCAGTATGGTTTTTGTGTAGTTTTTGTGTGAGTGACTTGGCATCTGTTGCTGTGTGTGAGCGTATATAAAGAAAGAGTGCATGTCTAATAAACAAGGGTTCAGAAACTTCTCTCAGTCCGGCACACAACAGCTGCGAGCGCGTCACAGGGGGTGCCACTCTCCTGCGCCTGCCAGGGCAGACACCGGTAACACGTCTGTGGTAATCAGCTGATCGTGCCGCAGGCTGCAAACAAACCCGCGGCGGCGCCCCCACCGCTCACACTGACGTCGGCGGGATGACCAATCCAAAACGAGGAAAGGCCAGACGCACGCTTCCCTAAAGACTGGCACAAAGATATAACACTGCCCGGCACCTTCAAGGGAGATACACGAAACAATTTTATTGGCTAGATCAAAAGGTCACAAAAAAAGTTTCAGAAGTCCTATTCTCATTTGGCGAATTCGGCCTGCAAATGCCTTAAAATTGCTCTCAAGGTCAACATTTCTGGACGACTTATCGATAATTCTCACTATCGATCAAATGACGTTTTCTCGGCTATGACCATCAATTTCTCTAAGAATTAGGTTATATCTAACCTAAACAGTGATGTAGAACTTTGGACTACCACAGAAAAAAAATACTTCGGAGAAACAACATTCCAAAACTCTTTTCAAACAGAAATATAGGGCTTCAAAGAAATCACAATTAACCAATCAGAAGCCGAAGAATTCTCATACCGGGGTTACGTGACCTATCTGACGCAAAAAATTCGTCATCCTGGGGCTGAAGCAGAAAACGACTTAAGACCCGAGGTACGAAACGGCTGAAGACTTTAGTAATTATGTTTTTTTCCGTTTCTTGGGCAAACTAATTCATTTTGTGGTTTTTAAAGGCTTTGTAAAATTAATTCAAATACAAATACAGGAGAACGGACCTTTTTTACAAAAAAGCATTACTTTTCAACTTTAAATAGTTTTCGAAAAGTAAGTGACGGGTGAAGGTTTCAGCATTTATCGGAAATATTAACCTATTTCGATAATAAGTGAGTGCCCTCCCAAAACTTTGCCAAAGATACAACAATAATTGATAGTTTCGTAATCAGGATTTTTAAAATAGCGAGAGACCACAATGATAATTTTTCGCGTATCTCCCTTTCAGCAACTGGAAAAGGGAAATCAAGGCCGATCTGAAAAGCTCGACAACTGCAGGCACAAAACCACGTAACGAACCACTGAGAGAGAAAGAGACACGTTTGCAGAGACCCTTGCTTCTTCGCTGAGATGAAAACCGAAGGAAGAACTTACAAAACAAAAATGCACTGTTAAAGGGAGATACGTGAAAAATTTGTATTGCGGTTTCTTGTTATTAAAAAATCCTTATTATGAAACTACGAATCTTTTTTGTATCTTCGGAAAATTTTGGGAGGCCACGTAACTATTTTTTAAAAATGTTGACAATGCCAATAGCAAGCTAAACCCAGCTCTTCAACTCTTAGTTTTCGAAAACTATTTTAAGTTTTTAAAGTAATAATTTTTCCAATAAAAAAGTCTTGTATCCCTTAGTTGTACTCGAAATAATTTTTAATTGTATCTTAAAATTATAACACGTGTCAGTGTCCCCAAAAAATTGAGCATAAAATAAGTATTCGAGAAAGTTTTAATTACGGCAGGGCACGTGTGACAGCCGTAGTCTAGTGGCCATCATTCCCGCCTCTCACACGGGAAACACGGGGTCGACTTCAGGAAGTTGCGGTTTTACTGTAGCAAGCCAATTTCCGATTTTCTGCTTGCCTTCTTGTTATATGCCTACCAGTAGATGGAGGAGCTATTCTAGGGTAAGACTCTTCCGGTTATAACCTTCACCCACGTAGATGAAGGGGGGATATGAGTCCGAAAGATTGTCTAACGTGACAGGTGAAGCGCATTTGTACATGCAAACTGGTACCGGCTTGATCTTCAGCTCCGACCCATCCCATAGGCGGATCCAGGGTTGCCGATCGGGGGGAGGTACCTTCCCGGGGGAGGCGCAATACAGACCAGGGGCAGCCAATTTTGACCGGCAAAACCGATCAGGTTAGCGCAAAATCCTATCTGCGGGCGCCGATTTTCGCATCCTGGGGGAGGTGGGAGGCAACATTTCAGGGGGCGCCGTGACCATTTCAGGGGGCGCCGAAGATCGATCGGGGGGTCATGTGGCCCCTTTGCCCCGTTGGATCCGCCTATGCCCCATCTCTGGAATTTTCCTCCATTGGAAACCAGTTCCCATCTGTTTTCTTATTGCTTTAAGACGTTGTTCGCCTGTCAATAAATTCCTTTTTGCCCTTTGCTGAAGACCATTATGGATCCCTGGCTGGTATTTGTACCAGCCAGGAACTACAAACCGAACCGATAAAGAAAACAGGGATCACTCTTCGAGATTTAATGAGTCACATGAAGCACTGAATTCTACTTTTTAGATGATATCTTAAGTCTGTGGTCACCAGAACATATTTGAAAAATAGAGTAATGGACCGGACACAGGCGCTCCCCAGGATTTTCGTTAGGGGGGGCTCGGCTGACGAAGGGGGAGTTGGCGGCAGACTGATGGGAAGCATCATGTTTCACAGGGGGCCGCAGGTTATTGGAGGGGAAAAAGTGACCGAAGAGGGTACTTATCACGTACAATGGCTGCACGTTATGGGCACGGGCGGAAATGTGAGAGTAGAACTGGTACTAAAAGAGGCCAGATCAATGCTCATTTCTGCCCTCGATGGGGCCCTGCAGCGGTCAATTATTACCAAAATCATGTACGGCATATTCAGCCCTCAACATGGGGAATGCCATTTTTTAACATGTTAACTGGGGGGCATTTGGCCCCCCAATCGGTCAAAATGCCTCCCCCTCAGTGCCCGGAAATTGGCCCCTCAGTGAAATAGACAAGAGATGACTTAAACTTCCAAAAATGCAAACTCACACAATGAAAATAAGGCAGAACACCACAAGATAATACTAATTTAGGTTTATTGGTGGTGCCAAAGTGGCAACTCACAAAAATTGGGTTACAAATTTTCATCCGTGGCTATCTCCTCCATCGTGTGAATACGAAACAAAGCGCATAGTTACGGGAAATTCCGACAAAACAGCCTTAGCATCACCTAATCACAATGCTCGAGATGAACGCTGACCTACACCTAATCAAACATCATGTTTTATAAGACCGGAAGCCCACACCCCAGCCAGTATCGTGAGATTGTATGATGTTCTCATTTCACATGCGGTCAGTTGTGAGCTCGTCCGTGGATTAGACGGGACACTGTGTAGTCGAAGCGGTTGATGGTGTGGCGGTTTGAAGTGCTTAATCTTTTTATTAATTATTGTGATAGTAGAGTACATAAACGCCACGTGGAGCCAGGGGCCCGGCGCCAGCTGGCGCCGGGCCCGTGGCTCCTCTTGCCGTTGGCTCCTCGAGGGCATCGGCTGACCCGCCGCGGGTAACGGGCTCTTCTGGTACAAAAGGTACTGTGCCGCAGTCAGTGAAACATGGACTCGGTAAACGTGGTTTACTTTTGTGAATTTCTAGTGTCTGTGGATGTCTCTCAGATGATTGTTTAGCATATTCGAGGTAAAAAGACGATCAATAGGTATCCTCGCGTCTTCACTTTTTACTGCCAGATACTGTTAAAGGGAGATGCGCGAAAAATTGTATTGGCTAGATCAAAAGGTCATCAAAAGTTGTTTCAGGAGTCCTATTCTCATTTTTGCGAATTCTTCCTGCAAATGCCTTAAAATCACTCTCAAAGTCAACATTTCTAGACGGTTTTACCGGTACACCTCTTATCGACTTGAATGACGTACCCCCGACTAAGGCTATCAATTTCTCTAAAAAACGGTCCTATTTTTCCTAAGTTTAATAACTTGAAAGTTTAACACTTGTAAAGAACAAAGTTATTTTAAAAAGCTACAGCCAAGAATAATAGTAAAACAAAAATATAGGACTTTTAAGAAATCACAATTGACCAATCAGAAGGTACAGCCACCTCATAGGGGGGTGACGTGACCTTTCTGACGCAAAAGTTTCGTCATCTTGGGAATTTTGCAGAAAACGATTGAAGACCCGAGGGATGCAGTGAGACATATATGAACGAGAAGGGACGTATTTCAACCTCTGTTGAAACAAAGAAATAACAGTCCTCCAAACAAAGGCATAGCAACACCAGTGCGGGATTTCGAAGATTTAGTGAGTTTTTTTGCTTTTCTACTGATATTATCTTCGACAGGTAATGGTTCAGGTAGTAGATTTAAGGCTGTGAAGGCTGTGTCATTAAACAAGTACAAGCTGTTCTTTTGCTCAATGTGCATCCAAATCTCCCATTCGGTCTTGAACATCTTGAGGTCTTGTGAAGTGGCAGTATCTTCTGGGAAGTTGTTCCACATGTTGATTTCCTAGATTGTGTGGTGGCTTAGATCTGTACACATTTATGTTAGCTAATAAGACAGGCATGGGCATCAAACAAGTAATTATCAGCAATTTACATTGTTATGCTACCGTTAAACTGCCTTCTGCTTAAAAATTAGGTGGTAATGTGATATCCCATTGCGTTATGTATTACAGTTACTGGCTTGATAATACCTGCTGTTACTACCTGCTTGATAATCACTCCTACTATCATCTTGTATATGGAAGCTACATCCTTTCTTTTTCTCCTGTATACTAATTTGAGTACATTTCAAAGTTTCATCCTCTCTGTGTATTGCAGATTTTTATGTGTCTCCAAGCTTTATGACCATCAATCGCATATATGCAATGTTTGTTTAAGATTTAAGGCCAAAGTGATGCATCACACAACTGTATTTCACCATGCTATGGTTTCTCCTTGGGCAAGATCATGCAAACATTTTGCATTGAAGAGATGGGTAGGATACAGTCTGAAGGGTTGTTGGTATCAATCACAAGAATAAATATTTTTGTTTGACATGCTAAAGCTGTGACAAGTAGCAAACAATTTGGGCCTGTTCCCACAATCCTAAAAAAAATTGTGGATATTATGATGTCAAATTTATCTGCTGGAGCTAGCAAAGACAAAACTTGAGAGCTCCAGTATTTCGTTTCTGTGATCTTAATAAACCATGATGCACCAATACACACAGTGTAAATTCATGTCTGTTTTAAATGTTTTTCAGGTTTGTTTTGTAAGTCTTGTAAGTCATGCCCTGTCATGTAAGTCATCAGACATGTAAGACCACCATTTTCGAGCTGCTACTGAAGCACCTACCTATATGCCCTCCTTTTAGAGCCAGGTAAAAACAATTGTATCCTCCCACTCGCCCAACTTATTAGAAATTGTGTACAGAATGTTGAGATATATCTCTCATTGCAGTCTTTATCACAGTGCAATATGTTGTTATATTCAGGGCTTCTTGATTCTGCTTTTCCGTGTACCTGGTAGTGGTAAGAAAGTTGCACTATTCTTGCAGAACCTTCTTGGCATTCCAATGAAAATGTGTTCTAAATGAAGAACAGCCCACCCCAGCAGGCTGAACACACACACAAAATAATCAGCTTCTACCCCTTGGCAGGGACCATCTCCAACTACGCCTGTGACTAGAAAACAAGATTCACAGGGCGAGCAATGGAATCCTTGAGCTGGCAGGGTACCACAGCCAGCAGCTTTTTGCATTGAACATGAACGCTGCTGAGTGTTTATAGGTCGCATGCCTGTGAGCCCGCCGTGTACCTTTATGCCTGTGCGTAAATGGTTTTTATCGCCTTATATGAAGGCGCTCTGCGGAACTCAGTTGAATACGCTATTAAAATTACTTTATAGCTTCAAGGTAAGACAACTCGTCATGCAAAGCGTCTTTATAGTCCATAACCAATTGGTCAGATTTTTCCGGTGGTTGTGCGTGTGTAAGTCAGCGAGATTATAAGTGACATCCCAGGGCTCAAAATATCGTGGTGTACATGTATCTTATTGTTTGACGCATTTGTTAAATATATTTTGTTCAAGTTGTTTCCAGTTTGGTTTCCGTAGTCGGAGTCTCACTGAAAGGGAATCAGGGAGACTTCACCCCCACTACCCGAACGAGCAACTCCCACAATGAAGAGTTAAAGGGACATTGTCGCAAAAATGTTTATTGGCTAGATCAAAAGGTTGCAAAAAGTTGTTTCAGAAGTCATATTCTCATTTTTGCAAATTCAGGCTCGAAATGCCTCAAAATCGGCCTCAAAGTCAACATTTATAGACGACTTTACCGAGTCTTTATGGTATCGATAAAATGACGTAGTCCGGGCTATGGCTTTCAATTTCTATATCAAAGAATGTCAAAAATTTTGATTAGAGCAGTTCAGTAGATAATACCTACGACATAAAAAATTATTTTATAAAAATAATTTTCTGAAACGCTTCTGAGTAAGAAATATAGGACTTTAAAGAAATACCATCAACCAATCAAAAGCCCAGTCCTTATAGGATCTGGTCACGTGGGCTCATCAATGTGATGTCATCACGGCTTTCGATGAGTTATCAATATGTACCATTTCAAAAGCCGCGGCAAACACGGAGATATGAAAACAAATTCTATAAGACTAATTAGCGCTGAGGCCAGGCCCGATCACCCTAAGGATTATAATTAATAATTGTTGGTTATTGCATGATTGCATCGCAGCGACAATGATACGATAAAAAGACACGGGTAGCGCGGTCCAGAAGAGTCTCTTTTGAGACATAAAGAAAGTTTTAGTGGTTTTACGGACGATGAGATTGTCGCCGCGCCGGTCTCGTGGATCAACATATCGTCGGTTATCTGTACGTAAAATATTTTGAGCCTTTGATGTGTTCAATTGAGATTTTCTTGGAGGTAAAAAAATTAAGTAAAAAAAGTTAATGAAACAATTTGAATTTTTTCCATCCATCGTTGCTGTCCACCAATGCTTATTGAGGTTTTGTGTAGTGAGTGTAGTGAGTTTGTCAGGCACTAATCCTATCAAATATGGGCAATGCGTTTAATGTTTCTATTCGGCATTAATTAGGTTCACAAAGTTTCCATAAAGAAAATTGTATGCTTAATTGATAACTATTCATTTTGGCCCACTATTATAGCTGTGGTCTCATTCCGTCTGTCAACACCAATCAGCGAGCAGCATTGAGTCTATGCCACATGACTATAGCCTCTCCCTGAGAACAAATCTTAGAACCAATCTTAGATTTACAGGCTGACAACCTGCTGTGGTGCTGCTAGAAAAACAGTAACAGCACAACAGTGGTAGCATACTATTTTGTGATTGGTAGATAAGTATTCTGGCTCATTTTTGTTTGATAAGCAGTAGCACATACTAGAGGAAGTTGTGGCACTGATATTTCTTTTCTAGAGGAGAGGCTTGAGGGCCTGCGGACAAGACTGTGCTGACAGACGGAACAAGGCTTATGAGTAGTGTCAATGCCAAAAAATCATCATTTTATTGTTGCAGAGGTCAACTTGTTTACCAAAATGGGTGAAAATGATTGGTGATGGCAATTTTCCAATGATTGCTTAGGCATATTATTTTTGAATGTCGCATATTCCCCCTCTTTTTGGTCTAACTTTCTATTTATAATATCTCTGCACTCTAGTAAAATTCTATATCAAGCTTGTAATTTGAATTACAAATTTCTACCTGTTACAAATACTAGCTCTGCACAATGTGTGCGTGCTAGTGCATTTGCTGATTAGTTTACCTTCTTTAAAGTATGAAAATGTTTTTGATAATTTCACAGATTGAAACATATTTTTCCATTTATTTTGGCACCATGCAGTACATAATAGTTGGTGTACTATTATCCACTTCTCGGATCAAGTTACTCATATTTCAAGTTCTACTGTTTGTTTCCAGACATAAAAGTGGCTGTAGCATGAATTCATCCATCTTCCCTCTGAAAATGCCCATCTGCATGTTTTTTTAAATTGATATTAAAAATGAACTGAAGGAAAACTAGGATAAGATGTATTATGATTTGAAACACTAAGAGTGTACCCAATACAACAATATAATTGTGAACAAAGGGTATGGATAGACATATAGAAATGAAAGGAGGGCAGTCCTGGGGGATGGCAATTTTTGTATTTTCCTGGAGGAATATATGAACGATTAGGCTGATCACTTCAAAGAGAAAATTTGTTGAGTAGAAAACCTGTCTTTTGTACCTGCTGTGTATCATCAAGCTATCATCCCAATCAATGGACCAGCTTGTGTATGATCATTTTGTTTGTTACTTTGAATGAGATGAACCCAATCAGGCCGATTCTCCCATAGACCTGAAATTAGAAATATGTGTGTTCTATTGTGGGCCAGTTTTGAAATGATGTATTACAATTTATAAAAAAAATCATGATTTTGCATGGTTCCACCCGACCCCTCCACAAACCCATGATCTAGACTATAGATCGTCTTTGTGGATGCCTTTCTTCTTGAATATATATATATATATATATATATATATATATATATATATATATATATCTTGATTGAAAATGACGGCATATCTGGCCTTGACGAGTTTTTGGTTTAGAATCTCGATTCTTCTGATAAGCTTTCTTTCATCTTTCGAGGAGTACTCAAACCATAGTTTTCCAAATGATTCATTTTGCAACGTTTCGTTAATCACATTAACATCCTCAGGCATGTCATTTGGTACATATAATTAGTATAAAATTCATTAATATAGGACACATCTGCCACTCTGTTCGATTCGTATCGATGCTGAGTTATTTCTTTAAGAGTAAGGACACCAAAAATAAGCTTCAAATTCATGCAGTTGTAATGAGACGGCACCATTGTGAGAAAGAAGTTGCAACATGTTTTAAAAATTAGCATAATATTTGATTTTTTTCGCTTTTCGTTTAAAACATGCAGATTATTAATCTAAAAACCTACACTCTACATTCTCATAAACGGTGAGTTTATCACATTCACACACCCATGTATTCATCACAATGTTCTTCACCGCCTGGGCCCTAGAGGGGGCCCATCAAACAGCGACAGTGTGGAGACCTGGTTCATTTGGCGGTTGATGGTCGGGGCCAGGTCCCGGATGAACACAGATTCCAGGGCCTGCAGCTTCTTCCTATTTGGGCAATGAGCCAGGATGTCGGTGTTCTGTACAAGGATTGTCCTGGTTAAAGTCTTGTTATGGTAGCGTTTTAGATGTTTTTCTGGGGCGCCTTCTTGAAGATGCATCGCCATTCTCCGCGAGAGACTTGTTGTTGACTTGTGTCCAACGTAGCTACATTCTGGACGGTGCGCGCAGTCACCATATGGACAATTAAATTTGTATAATACATTGTTCACCTTCAACTTCGAGTACTCTGCGGACAGGTTGTTTTTCATCACCAGGCTGGATATTCTGGGGTTCTTGTAGTAGATTACCAGGTTGAGACTGTCTTCTTTTCTCGAGGGTATACAGTTCCTCTTCACAATGTCACGTAAGCTCTTTTCCTCTTCCTTGTATTCCGATGTCGGGGCGCTCTGGTAGAAAATTTAAATTCTGTCGCCTTCCAGTTTGGTGTTAGTTTTGGGCTGGCAGTGCTTGCTGAGATGCATTCGAATGATGTCTTGGATCTTTTTCTTTCTCGTAGTTATTGCATTTCGGATACGGTCAAGCTCTTGGTGGACGAGCTCCCAAGTGCTGCAGTGTGTGAGGGTCCGATGGACATAGGCTCTGATCACGCTGTCTTTATATCTTTGCGGACATTCGCTTTTTCCGTTGAGGCAAGGACCGGTGTCAGTTTCTTTGCGGTAGACATTGGTTTGGTACTTGTTATTGATGGCATCAACCTTTACATCCAAGAAAGGGATTGTGTTTTCTACGCTTTCTTCGGTACTGAATTTGAGTTCTGAAACCGCCTCAAGATTGCTCTTAAGAAGATCCAGTTGCTCAGCGTCCTTGATATCGATAAAGATATCATCCACGTAGCGGCAGTACAGGTGAGGTTTGGTTTCCATCTTCTGCAGTGCGTTTTCTTCCACACAGCACATATAGCTTTGAGCGAATAATACTGCCAAGGGAGAACCCATCGCAACGCCATTTACTTGGTAGAAGAGTTTGCCTTCTGGGCATCGGAATGGAGCACTTCTTGTACATATGGATAGCATCTCTTCCAGAATATTACGTGGGACCCGAGGTGGTGGTAGCTCAGGGTGGTTGAAGATATATATATATATATATATATATATATATATATATATTAGTATGATTGAATACGACCGTGTTTTTGGAATTAGAGAAAACTTGTTAGCTTTTTCTAAGTCTCTAAATGTTTTTTAGGTATTTCTGAAAGTTTTTCAAGTATATCTCCAATTCTAGTCATTGTTATGAAAGTAAAAAATATCCATTATGCGACCGGTTTCGTAAATTCAATAAACGTTTTCAAGCAAGTGGACATTTTGAACATGACAATACCATTCAAAAATACCATAGAGATCTACTATAACTAGAGAGGACATCCTGTACAAAACGGCAATGCCCCGACGTCAAAATTGAAAGTTTTGTTAGTACAAATATTGGCCAGGTTAATTGGAGAATCACGAGCTTATTTCAACGAGAGCTTCTGGATTTAGGCCACGACTAGAAAATTTTCTCAGAGAAAGACATAAATCATTGCGAGGATTCTTGGCACATTAGATCGTTGTCATGACAACCTTTTCTCGCATTGTGTGAGTTGAATTAAATTGAATACCATTAGCAGAGAGGTATTTCAGTAAACAGTCACGAGCTTCCTCTCAGAGGTCCAGATCTGTACTAACAAAATGTTCAATTTTGACGTCCACACAAGTGTGCTGTCCGCTCTAGTTATAGTGGATCTCTATGGAAAATACAAAGTATCACCCAACAATAATCACGGCAATATATCAGGCATTTTTCATCTGTGAAGAATATTTAAACTGTTAAAAGATGGGCCCGCTGCTAAACTATCTTTGGCATTTGTGTCTTCTTAGGAGTCCTCTGTTTTAACCATAGGCGGATCCAGGGGGCAAGGGGGCACGTGCCCCCCCGATCGACCCTCGGCGCCCCCTGAAAGGTCGATGGCGCCCCCCTGAAATGTCGCTTCCCACCTCCCCCCAGGATGCGAAAGTCGGCCCCCACCGATAGGATTTGGCGCCCACCTGATAGCTTTTGCCGGTCATAAGTGGCGCCCCCTGGTCCGGATGGCGCCCCCCGGTCCGGATGGCGCCCCCCCGGGAAGGTGCCCCCCGATCGGCAATCCTGGATCCGCCTATGGTTTTAACCTCCACCATAGGAGCTGGTGTGGCAGAGGATGAATATTCCGACGTAATCTCTTTGGGTGTTGAGGGTTGAGAACTTCTCTTTAATGAGGACGGCTTCAAGTATTCGTAGTTGGCGCCGGTCCCGCTCGCGCTCGATGATCTTGAGGTCGTTGGTGAGGATGTTCCTGGTGATAGGTTGCTGCTGGACGTCTCGCCAGTGCTCGAACGGGGGATGGGCGTGCAGGTTCATCGTTTGCCGTCTGGAGAGTGTGGTGACCGACGTGAAGGCAACAGACGGCAGCAGAAAGATAAATCTTCGGATTTACTATAAGAGCAAAACAACCTCAAATCTGGTCATGAAGAACAGCGCCGCTGGAGAGTGTGATCTCCAGAAGACCTGTGTAGTTTATCACTGGACGTGTCCACACGAAGACTGTAAGCTTCGTCAAGTCGACTACATAGGCCAGACGGTCACCACACTCTCCAAACGGCAAACGATGAACCTGCACGCCCATCCCCCGTTCGAGCACTGGCGAGACGTCCAGCAGCAACCTATCACCAGGAACATCCTCAACAACGACCTCAAGATCATCGAGCGCGAGCGGGACCGGCGCCGACTACGAATACTTGAAGCCGTCCTCATTAAAGAGAAGTTCCCAACCCTCAACACCCAGAGAGATTACGTCGGAATATTCACCCTCTGCCACACCAGCTCCTATGGTGGAGGTTAAAACAGAGGACTCCTAAGAAGACACAAATGCCAAAGTTAGTTTAGCAACGGGCCCATCTTTTAACAGTTTAAATATTCTTCACAGATGGAAGATGCCTGATATTTTGCCGTGATTATTGATGTGTGATACTTTTGTATTTTCGAATGGTATTGTCATGTTCAAAATCTCCACTTGCTTGAAAACGTTCATTGAATTTACGAAACCGGTCGCATAATGGATAAGTTTTACTTTCATAACAATGACTAGAATTGGAGATATACTTGAAAAACTTTCAGAAATACCTAAAAAACATTTAGAGACTTAGAAAAAGTTAAAAAGAGACTTGTTAATTCCAAAAACGCGGTCATATTCAATCATACTTGTATACTTAATAACTTACTGCCAGCCTTCACAAATATATATATATATATATATATATATATATATATATATATATATATATATATATATATATATATATATATATATATATATATATATTCACTCAGACGTGTCTTGTTAAAAGCAATGGCATATCTATTTTCTATTGATCTCTTCTTAGCTTTTTCAAGTGCTCGCATGGTTTTTCGTTTTGTTTCGCTTATGTCGTTCAATAGTGTTCCAATTCTCGGTGAACTGATTGGGTGCACTGTATCAATGTATTACTTTGCTACGCGTTTCAATAGACACTTCTATCGTCATCAGGCTGGTGGCACTACATCAGGTTTAATAAAACACTTAAAACATCTTTATCACATCCTATCCTAAGCTTTTCAGTTTGTCAAATACAATCAATTCGATATTTCAAAATTCGAATCACCACTAGCCATGCCATGGATGGCTTGACACTTCCGTCTAAGGTATCCAAACAGACGTAAAGTCACTGATGGATTCGACTGGATGTTGAATGACGGTCCCAGGGTTCGGATGTATATTGCCTCCAGGATATGTAGTTTTCTCCTGTTGGGTGATGATGTCAGGATCGTTGTGTTCTCGACTAGGTCCTTGCGAGTGATTTTGCGGTCGTGTTTTTGCTTCATGTGGTTTTTCGGTGCACCCTCAGCCAGGTGCATCGTCATTCTCCTTGACAGTGTGGTTGTTGTTACTCCAACATAACTACTGTTTCGAAGCTGGCAGTCTTCGTGTTGGCAGTCAAATTTGTAGATTACGTTGGTTTTGGTCTTAGGATCTGTTTTTGTGTTGATGTTATTCTTCATCACTAGGTTGCTTACTTTTTGGTTTTTGTAGTAAACTACGATCTGAAGCTTGTCGCTGCTGTCCTTTGGTGTCATGTTGTCATAGACGATTCTCTTAAGCACTCTCTCATCCACTTCTTACGCAGGTGACATTTGGTTTTGATAGAAGAGTGTTAGTTTCATCTTATCGTCCGCGTCCTTTTCATCTTTTCCGATATGTCTCTTCATCTGGCTTTCTATTTCCGTGTCAATCAGTCTGTTGGGGTATCCGTTGTTGACGAGTAGTTGTTTCACCCGTTTCAGCTCGCTGTGGAGAGTTGTCCACTCGGAGCACAACTTGATGGCTCTGCGGATATAGGACCGGATCACGCTCAGTTTGTATCGGTCTAGGCACTCACTTGAAGCATTCATGCACAGGCCAGCGTCGGTGGGTTTTCTGTAGAAAACTTTCCGTCCTTCTGGTCTATTTCGATATCCAGGAAGGGCAGCTTGTTCTCAACACTTTTTACATTTTTTCCATTTCACTTTTGAGCCTCTCGATGTGGTGTTCGTCTTCTATGTCTAGGAACACGTCATCCACATATCTACAGTACATATATGGGCGCAGTGTTGGATTCTTGAGGACTGAGTTCTTCAAGCTACACATATACGCATTAGCGAACAAAGGCCCCAATGGGGAGCCCATTGCTACCCCCTTTACCTGCTGGTGGAGCTTGTTGTCGGGTGCTCGGAACAGGGTCTCGGTTGTTCATGCGGGAAGGAGACCTTCCAAGATTTTCGGTGTTAGTTTTGGCGGCGGTAATTCATCATGATGGTAGACATTCTGGAGGGTTATTTCGATGGTGGTTTCGATCGGAACGTTTGTAAACAAACTCTCCACGTCCAGTGACGCGAGTGTGCCCTTGGGATTGTTTGCTTTTAGGATGGTTGCAAACTCATCTCTTGATTTTAGTCCATACTCCATCGGGATGCAAGGTGCAATCATCTCGTTCAGTCTTTTCGAGATATGGTACGTTGGTGTTGGACATTGGGAGATAATGGGTCTTAGGGGGTTTCCATCCTTGTGTATTCTGACATTTCCGTAGGCGTAGCCCGGCTGGTATTCCCCAGTGATTTTATCAAAGTGGACACCATCGATGAGTGCATTCGCCTGGCTTATGAGCTTATTCACCTTGGTCTTCAGTTTTTGTGTGGTGTCTCGAGGGATTTGTTTGAACTTCAATGGGTCGGCCAACAATGCGCTAATTTTACCATGTACTCATCCTTATCCATAATTACATACACTGAGGACTTATCTGCCCGTCGTACTATAATGTTTTTGTTTTCGCGAAGTTCTCTCGCTGCTTTCTTGTGCACCTCGGTTAGTATTTTGCTCTTATTATAACTTCTACGTATGCTGCTTTCTCCGAGTAGTCTTTCCTTTAGATTAGGGTTAACTTCAACTTTGCCATTTTTCTTAAGGGTTTCGATGCTTTGGTATAAGATCTCTAGTTCTGCCTTCTTTTCTGCTATGCTAAACTTTGGTTGAATGTGGCAGTTTAGCCCAAGTTTAGCCCAAAAAAATAAATGTGCCATTTCTTTTAACAAGACATGTCTAAGTGAAAATATTGTGCCATCTTATACGAATATCAGAAATCAAGAGCCGACTGTAAGGCAAGCCAAGCTAACCAAAAAGTACCGCTTAACACCCGCACTGGAGGGGGTCTGGCACTAACGCGCACTGGAGGGGGGCCTGGTAGGCCCTCCCCTAAGATCTCGGAAACTAAGAGGGTTAGAAAAACGCCACATGGTAGGTGGGTGAGGGCTAGGGTGATCTATATGATGACCAATTTTTATTGACCTAGGTCAATATTTTCAAGGTCAAACGAGGTCGTAAAGTTCAAATATTGGCCATGCTGGGATCGATTGCTAAATGCTGTGATTATGCGGGAAAATGGTAGGAATAAGCTAAAGGCGGACAAGTTTCATAAAGAAGAGGTCTCAAAGAAGCTTTCCCACAACTTTTGGGTCAAGGTCATTCAAGGTCACTGACCTGTAAGGTCATAATATAGTATACTGCCTATAAGGTACACTTTGACTAACACTATAGCCATTGTTTGGCGGAAAATGAGGATTGACCTTTGCAAATGACCTTTGACCTTGCCCTTTGACCTTGACCCTGGTATTGGTGTACCTTATCGATGACGTCATAGCGTAATATATGTCAGACCAGGTAACGTCATTTGGCCGGACGCACAGTGGTCAGTGACCTTGAAAATGCAGAAATGACCTTGAACTGTGACCTTTGACCTTGACCTTGACTTTCATGTGAAGTGACAATGACATATAATCCTGCTTATATGAAGTTGTGACGTCACCACTCGGTCTCCAATGCAAGCTAACTGGTCCAACCGCACGTTTACGGCGATCTCAAAATGCAGGTCTGACTTTGAAAGCCTATAAGTCAAAACATTTTCGACCGATTTTCAAAAGGTCTTCACCAATCGACGCGCTATTAAAGTCTGTTAAATGTGGCCAAGTATGGTTTTTTGGCTACGGGCGGTTCTCCAGCCACCTCGGAAAAACAGGTGAGGGGCCTCCGAGGCCCCCCTCCGGTGCGCGTGTTTAACTTAATGAAATACCAGATCGATAAAAAAGAAAAGCTTCAGTTAAGGAACTATACACATCTTTTTATCAACTAGACATTGAAGCAGAATTAAGACAGGCTTTAGAAACAGAACTAGAGAGCATCTTTCAGACAACAGAGCATGCCACGAAGCAAAAGGCCATCAAAAAGCTTGGCAAACTTTATGGTGGACCTCTGCTTCTCCCAGAAAAGAGTAATGTTTTCATTCACCTTTCACAGATCCAGCTATCGGAAAAGCAAAAAGAAGTATTGAACCTTGGGCTAAACTGCCACCTTCAACCAATGTTTAGCATAGCAGAAAAGAAGGCAGAACTAGAGATCTTATACCAAAACATCGAAGCCCTTAAGAAAAACGGCAAAGTTGAAGTTAACCCTAATCTAAAGGATAGACTACTCGGAGAAAGCACCATACGTAGAAGTTATAATAAGAGCAAAATACTAACCGAGGTGCACAAGAAAGCAGCGAGAGAACTTCGCGAAAACAAAAACATTATAGTACGACGGCAGGTAAGTCCTCAGTGTATGTAATTATGGATAAGTATGAGTACATGGGAAAAATAAGCGCATTGTTGGCCGACCCATTGAAGTTCAAACAAATCCCTCGAGACACCACACAAAAACTGAAGACCAAGGTGAATAAGCCAGGCGAATGCACTCATCGATGGTGTCCACTTTGATAAAATCACTGGGAAATACCAGCCGGGCTACGCCTACGGAAATGTCAAAATACACAAGGATGGAAACCCCCTAAGACCCATTATCTCTCAATGTCCAACACCAACGTACCATATCTCAAAAAGACTGAACGAGATGATCGCACCTTGCATCCCGATGGAGTATGGACTAAAATCAAGAGATGAGTTTGCAACCATCCTAAAAGCAAGCAATCCCAAGGGCACACTCGCGTCACTGGACGTGGAGAGTTTGTTTACAAACGTTCCGATCGAAACCACCATCGAAATAACCCTCCAGAATGTCTACCATCATGATGAATTACCGCCGCCAAAACTAACACCGAAAATCTTGGAAGGTCTCCTTCGCGCATGAACAACCGAGACCCTGTTCCGAGGACCCGACAACAAGCTCCACCAGCAGGTAAAGGGGGTAGCAATGGGCTCCCCATTGGGGCCTTTGTTCGCTAATGCGTATATGTGTAGCTTGGAGAACTCAGTCCTCAAGAATCCAACACTGCGCCCATATATGTACTGTAGATATGTGGATGACGTGTTCCTAGACATAGAAGACGAACACCACATCGAGAGGCTCAAAAGTGAAATGGAAAATATATCGGTCCTGAAGTTCACTCTGGAAAAAAGTGTTGAGAACAAGATGCCCTTCCTGGATATCGAAAAAGACCAGAAGGACGGAAAGTTTCGGACACAAGTCTACAGAAAACCCACCGACGCTGGCCTGTGCATGAATGCTTTAAGTGAGTGCCTAGACCGATACAAACTGAGCGTGATCCGGTCCTATATCCGCAGAGCCATCAAGTTGTGCTCCGAGTGGACCACTCTCCACAGCGAGCTGAAACGGGTGAAACAACTACTTGTCAACAACAGATACCCCAACAGACTGATTGACACGGAAATAGAAAGCCAGATGAAGAGACATATCGAAAAGGACGAAAATGACGCGGAAGATAAGATGAAATTAACACTCTTCTATCAAAACCAAATGTCACCTGCGTACGAAGTGGATGAGAGAGTGCTTAAGAGAATCGTCTATGACAACGCGACACCAAAGGACAGCAGCGACAAGCTTCAGATCGTAGTTTACTACAAAAACCAAAAAGTAAGTAACCTAGTGATGAAGAATAACATTAACACAAAAACAGATCCTAAGACCAAAACCAACGTAATCTACAAATTTGAACACACTGTCAAGGAGAATGACGATGCACCTGGCTGAGGGTGCACCGAAAAACCACATGAAGCAAGAACACGACCGCAAAATCACTCGCAAGGACCTAGTCGAGAACACAACGATCCTAACAACATCACCCAACAGGAGAAAACTACATATCCTGGAGGCAATATACATCCGAACCCTGGGACCGTCATTAAACATCCAGTCAAATCCATCAGTGACTTTACATCTGTTTGGATAACTTAGACAGAAGTGCCAAGTCATCCATGGCATGGCTAGTGGTGATTCGAATTTTGAAATGTCGAATTGATTGTATTTGACAAACTGAAAAGCTTAGGATAAGATGTGATAAATATGTTTTTAAGTGTTTTATTAAACCTGATGTAGTGTCACCAGCCTGATGACGATAGAAGTGTCTATTGAAACGCGTAGCAAAGTAATACATTGATACAGTTCACCCAATGAGTTCACTGAGAATTGGAACACTATTGAACGACATAAGCGAAACAAAACGAAAAACCATGCGAGCACTTGAAAAAGCTAAGAAGAGATCAATAAAAAATAGATATGCCATTGCTTTTAACAAGACATGTCTAAGCGAAAATATCGTGCCATCTTATACGAATACATATATATATATATATATATATATATATATATATATATATATATATATATATATTATATATTTTTTTTTTTTTTTTTTTGTATATGTTTAAAACAAGATTCAGTGATATCTTGTTTCCTTTCATTGTGGGCTTGTGATATTTTATTTGTGCCCTTTATTTGGTCCCATCTGTTCCTGCTGTGAAAATGTCTTCTAATTTAAGAAGAGCCTACCCCAGAAAGCTGAACGTAAATGTGACGGGGGCGCTGGGGTCGCGGGGCGCGTCGCTCGGTGCGAGTCGGGCTGTGTGTCGTCGCCGCTGATGTTGTTGTCGTACGGTCCGACCTCTCGGTGGTCCGCCGTGGCGGCTGCTCGTGACCGTGATCCGCTCGCTCGCGATGGTGGCGACGTCGCGCCCGCTCCCAGCATCACACTAAATTTTATTTTAGAGAGGTCGTGCTCGTCGCGTGCGCGGTCGGGTGGCGGGCCGAGTAGACGGTGGGAAGTGGACAACGTCGGCTAGCTTGGCCGAGTCCTCCAGACGGGCGAGCCTGTGTCCCGACACTCCCACTCAACACCCTTTGGTTCCAGGAAGGGAATACAGCTAGTGCCGAGCTTTGTAGCCCTCCCTGGTGGCAGGGGTCCCACCCGCCTCTCACGATTTTGGGGGCCCGTTTAACCACCCGTACGCCAAGTATTACCCGCATAGAAGCGGCACCGAAACCGTCAATCCTCTCCCCGCCCCTTTAAGTGCCCGCTAACTCTCTTATTTCCCTCGGACCTATCATCATAAGTTTACACCCCCCCTTTTAACCGATTTCTTCCATAGCTACCTTAACTACTTGCCCTTTCGTACCCTCCTATCGTGGTTCTCTGAGCTGCACTGACTTCTCGCCTCAAACATCGTCTATCTCGGTGGGCTATTTCCACGTAACAGGGGTCCAGTCTCTCTGGGAGTGGATTTGTTTTGCCTATGCCAGCACTTTTCAGCTTCGTTAACCCCTAAATCAGTCCCCTACCTTAATACCCTCCTCCCCTTTTTTCTGCCACGTCACCCGTTCCGGCGTGTGCTCTCACTGTCAGATCCGGAACGAATGCCCTCAGTAAACATTCTCACCACCGGGGCCTTACGCTAAGCATGCGTTCATAAATCACCTTGACCTAGGGCCATTCTTTCTCGCGCCTCTCACTTGTTCTAAAAATTCTGAGTCCCTCCCCAATTTCATATCCCTCCCGGTGTTTCCGGGATCTGACGGCTAGAGCCCCGTCGACCAACGCGAGTGGTATGTAGAAGGTTACACTCTTCCTATCCGTGATCGTGGTAGGGTCTTATTTATTCGTGAAAGGGCGTGCATAGAGGATGGCCAACTCGGCCTCATCTAAGCTCCATCAACCAATTAGGCCGGGCTGCACATCCCCCGGCAGAAAGAAGTGGGCGAATTCACCTGGGGCTATGCTTACGCTTTGCTACCGTTTGCGGGCGCAACCGATGGAGGGGCGCGAGTGGTGGGATCCCCGGTCGGTCAGACCGGTACGACCCGCTAACTGCAGGCCGCTCTAAGGCACCAAACGTTCCTCGTTCTATGGCCTGTCACTCACCCACCGCCAGTTACTCACGCGCACCCACACCGGCGGCCGCAGCTCCCAGGGCTTGGCTAGAGCCCAACAGGAGGTAACTCAGCTCCGCCCTTCCCCGACAATCCAGTGCTCCTCCTTCCCGCCTCATTTTCTCCCTAAACAGAAACCTACTGAACGCTGGCTGCGTCAAATCCCGCCTGCACGGACCATGCTAGTGGATGCGTCGCTGAGCCGTTGCCCCTAGGGCTTGGAGGTCACGGACATGGAACCACCGGAATGATCGAATTCCGGCTTTTAATTTTTCTAGCCTCCGGGCGTTTACGCCCTAGTCTACTCGCAAACAACTTCCTCGCGTGGGGAGCCTCCCTAGGCTCGGTCCTCCCTCGGACCCTACCCGCCCACGAGTCCCACACTGACCGCCCGTCCCTCACGTCGGCTCCTCCATGGCCCAGCCAGAGCCATGAGTCGATGCCTGCCACGCCCTTTCCGGCTAGGCTATCCCACAAATTGACAGCGTACCCCCGTCACGAAAAAACTTCCTCCGTTACGGCGGAGCCCGCCTGACCCTCTTATCTTCATCGTTTCGGCCTGGTAAGTCTGTAACAAAAAGACTGACATCAATCTCCGACGTCCCACGTTCCCTTTTTTCGTGCGATCTGTGCACCGTGGTCCAGGCCAGAAGGTTCCGGCAGCGGACAGCGTAGCCAGAGGGAGCCCGTAGACTCGAAGGCTAGAAGGATAGTACCGGGTTAGTAAGACGGGCGGGTGAAGTGATGTAGAGTGAAGGTCGGTTCAAGGGCAATCATAGTGCACGTTTCGGCACCTCCGTGACCCCCAGGAAGAGGAGAGCCGTCCTGACTCTCTTTCGGGAGCCAATGGGCCCGAAGGCTAGAAGGATAGTACCGGGCTTCTAAGACAGGCGGGTGAAGTGGTGTAGAGTGGAGGCTGGTTCAAGGGCAATCACAGTGCACGTTTCGGCGCCTCCGTGACCCCCAGGAAGAGGAGAGCCGTCCTGACTCTCTTTCGGGAGCCAATGGGCCCGAAGGCCAGGAGGATAGTACCGGGTCGCCAAGACAGGCGGGTGCGGTGATGTAGAGTGAAGGTCGGTTCAAGGGCAATCACAGTGCACGTTTCGGCGCCTCCGTGACCCCCAGGAAGAGGAGAGCCGGCCTGACTCTCTTTCGGGAGCCAATGGGCCCGAAGGCTAGAAGGATAGTACCGGGTTGCTAAGACAGTCGGGTGAGGTGATGTAGAGAGAAGGTCGGTTCAAGGGCAATCACAGTGCACGTTTTGGCGCCTCCGTGACCCCCAGGAAGAGGAGAGCCGTCCTGACTCTCTTTCGGGAGCCAATGGGCCCGAAGGCTAGAAGGATAGTACCGGGTTGCTAAGACAGGCGGGTGAGGTGATATAGAGCAAAGGTCGGTTCAAGGGCAATCACAGTGCACGTTTCGGCGCCTCCGTGACCCCCAGGAAGAGGAGAGCCTGCCTGACTCTCTTTCGGGAGCCAATGGGCCCGAAGGCTAGAAGGATAGAAAAGGCGCGGCCATGGCGCATAGGATAGTGTTTGAACAATCCTTGCGTCTTTATTGTAATACCCCATGCGCGATTGAGAGGAGGAATGGTGTTGGGGAGCTTGGCCCGAACCACGTTGAACGACTGCGCTGCTTTCACAGCCCTTCTTCCCTTGCTTGGAACCCTTTGGAGGCATACGCGCGCCCAGTCCCGCCAGTCACCCCCTTTCGTGCCCCCGAGAGAAATCCTAAATCCGTCGCTGCCACCCCCCGAATCCCGTCGTAAGGATCTACTCTGCCTGTGTCCCGCAGTATACGTTCATGTGTGTGCGTAAGTGGTGTTTATCGCCGTATATCAAGGCACATCCTCTGAGGCGAAATTCGCTCCCCTCCTGTTTTCCCCAGATAGCTCAAAAATGAAGAGACGCAGAACAACGAAACTTACAGTACCTTATCCTTGATCAATTTTACACATCTGACACAATTTTTGAGCTAAGGTCATGTCAAGTCAAGGAGTTATTCAGGGTCAAGTGACCCAACCTCAAAACCTAAAATTACGAGTTTGAAGCAGCGCCCAGGGAACATTAGCAAACCGATCAGTTTGAAAGCTCCACAATCTGATAAGGTTATTAGGGTCTACAAATCTGCTATCTCGGAATTGTGATATTGTTGACCTAAGGTGGGGTCAATTTGTGGTCACCCCATTATAAGTCTATGGTGAAAATAAAATGGGCTCGTTTTCAGTAAATACTGGATAGATAAAGCTGAAAATCCTCACACCGTCTATTCTTACCACGATCGTGACCATAAAGTTGAATTTTTGAGCATCTGCCCTCTCAAAGGTCATGTAAGGTCACGGGAGCAGAGAGTCATTGTTTTGCCAATAACTTCTCACTGAATTGAGATAAAGCTCCCATTTTAATTGCATTATGCTTATATTGTCTCGGGGAGTCGATTGATATGCAGCATGACCATACCAGGTTACTTTGTGACCCTGACCTAGGTCGAGGTCAGGTCATTTTGACTATTTGACCTAGCAAGGTCATATTATAAATCATTCGATTTGCCGCGCTGAGAGGAATCAAATGATGCATAAGGATTTGCTCCAGTTTCCCTGAGGGCAGATCTAGAGAGGGAAAGGTACACTGCTCTGTTGTAAGCCTATGGAGCCTTCTTTGACCTATGCTGACCTCAATATTGACCTGACATAAAAAGTATTCTTATAAAATCTCTTTGTCTTGTCAGAGCTTTTGAACTCCGCCCGTAATTTTCCTTTGGCTTTCGTGGGGAACGAGATACGGAGGGGGACGAAACCCCCCCAGCGGGGCGCGTCATGCAAGGGACCCCAGCGGGGCGCGTTTTAAAAGTACTTTTAGTCTCAAGGTAAAAAACTAGTAATGCAAAAGGTCTTTATAGTCAAAAATCAAATCAAGTGGTCAGATTTTGTTGGTGGTCGTACGTGTGAAAGTCGGCGAAAATAATAAGTGACACCTTTGGGCTCAGATTATTGCGGTGTATATTTTATTAAATCGTGTAGCACTTATTGTGGACAGATGCAAAATTTGTTATGCTTTTGATGTACACTCAGTATGTGGTTCGCTCCCACCCTTCTTAGAGTGCACTTCAAGGACTGGAAGCTAGAAGCCGCATACCCACTGGTGGGTTCAGGGAAAAATGTACTTTCCTCCCAAACTCTGCGATTTTCGCCGATCTTTAACAAATTTTTATTCACGATTTTGGACCCTGTCCTCCCCCCCCACAAAAACATTGGCCTGGATCCGTCACTGACGTACTGAGTTATATCCTCTAGTTCACGTTGCACTCGGAAGATTGCTGTTTGGGGACTCGCAGACCTGATTGTTGCACGCGTTTCTCACCTGCCGAGGGTTATCACTCGCTTGTAATTTCTTGGTAGGTTATATTTTCTCATTTTTTGTGAGTCTGAATGTAAGCCTCATTGGATCAACTGATATCTGTTGGTTTTTAAAAGCAGTGACGGATCTAGGATTTCGTTAAGGGGGGGGCAGGCTCGGAGGGCGCCGAACCTGGGGGGCGCCGAACCTGAGGGGCGCCAATTGCAGTGGCGGATCTAGACGGTTAGTTTGGGAGGAGCAAACCAAAGTCGAAAAGCAAAAAAAACGTCACGCAGTAAAAAGCTGCACTACCAATATCACTTGCCCGTAGAATTTTGGGTATTTGAGGCGAAAAGCCCAAAAAAAATTCACGGGGTGAAAAATATGGGCTCGAGATACTTCTTCCTATCCAAAGCTGGCTATACTATGACTTGCTATACTATGGAGGTCTGGCTATACTATAACAGAGAATTATTGATATTTGCTCCATGATTCTGATGAAGGAATGGGCCCGAATATGTAATCTTCAGTGTTTTCTACATTTCCGGATTCGAGGGGACAGGCCAGGGAACATCTTATCAACCTATGTTCTGTTTAAAGTTGAGAGTTGGAACACCAAAATCTTGCTTATAAACTAAGAAGGAGTAAGGGAAAAAGGAGGTCGATCGCTTTGGGGGCGAAACGCAGTTTTGCCCTGAGCTTTTTCGTTTGGGGGAATGCCTCTTTCCCCTCCCCCTTGGATCCGCCACTGGCCAATTTAACACCCAAAAGGCGGCCAGTGTCAATGAAGAACGCGTTTAAAAAGGATTTGTAAATGCTTATTTTCATGAAAGCTTCCTCTCAGTGAGGACATGTTCACGTTTACCATCAAGCATATTTCGGGCCAGCTAACGACTGGTACCGTGGTAGAAGACGCTGAAAGCACCCACTGACACTAACTGAAGCACGATGAGCAAATAATACAGTTATATTCGGTCATGGTAAAAACTGAGGTGTAGTATCCACCACCTCCACTTATCACAGTTGTCCTGGCTAACGGCTCAATACTGAAATTTCCGATTGACGCTAACCTGAGCCTCATAGGCCGCAGAACCTCTGCGGGCCTGGGCCCCTGAGTTTTCGTTGACTTCGATGAGTTTCTATCGAGTCCCCTCAGCTGATCTGGGACCGCTTTAGTTAACCAGGCTCTTACACTGAACTTCAAACCTATATGTCGCCGCTGAAGCCAGCTTTTTGGGCCCTTTTATTGATATAGGGCCCCCTCAACCAGTCCTGGGTCCTCTGAGCTAAAAGCTGGAGCTCTGAGCTATGAGCCCCAAGCTGGATTAGTGTCCCTTCAGCTGGTCAGGGTCCCCTGGGTTGGTATTGTTTTCGTTTTACTGATATAGATCCCTTCAGCTTGTTTGGGGCCCGTTGTGCGTATCTGGGCACTAGTTCGTCGAGGCACCCAGCTAGTCTGGCCCTATTAGTTTTATGGGCCTTCTGAGCTTCTGCAGGTTCCCCTCAGAGAGTCTGGGTCCCATGAGTTGAAAATTGAACCCCTGGGTTAGTTTTGAGTGCCTGAGCTTATTTAGAAACCGTTTAAATAGGTAGGCACCCCACGCTAGTCTTGAGAATCCTGTGTTGGCACTGAGGTCAAATGAGCTCGTCGGAGGCCCTTATCTGGGCCCCCTGAACTGAAACGGGCCCCTCAGCTGATTTTGGAGACCCATAATCCCTCCTACCGGATTCCACCCACGCCAGGTTTCCTGACTCCCTGAGGGCCCCTGGGGGCCATTGGGGATTTTTCCCGCAATCAGCGCTGGGGTCCCTCCCCGAGACAAAGCTTACAACATGTCTCTGTGTATATACTCTAGCATCTGCCAGAGTTGAGCTAGAATCATTTTTAGGCACACTTCGCTTCCTCTCCATACGGCGAATCATCAAATAATGCATAATATGACTATACTAGGTCAAAACATAAAAATAACCTGACCTAAGGCTAGGTCAAGGTCGTCATCTAGCCTAGCATAGTCAGTATGCATATGAATCAACACACAATTGCAATAAAAATGGTATGAAAATACGGGTTTTATCAATATTTCCCGCAAAGCAATTAACCTAAGTCTTAAAACCTGCTTAGGAAGCCCCAGATGAACTCTCAGAGGTAACATGTCTAAACTTGCAACATGAACCGAAAAAGAGGCCTAAGATACCATGATTTGGGGAATCCGAAGGTATTCCAAGCGGCATCTGCAGACATAGAGCAATTTTTTGCAAATTTCCGTTTCACCCCATGCATTTTCAATGGAGAGGTCATGATTCGTACCTGTCCCTAGGCCATCGATGGGAAAAATCCCGCAATAAATGTATTAGTACTTTTTGGGCCCATTTTATGGTACAAGTTTGAATTCGATAGATTCACCCTTTTCTTACTTACGCCAACTTAAACATTTTTTGGGGTGAGGTCACTTGACCTGCACTGGTGACCTGACCTGAGATGACGCAACCTTAAATTTTGAGGGAAAGTTGCGGAATTGATCAATGATAAGGTGTGACAAGTACTGTGTCGCTTCGCGCCGACGTTTTTTCGTGCCACTGGGAGACCTCGAGGGGGTGTTCAAGCACCCCCCCAACGGGCCGGAACAGGGCTCGAATACTCTAGAACAGGGCTGAGGCCAAAAGGGAAGGCTCTAAACAATGTCTGCAATTTTTGGGGTCAAGGTCCTTCAAGGTCATTGACCTATTACAGCACAACCCAACATATTATGCCTAATTTACGGTATAACTATTGCTGTGCCCAAGCTTACCAATGACCTTTGACCAAGCCTTGATCATCAAGGCCAGTGACCTTTAAAATTGACCTGTAACCTTGATCTAAACACTGAATAACCTTTACTCTGATATAATAGCATACGTCATAATAAAAATCGTAACATTATGCAACGCCATTTAGGGGCTGTCCAGGAGTACCTGTGCTCATCAGGGACACCTATGCTCTCTGGGGGGGGCCTTTGCTTCGATGAGGCACCTGTGCCACCCAGGGGCGCCTTCGCTCCCCAATGGACGCAACCTAGCAATCCAGGGGCATCTTTGCTGTTCCGGGGGTGCCTTTGATACCCAGTGCCCAAGGGGAGCTTTTCCTTATCCACGTTCACCATGGTATTGAGGGGCGTATTTTTATTCAAGGTAACCTATACTACCCAGTGGCGCCTCCCCTATGCAAGGGGCGCTTAGGCTATCCAGGGGGCGGCATTTTGCTATGCATAGGGCGCCCTTATGCTCTCCAGGGGCACCTCATTCAGAGGGTGCCTCTGATATTCAGGGGCGCTTTTCCTATCAACAGGGTACCTGTGCCATCTTGGGGCTATTTTTATCAAGGGACCCTGCTGTTATTCAGGAATACCTACACCACTGTCGAGGGTCGCCTTTGCTACCCAGAGGCGCCTTTACTTCCTAGGAAATTTGGCGTCCGTGCTTTAAGGAGTGCTTCGGCATCGATTGATTGCTCTATTATTGGGCTTAGGTGCACGTGAACCTTGAGCTCATGTAGCGCCCATATTGTTGCTAACGAACGCTTATGCTATCAAAGGGCGCCTTTACTATCCAGGGCCGCTGTTTTATTCAAGGCAGTCTGTTCTATCCACGGGCATCTGATATTTCGGGGGCGGTGCCTAGGTTATTCAGGAGGCGGTTTTTTTCTCCACAGGGACGCACTATTGCTTTCCAGGGGCGCCGTTACTGCCCAGGGGTGTCTTTCCATCCAGGGGCGCATATGCTGTCTAGGTGTATTTTTCAATCACAGACATGATTGAAATACATGCCCCTACGTTATCCTGGGGTGCATTTTGTCTCCGGTGAGGCGCTATTTTTCTCTTCCGGGCACCAGTTTATCCAAGGGCACCTATGCTGTCCAGAGAACCTTTGTTATCTAGGGCTGCCTTCGCTGTTAAGTGGCACCTTTGCTACCCAAAGGGAACATTTTACTTTCCTGGAGTGCTTATTTCCATCTAAGGGGAACATATGCAATCTTGGAGCGCCTTTGCAAACATGGGGCGCATTTTTCTATCCAGGTGCGCCTTTGCACTTGAGGGGGCGCCTCTGCAATCCAGTAGGAGCCCAAAGTAGATGGAGAATAAGAATTCTAAAATAAGGCGCTGGAACACGGAATAAAGTGCCTAGTTATCAGAAAGAGGCGCTCATCTGCTGAGCGGGGAGGACTGCTGGTTGGTGAGGGCAGCGTTCTCGGAAACGGGGCGCACATACTGAAAAAGGCACCCAGTTGCAGCGATGGAGCACTAAGCCTTCAGTTATAGGTTAATGAAATGTGGTTAAAGGCAGTCAATGCTCAAATTGAGCGCTCGAGCCCTGTAACAGAGCGCGCGACTGCCAGACAGGTGTGCCAAACCATAGACAGTAGGGCAGCTGAAGATGGAAAGGGACACCTATGATATCCTGGGGGCGCCTGTACTCTCAGGTGAGGCGCTTGTTTTCTTTCTCAGGCGCCAAATGTTTAAATGGCCGCCTATGCTGTCCAGATGATCTATTTCAAGAAGGGTTAACTTTGCTGTCCAGGGGCGCCTTTGCTATCCAAGGGCGCATATGATATCTGTAGGGCGCTTTATGCAGAGGGCGCTTAGGTTGTCCAATGGCGCCGTCCTAACCAAAGACCGCCTTTCACTTCCCTGAAGTGCCTATTTCTATGTAAGGAGTGCATATATTATCTAGGAGTGCCCTTGATATACGGAGACGCCTTTTTGTCCAGCGGCGCCTTTGCTCTTGAGGGGCGCTGCTCTAATCCAGGGTAGCTGAAGATGGATAAGGGACATCTATGTTATACAGGGGGAGCCTGTACTTTCCAATGGGGCGCTCATTTTTCTTCTCAGGCACCTAGTTTATCTAGGGAGCGCATAGGCAATCCAAAGGCGCCTTTGCTTTCGAAGGGGTGCCTTCCTAGGGGCGCCTTTGCTATCCAGGGGCGCCTTTGCTGTCCAAAGCACTTGTGTTATCCAGGGTTGTCTTTGCTGTCCAGTGGCGCCTTTGCTATCTAAAAGTGCATATGATATCCGTCGGCGCTTTATCCAGTGGGCGCCTGGACTATCAAAGGGCACTTTTTCTATCCAAGGGCTGCATTTATTTTCCTGAAGTGCCTATTTCTATCTAAGGGGCTCCTATTCTGTCCAGGGCACCTATGTTTCCCAGATTTGCCTTTGCTGTCCAGGGACGCCTTTGCTATCCAAGGGCACCTTTCTTAACCAAGGGGCGCATTTTGCTTTCCTGGAGCGCGTATTCCTATCTAAGGGGCGCATATGTTATCTAGGAGCGCCTTTGATACCAGGAGGCGGCTTTTTTCCAGGGGCGCCTTTGCTCTTGGTGGGCGCTGCTCCAATGCAGGGCAGCTGAAGGTGGATAAGGGACATCTATGTTATACAGAGGGCGCCTGTACTTCCCAGTGGGGCGCTCGTTTTCCTTCCTGGGCTCCTAGTTTATCCAGGGGGCGTCTAGGCTATCCAAAGGCGGCTTTTCTATCGAAGGGGTGCCTTCCTAGGGGCGCCTTTGCTACCCAGGGGCGCCTTTGCTGTCCACGGCACTTGTGTTATCCAGGGTTGTATTTGCTGTCCAGGGGCGCCTTTGCTATCCAAGGGTGCATATGACATCCGTAGGCGCTTTTTCCAGTGGGCGCCTAGGCTATCAAAGGGCGCCTTTTCTACCCAAGGTGAGCATTTTATTTTCCTAAAGCGCCCATTTCTATCTAAGGGGCGCTTATGCTGCCCAGGGCACTTATGTTTACAAGATTTGCCTTTACTGCCCAGGGGCGCCTTTCCTAGCCAAGGGCGCATATAGTATCCGTATGGCGCTTCATCCAGGGGGCGGCTAGGCTATCTAAAGGCGGTTTTTCTATCGAAGGGGTGCCTTCCTAGGGGCGCCTTTGCTACCCAGGGGCGCCTTTGCTGTCCACAGCACTTAGGGTTGTCTTTGCTGTCCAGGGGCGCCTTTGCTATCCAAGGGTGCATATGACATCCGTAGGGCGCTTTTTCCAGTGGGCGCCTAGGCTATCAAAGGGCGCCTTTTTCTACCCAAGGTGAGCATTTTATTTTCTAAAGCGTCTATTTCTATCTAAGGGGCGCTTATGCTGTCCAGGGCACCTATGTTACCAAGATTTGCCTTTGCAGCCCAGGGGCGCCTTTCCCAGCCAAGAGCGCATATGATATCCGTAGAGCGCTTCATCCAGGGGGCGCCTAGGCTATACAAAGGCGGTTTTTCTATCGAAGGGCTGCCTTCCTAGGGGCGCCTTTGCTGTCCACAGAAATTGTGTTATCCAGGGTTGTCTTTGCTGTCCAGGGGCGCCTTTACTATCCAAGGGTGCATATGACATCCTTAGGGCGCTTTTTCCAGTGGGCGCCTAGGCTATCAAAGGGCGCCTTTTTCTACCGAAGGTGAGCATTTTATTTTCCTAAAGCGCCTACTTCTATCTAAGGGGCGCTTATGCTGTCCGGGGTACCTATGTTACCAAGATTTGCCTTTGCTGCCCAGGGGCGCCTTTCCTAGCCAAGGGCGCATATGATATCCGTAGTTCGCTTCATCCAGGGGGCGCCTAGGCTATCCAAAGGCGGGTTTCTATCGAAGGGGTTCCTTCCTAGGGGCGCCTTTGCTACCCAGGGGCGCCTTTGCTGTCTAGGGGCGCCTTTGGTATCCAAGGGTGCATATGACATCCTTAGGGCGCTTTTTCCAGTGGGCGCCTAGGCTATCAAAGGGCGCCTTTTTCTACCGAAGGTGAGCATTTTATTTTCCTAAAGCGCCTATTTCTATCTAAAGGGCGCTTATGCTGTCCAGTTCACCTATGTTACCAAGATTTGCCTTTGCTGCCCAGGGGCGCCTTCCCTAGCCAAAGGCGCATATGGGTATCCGTAGGGCGCTTCATCCAGGGGGCGCCTAGGCTACCCAGGGGCGCTTCATCCAGGGGGTGCCTAGGCTACTCAGGGGTGCATTAGTTCCCCATGGCGCAATCTTGCTATCTAGTGGCGCCTTTTTCTTTGCCGGGGCGTTTTCGTTAGCTTTCTAAATTTCATCTTCAACATTTTACTGGGGCGCAAAAGACCAGTAAAGGCGTCTAGTGTTTGGGCAGGGGCGCTTTGCCATGGTTTTAACCCGCGCCCCACCGGGGGTCCGGCGCCACCTTCACCCCACCGGGGGGCCATCGATGGCCCCCCCTCTAACTCCGAAAATATGGGCGTTAGCGCAAATCTGCAAAGTGCAATAGAAAGCTCGCGTGAATTCAGTAAGAAATTACTTCGCATGTTTTAGTGCTCAGGTCAATGGTTTGACCTCCAGAGGTCAAATTAGGTCAAGATCGGCTATTTTCACTCAAATATGCAATGATTAAGCAAACTGGGCATAACTCTTATGTCATTAGAGCTATTGAGGCCTGGTCAAGTACATTTGATAGCAAATTGCCAGAACTTTTTCCGCTATGTGGAACGTAAAGACCTCCCGCCAGTGGTTTGACCGTCAGAGGTCACCTCGTGACCTAATATGACCTGAGGTCACCAAAGGTCAAAAAGTGACCTTGCCGTAAATCAAATGAAAGCCAGTGACAAGACAAACACAATGGTGCTTGTTTCACCGCTCTAGCTCAATTAGGTCAAAAGTTATTGCCAAAATACTGTTTTTGACCTCTGGTGACCTTGGATGACCTTGGAAAAGTCAAAGGGCAAATATGACTTCTGGGATCCGTGAAAGGGTGCATAAAAACGTTGTTCTGAGCAGTCTGAGTATTTGCAATCATTTTTGTGGCTTTTAAATCATGAAATAGCTTTTCCCCATGCTTTTCCAATGGGAGAGGTCGCCTCGTGACCTGACCTCAGGGCACGAAATCGAAAAATCCCGGATATACACCTTGTAGACCCTGGAGGGGTCATGAAGTATAGGAAGTTTCAAATCGATCGACTTTGAAATGTAGCTCTTACAGAGCTCTAAAGGTGAAGTGAGGTGACCTTGGTTGACCTCGTCTGGTGACCTGACCTTGAGTGACCCGGGGTAAAAAATTTCAGGGATGATGGGAAAATGATGTAGTGAGAGGTAGAGCCCTCAACCGCGGTGCTGCGCCTCGTCGTTTTTCTGCTATCCCGGAAAAACCTTAGGGGGGGGCCATCGATGGCCCCCCGGTGGGGCGAGGGTTAAGGAGTATGTGTTCATTCAAGTGGAATAAGTGGTATCTACCACCTTGGCGTACGAAATGGGTACAGGCGCGCCGCTCATATCGGGCGCCGAAGGCGCCCGATACGAGCTGAGCTTTACAGGGGCGTTTCGGAGTTAAAGGGGGGAGCCCGGGCCCCCCTGCCCCCCCTTGGATCCGTCACTGTTTAAAAGTAGATGAATTTTGCATTGCGTAGCCGAGGAGCATGATTATAAATTGGTAAGGTGTTTCATGGCTTTGCCTCTCGAATTCTTGATGCAAAATGATGCCTGTGATCACACTGTGATCACATATTCGGGCACAGCCCCTCGTCAGAATCCTCATAATACAATAAACGAAAACTTGTGGTCATAGTGTGACCAAGGCTTGAAATTTAGATCTCATATGGAAATCGAATTCTGGAATAATGCAGTTCAGTACTGGAATATTCGAATATTGGAATTCGATTGGATGTTATCCTAGCACTCTGACTAAACATTTATGTGTTCACCATTATATTATGAGAATTGTGGTGAAGGGATGTACCTGAATATTTATCAGTGTATTAGCCCCATTTTGCAACCATGATTCGAGGAGGCTGGTCATGAAACATTTTATCAACGTAGATAATCTAATAAACAATCTAATGAAAATAGCGGTTAATATACTATTTTATGTAATAACATGATGTTATATGAAGTGCTTCTGCGATTGTTTGTGCTATTATGAAAAAGGACCGTTTCCGAACTCCGAAGTATTAAAAATAAAAGCATATCATTTTCATAAACAAATGTCATTCATGGGGCCAGCAGCTTGCTTATCTTAAAGCCACAATGCGTCTTCTTAGGTTTAGACTGTCACTACCAATGTTTAGATTAATTGTAGAATCCTTTTTATTTAGTACGAACTGTTCCAGGCTACAATTTTGAGGTATATTTTCTTGATGCACCCTTATCAGAAACTAACTCAACTTGAATTAAAAAGCAATGTATTCTTAAATCTTGTATATCTATATACAAAAAAATTGGAAAGAGCTACCACCACGGACAGAGAAGTGAGGTGGCCAGTGCATCTCCAACCTGCAACACACAACAAACGTTCCCCCTGAAACAAAAAGTGATCAGGTTTGGTTTCGTGGTGCGTTCCACACTTGGTGGCTGCACATATTTTTGTTAGTTCATCCAAGGATCGTGGTGGCTCCTCTTTAGTTCCCCAGTTCTGACGCATATCAAGAGTTATTCTTCTTCACATTCAGCTATTCTCCGGTTCTCTAGACTACGTGTTTTTATAATCTCCGGAGACCAAAGAATTAAAATTATATCAAAGATTTAGATGTCGACGGACACAATCTGATTGATTGATTGAGTGTTCCGGCCATACGGGGGGGCGCCCCTGCAGGCGCTCCAACCGCCGCAGGAACATCGCCAGCCGTCGCGGGTCCGCAAACGCCTCCCGGATGGGCGGGTCGTCCCGTCCAAATATGTCCCAGCGCAGGTCAGTGCACGCAGGGCACCGGGTCAGAAGTTGGCGGGAGGGCCTCGTCCTCTCCGTAGTCGCATTCCTGGCACGTGGACTCCGTGTCCAGGCCGATTCTCTTTCGGCAGCTGCACAGGAGAAGGGAGTGGCCAGTGCGCAGTCGCCCCCGCCTCCACACTCTCCTGCCGTGAAAGGCCCGGGCGGTCTTTCGTGGTCCGTCCTGGGTCACCGCCACATTTAATCTCGAACACGTTTATCTCGTACGGATTAACGTTTTATCTCGTTTTTTACCAGATTAACACGCGCATTAACGGGGCTCTGAGCCACCTTCGCTTTGACGGGGGCGGGTACCCCCCTAAAATCTCGAGAACCACGGAAGGGAGTGAAAATGGTAAACAGCGTTGGGTAGCCCATACGCTTCTCCATCAGTGACGGATCTAGGATTTCGTTAAGGGGGGGCCCAGGCTCGGAGGGCGCCGAACCTGGGGGGCGCCGAACCTGAGGGGCGCCAATTGCAGTGGCGGATCTAGCCGGTTGGTTTGGGAGGAGCAAACCAAAGTCGAAAAGCAAAAAAAACGTCACGCAGTAAAAAGCTGCGCTACCAATATCACTTGCCCGTAGAATTTTGGGTATTTGAGGCGAAAAGCCCAAAAAAAATTCACGGGGTGAAAAATATGGGCTCGAGATACTTCTTCCTATCCAAGGCTGGCTATACTATGACTTGCTATACTATGGAGGTCTGGCTATACTATAACAGAGAATTATTGATATTTGCTCCATGATTCTGATGAAGGGCTGGGCCCGAATATATAATCTTCAGTGTTTTCTACATTTCCGGATTCGAGGGGACAGGCCAGGGAACATCTTATCAACCTATGTTCTGTTTGAAGTTGAGAGTTGGAACACCAAAATCTTGCTTATAAACTAAGAAGGAGTAAGGGAAAAAGGAGGTCGATCGCTTTGGGGGCGAAAACGCAGTTTTGCCCTGAGCTTTTTCGTTTGGGGGAATGCCTTTTTCCCCTCCCCCTTGGATCCGCCACTGGCCAATTTAACACCCAAAAGGCGGCCAGTGTCAATGAAGAACGCGTTTAAAAAGGATTTGTAAATGCTTATTTTCATGAAAGCTTCCTCTCAGTGAGGACATGTTCACGTTTACCATCAAGCATATTTCGGGCCAGCTAACGACTGGTACCGTGGTAGAAGACGCTGAAAGCACCCACTGACACTAACTGAAGCACGATGAGCAAATAATACAGTTATATTCGGTCATGGTAAAAACTGAGGTGTAGTATCCACCACCTCCACTTATCACAGTTGTCCTGGCTAACGGCTCAATACTGAAATACCCGATTGACGCTAACCTGAGCCTCATAGGCCGCAGAACCTCTGCGGGCCTGGGCCCCTGAGTTTTCGTTGACTTCGATGAGTTTCTATCGAGTCCCCTCAGCTGATCTGGGACCGTTTTAGTTAACCAGGCTCTCACACTGAACTTCAAACCTATATGTCGCCGCTGAAGCCAGCTTTTTGGGCCCTTTTATTGATATAGGGCCCCCTCAACCGGTCCTGGGCCCTCTGAGCTAAAAGCTGGAGCTCTGAGCTCTGAGCCCCAAGCTGGATTAGTGTCCCTTCAGCTGGTCAGGGTCCCCTGGGTTGGTATTGTTTTCGTTTTACTAATATAGATCCATTCAGCTTGTTTGGGGCCCGTTGTGCGTATCTGGGCACTAGTTCGTCGAGGCACCCAGCTAGTCTGGCCCTATTTGTTTTATGGGCCTTCTGAGCTTCTGCAGGTTCCCCTCAGAGTGTCTGGGTCCCATGAGTTGAAAATTGGACCCCTGGGTTAGTTTTGGGTGCCTGAGCTTATTTAGAAACCGTTTAAATAGGTAGGCACCCCACGCTAGTCTTGAGAATCCTGTGTTGGCACTGAGGTCAAATGAGCTCGTCGGAGGCCCTTATCTGGGCCCCTGAACTGAAACGGGCCCCTCAGCTGATTTTGGAGACCCAAAATCCCTCCTACCGGATTCCACCCACGCCAGATTTCCTGACTCCCTGAGGGCCCCTGGGGGCCATTGGGGATTTTTCCCGCGATCAGCGCTGGGGTCCCTCCCCGAGACAAAGCTTACAACATGTCTCTGTGTATATACTCTAGCATCTGCCAGAGTTGAGCTAGAATCATTTTTAGGCACACTTCGCTTCCTCTCGTTACGGCGAATCATCAAATAATGCATAATATGACTATACTAGGTCAAAACATAAAAATAACCTGACCTAAGGCTAGGTCAAGGTCGTCATCTAGCCTAGCATAGTCAGTATGCATATGAATCAACTCACAATAGCAATGAAAATGGTATCAAAATACGGGTTTTATCAATATTTCCTGCAAAGCAATTAACCTAAGTCTTAAAACCTGCTTAGGAAGCCCCAGATGAACTCTCAGAGGTAACATGTCTAAACTTGCAATATGAACCGATAAAGAGGCCTAGGATACCATGATTTGGGGAATCCGAAGGTATTCCAAGCGGCATCTGCAGACATAGAGCAATTTTTTGCAAATTTCCGTTTTACCCCATGCATTTTCAATGGAGAGGTCATGATTCGTACCTGTCCCTAGGCCATCGATGGGAAAAATCCCGCAATAAATGTGTTAGTACTTTTTGGGCCCATTTTATGGTACAAGTTTGAATTCGATAGATTCACCCTTTTCTTACTTACGCCAACTTAAACATTTTTTGGGGTGAGGTCACTTGACCTGCACTGGTGACCTGACCCGAGATGACGCAACCTTAAATTTTGAGGGAAAGTTGCGGAATTGATCAATGATAAGGTGTGACAAGTACTGTGTCGCTTCGCGCCGACGTTTTTTCGTGCCACTGGGAGACCTCGAGGGGGCGTTCAAGCACCCCCCCAACGGGCCGGAACAGGGCTCGAATACTCTAGAACAGGGGTGAGGCCAAAAGGGAAGGCTCTAAACAATGTCTGCAATTTTTGGGGTCAAGGTCCTTCAAGGTCATTGACCTATTACAGCACAACCCAACATATTATGCCTAATTTATGCTATAACTATTGCTGTGCCCAAGCTTACCAATGACCTTTGATCAAGCCTTGATCATCAAGGCCAGTGACCTTTAAAATTGACCTGTAACCTTGATCTAAACACTGAATAACCTTTACTCTAATATAATAGCATACGCCATAATAAGAATCGTAACATTATGCAACGCCATTTAGGGGCTGTCCAGGAGTAACTGTGCTCATCAGGGACACCTATGCTCTCTGGGGGGGGGTCTTTGCTTCGATGAGGCACCTGTGCCACCCAGGGGCGCCTTCGCTCCCCAATGGACGCAACCTAGCAATCCAGGGGCATCTTTGCTGTTCCGGGGGTGCCTTTGATATCCAGTGCCCAAGGGGAGCTTTTCTTATCCACGTTCACCATGGTATTGAGGGGCGTATTTTTATTCAAGGTAACCTATACTACCCAGTGGCGCCTACCCTATGCAAGGGGCGCTTAGGCTATCCAGGGGGCGGCATTTTGCTATGCATAGGGCGCCCTTATGCTCTCCATGGGCACCTCATTCAGAGGGTGCCTCTGATATTCAGGGGCGCTTTTCCTATCAACAGGGTACCTGTGCCATCTTGGGGCTATTTTTATCAAGGGACGCTGCTGTTATTCAGGAATACCTACACCACTGTCGAGGGTCGCCTTTGCTACCCAGATTCGCCTTTACTTCCTAGGAAATTTGGCGTCCGTGCTTTAAGGAGTGCTTCGGCATCGATTGATTGCTCTATTATTGGGCTTAGGTGCACGTGAACCTTGAGCTCATGTAGCGCCCATATTGTTGCTAACGAACGCTTATGCTATCAAAGGGCGCCTTTACTATCCAGGGCCGCTGTTTTATTCAAGGCAGTCTGTTCTATCCACGGGCATCTGATATTTCGGGGGCGGTGCCTAGGTTATTCAGGAGGCGGTTTTTTTCTCCACAGGGGCGCACTATTGCTTTCCAGGGGCGCCGTTACTGCCCAGGGGTGTCTTTCCATCCAGGGGCGCATATGCTGTCTAGGTGTATTTTTCAATCACAGACATGATTGAAATACATGCCCCTACGTTATCCTGGGGTGCATTTTGTCTCCGGTGAGGCGCTATTTTTCTCTTCCGGGCACCAGTTTATCCAAGGGCACCTATGCTGTCCAGAGAACCTTTGTTATCTAGGGCTGCCTTCGCTGTTAAGTGGCACCTTTGCTACCCAAAGGGAACATTTTACTTTCCTGGAGTGCTTATTTCCATCTAAGGGGAACATATGCAATCTTGGAGCGCCTTTGCAAACATGGGGCGCATTTTTCTATCCAGGTGCGCCTTTGCACTTGAGGGGGCGCCTCTGCAATCCAGTAGGAGCCCAAAGTAGATGGAGAATAAGAATTCTAAAATAAGGCGCTGGAACACGGAATAAAGTGCCTAGTTATCAGAAAGAGGCGCTCATCTGCTGAGCGGGGAGGACTGCTGGTTGGTGAGGGCAGCGTTCTCGGAAACGGGGCGCACATACTGAAAAAGGCACCCAGTTGCAGCGATGGAGCACTAAGCCTTCAGTTATAGGTTAATGAAATGTGGTTAAAGGCAGTCAATGCTCAAATTGAGCGCTCGAGCCCTGTAACAGAGCGCGCGACTGCCAGACAGGTGTGCCAAACCATAGACAGTAGGGCAGCTGAAGATGGAAAGGGACACCTATGATATCCTGGGGGCGCCTGTACTCTCAGGTGAGGCGCTTGTTTTCTTTCTCAGGCGCCAAATGTTTAAATGGCCGCCTATGCTGTCCAGATGATCTATTTCAAGAAGGGTTAACTTTGCTGTCCAGGGGCGCCTTTGCTATCCAAGGGCGCATATGATATCTGTAGGGCGCTTTATGCAGAGGGCGCTTAGGTTGTCCAATGGCGCCGTCCTAACCAAAGACCGCCTTTCACTTCCCTGAAGTGCCTATTTCTATGTAAGGAGTGCATATATTATCTAGGAGTGCCCTTGATATACGGAGACGCCTTTTTGTCCAGCGGCGCCTTTGCTCTTGAGGGGCGCTGCTCTAATCCAGGGTAGCTGAAGATGGATAAGGGACATCTATGTTATACAGGGGGAGCCTGTACTTTCCAATGGGGCGCTCATTTTTCTTCTCAGGCACCTAGTTTATCTAGGGAGCGCATAGGCAATCCAAAGGCGCCTTTGCTTTCGAAGGGGTGCCTTCCTAGGGGCGCCTTTGCTATCCAGGGGCGCCTTTGCTGTCCAAAGCACTTGTGTTATCCAGGGTTGTCTTTGCTGTCCAGTGGCGCCTTTGCTATCTAAAAGTGCATATGATATCCGTCGGCGCTTTATCCAGTGGGCGCCTGGACTATCAAAGGGCACTTTTTCTATCCAAGGGCTGCATTTATTTTCCTGAAGTGCCTATTTCTATCTAAGGGGCTCCTATTCTGTCCAGGGCACCTATGTTTCCCAGATTTGCCTTTGCTGTCCAGGGACGCCTTTGCTATCCAAGGGCACCTTTCTTAACCAAGGGGCGCATTTTGCTTTCCTGGAGCGCGTATTCCTATCTAAGGGGCGCATATGTTATCTAGGAGCGCCTTTGATACCAGGAGGCGGCTTTTTTTCCAGGGGCGCCTTTGCTCTTGGTGGGCGCTGCTCCAATGCAGGGCAGCTGAAGGTGGATAAGGGACATCTATGTTATACAGAGGGCGCCTGTACTTCCCAGTGGAGCGCTCGTTTTCCTTCTCGGGCTCCTAGTTTATCCAGGGGGCGTCTAGGCTATCCAAAGGCGGCTTTTCTATCGAAGGGGTGCCTTCCTAGGGGCGCCTTTGCTACCCAGGGGCGCCTTTGCTGTCCACGGCACTTGTGTTATCCAGGGTTGTATTTGCTGTCCAGGGGCGCCTTTGCTATCCAAGGGTGCATATGACATCCGTAGGCGCTTTTTCAAGTGGGCGCCTAGACTATCAAAGGGCGCCTTTTTCTACCCAAGGTGAGCATTTTATTTTCCTAAAGCGCCCATTTCTATCTAAGGGGCGCTTATGCTGCCCAGGGCACTTATGTTACCAAGATTTGCCTTTACTGCCCAGGGGCGCCTTTCCTAGCCAAGGGCGCATATAGTATCCGTATGGCGCTTCATCCAGGGGGCGGCTAGGCTATCTAAAGGCGGTTTTTCTATCGAAGGGGTGCCTTCCTAGGGGCGCCTTTGCTACCCAGGGGCGCCTTTGCTGTCCACAGCACTTAGGGTTGTCTTTGCTGTCCAGGGGCGCCTTTGCTATCCAAGGGTGCATATGACATCCGTAGGGCGCTTCATCCAGGGGGCGCCTAGGCTAACAAAGGCGTTTTTCTATGAGCCCTTCAGGGGCGCCTTCGTCCAACAATGATCCAGGTGTCTTTCTCCAGGGCCCTTACTATCAAGGGCATAGACATCCTAGGGCGCTTTCCAGTGGGCGTCAGCTACAAAGGCGCCTTTTCACCGAAGGGACATTTATTTTCCTAAAGCGCCACTCATCAAGGGGCGCTATGCGCCGGGGTACCTATGTACCAAGATTTGCCTTTGCGCCCAGGGGCCCTTTCCAGCCAAGGGCCATATGGTATCCGTAGGGCGCTTCATCCAGGGGCGCCTAGGCTACCCAGGGGCGCTTCATCCTGGGGGCGCCTAGGCTACTCAGGGGTGCATTAGTTCCCCATGGCGCAATCTTGCTATCTAGTGGCGCCTTTTCTTTGCCGGGGTGTTTTTGTTAGCTTTCTAAATTTCATCTTCAACATTTTACTGGGGCGCAAAAGACCAGTAAAGGCGTCTAGCGTTTGGGCAGGGGCGCTTTGCCATGGTTTTAAGGAGTATGTGTTCATTCAAGTGGAATAAGTGGTATCTACCACCTTGGCGTACGAAATGGGTACAGGCGCGCCGCTCATATCGGGCACCTTCGGCGCCCGATACGAGCTGAGCTTTACAGGGGCGCTTCGGAGCTAAGGCGGGGGCCGGGCCCCCTGGGCCCCCCCCTTGGATCCGTCACTGTTCTCCATCGAAATATTTTAACCATTTTGTCAGGTCACTTCAATCGGATGAGTTCACTTTGTTCCGACTTATGTTATCTTAAACTTGTTTTGAGGTCAGGTCACTTGACCTGTACTGGTGACCTGACCTGAGATGACCTAACCTTAAAATTTTGACAAAAGTTGTAAAAATGATGGGAGAAGGTATGCCAAGTACGGCGGCGCTACGCGCCGCCGTTTGTATATTTTATCCGAAAAACCAGACGGGGGGCGGGTATCCTCCTCCCGTCAATGCGCGTGTTAAAACGATTAATTAACACGCGCATTGACAGGGGTCTGAGCCACCTTCGCTTTGACGAGGGGGCGGGTACCCGCCCCCTCCCCTAAGATCTCGAGAACCACGGTAGGTAGCGAAAAACGGTAAACGGCGTTGGGTAGCCCATCCACTTCTCCATCAAAAATATTTGAACCATTTTTTCTTCATGTCACATTTAAGGTCACGAGAGGTCAAAACATGCCTTAATAGGGATAACATGTAAATTATGTTTTCGGCCATTACATCTGAACAAGTAAAGATAGAGCAAAACGACTTGAAATATATGAATCCTCGCAGCAAGCCGAATCGTACGATATATAATTTGACCTTGCTAGGTCAAATCAAGGATTTGACTTGACCTGAGGTCAGGTCAGAGTCAAATTATATAAATGCATATCATTAGAACCACAAAGCCAGGGCGAGTCTAATGCAGCTAAAATAAATGCTCTATCGCCATCCGTTACTGAGTTATTCAGTAAAAACCATTTTCCATGTATTTCCAATGGAGAGGTCATGCCTGGTACCTGACCTTAGGTCATCGATATAAAAAATATCGGAATATATTTTAGAGAACTCGGTGGGCGCATTATGTAATATGAGTTTCAATCGGATAAGTTCAACCTGCTCCGACTTACGCTATCTTAAACTTTTTTAGGTAAGGTCACTTGACCGGTACTGGTGACCTGACCTGAGATGACCTAACCTTAAAATTTTCACAGAAGTTGTAAAAATGATGAGGGAAAAGGTATGCCACGTACGGCGGCGCTACGCGCCGCCGTTTTACTGCTGTCTTTGAAAAATCCGAGAGGGAAGTGGGTACCCGCCCTTCCGTCAATGCGCGTGTTAATCTCGAGACTCATTAATCTCGAAATTAACACATTTAATCTCAAAGAGCCACCCTAGTTTTTTATTGGGCCGGTTTCTGGTTCCTGGTTTGCACCAAAACCGGTCAGGCTTCAAGAATGGCCTTCAGCAAAAGACACAAAAGACATTTTCGAATGGCAAACAGCGTGTCCCGGTGGTCAGAAAGCAGGGGAAATGGTCTCCAACAGGGGTAAATCCGAGGGATTAAGAACCATTGGAGGGAGCTGGAGACAAGCCGGTCCCAGTTTGGTACGCTGGTCAGGTAAGAAAAATATTGGGGCTAATATTCCCCTTCCCCAACTACTCGGACGGAGGGATAACCAGAAGAAATTGTCCTTAGAATAACCGCTTCATCCCGTAGGAGGATCCAAGAAGGCAAAGGGGGCGCGTTTCCCCCTCTCTGATCGACTCTCGGTGAACCCTAAAATATCGCGTCCCATCCCCTTCCCCCAGGATGCAAAAATCGGCGCACACCGATAGGATTTAGCATCCATCTGATAGGTTTTGCCGGTCAAAAGTGATGCCCCCCTGGTCCGGATGGTGCCCTCCCCGGAAGTTAACCCCCAATCGGCAATCATGGATCTGACTGTGCTTCATCCATTAGTACGCATGAACAATCAGGAAGAAAATCAGAAAAATGGTTTTTACTGTAAAAACTTCCACGACCTAGATTCAAACCCGTATTACCCGTGTGAGAGTCGGGAATGGAGGCCGCTATACCAGCCCCGCTGCACGACATCTGGCCGATTTTTAAGCTTTCCTGATTAGTTTTCTCAAGCTGAATGTTTTTGACAAAGTAATGTAATATTCGTATTTTTGAGGCGTAATAAAAATAAATTAAATAAAAATACAGCATAAAAACATTTTCTACGGCAAAAAACATTTCTCGTACTTTAAGGTTTGATTGATAGAATAGAGGTGAAGAGCAGGTTAGAGCCTATTATTGATATCGTTAACAAATTAGAATAATTGCTGGGTGGCCTCCAAAAATTTAGCTTAAGATAAAGAAATGATTGAGGGTATCAGAATCAGGATTTTTCAAGTATTAAGAAACCACAATAAAAATTTTTGCGACAATATCCCTTTAATTTAGAAGCGAAAGTTAAATGTCCCTTAAAGCACAGGGATGGTCAGCCCGCTTGGTCTCCCTCTCACCAGTCAGCTACCTACCGACTTATGTCGGATAAAAATTGAACGCCGGACCGTCTCAAGGGAATTGATCACAGGTTTCCACGATGCGCACTCTGTATCTTTCTGAGCAGTGGGTCGGAGCCCAACGCTCTACCAGCTGAATTACCTGGACGGGAATATTACGGACATATTTAAAATCTGTCCGGCTTTCATTGCATTCGCAGTATATGACTCGATAGCAGCCGGACACATTGGTTAGTGAGATAGGAAAGATTGAGATACAGAAATTCAGAACTGTGCCAATAGATATAATAATGTCGGTTCTACACGAAGACTTGCTGACAAAGAAAAAGTAAAAAGGGCAAGATACATGGAATACAGAGGATGGCGGGGGGAAAGGAATATTTTTGGAGTGTTCTATCGACCTTTCAGTGGGCGCCGTGACCCTTTCAGGTGGTATCCAGGGACAGGAATGAGGGATGGCAAGTGTCCCTCATTGCCCCCTGGATCCGCCTTTTCTCTGGGATGTAAGACGGAGGGAGTTGGGACCAATAATCAGAGAAAAAATTGAATCAGAACTCGAAGCAATCACCTAATTGTTCTACACAATCTATTGTTAGCGCATCTTGGATGTGTCCGTTTTTCGTCATACTTTTTTTCTTTTGTCATTTTTGCACCGTAGAAGGGCAAGTATCCAGGATCGGTAAAAGCGACATGTTGCATTTTTACAGCATGGCGCAAAATTACAATGAGGTCAGGGGGCAGGAAAGTTTCGAATTATCATCTGCTGACCTCACGGTGCCTCGGTGATAAGATTCAACGTCCCGGATAGGTTTCAACAGTGAGGCCTCTTCGGACCGAATGGCGCACTTTTTTACCAAGTGCCTCCACCCCTTCTCGGTGACAAATTCTGGATTCGACTATATTTTAGGGGGTGTCAGGTCGTACTGTGACTTGAGAGCGCCGATAGTGTCGATCAGAAGGGCTCCTTGCATATTGTGCAGGATCCTGCACGGATCCGTGCAGGATTCGCTGCAGGATACTGTATAGGATCCTGCAGGACAACTGTTCCAATTTAGTATAGGATCCCTTATGGGCTGCCCTGCACAGTTGTGCAGGAAAATACGGTAGGATACTTTTACTAGGGGTGTGATGCCAGTCCGTCCCCAACCTGGTGCGGACGGGGAACGTTTTCCTCTAAAACCAAAAACGGGATCAGATTTGGGTTTTTGTGCGTTCCACTTGGTGGTTACACGTATTTCAATTAGTTGTTCCAAGTCTGTTTGAAATCGAGAAATTTCCGGAAGAAAGGTGGTCGGGGTGCACGCTCCTTGATCCCGCGATTCTGACGCATATCAAGAGTGATTCTTCAGCAAGTTTCACACTCACCTATTCTCCGGTCAGTAGCGCACCCAAAGGGAGGGGGCAGCGGGTCCGCCCCCCCCCAACGCTTCGACTCCAAAGTTCCGCCCTCCCCCATGTCAGGGCATTTTTTAAGGAAAAGTCAGTGGGGTGGATTTTTTGTGCTGGCAGTTATAGTGTCTTCAAGAGATCAAGACCCCATTTTGAGGGGGGACGCGTTAGTGTTAACAAAATGTTTCGCAATTTTTGTGTTAGTGCATGTTATTCCAGATTATAGATGCTGCCCAGGGCTGCCAAGTTCTTTCGGCAGAAAAGGTCAAACCGAGTCAGAAAAAGTTGATAAGTTTTGAAGTGCTGCGGCGAGGAGCATGATGATGAGTTGCTAAGATGTTCTCTGGCCTCTCCCCTCAAATCCGGAAATGTATCAATTTATCAATTCCGGTTTATCAATTCCAAAAAGTTGACCTTGACCACTAGGTACAATCTTAACTAAATAATTCGAGGGAGGCTTTTATTGTAAAAATATAGCATCATGTTAAAGGGAAAAGTATGCAGTCTTTCCACCGATCTAGTATCACGTCTACTAGTGCTAAATAGGTAGTTTTCGGTTAGCATTTTAGCTGCAGTCGACGGAAAAAAGTAAACAAGAAGAACAGAAATATTCAAATAACCGATTAAGGTACTTCAGCGAGTTTTTTCATTGTTAATCAAAAGCTAGTGTTTGGCTGAAATAATAGAAAAGTATGTCACAAATACCGGTCTAGGTTTGTCGTATTGTCGGCATTGCTTTTAGGTTAGAGGTACCAATATCGTTGTTGTCACGACATCCAATCTTATTTTTAACGATTCATTCTAAAAGGCATTTTTGTGTGAAGCTCAATTCGAGGTCTGGCTATACTTGGACTGAGAATTATTTATATTTACTCCACGATTCTGACGAAGGGCTGTGCCCGAATATATAATGTTCAGTGTTTTTTACATTTCCGGATTCGAGGGGAGAGGCCAGGGAACATCTTAGCGAGTCAGAAAAGGGTTAAAGAGGGGCAAAATTTTATTTTCACTAAAATAGCCAAATAAATACAACAAAAGGCAGATTTGAGGCTAAAACAACTCCCAGCGGTAGAACACAGAAAAGGTGACTTGTATTACTGTTTAAACCTAATTGTTGACAATTTCATGTCGACTTGACGCCATGTTTTTTAGCACACTACTCATTTAATAGGAAGCCAGGGGCGCCCTTACAATCCCGAGTGATCATCAAATGATTTTATCCACATAAACAGATCGTTTGTTAGCATCATTAATCATCTTGGCCGCACCACTCCCTTTTATTTAGAGCTAATATTTTGTGCTTTCTCTCTTTTCCAAATATGAAATTTTTTGTCTTGAACAGTGACAGATCTAGGATTTTGGAAAGTGAGGGAGAGCAGAGCCTCAGAGGGCGCACTTTGCCATCAGCTTATCACCCAAAAGGTTCCTATAGTATCGCGTCCTTCTCGTCCGGTTTTCGGTGGCCATCATTTTTGTGGGTCGTGTTTTTAACAAAGTCATGTGCCTCCCTCCCACCACCATACCAGTTTTTCTGCTGCTCTACTGCTTTTTCTGTATCAGAATATCATATTCAAGAGCGGAAGAGGTCAAAAGAGGCCATATTTATACAAAAGACAAATCAGAAAAAGCTTAGGTGCCAGCAGCTACAAAAAGGGGCAAAAAGAGCCAGATCCCAAGAAATGGCCATCCGAAAAAAATCGCACGGCCAAACACGACAAAAGAAGCCCAATTCAAGATATTTGGCCACAAAATGGTCAGCCTGGCAGCCCTGACGCTGCTGCAATGTATTCGAAGTGAAAAGGTTATATGTTCTTATTTTTCTGTACGAGTGTGGCAAGATAAGTAAATTACTAAGGTATCGAACACAAGCAGTTTATAAGCTAAATGGAGATAAGTTGTTATATGCATACCTACTATGATGTGTGGCTGTTGCTGTCAAAATCATCAAGGAAATTTAGTACAAAAACCAGTTAATAATTGTATTAGTATTACACTGGTCAACGGCCAAAATGTATTATTATTCAAACGTTTATTCGTAAAATGCGTAGAATAACACGGCAGCGTAAGTCTGCTCCTCCACGATCTTGTCCAGGAATTTGGCGTTGACTTCCTCGATCTGGTATGGAAGCACCGTGGTGTCTAAATTGGTGAGAAATTCCAGTATAGCATCCTAGCCCATCAAGTAACCGCACTGAGTGACATCTGCCCCGTCTTGCCCACCCTGGACCATGTAGGGAGGCCATCCACTGGGCCTTTCTTTCGCTCCGCATCCGTCGCTCCAGCCGCACAGCCATCTGTCGGCGCCCTGCGGCGTCCCTCGCAGAGGAGAAGATAAGGCCTACCCTGGCCAGGAGGCACATAGCCTGAGCCCTGACAATGCTGGTGGATATCAGGCGCCGGTACTGTCCAACGGTAGTGCCGAGCAGACTCCCATTTTCCAGGCGGCCAGAGGAGCGAGTGAGGTGTTGCACTCTGGCCTCGGCACAGCTCTGGATGAAGGCGTGTAGGTCGGTGCTTCCCTCGCCCCAGTTGCCTGCAACGTAGCACTGCAGGTTTCCAAATCTCTGCAGTCGTTGCACAAGCCTCCCTGTCTCCCCTGGCTGGGTGCAGTCAACAGCCAAAATGGATCCCGCACGTGAACACCTGTTTCTGCCTATTTCGATACCGCTGATTTCAAATTTAGTAACCATGTTTTGCCATCGGGCCTGGTTTCTTCTCCAGAGCATACCTGTTGTATAGCCCCTACACTTTCCACACACTGTCATCAGCCTAGCCTTTTGTGGAAAAATATAGATCAAGGATGTCGAGAATCTGGATTATCTGCACCCAGACAATGCAGCTTATCAATATACATGTGAATTTATTGCAACGAAAGACTACCTCGCAATCAAGAGCATGAACATTGTACATTGAACAAGGTTTGCGCTCGGTCGCACAAGCTCGCCGGCATTGTAGACCGAGAGGTGACGTCGCAACATTATATGATGAGGATTTTATGTCAGAGTCACCTCCCTTGAAGGTCGAGTCTAAGTAAAAAGTCACAGGTCAAGGTCATACCACCATTTCAAGGTTATTGACCCTAGTGCCTTTGGTCGGATGATACCGCCTAATATGAAGTATATCATGATATGACGTCATACGCTAGGTCACTCAATCTTGAGCTCAAAGTCGCAGGTTCAAGACAAAGGTCATTGGTCAATGTCAAACCTTATTTTCCGCCCGACGGTTGCCATAGTGCCAGCTACAGTACACGTTATAGGCAAAATGTAATATTTTGACGTCAAAGGTCAATGGCCTTGAACGACCTTGGCCTAAAAGTTTCAGAGAACATTGCCTCAGACCTTTCCTCTGTTACTTTAGGCCACTTTCTCTTTATATCCGGCTTCTCATAGCATAATCTAGGCATTTCCAAATGGCTACCCTGCACATACAGAATTTGACCTATATGACCTCGTTTTACCTTGAATATATTGCCCTAGGTCTATGAAAATCGGTTTAACACGCACCCCGCTGGGGTCTTTTGCATGACGCGCCCCGCTGGGGGGGCGTTTTTCGCCCCCCTCCGTATCTCGTTCCCCACGAAAGCTAAAGGAAAATTACGGGAGGTGTTCAAAAGCTCTTGACAAGATGAAGGGAATTTATACGAATAATTTTTATGTCAGGTCAATATTGAGGTCAGCATAGATCAAAGAATGCTCCATAGGCTTACAACAGAGCAGTGTACCTTTCCCTTTCTAGATCTGCCCTCAGGGGAGCTAGAGCAAATCTTTATGCATCATTGGATTCCTCTCATCGCAGCGAATCGAATGATGCATAATATGACCTTGTTAGGTCAAATAGTCAAAATGACCTGACCTCGACCTAGGTCAGGGTCACAGAGTAACCTGGTATGGTCATGCTGCATATCAATCGACTTCCCGTGACAATATAAGCACAATGCAAACAAAATGGGAGCTTTATCTCAATTCAGTGAGAAGTTATTGGCAAAGCAATCACTCTATGCTCCCGTGACCTTACATGACCTTTGAGAGGTCAGATACTAAAAAACTTAACTTAATGGTCAAGATCGTGGTAAGAATAAACGGTTTGAGGATTTTCAGCTTTATCTATCCAGTATTTACTGAAAACGAGTCCATCCTATTTTTATCCATATACTTATAATGGGGTGACCAAAAAATTGACCCCACCTTAGGTCAACAATATCAAAATTCCAAGGTGGCAGATTTGTAGAACCTAATGACCTTATCATATTGAGGAAGTTTCAAACTGATCGGTTTGTTAATATTCCCTGGGCGCTGCTTCAAACTCGTAATTTTAGGTTTTGACTTCGGGTCACTTGACCCTGAATAGCTACCGATTTACGGACCAAAGTTCGTATGACTAAAGTACGTATAGATAAACTTCGTACGCAAAAGTTCGTAAGCAAATGTACGTAGGGTATAAAACTCGTATGACAAAAGTACGAAGACAAAAGTACTCACGCAAAAGTTCGTAAGCAAATGTACGTAGGGTATAAAACTCGTATGACAAAAGTACGCACGCAAAAGTACGTACGCAAAAGTTCGTACGCAAATATACGTAAGAGATAAAGCAAGTATGACAAAAGTACGTACGCAAAAGTTCGTACGCAAAAGGTTGTCTGCGAAAGTACGTAGCATATAAAATACGTATGTCAAAAGTACGTATGCAAAAGTTCGTACGCAAATTTACATAGAGTATAAAAATCGTATGCCAAAAGTACGTACGCAAAAGTACGTATGCAAAAATACGTAAGGAAATGTACGTAGGGTATAAAACTCGTATGCCAAAATAACATAAGCTAAACTACGTACGCAAAAATACGTAAGCAGATGTACGTGGGGTATAAAACTCGTATGCCAAAAGTACGTAAGCAAAAGTACGTAAATAAATGTATGTACGTAGGGTACAAAATTTTTATTTCAAAAGTACGTATCTCAATTTTGAAGAAGTTGTCACTTTTGCTCAACCACATTGGCGGACGCAGGGGGGGCATTCCGGTCATTATCCCCCAAAGCGCTGGAGGGGGCAAACTATTTCGGCCCCCAAAGGCTGGATATATTTAAAAAAGGCGTTTACACTAGGTCTGTCGAGCAAAACATCTTCGCCCCCCCCCCACCCCCCAGGAGAGCGATCATTTACTTGGAGGGGTAGATTCTTCTAGGTCTGTGGAGCACCCAAATCGCACGTCCCACCCCCCTCCCCAGGAGGAGAGGCAGACATGGGTTTGCCCCCCCCAAAACTCGGGTTCGCGTCCGCGCCTGCTTAACCATGCTGGCTGCCAATTCCCACGATTCGTCTCCACGAGCGCTTCCGGACCGGAAATCTCTTGCAAAAGGGGGCCACCCCTGCCCCACCCTCTACCTTTGTCTAGAAATGTCATTAAAGATGTCAAAGCTAAGTCATCATGGAGTGTCATCACCATCCCAGCCCTCAAATCCGTGCGACGCCCGGACTTTTATTACGCCCGCGCTGGTTTCCGCGGAAATCGGCACGTAAGCAGCGGCGGATCCAAAGGGCTAAGGGGCTCAAACTCCCCCTCCCCCCTGATAGGCCCTGGACCACATAATAAATGCATAAGCTGGGATATGTTCAAGGCAGGTAATTGTGGGGGGGGGGGCTCAAGCCCTCTAGGCCCCCTGAAATGTGTTCATAGACAGGGGCGTCGCCACAGATTTTCGGGTGGGAGGGCCGGCGCTAGGGGGGGGCTGGGGCTCGTGATGAAGCCCTATGTCCACTCAAACGTGGCATTTTCAATAGTACTTCCATCCAAAAGCGGGGGGCTGGCCCCGCTCCTCCACTTTCCGAGAGCGGGAGAGCCCGGTCCCCCAGGACCACCGGTGGCGACGCCCCTGGTCAGTGGTCATAGATATCCGCCACTGCGCGCAAGCTATTTGAAAGTCCAGCGAGATGCGGGCGGGTGATTGATTACCTCTGTACTTGATGCCGTGTAATTTTCCATACGATTTTTTCATGACGAATATTTTACCTCTAGGATGTTTACTCACACGAATTTGTGTCATTATGAGACATTTTATCCCTACGAACATTTTGCTTCTACGTACTTCATCCCGTACGAACTTTTACATTACGAACATGTTACCCCTACGTACTTTAAACCGTACGAACTTTTCTATACGAACTTTTTACATTACGAACATTTTACCCCTACGTACTTTAACCCGCACGAACTTTTCCATACGAACTTTTTCCATTACGAACATTTTACCCCTACGTACTTTAACCCGTGCGAACTTTTCCATACGAACTTTTTACATTACGAAAATTTTACCCCTACGTACTTTAACCCGTACGAATTTTTTCTATACGAACTTTTTACATTACGAACATTTTACCCCTACGTACTTTAACCCATACGAATTTTTCCATACGAACTTTTTCCATTACGATTATTATACACGTACGTACTTTATATATACGTACTTTAGCCATACATACTTTTGTGTACGTACTTTAGGCATACGAACTTCTTCCTTACGTACTTTGGTCCGCAACCCGTAGCTCCTTGACCTTACATGACCTAAACTGAAAAATATGGTCAAACGTGTAGAATTGATCAGGAATAAGATACCGTAAGTTCCGTTGTTCTGCGTCTCTTCGTTTTTTAGCTATCTGGGGAAAACCAGGAGGGGGACGAACTTCGCCCCCCTAGCGGGGCGCGTGTTAAGGTAGAATGCCCTAGCCTCCACAAACACCTAAACGTTCATTTTCCTAGACCTCTTGGGTTTTGCACTGTCAATGTCACTGATGCCAAGAAGGCTTGCACAAAGACGACACACAGACATACTGGATCTCAAAATTCTGATCTGATACGGCATTTCTGCTGCCAGATTCGTGTTCAGCGCCACAAATTACCCTAGAAACTGGCTATTTTATATTGGATCCATGACAAAAGTTAAATTTTGTTAACCAGTGTTATCGACGCACCGACTGTCAGGGTAATATGGCGTCGCCAGCCCTTTCCTTGTTGGAAGGGTTTCTTGGGAGACAGTTTGGTGATTCTAACGAAAGGCTGTGGCCGAGTATATAATCTCTCCCAGCTTCAAACATCAGGGAATCTATCAGAAAGGCTAGCTAACAATCTATCGACTTTGCAGAAGACATTGATGCAGCGTTCTCACTATAAATTTCACGTATGCTACAAAAAGTGGGAAATGGGGACCAGGGGGCCTGCCCGACCCGCCCACTTTTTGAACAGCAATTTCTTGATCTCAGTTAAACTGTGAGAAAAGTGGAAATTTGAATAACCAGCCGCTGCGAATGGCAACGAGGACCCCAAATTTAAACAGTTTTTGGTACTAACGTGGAAAGTTTATTGTCAGCATCAGGTCAAGGTTTGGCTGGCCTGGTCACCTTTTTGCCGGTGGTGGCGTTTATGTATTCTACTATCACAATTATGAATAAAAAGACTAAGCACTTCAAACCGCCACAGCAGCAACCGCTTCGACTACGCAGTGTCCCGTCTAATTCACGAACGAGCTCACAACTGACCGCGTGTGTATGATTAAGGATAGGTCATCTCAGGTCAGGTCACCAGTACAGGTCAAGTGACCCGACCTCAAAAAAAGTTTAAGATACCATAAGTCGGAGCAGGGTAAACTTATCCAATTGAAACTCGTATCACATAATGGGCTCACCGAGTTCTTTAAAATATGTTCCGGTATTAATCATCATACAATCTCACGATACTGGCTGGGTGTGGGCTTCCGGTCTTAAAAAAACATGATGTTTGATTAGTTGTAGTTCAGCGTTCATCTCGAGCATTGTGATTAGTTGATGCTGAGGCTGTTTTGCCGGAATTTCCCGTAACTATGCGCTTTGTTTCGTATTCACACGATGGAGGAGATAACCACGGATGAAAATTTGTAACCCAATTTTTGTGAGTTGCCACTTTGGCACCACCAATAAACCTAAATTAGTATTATCTTGTGGTGTTCTGCCTTATTTTCATTGTGTGAGTTTGCATTTTTGGAAGTTTAAGTCATCTCTTGTCTATTTCACTGAGGGGCCAATTTCCGGGCACTGAGGGGGGAGGCATTTTGACCGATTGGGGGCCAAATGCCCCCCAGTTAACATGTTAAAAAATGGCATTCCCCATGTTGAGGGCTGAATATGCCGTACATGATTTTGGTAATAATTGACCGCTGCAGGGCCCCATCGAGGGCAGAAATGAGCATTGATCTGGCCTCTTTTAGTACCAGTTCTACTCTCACATTTCCGCCCATGCCCATAACGTGCCGCCATTGTACGTGATAAGTACCCTCTTTGGCCACTTTTTCCCCTCCAATAACCTGCGGCACCCTGTGAAACATGATGCTTCCCATCAGTCTGCCGCCAACTCCCCTTCGTCAACCGAACCCCCCCTAACGAAAATCCTGGGGAGCGCCTGTCTCCGGTCCCTTACTCTATTTTTCAAATATGTTCTGGTGACCAGAGACTTAACACGCGCATTGACGGGGGTCTGAGCCACCTTCGGATTGACGAGGGGGGGCGGGTACCTGCCCCCCTAAGATCTCGAGAACCACGGTAGGTAGTAAAAAACGATAAACGGCGATGGGTAGCCCATCCGCTTTTCCATCGAAAATATTTGAACAATTTTTTGTCAGGTCACATTTAAGGTCACCAGAGGTCAAAAATATGCCGTCACATGCCGTGATAGGGATAACATGTAAATTAAGCTTTTCGGCCATTACATCTGAACAAGTAAAGATAGAGCAAAACGACTTGAACTCTATGAATCCTCGCAGCAAGCCAAATCGAATTATATATGATTTGACCTTGCTAGGTCAAATCAAAGATTTGACCTGACCTGAGGTCAGGTCAGGGTCAAATTATATAAAATGCATATCATTAGAACTGCAAAGCCAAGGCGAGTCTAATGAAGCTAAAATAAACGCTCTATCACCATCTGTTACTGAGTTATTCAGTAAAAACCATATTTTCCATGTATTACCAAGGGAGAGGTCATGCTTCGTACCTGACCTTAGGTCATCGATATCAAAAATACCGGAACATATTTTAAAGAACTCGGTGAGCCCATTATGTGATACGAGTTTCAATTGGATAAGTTTACCCTGCTCCGACTTATGGTATCTTAAACTTTTTTTGAGGTCGGGTCACTTGACCTGTACTGGTGACCTGACCTGAGATGACCTATCCTTAAAATTTTCACAGAAGTTGCAAAAATGATGAGGGAAAAGGTATACCAAGTACAGCGGCGCTGCGCGCCGCCGTTTTTCTGCTGTCTCCGAAAAACCCGAGGGGGCGGGTACCCACCCCTCCCCGTCAATGCGCGTGTTAAAATATCACCTAAGAAGTAAAATTCAGTGCTTCATGGGACTCATTAAATCTCGAAGAGTGATCCCTGTTTTCTTTATCGGTTCGGTTTGTAGTTCCTGGCTGGTACAAATACCAGCCAGGGATCCATAATGGTCTCCAGCAAAGGGCAAAAAAGGAATTTATTGAAAGGCGAGCAACGTCTCAAAGCAATAAGAAAACAGATCGGAACTGGTTTCCATTGGAGGAAAATTCCAGAGATGGGGCATAGGCGGATCCAACGGGGCAAAGGAGCTACGTGACCTCCCAATCGATCTTCGGCGCCCCCTGAAATGGTCACGGCGCCCCCTGAAATGTTGCTTCCTACCTCCCCCAGGATGCGAAAATCGCCACCCACAGATAGGATTTTGCGCTAACCTGATCGGTTTTGCCGGTTAAAATTGGCTGCCCCTGGTCTGGATTGCGCTTCCCCCGGGAAGGTACCTCCGCTCCCCCCGATCGGCAATCCTGGATCCGCCTATGGGATCGGTCGAAGCAGATCAAGCCATCGGATATCGGAGCTGAAGATCAAGCCGGTACCAGTTTGCATGTACAAATGCGCTTCACCTGTCACGTTAGACAATCTTTCGGACTCATATCCCCCCATTCATCTACGTGGGTGAAGGTTATACCCAGAAGACTTTTACCCTAGAATAGCTCCTCCATCTAATAGTAGGCATATAACAAGTAGACAAGCAGAAAATCGGAAATTGGCTTGCTACAGTAAAACCGCACCTTTCTGGAGTCGAACCCGGTTTCCCGTGTGAGAGGCGGAAATGATGGCCACTAGACTACGGCTGTCACACGTGCCCTGCCGTAATTAAAACTTTCTCGAATACTTATTTTATGCTCAATATTTGGGGACACTGACACGTGTTATAATTTTAAGATACAATTAAAAATTATTTCGAGTACAACTAAGGGATACAAGACATGTTTATTGAAAAAATTATTACTTTAAAAACTTAAAATAGTTTTCGAAAACTAAGAGGTGAAGAGCTGGGTTTAGCTTGCTATTGGCATTGTCAACATTTTTGAAAAATAGTTACGGGGCCTCCCAAAATTTTTCCGAAGATACAAAAAAGATTGGTAGTTCCATAATAAGGATTTTTTTAATAACAAGAGACCACAATACAAATTTTTCACGTATCTCCCTTTAACAGTGCATTTTTGTTTTGTTAGTTCCTCCTTCGGTTTTCATCTCAGCGAAGAAGCTTGGGTCTCTGCACACGTGTCTGATTCTCTCTCAGTGGTTCGCTACGTGGTTTTGTGCGTGCAGTTGTCGAGCTTTTCAGATCGGCCTTGATTTCCCTTTTCCAGTTGCTGAAAGGGAGATAGGCGAAAAAATATTATTGTGGTTTCTTGCTATTTGAAAAATCTTGATTACGAAACTGTCAATTATTGTTGTATCTTTGACAAAGTTTTGGGAGGGCACTCACTTATTATCGAAATAGGTTAACATTTCCGATAAAATGCTGAAACCTTCACCCATCACTTACTTTTCGAAAACTATTTAAAGTTGAAAAGTAATGTTTTTTGTAATAAAAAGGTCTGTTCTCCTGTATTTGTATTTGAATTAATTTTAAAAAGCCTTTAAAAACCACAAAATGAATTAGTTTGCCCTAGAAACGGAAAAAAAACATAATTACTCAAGTCTTCAGCCGTTTCGTACCTCGGGTCGTGAGTCGTTTTCTGCTTCAGCCCCAGGATGGCGAAACTTTTGCGTCAGATAGGTCACGTAACCACGGTATGAGAATTCTTAGGCTTCTGATTGGTTAATTGTGTTTTCCTTGAAGCCCTATATTTCTGTTTGAAAAGAGTTTTGGAATGTTGTTTTTCTGAAGTAATTTTTTTCTGTGGTAGTCCAAAGTTCTACATCACTGTTTAGTTGGGATATAACCTAATCCTTAGAGAAATTGATGGTCATAGCCGAGAAAACATCATTTGATCGATAGTGAGAATTCTCAATAAGTCGTCTAGAAATTTTGACCTTGAGAGCAATTGTAATGATTCGATCTAGCCGGTTGATCTAGCCGGTAATGGATTTGCACTGGTTAGCATTCTCATTATATTTCTTGTCCTCACTAGCCGATACTGCGATCTGCGCTGTAGCCTGTCCTGTGGTACACCATTACAAAATACCACATAACTTGTATCGACTGTCTGACCAGATGGCAAGCGCGGGAACCGCGATGTCTGTTGCTGCAGCATACAAGCTTAGCCGCTGTTTTTGCTCTAGCCTACCGGCGTAGCTCTTGTTTTTGCTCTACATTCTTACCATACTTGAAAAGGTTTTGTACACATAACTTGGATCCCATATCGAATTCGAATAGCAAAGTCGCGATTTCAGACACTAGGTCTGACACCCCTGTTTTGAGTTACTACACTGAGCACCACCTGGAATGTAAAGGTAAATTCTGTCAGTCATATTCATGGGAAATTGTCAATGAATTGTTATTCTTTATTTTGCGGGACTGTGTGAATTTCGGTATCATCGGCTGTGAGTCATTATCCGGTTTTGTGATGTATGTGTTGGAGCTAATGTGGGATTACGCTCCGAAATATTCAAAACCTCCGGTTATGTGTCGGATACGCCCGAGTTACCGGAGGACTGCGTCGGTTAAAGCCTAGTACCCCCGGGCCCCGGGACTAGACTATCACGTGCCACTCGCTCTGCCTGTACTTCTCTGCATTACGCTCTCCAAGTGCTATTTTTGGACTTAGTCGCTGGCCGTCTTCGGTGATCTATGCTTCAGTGTGATACCGCCTGGTGGGCAATCTTTATCTTCATATAAAAATTGTCGGTGACTGTTCTTCATTTTCAAGACTCTGCTAATACAGTGCAACAAGAGGATAATTATTTTATGGCTACTGCCGGAGGTGACGGAGAGAGAGAGAGGAGAGGGAGAGAGAGAGAAGAGAGAGAGAGAGAGAGAGAGAGAGAGACGAGAGAGAGAAAGATAGCGAGGAGCACAAGGAGAAAAGAGCAATCGTTACACAATTTTAAGGCATTTGCAGGCCGAATTCGCACAAATGAGAATAGGACTTCTGAAACAATTTTTTGTGACCTTTTGATCTAGCCAATAAAATTTTTTCGTGTATCTCTCTTGCAGGTGCCGGGCGGTGTTATATCTTTGTGCCAAAGGGAAGCGTGCGTCTGGCCTTTCCTCGTTTTGGATTGGTCATCCCGCCGACGTCAGTGTGAGCGGTGGGGCGCCGCCGTGGGTTGGTTTGCAGCGTGCGGCACGATCAGCTGACTACCACAAACGTGTTACCGGTGTCTGCCGTGGCAGGCGCAGGAGAGTGGCGCCCCCTGTGACGCGCTCGCAGCAGTAATGGACTACCTGGCGAGTCGTTCTATTTGAACCGTAGGCCCTCTAGTCTAAGTGGAATCCGAAAACTAGAGATGAATAGGTCACACAATTATTTCCGCACGTCGGTGAGATATTAATGTAAGCTGAATAAGCTGATGCACTTGAATTGCTCCTGAGCTGATTAACCCTTGCCCCGGTGACGGGTATGAGCCACCTTCGCCCTGGTGGGGGGCTAAAAAAGACCCCCCTACGATCTCAAAAACTAAGAGAGCTAGAAAAAAGCGCAAAACGGCAATCGAAAGTTCTTCAAAAATGATACCGAAAATACTTCAGCCATTTTTCTCGTCAGGCCAATATCAAGGTCACCAGAGGTCAAAACCACTCATATGAGGTGTACTAAGAAAATCTCGTATATCTCAGAAACTATGGTAGCTCGAAACATTTTTTTAAAACCATTCGAAAGCTCTCAAGGTGCTCTTTCATTACAGTTTCAACGATTTTCGGGTCAGTTCAAGGCCTAGGGAGCTACAGGTCACTGAATATTGGGCATATTCGTAGGAATGTCCATAGCCACCCATGCATAAGGGCGTTTCCTTTTTTACTAATAAATTCCAAACCAAACAAGATATAGCCATAGTTGATGCACCATTGCAATCCTCTCGTCAATACAAATCGAATGATATATAATATTGCTATGCCAGGTGAAATTTAAGAATTTGAACGGTCGGACCTAATTTGACCTGGTATAGTCATGATGTATATCATTTGACTTGCAGTGACTATACAAACACTTTGGTGACAAAATAAAAGTTCTATCTTAGTTTATTCAAAATTTATGGAGTAAAACACCAATAATGCTTATTTGACCTAAGGCGACCTTTTAAAGGTCACAGGTCAAAATGTTTGGCATCAACTTCAGAAATGGGCTGAGAGAAAGTCTTAACCAATGTTTGAAGTTGATTTCATCCATACTTACTGAGAAAAGCTCATTTCGTGATTTTTCCCATGTATTTACAATGGGGAGTTCATGCTCCGCACATGACCTTAGGTCACCAATATAAAAAATCCCGGAACACATGTTGTAGCTCCTGGTGGGTCCAATATGTGGTATCAGTTTCAACTTGATCGATTAATCCTCCTTTTAGTTATGCAGTCCTAGGGATTTTTTGAGGTGAGGTCACTTCACCTGGCCTGGTGACCTGACTTAATATGACCTTGAGCTAAAATTTTCAAGAAAGATGTAAAAATGATGAAAGAACAGCTAGAGTAAGTTTGGCGGTGCTGTACGCCGCCGTTTTTTAGTTCCTTCGGAAAATCCCGAGGGGAGTCTAAAAAACTCACCCGGGCGAAGGTTGATATCGTAACTATGTATATGTAACTGTATATGTAACTATGTATATGTAGATATGTAACTTGATATCGTACAGGGATCTAAAAACTTGCCGATTTACCTACGCCGTCGGCGACCCTATCATCTTTTGGTTGGCGACCCAGCAACCGTCTCAAACTCTGATTCCATCTGTTTTCCCATGATTTTAGCTTCCACCATCCGCTCCTGCTTCTAAATATGCTTACCCTCTCCACTGTCTCCACCCGTCACCGTAATACATACACTGCCCATCAAAATCTATTGGATGAAGTCTGCTAGTTCTTTTGGCCAAGAATGGGCAGAATCTACTTAGACAAAGAGCCAAGTTAGCCTTTGTTTCCCGTTTTTTTGGCGTTTGTGAAAGACAGCTTGGCTACAACGGGGATCTTTGGCCGATTACATCTGGTATCATCACCGCCCTTAGTTGCTGCTAGTCTATGCTAGTTATGTTTCTTCTTATTACAATTTTTGGTTCCCATTTTTTGAAAAACGATTGAAATCACCTGGTGCTTTAGATGATGCCATCTCCCTGTACCGTATTCATGTACTATTTTTAAGTTCAAACTAGAATATACTAGAATCTGTCACGAGTCGGTACCAAGTCGGTGATTTTCAGTTTTTCAATAGGCGACCAATGGGCGACCAAGTCGGCCGAAACCGCCGACTTGCGTGGTCGCCTGGTCGCCGTTGGTCGCCCTGGTAGATTTTCGGTGCCTGCGGCCTTCAGAACGAGTGCGGCGCGGGCTGCCGCTAATATTTTTTGTATTGTTGAAAGCAGTGGGCGCTGTCTTTGACGACTGGTGCTGAATTTGTTAAATCCAAGGGGTTAAATCAAGATGTGCGTTTATCATAGACGGTCCGTGCAATCTAGGTGGGTTTTGGAGTCTACTTGCAATGATGTCTCCTTGTTTTGCTTTACGGCGAAAAGTCTCAGAAGGAAAAAAACCTTGAATACCAGCGGCGCATGTTTAAACTCTTTTCAACCACAATCACCCTAAAATGTCATCGTAAACATTGTTCTATAGTCACACATTCCCAAGGGCGTGGATTTCCTAAACGATTTTTGGGGTGCCTAATTATGAGACTATCCATAACAAGTATACCGTTATTGATACTACCATGTTCTTGCCTTATAGCTGGACATATAACTGGGTGACCAAGTAGGCCTGTTATTTAACGATTTTGAAGTCCCTGAAATGAGAAACAGGAAAATTTGAAGAATACTCTTAGTAGGCACAGAAGATAACTTGAGCTTTCATTGGAGGTGCCACAGCAGTGACAGTTCCAAGGGATCCCGGAGCTCGAGTTCAGGGCCCCTTAAGTTTGAAAGGATTAAGGGCGGCCTGAGGAAAAGGTACCCCCAAAAACTGGTTAAACCAGGTCTGTGAGGCAGAAAATACTTTGCTACTGCCCCCACCACTAGAATACAAATGATGGGGCTACAGATGGAGCTTTGAAGTTTAGAAGTTGTGAAAAATGGCATTAAAGGTGCTGAAAACAGGTTTTGTTGTGCTAGGCTGGCTTGCATCATGTTCTGTATGACCATATGTCTTGTTCTGTATATATTATTATCTCAAGTGGCAATATAAATCAAATATTTAAAAACTGTTTTATTTTTTTCACTATCTATTTATTGATTTTGTATATGACTAGTGTTTTATCTACACAGACGCACCAAGACATGTGAATGATCATAATAAACATGTTGAGCTTCAATATTTGAGGCAGGGTATAAAGTATGATTTCCTGTTTCTGCTTCAAAGATAAATGCCCTCTAAAATTTTAAGAAGAGAAAAAAGCCAGGTAGAAAGACCAAAAGTTTGTTTCATGGCCCAAAATATTGTTCTGGAAAATGGTCTCAAGCATTCCCATAATTGGGAATGGGTGTTCCCATCTATGGGTCAAGCATTCCCATTTATGGCTCATCATTCCCATTTATGGCACTGTTACCATTTTTAAGTCACACCATCCACAGTTTTTTCCCACTGATTGATGATGATAGCCACCTTTTTGGGTGAAGTGTGCCCTTTTGGATGACAGCATGCACCCTCAGAGGGCTGCCCCTTACTAAAATCTTAGATCCATCACTGTGCATTGGTACCCCATAAGGGATAGAAATGTGCATTCATGCACAGCACGAAGATGTGATAAACCATTTCAAATTTGCCAGAAGACTCCACTGCAAGGACAATGGTCCAATCCAAGTCTGCCAAACATAGAATAAGCTGTGTCTTTTGCACAGATGGATGGACACTGGGTGATCAGGGTGTGTGTGTATGTGTTTTAACTGACTGATTATATGCATCCAAGTTTCTGATAATATCTTGTATTTTTGTCACAAGAAAGTTGACTCGTTTTGTTTTCTCTAGTATGGATGAAGTATGGGAGCACTGTCACAGAGGTACAGCAGAAATATTGATTTCTGAGATTCAAAAAGATTGTGTCCACCACAAAAGAACAGGTTGCTGAAATGCAAACTGTTCTTCTCAGTACCCAGTCCTGGTCCAAATGGGTCATCAGCAGCTATTCTGGAAACTTTCAGTCCTGATTATTAATGCTAAAATGCATCAATAAGAGCTTTGGAAATAGTTATCATGGGAATGATGTCATGCAAAGAAAATAAGGTTATCCCCAAGAGACAGCATTGCTATTGCTTTGAGTAGAACCATGTTCAACAATGGAGCTAAAATTGGGCCTTATCTTAGCAATGGTTGATATTTTCCACTGCATTTCTGAGGGAATGTTTCAATGAAATTTTTTTAAATTATTTATTTGAAATGTTACAGGAATTTATCTGATTTGTGGCGCCTCAAGGTGAAGAATCACAAGTATTTCACGACGCATGTACATAAAAAACGTTTTTTCTCTAGTTAAATGAAACATCGGAACTGTTTCTAAGGCTCTTTTTAAGGTGCTGCAACCCTTTTATTTGTTTCTAAGATAATGCCTAACAATTTTTCACATGAATGGACACAAAATAAAACCATTATTGATGAGAGAACAACAATGGTGCATCAATCATGGTTGTAACTTGCTTGGTATAGAAGTGATGGGCGAAAATGTTAATGCCCAGGGGCGCTGCCACGGAATTTTTACAGGGAAATAGACCTGGGCTGGTGCTGACCGGGGCAGGCGAATTGTGAGCATATTTGGTACCTGATAGCATTAATGACGATGAACCGAAAATTGTGGGGAGACGTCCCCCCTGGTTTGCCAACAGGGGGATGCGTAGGTACCCCGTCCCCCCGCTTTCGGCGCCCATTTAATTGCCCTTGTGTACGGGCAGCGTATCATCTTTGACCTCGATTGACCTCCGACCAGACTTAGCCTAAGCTTAGTGGGCACTATCGATACGTATTCATGACTGCGTAGTGCGTATACATGACTGATCACTATCCAACATTGGCTTTAAGGTCAAACATATCACGCCCAAAGCGAACGTTTTCCCTATTATAACTTGAAGCTACGTTATAACATCCCCAATATTCAGTGTCCTGTTGCGCCCTAGCCTTTGACCGGATATGAAAATGGATGTTGCCTTAGTGAAAGAGCTGGTCGGGCTCTGTCGAATAGCGTTGAGAAAGTGGTTTCGGCTATTTTGCGTATGGAGATAAGCAAGGTTTTATAGAGCACTGCATTTGATACATTTTGACGGATATGAATTTTTTCCCCCTGGTGACCGCAGTATTGGCCTTACGCAAAAATGCCGGGAGTAACGCCGATTGCATTTTCGACGTCATTTCGATCGCTTTTTCCGCTTCTATCTTTCTTTGTTTCCGAGATCGAGGGTGTCATTTTTAACCCCCTCCCACCATGGGGGTTCATAGGTGATTCATGCTGTTCACCGGGGCTAGGGTTAATGACCAGAATGTATAATTTTGATGCTTTCAGGTCATAACTTTGACTTTGATACTAAATTATAATCTCATGAAATCACTTAGGTAATGACTTGAATCTGGCTTAGGTCATCGATATCGAGAAACCCGATCTATATTTTATATGCTTTTTATATCTATATTTTATCGGAACGTTTCCCCTTGCACCCGCCAGTGCTTCTCTATAGCCATATTTATACCACTTTTAAGACCGATTTTGTAATACATGTGGCATTAGGTTCGGCGACCATCGAAGAAGCTTGGATTTTAGTCGGCGACCACAAGCTCACTTTTTAGACCCCTGATATCGTACCCCCGAGCTGATCTGGGCCCCTAGCTGGTCGGGGGCCACTAATCTGATTCCTTGTCCTCGAAGCTCATCTGGTGCCCTGTGGGCCGATCTAGTGTCCCCTGAGCAGCTCTAGGGCTCCTGGACTGATTGGGCCCCGAGCTGGTGAGGGATCACTGAGCTGATTTAGTGCCCCTGACTTGATCTTGCCCCCTGACCCGACTTGAGGCCATTGAACTGATCTGGGGCCCAAGAGCTGATCTGGGGCCTAAGAGCGGATCTAGGTTCTGGTGGTGCCCTGAACTGGTATGGGCCCTGGGAGTACCCTGAGCTGGTCTGGGCGTTAAGCTTGGCCCTTAAGTTGGCTTGAGGTCTCCTGAGGTGATCTGGCGCCGTAAGTTGCTCTAGGGCTCCTTGAGCTGGTTCAAAGCCCTATGAGCCTATCTAGGGACCCCATTTCTGGGGCCACTGAGCTAGTCTAGTCCCTGGGTGAAACATGAGCTGCTCTGGGGGGGCTCTAATCTATATCAGGTGCTCCCTGAGCTGGTCTTGAATAGATGGGGAAAAAGAACACAATGCAAACTCTCCTTGTAAAATGAAGCTAACGAAAGGAAAACATCCCTAAAACGGCTTGTGATGCCTAGACACTCCTGGTTATATGAATTACGTATTACGCTGGTGGATTCTGAGGAGGGGTGATAAAAAGGCATTTGATTTGATGTGTTTCATTATGGGACCTTGCAGCTCGATTAAACGACGGATGCCAGCATTTCAGCAGACAGTAATGCAGCATGTCTTTGTTCTGATTAACCACAAACATTAGGTTTGCATCCCTGAATGTGAATGGTCATCGCTCACGATCAGAGGGCGTTTCCAAACAGAGTAGGTTATTAACTTGGTTGAAAATACTAAAATTTGACATAATACTATTGCAGGAAATGCATAGCAATGAAGATGATGAAAAATATTTGCTCGGACGCTGGGGAGGTATTGGCGTTTTTAGCCATGGTGATACAAAAGGTCGAGACGTGGGAATCCTAATCAGATCTAATTCGGGGATTACCATTGAAAACGTGCATTAAGATAAAGACGGTCGGTTCATTATTCTCGAGGTAATAGATAAGGGCACCTCAATTACGGTTGGAAATTTTACGGTTCAAACACGGACAATCCGCGAGTAATTGAGGACTTTTGATCAAGATTAGATGAATACGATAGTCTTTATACCGTCGCTGGAGGCGATTTCAACTTCTGCCTGGATGTTTCTATGGAGAGAGAGACCGCGGCTCAGCGTATAAGAAATAATGACAAATGTTGAAAGAGACTGGTCCAATATATGTGCGACAAGAATCTCGTAGATGTTTGGCGTGAACTGAACCCACAAACTAGGCAGTACACGTTCAAAAGACAAAATCCACCTTCAAAATCCCGCATTGACTTTTTTCTCGTAAATAAAGATATCCTAAAAGTAAGAGATGCCGTAAATTCGGACATGCGAGACGGCTACCTCTCCGAGCATAAAATTATTACAATGTCTTCTTCTTTTTTTATTTTTTTGCGCTCCCTTTCCTGTGAGCATTTTTGTGTTAGTAGCTAGTATCATTCATACAACGCACTCCCACTATGTACAGAGCGGAAGTTGCCATTTGCCGGCACCCTTACGGGACAGCGGCACCGCACTCGGCGGGCCATAGGCTGCTCCAGTCTCCCCAAGCCGCAGCGCCTGGCATAGGCCGAGCCATCATATGAGGGCCGCGGGTGGGAGACCAGACCGGCGGTGGATCACTTTAAAGGGAATGGACCAGTTTGTTGAAGTTCCAAAAAGCATACTAAATTAACAAAATTTGTCTGAAAATCAGGAAACCACATTATTTTCTCACTTTGATACGCTAAAAATAGAGATATTTCTTCTTTTCTACTGATTAATGACGCCATCAAAAGAGTGATTTTTATAGTCAGTAAAATCCCGAACCTTGATTCTACTCGATCATAGACTCGCTGTGAAATGGAATTAAAGATCAACCGATTACTGCGCATATGTGACATTTTTTTCGACGCGATTTTAGCCGTGTTATTCTGCCATGCAGAACGCATAATAGTGTGTCACACGCATGCGCAGTACCGTATCCTGGACTACATGGTACCGTACTGCGCATGCGTGCAGCACACTAGTATGCGTTCTGCCGGCAGAACAACACGGCTTTTCTCTCTGTTGTTTTGTGCACCAATTTCGAAGTGTCCTCCGTAGTATTATCAAGGTAAGTATTGAGAAACATATCGGTAATATTCTTTGTAGGGCATTGGCTTCCGTTGATGCTAACTGATGTTACCGTGTTGTTTATGTATAATTGGTAGCTTCATTGAAAATTGCTTATTTCTTATGTACTTTAAGTTTCGAAGTTAACAAAGTAGCAGAACGAAGGAAAAACTGGTGAGGTCATGGTATTCACAATTTGAAAATGAGGCTGGGGGGGGCAAAGTAAGGGACTGGCTGACAAGTTTCCATGGACAATTCCAATCAGGGTCACATGCTTTTTCCAGATGCATTTGCAATGCTGATACATTTTTGGCAACGGAAACAGTGTCAATCTGATTCTCGTCAATCCACATCCAACAAGATTTGGTAGGAGTTTGTGCAGTGTTGGACTGATGGTAAATATTTTTTACAGTGTGAGGTGAAGGAGAGTAGATTGCAGAGGGTAAATATTTCTATTCTATTAAATAAAATATTATCAAATTTTAGACAATACTATTCATTAAACAAAACTATTATTCATGAAAATTTGGTTGCATGCATATTGCTTATGTTACTGCTATTCTGATTTGCTCTGACTTGTGTCATGCTCATTATAGTGTCTCATTTTATGATTTTGTCATGCCTACTCTTCTTTGTTTGCTTCTTGTTCCTTGTTTCTGCTGCCTTTTTATTGTAGTTAAAATAAATGAATTGATGATCAAGAAAATTGTGAATTTGGGTGAAGAGAAGTGAAGGCTGTGAAAGAAAACATCTATTGTGTGCCAGGGATGCAGACAAAATTGAGATTGAAGACACCTCCATCTGCTCGAGATGTATCCATATCCAAGCTTAATAACCATGGAACATGCAGTTGATGTATTCTGACACTCAGCTCTTTTCAGACTGGCTTATTGTGCAGGAAAGCTAGGTTCATTTTTCATTATTTATTACTTTTTATGTTACCATTTTCTCCGAAACTGCAGTTATCAGAAAAATAGCAGCGACTGTGCTTTTGGTGAGCTTTGACTAGGTCCTACAGAACTTGTCAGTCAAATCATTTTTTTACATGGTTCATTTGGTTACACCTCTTACCTGAAATGCACCATACATTATCCTAGCGAGTTAATAATTTTGTCATAAAATAAAGCCATTTATCTATAAAGCACCTGCTGCTTCCTGTAGTCACTAAGACTATAGCTCTCTTTATTAATATGCAGTGCACATAGTGGACCATCTCTCCCACCATAAGTTTGGGCAGAGGACCCCATCAAAACATTTCCATAAAATACTCCAACATTTTTGGTGGTAGACCAAAGTTGCCCCCATGCACCAAAGATGTTCAATTTTACAATACCTAGATTAACCTAATAGTGATGCAAAAAAGGTTATATTGTTGTTCTGCACAATTGAAGGTGGAAGAAATATGTGTTTTCCTATTTCCAAAATTATGTTTCCTATACCTTTTCTTTTTCGAAGTTCAAGAAATTGGTCCATTCACTGTTATCATGAATTTAATGTAAATTTCCATGTTGTCACAATGTTTTTAGTAAATTAAATTTAATAAAAAAACATCCAGTTCAAACTTCTGCGGTCCTGTTCCCAGTTTCCATCACATTCAACATTCTAATACACCATTCATCCTTCAGACGTGACACACTGATGCCCAATTTTCAGAGGACAAAAACACTACTAGTCTGTTCCACCGCCCTGCATGGAGAAAAGTTGAGATGAAACTGCCAGATGTGTAGGCAAACAGTTGACCTTAAAAAACCTTTCAAAATCATAATATTCCAATTCATGTATCCTGTTTTCCAAAATGTATCCTGTTTTAACCTAAACTCGGAGTCGATACTACGATGGTGTATTGCTACTTTTCTCGGCTATATCATGATTTAATTTTCATTCGCGTCAAACACTTGTGGGAGGAGATACAGCAAGATAAAATACGGAATATTTCCTGACTTTTGGTCGTCCATCATTATTTAGCAGCTTAATTTTTCGCTTGATTTTTCGCTGCGACTCACGTGATTTTTAGTGCCGCTTGGAAAAAGAAGTATCCGGATCAGAAACTGAAAATATTGTCTGCTGCCAAGGTTCGCTAACGATGAAGGCCTTGACCGGCTTATATCATTTCCAGACTAAACTTATAATACAAGATTCAAGATGCATACAGGCAAGGTTAATAGGGGAACACAGAAAAAGTGATGTATAACTTGAAGACAACATTTTAAAGGAAAACAGAAATACCCCAGGAGCACACATATTGGAACAACTGTAGTTTGAGAGCACCTACACCATTTGCATGTGGAGCGGCCTCTCAGAATATGTATCAACCGAACATTCAACATCATCATCTTTTAAGACCTGAGAAACGAATACGAGGAATCACGAAGACAAACGCGAAGAATGAAAAGAGAGACCAGTCGACAAATAACGAGAATAATTCATCATCACCGTCATCGTCACGCCTTGTTTGTTTGTTGTTTTCCATGTTTTTTTCACTGGATCCCTTCATCAAGTCCCACTACCTCACTCCATGGGTTGAGCGCGGCGCCTGTGGCGACCCTCCCCGTGGATAATCCTTGTCCTTCCCCATCAACCATCCTATCCTTATCCTTATCCTACAGTGTGTTTTTGCTTAAGTTTGTCATTTACATGTCCCTCATCTTCATTACGACCGGCGTCAGAATAGCCACATGGATAGTGGAGATGCTGTGTATGTCAAATACAAACAAATAAAATACATGTGTACGATTGACTTTTTTTGTTTCTTTGAAGTTCATTTGGATATTTTTTAGTCTTTTTGAAGATAAAGAATTCAGAATTGTTGTGTGTATCCCAGAAGCTCACATCTTGAAGAAAAATAACTTTCTAAATTCACACTCAAACCTCAAAGCAGAGACAGGCCTCAAGACGAGCGAGATACTTCAATATACCCTTTACCACAGTAAATTACATAACATTTTCGTTATCCTTAGCAACACCATACACCAGGAACGAAGTTGTTAGATCCAGAATTAGAAACACTTCTGATTTATTCATTTATTAAAATTCATCACCAACAGGCTTAGAACCCAGTGATAGGTGAAGTTATCGGTTAAAGCTGCTAATACTGATTATCCACCTATCAAAACAGTTTTCAAAATAATTGTGCAAAAATTCCTGGACCCATACGCGAATCCAGGATTGCCGATCGGGGGACACTTCCCCGGGGGAGGGGCGACATCCGGACCAAGGGGGGCGCCACTTTTGACCGGCAAAACCTATCAGGTGGGCGCCAAATCCTATCGGTGGGCGCCGATTTTTGCATCCTGGGGGGTGGGAAGCGAAATTTCAGGGGGCGCCACCGACCTTTCAGGGGGCGCCGTGACCATTTCAGGGGGCGCCGAGGGTCCACTGGGGGGGGCACGTGCCCCCTTTTGACCCCCCTAGATCCGCCTATGCCTGGATCAGTATTGAGGCATGAATGAGACTGTTTTACCTTCTTGGAATGACATTCCAAGACTACCATCAGGCTTGTTTACTGTGTGTCGGACTTCTCTGTCTCTGCTCCTCGCAGACCACATTCTCCGCGGCGTCGACAGTCCGCTGCTGAGTGCTGCGCTTGCCGCTGCCTACGGTGCTAGTGAATCGAGAGCGCGTTCACCACCTGGCGCCGCTGCCCCCGTGTGCCACCTGGGTGTGGGCCAATGACTCGGCTAATGAGGGCGGTCGAGATGAAGGCACGGAGCGCTCATTGTCTTCCCAGTCGACCAGTGCCAGGAACTGTGCGCCCCTGCCGGCAGTCTATGCTCGAGCTTCAGAGCAGAGATGACGACCCTCCAGACCGCCCTAACTTCTTGAGCACACACCCAAGTTCCTAACGTCGATCCCGCCCGCCTGACGGGTGCACATCAGCATAAATAAGTACTCAATACCCCAATACCATTGGCTAGCGGTCGCGTGCAGAATCGGTTGCGGCCCTCTGCTCGGGAGGTGCGTCGTCATGGATGGTTACAGTTGAGTGAGTCCTGCTGACGTGTCCTCCCGGGGACATGATAATTCTGCCGTTGTGTGTCTACCACTATTCTAAACTCTGTGTTTTTAGATCTTCACCTCGCGCTTCCAGACTGACCGGTCCGTGAAGTCGCAGTGAGTGCCTCATCCCACCTTCTCAGAAGCTGGCTCCAACGCTGCAGACGTGATGGACGGGACGGACCGCAACACCACATCATCATCATCATCATCATCATAGTTGGGGTTTAAGGGCGCGTCGACTGCAGTGGTCATATTGCGCCCATAACTTAGCATATTGCGCACAGAGGAAAGATATGTAGATATATAACAAGACTTTTCGAGTCAGGTAGTAAGATAGGTCACTGTGTCTTGAAAGGTGCTGTACTTGTAGAGTGACATGTGTGAATTGAGGGTCAAAAGATACTGGTTCACGTTATATGTCTATGTCGGCGAGTAAATTACGTTGAAGTCAACACTTCTTAGAAACGATATTATGTCGGAGAGCTCCACGGTTCGATTTTGTCCCAAAAGAGAATGCAGTGATGGCGATCCTCCAAGATGCCGCAGTCTTTCCACCTCAAAATCCTGGCAGTCTGCAAGAACATGCTTAACACTAAGCGGCTCTCCGCATCGTGAACACCTTGGCGGATCGCCGCCACCCAAGCGGAAGGAGTGTGTGGCGTGGGTGTGGCCGATCCGCAGGCGGGAGAGGATAACCTCCTCTCTTCTGCGGCCCGCACTGCTGGATTTCCACACCCCTAGCTTTGGTTTAATGCCTCTAAGCTTGACTCCTTTGGGATCACAATCCCACCTGCTCTGCCAGACACGAATAGCATAGTCTTTGGTAAGACCATATAGGTCAAAGAACGGAACACGGAGGCCGAGGAGAGAAGCGCGTTCACCCGCGGACTTTGCAAGCCTGTCCGCCCGTTCGTTTCCGCCTATACCGCAATGGCTTGGCACCCAAACAATCTCCACAGTTTTTCCTTTCTGCCCTAGGTTGTGCAATTTCTGTCTTATGAGGGTCAGGAGATAAGAAGATGATGTACTGTGGAAGTAAAAGGACTCCAATGCCTGTAGAGAGAACAGTGAGTCCGTGAAGACCACGAACTTTCTTGCCCTTCGTTTGGATATCTCATCCAGGCAACGAAAGATGGCATACAGTTCCGAGGTAAAAACAGATGCTTCCTGGGGTAGGCTAAAACATTTTTCAGTGCGGCCACAAACATACGCACATCCCGTACCACTGTCACATTTTGAACCGTCCGTGTAGAAGTGAATATGGCTTTCATACATTTCCGAGCAGAGTTCCATGAAAAGCTGGCGCATTGTTTCAGGAGACGAGTCTCTACAACGCTCGAGCAAGTCTGTGTTTGTGTTAGCTTTCGAGATCAGCCATGGATTGATAGCAGGCGTGGGATAACACCACGTGGGTGCTGCAGCTTCACATATCTTTAACTAGTCGTTAGTCGTGAAGCATGCGTTTCTGCCCTTTATGTCATGGGTTTTAATCTGTGTGTAGCCATATTCATATGCTTGGACTGTAAAAAGCCCATTACATTCGTCAATTTGGTAAATGCATCGCATACGCTGCTATAACTTTCATACGCATCTGGTGTATAATATTCCATTTTTTCAACTCTGAAGTGTAATTGCTGTGTGCTTGCAACTAAAGCCGCCGAGTTTTGCGCTGATGCACCTTTGGGGTAGGCAGTTACAAGTACGTGTTCATATATTTGGTGCTTTTTCGATGTGGCAATAAGCACTGAAGGTCAACGTATTATATCTGTGGTGTTTTATAGCAGAAATTCGTGCGAACTCAACTCCTCTTTGTGGTGTTGAGATCTTAAAACGAGCAAGCCGAGACGTCCTGCCATAGCTCTTCGGGGTTGAAAGCTCTCATTGGTAAATGACGGTTTTGGCAGCAAAACCCATGAGTGAGCCTAAATTTTCTTGTTGGAAATGTGGCGTTGTGTTGAGCTGCAATTCCGGTAATTAATGCCCGATACCACTATTTCATTGATAATATGTTAAACAGCTGCTTTCAGATTGATTATATTGCCAGTTTTCATAGCTGCTTTATAACATTGGCTGTAATAAACCAGTGACGTTAAGGCAATGCCTTTTGTGGGGTGTGTGTGGAGAGCGACGTAATAACTACAGCTTCGTGCATACTCAACATATTCTAATGGAACCAAATTAGGGTCGATAACGATGAAGCAACGGAGATTAGCAGTTCCAGGTGGCATCGGTATGAATAACATTTGGCAAAGCTTTCCGATATCCCAATACCGAAATGGTATGTATGTGATCTAATGAAAACGAACGCAACCAAGTTGTAGCCATTTATACTTGTTATACAGCGAAGCGAATTTCAGTCGACTAGAGTTGTCCTTAAACTCCACCATCAGAATAATATTGCATTGAGCTCTGCTGATTGGAGTACAGTCATCACATGATGTGCATTCAGTGCTCTCCACGTTCCGAACGTTACTCAAAATAAGTATTGTGAAAATGATGGTAAGGTGTGTTGTTTGCAACTTTTTATATAAAATACAGGTTGAGGAGCTTCCAAGAGTAGATCCAACTCGGGTATTTGGAGCTCCGAACAGGAACCAGCTCGCTGAACACTCCACCGGTGCGTCTAAAGCGTGAGATTGGGATGACGCCTGCCGCCATCGGCACTTCCAGGCCAGCACTGGGGCAAACAGTCACAATCCACAATTGTTAGGCAGGTCGATGATTTTGGGTTTGGGGGCTGATCGATGCACCACCTGCCAGGGTTATGTGGCATTCCTAATGTGTTTAAGAAGTTCTAGAGAGAGAGAGAGACTTCTCAGACCCCCCGTCAGAGAGAGTGAGAGACAGAGACAGATAGTTCTGTTAAATTTTAAGAGATTAAGGTTCTGTTAATTAGGAGATAGTTTAGTTCTGCGGTAAATTTTTAACTAAGTAGGCGAGTGAGCTTAAGTTTCCCTCCAAGAAACCCGATGTACGAAAGGTAAATGCTTAAATACTGATCAAGAAACAACTTAACTATTTTCTTAAACGCGCATTGACGGGGGTCTGAGCCTCCTTAGCTTGACAGGGGCGGGTACTCATCTCCCTAAGAATTCCAGAACCACGCTAGACAGCGAAAAACGGTAATGGCGTTGGGTAGGCCATGTCACACGAGCATTGACGGGGGAGGGCGGGTACCTGCCCCACCTCCGGTTTTTTGGAGACAGAATAAAAACGACGGAACATGAGCCGCCGTATCTGGCATAACTTTACTCTGATAATTATCAAAAATTAAATTTATAAAAATTAAATTATAAATCATATTATAAATTAAATTAATTAAATTAAAAATTATAATTTTTACTGCTTTTGACAGCATTTTAAAGTTGGGTCATCTCAGCTCAGGTCACCAGTGCAGGTCAATTGACCTCACCTCAAAAAACGTTAAGGATAGCACAACTCAGAACAGGCTGGACCTATCCAATTGAAACTCGTACCACTTAATGGCCCCACCGAGTTGTGCAAAATTTGTTCAGGTACTTCTTATCTCGATGACCTAAGGCCAGGTACGAGCCATGACCTCTCAATTGTAAATACATGGAAGAAATAGTTTAAATTGAATAACTTAGTAATGGATGGTGGTAAAACATTGATTTTATTTTAACAGTATTAGGTTTGCCTCATCCTTGTTGTTCTAATGATACATATTTTTACCTAATTTGACCTTGAGCTGACCTCAAGTCGGGTCAAATATTACTTTTACCTTATTTGACCAAGAAAGGTTGTATCATATATCATTCCATTCGTCTCGCTGCGAGTATTCCGATGGCCGATATTGTTTTGCTCTATCTTTGCTAGTTGAGATGTAATGAAAGAAAACTTTCGCCAACATGATATCCCTATGGTGGCGTGCCATGACCCATAGTTACCACAAACGTGACCTGACAAAAAATATTTATTTTTTCTATCGAGAACTGGATAGGCTATCCATTGCCGTTTGACGTTTTTCGCTATTTAGCGTGGTTCTCGAGATCTTCCTTTATTTATTAACAATTTAGACCCAAAGAATCTTCATAGCAAGCCGAATTGAATGGTATAAAATATGACCTTCTTATGTCAAATTGGGTCAAATTTAGGATTGCATTTGACCTGACCTGAGCTCAGGTCAAGGTGAAATTAGGAAAATACGTGTCCTGAGAACCACATAGATGAGGCAGGCCTAATGCCGTCAAAATAAATGCTCTACCACCATCCATTACTAGGTTATTCAATATAAACAATTTCTCCCCAAATATTTCCAAAGAAGAGTTCATGGCTCGTACCTGACCTTAGGTTATCAATATCAAAAATGTCGGAACATATTTTGAGGAACTCTTTGGGCTCATTGTGTGGTATGACTTTCAATCGGAAAGGCTCATACTGTTCTGAATTATGCATCTTAAAATCTTTTTGAGGTGAGGTCACTTGACCTGCACTGGTGACCTGACCTGAGATGACCCAACCTTAAAATTTTGCATAAAGTTGTGCATATTACTAAAGAAAATGCATACGAAGTACGGCAGCGCGCCGCATTTTCTATTCTATATAAAGAAAAAGGAGGGCGGGTACCCACTCCGTCAATACGCGTGTTAAAGAATGCTTTGATGCACGGTACATAGTTGACATCTCTAATATTTAATGCTACATTTTCATTCCTCACCTTGGGCATAGGCAGATCCAGGGGGCAAAAGCCCCCCCACGATCGACCCTCAGCGCATCCTGAAATGGTCACGGCAACCCCCTACAATTCCTTCTGATCCCCACCTCCCAGGATGTGAAAATCGGTGCACATCAATATCACTTGGCCAGATAGGTTTTGCCGGTCAAAAGTGGTACCCTCCTGGTCCGGATGGCGCCCTCCAGGAAGGGGCCCCTCCCCCTGATCGACGATCCTAGACTCCCCTGTGACTGGGAGCTGAAAGAAAGAGTAAAAATTTGCAATAAATAGATGTAGCAAATGGGATATCAAAATGTCTGGCTTTTCCTGCCCTCCTCTCCCCAATGGGTGTGCCATCAGGGATATTTGGTAGCCTTTGGATTGGGCAGGGTATGGTTCATGATAGAATGGAGTCTTGTTTGTGAAAATTTGACAACATTAAACATTTTCTGCAGACCAGATTTGTTAAGATAGGACTTGATGAAGCTAGGCGATCTGATTGCTCTAAAATTCTTTCTGTTTTCCTTTGAAGGGATTTAAAAAATAATAATAAGCAAACCTTAATATTTTATATAAAAACACACTTTACCTTCAAATTTCGCCAAAAATGCAGATAGAGTAAACTTGGTAGGTATACCATTACCAGTTGCAATCAAAGTATGCCAGTGAGAAATAAAAACCAACATACCACATGCAAAACCTGCAAACAGGAACCTAATGGAGGGTTCATTATAAAAATGGCCAAACTTTATTGAACTTCATTTGCTTTTTTAGTTAAATTTGGGTATTTCTGAGCTTTTTTGAAAGTCAAGTATTCAGATGTGGATCACAGAAGGTCACACATCTTAAAAGGGAAACACGTTTTAAAAGGGACGCGTTTTATGTCCTGAATCCTGGACATAAAACGCCATTAAGATTATATTTTTGGGCGCAGGCTTTCATTTGATATGGAGTAATAATCAGAGACATGCTAAAGCAATCAGACATATATTCTATGTCTAGCCACATTATGAATAATAATTTGGCTTGACCTACCTGATCCTGATGGACTGTGCCCAAATACATAATGGGCCCAAAAATATAATATAATGTATAATCATCAAGTGTTACCTTAGTGTTCCTTAGTTATTGGGGCTTATCGACGCACCAACTGCCAGGGTCATATGGCGTCGCCAACTCTTTCCCTGTTGGAAGGGTTTCTCGGGAGCCAGCTTGCTCCTTGTTCAGGGAAGCCGCCGGGCCTTGAACCCGGGTCGGCTGCGTGGAAGCCAGCTACGCTGACCACTCCACTACCGCGCCCCCGCCAGTATATTCCTGTCAGCTTTTAATCATGCTTCTTGCCTCAGCACTACAAAATCTATCAACATTGGAAATCACTTCATCAAAATATGTTATGCATGTATCAAAATACTTACAAGCTTTGTGAGACATCCAAATATTGATAAAATTTTCAAGGCTTATCGACAAACCAACTGCCAGGGTCATATGGCCTTGCCTACTCTTTTCCTGTTGGACGGGTTCACAGGGAGCCAACTTGCTCCGTGTTCAGGGAAACTGCAGGTGGGGGTGCCAAAAGATGGCGGGACAGGGGATGCGTCCCCCTGTTGACCAAGCAGGGGGACATCCCCAAAAAATTTTGGGCCAATGGTCATAAAAGCTGTCAGGTACCGAATATGTTCAGAATTCGCCTCCCGCGGTCAGCACCAGCCCGGGTCCATCCCCCTGTGAAAATTCTGCTGCAGCGCGCCTGGCTGCAGGGCCCTGAACCCGAGTCAGCTATAAAAATATTGATATCCTAGCATGTGATCTTCATGATGAGATCATGCCATCCATTGCTGCACTAAACAATATTGAAGATATACCTTTAATTTTATAGCTAGGATGTGTTGAGATTCCATTTATTTAGTCTTTCTATCATGAAATATCTTATTCCTTCATTATGGGTTTAGAACTAAGATAGCCTGGTTTCAAACTGAGATGGACTGCATCATCAATTTACATACAAATTTATTGTGCCCAATGTCCAGTTCAATCACATTTGAATCATATTTTAAGAACCCTCATTTTAATGGGATTCCAGAAATTCCCCCTCCCCCAAACCAAGAAAGAATACAGTACCCAAAGATGACCATTAAATTATTATGAAAAAGAGAACTTTTAATTCCATTTTTTACTATTTCCTTTTTCCACTATAAAAAGGTGGAGAGAAGCAAAGGACATTAACAGCAGACAAGAAACATGAGAGAGGCAAGCAATAATCGTACAGTACAGGTGAGGCAGGTGAGTATGTTGTGAAAGTAGTATGTTATGAGATTCGGACAAATAATAATAATGCTGGTCAGTAGAAATAACACAAAACAATGCAGAAAAGCAAAAAGAGAAGCAATACAAAACAAAATGAGCAGACAGATAATCCAAAACTCGCCCAAAAAGAACAAATAAAATGACGAAAAGAAAAACTAACAAATTATAATTATACATTAGTTTGAAGTTGAGGGCCCACATATGCTGTTTATGTTCGTCACAAACGAATAAAACACCCAGGTTCACATACATTGTGCGGGAGAAGAACAAATAATAGTGACAATTAATGAAGCAAAAACAAAAGCAACAAGCAGGAAGCCAAAAGTGCAAAAACAGGACGAAGAACATGACCAGGCGAAATGAGAGCAAAGATGACACTAAGTACACATAAAGCAAACGAAAAAGGATAAACAAAAGTTTGAGTTAAATGGAACAGCACAAGAGGAGAGAGAAAAAGCAAAAAAGAGCAATACAAGAACGAGCTGAACATAGCGAGACTAAATGAGCTCATGCAACATGATGTGACGCTTGATAATAATAATGCTTAATAATAATTAATAATGCTTAGGTAACTCAATATTCAGTTCATCATCATCATCAATTCATTTCTTTCTTTTTGATTATGATAGTAAGACAGCAGAAATGATGAGCAAGAAGCAGATAGAGGAAGAGCGAGCAAGACAACATCATACAAAAAAACAGTATAATAAGCGGGACCACATGTGATATTAACTTTATTCTAGAAAATCTCAGCCCCCAAAAAAATTTCAATATCTCACTACAATCTGCAGACATGTCAAGCTAATAAAACTATAAGCATCAATAGAATAAAAAGTGAGTAGGTACGTACCTTCTTTGCAGAGAAGAAACTAGAAAGTCTTCGCTAATTAGGTGGACGTTTTGTGGCCGAATGAAACGAATGTATTGCGCCAGCTTTGTCGCACCTTCAAACGGGCATATCGCAAGCTGTCTCACTCGTTAGCATGAAATTTTCCCCTAGTGGGCCGGGCTCTGGCCTAAGGACCAATCAGATTGTTGCAACCATATGGAAGGTATTCCTTTAGGGTTTGAAATAAGCCAATAGGCCCCTTTATTTTGAGCTTTAAAGTGTGCGGAAATTTTATACAGAGAGCTTTGAGCAAAACTAAATATGCCAAAAGTGATTTCTCAACACGCTCTACAAAACTGTTACCTCAGTTCAAAACACGTTATAAAAGTGGGACACTCCCTTTAAAGGCCGGTGAGGCCCGTGCACCCACAAACAGGGACGCCGGCTAGCACGGCGTTGATTCCACTACTGTGGCGCGCACTCCCCAGTGCACAGTGATGCAGCGGGCCTAAAAAACGGGACGAAAATGCCAAAAATGACTTTCTAGAATTGATATCAAATATATGCGATGCGTTTGAGAATTGTTTGGAACCCAGAAAACCATAATCATTTTCTTTCTCAAGCGTACCACATTGGTTTCACAGGAGCTGAAACTTGAAACTTATTCTGCCTCTCTAAATACGGGTATCTGGCCAGAAATAATAGCGTGATCTAAAACGTTAATAACAGGTGCTCACACCTCGCCATCCATAAAAACGTATACTACCGCAAAGCTGGGGATGTTTGTGACCTTCTGGTTACAAAAATACGGTTATAGCTGCTCCAGAGAATGCAGTGAGTTCATTTTAATAAATATATGTTTCGGAACTAAAATTTATAACATACATCATATTTTCTTAGACTGGCAAAAAAAGGCACAGTCAGGATCACCAAGAAAATTATATCATGTAGTCTGGGAAGTGTCTTCTTTGCATCGATGGAATCCGTAGGTCGGCAACCCACGCCCAAAAAAGTTATGACAGTTTTAGTGAGCTCATGCTCTACCGGTAGACGGTGGGTGGTTGTGACATTGACGCGCGCGGCATCCACCAATCGCCGTGTATTATTTCCTTTCACGAATCAAATGACACATTTAAATGGGGGGTGGGGGTGAAAAATCACAAAGTATGCGTAACGTTATTGATGGACGGCCTCTAATTAAAGGAGGCAATAAAGTTGAGGAGCAGGAGGGTAAATTGAGACAACGAAAGCAGGTGTTAGTGTCAATTCAGTAGGCATTAGGCTCAGTCCAATACTTATGAGGGCATAGCGAGATCAGGCCCTGAATAAGGAAATTCAGATTTTAACTTTGGCTCACATTCTTCCCCTTTATAAAATGTTATTTTTAACCGATTTTCCGTTAATCTTTGGCCTCCACCCCCTGTTTAAACTGACTGTCATGTACGTACATACATACAGCCGGTTCCCCAGTGATTGGTAGGTATCAGTGTCAGTTCGTTTAAGAAATATCTTAAAAACGATTACTCTTCTCATAAACGTTTCTTCTCTATCACTGAATTTTGACGAGTTCCTTAAATTTGGGACCCTGCAAACTGGATGAGACGTAAATTTGGAAAATTACGGACAAAAAAGCCTAATGCCTACTGTAGAAGGCGCTCAGCGCCCTTTCCGGCCCGCCACCCAGGGGTGGGGCGGCGGGTGTCTGTGGAGAGCGATAGGGTGCCAGGGGAAGCGCCCCCTGTGCATCGGCTGAGGCCGTCGATGGTACTAAGTGTTGCGGGAACAACTATTTGTAGCTGGCGGCGTTAGTCTGACCCACGAGCTGGGCGAGCGGAGTAGTGGTTTGGTGTTAGATGTGGTGAGGAGCGGTTTAAGGAAAAAACAGAGGTGAGCAGAGGAGTTATAAAGCGGGGGACGGGAGATCTGGAGGGGTTGTGGGATTTGGCAGTCAAAATACGGGCTGCCGTATAAGCGGGGCGAGTGACCTTGAGTCGTGAGACGGCATTTTCGTAGCGTTGTGTGATTGGCCAGTTTGTGGAGGCTTCTCGGCGATTAGGTTCGTGGGCCATGCGTCAGTAAGTAGTTCTGTTTTTCGGTGTTCGATAAGACGAATTTCATTAGCCCACGGAAAACAATTGTTGAGTGAAAATGACGACTGGCCAGATTACTTCATATTTGTAGAGCGCAGTTAGCTTCTTGAGTATTAGCTAGATTGCAAGTATTTGATGGATGAGTATGGAGGTTCAGCGGTAGCTATTCTGGATTGAAAATTGTTTAGATCAACAGCCTATTTTATTTCGGAGCAAAAGTAAGTTGGAAAATAGGTAAAATTGATGATATGTACGTTAAATTTATGACAACTGTGTCGATAATAGCATTAGATATCGTATTCATGTATTTTTGGCAACCTATGACCTTATATTTAGCTTTTAACGTGATTGTTTACTTTTGAGAGTTTCGCCGCACCCGCGCCATTGTAGTTTTCCATTGTTTTTGAAGGTACTCGGGCCGCCGTATGATGAGACGGCGCACATAGGCCCTAAACGCCTCCGTCCGTGGCCAATATTACGAAAATGCAACTTTTTCTAAATCATTTCGAGCACATATACTGATAGAGAATTCTTCACTGCACTTGAAACAGGCATGGAAAACACAAACCGTGCTCTGGAAGTCTCTGTAGAGTTGCTTGAAGTAAGCACTCGGCGCCACCCGCGGACCGGAGATCTGCGGCGAAAACTACGTACATTTAATTATGCTTAAAATCGACCATGAAAGCAAGAACAGGTCAAAGTATGGCGATACCACTGTTTTGTGAGCCCTTTGCAATGGGTTTTGGTATAAAATAATGCAAAAATAGTTTTGACAACTATTTTATAGACCATTCTCTCAGTATACTGCATATCTCAAAAACTGTTCGATTTACAAATACAAAGAGAGGGATTTAAAACTTGGCCAGCATCGGCTCAGCATAAGACTACCATCAAACGATTCCCCAGGATGTGCTCTACAAGGGCAAGTCAAAATATCTTGCGTCCACTTGCAGCCCCGCGTTCCAGATGACATATAATAACTCAGGTTGTGGCTCCAACCAGGCCGCTGCGGTGCTAACGCAAGGCCGTGGGTTACCGAATAGAGGCATGGACCGGCCAAGAATGAGCAATAGAGTGAACTATCAGAGAACGATGCTATAAGAAATGCTGAGAAGTGCTAAAATTAGTTTATACAATTTCAAAGCACTATAACCGTCCAAATTTGTGTATTGACTGCTGTGTTGACTGTTATCCAAATGCCCGGAGGGACTGCCGACAACGAACCTTTATTGCATGGGAAATGTTCCTGCTTGGTATGTCAATCTCAGGATTGGGATCCCGCTATTTTCAAAAAGCCCCAATAACGGGATTAAGCCTCTTGTGATCCCGCGATTCAGACATTTATTATAACACCTTCAAGCAATGACGGGACAGCAAAAAACGATACCTAAGAATCCTGTTTTGCTGCATATCACACGTTAAACCACATATGGTGAATACCAGTCATACCTTTCATCCAAATGAACGGTCGCCGTAACCATCGGAGTCCCGAGGTGTCCTAGGGATTCAATCGGGAATCGAATTTCCTCGCCGTTCCCACTGTCACGAGCTGACGCAAGATGACGCTCGGGCTGCTCAGGTGACCTACGTCCCATATTTGGCGATACCGCGATATCATATGTAGCGGAGGGTGGGCGGGGGGGAGAGAAACGTACTGACCTTCACGGACTGATACTTTGATATGCCTTGTTGAGGAAACACAAGGTAGGTATATATTCTACCCCTTTCTTCTACTCTGCGTGTTAACCCGCGCCCCACCGGGGGTCCGGCGCCACCTTCGCCCCACCGGGGGGCCATCGATGCCCCCTCTAACTCCGAAAATATGGGCGTTAGCGCAAATCTGCAAAGTGCAATAGAAAGCTCGCGTGAATTCAGTAAGAAACTACTTCGCATGTTTTAGTGTTCAGGTCAATGGTTTGACCTCCAGAGGTCAAATTAGGTCAAGATCGGCTATTTTCACTCCAATATGCAATGATTAAGCAAACTGGGCATAACTCTTATGTCATTAGAGCTATTGAGGCCTGGTAAAGTACATTTGATAGCAAATTGCCAGTACTTTTTCCGCTATGTGGAAGGTAAAGACCTCCCGCCAGTGGTTTGACCGCCAGAGGTCACCTCGTGACCTAATATGACCTGAGGTCACGAAAGGTCAAAAAGTGACCTTGCCGTATATCAAATGAAAGCCAGTGACAAGACAAACACGATGGTGTTTGTTTCACCGCTCTAGCCCAATTAGGTCAAAAGTTATTGTCAAAATACTGTTTTTGACCTCTGGTGACCTTGGATGACCTTGGAAAAGGTAAAGGGCAAATATGACCCCTGGGATCCGTGAAAGGGTGTCCAAAAACGTTGTTCTGAGCAGTCTGAGTATTTGCAATCATTTTTGTGGCTTTTATATCATGAAATAGCTTTTCCCCATGCTTTGTCAATGGGAGAGGTCGCCTCGTGACCTGACCTCAGGGCACAAAATCGAAAAATCCCGGATATACACCTTGTAGACCCTGGAGGGGTCATGAAGTGTAGGAAGTTTCAAATCGATCGACTTTGAAATGTAGCTCTTACAGAGCTCTAAAGGTGAAGTGAGGTGACCTTGGTTGACCTCGTCTTGTGACCTGACCTTGGGTGACCCGGGGTAAAAATTTCAGGGATGATGGGAAAATGATGCAGTGAGAGGTAGAGCCCTCAACCGCGGTGCTGCGCCTCGTCGTTTTCTGCTATCCCGGAAAAACCTTAGGGGCCATCGATGGCCCCCGGTGGGGCGAGGGTTAACACGCGCACTGGAGGGGCCTCGGATACTCTCCCAACTACTTTTTTCCGGGATGACCGGAGAACTGCTCGTAGCCAAAACAAGGGAATCGGTCGCATTTGAGAAAATTTAACAGTGCGTTGAATAGTGAAATAATTTTTAAAATTTGTCGAAAATTGTTTGATTTATAGGCTTCTAAAGTCAGACCTACATTTTGAAATCGCCGCCACCGCGCAGTCGAACCAGTTTGCTTGCATTGGAGACCAAGTGGTGACGTCACAGTGTCATATAGACGGGATGATATGTCAAGGTCACCTCACGTGAAGGTCGAGGTCAAAGTTCAAATTCATACCAGCAATTTCAAGGTCATTGACCCCGGTGCTTTACGTGTCCCAGTCTGACGTATATCATGCTATGACGTCATAGTAAAGGTAACCCATTTGTAAGTTCAAGGTCAAAGGTCAAGGTTAAAGATCATGGGTAAAGGTCAATCCTCCTTTCCAGCACAAGGTTTGCTATATTGCTACTTTAAGTGTGCATAATAGGGAATATACCATGTTGTGACGTCATAGGTCGATGACCTTGAATGACCTAGACCTCAAAAATGAAGGAAAGATTCTTTGCGACACAACCTCTATGACCGTGGTCCGGCTTTAGCTTACTCCCGGCTTTTTCCACGCATTATCAGGGCATTTCCCAACAGGTCCCAAATATGGCCAAAATTTGACCTTTATGACCTCGTTTGACCTTGACAATATAGACCTAGGTCAATGAAAATTAGTTATGATGTGGATCACCATAGCCCCCATCCATCCCCCAATCGGAATTTCTTAAGCCTCTAAGTTTCCGATATCTCAGGGGCTTACCAGCCCCCATCCTGTGCGCGTTAATGTCGGACCCCTCTCCAGTGGGGTTGTTAATAATCACTCGAATACCGGTTATACTAGAACATTCCCATGCAGAAAAGGAGTTACAATTATACCAAAAGCTGGCTTAGAAAAAAAACCAGGCTCAAATACACATTTATGATGCCTCCCGTTTTGTTGTTCGTGGTGACGCTTATGAATTTATGGCACACCAAGATTGCTGTATCGTTGTTCATGGATTACATGTTTATTGTTTGCAGTGTTTCAAACTACAATTCGGTCACAATTCATGGCGCCACGACAACATCTGCAAAATATTTTACGGACACCTTGGGCTGGATTAAGTTGCCCCAAATGCCCCTCTTTTCACTGTCCTGATTACGCCCATGTAAAATAAAATCTATATGTCGAATGCAAGTTTTATGCGCTGTTCAATTATCTGTCAAATGAGCTCCTTTGTCCAAAAATCGGGGGAATTTGCGGTATTGCGAAGGAGTTTTCCACGAAATGTAATATTGGCCACGGACGGAGGCATTTAGGGCCTATGTGCGGCGGCTCGCTTGAGGCGGATAGCAACGAGGGGTACGGGACATCGCCCAGCACCGGAATTAAGCTGGTATGCAGGGGCGGATCCAGGATTTTTCGCTAGGGGGCCGCAGCGCTGGGGGGGCGCCACTTTCATGGTCAGGGGGCGCCATTTTTAGGCCGACTGGGGGCGCCAAATTTTATTTTCTTTATCCATTTACAATATTTTTGCGAGCTGAATCAGTTAACCTGCGTCCCGGTGGGCCTCCGAGTCACCTTCACCCTGGTGGGGGTGTTTGAACACCCCCTCTCGAACTCGGCTCCTAAGCAGGATAGCGAAAAAACGCGAACCCTGGTGGATAGCTCATACAAATTCATGAAGACACTATATCAGTCACTTTTTGGCTCAGGTCAACATTGAGGTCATGACAGGTCAAAGAAGTTGGCATTTTGAGCAAAGCTGTTGGACTCTAGCGTCTGACAGCGTTGAGTTAGAATAATTTTGTATGCACTGTTTGCTCTCTCTCGTCACGGCGAATCGAATGATGTATAATATGAGCATATTAGGTCAAAACACAAATCACCTGACCCCAGGTCAGGTTAAGGTTACTTTTTAGCTTAGCATAGTCCATATGACTATGAATCGACTGGCAATAGCAATCCAAACGCAATGGTATGAACATAAAAGCTGTATCATCGTTTCATGCAAAGTTATTGACCTAAGTCTGAAAACTGCTTAAGTAGCTTCGGATGACCTCTCAAAGGTCACAGGCCAAAAATTGCAGCATGAACCTTAAAAGGGGCCTAGGATACTTCAATTTAGAGAATATGAAGGTAAATACCCTAATAATATACCTTGATAATATTATCACCTTTATCTACACAAATACAGTCCATTTTCTGTATTCCTCTGTATTTCCAATGGAGAGGTCATGGCCCGTATTTGACCTTATGTCATCGATATGAAAAATCCCGGAAATTTTTGGAGAACTCGGTGGGGCCATTGTGTGTTATAAGTTTCAATCCGATACATTCACCCATTTCCTACTTATGCCACCTTCAACATGTTTTGAGGTAAGGTTACTTGACCTGCACTGATGACCTGACCTGAGTTGACCCAAGCTTAAAATTTTGGGAAAACTTGCGGAATCAATCAAGAATAAGGTGTGCCAAGTACGGCGGCGCTTCGCGTCGCCGTTTTTTCCTTACCGCCAGAAAAATCGGAGGGGGTGTTCAAACAGCCCCCACTGGGGCGGGGCTCAGAGGTAATTAGCCTCATATATTCTTTTGAAAAAAAATTGGGAAACATCATAGCTTTGAATGTATCTAAAATGCATCTCAGCAGTGCTAAAAAGTGAAAGTATCTCTTTGGCGTTTATTTTAGTGATGCACTGGGACCCACGGTTAGTAAAGACACTTTGAGACCCGGGGAGACTGCATGGGGACTATTTTCTCCCCAATTGGTGATCAAAATTATCTTCAGAAGCCTTAAACAGTTTGTAGAAGACCAACGAATATTAAGAATAGGCCCGTCTGTGTGCATTAGCACACAGGGCCTTAAGTAGCCATAAGGGTCTAATAAACCACTAGGTCAGAGCAATGATCCCAGTTCCCTTCAATCTGAGCTAGCCAGCCACAAAGGATCTATGACCTAAGTTTATGGACTTTGGCTTACTTCAAGACCCCAGTTATTGTAAGCCTTTCTAAGGCTATATTCTAATATTATGCCCTCCGAAGACTTGACTAAGACAAGTAACTTGCCGTATTTCAATGTGGTACTTTGACCTCCTTCCGTGCGTAGCCACGCTCGACGTAGGGAAACTATAGTAGGGAGGAACAGAAACTTAGCAAAGGGGTGGGGCGGCTAGCGCAGTCGCATGAGAGGCACCCGAAGGGAAAAGATCGAGCGAAGGACAGCCGGGCTACGCCAATCTATGACCAACCGTAAATCTCGGGGACCAGCATGACTTGCTGTTACAAGCGTGACCCTCTGCGGCAAGCGACGCCCTATATGTGACCGTCAGGGTCCCCTAGGGGCAGAAGAACACTCTTTAATCAGGTGGGTCACCTGTTTTCAACAGTTTCAACAGGGCCCTCTGTGACAAGCATGACCAGCACATCATTCCGTGGTCGGCAAGGCCCAATGCAGTCAGAAGAGCCTTCTGTCTGCCACCGAGAATGCCCTCTGTGGCCAGCGAGGTATGCTGTGACAAGTAGGGCACTCTACGGTCAGCAGGTCCTTTGGGACCAGGAGTCTCCTCGTTATCAATAGGGCAATCTTAGGTCAACAGGAATCTCTGTAACTAGCAGATCTTTCGGTCGCAGTCCGGGCCATGTCTTGCCAGCATACTTTTTTGTCGGACAGGGCGATATCCTTGGTGACCATAAAAGCACTCTGTATCGTAAATATATATTTGGAACTGAACGAACAGTCTATAAAAAGGTACTCCGAGCCCAACAGGTCTTTCCGTGACCAGTAAGGCCTGCCATATTCTTGTGGAAGGTCATGAGGTGACCTGAGGTATAATCGGGAAGTCTCTGGGCCCCCTGCATCCAAGTGGGGAACCATCCATGACGGTCTTTGACTGCTGTGAGTGGGACTGGTGGGAACCTTAAATCCATTAGGATCTAATTTGCCAGTTAGCGAACCCCTGGAGAAAGCCAGAAAGTGTACAAGTATACACTGTGAACGACTTCGAGTTCACTTTGGTCAGTCGAGGGTCCTATGTCGCTGCCAGAGCACAGCGAAGACAGGACAACGGCCAAAATCTGGTTATAGCTAGTTATAGTTCCTGCAAAAATTCAGGTAGATGCCGCTGAAGGGAGACACAAACACATTTTTCCGAGTTGATCTCTGATGTGGAGTATCCCTAAACTGGGCCTTTGCTTGCCTTAGGGTCGCCAGGGGCCGTATCATTATGCCAAGAATACATAAGAATGGGCGCACGCACGTCGATATTTTATTCTGATTTCCAGCATGCGCCCGCACTGCGCAGGTGGGGCCAAATCAGCATTGTGATCGTAGTGCGCACCTTAGATCGGCATTCTGATATTCTGCGTAGGCTAGGTCGGTACTGGTGCCTTTGCACCCCGTGTAACTATAACTGTATAACTATAACTGTGGCACTGCCAAAAAAACCCTCGGCAAAATAAGTAAATGATCGAAGTCAACAGCGTATAGGGTAATCAGTAGATCCGGAATGTTTTTTTAAACACATTTAAGGGATATTGGTATATGTGCTCAAAATTTGTTTCACAAGAAACATTATTTTTACCAGTCCCCTATAGGTATTCCATCGTAGCATGTTCTTGTCGCAAAAGACAACACAACTACATATCGGACGGGCACACGACCACACATCGGATGGGCATGATGGAGCAAAGTGACACCGATCGGTACCCAAAACAAACATTAAAAGAACTCGGGGCAATTGTTACCACTCAAAGCTGAGAGCTGTCCATGTGCCATGGGAGTGCCATGTTGCAGTGGGATGCCCTAAGGCTGAAAAAGATCGGTTAATCGTGAAATTGGGGCACCCGAACACGAAGTAGAGGACATCCGAAGTTGAAGGCGGTACACGTAAAAGTGGGGCGCCCCAAGGCTAAGTCGTGCACTATAGGGCAGTCAAAAGTGGATGAGAGCGATCAATTTTACGGTGGGCCACTTTAGAGCTAAAAGGGACGGTCAATCATGATATAGGGGTTCTGAACCACAAAGTGGAGGGCGGCCAGAGATGAATGAGGGCAGTCCACGGTGAAGTGGGGTGCTCTAAGGCTGCACAAGACCGGCCAGCAGTGGAGAAGGTTCGCACAATCATACAGAAGAGAGCGGCTAAAAATGGATGAGGGCAGTCCATGTTACAGTGGGGCACCCTAGGGCTGAAAAGCGGTTCAGTTGTAAAACGGGGAGCCCAGTCACAAAGTTAAGGGCGCATGTAGGTAAATGACGGTGGTCCACGTCGCAGAGGTCCGCCAAGCGCTGAAAAAGGGTGGCCAAACGTGAAATATGGGGTTCTCTACCATAAAATAGAGAGCATCTGGAGGTGAGTGAGGGGTCCACATTGAAGTGAGGCGCCCTAGATCTGCAGAGGAGCGACAAATAGTGGAGAACAGGAGAACAATCATGAAGAAGAGGGCGGCCAAAGGTAGGAACGGGCGGTCCATGCTGCAGCTGGGTGCTCTGGAGCTAAAAAGGGCGGCCAATCGTGAAATATGGGCGCCTAACCATAAAGAAGAGGGCGTCAAAAAATCGATGAGGGAGGTTCACGTTGAAGTGTGACGCCTATTAGGGACCCGGGGGCATGATATATGAGGGGGTGCTTAGGTTTATAAATGAGTCCAGCGGTGATGCAGCATGGGAGTGCCAAAAGTTCAGTGTGGTACAGTGGGTACACCCTGTGGGACGCCGGTGATCTATAGCCGGGGAAAGTGTGGTGAGTTAGTCAGTTATTTGGGCTTTCGGGGTGAGGGATGGTAATGGTGATAGTGCATCGGGGGGACGCTGATACTTCACCGAGGCGATACCGAGACTGGAGTTATGGATACCGGTGCTGCAGGCAAGGGGCGCCTGCGGTACATAGGCGTGGAACCGTCAGTTGAGCGTCTGTGGGAGCAAATAATCCATCATAGGGACACTGGTAGGGTAACAACAGGGTAGAAGGGGGTACACGAATAGGGCACTGGTTGGGCAACAGGGAGGAGAAGACGGTGCATGGAAAGAGCGCTGACAGCGCAATTTGGTCATCAAGGAGAAACCGAAGCTGAAGTTTGGAGCTTCCGGTGATACAGCTTGGGGGTACTTGCATTCAGTGAAATTTGTGGGAGCTGTCAAGGGTAGGCGCTGGTAAGACAACGGGCCACGTTTGGGATGCAAGAAATGCAAAGTAAAGAGAAGCTGCATGGGGTTTCTGGCAGGGATGTGTTTGGGAGGGGGGGTGCGTTCATGGAGCTAACGATAGGCACCCATCATGCACCATGGAGGCGGTGGAGGCACAGGGCATGCTGTCAAAAATGGGGCGCCCATAGTGGCGCGTGGCGGGGGTAGAGGGGGAGTGCTGGGCGCCGGTAGAGCAAAAGTAAGATACCAATGATGCATCAACTAATCAGCAGAAATGTGTGAGCGCCTATAGTGAAGTGTGGGGGCACCAATGGAGCGACAGAAAAGCACCAATGTGTACCATGGGGGCCGCCAGACCGAGCAGTTTGTCGAAATTTGGGGGCACTCCCGATGAGCCCACGGCGGGAGATGAAGGCGCCGGTGGAGCATAGCACAGGTACCAATGATTCATTATGGGGGCGCCAGTGATACAGACCGATGTGTCAAAAGATGGTGGAAAGAGGCGGGGGAGGGCGCCCATAAAGCTAAAAGCAGACAACAATAATGCATCATAAGAGTGGGGCTCGAGTGGTATAGGAGGTGCTGTTGAAAGGTGAAGACCCCCTCAATGGGGCATGGGGGCGCAGTTTGAGATTGAAAAGAAACGCACCAATTATGCACCATGGGGGAGCCAGAGGTAAGGAGCGGGTTCAAAAAGTAGGGGGCGCCCACAGTGAAGCGTGGGGGCGCCGGTGGAGTGCACAGAAGACACCAATGATGCCCAATGGGGATGCCGGTGGTAGATGCGGCGTTTCAACACATGGGGCGCCCACAGTGACGCGTGGGGGCGCCGTTGGAGCAAAAACGAGACATCAATGCTGCACCATGGAGGCGCCAGTGGTATAGAGTGGATTTTCCTAAGGTGGGGGCGCCCGTAGTGAAAAGTGGGGGCGCCGTTGGAGTGCACAGAAGACACCAATGATGCCCAATGGAGATGCCGGTGGTAGATGCGGCGTTTCAACACATGGGGCGCCCACAGTGACGCGTGGGGGCGCCGTTGGAGCAAAAATGAGACATCAATGCTGCACCATGGAGGCGCCAGTGGTATAGAGTGGATTCGCCTAAGGTGGGGGCGCCCGTAGTGAAAAGTGGGGGGCGCCGGTGGAGTGCAAAGAAGACACAAATGATGCCCAATGGGGATGCCGGTGGTAGATGCGGCGTTTCAACACATAGGGCACCCACAGTGACGCGTGGGGGCGCCGTTGGAGCAAAAATGAGACATCAATGCTGCACCATGGAGGCGCCAGTGGTATAGAGTGGATTTGCCTAAGGTGGGGGCGCCCGTAGTGAAAAGTGGGGGGCGCCGGTGGAGTGCAAAGAAGACACCAATGATGCCCAATGGGGATGCCGGTGGTAGATGCGGCGTTTCAACACATGGGGCGCCCACGGTGACGCGTGGGGGCGCCGTTGGAGCAAAAACGAGGCATCAATGCTGCACCATGGAGGCGCCAGTGGTATAGGGTGGATTTCCCTAAGGTGGGGGCGCCCGTAGTGAAAAGTGGGGCGCCGGTAGTACATCGCGGGATGCCACGAAGTGGAAGAGTTCACGATGAGGCTTGGGGGCGCCGGTGGAGTGAAGCGAAGGCTCCATGATGCCCCATGGGGGCGCCAGTGGTATAGAGCGGATTTTTAGAAGGTGGGGGCGCCCATAGTAGGGAGTGGGGATCCAGTAGTACATAGCGGGGAGAGAGGGGCTCTACTTGTGTAAAACGGGTTGGTAAAAGATTAAGAACCCCTCATTGATGCATGGGGGCGCCATTTGAGCAAAAAGGCACCAATGATGTACCACGGGGGCGCCAATGGTAAAGAGCGGCTCTAAAAAGCAGAGGCGCCCACGGTGAAGCGTGGGGGCGCGCCGGTGGAGTGCACAGAAGACACCAATGATGCCCAATGGGGATGCCGGTGGTACATGCGGGGTTTCAGCACATGGGGCGCCCACAGTGACGCCTGGGGGACGCCGTTGAAGTACAAACGAGACATCAATGCTGCACCATGGAGGCGCCAGTGGTATAGAGCGGATTTTCCGAAGGTTGGGGGCGCCCGTAGTGAGGATTGGGGCGCCAATAGTTTATAACGGGATGCCAAGAAGTGGGAGAGCCCACGATGAGGCTTGGGGGCGCCAGTGGAGTGAAGCGAAGGCACCAATGATGCACCAGGGGAGGGGGAGCGACGGTGGTATAGAGCATTCTGTTAGAGGGTGGGGGCGTCCGTAGTGGGGAGTGGGAATCCAGTAGTACATAGCGGGGAGAGAGAGTGGGGGCTCACTGGTATAAAACGGGCTGGTTAAAGGTGAAAACCCCTCAGTGAGGCACGGGGGCGCCATTTGAACAAAAAGGCACCAATAATGTACCACGGGGGCGCCAATGGTGAAGATCGGCTCTAAAAAGCAGAGGCGCTCACGGTAAAGCGTGGGGCACCGGTGAAGTACACAGAAGACACCAATGATGCCCAATGGGGGTGCCAGTGGTACATGAGGGTACCAAAAGGTGGGGCGCCCACAGTGACGTGTGGGGGCGCCGTTGGAGCTAAAAATGAGACATCAATGCTGCACCATGGAGGCGCCAGTGGTATAGAGCGGATTTTCCGAAGATGGGGGCGTCCGTAGTGAGGATTGGGGCGCCAATTGTTTATAGAGGGATGCCAAGAAGTGGGAGAGCCCACGATGAGGCTTGGGGGCGCCAGTGGAGTGAAACGAAGACATCAATGATGCCCAATTGGGGCGCCGGTGGTACATGCGGGGTTCCAAAAGATGGAGCGCCCACAGTGACCCGTGGGGGTGCCGTTGGAGCAAAAACGAGACATAAATGCTGCACCATGGAGGCGCCAGTGATATCGAGTGGATTTTTAGAAGATGGGGGCGCCCGTAGTGAAGAGTGGGGCGCCGGTAGTATATAGCGGGATGTCAAGAGGTGGAAAAGGCTTGGGGGCGCCAGTGGAGTGAAACGAAGGCACCAATGATGCCCAATGGGGGCACCGGTGGTACATGCGGGGTTCCAAAAGATGGGGCGCCCAAAGTGACGCGTGGGGGCGCCGTTGGAGCAAAAACGAGACATCAATGCTGCACCATGGAGGCACCAGTGGTAAAGAGCGGATTGTTAGGAGGTGGGGGCGCCCGTAGTGGGGAGTGGGGGGAGAGAGTGGGGGCTCACTGGTATAAAACAGGCTGGTAAAAGGTGAAGACCTCCTCAGTGAGACATGGGGGCGCAATTTAAGTAAAAAGGCACCAATGATGTACCACGGGAGCGCCGATGGTGAATATCGGCTCTAAAAGCAGAGGCGCCCACGGTGAAGCGTGGGGCGCCGATGAGTACATAGAAGACACAAATGATGCCCAATGGGGGCGCCGGTGGTACATGCGGGTTCCAAAAGGTGGGGCGCCCACAGTGACGCGTGGGGGCGCCGTTGGAGCAAAAACGAGACATCAACGCTGCGCCATGGATGCGCCAGTGGTATAGAGCGGATTTTCCGAAGGTGGGGGCGCCCGTAGTGAGGATTGGGGCGCCAATAGTTTATAGCGGGATGCCAAGAAGTGGGAGAGCCCATGATGAGGCTTGGGGGGCGCCGGTGAAGTGAAACGAAGGCACCAATGATGCCCAATGGGGGCGCCGGTGGTACATGCGGGGTTCCAAAAGATGGGGCGCCCACAGTGACGCGTGGGGGCGCCGCTGAAGCAAAAACGAGATATCTATGCTGCACCATGGAGGCGCCAGTGATATAGAGCGGATTTTTAGAAGATGGGGGCGCTTGGAGTGGAGAGTGGGGCGCCGGTAGTATATACCGGGATGTCAAGAGGTGAAAGAGGCTTGGGGGCGTCGGTGGAGTGAAACAAGGGCACCAATGATGCACCATGGGGGCGCCAGTGATACAGGGCGGGTTGTCAAAATGTGGTATTTGCATGCAGAATAATTACCACGGGGCGCCAGTATTTCTGTTAGGCATACAAATGTGGAGCGAATGGAGGCGGCCCCCGAGGATGCCTTAGTGCCGAGGGGGCGCCTTACCAGCGAGGGGGGCCGCGGCCCCCGCGGCCCCCCTGGATCCGCCCCTGCTGGTATGGCCAGGTTTTTACACCTAAACGTGGTGGAAATTGTGCTCGAGCTGTGGTAGCAGATGTTGAAGCAGTTGAGGTAGCATGTGCTGAAGCAGGCGACGTAAAGGTGTTGAAGCGGATGATGTAAATTGGGGCAGAGGACAAGTGTTTAGTTGTGTGGATGGGGGGTTGGGGGTTGCGTGGGTTTTTAACGAGGGTTTAGATCAGAGTCGGGGTGATGAGTGCTAACGCGGACGCCCTCGGCAGAACGGTGTTTGCTGCAAGTATGGGGATGCTGCGAGGGCAGGTGGCGTGAGGAGGGGAGTAGAAATACAGCAGCACCAGTGACAGCTCGTTGTTTCGGCGATGATCCCGGGAGGGCAGCCACTGGTCCGGAGCGGGACCAGCAGTGGCCGCTACACCTACCAATCAGTATTGAACCGGCTGTACATACTACCTCTCTTGGTTTTGAAGGAAGTCGCTTGTCGCACATTTTTTTGAGTTTGCCGGCCGTTAAAGCTTAACAGTGGTTATCTTCTGATGATGTTTTAATACCCGACGCTCCCCTAAATGTGTTCCCAATGCTTATAAATACGAGGTGAGAATGCATTTTTCACTTCCAATATTTTCCGGCTAACAACTGAGATAATCCAATCATTAAATCAAATTATCATTCATATGAATTGTTTCCCTCACTATTACCTTTATTCAGCTTATCGCATGGTCAGATTTGCGACTCTGTAATTATTTCATAAAGCTACAGCTACTGTCAGAACCGTTAAGAACCCTGGATAGCCTCCACATAAAGGAGCGCACCCAATAGGTGCCAAGGAGTCCTCTGGTGCCTTCGTTATGGACCTGACTTCAAAATGGATGTCTGCTGTAGATTTTTCTTGACAAGAGCTTTAGAATGGTGTATAGAAACTCGATCTAACTCCTCTAGAAGCTGCGTTATTCTCGACTTTTGCCAACCTTGTTTTGAGAACCAGCATTGCCTTACATCGGTTTGGAAATGACATCATAACTCGGTGACCTGACCTGACCTTGGATTGAAATTGGGTCAAGATGGATCAAATTGATGTTGGTTTGCACTTGCCACGCGGCATTGCGCTAAACCGAGCAGTTTTCCTCCCATCGCGAAAAAATTAAGACGGGGTTAGAATCGACCACCTGGCAAAATGAGAATTAAGGGAAAAACGACATTTGGTGCGCTTGTTTGAGCCGTCTGATGGAGAGCTTCAAATTGAACCCAAAATCATTGTTCTATCATTATTATTTATTGAGTTATGAATTTCGTCCCGTTTTTCAGGCCTCCTGCATCACTGTGCAGTGTACCGATATCTCCTGGGTAGGAGGCGGCCGCGGAAAAGGCTGCCATAGGTCAGCCTTGATCCAGGGGCCTTCCACACCCAAACGTGACGCCTTTGCCAGCTGCGCCACGGAGGTGGTAATGATTGCAATGTCACTTAATATTCCAACTGTTTTGACAGGAAAATCTTATTGGAAATTTAATAATGATATGCTAAAGGATGAAGAGTTTGTCACTATGGTACGTAGAAAACTTTCCGAAATTATACGTGATAACACTAGCTAACAAATTTTTAACTTTTTCTTGTGCTCGGTTTGTGTGCATTTACTCACTAGTAATTTCTGGCCGGGACACTCAGAAATTCCGGTGTTCGTCTTCGTCAATTCCGGTGTTTTGTTTATTTACGGCAATGGACAGTGCGTGATTACGACGTTCAGGTTACGAAAGTGTTGAAATTCGAGGTTTAGGGGGAGTGGCGCTACGGGACCTCACTTAATGGAAAGAGGGTGTCTTGCTGATTCTGAAAATGTATCATTTCTATAGAAAATATTTCGGGAAAGTGGACGTCTTATTTAAGATTAGCCGTGAAATTTAATTATTGTTTCCATAGGCGGACCGAAGATTGCAGCGGGACTGCGTTCTCAACAGCGGAGCAAGTGTTGAACCTGAATCTGTAACTCCCCTGGAGGTTGCCTATTAGCTACACTCCATTGAGATTCCAGGTATATATTTGGTCTTATATCTCGAGTTCAGATCTTGACATACCTACCCTCTTGTTCTGCAGTTGAGCTTAATGAATGTATTTAGGATCGTCATGCATCATCATGTATCTAAATGAGAGACATTAGAATATTCCAATGCAGGTGGACCAGCCTATGTGTTGACTAATAAGTATTTTGTATTCTACTCATCACTCCTGCTTGTCTTCTGCATAGCATTGATCACTGAAATGAAGCACACCATCAAGTTTTTAGAAACATAGGTGGAAAAATTTAGAAATGAGCTTGAGGGTTTCCGCAGTGAACTGCAGGCTCTCGGGGAGGATGTTAGGGGACTGAGGTCTGAGCTAGTTGAGACTCGGTTTAAGGTGTCTGAAAACATGGAGCGTGAAGAGGCAGTTGAGTTTAAGTTAGCAGCGCTTGGCACGTCCTGCTCCTCATTCTCTGAGGTCCACTCACGACTCTCTGAGAAGCAAGTTGAGTTTGCTGCATCTCATGCTAAGCTGTCCTCTGCTCTAGAAGAGCAGGAACAATATTCCCGCAAGTTTACCCTGCTTCTGTCTGGGAGAATCATTCCTGATCCGCAGGAGGGAGAGGACACACGTGTCCTTGCAGTACGTTTGATCAGGGAGTACCTAGGCGTGCCGATCGTTCCGCCAGAAATCACTGCCTGTCACCGGCTCAGGAATAAAAAGGTGATCCTGGTGAGATTTGCGTACCTAGCCCAGCGCATGCAGGTGTACATTCAGAGAACCAAACCTGCTAAGCATGGACTTCTTGTGCATGAAAGTTTGACTGCAGAGGGACTGGCGGTGGTCAAAATTCTGCAACAGCTGCACACCCATAGGGAACAATCTCCATTTGTCTCCTACTACACGAGTAGTGGGAGAATATTCGTGAAGCTTAGAGGCAGCAGCAGACCAACCCAACTCTCAGTTGGCATGACCAAGGACGACATACTTCTGGTCTGCAACAACCGTGGCCGTGAGATGCGCAACCCGCCCTTTGGCTCGGAGGTGCGCAGTCTTCCCTCTGTCCGTGATCGGCGTGGGCTGGCCCGTGGCAGGGGTTCGGCTCCCCTGCTGCCTGGTCCGGTAACCAGGTCGGTCCCGGCGCGTACTCTTCCTGTACATCCGACTGCGAGCCGAGCTTCGGAGACTACTGCTGGCCAGGGATCACCCGTTCGGGATATGTCGCGGACCAGCGCTGGTCCCAATCGAGCTGACAGGGTTGGCTGTGGAGGTGATATGGGCACTCCTTCGCTGGCTGGCTTGCATTCCGTGTCCATGCGGCCATTGGTCTCGGAGACTGTACCTAAGAGACTGGATTCTGGAGAGCCCTTGCCCGAGGCCGAGGTGGCGTGCCCTGCCGCCCGACCCCTCCCCGATACCAGCTCTGTGAGGGGGCCTGCAGCTACTCGTGAGCTTCTCCGACATCTGTCTGAGGGTGAAGCGTCGTCCGGGCCTGGACCTGTTGTGGATGGGGCTGTGTCCTCCCTTCCAACACCAGATGGTTTGGTCTCTGCTAGTGGTGGGGTTGCTCGGAGCTCTGCTCTCGGGCCCCTGCCCGTGCTCCGGCTGCGGCGTGTGGACCCTCAGCCACTTGGAAATGAGCCGGGTGATCTGATATACCGGGCACTTCAGTCGCCCCCTGAGTTCTCATCTTCGGGGGACACTGCACGCCCATCTTCCCCACTCACAACAACTGGAACGACCGATCTGGTTTAATCTGCTCCTTCCCTTCAGTTCTGAATGCCCCTTTGCCGCTAGCATTGAATGCATTTGCTTTAGCACTTGTTCCCAAAGTACTCTGACCACTGGGCTATGTATCCACCTTCTCTGCATAGGTATTGGTACACCTGCTGGAATCAGAGACCTTGTTTTTCTGCATCCTTGTGTTTTGGTTAATCGGTTGGTTTTGTTTTGAAAGCCTTGTCTTTCCTAGGTAATTTTTGTGTTGTAAAAATTGCTAGCAGTCTGGCAAATACATCCCACCCAGATAAATTCTGCCTAGACATCTCTGGTTTCGATGGCAATGACACTGATTTGTATTCTCAGCCAAACAACTTACTGAAAGCGTGCCCCTATGAAACTGCAATGTCCAACTGTTCAAATTTTGGTAAAGGTGCTGAAAATTTCATGATTATTCATGTTAAGATTCGTTCTCTCCAAAAAAAATTTGGGTTCTTTTGAATACTTTATTAACAGTCTATCCCCAAAGCCTCATATTTTATTAGTAACAGAACTCTGGCTGGATTCGACTCTCAAGGATTCTTATAACCTCCATGATAACGTATTTGAGATATCTTCTCCCAATGAATTCAAGGGGAAGGGCGCAGGCATATACATTGCCAAACATATACCTTATTGTAGGAGAACTGCCATTGAGTCCAACCCCTCCCATTTCAATCAGTTTTTTTTTGGATTTGTACATTTCTTCTTTTTTGATTGTTCCCATTCACTGTAACTATTGGTGCAATATACAAGTCCCCGTCCTTCCCTTCTGCTATCTTTCTAGAATATCTAGATGAAACATTTGACAATAGGGTGCCTCATTTTGCACCGAACATGCAAATTATTGGGTGGTGGTGGTTTTCCCCTTGTGTGAAACCTCCTGAATCCAATGGTACCAAAATCATACAAATTCAAAAATTTCTAGGGTCGCGGATTGGATTTGAAATTCTCAATTAAAAAAATGGTAAAAAGCCTCTTTTGACGCCACAGAGATATAGCTCTTCTGTTCAGAGCCAAGAAACCGAAATCTACCAGTCGTTTGCCATAACTCCTGTTCATTTGGAGCGTATTTGGTTGAATTTAGAAGCGAGATTACTCTTAATATTAAGTTAACCATAATATTTTAGCAAAATGTAGCCATTTGCATACCTATTTCGATGTGTATTTTAGTTAATACGCACTCTGTGTACCATCCATAGTGAGTGAGTTACTTCGGTCACGTGAGGAGCATTTATAACAAATTGGTTGGTAAAAATGGCAAAGACTGTGTCAAGAATGGATGTTCATAAGGCTAAACCAATGAAGAATGTCTGAGATTCGCTCACATGTTTTATCCCGAACACGAACTATACCATCCTTAGATTCTGTCTCAATAAGCCCAATTCCACCACAGCATATTACTAAGTACCTTTCCAATATGTACGCTTTGATTAAAAATACAATTTTATGAATAATGAAGTAAAATGCAGCATCTTCAAATGTTCAGGAAAACTGTCCTATTGTAGCCAGGCTTGGGCCTGCAATAACATAGTTTTTTTCGGAAGATTATGTTACTAATTGATAACCGAAGTGGAAGTGATCTTCCACGGATCTTTTTTCTTATTCCGGTGAGAAACACTTATAATTTTAGTTCGGCTTGATCACAGGCTACGTTATGGACAAAGAAGACCTATAAACTATAGGAACTTGGGCATTTCGGGGGAGAGGCCTGAGCCGTCCCCCCCCCACCTTGGATCCATCATTGCTGGCCAGTCAAATACGGGTAAATTGCCGGCGATTCGATCCACTACCTGCATCTATTACGTAGATCAGCCTTCCTCCTCAATTACAGGAGCCAGCTTCGAACAGCACGACAGGTCCTCAAGTATTTCTTCCATATGGCTTATGATAGTGATGACAGACAATAGGCCTACGAAAAGTCTGTAGAAAAAGTCCTCCCGTTCTGGCATATGGCTAGAATACATACCATCAGTGAACGGAGTTACCGGCATAGACTAGAAAAACTGTGGCAAGAGTGGCGGAAACTCCAAAAAGCCGGAGCCATCCATGTCAGAAAAATGTAGAAAAATTTCTGTTAGTGTTAGACAATCTAAGGGACATATAACCACCAAACGTGATTGTTGAACTACAACAGAGCCACCTACTAACATCCACTTACAAGGAAGAAGACATCGTGTTCTACGCTGACCAGTGTGGCGCCAGGTAAGGGACTACGAGCGGTAATGACAAAAAGCTCGCTGGAAAGGAACGACTGCAGAACGCGTGACAGACGGCACAAAGAAGAGCAAAGGGAAGTTCTTCAGCTGGTGCCGCGCTTGAGTACGAACACTCGACTCAGCAAGCTCTGCTGAAGAATAAATGTACGATGTGCAATCCGACGAGGAAGATGTGGAGACCGAGTCTGTGACGCGCATAGCGAAGCGTCATGCCAAGAACTTCCCGTTCAACTACCACGGCACATCCTTCGAGCACCTGCCAGCATAGAAGCTGGAGATCGCCTTGTTCTCCCGAATCGGCAGGTGTGTTATGAAATAAATTGAACTGAAATTTTTATACATTCCTTTCACATGGTTCGCTCCGGCCTTTCTAAAGAGTTTCTGTCACTCTTCCCGCAGTTTTTCTAGTCTATACCGGCAGCTCCGCTCACTGACGGTGTTTATTCTAGCCATGTGCTAGAATGGGAGGGCGTTTTCTACAGCCTTGTCGTAGGTATCTTGTCTGTCATCACAATCATGAGCCACGTGAAAGAAATACTTCAGAATTTTTCATGATGTTGGAAACATGGCCCCTGTAATTGAGGAAGAAGGCTGGCTACGGATAGACGCGGGTTGTGGATCAAGTCGCCGTAAATTTGTCCGTATCTGTTGACTGGCCAGGGTCATTTTCATCTCTTTCTATAACTTAAGCTGTGATTAAGCTGAACAAAAACTATAAGAGATTCTCACAGGAATAAAAAAGATCCGTGGAAGATCACTTCGGTTATCAATTAGTAATCTGATTTTCCGACAATTGTGATATTGTAGACGCGAGCCTTATAGCAAATTATTATCAATTAATTCATATAATTATTAAATAAATAATTAATTGTTATTATTGCTTAATTATTCATAAACGTTTATTTTCAATGAAAGCGTAAATATTGGAAATGTACTTAGTAATATGGTGTGGTGGAATGGGGCTTATTGAGGCAGAATCTAAGGATGGTATAGTTCATGTTCGGGATAAAACATGTGAGCGAATCTCAGACATTCTTTATTGGTTTAGCCTTATGAACATCCATTCTTGACACAGTCTTTGCCATTTTTACCAACCAAAGTGTTATAAATGCTCCTCACATGACCGAAGTAAGTCACTATGGATGGTACACAGAGTGCGTATTAACCCTCGCCCCACTATCGATGGCCCCCTCTCCTAAGGTTTTTCCGGGATAGCAGAAAAATGACCCCTCTAGGGTCTACAAGGTGTATATCCGGGATTTTTCGATTTCGTGCCCTGAGGTCAGGTCACGAGGCGACCTCTCCCATTGGAAAAGCATGGGGAAAAGCTGTTTCATGATATAAAAGCCACAAAAATGATTGCAAATACTCAGACTGCTCAGAACAGCGTTTTTGGACACCTTTTCACGGATCCCAGGGGTCATATTTGCCCTTTGACTTTCCCAAGGTCATCCAAGGTCACCAGAGGTCAAAAACAGTATTTTGACAATAACCTTTGACCTCTATAAGCTAGAGCGGTGAAACAAACACCATCATGTTTGTCTTGTCACTGGCTTTCATTTGATATACGGCAAGGTCACTTTTTGACCTTTCGTGACCTCGGGTCATATTAGGTCATGAGGTGACCTCTGGAGGTCAAACCACTGGCGGGAGGTCTTAACGTTCCACATAGCGGAAAAAGGACTGGCAATTTGCTATCAAATGTACTTTACCAGGCCTCAATAGCTCCAATGACATAAGAGTTATGCCCAGTTTGCTTAATCATTGCATATTTGAGTGAAAATAGCCGATCTTGACCTAATTTGACCTCTGGAGGTCAAACCATTGACCTGAGCACTAAAACATGAGAGGTAATTTCTTACTGAATTTACGCGAGCTTTCTATTGCACTTTGCAGATTTGCGCTAACGCCCATATTTTCGGAGTTAGAGGGGGGCCATCGATGGGGCCCGAGGCACAGTCCTCCCCTCCCTCGGAACCGGCCACCCCGAGTGTTTCGGCCGGGGGGCTCCACCCGTCCTGGTGGATCCGGATCCGCCGCCGCTCAAAGACAATCACCGCCCATCGGCCCGTCCCCGGGACTGGCCGACAGGAGAACCAGGGCGGCAGGCGCGGTCGTAGCGGTAAGTCACGAAAGTGATAACCAAGAATACGTGAACAAAACCGCTGCCAACAACCGTGATGCCAGGGGAACCTCGTCTTCGGAGGTGATGTCTGTCTCAGATTGTGCTGGCTGAGATCGCCTCTGCAGCTTGACCCTACTGCTCCTGCTCTGCTGATGACTGCGCTGACGTGACGGACTCGGTCGGGCGGCTGGCACGCAACGCTAAGGTACTGTTGGAGAAATGCTAGAAATTGTGAATAGTTCTAAAATAGTCGTAGATTTGAATGCAAATCAAAACTCCTTGAGATTGAAAATATGATGATGACAAAGAGAATATCAGAAGTGAGCGAAATATCGAATGCTTGTGCCTGCTGTTCTTTCTGAGACTGTACTGGCTCAGACACCCTCTGCGCCGAGACTGTACTGCACCTGTTGTGATGGCTGTGACGGCTGCGGGACCGGGAAGTGGACTCTGGTCGGCTCCACTGTACAGTCTGGATGAATGGAGCCGCCCCACCGAGGTACCCCCGCTGCGCCTGTCCATTAGTTGCGGCTTACCACGGGCGGATTAAGGGCTCACCTAGCTTGTATTATGTACACTTATGTATGTCCATCTGTTTCACAACTGCTGCCACCGCCTCGGTGGTGTCATCCATGCACTAATCGGCGACCTGCTGTATATAGAGTTTTGCTTCTGTTCTGACGTTTAACAATCTCGCTGGGGCCGCCTCTGCGGCGCGACCCGCCCCGTCTGCTGTGTGTCAGTCGCTCCGCGGTGCTACCCCGCCCGCCTGCACTCAGATCGGTGCTGTCTCGGCTGAGGTGGCACGCTCATGTCGTGGTAGCTGGCATATTGTGGCAGGCTATCATGACATGGATCTCTTCTCATTATTCTGGTATAGTAGAGTTACAAGACATCGTGTTTATTTGAAATCAAAAGGTTTAGAAGTAATATCCATTTAGGCTACGAAGCTTAAAAAATGTTGAACATGTGTTATGTCCTGGTTCATACCCTCAGAGACCGTGGCAAGTGCCCGCTCCGGACTATTGGCGGTCAACTGTATCACATGTATGTAGTGTCTCGAGCCGCGGCGCTGGTGTGCCGCGCTCCACGCAGTTCTTTCCATTGTCATACTCATTCTACTGGAAAGGTGCTACTGCATGGTCCTCAACAATCTAAACTAATAAGTCTCTCTTCCCAAAATTACCTAAGCAGTTGGTGGTTCTTAAACATGTATCTTGATCTGGACAAAATTCTAAAAATAGGAGGGATAGAGTCAAATCCGGGTCCAACAGATGATTCCAAAATAGCCCACGTTAACATTAACAGTATAACCAGTGAAAACCGAAGAGATGAGTTAGAAGAGTTCACAAGTTCTAATAAAATTCAAATTCTGGCTCTCACCGAAACTAAACTAGACTCCACCATACACGAAAGTCAATTTAAATTAAAACATTTGCAGCAACCTTTTGTGCGGCATAGAAACAGAAGAGGAGGTGGGGTAGCAATCTACTTTCATACCTCATTAGCGGCATCACGACTCCCTGACTTAGAAATTGGCAATGAAGAATGGATCTGGGCTAAGGTTAAATTTAGTACTATGACGATAATCCTATGTTGCGTCTACATACCTCCTGATCTTAGAGCTGAACGCCTACAAGAATTTCTCGATCATTTCCACGAAAGTATAAGCATGGCTCAAATATATAATCCTGCATCTATAATAGTAACGGGGGATTTCAACGCTGGCAACACATATCTTAGCAGAAACTTTAACCACTCTCCGGTGTCAGCCTTTGAACGACAGTTAGAAATCACCGCAGAATCTTTGGGACTCTCACAGCTAATTACAGAGCCAACTCGCCATCAGGATGCAACACAAAACCTTCGAGACCTTTGCTTTGTTTCCAACCCAGAAATTGTAACTGCCAGTGGAGTGCTGCCCTCATTTTCCAACCTGGATCATTTTCCCATTCATGTTTCTGTCAAGGCAACTATTCCCGATACCACGTTACAAGAAAAGCAGGTCTGGGATTACTCACGACTTGATGTGGAAAATCTTACCCATAAACTCTTACACACTAATTGGGATAGTATCATAAACAATGAAATTGACACTGCAACCGCCTTATTCACATCCACACTGATAGAAGCAGCAAAAGATACAATTCCCATTAAGACCATATTCTCATGTAATAATAAACCCTGGATGACTAATGAACTCAAAAGACTAATGCGTAAACGTGACCGACTATTCAAACACGCACAATCACGCCAGGCCAAAAGGGAAAGTGACAACGACGTTGATTGGAGTAGATGGAGGCAATGTAGGAATAAAGTAAACACAATGGTAAGAAAGCTCAAAGCTCAATGGTTTCACCGAGGCGCTAAATTACTCCTAGAAGAGAAGCACAACCCCCCAAAATATCACTCAATTGTTCGAAGAATGACTGGGAAAAGTAAAGACTCATCCATTCCTCCACTGATCAGCCCTGAAGGAGTTTTGATAGAAAACGACACTGAGAAATCTGAAGCACTGAATACTTTCTTTGCTAAACAGTCAGACCTATTGAATGACGAGGACAAAGATATCAGAACTTCACCTAATGAACAAATTCCAAAACTTGAAATTCCAGTCATAACAGAATTTGAAGTACTCAATACCATTAATGGACTAAGCCCAAACAAGGCAACTGGACCCGACAAACTGCCAACTAAAATCTAAAATAATCAAACTGACTGCACTTCTGATCGCGCGACCTTTGGCCAGATTATTCAACAACTCGCTCCAACAAGGTGTATTCCCTTCATCATGGAAAATTGCTAACGTTAAACCCATATTTAAAAAGAAAGGGAGTCCAGCCGAGATCAGTTCCTACAGACCAATTAGTTTACTATGTTGCCTTTCTAAAGTTTTTGAAAAAATAATGTTCAAAAGGATCTACCAGCACCTCACTGACCACGATTTACTAACAGAAAGACAGAGTGGTTATAGACCAGGTCACGGGACAAGACTCCAGCTATTCTACCTCACACATACTATGTACGAAACGCTTGACAAAGGACGGGACCTGACAGTGCTTTACTTGGACATAAGTCGTTATTTTGAGAAAATTTGGCACAAGGGATTGCTTCATAAATGTGGACATGAATTCGGACTTGATAACATTCTTCCATGGCTACGATCTTACCTAACAAACAGACGACAACGAGTTTTGATAAGAAATTCCAGCTCAGCGTTACTCCCACTGAAAGCCGGATGCCCCCAGGGCTCCGTTTTGGGCCCCTGCTTGCCTTGTTATATTTTAACGGTTTATCGAACAAAACAACTAATGAAATCCTATTCTTTGCTGATGACACCTGCTTATTCGCTCAACACGATCGAGGAAACGAGACCGATGTTCGAAATTCGCTTCAAAATGACCTAAACGAAATTCTCGCTTACGGGCACGACTGGCTCATCACTTTCAATGCATCTAAAACTATTCAACAAACATTTTCATACAGACAAGACAAAATTGCCCCGAATCTCATTTTCGACAGCAAGCCAATACCAGTTGTCGAGAAGCACAAACATCTAGGCATTATATTTTCAAAAGATCTCAGATTCCACGAGCAAATAAATGAGATCACAAGGAAAGTAAATATAGCCCTCAGCCCTCTCTACCCTATTGCACCGTATCTACCCAGAGAAATTCTCGAAAAGTTATTTCAAACCTATGTGAGACCACATTTCGACTACTGTGACGTGATATTCGACGGACTTATAACGACCAATGACGCCCAGCGCCTTGAAAGACTTCAGAACCGAGCAGCCCGACTCATGACAGGAGCGCTTCCAAGGACGGCCAGAACGAAATTGAGGACGGATCTCGGCTGGACTACACTAAAAATAAGACGCGAAATTCATAAAATACAGTTCTTTCACAGCCTTAGTCTGGGACTCCTGCCAAACTATATTCAAAGTATCCTACCTAATCTCAGGCAAAACGCAATGAACAGGGACCTACGAAATGCATACCAAAGAACCGAAATAACGTTCCGGACAACAAACTTCAAAAACTCTTTCCTACCATGCACAACCAAACTTTTCAATAGACTACCAGAGCAAATCAGAATGACTGGATCACATCAAGCTTTCAAAAAACAAGTAGAAGAACAGTTAGGGTGTAGGAAACCAACTAAATATTACACATATGGCGCGAAAATTCCTAATTCCCTTTTAATGCAGCTAAGAGTCGGTATGTCAAAACTGAATGGCCATACATATCAAGTACAAAAATCTCCATCGCCCTCCTGTATCTGTGGACACAACAACGAGGATACCAAACATTACTTTTTACACTGTCCACGATACGAAAACATCCGAAATTTGCTAGCACAAAATATAACTCAAATAATAGGAACAGACTTTATGGCCCTTAACAGCATTACAAAACTAGATATCCTGCTTCACGGACATTCTCTCAGTGATATGGAGGGTCATGCAGTAGCACGCCAAACCATAAAATTCATCATGTCAAGTAAGAGATTCAGGCCAAGCCAACATAGTTTAACCTAAATTCTAAACAGTGGTAGTGCGGCGCACCTGCGCGGCGGCGGGACACCGGTGGACTGATAACCGGAGTGGGCGGCCGCGGACCTAAGGCGGCGTAATTTACTAGTGTAACCAAGAACCTGTCGAGAGGTGCTACAATTTAAGCGCATTTAAGCGCTTTTGCACCAATCGTGATATTTGTGTTGTAAATGATATGTTCTGAACATGAAATATATGTTGTTGTTGTTGTTGTTGTTGTTGTTGTTGTTGTTGTTGTTGTTGTTGTTGTTGTTGTTGTTGTTGTTGTTGTTGTTGGCCCCCCGGTGGGGCGAAGGTGGCGCCGGACCCCCGGTGGGGCGCGGGTTAACTAAAATACACTTCGAAATAGGCATGCAAATGGCTACATTTTGCTCAAATATGATGGTTAGCTTAATATTAAGAGTAATCTGGCTTCTAAATTCAACCAAATACGCTCCAAATAAACAGGAGTTATGGCAAACGACCGGTGGATTTCGGTTTCTTGGCGTTGAACAGAAAAGCTATATCTCTGTGGCGTCAAAGCAGGCTTTTTCACCATTTTTTACAAATTCAGAATTTCAAATCCAATCCGCGACCCCTAGAAATTTTTTAATTCGTATAATTTTGGTACCATTGGATTTGAATTGGAGGTCTCAAACAATGGGAAAAACCACCGTCACCCAAAAATGTGCATGGTCGGTGCAAAATGAGGCACCCTATTGGACAACTTAGGAGAACAACACCGAATCTGTATCTTAGGAGATTTCAATTTCGACATACTCCAACTTGACTCTCAAAAATTCTAATTCTTGTTTTCTCCATAATATGATATCCTCTGGGTTCTATCCAACTATCTCCATTCCAACGAGAATAAACTCAGGCTCACAAACACTAATTGACAACTTCTTCTGCAATGACCTATCTCTCTTAGATTTATCATTTGTTCTCCAAACTGATATTAGTGACCATTTCCCTATTGTGCTCAGACTAAAATCCAAGAATATTAAATCCAAAAAACTTGAAAATCCAGTGCCATCTTTTGACTTTCGGAAAACTGACATCCTCAAGCAAAATCTTTCAGCAAAACTTCAAAAAATTTCAATCAACGATCCAGAAGAGGCAGACAGGGTTCTGCAATCAACTCTCACTTCAGAAATCTGTAAACTCAGTATAAAGAAGAGTTGCCAAAAACACTTGCCTATAAAACCTTGGATTTCGTTTCAAATTCTACATTGTATTAATAGAAAAGAGCATCTGTACCACAAATATCTTAAAGGGAATGTGGCACTTTGGTCGAATCCTGGAATTTAGTGTAATTAGGCGTACTTTTAGTAAAAAATAATTAAACCACTCATGATTTCTCTGAAAAATGTACAATAAGCTCAATATTTGGTTTTTAAAAATACTCCTCTAGAAAAATAAATAAATATCAGACTCTGGATGATGTCACGATCTGGCAGCCACTACCATTTTTGAAACGCTTTAAGGGCTTCGATTGGCTGATGCTCATCGTGACGTCGGCATATGTCGTCAACAATGGCCGCCGGCGACGGGGGGCTGAGGGGGGCTGGTGTCAGGTAGGTTTTAGTTTTTTCTACGGAAATATCGAGTTCCAAGTCAAATGAAATATGGAGTACCGGGTTTTCCGACCTGCTTTACAACTTGGCTACCTCAGTTAAAATCACGTTGTGAAGGTGCCACATTCCCTTTAAATCTTGAAGTAAATGTGATGAAATAGCCTACAAATCATATATAAAATGTGTTCACTAGTACCATCAGAACAGCTCATAAACTCTTCTTCCACCGAAAATTAAAAGAAAATGAATCGAACCCGACCAAATTATGGGACATACTCCTCACATTAACAAGAAAAAAACAAAGCTAAAGCTGAACTTCCGCAAACATTTTTGCTTCAAAATGATTTCCTTTGGGACCCCACCTCAATTGCAAATCAATTTAATGAATACTTTTCCACGGTAGCCTCTAAACTAGGCAATGATCTGCCCCAGTCCACTTCGGACCCTCTAAATTACCTTGGGGGTTATCAATATCCACGCTTTCAATTTATCAATGTTACCTGTGAATCGTTAAGAAAAGTCCTTCTGTCTTTAAAAAATACAGGAGCTGCAGGTGATAAAATCAGCACCAAACTTATCAAACTCAAAGCACCGGTAATTTTTCCTCATCTGACTCATCTATTTAATATCAGTTTTGCCGAAGGTGTGTTCCCAATTGAATTCAAATCGGCATTGCTAGTGCCCGTCCATAAAACCGGTGACCCTTCTAATTTCTCTAACTACAGGCCAATATCCATCCTCCCTACCATTTCAAAAATTTCCGAAAAATTTGTTTAGGTACAGTCAAATCATAGACCACCTTAACCACGAAAATGTAATCTCTGATCACCAATTTGGATTCCGGCAGAATCATATTACCTATATGCCACTTGCCCTTCTATATGAACATGTCACTTCTGCTCTTGTTTCCAAAAAATTTTACACTGAAATCTATCTAGAGTTTGTGCTGCTATCTATCTATCTAGTGACGCCTTTGATACTGTAAATCACCACATTCTACTAAAAAAACTTCAAATGTACGGATTTCATTAATTCGCTCTTATATTTTTTAATCATATCTCTCTAACCGCACCCAGCTAGTGAAGTATAATGGAACTACTTCAGCAACTAAAAAACTATCACTCGTGGTGTACCTCAGGGAAGCGTTTTGGGCCCCCTTCTGTTTTTGTTATATGTAAATGATATTCACAAAAGCACTCAAATTCCAAATTTTCTTATGTTTGCAGACGACACGGATCTTCTTTTTACTGCTAAAAATATTCATGAACTGCAGGCTAAAATCAATGCAGGGCTTCCACAAACTACTTCCTGGCTCCAAAGTAATCGACTACCCCTCAACACCAGCGCGCTGCATTTGGCACATGCTTATCTCAATTCGGGGTCTCAAAGTGTCTCAAATCCATGTTGAAGGTATGGGAGGCAGTATCAATTCAGTCTCAAATGTTTCAAACGCGTGCACTAACAATGGGCCAATTGCGACCATTTGATACTGCATTTGAGACAATTGAAACGCCGGCAGTCTTAAATTAGCTTTCCCCCACCGCCACTAGGGCGGCGGCTGTGCAGGCGTGCACCCAGCATGCGTCGGCAGCGTGCCGGGCGACAGGGCGACAGCGGTGGTGACGAGACGGAGGGAGGGGGTGGAAAGGAAAGTATTGACAGGCCTGCCCGCGCAATTGCAACCGTGCGTTGCTTCTAGCTGAAGCCGCTGTCAAGTGCTGGCATCCAAGCCTCCGGTGAGCTGCGCTGAACCATTGGTAGCAATCAATTTCGGTACATTAATGTTAGTTGCCCATCGACAGGCAGTGTCGGATCAAGAAAATCATCCGGTGGGGGAGGGCTAGTGGGCCCAAGCCTCACCCGCCAGTACCTCGGGCAGCCCCTCGCCTATGTATTAACACGCGCTTTGACGGGGGTCTGAGCCACCTTCGCATTGACGGGGGGGCGGGTACCCGCCCTTCCCTAAGATCTCGAGAACCACGGTAGGTAGCGAAAAACGGTAAACGGCGTTGGGCTTCCCATCCACTTTTCCATCGAAAACATTTGAACCATTTCTTGTCAGGTCACATTTAAGGTCACGAGAGGTCAAAAATGCCGTCATAGGGATAAGATGTAAATTAAGTTTTTCGCCTATTAAATCTGAACAAGTAAATGAATGAAAAACAACTTTTGGCTTCATTTGGCTATGGTTTCAGCATTCTTGAAGCCTATCCTAGTACCCATTGCATTGCTTCATTAATCTACCGTAATAAAATATAATCAACCACGCTAACTTGGAACACCGTTTCCTGGCTTTGGCAGATACAAAGGGGGGCGGGATAGGTGAGCTCGAACCCGCGAAATTTCAGAGTGCTTGTAGTTAATGCATAGGCGGAGGCTGTTCCGAGTGGTGGGGGGCGGGGCTCGAGCCCTCTAGCCCACCCCCCGCCTCGAAATATTGTCCTGAATCCGCCACTGTTTCTGGGTTAATAGAGACACGTAAATGTTTCAAATTTTCAGTGGACGTAGCCAAAACTCTGCACTTGCTTCAACTCATTGGCGGACGCAGGGGGTCCGGCCATGGCCCCCCAAAGCGCTAGAGGGAGGCTCAACTATCTTTTACCCCCAAACGCCGGAAAAAGGTTTTGAAAAAGATGTTAGTAAAATTGCGTTGGTCTAGATTTGATAGGATTTCGATGAGCATAACGAGAATTTGCACTGCGTTTCCCAATTTTAATCGAGACTCGTGGTAGCATATCTCCTCCCCACCCCGAGACCAATGGTTAAACAAAATTTTGCAGATATGCACAGATTATTTGAGAAAAAACTCTTACGTTCATTTGATATCCATTATAGCTTTCTTGAATAACATATCAATTCCTCTAATGCTGTTTGACTGCTTTAACTGTGTTTTAACTGTATAAACCCTGCAACATGGATCACTGTTCCGGGGCAAAAAAGACTCGGAGAGCTTTGCAAATTTGTGTGAAGGTAGCCAATGCTTTGCTCTTAGTTTGAGTAAAATTTCATTGTTCTGGAGCTGATAGAATTTGGGTGAGCAGGGCCACAACATTGACCGCTTCTGCAAATGCTGAATGAGGTCGGGAGACCGTATCTTAACCCCAGATGCCAGGGGATAAACCAAACGTTGCAAAGTTGATATCATAATAAAGACCAGCCTACTAGCTTGATCTGGTAACTTTCTGTGCACTGTTTAAGCTCATCCTCCAACTCCATAGCCCTGTTTCATGATTTTGCCGTATTAAAGCTTTATTTAAAACAGCACCTTGCAACATCACTGCCGGGTTAATTAAGACACGTAAGGCTTTGGAATTTTGCGTGAAGGTAACCAATGATCTCCACTTTGTTTTACTAAAACTACATGGTTCCAGATCTGAAAGATTTTTGGAGAGCAGGGCCACTATATTGATTCTTCCTGCTAATGCTAAATAAGGTTTGGGCCAGCTTTATCCTGCCCCAGAGGCAATGGGATATACACAACGCTACAGGGATTACAAGATAATGGAGAATATACTCTTACCTGCATCTATTTACCGTTTGAGCATTCTTGGAGCTTATCTTACCATTTAGCCCTGTTCCGTAATTTTGTCGCATTAAATGTGTCCAACACGCAAATTCATAAAACCGTTCCTAGGTTATTGAAGACCTATGGGGCGTTGAAATATTGAGAAAATGTAGTCAAAGCACTTTACTTAGCTCGAAGAAAATAGCATTGACTAAACATGATATGCTCTTGGTGAACAGGGCAGCAAATTGCACTACGTTGCAAATGTTAAATAAGGTTGTGGTCATCTTATCTTCTCTTCCATTTAGCGGTGGTTCCATAAAACTTCACAAACACATGGATGACTTAAAGCCAACCATCAAATTCATCGGATACCCATTATAGCTTTATTGAAGGATATATTATTTTCTGTAATGCCGTTTGAGTGTTTTACCGTGTTAATACCGTATTAAACACTCAAACTTGTAACATTGTTCCGGGGAAATAAAGACGCGGATACCTTTGATATTTTGCGAGAACGTAGCCGATGTTGTTTATTTAGTTTGAGTGAAAGTGCATTGTTCTAGAGCTGATAGTGTTTTGGCGAGAAGGGCCACAATATGGCTGCTATGGCCTATATACTGCTGCTGCTAACGTAACTCGTATATAAGTTTGGCTAACCCGTATCTCCCCCAGAATACCAATGATTAAGCCAAACGCTACAGATAGGATTTTAACATGGAGAGCAGTTAACTTGTTTTATCTGGTAATTTTTTTAGCATTTTTAAACATATTTTCATGCCCGTAGCAATGCTTCATGATTGTGCTGTATTAAACCTAAATTAAATACGCCAACCTGCAACATCGCTGCTGGGCTAATACCCACGTGTAGAGCTTATACATTTTTCGTAAAGGTAGTCAATGATCTACACTTCGTTTTGGTATCACTTCATTGTTCTAGATCTGATAGGTTTTTGGTTGGCATGGCCTCAATATTGACTACTTTTACAATGATAAATAAGGTTGCCGCAGCTTATCCTCCTCCCACAGGCCAGGGGTAAAATACAACGCCACAAAGACACCGTTTATATAAAACAAGCTTTTAGCCTCATCTCATATACATTTCAGTTTTCTTGGAGCATATATTGATGCCTGTAATGCTGTTTGACTGTTTTTTACCCTGCTAAAACCGTATGTATTAAACACCACAACTTGCAGCATCGTCCCTGCGTAATAAAGGCGTTTAGAGCGCCGAAATGTTGGGCGAAGGTGGTAAGAGACATGTACTTAGCTTGAGTAAAGCTACAACGTTCTAGGTCTGATTGATTTTTAACGAGAATGGCCATGATATTGACTTTTTCTGCTAATGGTGAAGAAGGTTGGGGGCTGCTTATTACATTTCCCTACAGGACAGGGGTCAAATAAAACATTGGCGGACGCAGGGAGGGGCATTCCAGCCATGCCCTCCCCAAAGCGCTGGAAGGGGGGCCAAACTATCTTTTTCCCCCAAACACCGAATAATTTTTTGAAAAAGGTGTTTACCCTAGGTCTGTCCAGCAAACAAATCTTCTCTCCCCCATCCCCGCCCAGGCGGAGCAATCTTGTACTTGGAGAGGTAGCTTATACTAGGTGTCGAGCACCAAAATTGCACGTCCCCCCTCCCCCCAGGAGGAGAGGCAGACATGGATTTGGCCAGCCAAAACTCGGTTCTGCGTCCGCCCCTGAAATAAAACGAGACAGAGGCACTTGTGGTATGTATGTACAGCGAACGCTTAACTTCATTTCATTTCAATTTGAGGTTTCTCGAAGCATATATTAATGCTTGTAAGGCTGTTTGACCTTTTTTACCGTATTAAAGTTGCATTAAACCCTGCAAGTTGCAACATAGCTCCTGGGCTCACAAAGTCACGCAGAGGGTTGGAATTCTGAGCCAACATAGACAAAACAATGTGCTTAGGCTGAATACAATTACATTGGTAGGATAGGAATATGATACGCTTTTGGTGGGCATGTCAGCAAGTCGCAGTACATTTCCCATTGTTAAATACGGTTGAGGACAGCATATCTTCCCTCCGGACTTCAGGGGTTAATGGAAACGCTATAAGAAGACATTGCTTATTGAAAGCGAAAAATCTCATTCATTTCATGCACATTTGAGCTTTCTTCAAGCATATATTAATGCCGTAATTTTGTTGTACTGTTTCTACCGTCTTGAACACATATTAAACGCTACAAATTGCAACGTGGTTTGTGCAAAAACAGAAACCCGCAGAGGTATTTCAATTTGCGTGAACGTAGCCAAGGCACATAAATTAGTTTGAATAAAATTACAATGATCTAGAGCTATCCCTGCTTCATAAATATCACATTTAAAACTTTTATAATCAAGCCAACGTGGAATATTGTTCCTGGGATAATAAAGATGTGAAGAGCATTCAAATATGGCTTGGACGTAGCCAAGGCTTTTCTTTTACTGTGAGGTAGAGCACACTAGCTTGGAACAGATTGGTTTTTGGGGCGCATAACCACAAGTTGTGCTCAGTTTTGTAATGTTAAATAAGGTGGGGGTGCCGTTTAGTTCCTCCACAGGCTAGTGGCTAAACAGGACACTACAGGGGACGATTGTATGAGGAAAAGCTGGATCTCACCTTCATCTGGCTACCGTTTGAATATATTTGAAGCTTACTTCTATACCCCTAGCCCTGCCTCATTATTTTGTAGTAGGTACCTACTAAATATGCATTAACACGCGCATTGACGGGGGCGAGTACCCGCTCCCTCGTGTTTTTCGGAGATAGCAGAAAAACGGTGGCGCGTAGCGCCGCCGTACTTGGCATACCTTTTCTCTCATCATTTTTACAACTTATGTGAACATTTTTAGGTTAGGTCATCTCAGGTCAGGTCACCAGTAGAGGTCAAGTGACCTGACCTCAAAAAAAGTTTAAGATAACATAAGTCGGAACAGGGTGAATTTATCCGATTGAAACTCATGTCACATAATGGGTCCACCGAGTTCTCTAAAGTAATTCCGGTATTTTTTATATCGATGACCTAAGGTCAGGTACCCGTCATGGCCTCTCCGTTGGAAATAGATGGGAAAATGGTTTGGCTGAATAAATCAGTAACAGATGGCGATAGAGCGTTTATTTTGGCTGCATTAGACTTGCCTAGTCTTTGCAGTTCTAAAGATATGCATTTCATATGATTTGACCTTGAACTGACCTCAGGTCAGGTCAAATCCTTGATTTGACCTAGTAATGTCAAATTATATATCATTCGATTCGGCTTGCTGCGGGGATTCATACAGTTCAAGTTGTTTTGCTCTATCTTTAATTGTTCAGATGTAATGGCCGAAAACCTTCATTTGCGTGCTATCCCTGTGACGGCATGTTTTGACCATCGTTTTGACCCTTTGACCCTTAAATGTGACGTCACAAAAAAATGTTACAAATATTTTCGATGGAGAAGTAGATGGGCTCACCCAACGCCGTTTACTGTTTTTCGCTACCTACCGTGGTTTTCGAGATCTTAGAGGGGGGATGGTACCCCCGTCAAAGCGAAGGTGGCTTGGACCCCCGTCAATGCGCGTGTTAAGCATGTCAGCTAGCAACATCACTGCTGGGTTAATATATATGCGCAGGGCTGTGAAATAATGAGTAGACAAAGCAAAAGCTTTGAACTTGGCTGCAGTTAATATACAATTGTCTAAAATTGATTGGTTTCTCGCGAGCATGGCCATGAGCTAAACTCAGTTTTGTAGCGTTGAGTAAGGTGGTTTTATCCGGGGGCGTAGCCAGGATTTTGCTCGGGGGGGCGGCCCCCGGAAAAGGGTCTCTGCGACAGCACCAAAAGGGCCTTGATGGGGAAAAAGTGCCCTGCTTGTTACTGAGCAGAGTGCTGAAGAGGGCTTAAGAGAGCCCTGTCTGGTGCGAAATTTGAACTTTGGCCACAGAGCATAGTGCAGGCGAGCCGCGCTTCGCGCGGCCCGTGCCTTCGGGGGGGAGGGGGCGGCTGTCCCTGTCGCCCCTCTCCCTTGACTACGCCCCTGTTATATCTAATTTGAATTGTTACTGGCGGGTGCGCAACATTTTCCTTGCGCTGTTAAGCAGTAAACGGCGGCGCTACGCGTCGCCGTTTTTCTGCTATCTCCGAAAAACCCGAGGGGGCGGGTACCCACCCCCCGTCAATGCGCGTGTTAATACATAGGCGAGGTGCTGCCCGAGGAACTGGCGGGTAAGGATCAGGCCCACTAGCCCTCCCTCACCCGATGATTTTCTTGATCCGCCACTGCCTGTCGATGGGCAGGTAACATTAATGTACCGAAATTGATTGCTACCAATGGTTCAGCGCAGCTCACCCGAGGCTTGGATGCTAGCACTTGACAGCGGCTTCAGCTAGAAGCAACGCACGGCTGCAATTGCGCTCGCAGGCCTGTCAATACTTTCCTTTCCACCCCCTCCCTCCGTCTCGTCAACACCGCTGTCGCCCGGCACGCTGCCGATGCATGCTGGGTGCACGCCTGCACGGCCGACGCCCTGGTGGCGGTGGGGGAAAGCTCATTTAAAGGGAGATACGCGAAAAAATTTTATTGGCTATATGAAAGGGTTACAAAAAGTTGTTTCAGAAGTCCCATTCTCATTTTTGCGAATTCGGTCTGCAAATGCCTTAAAATCGCTCTCAAAGTCAACATTTCTAGACGACTTTACCGGTACACCTCATATCGGTGTGTATGACGTACACACGGCTAATGCTATCAATTTCTCTAAGAATTAGGTAATATCTATCCTAAATAGTGATGTCGAACTTTGGACTTCTACAGAAAATTTTTTTAGAAAAACAACATTCCAAAACTCTTTTGAAATAGAAATTTAGGGTTTAAAAGAAATCACAATTAACCAATCAGAAGCCTAGGAATTCCCAAATCGGGGTCACGTGACCTATCTGACGCAAAAGTTTTGTCATCCTGGGGCTGAAGCAGAAAATGACTCAAGACCCTCGGTACGAAACCGCACAAGACTTGAGTAATTATGTTTTTTCCGTTTCTAGGGCAAACTAATTCATTTTGTAATTTTTAAAAGCTTTTTAAAGTTAATTCAAATACAAATACAGGAGAACAGACATTTGTATTTAAAAAAAAACGTTACTTTTCAACTTTAAATAGTTTTCGAACAGTAAGTGATGGGTATGGGCATGGGTAAGTGATGGGTATGGGCATGGGTAAGTGATGGGCATTTTATTGAAACTGTTAACCTATTTCGATAATAAGTGAGTGGCCTCCCAAAATTTTACCGAAGATACAAAAATAATTGATAGTTTCGTTATCAGGATTTTTCAAATAGCAGGAAACCACAATAATAATTTTTTCGCGTATCTCCCTTTAAGACTGCCGGCGTTTCAATTGTCTCAAATGCAGTCTCAAATGGTTGCAATTGGCCCATTGTTAGTGCACGTGTTTGAAACATTTGAGACTGAATTGATACTGCCTCCCATACCTTCAGCATGGATTTGAGACAATTTGAGACCCCGAATTGAGAGAAGCATGTGCCAAATGCACCGCGAACGCCAGCAAGTCTACGGCTTTGGATATGCCATATTGTAAGCATGACGATATTGATATAGGTGAGCACCAGGGATTGCCTGTCAGGATTGCTTCGGCCTGTGTTTTGCAATTTATTAGGAGGGATCATTATGGATTTCAATACAAGCAGTAGGCGATTATTTAAAGCATAGCCTAAGTATGTAACATTGTATTTTTCTATTTTACCCTGCCTGATACCTAGATTTGGAGGTCAGAATGGAAGGTATACACGTTTTGCTCCGCCAAGGGAATTGCATGCCAGACACTTGAAGGATGGAGCCGACTCAACAAGTATGTCAGTAAGTACCGGCTGGCCACAGGTGGAGGTGGTTCGGCGCCCGAGCGGTCTCCGGCCTGCACCATATGCCGTAGCACCCGCTGGTCGACTGACCGTCCTTCGAGTCGCTAGCCAATCAGCGCGGCCTCACCGACGACCTCAACCAGCTCAAACAGCTTCTCGAGGAGCGGCCGGTGATGTCCCGCCACTTCATCTGCTACCGGCTGGGGGGGCCCGAGGGGCCGGTTCGGGTACCTGCTGCCGCTGGTCGCCTACTTCAACGCCGGCCCCTGGCGCAACATTTGGGTGCGCCTGGGGTACGACCCGGGGAGTGACCTGGCCGCCTGGAAGTACCGGTTTTTTTACTTCCGCACACGCAGTGCTGTGCTGAAGAACATGTTGGCGTTGACGCGAGCGATAAGTGTGGTGCCTTACCGCTCGACTAACGACTCCTAGTATAAGCTCTCCTCCATCAACACCAAGCACCTGGATGGCGGCTCCAGGGTGGGGGAGGTGCCTTGCGGTGGCGTGGACTTCGCTTTTGGGCCGGGAATGCTCCCGAGTGCGCGGCAGATCTTCTACCAGTACTGGAATTATTATCTGCCGGAAGTAGGCCGACTGGCTACCGAGGTTCCGACTGAGTCCTACCTGGCCGACCACGGCTGGATCCAGCCCGGTGCCGAGGACAGGGTGCTCGCTCTCATTACGCAGCACGTAGACGCCTAGTCAGCGGCACCAACACCGAAACCGGCGCGTCCGGAGACATCTCCGACGTCTCAGACGTCGGGGCGGAGGGCGAGAAGCCGGACTTCACCGTGGACCGGGAGACTGAAGACAGCGAGGAGGCTGACGTCACTGGTGCCAGCGGGGAGGTGGCTGACGTCATTGGTGCGGACGTCGGGACAACTTGTCCGTAGTGCCTGTCTGGGCCTCACGGGCCCAGACATAAAATGGAGACTCAAGTGTTGCTCACTTCAGCTGTCCAGCCGTCTGTGGCCCACGGCGTATGCGCCTGGAGTGTGTCTTGTTTCGCCTCTCCCCTTCATGAGCTGGTTGCGGCTTTGCTGAGGTGTTGTCACCCATGCGTCGCGTCGTTCATGGTATGGGATCTGCACTGAAAAAATATGTGTATTGATGTTGAGCCGTTCCTGATGATGTGTGCCGAGATGGATTGTCCCCTCCACCCAGCCCTCGGACGCCGGAATGCTCCCCGCTCGTTATCCGGTCTCGTGCGCCATTAACGAGGCCATCCGCCCCCCGGCGTCGAGCTTCCTCCGCCGCTGCGCCGTGCTCCCTCCGCCGCTGCGCCGCGCTCCCTCCGCCGCTGCGCCGCGCTCCCTCCGCCGCTTCGCCGCGCTCCCTCCGCCGCTGCGTCGCGCTCCCTTTGCCGCTACGTCTCTTCGCCGCTGCGTCGCGTTCCCTCCACCGATGGGCTGGGCGCGCTCCGCTGCGCCCCTGGCCCCGTTGCCGTCTCGATTCTGGTGTCCCTGTCCACGTCGTCCTCCCTCACGAATGTCGCCACCTCGCAGCTCTGCCCAGGTTTTTCTGACCCTAATGTCCCGAGGATTGTCCTCTTTGCATTTATAGATTTGTAGTGGGGGAAACGTTTGGATTCTTCGCATTTCGATGTGTACGTGTGTAATAAACGTGTACGGTATCAAGTAACAAGGTAATCAAGTGGGACTTGCAATCCCCTTTGGATGCAGAGCCCAGATGGGCAGCGTCAATTTATTTCCGCATGCCCCCGCATCATGCAATAGCTCATGCACCTTGGGATACCTTGGGTTACCCTATTTCAATTTCAATTTATTTATTCAATGGTCGATGGGTATTCCCAATTATGGACGAAGTCATTGTGATAAAATTATATACATCATGCATGAATGATAGCAACACTTGCAGAATAATAAAACATCATGCTCACATGGCTAAAAATGCGCCCTCAAACATATTGTATACATTTATAAAAACAGCTCACACAGAATAATAAAATTAATACAACGCTAAAATATACTGTGGTGGCTTAAAACAGACCCTAAATCACAATGCTCTTAAATATTCAAAAACCTCTCTCCGAAACGTGCAATAATCGTCATGAAAGAAGTCAGATGTTGGGCATTTTTGTAGAAACCTGTTGACTTCATGGGGCATCCTTACAAAAAGGCTGTTCTTAACAGTGTTCACTCTGGCACACGGAACTCTAAACAGCGACAAATTGCGATTGATTCTTAATGGAGTGGACAGTGAAAATGAGCTGACTAAAAAACATGAGTCAAGGCATCCGCGATAAAGGTTTCTCAAGAACATAAGATCATAATAATTTCTACGAGATTTTAAAGATGATATGTGATAATGTTGGATGTGACTGTGGCTGACTGACTGTGACTGTGGCTGACTGGCTGAGGCTGTGACTGTGGCTGACTGGCTGTGACTGTGGCTGACTGGCTGTGGCTGTGGCTGACTGGCTGTGACTGTGGCTGGCTGGCTGTGACTGTGGCTGACTGGCTGTGACTGTGGCTGACTGGCTGTGTCTGGCTATGGCTGGCTGGCTGTGGCTGGCTGGCTGTGGCTGTGACTGGCTATGGCTGGCTGGCTTTTACTGTGGCTGTGACTGGCTGTGGCTGTGGCTGTGGTTGGCTTGCTTTGGCTGTGGCTGTGATTGGCTGGCTGTGACTGTGACTGGCTGGCTGTGGCTGACTGGCTGTGCTTGTGGCTGAATGGCTGTGGCTGTGGCTGGCTGTAGCTTTGGCTAGCTGGCTGGCTGTGGCTGGCTGCCTTGCCTGCATTGCCTGCCTGCCTGCGTGCCTCTGTATTTTTCTGTATGTATGTCTCTCTGGCTGTTCTGCCTGTCTGTATGTATGTAGACTTTGCTTCCTCTGTCTGCCTGCCTGTCTGTCTGTCTGCCTTTGTATTCTCTGTATGCCTGTCTGCCTGGATGTCTCTATATTTTTCTGTATGTATATCTGATTGTCTCTGTATGTCGGTCTGGCTGTCTCTATATGTTTGTATCTGTCTGTTCCGTCTGTCTCTATGTATGTAGATCTGGCTTCCTCTAAATATCTGGCAATGTCTGTCGGGCTGTATGTCTTTGTTTATTTCTGTCTATGTCGGTCTGTCTTCTTTTATATGTTTCTGTCTGTCTTGTACTCTCACTGTTTATCTGTGTTTTGGTCTATTCCTGGCTGTCTGGAAGTCTTTCTTTCTCTGTCTGTATGTCTCTGTCTGTCTGGCTGACTGGCTGGCCTACATATAGGCTTAGCGGCCTACATGTCCTAAAATTCCAATGTCTGTCTCTTTTTGTATGTTCGCGTGTTTCTGTCTGTCTCTCTGTTTCTCTGTCGCTTCAAAATCCTGCAGGCGTAGTACCAGTGACGGATCTAGGATTTCGTTAAGGGGGGCAGGCTCGGAGGGCGCCGAACCTGAGGGGCGCCAATCTCAGTGGCGGATCTATCCGGTCGGTTTGGGAGGGGCAGACCAAATTCAAAAAGCAAAAAAACACGTCACGCAGTAAAAGCTGCGCTACCAATATCACTTGCCGGTAGAATTTTGGGTATTTGAGACGAAAAGCTAAAAAACGTCACGGGGTGAAAACTATGGGCTCGAGATACTTCTTCCTATCCAAGGCTGGCTATATTATAACTGAGAATTATTGATATTTACTCCATGATTCTGATGAAGGGCTGTGCCCGAATATATAATCTTCAGTGTTTTTTACATTTCCGGATTCGAGGGGACAGGCCAGGGAACATCTTATCAACTTATATTCTGTTTGAAGTTGAGAGTTGAAACACCAAAATCTTGTTTATAAACTAAAAAGGAGAAGGGGAAAAAAGGAGGTCGATCGCTTTTGGGGGTCAAAAATATAGTGTTGCCCCGAGCTTTTCCGTTTGGGGAATGCCTTCCCCCCCCCTGGATCAGTCACTGACCAATTTACCACCCAAAAGGCGGCCAGTGTCAATGAAAAACGCGTTCAAAAATTATTTGTAAATGCTTATTTTCATGAAAGCTTCCTCTTAGTGAGGACATGTTCACGTTTACCATCAAGCATATTTCGGGCCAGCTAACGACTGGCACCTTGGTAGAAAATGCTGAAAGCACCCACTGACACTAACTGAAGCACGATGAGCAAATAATACAGTTATCTTCGGTCAAGGCGAAAACTGAGGTGTCGTATCCACCATCTCTACTTATCACAGTTGTCTGGCCAACTGCTCCATACTGAAATAGCCGATTGACGCTAACTTGAGCCTCATAGGCCGCAGAACCTCTGCGGGCCTGGGCCCCTGAGTTTTTGGTGACTTCCCTGAGTTTATATTGAACCCCTCAGCTAATCTGGGACCGCTTTAGTTAACCAGGCCCTCACACTGAACTTGAAACCTATATGTCGCCGCTGAAGCCTATTAAGCTTTTCGGGGCCCTTTTATTGATATAGGGCCCCCTCAACAGGTCCTGGGCCCTTTGAGCTATAAGTTGGAGCTCTGAGCTCTGAGGCCCAAGCTGGATTAGTGTCCCTTAAGCTAGTCAGGGTCCCCTGGGCTGGCACAGTTTTCGTTTAACTGATATAGATCCCTTCAGCTTGTTTGGGGCCCGTTGTGCGTATCTGGGCACTAGTTCGTCGAGGCACCCAGCTAGTCTGGCCCTATTAGTTTTATGGGCCTTCTGAGCTGCTGCAGGGTCCCCTCAGAGTGTCTGGGCCCCATGAGTTGAAAATTGGACCCCTGGGTTAATTTTTGAGTCCCTGAGCTTATTTAGAAACCGTTTAAATAGGTAGGCACCCCACGCTGGTCTTGAGAATCCTGTGTTGGCACTGAGGTCAAATGAGCTCGTTGGGGGCCCTTATCTGGGCCCCCCTTAACTGGCACGGGCCCCTCGGCTGATTTTGGAGACCCAAAATCCCTCCTACCGGATTTCACCCACGCCAATTTCCTGACAGCCTGAGGGCCCCTGGGGGCCATTGGGGATTTTTCCCGCGATCAGCGCTGGGGTCCCTCCCCCGAGACAAAGCTTACAACATGTCTCTGTCTCTATACTCTAGCGTCTGCCAGAGTTGAGCTAGAATCATTTTAGGTACAATTCGCTTCCTCTCGTTACGGCGAATCATCAAATAATGTATAATATGACTATACTAGGTTAAAACATAAAAATGACCTGACCTAAGGTTAGGTCAAGGCCACCATCTAGCCTAGCATAGTCAGTATGCATATCAATCAACTCACAATAACAATAAAAAATGGTATCAAAATACAGGTTTTATCAATATTTCCTGCAAAGCAATTGATTCCAGTCTTAAAACCTGCTTAGGAAGCCCCAGATGAACTCTCAGAGGTAACATGTCTAAACTTGCAACATGAACCGATAAAGAGGCCTAGGGTACTATGGTTTGGGGAATCCAAAGGTATTTCAAGCGGCGTCTGCAGACATAGAGCAATTTTTCGGCAAATTTCCGTTTTAACCCATGCATTTTCGATGGAGAGGTCATGATTCGTACCTGTCCCTAGGTCATCGATGGGAAAAATCCCGGAATAAATTTATTAGTACTTTTTGGGCCCATTATATGGTACAAGTTTGAATTCGATAGATTCACCCTTTTCTTACTTACACCAACTTAAACATTTTTTGGGGTGAGGTCACTTGACCTGCACTGGTGACCTGACCTGAGATGACACAACCTTAAATTTTGAAGGAAAGTTGCGGAATTGATCAATGATAAGGTGTGACAAGTACTGTGTCGCTTCGCGCCGACGTTTTTTCGTGCCACTGGGAGACCTCGAGGGGATGTTCAAGCACCCCCCAACGGGCCGGAATGGGGCGCGAATACTCAAGAACAGGGCTGAGGCAAAAAGGGAAGGCTCTAAACAATGTCTGAAATTTTGGGGTCAAGGTCCTTCAATTGTCATTTACCTATTACGGCACAACCCAACATATTATGCCTAATTTACGCTATAACTAGCGCTGTGCCCAAGCTTACCAATGACTTTTGATCAAGCTTTGATCATCAAGGCCAGTCACATTTAAAATTGACCTGTGACCTTGATCTAAACACTGAATAATTGATGTAATAGCGTACGTTATAATAGGTGTCGTAACATTATGCAACGTCATTTAGAGGCTGTCCAGGAGTAACTGTGCTCATCAGGGACACCTATGCTCTCTGGAGGGGCCTTTGCTTCGATGAGGCACCTGTGCCACTCAGGGGCGCCTTCGCTCCCCAATGGACGCAACCTAGCTATCCAGGGGCATCTTTGCTGTTCCGGTGGTGCCTTTGATACCCAGTGCCCAAGGGGAGCTTTTTCTTATCCGGGTTCACCTTTGGTATTGAGGGGCGTATTTTTATTCAAGGTAACCTATACTACCCAGTGGCGCCTACCCTATGCAAGGGGCGCTTAGGCTATCCAGGGGGCAGCAATTTGCTCTACATAGGGCGCCCTTATGCTCTCCATGGGTACCTCATTCAGAGGGTGCCTCTGATATTCAGGGGCGCTTTTCCTATCAGCAGGGTACCTGTGCCATCTTGGGGCTATTCTTATCAAGGGACGCTGCTGTTATTCAGGAATACCTACACCACTGTCGAGGGTCGCCTTTGCTACCTAGAGGCGCCTTTACTTCTTAGGAAGTTTGGCGCCCATGCTTTAAGGAGTGCTTTGGCATCGATTGATTGCTCTATTATTGGGCTTAGGTGCGCGTGAACCTTGAGCTCATGTAGCGCCCATATTGTTGCTAGGGAACGCTTGTGCTATCAAAGGGCGCCTTTACTATCCAGGGCCTCTATTTTATTCAAGGCAGTCTGTTCTATCCACGGGCATCTGATATTTCGGGGGCGGTGCCTAGGTTATTCAGGAGGCGGATTTTTTCTCAATAGGGGCGCACTATTGCTTTCCAGGGGCGCCGTTACTGCCCAGGAGTGTCTTTTTATTCAGGGGTGCATATGCTGTCTAGGTGTATTTTTCAATCACAGACATGATTGAAATACATGCCCCTACGTTATCCTGGGGTGCTTTTTGTCTCCGGTAAGGCGCTATTTTTCTCTTCCGGGCACCAGTTTATCCAAGGGCACCTATGCTGTCCAGAGAAACTTTGTTATCTAGGGCTGTCTTCGCTGTTAAGGGGCACCTTTGCTACCCAAAGGGAGCATTTTACTTTCCTGGAGTGCCTATTTCCATCTAAGGGGCGCATATACTATCTTGGAGCGCCTTTGCAAACATGGGGCGCACTTTTCTATCCAGGGGCGCCTTTGCACTTGAGGGGGCGCCTCTGCAATCCAGGAGGAGCTCAAAATAGATGGAGAATAAAAATTCTGAAATAAGGCGCTCGAACACTGAAATAAAGTGCCTAGTTATCAGAAAGAGGCGCTCATCTGCGGAGCGGGGAGGACTGCTGGTTGGTGAGGGCAGCGTTCTCGGAAGTGAGGCGCACATACTGAAAAAGGCACCCGGTTGCAGCTATGGAGCACTAAGCCTTCAAGTATAGGTTAATGAAATGTGGTTAAAGGCAGTCCATGCTCAAATTGAGTGCTCGAGCCCTGTAACAGAGCGCGCGACTGTCGGACAGGTGTGCCAAACCATAGACAGTAGGGCAGCTGAAGATGGAAAGGGACACCTATGATATCCTGGGGGCGCCTGTACTCTCAGGTGAGGCGCTTGTTTCTTTCTCAGGCGCCTAGTTTATCCATGACCGCCTATGCTGTCCAGATCATCTATTTCAAGAAGGGTTAACTTTGCTGTCCAGGGGCGCCTTTGCTATCCAAGGGCGCATATGATATCTGTAGGGCGCTTTATGCAAAGGGCGCCTAGGCTGTCCAAGGGCGCCGTCCTAACCAAAGGGCGCCTTTCACTTTCCCTGAAGTGCCTATTTCTATGTGAGGGGTGCATATATTATCTAGGAGTGCCCTTGATATACGGAGACGCCTTTTTGTCCAGCGGCGCCTTTGCTCTTGAGGGGCGCTGCTCCAATCCAGGGTAGCTGAAGATGGATAAGGGACATTTATGTTATGCATGGGGAGCCTGTACTTTCCAATGGGGCGCTCATTTTCCTTCTCAGGCACCTAGTTTATCTGGGGGGCGCCTAAGCTATCCAAGGCGCCTTTACTACCGAAGGGGTGCCTTCTTAGGGGCGCCTTTGCTACCCAGGGGCACCTTTGCTGTCCACAGCACTTGTGTTATCCAGGGTTGTCTTTGCTGTCCAGGGGCGCCTTTGCTATCCAAGGGTGCATATGACATCCGTAGGGCGCTTTTTCCAGTGGGTGCCTAGGCTATCAAAGGGCGCCTTTTTCTACCCAAGGTGAGCATTATATTTTCCTAAAGCGTCTATTTCTATCTAAGGAGCGTTTATGCTGTCCAGGGCACCTATGTTACCAAGATTTGCCTTTGCTGCCCAGAGGCGTCTTTCCTAGCCAAGGGCGCATATGATATCCGTAGGGCGCTTCATCCAGGGGGCGCCTAGACTACCCAGGGGCGCTTCATCCAGGGGGCGCCTAGGCTACTCAGGGGTGCATTAGTTTCCCATGGCGCAATCCTGCTATCTAGTGGCGCCTTTTCTTTGTCGGGGCGCTTTTGTTAGCTTTCTAAATTTCATCTTCAACATTTTACTGGGGCGCAAAAGACCAGTAAAGGCGTCTAGTGTTTGGGCAGGGGCGCTTTGCCATGGTTTTAAGGACTATGTGTTAATTCAAGTGGAATAAGTGGTATCTACCACCTTGGAGCACGAAATGGGTACAGGCGCGCCGCTCATATCGGGGCCTTCGGCGCCCGATATGAGCTAAGCTATGCTGAGGCGCTTCGGAGCTAAGGGGGCCGGGCCCCCGTGCACCCCCTTGGATCCGTCACTGCGTAGTACTATATGTAAGATACTATATTAAGACCTCCATGGGGAGCACAATGTATAGTACTATATGTATGTAATTTTTGTTTAATCTACTGTGTGGTGGGTTGTTTTCCTTGCCCTGTCTATTGCCCACCAGCGCCCTGTCCTCTTTTCTCTTTTATAGTGCATACGTAACACCGCCGTACCTCTCTTCTCCTCAGCGTGGTGGTGGTGCTGATGCAACCTTCGGTGGAGGTCAGCTCTAAACAGAGCTTCACCTGTACTGAGTTGTATTTCAAAGGGCGCACTACTCCACGATCAACTGGGAATGGCCCGTGAGACGCTGCTGAAGACAATGTGACTGGTCAATTTCGGCATGCCATAGTATCATGCTGCGGCATCTATGATATCCTCAGTGCAACACAATCTACCAGGTAACTTTATTTGGAGGCTAATTGAATGGAAGTCTCAAAAGTAAAAATGTTCAAAACCTCTGGATTGTTCATGTATTGTGCTGGTGGGGCAGACAGTGATGAATGCTAATATATGTCCTTTTTACGGATTTCTGTGGTAAAAACAGTATCCTGTTATTTTCATCCCAACCGAAACGCCTACTGCGTTTCCGAAGATGAGCTTATGATAAATACATGAAGCCCGGCATCGTCCCCTGTCAAAACGTTACACTTGCACTGATGGGGCCGCCTCCCCCCTTTGGGTCTTTGCAGAAGGCCTGTAAATAGTTTGGTATGCATTTTCTCCTGATCATTTTTGCAAGTTGTGTCAAAATTTTAGGTACAGTTCGGGTCATCTCAGCAGTGCAGGTTAAGTGACCACCTCCAAAAATAATGTAACAGCATGAGTAAATACGGGGAATTGATCTATCTGAAATGTATCTCAATACATGGAGTCGTCGGCTGCTACGAGATGTTAATTGGGATTTTTATTTTGATAACCCAGGGTTGGGTACGAGCTATGACCTCTCTTGTGAAAATTCATGGGTAATATGATTTAAGCTAAGTAACTTCGTCTGGAACGGAGATACATGTTGGCGTCACTGAGTTTTTCTAATCACTGCGATTGTAATAATATGATTTGTGACCCAACTTGATCCTGACCTGATACCTAGATGTCACCTAGCAAGATTGTACTATATATCATTCGGTGGAACTTGCTGAGAAGATTATAAATGTTTAAATAGTTGTGCTGTGGCTTTTGTACGTCAGATGCTGTGACAAAAATCTTCATCCTCCTTATATCTGTATGGTGACTTTGTTTGGCCTCTGGTGACGTTGTATTTAAGCTGATAAAAATCAACACCATAATTTTTATAGATTACGTTGTGGTGCCCAACAACGTTTACCACTTTCCATTCATTTGTGTGATTTCTGAGATCTTGGGGGTATCTCCCCGCCCCCGCGAAGGTGGCTCAGACCCGTGATCATGCGCTTTTCTGAAACGAACACGTGTTTTTAGTTGTCCATCCTTTGGCATGATTTGTTAATTGCTAACGCTTTTTTTCAGGGAAGTGCTCTCAAGCAGACGCCTGTCACGGAGGAGCAATCGGCGGATATGTCGGGGCACCCTCGAATACGCCACTGCTGTATTGCTACTCGCCGCTGGCCGTCGCCACCTGTCATGGGAAGAACACTAAGTCACGCCTCGCACAGCTGCGCCAACTCACAGCGCGTTCGTGGGGTCTGCGTGAGCAGCAACTCAGGACCGTTGCTAACGGCTATGTGCGAGGTGCCCTGGAATTCGTCAACGGCGCATAGCTGCTCGCCGCGTCTCCCTCCCACGTCGAGCTGATTGATATGTAGCTCAGTGCCTCAGCCAGAGTGGTCACAGGTTGCCCGCAGTCGAACCCTGTGGCTCTACTCATGGCGAAAGCGGGCCTATCGATGGCCCACTCTTTCCATTGCCTCCTGGTCGCCCGCATGATTTGCTGGGCGGAATTGTTCCCCGCAGAAGACCCGCTCCGGGTCACGGTGGAGACGACAGCCCCGACACCCCCGTTCTGTACCTCTGGGCGGCGTTGGTGAGGCCAAGAGGTCCGGAACATGGCCGGCCTAGCTGAGACCGCTGTGGAGGAGCGGTTGGGAGTCACTGCCCCGCCGCGGCTGACTCGGGAGTCTGTTCGCTTCGATCTGGATGGAGGACCGGGTAGCCATCGCTCTGCTCCCGACTCCGTCTGACGTACAACCGCCGAACAACACTTGACTTACCTACCTACCCGGGCCACCTGGATCTGGCCAGATGGATCCGCCACCGCAGGCACGACGCTTGGAGGCGGAGGCATCCACATCATCCTGCCGTCCAGGTAGATCCGAGAGGTGCGTGCACCAGCTGGTACACTGTGCTCCAGCACTCGATCGGAGCTTGTGCCCTGCGAGCCGCACTACTTGACTTCAGACGCCTAGAGTTAGAACCAGCCACGGCCCCGGTCATCGTTTGCACAGACTCCCACGTCGCCCTCTCTCTGCTCGCTTGGGGCGCCGCGGCACAGAAGGCACCTCTGGGAGCGGCCATATAGGAGATGCTCACTGCCATCGCGAATCGCCCACAGGAAGTTTGCCTGCAGTGGGTCCCGACTCACTGCGGCCTGCCGGGAAATAGAGGGTGGACACAGTGGCGACAGAGGTCCCTGACCTGCCCCAGAACACCTCCCAAGTGTACGCTCGTACTGGTGGACACCCTGTCAGAAAAGCTTGAGTCCTACCACAAGATGACGACGGAGTCGACCCCAACACCTGCGAGAACAGTTTCCAGGTCGGCGAAACAACACTGGCCTAATAGCTAGCACCGCAATAATATGCGGCACCACGCGCTGTCGCCCATCGGTCGGTACAATCGTGACGCCGCGGTCACGGTGCGCCAGCTCCAAACCGGGCGCTGGACAGGCTTGGAGCAGTGCCTCGAACGGATGAGACACCGACCGACACCTACCTGCTCCCACTGCTGCAGCGAGGCCTGCTCCGTGGCCATCTGCCTGATGTGTAGGGAAAAGTGGGCACTCAGACGCACGTGCCGCTGCGTGACCCGTGCCTGTGCGGGACACGTCTTCTGGGAAAACATCTACGGGTGTCAAACTCAGCATGATATGAAGATGCTAAAATGACCAGGTATGCCACTGAGAACAGCCATCTTATTGCGCTTCGGAACAGACACAGCATCTATGAGGTGTCAACAAATTACGCTGAGTGTTTTCCCAAAACAATCATTTCAAATTGTGTTAGCTCACAAATGAGCATGTGATGTCCTCGGTATAATTCAGTTGATTCCAGCACACTTCTGCCCCGTGTTGTGCACTGCATAAAGAGACGCTTGGTGATGCGACTTTACTACGCATGATAATTTTGCGTATTCCACCCGAATAACAATACACTGAATAGTTATTGCAGTGTGTCTTACGTCGATGGTTTGCAGCTCAAACGCGGAAATATGTGAGCAGCATGCTATGAACAGCACGAAACTATTTTGCGAACATTTTTTGACATTGAGAGCTCGCAAGGAACGTGCGAATCGTGCTGATACAAATATAAAGACTAGGTCAGCTGCCTCTTGACACCGCAGTAGGCAGTAGCCTGCCTCTTCCGAAAGACAAAGCTGAATAAATCCATCCTTAAATAGTTTTACGCTGTATGGGTAGTTCGATAGCTTTCCACCGTTTAATAACTGATCTGAGTTCTGGTTTTGTACAGAAACTGTCTTCATCTACTTCGCCGAAAGTACATTTTCCTTCGCTAGACACTGGACAAAATGAACTTCACCCAAAGCACCAGTCATTCACTTCTGGGACCGATGGGCAGGCCAGTGGTCCATGTGGGTATTACAGCACAGTGGGATGAACGACCACCAAACCCGTGGTCAAGACAGCGTGATTAACCCTCGCCCCACCGGGGTCCATCGATGGCCCCCTAAGGTTTTATTCGAGATTGCAGAAAAACGACGAAACGCAGCACCGCGGTTGAGGGCACTATCTCTCCCCTCATCATTTTCTCACCATCCCTGAAAATTTTTATCCCGGGTCACCCAAGGTCAGGTCACCAGGCGAGGTCAACCAAGGTCACCTCACTTCAACTTTGAAGCTCTGTAAGAGCTACATTTCTAAGTCGATCGATTTGAAACTTGCTACACTTCATGACCTTTCCAGGGCCTACAACGTGTATATCCGGGATTTTTTCGATTTCGTGACCTGAGGTCAGGTCACGAGGCGATCTCTCCCATTGGAAAAGCATAGGGAAAAGCTGTCTCATGATCTAAAAGTCACAAAAATGATTGCAAATGCTCAGACTGCTCAGAACAGCGTTTTTGGACACCCTTTCACGGATCCCAGGGGTCATATTTGCCCTTTGACTTTTCCAAGGTCATCCAAGGTCACCAGGGGTCAAAAACAGTATTTTGACAATAACTTTTGACCTAATTAAGCTAGAGCGCTGAAACAAACACCATCGTGTTTATCGTGTCACTGGCTCTCATTTGATATACGGCAAGGTTACTTTCTGACCTTTCGTGACGTCAGGTCCTATTAGGTCACGAGGTGACCTCTGGAGGTCAAACTGCTGGCCGGAGGTCTTTATGTTTCCCCATAGCGGAAAAAGGTCTGGCAATTTCCTATCAAATGTTCTTAACCAGATCTCAATAGCTCTAATGGCATAGGAGTTATGCCCAGTTTGCTTAATCATTGCATATTTGAGTGAAAATAGCCTATCTTGACCTTTCTTGACCTCTGGAGGTCAAACCATTGACCTGAGCGCTTAAACATGTGAAGTAATTTCTTGCTGAATTCACGCGAGCTTTCTAATGCACTTTGCAGATTTGCGCTAACCACCATATTTTCGGAGTTACAGGGGGCCATTGGTGCCCCCCTCGTGGGGCGAAGGTGGCGCCGGACCCCGGTGGGGCGCGGATTAAAGCCGTTTAACTTTTAGAATGAAAATCGGAACAGTTAAACACCGGGCTGAATACAGGGCAGCTTTAACCCACCCATAAGAACAATAATTGATCCACCCGTAGTCTCGTTCTCCTGTGGCGATGACCTTGATGGGAATCAGTGGAGCTATAAAGAGCCGCGATGTAACACTTGTGTCGCATAAATGGCAAAATAATGTGATAACATTATTTATCAAGATGGGCTATACGCCCACCTTCGCCATGTCCTCGCTGCACACCGACCGTTTTCACCTAAACCAAAATACTGTGGTTGAAACACCCTTGAAACCAGAGAAACAAAAATGTTGCTGAGACACCGGCTTAACTTAAATGTATTCACCACTTCTCATAACATCACTCTACAAAGGGGCCCAAAGAGCAGGAGACCCAAGCAGCTGGGGTCCCATGGAAAATGGACTCCCATTGGCGGTGGGCTCCTAGATGCAGTCGGTGCCAGACCTTGGGGACTCCGTGAGCAGGGGACCCAGAAGGAAAAAGTAAACCCCAATTGGCAGTGGCCCCTAGATGCAATCAGCTTCAAACGTTGAGACTCCCGTTAGCAGGGTGCTCGCGAGCAGGGGCTCCATCAGCTGGGTCCCTAGTGAACTTGGGCCCGTTGGCAGTGGGCCCCTAGATGTAGTCAGCCCCAGAAGTTAGGGCCCCCGTGTGCAGGGACCCCTACGGGCAGGGGCAGGGGCGCAGCCAGAGCTTTCGTATGGGGGGGGCACACCAACTTTGAGGGGCACCCCGGGGAAAAAGGGCACCTTTTAACGCAACCTAAAAAACTTACTATATCTTTGTTTATATCATTTTTTGGGCATCTTTGGTTCAATAAAAATGCAAATAAATCATTGACGGAGAAGGAAAACTCGATTAAAACCGAAAAAAGGAAAAAAATATCACCAAAATGCCATGGAAGTAGCCAAAACACTACTTTTTTGGATAGATTTAAAACGCGCACTGGAGGGGGCCTCGGAGGCCCCCACCTGTTTTTCCGAGGTGGCCGGAGAACCGCTTGTAGCCGAAACACGAAATATGGCCACATTTAACAGAATTTAATAGCGCGTCGATTGGTGAAGACTTTTTGAAAATCTGCCGAAAGTTTTTTGACTTATAGGCTTTCAAAGTCAGACCTGCATTTTGAGATCGCCGTAAACGCGCGGTCGGACCAGTTAGCTTGCATTGAAGACCGAGTGGTGACGTCATAACGTCATATAAGCGGGACTATATTTCAAGGTCACTTCACATGAAAGTCAAGGTCAAAGGTCACAGGTCAAGGTCATATCTGCACTTTCAAGGTCACTGACCACTGTGCGTCCGGCCAAATGACGTTACCCCGTCTGACATATATTATGCTATGACGTCATCGGTAGGGTACCCCAATACATAGGTCAAGGTCAAAGGTCAAAGTCAAAGGTCATTGGGAAAGGTCAATCCTCATTTCCCGCCAAACAGTGGCTACAGTGTTAGTCAAAGTGTAAATAATAAGTGGTATACCATATGGTGACCTTAAAGGTCAATGACCTTGAATGAACTTGACCCAAAAGTTGTGGAGAAGCCTCTTTGAGACCTCTTCTCTATGAACCTTGTCCGCCTTTAGCTTATTCCCGCCATTTTCCTGCATAATCACAGCATTTACCAATCGATCCCAGCATGGCCAATATTTGACCTTTACGACCTCGTTTGACCTTGAAGATATTGACCTAGGTCAATGAAAATTGGTCATCATGTAGATCATTATAGCCCCCACCCACCTACCAAGTGGTGTTTTCTAACCCTCTTAGTTTCCGAGATCATAGGGGGCATACCAGGCCCCCCCTCCAGTGCGCGTTAGTGCCAGACCCCCCTCCCGTGCGGGTGTGGACAGCCAACTCATGCAAGTACTTAACATCAGAGAAATCAGCGGAGCATGTGATATCTGTTACAATGGGCAGGTTAAGGCATATTGCAGTCGAAAATTCATTTGTTATGCCCACTGGTCTTGTCGTGACGAGTGAGCCCTGGCTGAATGCGGATCAAGTTCCTTGTCTCCCACAATCACCATGGGACGAGGAGTAGCATAGTGTCTTTGGAAGAACACATTTTTGCTGCCGGAAAAATTTGGGAGTTACCTTTTAAACGCGGTTATTAAGTTCCATATTCTCAAGGCTCAGTCTCAGTTAAGAGTAAATAAGAGGTGAACAGGCCGGTGGTTTGGATGGGGATGGTGTGACAGGGCTGAAAATTGTGAAAACTATTTCTTCATTTTAACTAATTAGTAGAAATCCTGGTTTAGGGGACTGTGCTCTGAGCTCAGGGGCACATGCCTTTTTATCATCCCTTCCCAGAATCCAACAGTATAATAAGCAATTTATATAACCAGGGGTGCCCAGGTATCACAAGCCGTTTTAGAGATTCCTCATTCCTAGTTATCTCCGTTTTACAAGGGGAGTTTCCATTGTGTTCTCATTCCCCATCTATTCAAGACCAGCTCTGGGGCCCCCAAGCGTGGATCAGAGGCCTCCAGAGCAGCTTCTCCCATCCCCCCAGTTGTGCCTCCAGGGAATATGCTCATGCTCAGTGACCCCGCCCCAAGATGATGGGAGTTGGCCTTGTGTTCTTATTATCTATCTATTCAAGACCACCTCAGGGGCCCCTGATGTAGATCAGGGCCACAGAGCAGCTCATGCGTCACCCAGGGACTAGACTAGCTCATTGGTCCCGGAGATGAGGTCATCAGACTAGCTCAATGGGCCACAGATAGGCTCATAGGGCCTTAAACCAGTTCAAGAAGCCCCAGAACAGTTTAAGGCGCCAGATCACCTCAGGGGCCCTCAAGCCAACTTAAGGGGCTCTCACAAGCTCAGCGCCCAGACCAGCTCAGGGTACCCTCAGAACCTAGATCCGCTCTTGGGCCCCAGATCAGCTCTTGGGGCCCCAGATCATTTCAGGGGCCTCAAGTCAGGTCAGGGGGCAAGATCAAGTCAGGGGCACTAATTCAGCTCAGGAATCCCTCACCAGCTCGGGGCCCAAGCAGTTCAAAAACTCCCCCAGAGCTGCTCAGGGGACACCAGATCGGCCCATAGGGCACCAGATCAGCCTCGGGGACAAGCAATCAGATCAGTGAGGGGCCCTCACCAACCCCTGTGGGCCCAGCTCAGCTCAGGGCCTGGGAGCTGCTCAGGAAATCACGTAATTAACCCAGGAGGCCCGGGTCAGCTTAAAGGGCACCATATTAGCCATGGGGCACCAGACTAGCTCAGAGGGAATAAGATGGGCTCAGGAGACACACTGATGACTCAACAGGCACCAGATCGACTCAGGGGGCATTAGTTAAGTTCAGGAGGCAGTATATCTGCTCAGGGTGCACCAGATCGATCAGCACAGGGGGCATGTTCAATTCAGGGACACTAAATCAGCTCAGGGATCCCTCACCAGCTCGGGACCCAATCAGTTCAAAAGCCCCAGAGCTGCTCAGGAGACACCAGATGCCCATAGGGCACCAGATCAGCTTCGGGGACAAACAATCAGATCAGTGGTCCCCGACCAGCTCGGGAATACCAGATCAAGTCAGGAGGCACTTAATTAGCTCAGGAGCCCCATACCATCTCAGGGGCCCTCATCAGCCTCTGTGGGTCCAGCTCAGCTCAGGGCTTTAGAGCTGCTCATGAAATCACGTAAGGAGGTCCAGATCAGCTTAAATGGCACCAGATTACTCAGGGGGCACCAGACTAGCTCAGAGGGCATCAGATGGGCTCAGGTGGCACCAGATCGATCCGCTCGGGGTCCAGATCAGCTCCCAGCCCCCCAGACTATGGCAGGAGCCTAAATCAGCTCAGGGAGCAACATAACAGCTCAGCGGACACAATATGGGCTCAGGGCCCACCAAACCAGCTCAGGGGGACCAGACCATCTAAGGAGACATCAATAATCAGTTGAGGGGGCACCTAATCAGCTGAAGAGGCACCATATTGACTTAGGAGACAGAATCAACTTGGGGAGGCATGAGATCAGCTCGGGGCCCGAATCAGCTCAAGGGGCACTTAATCAGCTATTAGGGCACCAAACAAGCTCGGAAGCATTAGACTAACTCAGAGGGCATTATATAGGTTCAGGAGGCACAATCATTTGCTCAGTGGGGCACTCGATTGACTCAGGGACACCAGATCAGCTTAGAGGGCAAGTAATCAGCTCAAGGGGCCAAGATCAGCTGAGAGGCCACGAGATGAGCTCAAGGAGCACCAGATTGGCTTCACCCGTACGATTATTGGCGACGATGAGGCATTAGGTGGACACATACTAGGTACCCATACTCTTCCCGGGTGCTTGGAAAGGCGACAGAATGCCCTAGCTGACCGAAAAAGGGATTAGGTTGTCCAACAATAGTTTCAATCGCTACATGGGGTCCAGTTACATCTAGGTTCAACGGTGTAGGGCACTAAATTTCGAGCGGCACGGCCCAAATTGGGTACACCACCTGGCAATCAAAAGGGCACCCCGGCAGTGAAGGGGGCACGTGCCCCCTGTGCCTTCCTGGCTGCACCCCTGGACAGTAGATCAACTCCGGGGGGCATTAAATAAGCTCAGGGGGCCCGGATCAGCTCAAGGGGCACTAAAACAGCTAATAGGGCAGCAGGCAAGCTCGGAGGCATCAGACTAACTTAGAGAGCATCATATAGGTTCAGAAGGCACAATTATATATTCAGGGGAGGGGGACACCAGATTGACTACGAGGGCATCAGATCAGCTCAGAAGGCACATGATCACCTCCAGGGGGCACCAGATGAGCTCCACCCGTACGATTATTGGCGACGATGAGGCATTATCTGGAAACGGATTACGTGCCTATACTCTTCCCGGGTGCTTGGAAAGGCGACAGAATGCTCTAGCTGACCAAAAAGGCACTTAATTGTCAAACAATAGTTTAAATCACTAAATGCGGTCTAGTTCCATCTAGGTTCAACGGCGTAGGGCACTAAATTTGGAGCGGCACGGCCCGAAGTGGTTACACCACCTGGCAATCAAAAGGGCACCCGGCACCGATGGGGGCACGTGCCCCCTGTGCCCCCTGGCTGCGGCCCTGGACAGTAGATAAACTACGGGAGGCATTAAATAAGTTCAGGGGGCCCGGATCAGCTCAAGGGGCACTAAAACAGCTAATAGGGCACCAGGAAAGCTCGGATGCATCAGACTAACTCAGAGAGCATTATATAGATTCAGAAGGCACAATTATTTTCTCGGGGGTGGGGGGCACCAGATTGACTACGAGGGCATCAGATCAGCTCAGAGGGCACATGATCAGCTCCAGGGTTCAAGACCAGCGCTCAGGGGGCACCAGATGAGCTCATGGGGCACCAGATTAGCTCTGCCCATACGATTATTGGCGACGATGAGGCATTATCTGGAAACGGATTATGTGCCTATACTCTTCCCGGGTGCTTGGAAAGGCGACAGAATGCCATAACTGACAAAAAAGGCACTTAATTGTCAAACAATAGTTTAAATCGCTAAATGCAGTCTAGTTCCATCTAGGCTCAACGGCGTAGGGCACTAAATTTCGAGCGGCACGGCCCAAAGAGGGTACACCACCTGGCAATCAAAAGGGTACCCCGGCACCGATGGGGGGCACGTGCCCCCTGTGCCCCCCCGGGCTGCACCCCTGGGCAGGGGTCCCCAGCAGGGGTCCCTAGAGGAGGTTGACCCCTATTGGCGGTGGGTCCTCTAGATGCAGTCGTCCCCAGATGTTGGGGCCCTACGTGCAAGAGGCCCACACGAGCGGGGGCCCATCAGCTGGGGTCCCTAGGATATCTTGTCCCCTTTTTTGGTGAGCTCCCTAGATGTAGTCGGCCCTAAACGTCAGGGCCCCCGTGTGCAGGGACCCCCACGAGCAGGCATCGTCAGGAGCAGGAAGCCCCGCAACGTAGGGGCCCACGGGAAGAAGCCCCTGTAGCAGCCTTCAGGGGTAGGGGGACCAGAGGCTGGCGGCCACACATCTAATTACAATCGGCCCTTTGTTCAGGAGACCTTCTGGTGGCAGCCGGTTTCAGAAGCAGGGCCCCAAAGGGGAAGAACCCCCTAGTGGAAGTCGGCCCCATCAGCTGGGGTCCCTAGGATATCTTGTCCCCTTTTTTGGTGAGCTCCCTAGATGTAGTCGGCCCTAAACGTCACGGCCCCCGTGTGCAGGGACCCCCACGAGCAGGCATCGTCAGGAGCAGGAAGCCCCGCAACGCAGGGGCCCACGGGAAGAAGCCCCTGTAGCAGCCTTCAGGGGCAGGGGGACCAGAGGCTGGCGGCCACACATCTAATTACAATCGGCCCTTTATTCAGGAGACCTTCTGGTGGCAGCCGGTTTCAGAAGCAGGGGCCCACAGGGGAAGAACCCCTAGTGGAAGTCGGTCCCAGGGGCAGTGGGCCCAGAAACAGCCGCCCCTATTGGCAGTAAGAATAAGTGAGCAGACCTCTAGCTGCAATCGGCCTCAGGTGCTGGGGTCCCGGCGAGCTGGGGAGAGGACCCACGAGCAAGGAGCCCAAGGATCAAGAAGCCCCTTGGAGTAGAGACCCGCTTAGAGCAGTTTTCAGGGACTGCGGGCCCCGGAGGCAGGCGACCACACAGGCAATGGCCATCTAGCTTCAATCGGCCCCTGGGGCCAAGGGACCTTCTGGTATTTCAGAAGCAGGGGCCCACGGGAAGAAGCCGCTAGTGGAATTTGACCCCAGGGGCAGTGCACCCAGAAACAGAGGCCCCTATTGGCAGTCAAAGTCAGCGAGCAGGGCCCTTCAGAGCCAGAGGACCCCCTAGCTACAGTCAGTTCCAGGCGTGGGCACCCCGCAAGCAGGAGGCCTTCACAAAAAGGGGCCCAAGAGCAGGGGAGTTACGAGGTGGTACCCCAAGAGCAGGAATCCTCCTGAAGTAGGCGCCTTCTTGTGGAAGTCTTCAGGGGCAGGGGGCCCAGGAGTCAAGTAGTCACACAGGCAAGGGCCAACTAGTTACAGTCGGCCCCTCGGAGGCCCTCTAGTGGCAGCCGGTTTTAGAAGCAGGGGCCCCCAGGGATTTTTTCCGCCTATGGTCTACCTCCTCCTCTCTGGATTCCCTATGCCTTGCTTTCTGGGCCGGTCTACTTTCCTTCCCTATATGCGCCTCTGCCAGGAATATATTACTCTGGGGAACTCCCTATTCCCCCTTGAATCCGCCCATAATAAGTATGCTTTGCTGTAGGTACCTCCACTGTGTTTTGTTTTACGTGGGCCTGGTCTACTTTCCCGCCTCTAAATCCGCCTATATCAATTATGCTTTGTTATATAGGACCCTCATCTAGTTACCCTCCTTTAAATCCGCCAATGATCTGTATCCCCATGCCTGAATGCGCCTATGCCAACTCTGTGGTGAAGCACTACAGTTTTATCCTGAATCTGCCTATGTCAATCATGCTTTGTTTTATAGAACCCCCGTCTACTTCCCCTCCCCTGAATTCGCCTATGGTCTGCTTCCCCTTCCTCGGATGCACATATGCCAAAGGTTCCTTGTTGCGTGGTGCGCTGCAGCAATGCCCCTCCTGAACCCGGCTATGGCAACCACGTTGTGATCTACAAGGCCCGTCGTGCTTTTTGCGAGAGACTGCCCCATCTTCCCCTACTGCATCCGCCCATGATAAGTAAGCTTTGTTTAATAGAACCCCATCTACTTGTCCGCCCTTGGACCCACCAATGATTCGCGCCCTCATCCCGGCATGCCACTATACTAAGGATCCTTCGTTTTGTGGTGAACCCCAATAATTTTCCCTCCTTAATCCTCTATGACAAGCACGTTGTGATCGACATGGTCCATGGGCTGTATTTTGCGAAACTCCGCCCCATTCCCACATTTCTCCTCTTGAATCGGCAAATGACATGTATGCTTTGTTCTCGTGTGACCCGTCTACCTTCCCTCCCCTGAATACGCCTATGAGAGAAATATTCTGCTTTATACGAGCCCGTCTACTTCGCCTCTCCTGTATTCCCCTATTGTCTGCTCTCCTTTCCCCGGGTGCACCTATGCCAATGATTCCTTGCTCTGTAGTCGGCTGGAGCAATTCCTCTTCCTGAATCCACCACTGGAAAGCATGCACTGATCTACAGAACCCATGTGTCATGCTTTTTTTAACCCACTACCCATTTAAAAGGTAGGCAGAAGTGCCCTTCCGTACCCATGCGACCAAACTACACATTTTCCAGTTGTAAATTTGGGACATGTATGTTAATATCTGGCTTGAAGGTCGCACCACTCCCCGCTCCATTTATTCTTTGCTTTACAAATGAAAACAAAAGTTGTTTACTGAGTATTTCCCCAAGCCTCTCCCGAAAAGAATAGTAGAACTAGTAACATTCGAGAGAAACTTGGGCACTCTAAAGTTGGTATTAGTGGATTAAAGTTTTTCAGGGTTAAATAAGAACCTCATAAAAATAAGAAAAAGAAGAAAAAAATTGGTCAGTCAATGGCTATGAGAAAACTAGGCAGCGAGATGAAAAAGAATCACAAAAAGAAAGTATTTGATAGCTTGATTTTTTTACCTGAATCCATTTACTATTGATTCCCCTCCTGGGATCGATACTGGTTCCTAAAATTTTCTCTAATAATTTTCTTTAATGTATATTTCTGCAATGGAACATCATCAAGATTTGGAAAATCGGACATATTATCTGGTTCCACGCTTTTGGAGCTGAACATGATATTGAAAATGATCTGTAGTTCGTTGTTGCTAAAGGAACATGAAAATGTTGTACTAGGCGAGTGTTTGCAGGACGATGATATTGGAAGAGTGATGAGACTGCAAATGGTAGTGATTGGCTTAAAAATTTTGATAGAATTATAATTTTCTGTTCAGTAATAATATCATTGAGTTGTAACAAGTTAAGTTCAACAAAAAGTCCATTTGTAGGATGGTAAAAAGGTTTCTTCATAATTATTCGAACTGCCCTTTTTTAAGTTTCATTAGCTTATCTAAATGCGTTTGATAATTGCTTCCCCATACAACTGCGCAGTAATTGAAGTATGGTAGCACAAGAGTGTTATATAGACAGATAAGTTCTCGTGATTCTAAATAATATTTTGCTCCACTCATTATTCCCAGATTTCTACTGATCAGAGCTGCCATGTTGGCCACATGAGCATCCCATTTCAAATTATCATCTACCAGGACGCCTAAATACTTAACCACTCTTTCTTTTCCTATTTCGACCCCATTCAGTTTTATTTTAATGTCAGTAAAGTCGCTTTTAGAATAAATTTGGTAGTGTGATTTCTCAGCGTTAAGCGACAGACGGTTTGATTGAAACCACTGCGTTACTTTTGGTAGAAGAGTGTTTATTTTTTGTTGCAGAAGGTTTTGATTTTCCGCTGTTACTACAATGGCTGTATCGTCGGCAAAATGATAAAAGACGGCCTGTTCCGAAACACGATATAAATTATTCACATATAGAATAAACAAAAGTGGGCCCAATATCGAGCCCTGTGGTACTCCCGTGGTGACTATTTTCCGATCTGAGAATATATCAGTAAATTTAGTCAATTGACACCTATTTTTCAGGTATGAACACACGATGTCATAAATTTTTCCACGAACTCCAAGAAATTGTAATTTTTCTAAGAGTATTCCGAAACTAACAGTATCAAACGCTTTTTTAGATCTAGAAAAATTCCGCAAGAAATCTCACCTCTTTCTAAACATTCCGTAACAGTGTCGTATAAATGGGCAATTGGCATAAAGGAGCTATGTAGCTTTCGAAACCCAAATTGTAATTTCATCATCATCATAGTTGGGGTTTAAGGGCGCGTCGACTGCAGTGGTCATATTGCGCCCATAACTTAGCATATTGCGCACAGAGGAAAGACATGTAGATATATAACGAGACTTTTCGAGTTAGGTAGTAAGATAGGTCACTGTGTCTTGAAAGGTGCTGTACTTGTAGAGTGACATGTGTGAATCGAGGGTCAAAAGATACTGGTTCACGTTATATGTCTATGTCGGCGAGTAAATTACGTTGAAGTCAACACTTCTTAGAAACGATATTATGTCGGAGAGCTCCACGGTTCGATTAATTTGTAAAGAATGTTGTTTGCGTCTAAATATTTAACTATGTATTGATGCAATATCTTCTCCAGAATTTTAGAGAAGATTGGAAGTAAAGATATAGGTCGATAATTGTTGAACCTATCCTTGTCTCCAGATTTATGAATCGGAATAATCACCGCAATCTTTAGCAAATCTGGAAATATTCCAGTTGATAAGCAGAGATTAAAGAAGTGTGCCAAGTTACTTAAACAACATTGGTATGTCGATTTTAAGATCCTAGAACTTATCCTATCTATTCCTCCTCCAACAGCATTTAAAGACTTTATTATATTTTCGATTTGCTCATTATTTGTTAAGAGATTATTCCGAAATGCATCATATGTAGGTGGCTGCAAGTAGTCAACTGCACTTTTGTCCGAGGGAGGAATCTTTTCTTCTAAAGTGGTACCAACGGAGCTGAAGAAATCATTAAAACCATTTGCAATCTCCTCGTTATATGTCAGTGTTCCTTGGCCAGTTTTGAATGTTACCGGATAGTCATTATTTTTATGTTTCTTATTAATTAGTCCATTTAGTAATTTTCATGTTTCTTTTCCATTTCCTTCATTTGCATCAAAAGAGTCTCTGTAATATTTTCTCTTTGCTTCTCTAGTGATTCCTGTCAGAACGTTACGGTATCTTTTATATGATTCTTCTAGTTGTTCTAGTTCTGGGTCATTCTGGTTTTTAAGCTTTTTGGAAGTATACTTTTTGAACAATCTGTTTTTGTGGTTTATGCATGCCAAAATTCTAGGCGATATCCAGGGCTTAATCGCAGTTCTTCTCCTACTTGGTGTAAATGTTTTCGAAAAATAGTTTATTTCGTTCTGAAATGTATTTATGAGCATTCGACATGCGATATTAGGATCTGTGATAGCATTAAAGTTGTTTAGATTACTAGATATGTATGTTCTCAGTTGGTTAATCTTAGTGTTGTCGAAAACCGTGATACGATTTAGGCATTTGTTTTGTGTGTTTTGAGTGTCTTCCTGAAGAGTCATGAATATAGGTAAATGATCAGAAATGTCATCTAATATTATACCAGATTGATTAACTAAGTTGATATCACTTGTAAAAAAGTTGTCTAAGAGGGAGGGCTCACTCGTGCCCATTCTTGTCGGTTTTGAAATTGTGGGTAAAAAATTGCAGGAAGACATTATATTAAAGAACTTGGAAGACTCCTTATCATTTGGCAGTTTCCAAAAGTAAAGTTGAAGTCCCCTGCCAAAATCTGCAGCTTATTGCTTTCCAGTTTATCCCTCGCCCGGGTGGGGGGTCTTTTAGACCCCCCTCGGGTTTTTCCAAAGTGACCAAAAAACGGCGGCGCGCAGCGCCGCCAAACTTGGTTTAGCTGTTTCTTCATCATTTTTACATCTTTCCTGAAAATTTTGGCTCAAGGTCATATCAGGTCAGGTCACCAGATCAGGTGAAGTGACCTCACCTCAAAAAATACTTAGGACGGCATAACTAAAAGAAGGGTTAATCGATCAAGTTGAAACTCATACCACATCTTGGGCCCACCAGGAGCTACAACATTTGTTCCGGGATTTTTGATATTGGTGACCTAAGGTCATGTGCAGAGCATGACCTCCCCATTGACAATGCATGGGGAAAATCACGAAATGAGCTTTTCTCAGTAAGTATGGATGGAATCAACTTCAAACATCGGTTGCGACTTGCTCTTAGCCCATTTCTGAAGCTGATATCAAAATTTTTGACTTGTGACCTTTAAAAGGTCACCTTAGGTCAAATAAGCATTTTTTGGTGTTTTTCTCTATAAATTTTGAATAAACTAAGATAGAGCTTTTATTTTGTCACCAAAGTGTTTGTATAGTCACTGGAAGTCAAATGATATACATCATGACTATACCAGGTCAAGTTGGGTCAGACCGTTGACCTGGGTCAGGTCAAATTCTTAAATTTGACCTGGCATAGCAATATCATATATCATTCGATTCGTATTGATGAGAGGATTGCAATGGTGCATAAACTATGGCTGTATCTTGTTTGGTTTGGAAGCTATTAGCGAAAAAGTAAACGCCTTTATGCATGGGTGGCTATGGACATTCCCAAGAATATGCCCAATATTTAGTGACCTGTAGCTCCCTAGGCTTTGACCTGAAACGAAAATGAATGCCATTGTAATGAAAGCGCATCTTAAGAGCTTTCGAATGGTGTTAGAAAAATGTTTCTAGCTATCATAGTTTCTGAGATATAGGAGGTTTTCTTAGTACGCCTCATATTAGCGATTTTGACCTATTTTGACCTCTGGTGACCTTGATATTGACCTGACAAGAAAAATGACCGAAGTATTTTCGATATCATTTTCGAAGAGCTTTCGATTGCCGTTTTGCACTTTTTTCTAGCTCTCTTAGTTTTTGAGATCGTGGGGGGTCTTTTTTAGCCCCCCCCACCAGGGCGAAGGTGGCTCGTACCCGCCACCGGGGCAAGGGTTATCGAGGAGCTTTTCAACACCTTCCAGGAACACATCGTTATTATAATTTGGGGGTTTATAGACTTCCCCGAAAATAATATTTTGCTGTATATGTCCAGTTTTTAATGTTACTTCTGCAAATGTTGATTCTGCCAAAATTCCTTCTAGATCATTTCTGTGTTTGCATTCATATTGCCTATTCACGTATATTGCGGTACCACCTCCACCCTGTGTTGAATTTCTACAAGAGGCAAACATGGTATAATTGTCTAACTCGAAATATTTTTCAATTTCCTTTCTAAGCCATGTTTCAGATATGGAAATAATAGACCAATCTATAGCTGATTTTTGCAAAAGTTGTTTAATTTCGTCAAACTTGTTCTTGAGGGACCTAGCATTTAAATGTAGAACTGAAAATCCTTTATGGCCTAAAACTGGAATGGGTAGCTCATGATACGTACATCGAGATGATACTCTAATAAAGGCTGAATCTGGATTAATATCATTCTCAAGAAAAGCGAATTCATACGGGTTTCGAGCTTCACTTGTCATTTAAGGTGCCGCGATTGTTCAATTCTGAAAATGCAAATTGATCATTTGGTCATATTGCGATAGGATATTTCCAGTTTTCATAACAACATCATGGTGGTATCGTGAAAAATCGTAAGGATAAAATTCAAAGCTAACCAGCTCACCATCATCTCCAAATCTTGATCCAGGAAATGCAGACTTTGATGTGTGGAATCCATGTCTACCATTTAGCTTTTCTTCTTTGGGACTTTCTTTGTTTTTGTCGCTTTGTGGTGATGGTGTTTTCCCAGGTGAGTTTTTATTTTTGGGGTACCGAAAGTATCACAATGTTCATCAGACCTACCCTTTTCCCGTTCCTCCTCCGCCCCAAGCAGTACTTCTGTCTGTGCCTTCACTCCATCTGTTTCCGAATCTGCCTTAGTACCACATGCATGTCCAGCCCCGCCCTGTAACACCTCATCTGCCGCACCTTCCCCAGAGCTCCCGTGTTTGTTCCCCTGTGTTTCTCCTGTTTGTGTACTTTTTTCTCATCGTCTTTACATTGGCTAGCAGTCTCCCGCTCTTCACTCGCCATGTTTGCGTTCCTAGGTCCATGCACTTCCTCCTTCGCTCCCTCCCCTGCTTTCGCTAGTACTGTTGCATGTGACCTTTCAGCCTGGTTCGAATTTTGCCCCTCCCCATTCCCGATGTCATTTTCCGATGTGGCCACGGTGTTGGATGGGAGACTGCTGTGTTCACGTGAGGCATGCTCAGTCCCAACTTTTACTGCCTCGCTGTAGGCCTTCGGTTGTGCAGCGATTTTGTCCCGGATGTCATCAGCACTCCAGTCAGGCTTCAGTAGCATGGGAGGGAGGTCTTTCCCGCTCTTTATGTATACTTGTCCCTGTTGGGTCCAGTATGAGGTGATGATTTTTTCCTTTTTTAGAGCTACACACTTTTCCACTAACTTGGCCTTTGAAATTGTCAGAGATTCGTGAATGTATAGTCCTCTCTTGGTTTTGTCTTTCGGAACTCTTTTGCTGTAGATAGTGTTTCTAATTTCTTTGTTGTTGAATCTGATGATTATAGACTTTCCAAATTTCAACCAATGAGCAGTGTTTATGTGCCAATTTTCTAATTTTACTCCTGTGTGAAAGTATATTAGTCGTGCCACCTCACTTCTCAAACTAGCCCCGGGACGCAGGTCAAGAGCTCCCCTTAGGATGAGGCAATCCTGGCGGCTGTAGGCCTCAGCATCCTCTGCCATTTGCATGGCCACTTCAACCTTGGCTTCCAGTTGCATTATATGAGCCCTCTGTTCCTCCACCAGTCGTTTTAGCACATTCAAATCACCCTTGTCTGACATTGCTCATGAAAGTTAGATAAACAGTTAATTAACCAAATAAAGTATCCTCGCCGGTACTAGACCACTCAAAATTCCTTAAACTGCGAGACTACCTTGATAAACAATTCAATGTGTGCCAAAACTGAACCGGAAAGAAACAACAGCATATGTTTCAGGATATTTGAGAATGTAGGAATATGTCGAAATTAATTCAATAGTGTCGATACAAGCAAGAAATTAGAAATAGATATTCGGAAAGGAACAAAATAGGAAGGAGCCCAGCGCCCGCCACCGCCCGCACGGCCGCACCCCGATCACAGCAGCCGGTCAGCGGGTCAAGCCGATCCACCTCGCAGCGCCACCGGGCACGTCCGCACCCGACCGCGGCCAGCGCCAGACTTTGCAGGACACTGTCCCATTTCTCCTCTTGAATCCGCCTACTGCATGTAGGCTTTGCTCTACAGTGACCCAGTCTCCTATCCGCCCTCCCCACTCCCTTGAGTCCCTGGATACGACTATGGCAAGAATACTTTGCTTCATGGTACACCGCAATAGTTTCCCCAACCTGAATTTGCCTGTGTAAGTACACTTTGTTCTTCTCCGGCACGGTTTCTTCCCCTCCCCTGAATCCGCCTATGATATTTTTTTTATTTGACAAAGGCCCCCGTCAACTTCCACTCCCCTTGAATACGCCCATGCCAAATTTGCGCTTTGTTTTACGGCAGCCCATCCACTTCCCCTCCCTGAATCCGCGTATGGCAAGCATGCTTTGTTTTATAGAATCCTCGTCTACTTTCATTTTCCTGGAGCTGCCTATGGCTTACATGCTTACCTCCCCTGCGATTCATACAGTGGCTATTTTGATCATGTGTTTCTCCAAAAGTGTAGAATATTTGAGCAGGTGGACCATTTGAACGGTGGTACATCTCTACTTCGTCAGTTTTACTCACTTTTAGAAACCTCCAACTCCCTAGAGGTTTTTACTTACCGGTGGGCCCTATGAACGGTGGCCCCTTTGAACGGTGGACACTTTGAACGGTGGACCCTTTGAACAGTGGACCTTTTGATATAGACCCATCTCTCAATTCGGGGTCTCAAAGTGTCTCAAATCCATGTTGAAGGTATGGGAGGCAGTATCAATTAAGTCTCAAATGTTTCAAACGCGTGCACTAACAATGGGCCAATTGCGACCATTCGATACTGCATTTGAGACAATTGAAACGCCGGCAGTCTTAAATGAGCTTTCCCCCACCGCCACTAGGGCGGCGGCTGTGCAGGCGTGCACCCAGCATGCGTCGGCAGCGTGCCGGGCGACAGGGCGACAGCGGTGGTGACGAGACGGAGGGAGGAGGTGGAAGGGAAAGTATTGACAGGTCTGCCCGCGCAATTGCAACCGTGCGTTGCTTCTAGCTGAAGCCGCTGTCAAGTGCTAGCATCCAAGCCTCGGGTGAGCTGCGCTGAACCATTGGTAGCAATCAATTTCGGTACATTAATGTTAGTTGCCCATCGACAGGCAGTGTCGGATCAAGAAAATCATCCGGTGGGGGAGGGCTAGTGGGCCCAAGCCTCACCCGCCAGTACCTCGGGCAGCCCCTCGCCTATGTATTAACACGCGCATTGACGGGGGTCTGAGCCACCTTCGCATTGACGGGGGGGGGCGGGTACCCGCCCCTCCCTAAGATCTCGAGAATCACGGTAGGTAGCGAAAAACGGTAAACGGTGTTGGGCTTCCCATCCACTTTTCCATCGAAACATTTGAACCATTTTTTGTCAGGTCACATTTAAGGTCACGAGAGGTCAAAACATGCCGTCATAGGGATAAGATGTAAATTCAGTTTTTCGGCTATTACATCTGAACAAGTAAAGATAGAGCAAAACTACTTGAACTATATGAATCCTCTCAGCAAGCCGAATCGAACGATATATAATTTGGCCTTGCTAGGTCAAATAAATTTGACCTGACCTGAGGTCAGGTCAGAGTCAAATTATATAAAATGCATATCATTAGAACTGCAAACCCCAGGCGAGTCTAATGCAGCTAAAATAAATGCTCTATCACCATCCGTTACTGAGTTATTCTGTAAAAACCATTTTTCCCATGTATTTCCAATGGAGAGGTCATACCTCGTACCTGACCTTAGGTCATCGATATAAAAAATACCGGAACATATCTTAGAGAACTCGGTGGGGCCATTATGTGATATGAGTTTCAATCGGATAAGTTCACCCTGCTCCGACTTATGCTATCTTAAACTTTTTTGAGGTCGGGTCACTTGACCTGTACTGGTAACCTGACCTGAGATGACCTAACCTTAAAATTTTTACAGAAGTTGTAAAAATGATGAGGGGAAATGTATTCAAAGTACGGTGGCGCTACGCGCCGCCGTTTTTCTGCTATCTCCGAAAAACCCGAGGGAGGCGGGTACCCGCCCCTGTCAATGCGCGTGTTAACTATAGGAGCTCGGACATTTTGGGAGGGGGGCTTGAGCACCCTCCCCAAGCCCCTATGAACTCACCACTGTCGACAGGGATATTGGCAACATCTTCCCGTATGGGATCATGAGTTCACAATTAATTTTTCTAACGTATTTAATTGGTTTCATCCGTACTGCGCAAGGCTACCAGCGACAACTAGTTTCGTAGTGTTGAATAAGGTGGTGCGGGTAAAGGGTGCCATAAGTCCTCCCCTCCCCCGAGGAAGAGGGGTGAAGTAAACGCAACGTGGATTAATAAATAATGAAAAACAACTTTTGGCTTCATTTGGCTATGGTTTCAGCATTCTTGAAGCCTATCTTAGTACCCATTGCCTCGCTTCATTAATTTACCGTAATAAAATATAATCAACCACGCTAACTTGGAACACCGTTTCCTGGCTTTGGCAGATACAAAGGGGGGCGGGATAGGTGAGCTCGAACCCGCGAAATTTCAGAGTGCTTGTAGTTAATGCATAGGCGGAGGCTGTTCCGAGTGGTGGGGGGCGGGGCTCGAGCCCTCTAGCCCACCCCCGCCTCGAAATATTGTCCTGAATCCGCCACTGTTTCTGGGTTAATAGAGACACGCAAATGTTTCAAATTTTCAATGGACGTAGCCAAAACTCTGCACTTGCTTCAACTCATTGGCGGACGCAGGGGGTCCGGCCATGGCCCCCAATGCGCTAGAAGGGGCCAAACTATCTTTTGCCCCCCCCAAACGCCGGAAAAAGGTTTTGAAAAAGATGTTAGTAAAATTGCGTTGGTCTAGATCTGATGGGCTTTCGATGAGCATAACGAGAATTTGCACTGCCTTTCCCAATGTTAATCGAGATTCGGGGTAGCATATCTCCTCCCCACCCCGAGGCCAATGGTTAAACAAAATTTTGCAGATATGCACAGATTATTTGAGAAAAAACTCTTACGTTCATTTTGATATCCATTATAGCTTTCTTGAATCACATATCAATTCCTCTAATGCTGTTTGGCTGCTTTAACTGTGTTTTAACTGTATAAACCCTGCAACATGGATCACTGTTCCGGGGTAAAAAAGACTCGGAGAGCTTTGCAAATTTGTGTGAAGGTAGCCAATGCTATGCTCTTAGTTTGAGTAAAATTGCATTGTTCTGGAGCTGATAGAATTTGGGTGAGCAAGGCAACAACATTGACCGCTTCTGCAAATGCTGAATGAGGTCGGGAGACCGTATCTTCACCCTAGATGCCAGGGGATAAACCAAAGGCTGCCAAGTTGATATCATAATAACGACCAGCCTACTAGCTTGATCTGGTAACTTTCTGTGCACTGTTTAAGCTCATCCTCCAACTCCATAGCCCTGTTTCATGATTTTGCCGTATTAAAGCTTTATTTAAAACAGCACCTTGCAGCATCACTGCCGGGTTAATTAAGACACGTAAGGCTTTGGAATTTTGCGTGAAGGTAGCCAATGATCTCCACTTTGTTTTACTAAAACTACATGGTTCCAGATCTAAAAGATTTTTGGAGAGCAGGGCCACTATATTGATTCTTCCTGCTAATGCTAAATAAGGTTTGGGCCAGCTTTATCCTGCCCCAGAGGCAACGGGATATACACAACGCTACAGGGATTACAAGATAATGGAGAATATACTCTTACCTGCATCTATTTACCGTTTGAGCATTCTTGGAGCTTATCTTACCATTTAGCCCTGTTCCGTAATTTTGTCGCATTAAATGTGTCCAACACGCAAATTCATAAAACCGTTCCTAGGTTATTGAAGACCTATGGGGCGTTGAAATATTGAGAAGATGTAGTCAAAGCACTTTATTTAGCTCGAAGAAAATAACATTGACTAAACATGATATGCTCTTGGTGAACAGGGCAGCAAATTGCACTACGTTGCAAATGTTAAATAAGGTTGTGGTCATCTTATCTTCCCTTCCATTTAGCGGTGGTTCCATAAAACTCCACAAACACATGGATGACTTAAAGCCAACCATCAACTTCATCTGATACCCATTATAGCTTTATTGAAGGATATATTAATGTCTGTAATGCCGTTTGAGTGTTTTACCGTGTTAATACCGTATTAAACACTGAAACTTGTAACATTGTTCCGGGGAAATAAAGACGCGGATACCTTTGATATTTTGCGAGAACGTAACCGATGTTGTTTATTTAGTTTGAGTAAAAGTGCATTGTTCTAGAGCTGATAGTGAGAACGGCCACAATATGGCTGCTATGGCCTATATACTGCTGCTGCTAACGTTACTCGTAAATAAGGTTGGCTGATCCGTATCTCCCCCAGAATACCAAGGATTAAACCAAACGCTATAGATAGGATTTTATCATGGAGAGCAGTTAACTTGTTTTATCTGGTAATTTTTTAGCATTTATAAACATATTTCCATAACCGTAGCAATGCTTCATGATTGTGCCGCATTAAACCTAAATTAAATACGCCAACCTGCAACATCGCTGCTGGGCTAATACCCACGTGTAGAGCTTATACATTTTTCGTGAAGGTAGTCAATGATCTACACTTCGTTTTTGTATCACTTCATTGTTCTAGATCTGATAGGTTTTTGGTTGGCATGGCCACAATATTGACTACTTTTACAATGATAAATAAGGTTGTCGCAGCTTGTCCTCCTGCCACAGGCCAGGGGTAAAATACAACGCCACAGAGAAACCGTTTGTCTAAAACAAGCTTTTAGCCTCATCTCATATACATTTCAGTTTTCTTGGAGCATATATTGATGCATGTAATGCTGTGTGACTGTTTTTTACCGTGCTAAAACCGTATGTATTAAACACCACAACTTGCAGCATCGTCCCTGCGTAATAAAAGCGTTTAGAGCGCCGAAATGTTGAGCGAAGGTGGTAAGAGACATGCACTTAGCTTGAGTAAAGCTACAACGTTCTAGGTCTGATTGGTTTTTAACGAGAATGGCCGTGATATTGACTTTTTCTGCTAATGGTGAAGAAGGTTGGGGGCTGCTTATTACATTTCCCTACAGGACAGGGGTCAAATAAAACATTGGCGGACGCAGGGAGGGGCATTCTAGCCATGCCCTCCCCAAAGCGCTGGAAGGGTGGCCAAACTATCTTTTTCCCCCAAACACCGAATAATTTTTTGAAAAAGGTGTTTACCCTAGGTCTGTCCAGCAAACAAATCTTTGCTCCCCCATCCCCGCCCAGGCGGAGCAATCTTGTACTTGGAGAGGTAGCTTATACTAGGTGTCGAGCACCAAAATTGCACGTCCCCCCTCTCCCAGGAGGAGAGGCAGACATGGACTTGGCCACCAAAACTCCGTTCTGCGTCCGCCCCTGAAATAAAACGAGACAGAGACACTTGTGGTATGTATGTACAGCGAAGCTTAACATCATTTCATTTCAATTTGAGGTTTCTCGAAGCATATATTAATGCTTGTAAGGCTGTTTGGCTTTTTTTTACCGTATTAAAGTTGTATTAAACCCTGCAAGTTGCAACATAGTTCCTGGGCTCACAAAGTCACGCAGAGGGTTGGAATTCTGAGCCAACATAGACAAAACAATGTGCTTAGGCTGGATACAATTACATTGGTAGGATAGGAATATGATACGCTTTTGGTGGGCATGGCAGCAAGTCGCAGTACATTTCCCATTAGTGTTAAATACGGTTGAGGACAGCATATCTTCCCTCCAGATTTCAGGGGTTAATGGAAACGCTATAAGAAGACATTGATTATTGAAAGCGAAAAATCTCTTTCATTGCATGCATATTTGAGCTTTCTTGAAGCATATATTAATGCCCGTAATTTTGTTGTACTGTTTCTACCGTGTTGAACACATATTAAACGCTGCAGATTGCAACGTGATTTGTGCAAAAACAGAAACCCGCAGAGGTATTTGAATTTGCGTGAACGTAGCCAAGGCACATAAATTAGTTTGAATAAAATTACAATGATCTAGAGCTATCCCTGCTTCATAAATATCACATTTAAAACTTTTATAAACAAGCCAACGTGAAATATTGTTCCTGGGATAATAAGGATGTGAAGAGCTTTCAAATATGGCGTGGACGTAGCCAAGGCTTTTCTTTTACTGTGAGGTAGAGCACACTAGCTTGGAACAGATGGGTTTTTGGGGCGCATAACCACAAGTTGTGCTCAGTTTTGTAATGTTAAATAAGGTGGGGGTGCCGTTTAGTTCCTCCAGAGGCTAGTGGCTAAACAGGACACTACAGGGGACGATTGTATGAGGAAAAGCTGGATCTCACCTTCATCTGGCTACCGTTTGAATATGTTTGAAGCTTACTTTAATACCCCTAGCCCTGCCTTATTATTTTGTAGTAGGTACCTACTAAATATGCATTAACACTTACATTGACGGGGGAGTACCCGCCCCCTCGTGTTTTTTCGGAGATAGCAGAACAACAGTGGCGCGTAGCGCCGCCGTACTTGGCATACCTTTTCTCTCATCATTTTTACAACTTATGTGAACATTTTTAGGTTAGGTCATCTCAGGTCAGGTCACCAGTACAGGTCAAGTGACCTGACCTCAAAAAAAGATTAAGATAGCATAAGTCGGAACAGGGTGAATTTATCCGATTGAAACACATGTCACATAATGGGCCCACCGAGTTCCCTAAAGTATATTCCGGTATTTTTTATATCAATGACCTAAGGTCAGGTACCAGCCATGGCCTCTCCGTTGGAAATAGATGGGAAAATGGTTTGGCTGAACAAATCAGTAACGGATGGTGATAGAGCGTTTATTTTGGCTGCATTAGACTTGCCTTGTCTTTGCGGTTCTAAAGATATGCATTTTATATGATTTGACTTTGAAGTGACCTCAGGTCAGGTCAAATCCTTGATTTGACCTAGTAATGTCAAATTATATATCATTCGATTCGGCTCGCTGCGAGGATTCATACAGTTCAAATTGTTTTGCTCTATCTTTATTTGTTCAGATGTAATGGCCGAAAACCTTCATTTGCATGCTATCCCTATGACGGCATGTTTTGACCCTCGTGACCTTAAATGTGACGAGGCAAAACAAAAATGGTACAACTATTTTCGATGGAGAAGTAGATGGGCTCACCCAACGCCGTTTACTGTTTTTCGCTACCTACCGTGGTTCTCGAGATCTTCGAGGGGGATGGTACCCCCCGTCAAAGCGAAGGTGGCTTAGAGCCCCGTCAATGCGCGTGTTAAGCATGTCAGCTGGCAACATCACTGCTGGGTTAATATATATGCGCAGGGCTGTGAAATAATGAGTAAACAAAGCAAAAGCTTTGAACTTGGCTGCAGTCAATATACAATTGTCTAAAATTGATTGGTTTCTCGCGAGCATGGCCATGAGCTAAACTCATTTTTGTAGCGTTGAGTAAGGTGGTCTTATCCGGGGGCGTAGCCAGGATTTTGCTCAGGGGGTGGCCCCCAAAATAGGTCTGTGCGACAGCACCAAAAGGGCCTTGATGGATAAAAAGGGCCCTGCTTGTTACAGAACAGAGTGCTGAAGAGGGCTTAAGAGAGCCCTGTCTGGTGCGAAATTTGAAATTTGGCCACGGAGCATAGTGCAGGAGAGCCGCGCTTCGCGCGGCCCGTGCCCTCGGGGGGGAGGCGGCTGTCCCTGTCGCCCCTCTCCCTTGACTACGCCCCTGGTCTGTCTAATTTGAATTGTTACTGGCAGGTGCGCAACATCACATGCATATGCCGAGGATTTGAATAAATATCGAGCTCACACGTGTAAGGTTATACACTGGGATGTACCCAGGGACGGCGGATTCCGTGGGGCAGGTTGTGCAGTTCACATCAAGAAAATATTGAGGGTGTGCAACAGTATCTTTTTGCACACCCGGCTTTTTATTTGGTCCGGGGAGGCCCCACTCCCGCCCCGGATTTCGTCGGTGCCCCCGGCCGGTTAAGGGAAATCAGACCTAAACACCACCTACTTGAAGAGGTAAGATCCTCCGTGTAAAATAAAATACACTTTAAAATATGAATGACAGTCCCTTCCTGACATCAAAACTGACCCATAGAGAGCAACCACCCCCCCCTGGCGAGAAAAGGTGTCCCATCTGGATAACATATATAAGCGCCCTTTGACAGTAAAGGCGCCCCCTGAACAGCAGTGGCGCCCCTGGACAGAAAAAGGCGTCCCACTTAGAAGAGTAACGGCGCACCTGATTAGGATAGGCGCCACCTGATTAGCACAGGCGCCCACTGGATAAAAAGGTACCCCTCCCCCCACAGAGCAAAGGTGACTCCTCTGGATAGCATAGGCGCCACCTGGACGTCAGAGGCATGGACAGCAAAAGGCAACCCCCCAACCCACAGAGCAAAATCACCCCTGGACAGCATAGGTGCCGGTTGGATGGAAAGGCGCCCACCCCCCCCCCCGAGGGAAGCTACCCCTTGGAAGCAAAAACACCCCCCCCAAAGAAAAGGAGCCTCCTCTGGAAAGCAAAGGCGCCACCTCTGGATAAAATGGGTACAATTGGATAGCAAAGGCACCCCCTGAACAGTTGAGGTGTGTCCTGGACTGCGAGAGGTGCCCCTAAGAAGAGTAATTGCTCTTAAAGGCCTTTAAAGGCATCACTGGATAGCGTAGGCACCCTCTGTTTAGAATAGGAGCCCCTGGTCAGCAAAAGCCACCCCTTCCCTCCCACACACACACACAGAGAAAACGGGCCCTCTCTGGATAGCAAAGGCGCCCCCCCTCCCTCCTGGAAGGAAGGCGCCTCCTCCCAAAAACCTTGCACACCCTTTCAAAAGCGGAATCCGCTGTCCCTGGATGTATACATCCAGGGACAACAACGGTATACCGTTCCTTGTGCAATGGTAAACCGTTTATGTATGCAACAGTATACCGTTCCTTGTGCTGCTGAGTGCGCCACTGGACTCGTTCCGCTCTGGTGGCCAGCTTTCCAAACAGGGGCAAAGACCTCCAATCATTGCCCGAGTCTTGCCCCAAGCTCCGCCCCGGTTTTACCCCTTCGACGGCGAAGTTGGGCGCTGCATTTGGCACATGCTTCTCTCAATTCGGGGTCTCAAATTGTCTCAAATCCATGTTGAAGGTATGGGAGGCAGTATCAATTCAGTCTCAAATGTTTCAAACTCGTGCACTAACAATGGGCCAATTGCGACCATTTGATACTGCATTTGAGACAGTTGAAACGCCGGCAGTCTTAAATGAGCTTTCCTCTACCGCCACCAGGGCGGCGGCTGTGCAGGCGTGCACCCAGCATGCGTCGGCATGGCGCGTGCCGGGCGACAGCGGTGGTGACGAGACGGAGGGAGGGGGTGGAAAGGAAAGTATTGACAAGCCTGCCCGCGCAATTGCAACCGTGCGTTGCTTCCAGTGGCGGATCCAGGGGGGGCAAAAAGGCAATTGCCCCCCCAAACGGAAAAGCTCGGGGCAAAACTATGTTTTTGCCCCCCAAAGCGATCGACCTCCTTTTTCCCCGACTCATTTTAAGTTTATAGGCAACATTTTGGTGCTTTAACTCTCAACTTCTAACGGAACCAGTTAGGTTCAGTGAAAATATCGGGCTTTGGATAGGAAAAAAGGATCTTGAGCTCTTATTTTTCAGCCCGTGACGTTTTTTTTTTTTGCTTCTTGCCTCAAACACCTGTACCGGGAAGTCATATTTTAGCGCAGTTGCGCGACGTTTTTTTTTTTTTTGCTTTTCGACTTTGGTTTGCCCCTCCCAAACCGACCGGCTAGATCCGCCACTGGTTGCTTCTAGCTGAAGCCGCTGTCAAGTGCTAGCATCAAAGCCTCGGGTGAGCTGCGCTGAACCATTGGTAGCAATCAATTTCGGTACATTAATGTTACTTGCCCATCGACAGGCAGTGGCGGATCAAGAAAATCATCGGGTGGGGGAGGGCTAGTGGGCCCGAGCCTCACCCGCCAGTACCTCGAGCAGCCCCTCGCCTATGTATTAAGTATAGGAGCTCGGACATTTCGGGAGGGGGCTTGAGCCCCCTCCCCCAAGCCCCTATGGATTCACCATGACTGTCGACTGGAATATTGGCAACATCTTCCCGTATGGAATCATGGGCTTACAATTAATTTTTCTAACGTATTCAATTGGTTCCATCCGTACTGAGCAAGGTTACCAGCGGCAACTAGTTTCGTAGTGTTGAGTAAGGTGATGGGGTGAAGGGTACCATAAGTCCTCCCCCTCCCCGAGGAAGAGGGGTGAAGCAAACGCAACGTGGATTAATAATTAATGAAAAACAGCTTTTGGCTTCAAATAGCTATGGTCTCAACATTCTTCAAGCCTATCTTAGTACCCATTGCCTTGCTTCATTAATTTACCGTAATAAAATATAATCAACCACGCTAACTTGGAACACCGTTTCCTGGCATTGGCAGATACAATGGGGGGGGACTAGGCGATCTCAAACCCCCGAAATTTCAGAGTGCTTATAGTTAATGCATAGGCGGAGGCTGTTCCGAGTGGTGGGGGAGGGGCTCCAGCCCTCTAGTCCACCCCCACCTCGAAATGTTGTCCTGAATCCGCCACTGTTTCTGGGTTAACCCGCGCCCCACCGGGGGTCCGGCGCCACCTTCGCCCCACCGGGGGGGGCCATCGATGGCCCCCCCTCTAACTCCGAAAATATGGGCGTTAGCGCAAATCTGCAAAGTGCAATAGAAAGCTCGCGTGAATTCAGTAAGAAATTACTTCGCATGTTTTGGTGCTCAGGTCAATGGTTTGACCTCCAGAGGTCAAATTAGGTCAAGATCGGCTATTTTCACTCAAATATGCAATGATTAAGCAAACTGGGCATAACTCTTATGTCATTAGAGCTATTGAGGCCTGGTAAAGTACATTTGATAGCAAATTGCCAGTACTTTTTCCGCTATGTTGAACGTAAAGACCTCCCGCCATTGGTTTGACCGCCAGAGGTCACCTCGTGACCTAATATGACCTGAGGTCACGAAAGGTCAAAAAGTGACCTTGCCGTATATCAAATGAAAGCCAGTGACAAGACAAGCACGATGGTGTTTATTTCACCGCTCTAGCTCAATTAGGTCAAAAGTTATTGTCAAAATACTGTTTTTGACCTCTGGTGACCTTGGATGACCTTAGAAAAGTCAAAGGGAAAATATGACCCCTGGGATCCGTGAAAGGGTGTCCAAAAACGTTGTTCTGAGCAGTCTGAGTATTTGCAATCATTTTTGTGGCTTTTATATCATGAAATAGCTTTTCCCCATGCTTTTCCAATGGGAGAGGTCGCCTCGTGACCTGACCTCAGGGCACGAAATCGAAAAATCCCGGATATACACCTTGTAGACCCTGGAGGGGTCATGAAGTGTAGGAAGTTTCAAATCGATCGACTTTGAAATGTAGCTCTTACAGAGCTCTAAAGGTGAAGTGAGGTGACCTTGGTTGACCTCGTCTGGTGACCTGACCTTGGGTGACCCGGGTTAAAAAATTTCAGGGATGATGGAAAAATAATGCAGTGAGAGGTAGAGCCCTCAACCGCGGTGCTGCGCCTCTTCGTTTTTCTGCTATCCCGGAAAAACCTTAGGGGGGCCATCGATGGCCCCCTTCCGGTGGGGCGAGGGTTAATAGAGACACGTAAATGCTTCAAATTTTTCAATGGACGTAGCCAAAACTCTGCACTTGCTTTAACTCATTGGCGGACGCGGGGGGGGGCATTCCGGCCATGGCTTCCAAAGCGCTAGAGGGGTGGTGCCAAAATATCTTTCCCCCAAACGCCGGAGAAGTTTTTGAAAAAAATTGTTTACACTAGGTCTGCAGAGCAAAAAAATCTTCGCTCCCCCCACCCCCCCAAGAGTGGTCATGTACTCGGAGATGTAGCTTATACTAGGTTTGTCGAGCACTGGTAAAAGGTGTTTACACTAGGTCTGTAGAGCAAAAAAATTCGCTCCCACCCCCCCCCCCAAGGAGGACAGAGGCAGACATGGGTTTGGCCCCCTCCCCCAAAACTCGGGTCTGCGTCGCTTAAACTTATATTTATCCCTACCGTGACCCCACGTTACACTAATGCTCGTAATATTAAATAAGGTGGCGGTGCTTTCCCCCCCCTTCTTCCTCTCCCAGAAGCTAAGGACGCAACAAAACGCTATAAGATTAGATTCGATAATAAAGAACAGCCTCCGGCTTCTGTCTACCGTTTGAATAGTTGTGAAGCGTATTTTTATACCCTATCCCTGTTTCAAGATTTTGCCGTATTAAAACTGTATTAAACACGCCAGCCTGCACCATAGTTAATGGGTTAATAAAGACGTGTCAAGGCTTGAAATATTGCTGTGGACGTAGCTAAAGCTTTGCACCCAGTTTGAGTTAACACACCCTGGTCAAGAGCCCATAGGTTTTGAGGAGCATGACCACAATTTGCACTCAGTTTCGTAACTGTGAGATAAGCTGGGGATGACATTGGTTAACCCACAGGCCAGTTGTCAGGCGCGGCGCCAAGGAATTTCGCAGGGCGGGGGCAGACCCGGGCTGGTGCTGAGCCGGGGGAGGCAAATTTTCAGCATATTCGGGACCTGGCAGTATTAATGACGATGGACTCAAAAATTTAACAGGGGGACGTCCCCCTGGTTGACCAACAGGGGGACGTCCCCCCGTCCCCCCACTTTTGGTGTCAATGCCAGGGGTTAAAACAACTCTGCAGGGTTAAATATATAATGAAGAGCAGCCTATGAGTTTTATTGCCCTATTCCTTGAGCATTTTTGAAGCATATTTAAATAACCATAACCGTGTTAATTATTGTATCGCAATAATGCTGTAAGGAACACGTCAATTCGTAGCATGGTTATTAAATACTAGTACGACGTCGAAATTTCGAGCGCCCATAGCCAAAGCCTTGCACGCAACTGTAGTAAAATTGCGTTGGTCTAGATCTGATGGGCTTTCGATGAGCATAACGAGAATTTGCATTGCGTTTCCCAATGTTAATCTAGACTCGGGGTAGCATATCTCCTCCCCACCGCGAGACCAATGGTTAAACAAAATTTTGCAGATATGCATAGATTATTTGAGAAAAACTCTTAGGTTCATTTGATATCCATTATAGCTTTCTTGAATCACAAATCAATGCCTCTAATGCTGTTTGGCTGCTTTAACTGTGTTTTAACTGTATAAACCCTGCAACATGGATCACTGTTCCGGGGTTAAAAAAGACTCGGAGAGCTTTGCAATTTTGTGTGAAGGTAGCCAATGCTATGCTCTTAGTTCGAGTAAAATTTCATTGTTCTGGAGCTAATGGAATTTGGGCGAGCAGGGCCACAACATTGACCGCTTCTGCAAATGCTGAATGAGGTCGGGAGACCATATCTTCACGCCCAGATGCCAGGGGATAAACCAAACGTTGCAAAGTTGATATCATAATAAAGACCAGCCTACTAGCTTGATCTGGTAGCTTTCTGTGCACTGTTTAAGCTCATCCTCCTACTCCATAGCCCTGTTTCATGATTTTGCCGTATTAAAGCTTTATTTAAAACAGCACCTTGCAACATCACTGCTGGGTTAATTAAGACACGTAAGGCCTTGGAATTTTGCGTGAATGTAACCAATGATCTCCACTTTCTTTTACTAAAACTACATGGTTCCAGATCTGAAAGATTTTTGGAGAGCAGGGCCACTATATTGATTCTTCCTGCTAATGCTAAATAAGGTTTGGGGCAGCTTTATCCTCCCCCAGAGGCCATGGGATAAACACAACGCTACAGGGATTACAAGATAATGGAGCATATACTCTTACCTGCATCTATTTACTGTTTGAGCATTCTTGGAGCTTATCTTACCACTTAGCCCTGTTCCGTAATTTTATCGCATTAAATATGTGTCCAACACGCAAATTCGTAAAACCGTTCTTAGGTTATTGAAGACCCATGGGGCGTTGAAATATTGAGAAAATGTAGTCAAAGCAATTTACTTAGCTCGAAGAAAATAACATTGACTAAACATGATATGCTCTTGGTGAACAGGGCAGCAAATTGCAGTACGTTTCAATTGTTAAATAAGGTTCTGGTCAGCTTATCTTCCCTTCCATTTAGCGGTGGTTCCATAAAACTCCACAAACACATGGATGATTTAAAGCCAACCATCAAATTCATCTGATACCCATTATAGCTTTATTGAAGGATATATTAATGTCTGTAATGCCGTTTGAGTGTTTTACCGTGTTAATACCGCATTAAACACTGAACTTTGCAACATTGTTCCGGGGAAATAAAGATGCGGATACCTTTGATATTTTGCGAGAACGTAGCCAATGTTGTTTATTTAGTTTGAGGAAAAGTGCAAAGGTTCTAAAGATGATAGTGTTTTGGCGAGAAGGGCCACAGTATGGCTGCTATGGATACTGTACTGCTGCTGCTAACGTTACTCGTAAATAAGGTTGTCTGATCCGTATCTCCTCCAGAATACCAGGGGTTAAACCAAACGCTACAGATTGGATTTTATCATGGAGAACCGTTGACCAGCTTTATCTGGTAATTTTTGAGCATTTTGAAGCATATTTTCATCCCCATAGCAATGCTTCATGATTGTGCCGTATTAAACCTAAATTAAATACGCCAACCTGCAACATCGCTGCTGGGCTAATACCCACATGTAGAGCTTATACCTTTTTCGTGAAGGTAGCCAATGATCTGGACTTAGTTTTGGTATCACTTCATTGTTCTAGATCTGATAGGTTTTTGGTTGGCATGGCCACAATGTTAACTACTTTTACAATGATAAATAAGGTTCTCGCAGCTTATTCTCCTGCCACAGGCCAGGGGTAAAATACAACGCCACAAAGACACCGTTTATCTAAAACAAGCTTTTAGCCTCATTTCATATACATTTCAGTTTTCTTGGAGCATATCTTTATGCCTGTAATGCTGTTTGACTGTTTTTTACCGTGCTAAAACCGTATTTATTAAACACCACAACTTGCAGCATCGTCCCTGCGTAATGAAGGCGTTTAGAGCGCGGAAATGTTGAGCGAAGGTGGTAAGAGACATGTACTTAGCTTGAATAAAGCTACAACGTTCTAGATCTGATTGGTTTTTAACGAGAATGGCCATGATATTGACTTTTTCTGCTAATGGTAAAGAAGGTTGGGGGCTGCTTATTACATTCCCCTACAGGACAGGGGTCAAATAAAACATTGGCGGACGCAGGGAGGGGGCATTCCAGCCATGCCCCCCAAAGCGCTGGAAGGGGGCCAAACTATCTTTTTCCCCCAAACACCGAATAATTTTTTTAAAAAGGTGTTTACCCCAGGTCTGTCAGGCAAACAAATCTTCGCTACCCCATCCCCGCCCAGGCGGAGCAATCTTGTACTTGGAGAGGTAGCTTATACTAGGTCTGTCGAGCACCCAAATTGCACGTCCCCCCTCCCCCAGGAGGAGAGGCAGACATGGATTTGGTCCCCCAAACCTCGGTTCTGCGTCCGCCCCTGAAATAAAACGAGACAGAGACACTTGTGGTATGTATTTACAGCGAAGCTTAACTTCATTTCATTTCAATTTGAGGTTTCTCGAAGCATATATTAATGCTTGTAAGGCTGTTTGACTGTTTTTACCGTATTAAAGTTGTATTGAACCCTGCACGTTGCAACATGGTTCCTGGGCTCACAAAATCACGCAGAGGGTTGGAATTCTGAGCCAACATAGACAAAACAATGTGCTTAGGCTGGATGCAATTACATTGGTAAGATAGGAATATGATACACTTTTGGTGGGCGTGACAGCAAGTCGCAGTACATTTCCCATTGTTAAATACGGTTGAGGACAGCATATCTTCCCTGCAGAGTTCAGGGGTTAATGGAAACGCTATCAGAAGACATTGATTATTGAAAGCGCAAAATCGGTTTCATTTCATGCACATTTGAGCTTTCTTGCAGCATATATAAATGCCCGTAATTTTGTTGTACTGTTTCTACCGTGTTGAACACATATTAAACGCTGCAAATTGCAACGTGATTTGTGCAGAAACAGAATCCCGAAAGGGGTATTTGAATTTGCGTGAACGTAGCCAAGGTACATAAATTAGTTTGAATAGAATTACAATGACCTAGAGCTATCCCTGCTTCATAAACATCACATTTAAAACTTTTATAAACAAGCCAACGTGGAATATTGTTCCTGGGATAATAAAGATGTGGAGAGCTTTCAAATATGGCGTGAACGTAGCCAAGGCTTTTCTTTCACTGTGAGGTAGAGCACACTAGCTTGGAACAGATGGGTTTTTGGGGCGCATAACCACAAGTTGTGCTCCGTTTGGTAATGTTAAATAAGCTGGGGGTGCCGTTTAGTTCCTCCAGAGGCTAGTGACTAAACAGGACACTACAGGGGACGATTGTATGAGGAAAAGCTGGATCTCACCTTCATCTGGCTACCGTTTGAATATGTTTGAAGCTTACTTTAATACCCCTAGCCCTGCCTCATTATTTTGTAGTAGGTACCTACCAAATATGCATTAACACGCGCATTGACGGGGGCGGGTAACCGCCCCCTCGTGTTTTTCGGAGATAGCAGAAAAACGGTGGCGCGTAGCGCCGCCGTACTTGGCATACCTTCTCTCTCATAATTTTTACAACTTATGTGAACGTTTTAAGGTTAGGTCATCTCAGGTAAGGTCACCAGTACAGGTCAAGTGACCTGACCTCAAAAAAAGTTTAAGATAGCATAAGTCGGAACAGGGTGAATTTATCCGATTGAAACTCATGTCACAAAATGGGCCCACCGAGTTCTCTAAAATATATTCCGGTATTTTTTATATCAATGACCTAAGGTCAGGTACCAGCCATGACCTCTCCGTTGGAAATAGATGGGAAAATGGTTTGGCTGAATAACACAGTAACGGATGGTGTTAGAGCGTTTGTTTTAGCTGCATTAGACTTGCCTTGTCTTTGCGGTTCTAAAGATATGCATTTTATATAATTTGACCTTGAACTAACCTCACGTCAGGTCAAATCCTTGATTGGACCTAGTATTGTCAAAATATATATTATTCGATTCGGCTTGCTGCGAGGATTGATACAATTCAAGTTGTTTTGCTCTATCTTTAATTGTTCAGATGTAATGGCCGAAAAGCTTCATTTGCATGCTATCCCTATGACGGCATGTTTTGACCCTCGTGACCTTAAATGTGACGTGACAAAAACAATGGTACAAATATTTTCGATGGAGAAGTAGATGGGCTCACCCAACGCTGTTACTGTTTTTCGCTACCTACCGTGGTTCTCGAGATCTTCGAGGGGGATGGTACCCCCCCGTCAAAGCGAAGGTGGCTTAGACCCCCGTCAATGTGCGTGTTAAGCATGTCAGCTAGCAACATCACTGCTGGGTTGATAAATATGCGCAGGGCTGTGAAATAATGAGTAGACAAAGTCAAAGCTTTGAACTTGGCTGCAGTCAATATACATTTGTCTAAAATTGATTGGTTTCTCGCGAGCATGGCCATGAGCTTAACTCAGTTTTGTAGCGTTGAGTAATGTGGTCTTATCCGGGGGCGTAGCCAGGATTTTGCTCAGGGGGCGGCCCCCCGAAAAGGGTCTCTGCGACAGCACCAAAAGGGCCTTGCTGGGTAAAAAGGGCCCTGCTTGTTACAGAACAGAGTACTGAAGAGGGCTTAAGAGGTCCCTGTCTGGTGCGAAATTTGAAATTTGGCCACAGAGCATAGTGCAGGCGAGCCGCACTTCGCGCGGCCCGTGCCCTCGGGGGGGGCGGCTGTCCCTGTCGCCCCTCTCCCTTGGCTACGCTCCTGGTCTATCTAATTTGAATTGTTACTGGCAGGTGCGCAACATCACATGCATATGCCGAGGATTTGAATAAATGTCGAGCTCACAAGTGTGAGGTTATACACTGGGATGTACCAAGGGACGGAGGATTCCAGGGGCAGGTTGTGCAGCTCACATCAAGAAAATATTGGGGGTGTGCAACAGTATCTTTTTGCACACCCGGCTTTTTATTTGGTCCGGGGAGGCCCCACTCCCGCCCCGGATTTTGTCGGTGCCCCCGACCGGTTAAGGGAAATCAGACCTAAACACCACCTACTTGAAGAGGTAAAATCCTCCGTGTAAAATAAAGTACACTTTAAAATATGAATGACAGTCTATTCCTGACATAAAAACCGATCCATAGAGAGCAACCACCCCCCCTGGCGAGAAAAGGTGTCCTATCTGGATAACATATATAAGCGCCCTTTGACAGTAAAGGCGCCCCCTGGACAGCAGAGGCGCCCCTGGACAGAAAAAGGCGTCCCACTTAGAAGAGTAACGGCGCACCTGGTTAGGATAGGCGCCCTGGTTGGCATAGGCGCCCCCTGGATAAAAAGGTGCCCCTCCCCCCACAGAGCAAAGGCGACTCCTCTGGATAGCATAGGCGCCACCTGGACGTCAGAGGCATGGACAGCAAAAGGCAACCCTCCCCCCCACAGAGCAAAATCACCCCTGGAAAGCATAGGTGCCGGTTGGATGGAAAGGTGCCCCCCCCCCGAGGGAAAGTACCCCCTTGGAAGCAAAACACCCCCTCCAAGAAAAGGAGCCTCCTCTGGAAAGCAAAGGCGCCACCTCTGGATAAAATGGGTGCCATTGGATAGCAAAGGCGCCCACTGAACAGTTGAGGTGCGTCCTGGACTGCGAGAGGAGCCACCAAGAAGAGTAATTGCTCTTAACCCTCGCCCCAACGGGGGGCCATTGATGGCCCCCTAAGGTTTTTCCGGGATAGCAGAAAAACGACGAAGCGCAGCACCGCAGTTGAGGGCTCTACCTCTCACTGCATCATTTTCCCATCATCCCTGAAATTTTTTACCCCGGGTCACCCAAGGTCAGGTCACCAGACGAGGTCAACCAAGGTCACCTCACTTCACCTTTAGAGCTCTGTAAGAGCTACATTTCAATGTCGATCGATTTGAAACTTCCTACACTTCATAACCCCTCCAGGGTCTACAAGGTGTATATCCGGGATTTTTTCGATTTCGTGCCCTGAGGTCAGGTCACGAGGCGACCTCTTCCATTGGAAAAGCATAGGGAAAAGTTGTTTCATGATATAAAAGCCACAAAAATGATTGCAAATACTCAGACTGCTTAGAACAACGTTTTTGGACACCCTTTCACGGATCCCAGGGGTCATATTTGCCCTTTGACTTTTCCAAGGTCATCCAAGGTCACCAGAGGTCAAAAACAGTATTTTGGCAATAACTTTTGACCTAATTAAGCTAGAGCAGTCAAACAAACACCATCGTGTTTGTCTTGTCACTGGCTTTCATTTGATATACGGCAAGGTCACTTTTTGACCTTTCGTGACCTCAGGTCATATTAGGTCACGAGGTGACCTCTGGAGGTCAAACCACTGGCGGGAGGTCTTTACGTTCCACATAGCGGAAAAAGTACTGGCAATTTGCTATCAAATGTACTTTACCAGGCCTCAATAGCTCTAATGACATAAGAGTTATGCCCAGTTTGCTTAATCATTGCATATTTGAGTGAAAATAGCCGATCTTGACCTAATTTGACCTCTGGAGGTCAAACCATTGACCTGAGCACTAAAACATGCGAAGTAATTTCTTACTGAATTCACGCGAGCTTTCTATTGCACTTTGCAGATTTGCGCTAACGCCCATATTTTCGGAGTTAGAGGGGGCCATCGATGGCCCCCGGTGGGGCGAAGGTGGCGCCGGACCCCCGGTGGGGCGCGGGTTAAAGGCCTTTAAAGGCATCACTGGATAGCGTAGGCACCCTCTGTTTAGAACAGGAGCCCCTGGACAGCAAAAGCCACCACTTCCCCCCACACATAGAGAAAAGGTGCCCTCTCTGGATAGCAAAGGCGCCTACCCCCTCCTGGGAGGAAGGCACCCCCTCCCGAAAACCTTGCACACCCTCTCAAAAGTGGAATCCGCTGTCCCTGGATGTATACATCCAGGGACAGCAACGGTATACCGTTCCTTGTGCAACGGTAAACCGTTTATGTGTGCAACAGTACACCGTTCCTTGTGCTGCTGAGTGCGCCACTGGACTCGTTCCGCTCTGGTGGCCAGCTTTCCAAACAGGGGCAAAGCCCTCCAATCATTGCCCGAGTCTTGCCTCAAGCTCCGCCCCGGTTTTACCCCTTCGACGGCGAAGTTTATGCCCCACGCACGCAACTGCATTTGGCACATGCTTCTCTCAATTCGGGGTCTCAAATTGTCTCAAATCCATGTTGAAGGTATGAGAGGCAGTATCAATTCAGTCTCAAATGTTTCAAACGCGTGCACTAACAATGGGCCAATTGCGACCATTTGATACTGCATTTGAGACAATTGAAACGCCGGCAGTCTTAAATGAGTTTTCCTCTACCGCCACCAGGGCGGCGGCTGTGCAGGCGTGCACCCAGCATGCGTCGGCAGCGTGCCGGGCGACAGCGGTGGTGACGAGACGGAGGGAGGGGGTGGAAAGGAAAGTATTGACAGGCCTGCCCGCGCAATTGCAACCGTGCGTTGCTTCTAGCTGAAGCCGCTGTCAAGTGCTAGCATCCAAGCTTCCGGTGAGCTGCGCTGAACCATTGGTAGCAATCAATTTCGGTACATTAATGTTACTTGCCCATCGACAGGCAGTGGCGGATCAAGAAAATCATCGGGTGGGGGAGGACTAGTGGGCCCGAGCCTCACCCGCCAGTACCTCGGGCAGCCCCTCGCCTATGTATTAAGTATAGGAGCTCGGACATTTCGGGAGGGGGCTTGAGCCCCCTCCCCAAGCCCCTATGGATTCACCATGACTGTCGACAGGGATATTGGCTACATCTTCCCGTATGGAATCATGGGCTCACAATTAATTTATCTAACGTATTCAATTGGTTCCATCCGTACTGAGCAAGGTTACCAGCGGTAACTAGTTCCGTAGTGTTGAGTAAAGTGATGGGAGTGAAGGGTACCATAAGTCCTCCCCCTCCCCCGAGGAAGAGGGGTGAACCAAACGCAACGTGGATTAACACGCGCATTGACGGGGGGCGGGTACCCGCCCCCCCTCGGGTTTTTCGGAGATAGTAGAAAAACGGCGGCGCGCAGCGCCGCCGTACTTGGTATACCTTTTCCCTCATCATTTTTACAACTTCTGTAAAAATTTCAAGGTTAGGTCATCTCAGGTCTCAGGTCAGTGACCCGACCTCAAAAAAGTTTAAGATAGCATAAGTCGGAGCAGGGTGAACTTATCCGATTGAAAATCATATCACATAATGGCCCCACCGAGTTCTCTAAAATATGTTTCGGTATTTTTGATATCGATGACCTAAGGTCAGGTACGAGGCATGACCTCTCCATAGGAAATACATGGGAAAAATGGTTTTTACGGAATAACTCAGTAACGGATGGTAATAGAGCATTTATTTTAGCTGCATTAGACTCGCCTGGGCTTTGCAGTTCTAATGATATGCATTTTATATAATTTGACCCTGACCTGACCTCAGGTCAGGTCAAATCCTTGATTTGACCTAGCAAGGTCAAATTATATATCATTCGATTCGGCTTGCTGAGAGGATTCATAAAGTTTAAGTTGTTTTGCTCTATCTTTACTTGTTCAGATGTAATAGCCGAAAAACTGAATTTACATGTTATCCCTATGACGGGCATGGTTTGACCTCTCGTGACCTTAAATGTGACCTGACAAAAAAATGGTTCGAATGTTTTCGATGGAGAAGTGGATGGGCAGCCCAACGCTGTTTACCGTTTTTCGCTACCTACCATGGTTCTCGAGATCTTAGGGGGGCGGGTACCCGCCCCCCGTCAATGCGAAGATGGCTCAGACCCCCGTCAATGGGCGTGTTAATAATTAATGAAAAACAGCTTTTGGCTTCATATAGCTATGGTCTCAACATTCTTCAAGCCTATCTTAGTACCCATTGCCTCGCTTCATTAATTTACCGTACCTAATAAAATATAATCAATCACGCTAACTTGGAACACCGTTTCCTGGCATTGGCAGAAACAAAGGGGGGACTAGGCGAGCTAAAACCCCCAAAATTTCAGAGTGTTTATAGTTAATGCATAGGCGGAGGCTGTTCCGAGTGGTGGGGGAGGGGCTCCAGCCCTCTAGTCCACCCTCACCTCGAAATGTTGTCCTGAATCCGCCACTGTTTCTGTGTTAACCCTATTTCCGTCAGGCTCCCGGCTACCCCTATTTCCGGCAGGGGGGGCAATATCGGCCCCCCTAAGATCTCGTAATCTAACCAGCCGATTTTGAAAATTCAAAGTGCCATAGATTCCTCTGCTGCTAAACTTTATTTTGAAAAAAAGAAAATTTCAAAATTTTCATTTTTTAGGAGAAGGTCGTGCAAAATATACAATTTTTGTGTATTTTTTAGATTTTCCATAACCCTTGTCTCTGTTGTACGATTTTCACAAAACTAGTTCAGATTTACAAATAATTGACCCAAAATTTTCATATACTCGAGTTACGCAAAAATTCGAAATTCAATGGCAGTTCCAGAACCAGGACTATGAGGGGAAATATATACAACCTAAAAAGTTTTTGTTACGCGGATTAGAAGCCGTCATATACTGCTTGGCATCTTTGACACATAAATAAATGAGAAAAAAGTGAAAAACTCATCAGGGGCGGATGCAGTAAGGTAAAACAGTGGGGTAAAATGCATACCAACAATATGCGAATGGTATGCATGAGTATATTAGTCCCTTGACTAGTTGAAATTTAATTTCTGATAATTTTTACCCTCCCATGGCAGCTCTGGGAAAGGGGGTGACATAGGCGGATCAAGGACTCGTCGTGGGGGGGTGGGGGTGATTGGAAACACATTTTCAATATACAACGATATTGAGTCGCGGCGGTGATACTGGCTGGGAATATACATTTTGAAAATGTGTAGTGACTGGACACGCCTCTGGTAATCTAGAATTGGGTTATAACTATTTTGAATTTTCATATACCCAATTGTATTCGCCCTGGCACGGCTGTAAGCAGTCTTCTCACTTACTAACGTTTAGTCCTTCTTGATAAGATATCATCTCACATAAAAAATGATATAATAAAACCATATAACTGGTATCAGGATCAGCAGAGACGGCTTCCTTTTACAAAAAAACCCATCGCATACGATAATACTTGGTTTGTGGATAGAACCTCCCCAAAAACCCAGCCATAGCTCCGTCCCTGGTAAATATATAATCTTGAAAATTTCAGAAAACCTGCCTGTACTAGTTTTAGGAAAAGTCAGGAAGTTTCAAAGTTCTATCGCAAGCCGTTTCGGAGATATTCTGGAAAAACCTGAAGGGGGGCAATATTAGCCCCCCTGCCGGAAATAGGGTTAATAGAGACACGTAAATGCTTCAAATTTTTCAATGGACGTAGCCAAAACTTTGCACTTGCTTCAATTATTGGCGGACGCGGGGGGGCATTCCGGCCATGCCTTCCAAAGCGCTAGAGGGGTGCGGCCAAAATATCTTTTGCCCCCCAAAGGCCGGAAAAGTTTTTGAAAAAAATTGTTTACACTAGGTCTGCAGAGCAAAAAAACTTCGCTCCCCCCCACCCCCCGAGAGCGGTCATGTTCTCGGAGATGTAGCTTATACCAGGTTTGTCGAGCACTGGAAAAAGGTGTTTACACTAGGTCTGTAAAGCAAAAAAATTTCGCTCCCACCCCCCCCAAGGAGGACAGAGGCAGACATGGGTTTGGCCCCCTCCCCAAAACTCGGGTCTGCGTCGCTTAAACTTATATTTAACCCTACCGTGGCCACACGTTACACTAATGCTCGTAATATTAAATAAGGTGGCGGTGCTTCTCCCCCCTTTCTTTCTCTCCCAGAAGCTAAGGGCGCCATAAAACGCTATAAGATTAGATTCGATAATAAAGAACAGCCTCCGGCCTCTGTCTACCGTTTGAATAGTTGTGAAGCGTATTTTTATATCCTATCCCTGTTTCAAGATTTTGCCGTATTAAAACTGTATGAAACACGCCAGCCTGCACCATAGTTAATGGGTTAATAAAGACTTGTCAAGGCTTGAAATATTGCTGTGGACGTAGCTAAAGCTTTGCACCCAGTTTGAGTTACCACACCCTGGTCAAGAGCCCATAGGTTTTGAGGAGCATGACCACAAATTGGACTCAGTTTCGTAATGTGAGATAAGCTGGGGATGACATTGGTTAACCCACAAGCCAGTTGTCAGGCGCACCGCCAAGGAATTTTGCAGGGGGGGGCAGACCCGGGCTGGTGCTGAGCCGGGGGAGGCAAATTTTGAGCATATTCGGCACCTGACAGTATTAATGACGATGGACTCAAAAATTTAACAGGGGGACGTCCCCCCTGGTTGACCAACAGGTGGGAACGTCCCACCGTCCCCCCCCGCTCTTGGTGTCAATGCCAGGGGCTAAAACAACTCTGCAGGGTTAAATATATAATTAAGAGCAGCCTATGAGTTTTATTGGCCTACTCCTTGAGCATTTTTGAAGCATATTTCAATAACCATAACCGTGTTAATTATTGTATCGCAATAATGCTGTAAGGAACACGTCAATTCGTAGCATGGTTATTAAATACTAGTACGACGTCGAAATTTCGAGCGCCCATAGCCAAAGCCTTGCACGCAACTGTAGTAAAATTGCGTTGGTCTAGATCTGATGGGCTTTCAATGAGCATAACGAGAATTTGCATTGCGTTTCCCAATGTTAATCTAGACTCGGGGTATCATATCTCCTCCCCACCCCGAGACCAATGGTTAAACAAAATTTTGCAGATATGCATAGATTATTGGAGAAAAAACTCTTACGTTCATTAGATATTCATTATAGCTTTCTTGAATCACATATCAATGCCTCTAATGCTGTTTGGCTGCTTTAACTGTGTTTTAACTGTATAAACCCTGCAACATGGATCACTGTTCCGGGGCAAAAAAGACTCGGAGAGCTTTGCAAATTTGTGTGAAGGTAGCCAATGCTATGCTCTTAGTTTGAGTAAAATTGCATTGTTCTGGAGCTGATAGAATTTGGGTGAGCAAGGCCACAACATTGACCGCTTCTGCAAATGCTGAATGAGGTCGGGAGACCGTATCTTCACCCTAGATGCCAGGGGATAAACCAAAGGTTGCAAAGTTGATATCATAATAAAGACCAGCCTACTAGCTTGATCTGGTAACTTTCTGTGCACTGTTTAAGCTCATCCTCCTACTCCATAGCCCTGTTTCATGATTTTGCCGTATTAAAGCTTTATTTAAAACAGCACCTTGCAACATCACTGCGAGGTTAATTAAGACACGTAAGGCCTTGGAACTTTGCGTGAAGGTAACCAATGATCTCCACTTTGTTTTACTAAAACTACATGGTTCCAGATCTGAAAGATTTTTGGAGAGCAGGGCCGCTATATTGATTCTTCCTGCTAATGCTAAATAAGGTTTGGGGCAGCTTTATCCCCCCCCAGAGGCCATGGGATAAACAAAACGCTACAGGGATTACAAGATAATGGAGAATATACTCTTACCTGCATCTATTTACCGTTTGAGCATTCTTGGAGCTTATCTTACCACTTAGCCCTGTTCCGTAATTTTATCGCATTAAATATGTGTCCAACACGCAAATTTGTAAAACCGTTCCTAGGTTATTGAAGACCCATGGGGCGTTGAAATATTGAGAAAATGTAGTCAAAGCACTTTACTTAGCTCGAAGAAAAGAACATTGGCTTAACATGATATGCTCTTGGTGAACAGGGCAGCAAATTGCACTACGTTGCAATTGTTAAATAAGGTTCTGGTCAGCTTATCTTCCCTTCCATTTAGCGGTGGTTCCATAAAACTCCACAAACACATGGATGATTTAAAGCCAACCATCAAATTCATCTGATACCCATTATAGCTTTATTGAAGGATATATTAATGTCTGTAATGCCGTTTGAGTGTTTTACCGTGTTAATACCGCATTAAACACTGAAACTTGCAACATTGTTCCGGGGAAATAAAGATGCGGATACCTTTGATATTTTGCGAGAACGTAGCCAATCTTGTTTATTTAGTTTGAGTAAAAGTGCAAAGGTTCTAAAGATGATAGTGTTTTGGCCATAGGCGTAGGAACCGGGGGGGCCAGGGGGCCACTGGCCCCCCACTTTTCTGGGATGGGCCCCCGCAACGGAGATAAGAATATCAACAACTGTAATATCAAGCAAGAAGCTCAAACTGGCCCGATAGCTTGCCCCGGAACCCCGTTAAACTTACCTGTGCCCCTAAACTAAGTTGAGGTCCTATGAGTTGATTTTAACACGCGCATTGACGGGGGTCTGAGCCACCTTCGCATTGACGGGGGGGGCGGGTACCCGCCCCCCTAAGATCTCGAGAACCACGGTAGGTAGCGAAAAACGGTAAACGGCGTTGGGCTGCCTATCCACTCCTCCATCGAAAACATTTGAACCATTTTTTTGTCAGATCACATTTAAGGTCACGAGAGGTCAAAACATGCCCGTCATAGGGATAACATGTAAAATTCAGTTTTTCAGGCATTACATCTGAACAAGCAAAGATAGAGCAAAACGACTTGAACTATATGAATCCTCTTAGCAAGCCGAATCGAATGATATATAATTTGACCTTGCTAGGTCAAATCAAGGATTTGACCTGACCTGAGGTCAGGTCAGGGTCAAATTATATAAAATGCATATCATTAGAACTGCAAAGCCGAGGCGAGTCTAATGCAGCTAAAATAAATGCTCTATCACCATCCGTTACTGAGTTATTCCGTAAAAACCATTTTTCCCATGTATTTTTAATGGAGAGGTCATGCGTCGTCCCTGACCTTAGGTCATCGATATCAAAAATACCGGAACTTATTTTAGAGAACTTGGTGGGGCCATTATGTGATATGAGTTTCAATCGGATAAGTTCACCCTGCTCCGACTTATGCTATCTTAAAATTTTTTTGAGGTCGGGTCACTTGACCTGTACTGGTGACCTGACCTGAGATGACCTAACCCTAAAATTTTCACAGAAGTTGTAAAAATGATGAGGGAAAAGGTATACCAAGTACGGCGGCGCTACGCGCCGCCGTTTTTCTACTGTCTCCGAAAAACCCGAGGGGGGGCGGGTACCCGCCCCCCGTCAATGCGCGTGTTAAGGTCCCCTAAGCTTCTCGGGGCCCTTGAACTGGCCTCTGATGCCATACGAGCTAATCTGGGCCCTTTGAGCTGAACTGAGCGCCCCTGAGATGGTTTGGGCAGCATGAAATTGCCTAAACTGAGCTAGGAGCCGTAACCTTAAACAGGGCCCCGTGAGTTGGCCAGAACCTATATCCACCGACCTGGGGGGCCCCTGAGCTGAGCTGGGACCGTAAAGTTAATATTGTCCCTTGAGCTAATCTGGATCCCCTGTGATGCACAGAAGACCATAAACTTATATGAGACCCCTGTACAGGAATAGGGCCCCTGCTCTGAAATTGGTTTATAAGCTTTAATTGAAACCCTGAACTGTTCTGAAACCCCAAATATGGCGACAAGGGGCCCCTGGATGATCCGGGCCCTTAAGCTTATCTGGTCATCAGAGCTAATATGGGCCTCTGTGTTGAACTGAGGGCCCCTGAGATGGTCTGGGACCCCTATAAGGCTTTACAGCCACTGACCGGGCGGCCGAGAGCTTGAATGGGCCCCTTGAGATGTTCTGGCAGTCGTGTAGCCAGGGGAGGGGGGGTTTCAGGGGTCCGCGGACTCCCTTGGGGTGACCTTATGCACTAAAAACACAAAAATTGATTTCGAGGGCCCCTGAGCTTGTTCTCGGGGGGGGGCTCCCGAGCTTGGTCTCAGGAGGCCCCCGATAATCGGTATCGAGGGCTCCAGAGTACCGAATATTGATCTTGGGGGACCCCTGTGCTCAGTCCCAGGGGGTCCCGAGCTTGGCCTCAGGGCCCCCGAGCTTGGCCTCAGGGCCCCTCCCCCGAGCTCGGTCTCACGGGCCTTTCGATCTTGGTCTCACGGGCCTTTCGATTTTGGTCTCAGGGGCCCCGAGCTTTGTCTCAGGGGGCCCTTCGAGTTTGGAATCAGGGCCCCCGAGCTTAGTCTCAGGGGCCCCCGAGCTTGGTGTCATGGAACCCTCCGAGCTTGGTCTCAGATAACCCCGAGCTTGGTCTCAGGGCGCCCGAGCTTGGTCTCAGGGGACCCCGAGCTTGGTCTCAGGGAGCTCCCGAGCTTGGTCTCAGGGGGCCCTTCGAGTTTGGTCTCAGGGCCTCCGAGCTTGGTCTCAGGGGCCCCCCGAGCTTGGTGTCAGGGAGCCCTCCGAGCTTGGTCTCAGCTAACCCCGAGCTTGGTCTCAGGGATGCCACCAAACTTGGTCTCAGGCCCCCCTCTCCCTGAGCTCAGTGTCAGGGGCCCTCGAGCTTGGTCTCAGGGGGCCATCCGAGGGCATCTGATGCATAAGGCTGACCGTATGCACTGGAAAACACGAGCATTGGTCTCGGGGGCCCCGATCTTGGTCTCAGGGGGCCACCGAGCTGGGTCTCAGCGCCCCCCGAGCTTTGTCTCAGGGGCCCCGAGCTCGGTGTCAGGGGCCCTCCGAGCTTGGTCTCAGGGAACGCCCGAGCTTGGTCTCAGGGGACCCCCGAGCTTGGTCTCAGGGGCCCCTGATCATCAGTATGGAGGGTTCCTGAGTACCGAACATTGATCTCAAGGGCCCCCTGAGTTCGGACTCACGGACCTTTCGATTTTGGTCTCAGGGTGCCCCAGAGCTTGGTCTCAGGGCCCCACGAGCGTGGTCTCAGGCGACCCCTGAACTTGGACTCAGGGGCCCCGAGCTTGGTCTCACGGGCCTTCCGAGCTTGGTCTCAGGGGACCCGATCATTGGTATCGAGGGCTCTTGAATACCGAATATTGATCTCGGGGGCCCGTGAGCTTGGTCTCAGGGGCCCCGAGCTAGGTCTCAGGGGACAACCGAGCTTGGTCTTAGGGGGCAAGCTTGGTCTCATGGGCCTTTCGATGTTTGGTCTCATGGGCCTTTCGATCTTGGTCTCATGGGGTCTCGAGCTTGGTCTCAGGGAACCCCCGAGCTTGGTGTCAGTGGGCCCTCGCGCTTGGTCTCAGGGAGCATCCGAGCTTGGTCTCAGGGTTCCCTCGAGCTTGGTCTCAGGGGCCCCCGAGCTTGGTCTCAGGGGTTCAGGGCCCTCCCTCGGGGTGCCCCCGTCTATTGATATCGAGGGACTCATGAGTGAGGCACGAGCATTGGCCTCATGAGACCCAGAGTTTGATCCCAGGGGCCTCCAGGCCTGGGTTCAGGACCCCCGAGCATCGGCATCGAGGGGCTCCCGAGCACCGAGCATTAGTCTCGGGGGGGGGCTCGAAATATTTATCTTGAGGGCCCCGGAACATCGGTATCCAGTTACTCCTGAGAAAAGCGCAAGCATGGGTCTAAGGGTGCCCCTGAGCCTGATCTAAGTGGGACCCCGAGCTTAGTCTTAGGACCCCCGGGCATCAGCATCAAGGGGCTCCGGAGTATTGGTCTAGGGGGAGCAATTATTTTAGGGGCCTCCAAATGGTGCTTTCAGAGGGCCCCCCGAAAGTGTGGATGCAGTGGTGTAGCCAAGGGGGCCCTAGGCGTCCGCAGACCCCCACCCCTTGGGCCAATCTGAACCACTGCAAAGGATTATCTGATCACGGGGCCCCCAGAGTCAGTCTCAGGGGCCCCTGAAGATTCGTTCTCAGGGTTTCCCGAGTCGGCCTCACGGCCCCCGCCCTGAGAGTCGGTCTCAAGGCCTCCCGAAAGTAGATTTTAGCGGCCCCAGAGGGTTGGTCTCAGGGGCCCCAAAATTCGGTATCAGGGGCCCCGGGAGTCTGTCTCAGGGGAGGGGGCCGAGCAAGTCTCAGGAGCCCCCCAGAGAGTGGTTCTCAGGGCCCTGCAACATAGTCTATTTCAGGGGGGCCCCTGAGAGTCAGTCTCAGAGAACCCCAAGAGTCGGTCAAGGGGACCCCAAGAGTCTGTCTTAGGGGACCCCGAGATTCGGTCTCGGGGTCCCCCTGAGAGTCTGTCTCAGAGAACCCCAAGAGTCAGTCTCAGAGCACCCCAAGAGTCGGTCTCAGGGGGCCCTCATAGTCTCACGGGCTTCTCTCTCAGGAGTCAATATTTAGTTTCAGGTGGCCCCGAGAGTTCATCCGGGGGTCCGAGAGTTAGTCTAATTTGATCCGCAGAGTGCTGGTTTCAGGGGGCCCCAGAGGGGTAATTTTGGGAGCCCTCGAGATTTAGCCTCAGGCTGTGCCCCCCGCCCCCCCGAGTTTTGGTATAAGCGGCCCCGAGAGTCAATCTCAAGGAGCACCCAAAAGTTAGTCTCAGAGGGCTCCCGGTTATCAGTCTCAGAGACATCCGAGAGTTTTTTCGGATCAATCAACTTTTATTCCTTGAAAATCACGCAAAGGCCAATACCAAAACAAGACATGCCAGGCAAGAAAAAGGCCCATCGCTATGCACAGTTCCATTGCTCTAAAGACCACACCCTACCATGAGATCAATACCAGTCACAACACTAACGCTCAGAAAACCTACCGATATGTACCTATGTCAAATACATATGTCTACCTATGTCAAAATTGTTGCAAAAAAACACGGAGCTCAGCAGGAGTTCATGGCTAAGTAAGTAGCAAAGTCCCTCATACAATTTTTATATAATTTTATAATCTCCCTCCTTCCCCCACCCCCTCCATACGACACCCACAGCAAACCACAATCACTGAATAAACAAAAATCATCCGGAACAAAAGGCATGTCAGCACACTACTCATTTCAGTGGGCATGTCACTACTGTAGACAATCTGAGCCTAGTCCTGAGTATATTAGGCCACGCACTGGCAACACAACATGACCGTCACGCTCCAGCACCGGGTTTCCAATGCCCCCCGCCTCCACAGGTCTCACTTGCGACGGGTCACCCCGCCCCGGGCTATGGCCAGCGCTCGCGCAGGGGCGCACACATGACCACGCCGCACTCACTATACCGAATTGCCCCAATCGGCCCCACGCCCAGCCACGCCTCGGCGCAAGCCAGCCCACGCACAGAGCAGGGGAGGGTGACCGGTCAGGCGCCCGACAGGGGTGCGGGCAGGGGACGGCGACCAGCCGACCGCCCGGCAGGGGCGCTGACCGGGAGCAGCCGCACGAGCCGACTACATTATTCCTTCCTTTGAAGACTCGCGATCCCCCCTGGGGACCAGAGTATGGTGTGAGACAATGCCTCACACAAATAGAACAAACATTATTTACCAACACATTCAGGGAAACGAGTGCACGAGATGAGTGAGCAAGAGAGCATACGATCGCAGATACGTCCACAAAGATGGATTTGACAACACTCAATGAAGCGGGCCCTAGAAGGACTCGCTGAAAATGTACAGACATAAGCGATCAGGCGGACGCCGCTCCTGACTGAGCGCCTCGGCATCAGTCCGCCCGGAGAGCACTCGGCTCCCGGAATCGTGATGGAAGCATCGGTGCTCTCACCCTCGCTATCTTCAGGATGAGGACAGGGTGAATGAAAGACGTCATCTGACGCTGATTCAGGAGGGGTTTTCATCTGCTCCCGGAAAGAAGAGTCTACCCTGTTGTCAGTGTTACTCACTGGCGCATCAGTTGACCCCACTTGAGAAGGTTCTGGTGATGATGTCTCTGGAACCGCATCTGTTTCACGACAAGAACCACCAGTCACATCACCAGCCACATCCGGGGAATCACAAACCACATCTGGGACCCTTCCCAGATCACTGTCGACCGTGGTACTGCCCAGATTCACTGCACCATGCACAGGTGCATCATGGGACTGATCCACTGTCGGAACGTCACCCTGCCGGACACTGCGTGGCTTGAGCCGGTTATGGTGAACACACAACCTTTTGCCGTCCCCCAAGCGCACCCAGTAGTTCAGCTCACCTTTGCGAGCCAGTACGACAGCTGGCTTCCATGGTCGCAGAAACTTATGGTACTCACCTCTCTTCGCCACTCCACGGAACAGCATGACCAAGTCTCCCTGGTTGTAGGTGAATGAGTTAAGCTTCTGCTCGTACAAACTCTTATTACGCTTGTGGCTGTGATTCGAGACTTTGAGAGCGTCTCGATACACATCTCGAAGTCCATCACAGAGCTCGTCGATGTACTGTGCCGCTGGCTTAGAGCGCACGCTGTGGGGTGCATCGATCTCAACATCTATGGGCAGCCTTGGTGAGCGCCCAAACATGAGATAGAACGGTGAGTATCCCAATGACCTGTGAATCTGGGCACGATACCCCAACATCAAGAGAGGAAGGTGCTTATCCCACTCAGAGTGGTTGTCCGACAAATATTTGGCCAGCATGTTTAGGACAGTCCGGTTAACCCGTTCACAGCGACTGTTCCCCTCCGGATGGAAGGCATTCGTGTTGGACTTCTGAATGCCCATGATGCGACACAACTCGGCAATCAGCTGGCTCTTGAAGTTCGCGGCACAGTCTGAGTGCACGCGTGAGGGACAACCATAGCGGGAGAAAAGCTCAGTGGCCAAAGTTTTTGCTACAGTTATGGCTGACATGTCCGGCAAGGGAAACACCTCAACCCAGCGTGTGAAATGGTCACAACAGACAAGCAGATGCTTGTTCCCGCGTTCCGTCACTGGCAGATCTGTCAGGAAATCAATCGACATCACCTCCCATGGTTCTGATGAGAACAACTCTCCCATGGGTGCCCTTGGCTGTGGATTGGGTGAGTTGCGACCCATGCAGCGGTCACACTGAGCACAGTAACGTTCCACATCAGAGGTCATGCCGAGGCAGAAAAACCGACTTTGCACCTGCTTGATCATCTTATCAGAGCCAAAATGTCCACCGCAAGGACCCCCATGTAGCGAGGCAAGGACCCCACCAACTAAGCCAGGAGGGATAACAACTTGCAGCTGTTCAGGGGCACCAGCCCGCCTGCGATATACACGAAAGACCACTCCCCGCACAAGGCGGAGCCGAGACCAATGCTTCAGCCAAGGTCTTAGCCGAGCAGAGACACTGTTGCGGGACGGGTTCTCACCACTGGCCAAAACGATCGCAATCTCAGCCAAAGACTCGTCCTTGCTCTGCTCTTCCTGGATGAAGCTCAAGGGCCAATCCCAAGCAGCCACACGTGCACAATGTTCCCCTCTGTAATCCGGAGCTGACGTTGAGGAGGAACATTCATCAAGCTTATCACACACAGAGATGGACCTATCAGGCAATGCGTCTCTGTCTGCAGGGTTCTCGACGGCGAAAGCCCTAGATCGGTGATCAAATCCTTGGATGGACCCCGGAGAGTGCTGGCTTAGTTCAGGCCGTTTCTGCACCGTGCCAAGGGGATTCTGCCCTGCCGTTAACCTGCAGCAGGGTTCCGTTTGGCATCCAACATCTGTCAGCTCAGAGGGTCGCCTGCTCAGGGCGTCAGCTGCCGAATTCTCAGCCCCAGGTCGATACTGGATTTGAAACTGAAAATTTCCCAGGATCTCCAACCAACGTGCCAACATTCCGGAAGGATTCTTAAAGTTCAGCAGCCACTGGAGGCTACTATGATCCGTCCTGAGTCGGAACGACTTCCCCATTAAATAATGAGAGAACTCCTGCACAAAAATCACGCAGGCCAGAAGCTCTTTCTTAGTGGTAGAGTAGTTTCTCTGGGATTTAGTCAAACGGTGACTCCCATACGCAATCACACGGTCAGTGCCCGCCTGCTCCTGCATCAGAACAGCCCCCACACCCTCGTTGCTGGCATCGCAGTCAAGGGTGAAGTTGCCAGCATCGTCGCCGAAGTTGGGAAACGCAACAACGGGAGCCTCACAAAGTGCCGCGTTTAATCCCTGAAATGCCTGATCAGCGCCCTGTGACCACTGAAATGACACCTCCTTTCGCGTCAAATCAAACAGTGGTGCGGCTATGTGGGCAAAGTTTTTAACATACTTCCTGAAGTATGAGCAGAGGCCAAGGAAGCTAGCCAATTCTTTCTTGGTCCGAGGCTGAGGCCAGTCACGAGCTTTGGACACCTTCTCGGGATCTGTAGCCATGCCGCTACTGGAAATAACATGGCCCAAAAAAACTACTTCTGGCGCAAAGAACTGACATTTAGCCAAATTTAAAGTCAGACCAGCCGCCCGCAGGCGATGCAAAGTCCCATCCAGTGACGTCAGCACCTCATCAAACGACTTCCCGTGCACGATTATGTCGTCAAAATAATGAACACAAGAGTCTTTGGGCATATCACCAAGGACAAGATTCAGAAGCTTACAGCAGGTGAAGGGTGCAGAGCTCAAACCAAAGCACATACGCCTATATCTCCAGTTTCCGAGAGGAGTAGTTATGGTGGCCTTGTCCCTATCACTGGGATCAATTTCCACCTGATGATACGCTGCGTTCATGTCCAACACACAGAAGAGTGATGAACCCGCAAGCGCTTCAAGCGTGTCGTCAATTCGTGGGATCGGGAAAGCTGGAAGTCGTGTTACAGAGTTCAGCTTACGCATATCAGCACAAATTCTCAGCTCACCCGACTTCTTTTTGACCAAGCAGATGGGGGACGCCCATCCACTTTCAGACTCCTCCAGGATTCCCTGACTTACCAACTTATCAAGCTCGTCCCGAACTTGTCCTGTCAAGTGTGGAGGAATTCGCCGGGGGCTCTGGCGGATCGAGGGGCTATCGCCTGTGTCTATTTTGTGCGTAACGAGTGAAGTGTGCCCAATGTGACCATCAAACATAGACTCGTGTTTCTTAAGCACAGATATCAATGCACGCTGCTGATGGTCTGATATATCAGCGCCAGTTAGGTCAACAAGTGACTCGATGTCCACGGCATCACCCGGCACCCCTGGTTTTTGCATGTCCTCCTCCACGAAACCGACCTCCAAATCTGCCATATGTGAATGTTTTGGCAAGGTAATGTTATCTGTCGTTACATTACGAATCAATAGTGGTACAGATGACTTTTCTAAGTGAGCAACACACCTCACCACTTCCACACCAGGCATATCTAGACTCGGTTCCACAACAATCAAGCCCTCATAGTCACAATTGTGGACACGTCCTGTCACAAAACACTCCGATCCTGGGGGAAGCGAGACATCACTGCCAAGAACAGCACCACCCACAGATGTGCTATCAGCAGATATGGAGCGAATATTCTGATTATCCACAATAACTAACTCTTTGCCAGGGAGATCAATGACACAAGGGACAGATTTAAGGAAATCTAGACCGAGAAGGCACGGCACATCAATGCTGTCAGAGACGTACATTTTTACTATATGGGTTTTACCAGCAGCCTTAATAGGGACAGACACTCTCCCCAAGAGGGGTAATTCAGCTTGAGACGCTGTTTTCGCTTTAGTTGAAGTTTCATGAAGATGAAGACCTGATAGCAAATCATACACAGATTTGTTAAGAACACTTATGGAAGACCCAGTGTCAAGCAAAAATTTACAAGAGGTACCAGAGATAGAGCCTGAAAAAGTCATGCTGTCATCAAGGGCAACCCTGCCCTCGGCCGGCCCCGATCCGCTGGCTTCAGGATCTGCGGAACCTACCATTGTTGGTCCTGAAAAGATCGTGTCAGTATGGAGCGCAACACTGCTTTCATCTGTGCCACAATCAACAGGCTCAGAAACAGTGGCACCTATTGCTGGTGCTGACTCGGGGGGCGCTGTTCTGCGCTCTGCGGAACCACGCCCCCGTGTCCGTTTCCCCGCAACGGACACACATCAGAGGTGTGGCTACGTCGGCCACATCTTGAACAACACGTGTCACGCAGAGGACATGTCGCTCTAAGATGAGATAAGCTGCCACAACAGTAGCAGGCTCGTCTCGGAGCAGATGAAGTATCAGGGCGTCTGGTGTGACTGCCCAGATTCCCACCTCGTTGGCCCCCTGACCGTGACTTAAGCGACGCTCGATGGACTCGATACGCTGCAAAATTTGTTCCATCGCTGTGCTTTCTTTCCTTCTCACCTGTCTAACTGGTGTCTGGAAGCACTCACTGCGAATCAAGTTCCTCACTTTGCTCACGGCGTCATCGAAAGTTTCTAAGCCTTGAGCTATTATCTGTTCCTGGTACTTAATGGGAAGGGTGGGCAGGAGACTATGGAAAAGCACCTGATCGCTTACGTGACCAGGAAAAGCCTGGCTCATCAAATGTTTGAACTGGATGATGAAAGCATCAAGTGACATAGATGCCTCAAATTTTAACTCCCGAAGCTTTGCATGGGCATCCAGTGCGCATGGTCTGACGAAAAATTTGGTCAAACTCTCAACTGCAGCATCATATGATCTCCTGTGCTCAGATGTGAGCGACTCAAAAGCATCTCGTGCGACCCCAGTGAGGCAAAGGGGAAGAAATCGAAGCTTTAGATCATCATTGAAGTTATGAATTGTGTAGAACGTGTCCAAATCAGATTTGAATCTGACAAATGATCCATCCCCTGAAAACTTTGGGGCCGGAAAAGAGAAGCTACTAGTACCACAGCTAGGTCCCACCCCAGCTACCTCAGCATCAGATTTCATAGCCATCACACAGTGAAAACAAACAAATAGATAAATAACCAAACACAAAAGCACAAACAACTTATCTTTTCGTAGTCTTCAGACGCCACGCGGGACGGCGGGAAGCATCATACAGCAGTGGCCGGATCAGCAGCAGGCCGGAAAATCCAGCGAAGGCAGTCTCAGTAGCCGGTGGAACGCGCAGCAGCGCCAGGGGCGGCCAGAAACAGCTAGCCGCGGCAGAATCCACCGAAGACGAGAAGCAACCGCAGACTTGCTCCAACCGGAACGTGCAGCAACGCCAGTCACCACCGAAGAGGAGAGGCAGGCTCACCCACCACTGGTGACGTAATGTAGCAGCCGGTATCACCAGTGAAGCAACAGCAGGCACCACCAGTGAAGCAGCAGCAGGTACCACCAGTGAAGCAGCTTCACGCAGCGCAGAACCACCAAAAAGGTTCAACAACTTCAGGAACAGCTGTAGAGATGCAGCAGTCTCAGCAGCTACTGAAGGAGTGGAGCATCGTGATGTCCCTCCATGAAGGCGCAGAGGGCTCAGAGGCACCAACGGTGGCACAGAAACCAATCGACGTACTGTAGAGGGGCAGCATCATCGCAGTCCATCGAAGACACGCCCCAGCCTAATGAAACACAGAAGCTGAAGGAGCCGATAATAACAGCAAAATCACTGAAGACTGGTAGCCTCTTCAGTTACTTCAACTTCAGTCACTGTTTCTGGCTGACAGTGACGCGGAGCGAGGTGCGATCCAGCATGTCTAGCGGCAGGGCTGCCACAGCTAGAAACATGCTAATTTGAAAATAAAAGGCGTGGGTCGAATAGTGCAAATCATAGATAAGCACTAATGGCTGTCACCATTGTAGACAATCTGAGCCTAGTCCTGAGTATATTAGGCCACGCACTGGCAACACAACATGACCGTCACGCTCCAGCACCGGGTTTCCAATGCCCCCCGCCTCCACAGGTCTCACTTGCGACGGGTCACCCCGCCCCGGGCTATGGCCAGCGCTCGCGCAGGGGCGCACACATGACCACGCCGCACTCACTATACCGAATTGCCTCAATCGGCCCCACGCCCAGCCACGCCTCGGCGCAAGCCAGCCCACGCACAGAGCAGGGGAGGGTGACCGGTCAGGCGCCCGACAGGGGTGTGCGGGCAGGGGACGGCGACCAGCCGACCGCCCGGCAGGGGCGCTGACCGGGAGCAGCCGCACGAGCCGACTACACTACGGTAGACGCCTCATACTATTTCGAAGATATTTAGCAGCTATTCTTGCGAGATAGATTTCGCACTACACCGAACACCTTACGCTTCACATGATTATTTTTACGAAACTCAACTTATAGTTTCAACTGAGACACGAGCAAATAAAATGTCTGACGTGCAATTTGCTCTGTTGACATCATCTTTCCCCTTGAAGTTCAGTGTTTTGCGGTAAGAACTGTGAAAATTGGAATTCCATTCTTTGTGGAAACGGGTGCCAAGGTATGTATGTATCTATGTATATGCATTCATGCCTTCACACAAAAGTGCGGATAGCCCAAAACCCGGAGGAAGCACTGTTAACCAAAGAATTTTTAGAGATTTGTTATTTGAACTTGAGCCTGTCCTGCAATCAAAACCCTCTCGATTTCCTCCCATTTGGATTTGTGATCGCGCTCTTTGTTTTGGATAGCTGCAATGGCTTTTTCTGTGTGCTTATCCATTAACAGCCGTAGCATGAGAGCGTCGACTGCAAGGAATTTGTTTTTCGCTATCATCATTTTCCCAATTAGAATGATATGATTTATTAGAGGAGAATCGTTCACTCCAAAAATAACTTGAAATTTTGTAAATCCCCGAAGCTCTGAGGAAATCCCTGTAATCCTAAGATGATTTGAAACTGCCTCCCAAAACATTTTGACAACTGGGCAGCTCCAGAATTTATGTATGAGTTTCCGTCCTGTTATTGCATCGTGTACAATGCCTAGAATCTACTAGTCCCATTTGATACAGCTTCCTGTTAGTGCTAATTATCCTTGTGATAATTTTATATTGTATTGCTTGATACGCGATTGAGGGAGTAGTACTTTTCGGTAAATTATACCATAATGGCCACTCTATCTCACCGAATTCAATTTCCCAAGCACTTTCCCATGAATTTCCATCATCCTTATGCTTTCCGCTCAGCAAAATATTGTATATATGTTTGTTTCCGTACCTTCTTTGAGTAATAGCACGTATACTTGGATGAATTATTGGGCCCTTTACCCTTGCCTTCTGAGGCCACCTATTCCATTCAGTTGGAAGGCTTCTAACCAAACCATAGTAATCTAACTGCATACCTTGAATTTGATAGGCTTGTTTTATTTCTTCAAAAGTCATTAGCTGCCCATTACTTCCAAGCAGATCATTTATATGCCTTAAGCCTTTTCTATGCCACGATGTAATGATATTGTTTTTAAACCTGGTACAGTTTGAAAACCATAAGCCGCAATTAGCTATTTCCTCCAGGTTCGGGGCAAAGCAATCGTCAAAGGTCGCCAGTGCTATAAAACTTCTTTCCAAAACTTATTTTTTGTTGAACTTGCAATTTTTCTCATTGATTGTGAGTTCCTTTCCCATAAACAACTTTCCTCTGATATAGTCTCATTGAAAAGGAAACACCAATCATGGCGGCTCATTATTTCTTTTTAACCCAACTCACTTTGAGCGCCAAAATATATACTTCTAAATCGATCATTCCTTGTCCACCAGCTGAGATCGTCCGGCACAGAGTGTTTCTTTTTATTTTATCTGTCTTCCCGCCCCATATAAATGCAAAAATCTCCTTTTTAAGCTTGTGAATGCAGCTTGCTGGGGGATTTGGAAGAGCTGTGAAAATATGCGGAAACAAAGGAATCAGCAACGTTTTAATTATAACGATCTTCCCTGTAAGAGAAAGGAATCTATTTTTCCAGCTTTTGATAATCTTTCTGGCTTTGCAGAATTTTTCTTCAAAGTTTTCTGACCAGGTTTCCAAATCGTTGTTAGCATAAACTATTCCTAAGACCTTTAGCTTGGACACCCATTTCACTGGGAGGTCAGTGCATATAGGCTGTTTCTCGGATGCATTGTACCCTGCCCAGAATGCGTGTGTTTTAGCAATATTTGGTTTTAATCCTGAGAATTTTGCAAAAACTCCAAGTTCGTCGAAAAGCGCTCTGTAGCCATTCACGTCACCACCCAAGAAACAAAGAGTGTCGTCTGCATAAGCTGACACCTTGTACTCCTTAGATTTGATTTTGAACCCTCTTATATTTGGTTTTTTCTTGATGCCTTCTAACAGAGCACCAATTACAAGAATAAATATATAGGGACTTAAGGGATCTCCTTGTCTGCAAGACCTATGCAGGTTTATTTTCTCTGAAATGTGTCCATTGTGTACTAGCCTAGATGATGAGTTCACATAAAGGATATTAAACCAATTAATTGTATCTTCGGGGAAGTTTGAATTTCTGAGGACAAGTCTGGCAAAATCCCAATTGACCGAGTTAAATGCATCCTTGATATCAAGGCTTAAAAAAAGGGCTGTCCTCTCTTCTGCTTTAAGTTGCTGGATGAGGTCGTATGTTAACCGACTGTTATCCGCGATGCATCTCCCTTTAATAAAACCAGTTCGTTCTTCACCAACTATCTCTGGTAAAGCGAGTTTGAAACGATTTGATAGAGCCGAGGAAATAATTTTGTAGCTAGAGTCTAATAACGTAATCGGCCGATAGGAACTTAGCTCATTTCCAGGCTTATTGGGTTTTGGAAGAAGCGTTAATATGCCCTCTCGTAAGGTTGCTGGAAGTAAGGACACATCATGACTTTCATTGACCATGCGAAAGAAAAAATGTTTAATCTTCCCCCAAAATACTTTATAGAATTCGTTGGGAAATCCATCAGTGCCAGGCGCACGGTTGGTCCCCATGGACCTAAGTGCTGATGAAAGCTCTTCTATTGACAATGGTGCGCCTATTTCTGTTTTTTGAGATTCACTTAGCCTGGGAATTGATATATTCTCAAGAAAGGATGTTGCTTCCCCCTTATCGATTGTACGCTCAGCAAATAGATCTTTGTAATGTTTGGTCAGTATGCCCATTATTTCTTTTTGATCTGTGGTATTTTCACCGTTGTCTTTCCTCAATATAAATATTTGCCTATTCAAGTAATTACGCTTCTCTAAATTAAGGAAATACCTTGAGTGTTTCTCCCCTTTCTCATACCATCTTACCCTGGCTCTGGTCATAATACCTTCGATTTTTATGGATCGTATTTGCTCCAACTTCTCCTTACATTTTGCTAATTCGTTACGGTCATGATCTGTTAATAGATCATTCTCAACACCATCCATGTCTTCTATTTTCTTTCTCAGTTCAGACTCCTCTGCTTTCATTTGACGCCTCTTATAAATCGAGTACGATATTGTCTCCGTACGCATATTTAACACCAGAACTTCCCAAAATTGTTGCCATGAGATTGAAATTTCTACTTCCCCAGGGAACTCATGTACAAAAGTGGCATTATACACCGGAAGTGAGTACATTTGAAGTGTGTTATGTATACATAAATTAATTTTTTCCACGTAAATATTGTCCTTTAGGAGTGAGCAATTCATCTTGTAAAAACCTTTTCCTCTAGATGCTGAGCCCAGCTGGACGCATAGGCCTACCATCCGATGATCAGACCTATAGCCTGAGACTATGTTAACTTCAGATATGTAAGAATTAAAACTTTCCGTGACCAAGAAAAAGTCTAGACGTGCCTGCTTTCTTGGAGGGTTACCAACTGCCCAAGTGAACTTTCTTTGATCAGGATAACGATCCCTAAACACATCAATAAGTTCTAGATTTTCCATAACATTAATCAGCTTTTGTCTAGCCCTAGGATTGTTGTGTGATGCATAATTTTCAGTATCTAATTCGAAGTTCAAAGCAATACTGAAATCTCCAGCGAGAATCACGGGGGTATCAGTGTCTCCTTTGATATCTCTGCAAATATCTTCTATTCCTTGGTAAAAAGCAGGGCTATCAGTATTGGGTCCATAGACATTAGCCAGGATTATATCCATCTCTCAATTAATAGTCGCTTTCGTAATAACAAAATTTCCACCTTTGTCTAATCGTGTTTCTGCAAAAGAAATATCTACCAAGTTCGTCAGTATTGCAACACCCCTAGAATTATGTGCAAAACCTGCGACAAGTACATCTTTTCCCCAAATATTGCGAAACCAATGCTCTTTAGAGGGATGACAATGAATATCCTGGAGAAATATGATATTAAAACCCGACCCCTTCAAATAATTAAGAACATCGCGACGTTTTTTAAAGTCTCCTAATCCTCTACAATTGAGAGATCCTATCTTTAACTCCCCCATGTTGAGACTAATATAAGAGTTGCAGGGCCCTTGCTATGTGCCTGAACAAGACACGAAATTACAACTAGCTTCTGCTTCTTACAATAAGGCTCAGTCCCAATTCTGTATGTCCCGTTACAAGAAAATATCATGTCCCTTCTCGATAATGTCAACAAAGCAAGACTAGTCATGTGTTACATGCCTTGGTCCTAGCACTTTACGTCTGACGAATGGATCTGAGCGCACATATTCCACTTCTGGAGCAACACATCCCATCGCACACACAAACTCATCTGGCAGAATAGGCTGGTGAAGGAATGACAGGTAAACAATGGGCTATACAAACAATAAGCGAACACGTGTCTCTGCATTGCTACTTTTACGTTCATATAACCTTTAATCATTCTTTCTGTGGACGGTAGCTGCCGCGTAGAAACTTCTTATGTCTCCCGCTCCGCGCCGGCGGAGACCCTCACTCCTACCGGCAGACGCTTGCAGCTGTCCTTGAGGAGCGTTTCCAGCAGGTGGCCATCGTGTTGCACCTTGCCCGGTTGGCCTACCTGTTGTCTCTATAGGTTCTATCTGCTCTTGTGTGTTCTCCTGTCTTTCTTCTTCTCTTCTGAAGCTTCTGAAGACTCCAGCGTTGGCGGGGTCTGATCGAAGCTGGCTCGCACAGCTGCTAGCCTCTCTGTGTCCTACGGTCTCGTCTTCGGTGGTGTCATGGACTCGTGGAGGTGGAGAGTAGTACGACTGTACCAAGCTTCCATCTCTTCCTTCTGTTTCAGCGGCTCGCTGGTTACTGGTCCCGGGTGGAGAATGGTTGTTCCGAGCTGGCGGCTCTGTTCTTGGCATGTGCTCATTTCGCTCTGTGTTCACGCCCTGTCGCTGTGAGGTCAGTCGGGTGATAAGCCGCTGTAGTGCCTCCTCGCTGTGTACAGGCATGGTCCGAGCACCGCTTGACTCCACATAAAAAATGGAGCCAGAACGGGTGCTCACCACCATGAGAAGACCTCTGCGCTTCAGCTTCATCAGCTCGGCAAACCAGTCTTGACGCCTGTCGGTAAGCCTTTCGCGAACGAAAAGGCCTGTACCTCGAAGTCTGGTCTTGCTCCGGAAGATCTGATCTCTGTTCGAGCCGGGAAAGCTGTGCGTGAAGCGCACCCATATCTCTCCCCTCTTTCGGTGGACCTCCCTGACTTGATTGGGATCCAGGCGGAGCCCCAACAGAGACATAAGCATTCCGTGTAGAAGGCGTGGTGCATCCTCGGGTCGGTCTTCTCATGACAGTTTCGGAATCGCTGGCCCTGAGAAAATGAGCCAGTCGAGCAGTTTTTCCTGCTCAGATGAGTCCAGCTGACCCTCCACTGCTCGAAGGCGAGTCCGGCACTGCTCAAATCCTTCTTTTGCCTCGGAGGCCATCCTTTCAGCTTCAGCAAGCCTTCGGCACACTACTTCGTTTGTTGATAGCGCAAAGTTCAGGGACTCTTCAACTGCCGTTATTCTGTTATCAATTTCTTTCTTGACTTGCTCAGTGATTTCTCTTTTTGTTCGGGCTAGCTCCAGGGTGATGAAACTCTTCAAATCGTCAATCCTTACATTCTCAGACGTCGACTCTTGTTCATCCATAACATCTTCGTTCGTTTCTGCGCGTGGGTTTTTTCCGTTAGCCTTCTGCAGGGGGCTGGGATTTTTTCGTTTACCCATATCTTCTATTGCGGTCTAGCCGATTCAAATGCAGAAAAGCTTAGAATACATAACAGGAACTTTCTCCAGCAGGGTAATGTCCTCAGTGTGAAGTGAGGCAGTGCTAAAAGTTTTCGCCGCCTACGGTCTTGAACCTGTGACCTAGACAATCACGCTTCTAGTGACACGGTGCACATCCGCGATACCACTCGGCTACGGAGGCTTTTGCTGAGAGAGTCTTCCATCTCCGAGTGGTTTCTCTTCCGTAGTGTCCTCTTGTAACCCTCCCGGCAGTATGGCGGCCGACGGGTACACCCTCATCCACTGCCGACACTACAAACCTATTGTCGACCGTGTACACTGGCTCAACTGAGTGGAAGGCAATCTAATAACAAACTACCACATCAGTTCTATCTTTCAACCTCACTAGAAGCACCTTTCTATTATTTTATACGGCCATAATTCCGAAAATAGCGGGAGCGCACATAACACGACCACACGGGGCGACGGTAAGACATCCGAGAGTTAATCTCGGGGTTCTGAGAGTAATTTCCAGAGGTGCTCCCGAGTTTTGGTCTCACGGGCCCGGAGTTAGCCTTAGGCCCGCGAGAGCTAATCTGGAGCCTCCGAGTCAGTCTCAGGAACGCCAAAGACTTAGTCTCAGAGGTGATTCCACCCCCCCCAGGGTGTTTGTCTCAGGGGCGCCCTAGAGTAAGTCTCAGGGGGCTGTCGGAAGTCATTCCCAGCCCCCCTCCCCCGCCCCAAAGACAGCCTCAGGGGACCCCAATAGCTAATCTGGATGGCCACGATAGTCAGTCTCAGCCCCCCTCCAGAGCAAATCTGGGGGACCCAATAATTAGTCTCAGAGGTGCTGCCGATAACTACTCTCAGGAGCCCCGAGAGATTCTCAGGGGCCCCCAGTTTTGATCAAGAGGCGCCGTGAATCGGTCTCCGAGACCCCCTGAGATCTAATCGGGAGAGCGGCCGAAAATTAGCTTTGTGAGCGCCGCCAAGTATTGGTATTAGGTGGCCCCAGACCTCAAATAAAAAAATTTCAAAATCATATGCCTCGGAAAAAATGTACCTACCCCTATTGCGTACTAAAAAAGCACAAATTGAAACATGACGATCAGGCACCATTATCGAAGGAAAGGCAAAAATTAATCTAATTTTACCATAAGAGCAAATCGAACAGGGAATTTGGCACTTAAGTCAATTTTTAATACATTAGCTTAACACCAATAACTACATTCCTAAATATTCTGACATAAACAACTTTCCAATATTTTCGTGGGAAACCAGACAAACAAGGGTAATGACAGAAATTGATGAGCATAATCCCGAAAAGAAAAATAGGTATGAAAGGTTGAAAATAACAATAACAGAGTGAGCCAAGGCGATAGATATCTTGGGCGCCTTTTGTCTTGGTAATTTGCTCGTTTACAAGATAGCAAGGGTAAGCAAGTAACTAGATCTCAACAGGATCTGTGGACGGAATAGAGGATATGTAACGTTCGGGACACACTACCATATCCCTTGTATCTTTATTCGTTTTTTTCGTTTCTTTGGAAATTTCCCGATTAAAGAGTTCATGGATTCGACACCGGGATATAATTGCTAGTCATTTCCCGTAGAAGATCATTTCTTCGTACTCAAAACGACTGACCTCCAATAACTTCATGTCTGATTACCCGAGTGAATTGAGGTAGACTCAGGTTTAACATCATGCGCGCATCAACATTGAACTTCCTGAAATATGGCTCAAAGCTGTTATTATAGCCACGCTACCATATAAGGTATGGGTCATCCTTAATATTTGGTGACCTTAGTTTACCAACACTTGGTCGGATCGAAAAAAACCAAGCTTTAAACAAAATAAGAATGAATGCTTAAAAAGGCACAACAAAATTTCCCTCGTGTGAATGTTATAATGTTAAAATGTTATACAAAAATATAGGAGATGGGCCCGGTTACTAAGGGGACCCCCGGCCTGGGGCCCCCCGACGGTAGTCGGACCCCTCCTTGGCCGAATCCTGGCTACGCCACTGTGTTCTGAGACTCTATATCAGCCACCCTGGGACCCCCTAAGCCTAGCTGGGGCCCTGAGCTAATCTGGGTACCACTGTGCTTAACTGGGGCCTCTGATCTGGTATGGTGGCCCTAAACTGTTCTAGCATCATTGAGCTAAGCTGGGATCCGTGAGCTTGAACAAGTCCCTTGAGCTGTTTTGAGACCCTACATAAGCCGACATGGGGACCTTCGAGCTGAACCGGGCCCCTAAGCTAATCTGGCACCCTGTGGGAATCTGGAACTCCCCTGTGATGAGCTTCTAGGGGTCCTGTGCTTATGTAGGATCCCTTGATAAGCTGGTCCCGAGGCTAATGCACTGATCTAGGTCCTTGAGCTGACTGATCTGGGTTCCTGAGCCATGGTTTGGCCCTTGGGGCCCTTCGAGATAATTTAGCGGTCCCTGGGCGGCATAGGCATAGGAACCGGGGGTCAGGGAGATACTGCCCCCCCCTTTGAGGTGGGCCCCCGCAACGAATATACAACTATCAGTAACTGTAATATAGAACAAGAAACCCAAACGGGCCCGATAGCTTGTCAGGGAACTTTCAAGTTCGGTAGTACGCTGCCTGCAAGCCCCTGGAGGAGGAGCGCTTCGTAAAAAAGCCAAGGCACCTACTACCCGAGTGTTTCCAAATGAGTCCCAAGAACTGGGCCCAATCAAACTCCATCCCAATCCCAACACAAAATTTGAATCGGACACCGACCCCGCACCAAATGCCGAGCAACAGTCGTCCCTTAGCCATCGAAAGGCGCGACGTCTTTCGATGCCAGGGTTATATGGCGTCGCCAACTCTTTCCCTGTTGGAGGGGTTTCTTGGGAGTCAAATTGCTCCTTGCACAAGGAATCTGCTGTGCCTTAAACCCGAGTTGGTCGCGTGGAAAGCAAGGTTGCTAACCACTATAACACCATGCCCACACCTTCTCGGCATCACAAAGCTGGCCATCAAGTACCTACATTGCACTTGCAGTTATGCCGGAACTCCGCATTTTAGGCATCGAAATATAGCTAGGCGTATTTATTGTGATCAGGCTTCACCTAAATCAATCTGTAATGATGACAAGAAGAGATCTGTAATAACCTAAATAAATGTTCCCATTTTCGTCATTGAATAAGCAAATACAAGTTGATTAGGCATAGCCAAGTGAGGCTATTTGGTACCAAAGCATTGTCTGTAGTTTTCTTAACAGTTCTTAATTTTGTAAATGTGATGAGAAGGGCATAAACATCTGTAAATATAAAAAAACGCGCTCGTGGTAAAAAATGACTGAAATCCTCCAAAAAAGCTTAAAAATGTATGTCGTATTTGAAATGGGTCTTGGTAAAAAACAAAAAAATGTTTTTTTGGCGTTTTACTATGATTTATTAGATCATAATAGGTACAACTCGAAATCATAGGGCAAAATTTAATTTCTCAATTTTCCATATATTGACATCCTTGTGTGCATGCGTGACTTATTGACACCAAACGAGCCAACTAATTTTTTATTTATAATTATGGGCCCCCGTGGACCGGGGGCCCCCTTGAGGTGGGCCCCCTCTAAGTTTGGCCCCCCACTTTTCAAACCGTTCCTACGCCCCTGCTCAGGGGCACAGCATACCTCTTAAGTTTTCAGACGGGAGCTGCCATGCGGCACATGATAACTACGGGCGGACCAAATTACTCCCAAACATCACTGTCAATAAAGGTACTGCAGTGCGCTACATTTTGCATTGGACCACGCATATACATGTGTTTTGATGAATGGCCATAACTTTTTCAATACACATTATAGTCTCACAAAACTTTGTGTTAATATATCAAGCATGTGCAGCATTATATCTGCAAAATTCAGTGTTTGTTAACGGAATTGAGTTTAGTCTACTTGAGTTTAACTGAAAGGGGTGTAACGATGTCCCCCAGGCGATGTTGCACGTGCTGGAGTATTGGGTAGGACACCCATTGAGCAATTTCCTATTCAATATGAAGAACAATGGTTGGTTTCAATCAGGAAGATAATATTTGGAACTATTTGCTTATCCAATCAGTTGTTACCTGCACTGAAGCAAGAAGCTAACATCTCGGACAAAGTTCCCCAATTGGCTTGAAAACAGTGCATTTGCACGCGCTCAGATATGACATCATATCTCAATAACTCTTCTAGGTGTCTAAACAATTTTTGGTGCAATTATGCTGAACATGTTAAGCGACATGTGTACAAGGTTTCACGGCTGTTCGTTTAACCCATACAAAGATAGAGGTTTTGAGCCAGAAGGGGTGTTGACGTACACCCCTTTCGCTGAGCTGCACGTGCCAAAAATGACGTGATAGGACCAAACCAGAGTACAGAAACTGGCATGTGCAGAAGCAGTGTATTTTGAGCTTGAAAATTAAATTATGTTTTTTTTCACCAACGGGCATTTTAGCTTAGTTATAAGCCATTTAAGTCCAAGAGGCAAGGGTCGATTTTGCGCGTGCATCCTTTAACAAATGCACCTCCTGTGGACAACGAGTAGGCGTTGTATCGGTTGTCCACCCAAGGTCATGATCCTGAATCTTCGGGGATTTCATTTCTGTGCAACAACCTTTTACAACACGCCGGACAGCTTTTTGCACTTTGCCCCCCGGGTATATTGTTGTTTGTCCAACGTAACTATATTCTGGACGGTGCGCACAGTCACCATATGGAAAATTAAATTTGGATACTACGTTGTTCACCTTCAACTTCGAGTATTCTGCGGACAGGTTGTTTTTCATCACCTGTGTATTCCGATGTTGGGGTGTTCTTGTAGAAAATGTGAATTCTGTCGCCTTCCAGTTTATTGCTAGTTTCGGGCTGGCAGTGATTGCTGAGCTGCATTCGGATGATGTCTTCGAGTTTTCTTTCTCGTAGTTATTGCTTGAAAAGATATTACGGATACGGTCAAGCTCTTGGTGGACGAGCTCCCAGGTGCTGCAGTGCGTGAGAGCCCGAGAGAAAAAGGCTCTGATCACGCTGTTTCCGTTGAGACATTCTCTTTTTCCGTTGAGGCAATGGCCGGCGTTAGTCTCTTTGCGGTAGACATTGGTTTGGTACTTGTTGTTGGAGGCATCGACCTTTACATCCAAGAAAGGGATTGTGTTTTCTACGCTTTCTTCGGTACTGAATTTGAGCTCTGAGACCTCTTCACGATTTCTTTTAAGAAGATCCGGTTGGTAGCGTCCTTGATATCGGTAATATGATATTGATATTGATATTGATAAGATATCATCCACGTAGCGGTAGTACAGGTGGGCTTTGGTTTCCATCGTCTGCAGTGAGTTTTCTTCCACACAGCACATATAGCTTCGGGCGAATAATACTCCCAAGGGAGAACCAATCGCAATGCCATTTACTTGGTAGAAGAGTTTGCCTTCTGGGCATCGAAATGGAGCACTTTTTGTACATATGGATAGCATTTCTTTCAGAAAATTACGTGGTACCCGAGGGTGTGGTAGCTCAGGGTGGTTGAAGGCATAGTTGAGGATAATCTGAATAGTCTCATTAATGGGAACGTTCGTGAAAAGACTCTGGGCGTCAAGTGATGAAATTATGCCCTTTCTCTCTCGGAGCTTGAGTATTTCTAGAAATTCCGTAGACGACTTCAACGAGTACGTTCCGAGTATAAACGGAGACAGGATATCTGTGAGATATCATAGGTCTCATCGGGTTGCCAGCCTTGTGCGTCTTTATATTCCCGTAAAAGTACCCAGGGTTAAACTCACCGATGATGCGTTGGAATTTGATGTCTCGGAACGTACTCTTTCAACTCGTCTACGAAATTTCTCCGAGAGAGAAAGGGCATAATTGAATCACTTGACGCCCAGAGCCTTTTCACGAATGTTCCGATTGATGAGACCATTCAGATTATCCTCAACTATGCCTTCAACGACCCTGAGCTACCACCACCTCGGGCACCACGTGATGATTTGGAAGAGATTCTATCCAGATGTACAAAATTGCTCATTTCGATGCCCAGAAGGCAAACTCTTCTACCAAGTAGATGGCGTTGCGATTGGTTCTCCCTTGGGAGTATTATTCGTCCGAAGCTATATGTGCCGTGTGGAAGAAAACCCACAGCAGAAAATGGAAACCAAACCCCAGCTGTACTACTGCTACGTGAATGATATATTTACCAATATCAAGGACGCTGAACAGCTGGACCTTCTTAAGAGAAATCATGAGGAGGTCTCAGAACTCAAATTCAGTGCCAAAGAAAGCGTAGAAAACACAATCCCTTTCTTGCATGTAAGGGTCGATGCCATCAATAACAAGTAACGAACCGATGTCTACCGCTGGAAACCAATGCCGCTTGGGGTTAGTGGTTATATGGCCGCCCGGTAGCTCAGTTGTTAGAGCGTTGGGCTCCGGCCTGTTGCTCAGGAACATGAAGTGACTGTGCATGTACAAATTGTGCATGCTTGGAATCGGTTCCACTGAGACGCTCCGGCGCTCTATGTTTACTCGAAGTAGGTCGGCTGGCAACTGACTGGTGAGCAGAGATGGCCTACGCTACTTTACGTTACCGAATTACGCTACGTTACGGTTCGATTTTGGCCAAAACTACGCTACGGAATTATGCTACCAGGGGCGTAGCCAAGGGGGCGGCAGCGACAGCCAGCCCCCACCCCCGCCCCCTGAGGACCCGAAGAGCCCGCTGAGGACACGATTCTGTAAAAAGCAGAGCCATTTTTACCCATCAGGGCCCTTTTGTAGTTATCCCAGGAGCCATTTTCGCCCCCCCTGAGCGAAATCCTGGCTACGCACCTGTATGCTACGTTACATTTCATCGAGTACGGAATTACGGTACTTTAGCTACGGCTACGGTAAAAATATTTCGCACTACGATATCAACATTTTGTTCACACATTCATGCTTCAACCCTCGTCCCGGTGGGGAGGTGTTTGAACATCCCCTCGGGTTTTACCGATTGTACGAAAAAACGGCGGCGCGGAGAACCGCCGTACTTGACACATCTTATCCTTGATCAATTCCGCAGCTTTCCCCAAAAATTCAAGCTGGATCATCTCAGGTCAGGTCACCAGGTTAGGTTATGTGACTTCATCTTCAGAAATTTTTAAGGTGTCAGAAGTAAGAAAGGGGTGAATCTATCGAATTGAAACTGCTAGCAAATAATGGGCCTACCGAGTACTACAACTGTCACCAAGATGGGCTCTTTGGTGTGGCTGTGAATTATGGTTGCGTAGCGGTTAGGACCTTTTCGTGGGCGATGAAGATACTTTTTGTACTAAGTCCAATTTATTTTCCCACGTTTAGCCTGGCGTTGTGAACAGGCCGTAACTCAGCAGCAGCTCCAACACTCTGCACTGTCAGCAGCCTCCTCGTCACCACTCGTCACATGTCACGGAGCTGACTGGCAGAACTTCCCCGTCGCAATGGCGAATGCGAAACACGACTGTCTACTCAGCGCTGAAGGCGGCTGTTTATATACGGTTTGATACCGGATGCTGACGAGTTGACTGAGAACATTTCATCATCCAGAAATGAGGGCAACTGTGGATTTCCGAGAATACTGGGTACCAGAGTACGCCAGGTGTCTGCGAACTGGGGTGTGATGGGGTCCAATCTTAATGCAATATCCTGTCGGCACTTCAGTTCTGCATAGCACTAATGGAAGTCCATTAGTTTTATGGGCGCTTTGAACTCAATGACTGCCATTCCCATGCCAAAGGCACGAGGATTTGGCGTCTTGGCCTTGAAGCGGTCACCTCTAAGTAGGGTTAACGCTCGGTGCGGCCACGTGGATTGGCACATGTCGGTGCAAGTTTGCGAACACGTCGCACATAGGCCCTAAATGCCTCCGTCCGTGGCCAATATTACTTTTCGTGGAAAATTCCTTCGTAATACCGCAAATTCCCCCGATTTTTGAACAAAGGAGGTCATTTGACAGATAATTGAACAGTGCATAAAACTTGCATTCGACATATAGGTTTTATTTTACATGGGCGTAATCAGGACAGTGAAAAGAGGGGCATTTGGAGCAACTTAATCCAGCCCAAGGTGTCCGTAAATATTTTGCAGATGTTGTCGTGGGGCCAGGAATTGTGACCGAATTGTAGTTTGAAACACTGCAAACAATAAACATGTAATCCATGAACAACGATACAGCAATCTTGGTCTGCCATAAATTCATAAGCGTCACCACGAACAACAAAACAGGAGGCATCATAAATGTGTATTTGAGCTTGGTTTTTCTTTCTAAGCCAGCTTTTAGGTATAATTGTAACAACTTTTCTGCATGAGAATGTTCTATTATAACCGGTATTCGAGTGATTATTAACAACCACACTGGAGAGGGGTCCGATATTAACGCGCACAGGATGGGGGGCTGGTAAGCCCCCTGAGATATCGGAAACTTAGACGCTTAAGAAATGCCGATTGGGGAGTGGGTGGGGCTATGGTGATCTACATCATAACTAATTTTCATTGACCTAGGTCTATATTGTCATGGTCAAACGAGGTCATAAAGGTCAAATTTTGGCCATGTTTGGGACCTGTTGGGAAATGCCTTCATAATCCGTGGAAAAAGCCGGGAGTAAGCTAAAGCCGGACCACGGTCATAGAGGTTGTGTCGCAAAGAATCTTTCCTTCATTTCTGAGGTCTAGGTCATTCAAGGTCATCGACCTATGACGTCACAATATGGTATATTCCCTATTATGCACACTTCAAGTAGCAATATAGCAAACCTTGTGCTGGAAAGGATTGACCTTTACCCATGATCTTTAACCTTGACCTTTGACCTTGAACTTACAACTGGGTTACCTTTACTATGACGTCATAGCATAATATACGTCAGACTGGGACACGTAAATCACCGGGGTCACTGACCTTGAAATTGCTGGTATGACTTTGAACTTTGACCTCGACCTTCACGTGAGGTGACCTTGACATATCAGACCGTCTATATGACACTGTGACGTCACCACTTGGTCTCCAATGCAAGCAAACCGGTTCGACTGCGCGGTCGCGGCGATTTCAAAATGTAGGTCTGACTTTAGAAGCCTATAAATCAAACAATTTTCGACAAATTTTCAAAATTATTTCACTATTCGACGCGCTGTTAAATTTTCTCAAATGCGACCGATTCCCGTGTTTTTGCTACGAGCGGTTCTCCGGTCATCCCGGAAAAAAATAGTTGGGACAGTATCCGAGGCCCCTCCAGTGCGCGTGTTAACACGCAGAGTAGAAGAAAGGGGTAGAATATATCCCTACCTTGTGTTTCCTCAACAAGGCATATCAAAATATCAGTCCGTGAAGGTCAGTACGTTTCTCTCCCCCCTCCCCCCGCCCACCCTCCGCTACATATGATATCGCGGTACCGCCAACTATGGGACGTAGGTCACCTGAGCAGCCCGAGCGTCATCTTGCGTCAGCTCGAGACAGTGGGAACGGCGAGGAAATTCGATTACCGATTGGATCCCTAGGACACCTCGGAACTCCGATGGTTACGGCAACCGTTCATTTGGATGAAAAGGTATGACTGGTATTCACCATATGTGGTTTAACGTGTGATATGCAGCAAAACAGGATTCTTAGGTATCGTTTTTTGCAGTCCCGGCATGCTTGAAGGTGTTATAATAAATGTCTGAATCCCGGGATCACGAGAGGCTTAATCCCGTGATTGTGGCTTTTTGAAAATAGCCGGATCCCAATTCCGAGATTGACATACCTAGCAGGAACAATTCTCATGCAATGAATGGTTCGTTGTCGGCAGTTCCTCCGGGTATTTGGATAACAGTCAACACAGCAATCAATACACAAATTTAGACGGTTATAGTGCTTTGAAATTGTATGAACACTTCTCGGCATTTCTTATAGCATCGTTCTCTGATAGTCCACTCATATTGCTCATTCTTGGCCGGTCCATGCCTCTATTCGGTAACCCACGGCGTTGCGTTAGCACCGCAGCGGCCTGGTTGGAGCCACAACCTGAGTTATTATATGTCATCTGGAGCACGGGGCTGCAAGTGGACGCAAGATATTTTGACTTGCCCTTGTAGAGCACATCCTGGGGAATCGTTTGATGGTAATCTTATGCTGGGCCGATGCTGGCCAAATTTTAAATCCCTCTCTTTGTATTTGTAAATCGAACAGTTTTTGAGATATGCAGTATACTGAGAGAATGGTCTATAAAATAGTTGTCAAAACTATTTTTGCATTATTTTATACCAAAACACATTGCAAAGGGCTCACACAACAGTAATATTGCCATACTTTGACCTGTTCTTGCTTTCATGGTCGATTTTAAGCATAATTAAATGTACGTAGTTTTCGCTGCAGATCTCTGGTCCGCGGGTGGCGCACCCGAGTGCTTACTTCAAGCAACTCTACAAAGACTTCCAGAGCACGGTTTGTGTTTTCCATGCCTGTTTCAAGTGCAGTGAAGAATTCTCTATGAGTATATGTGCTCAGGAAATGATTTAGAAAAAGTTGAATTTTCGTAATATTGGCCACGGACGGAGGCATTTAGGGCCTATGTGCGTCGGCGCAAGTACTCAAGTATGCTCTGACTGGGTGTAAAGCATTAGGTTTGACTATGGAGAGGGCTGTTTTTAAGCTTTATGAATTCAGAAATTTAGTAGTTTTAAAGGGGTGAATAAAATCTTTATTACAACAACCTATAGGTTCCTGTTGCAATGTTTTACCTACCTCTAAGAGGTCATCTGAACTGCTGGGAGATTTTCTGACTTGGGTCAATAACTTTACAGGAAAAGACGATAAAACATTTATTTTGATCCCTTTACGTTGACACTGCTTCTACGGTTCGATTGATGTGCATATTGCCTATGTTAGATTAAATAGTGACCTTGACCTGACCTGAGGTATGACCTGATGACAGATGTGTGTCACTTGATGTTTGGGGCCAATGGTCGGGATTTTTTTGTCACCAGTTGAAAAAATTATAAATCGAAATCAACCGGCTTCTAACTTTTACAAGCCCAAAAATGTGTCCGTGATTTACACTATCCACCTAAAGATCCCGATCTTAATTGACAGCGGGGGAATTCCAGGACAAAATGGCCAAAAATATTTCAATTTGATGCCACCATGTCTAGGAAAAATCTTAAGCTTTGTCTCTGGGGTAGTTTTGGGCCAGGAAAACGCCTTTGAGAATTGTAGCCCCCTCAGACCAACGGTGACCGAATTAAAGCCCAAGGCATTTTCGGGAGGTCACCTTGTAAACTCATCTCTGATGCTTCATAACTCAAAAACGCTTTGCCTGATTAACAAGTTTTGTATATCATTAAGTTCGTCTTTAACTATACATTATTTTGAAGAAAAAATAAAACTTCAAGATAAAAAAGAAATTTAATTCGTTTGACCTTTCCTTTTTGACCTAGCTTGACCTTTTCATACTTGAAATTTCCCTTTTAGAAACCTAGAAAATTTTGTCTCATAAAATATTTTTCGATTACAAATTTTCAAAAATGCGTTCTTGCTATAAATTCCAAATTTTAGCACCTAAGGTAGGTATGCAGACGGTTTTTACCACTGCAATAGCACAGCCTCATGTTTAACACCGCAAACAAAGCGACTGCTTTTGTAATCGGTTGCTTACAATGAAATTGCATTGTTTTTACGAAATTTTCATCGTGCAAGTGTCAGAATTTATGAGAATTAACACGCGCCCACACGAGGGGGCGGGCTACTGGCCTCCTCAGGTTTCTACATGTAGAAAAAATACCTTCGCGCAGCGCTATCGTACTTCATCTACCACTAACTCGACATTTTTGCAACTTCTGGCAAAATAATCTAGGTCAACTGGCAGGTGGTGGGTACCGTAAATACCGTAGGTCAGCTGGCAACTGACTGGTGAGGGGTCGACCTGAGGTAGATGGCCGTCGTTATGCCTTGTGGGACGTTCAACTTTTTTCCTTAATTAACCCTTCATCGTGGGAGTTGCTCGTTTGGGTGGTGGGGTCGGGGTCTCCGTAAAAAGTCTCTTGATGACTCTAGTGAGACTCCGACTCCTAAAACTGAACTGGCAAAAACTTTGACAGGATTTATAAAAAGAAAAGTAGCAACCCTTAAAAGTGATAGAAAGGAAAGGACAAAGAAACTTATTTGGAATGGGCCTTGGAGCCTGTTATGAGTGAGCCTGCATCCGCCCCTGCACAGGTCAGCTGATTGGGCCCCGCAGTCTGAGGGCAGTCGAGTCGAGTCGAGTCTCTCTGGTGGTGCACGCAGCCGTGTGCGGTCCCGTCTGTGTCCGACAATATATATGTGCAGAAGAACCAAGTATTTCTAAGTCCAGGATCATAACATGGCGCGGTCGGTCGGTTTTGTGTGTTAGTGGTGAACTTTTGAAGTGATTTTTGGTGTTTTCTGTGCATCTTTCTTGTGTGGCACACCTCGTGACTCTTGCTGGCAGCAGGTACGGCCGCCATGTTTTGTGGTCGGTTGCCAAGCCGAGACGGTTCTCTCCCTTCTGAGCGCACGCACTGCCAGCGCGCACGGTGGCCGAGTGGTCAAGGGCGCACGCCACGTGTCGGGTGAGACACATAGGAGTTCCCGGGGTTCGAGTCCGGTTTGGGCCGTGAAATTTCATCGTGCCGACATGGAAATGGAGGACGTCACCGCCGCTATCGTTAGTTTAACCCGCGCCTCACCGGGGGTCCGGCGCCACCTTCGCCCCACGGGGGGCATCGATGGCCCCCCCTCTAACTCCGAAAATATGGGCGTTAGCGCAAATCTGCGAAGTGCAATAGAAAGCTCGCGTGAATTCAGTAAGAAATTACTTCACATGTTTTAGTGCTCAGGTTAATGGTTTGACCTCCAGAGGTCAAATTATGTCAAGATCGGCTATTTTCACTCAAATATGCAATGCTTAAGCAAACTGGGTATAACTCTTATGCCATTAGAGCTATTGAGGTCTGGTAAATCACATTTGATAGAAAATTGCCAGTACTTTTTCCGCTATGTGGAACGTAAAGACCTCCCGCCAGTGGTTTGACCGCCAGAGGTCACCTCGTGACCTAATATGACCTGAGGTCACCAAAGGTCACAAAGGGACCTTGCCGTATATCAAATGAAAGCCAGTGACAAGACAAACACGATGGTGTTTGTTTCACCGCTCTAGCTCAATTAGGTCAAAGGTTATTGTCAAAATACTGTTTTTGACCTCTGGTGACCTTGGATGACCTTGGAAAAGTCAAAGGGCAAATATGACCCCTGGGATCCGTGAAAGGGTATCCAAAAACGTTGTTCTGAGCAGTCTGAGTATTTGCAATCATTTTTGTGGCTTTTATATCATGAAATAGCTTTTCCCCATGCTTTTCCAATGGGAGAGGTCGCCTCGTGACCTGACCTCAGGGCACGAAATCGAAAAATCCCGGATATACACCTTGTAGACCGTGGAGGGGTCATGAAGTGTAGGAAGTTTCAAATCGATCGACTTTGAAATGTAGCTCTTACAGAGCTCTAAAGGTGAAGTGAGGTGACCTTGGTTGACCTCGTCTGGTGACCTGACCTTGGGTGACCCGGGGTAAAAAATTTCAGGGATGATGTGAAAATGATGCAGTGAGAGGTAGAGCCCTCAACCGTGGTGCTGCGCCTCGTCGTTTTTCTGCTATCCCGGAAAAACCTTAGGGGGGCCACCGATGGCCCCCGGTGGGGCGAGGGTTAACGGAACTAATGTTCATCGTGCCGACATGGAAATGGAGGACGTCACCGCCGCTATCGTTAGTTTAACGGAACTAATGCGTCAGCACACGGAAGCCTCACAACAGCGGGAGGAGCGTCCCGCCGCCATGATGTCCACTGCTGTTACGTCACAGACAGTAGGGCCTCCGATCACAGCGCAGGGGGCGCCACCCATCGAGGCTGCCGGGCCGCGAGTGAGACTGCCTCCGTCTGCGACACCAGCGCCACGTCTCTCAGGTGGCGCTAGTTTACGGGAATTCGCTGCCTGGCGGGAGAGGCTGCAAGGCTACACTATGCTGACGGGATTAGATCATCTATCGCCAGCGGAGCAACGTGCGTCTCTTTTGGCACTGCTGGACGATGAATGGGCCAGGATGGTCAAATACGGACTGAATGTTTCGGACTCTGCAAGCCTGGCTGAAGTAACGGACGCCATGGAGCAGCACCTTCGGAGTCAGCGCAACATCGTTCTGGACCGCCGAGACTTCTATAAGAGAAACCAGCCACCTGGCGAGTCTTTTGACGATTACTTCATAGCTCTCAAAGAGATCTCACATTTTTGTGATTTCTGTCCCCAGTGCACGGACGAGAGATTCCGGGACAGGATACTTACCGGCCTGTGTGATGAGAACACAGTTCCGACACTTCTTGCCGAGAAGAAGTTAACTCTGCAACAGACGATCGACATCTGCCGTGCTCGGCATGTGGGCATACAAACCTAACTGACGGATATCCTCCTAGTGGTCGAGATCTCGACCACCTCAAAATTCCACATTTTGGGAGGGAAGGGGGTCGGAGGTAAAAATGGGGGATGACACTGTTAATGACTGACCCAAGCAGATATTTCTGTAAAAGGAATTCGAAATCCTAGCAAAAAAATTAATTCAGGAACGAAAGGGTTAGGGGAGAGGGGGGAGATCTGGGACGGGGGAGAAGTAGGACAGAGCCGTTTTCTCCACCAGCTGCCGTTTTTCTCGATTATTTTTTGCTGGCCCCACTACTGTCGTACTGCTCGCACATCACCATGGTGATACTTCCCCTTTTCGTCTGGCGGTGGTCACGATACGCGAGTGTCAGCAAAAAACTTGTTTTTTTCTGAGGGTATGTTAAGTTGTTTTGCGTGATTTTTAGAACTCCGATGTGGCTGTTGTCGCGCTTCTGTATTTCTGTATACTATGCAGACGTAATGCCCTGAAATATATAACATTGGGATTGATAGAATTCCGGTGCAGGAAGACTTTGTTAAAAACGGCGACCTGGGGAGAAGTGGGACTCAGTGTCCCAGTTCTCCCTGCAATGTCCCACTTCCCCCCAAATTTAGATCATATGTAATGCGATTGATTATAGTCTCTGGAAGAAGGTTATTATGTAGTCATTTACGAGCGTAGGATTTTTAAAATTATCATATTTTTAAGGTATTATCTTTAACTATAGTTATTTATCTTCATCACAGACATTACAATCATATGGGCCCCTATCATTTCACGCTGCAATTTAAAATCCAACTAGCAATTCATTTTTAAGATCTTAACATTTAATATTTTGTTATAACATCATGTGTCATGCGTTTGGATAGGTATTCTGAAGAGTGGATACATGCGGGACGTGCAATGGGCTGGGACAGGCTGAGCGTGTGTGCCGTGCACGGATGCCATGCCTAGTCAAATTTCGTACGTTTTTTTTACCTGTATCGTGACTGAAGTGATGTGGGGCTAAATGTTCAGGTGAACTATCTTTCTCTGTGACAATTTTACAAAGATGTGAAAATATGTCTAGTTCTCCTCCGGCTCTGGTGGAATTTGACGTATATGTTCATATACCGTGAACATGCAAAGCGTGTATTGAATTTATGCTAACCCTCGCCCCACCGGGCCATCGATGGCCTCCTAAGAATTTTCAAAATAACAGAAGAAACGACGTGACGCAGCACCGCGGTTGAGATGTCTACCTCTAACCCCATAGGCGTAGGAACCGGGGGAGCCAGGGGGCCACTGGCCCCCCACTTTTCTGGGATGGGCCCCCGCAACGGAGATAAGAATATCAACAACTGTAATATCAAGCAAGAAGCTCAAACCGGCCCGATAGCTTGCCCCGGAACCCCGTTAAACTTACCTGTGCCCCTAAACTAAGTTGAGGTCCTATGAGTTGATTTTAAGGTCCCCTAAGCTTCTCGGGGCCCTTGAACTGGCCTCTGATGCCATACGAGCTAATCTGGGCCCTTTGAGCTGAACTGAGCGCCCCTGAGATGGTTTGGGCAGCATGAAATTGCCTAAACTGAGCTAGGAGCCGTAACCTTAAACAGGGCCCCGTGAGTTGGCCAGAACCTATATCCACCGACCTGGGGGCCCCTGAGCTGAGCTGGGACCGTAAAGTTAATATTGTCCCTTGAGCTAATCTGGATCCCCTGTGATGCACAGAAGACCATAAACTTATATGAGACCCCTGTACAGGAATAGGGCCCCTGCTCTGAAATTGGTTTATAAGCTTTAATTGAAACCCTGAACTGTTCTGAAACCCCAAATATGGCGACAAGGGGCCCCTGGATGATCCGGGCCCTTAAGCTTATCTGGTCATCAGAGCTAATATGGGCCTCTGTGTTGAACTGAGGGCCCCTGAGATGGTCTGGGACCCCTATAAGGCTTTACAGCCACTGACCGGGCGGCCGAGAGCTTGAATGGGCCCCTTGAGATGTTCTGGCAGTCGTGTAGCCAGGGAGGGGGGTTTCAGGGGTCCACGGACTCCCTTGGGGTGACCTTATGCACTAAAAACACAAAAATTGATTTCGAGGGCCCCTGAGCTTGTTCTCGGGGGGGGGCTCCCGAGCTTGGTCTCAGGAGGCCCCCGATAATCGGTATCGAGGGCTCCAGAGTACCGAATATTGATCTTGGGGGACCCCTGTGCTCAGTCCCAGGGGGTCCCGAGCTTGGCCTCAGGGCCCCCGAGCTTGGTCTCAGGGCCCCTCCCCCGAGCTCGGTCTCACGGGCCTTTCGATCTTGGTCTCACGGGCCTTTCGATTTTGGTCTCAGGGGCCCCGAGCTTTGTCTCAGGGGGCCCTTCGAGTTTGGAATCAGGGCCCCCGAGCTTAGTCTCAGGGGCCCCCGAGCTTGGTGTCATGGAACCCTCCGAGCTTGGTCTCAGATAACCCCGAGCTTGGTCTCAGGGCGCCCGAGCTTGGTCTCAGGGGACCCCGAGCTTGGTCTCAGGGAGCTCCCGAGCTTGGTCTCAGGGGGCCCTTCGAGTTTGGTCTCAGGGCCTCCGAGCTTGGTCTCAGGGGCCCCCCGAGCTTGGTGTCAGGGAGCCCTCCGAGCTTGGTCTCAGCTAACCCCGAGCTTGGTCTCAGGGATGCCACCAAACTTGGTCTCAGGCCCCCTCTCCCTGAGCTCAGTGTCAGGGGCCCTCGAGCTTGGTCTCAGGGGGCCATCCGAGGGCATCTGATGCATAAGGCTGACCGTATGCACTGGAAAACACGAGCATTGGTCTCGGGGGCCCTGATCTTGGTCTCAGGGGGCCACCGAGCTGGGTCTCAGCGCCCCCCGAGCTTTGTCTCAGGGGCCCCGAGCTCGGTGTCAGGGGCCCTCCGAGCTTGGTCTCAGGGAACGCCCGAGCTTGGTCTCAGGGGACCCCCGAGCTTGGTCTCAGGGGCCCCTGATCATCAGTATGGAGGGTTCCTGAGTACCGAACATTGATCTCAAGGGCCCCCTGAGTTCGGACTCACGGACCTTTCGATTTTGGTCTCAGGGTGCCCCAGAGCTTGGTCTCAGGGCCCCACGAGCGTGGTCTCAGGCGACCCCTGAACTTGGACTCAGGGGCCCCGAGCTTGGTCTCACGGGCCTTCCGAGCTTGGTCTCAGGGGACCCGATCATTGGTATCGAGGGCTCTTGAATACCGAATATTGATCTCGGGGGCCCGTGAGCTTGGTCTCAGGGGCCCCGAGCTAGGTCTCAGGGGACAACCGAGCTTGGTCTTAGGGGGCAAGCTTGGTCTCATGGGCCTTTCGATGTTTGGTCTCATGGGCCTTTCGATCTTGGTCTCATGGGGTCTCGAGCTTGGTCTCAGGGAACCCCCGAGCTTGGTGTCAGTGGGCCCTCGCGCTTGGTCTCAGGGAGCATCCGAGCTTGGTCTCAGGGTTCCCTCGAGCTTGGTCTCAGGGGCCCCCGAGCTTGGTCTCAGGGGTTCAGGGCCCTCCCTCGGGGTGCCCCCGTCTATTGATATCGAGGGACTCATGAGTGAGGCACGAGCATTGGCCTCATGAGACCCAGAGTTTGATCCCAGGGGCCTCCAGGCCTGGGTTCAGGACCCCCGAGCATCGGCATCGAGGGGCTCCCGAGCACCGAGCATTAGTCTCGGGGGGGCTCGAAATATTTATCTTGAGGGCCCCGGAACATCGGTGTCCAGTTACTCCTGAGAAAAGCGCAAGCATGGGTCTAAGGGTGCCCCTGAGCCTGATCTAAGTGGGACCCCGAGCTTAGTCTTAGGACCCCCGGGCATCAGCATCAAGGGGCTCCGGAGTATTGGTCTAGGGGAGCAATTATTTTAGGGGCCTCCAAATGGTGCTTTCAGAGGGCCCCCGAAAGTGTGGATGCAGTGGTGTAGCCAAGGGGGCCCTAGGCGTCCGCAGACCCCCACCCCTTGGGCCAATCTGAACCACTGCAAAGGATTATCTGATCACGGGGCCCCCAGAGTCAGTCTCAGGGGCCCCTGAAGATTCGTTCTCAGGGTTTCCCGAGTCGGCCTCACGGCCCCCGCCCTGAGAGTCGGTCTCAAGGCCTCCCGAAAGTAGATTTTAGCGGCCCCAGAGGGTTGGTCTCAGGGGCCCCAAAATTCGGTATCAGGGGCCCCGGGAGTCTGTCTCAGGGGAGGGGGCCGAGCAAGTCTCAGGAGCCCCCCAGAGAGTGGTTCTCAGGGCCCTGCAACATAGTCTATTTCAGGGGGGCCCCTGAGAGTCAGTCTCAGAGAACCCCAAGAGTCGGTCAAGGGGACCCCAAGAGTCTGTCTTAGGGGACCCCGAGATTCGGTCTCGGGGTCCCCCTGAGAGTCTGTCTCAGAGAACCCCAAGAGTCAGTCTCAGAGCACCCCAAGAGTCGGTCTCAGGGGGCCCTCATAGTCTCACGGGCTTCTCTCTCAGGAGTCAATATTTAGTTTCAGGTGGCCCCGAGAGTTCATCCGGGGGTCCGAGAGTTAGTCTAATTTGATCCGCAGAGTGCTGGTTTCAGGGGGCCCCAGAGGGGTAATTTTGGGAGCCCTCGAGATTTAGCCTCAGGCTGTGCCCCCCGCCCCCCCGAGTTTTGGTATAAGCGGCCCCGAGAGTCAATCTCAAGGAGCACCCAAAAGTTAGTCTCAGAGGGCTCCCGGTTATCAGTCTCAGAGACATCCGAGAGTTTTTTTCGGATCAATCAACTTTTATTCCTTGAAAATCACGCAAAGGCCAATACCAAAACAAGACATGCCAGGCAAGAAAAAGGCCCATCGCTATGCACAGTTCCATTGCTCTAAAGACCACACCCTACCATGAGATCAATACCAGTCACAACACTAACGCTCAGAAAACCTACCGATATGTACCTATGTCAAATACATATGTCTACCTATGTCAAAATTGTTGCAAAAAAACACGGAGCTCAGCAGGAGTTCATGGCTAAGTAAGTAGCAAAGTCCCTCATACAATTTTTATATAATTTTATAATCTCCCTCCTTCCCCCACCCCTCCATACGACACCCACAGCAAACCACAATCACTGGATAAACAAAAATCATCCGGAATAAAAGGCATGTCAGCACACTACTCATTTCAGTGGGCATGTCACTACTGTAGACAATCTGAGCCTAGTCCTGAGTATATTAGGCCACGCACTGGCAACACAACATGACCGTCACGCTCCAGCACCGGGTTTCCAATGCCCCCCGCCTCCACAGGTCTCACTTGCGACGGGTCACCCCGCCCCGGGCTATGGCCAGCGCTCGCGCAGGGGCGCACACATGACCACGCCGCACTCACTATACCGAATTGCCCCAATCGGCCCCACGCCCAGCCACGCCTCGGCGCAAGCCAGCCCACGCACAGAGCAGGGGAGGGTGACCGGTCAGGCGCCCGACAGGGGTGCGGGCAGGGGACGGCGACCAGCCGACCGCCCGGCAGGGGCGCTGACCGGGAGCAGCCGCACGAGCCGACTACATTATTCCTTCCTTTGAAGACTCGCGATCCCCCCTGGGGACCAGAGTATGGTGTGAGACAATGCCTCACACAAATAGAACAAACATTATTTACCAACACATTCAGGGAAACGAGTGCACGAGATGAGTGAGCAAGAGAGCATACGATCGCAGATACGTCCACAAAGATGGATTTGACAACACTCAATGAAGCGGGCCCTAGAAGGACTCGCTGAAAATGTACAGACATAAGCGATCAGGCGGACGCCGCTCCCTGACTGAGCGCCTCGGCATCAGTCCGCCCGGAGAGCACTCGGCTCCCGGAATCGTGATGGAAGCATCGGTGCTCTCACCCTCGCTATCTTCAGGATGAGGACAGGGTGAATGAAAGACGTCATCTGACGCTGATTCAGGAGGGGTTCTCATCTGCTCCCGGAAAGAAGAGTCTACCCTGTTGTCAGTGTTACTCACTGGCGCATCAGTTGACCCCACTTGAGAAGGTTCTGGTGATGATGTCTCTGGAACCGCATCTGTTTCACGACAAGAACCACCAGTCACATCACCAGCCACATCCGGGGAATCACAAACCACATCTGGGACCCTTCCCAGATCACTGTCGACCGTGGTACTGCCCAGATTCACTGCACCATGCACAGGTGCATCATGGGACTGATCCACTGTCGGAACGTCACCCTGCCGGACACTGCGTGGCTTGAGCCGGTTATGGTGAACACACAACCTTTTGCCGTCCCCCAAGCGCACCCAGTAGTTCAGCTCACCTTTGCGAGCCAGTACGACAGCTGGCTTCCATGGTCGCAGAAACTTATGGTACTCACCTCTCTTCGCCACTCCACGGAACAGCATGACCAAGTCTCCCTGGTTGTAGGTGAATGAGTTAAGCTTCTGCTCGTACAAACTCTTATTACGCTTGTGGCTGTGATTCGAGACTTTGAGAGCGTCTCGATACACATCTCGAAGTCCATCACAGAGCTCGTCGATGTACTGTGCCGCTGGCTTAGAGCGCACGCTGTGGGGTGCATCGATCTCAACATCTATGGGCAGCCTTGGTGAGCGCCCAAACATGAGATAGAACGGTGAGTATCCCAATGACCTGTGAATCTGGGCACGATACCCCAACATCAAGAGAGGAAGGTGCTTATCCCACTCAGAGTGGTTGTCCGACAAATATTTGGCCAGCATGTTTAGGACAGTCCGGTTAACCCGTTCACAGCGACTGTTCCCCTCCGGATGGAAGGCAGTCGTGTTGGACTTCTGAATGCCCATGATGCGACACAACTCGGCAATCAGCTGGCTCTTGAAGTTCGCGGCACAGTCTGAGTGCACGCGTGAGGGACAACCATAGCGGGAGAAAAGCTCAGTGGCCAAAGTTTTTGCTACAGTTATGGCTGACATGTCCGGCAAGGGAAACACCTCAACCCAGCGTGTGAAATGGTCACAACAGACAAGCAGATGCTTGTTCCCGCGTTCCGTCACTGGCAGATCTGTCAGGAAATCAATCGACATCACCTCCCATGGTTCTGATGAGAACAACTCTCCCATGGGTGCCCTTGGCTGTGGATTGGGTGAGTTGCGACCCATGCAGCGGTCACACTGAGCACAGTAACGTTCCACATCAGAGGTCATGCCGAGGCAGAAAAACCGACTTTGCACCTGCTTGATCATCTTATCAGAGCCAAAATGTCCACCGCAAGGACCCCCATGTAGCGAGGCAAGGACCCCACCAACTAAGCCAGGAGGGATAACAACTTGCAGCTGTTCAGGGGCACCAGCCCGCCTGCGATATACACGAAAGACCACTCCCCGCACAAGGCGGAGCCGAGGCCAATGCTTCAGCCAAGGTCTTAGCCGAGCAGAGACACTGTTGCGGGACGGGTTCTCACCACTGGCCAAAACGATCGCAATCTCAGCCAAAGACTCGTCCTTGCTCTGCTCTTCCTGGATGAAGCTCAAGGGCCAATCCCAAGCAGCCACACGTGCACAATGTTCCCCTCTGTAATCCGGAGCTGACGTTGAGGAGGAACATTCATCAAGCTTATCACACACAGAGATGGACCTATCAGGCAATGCGTCTCTGTCTGCAGGGTTCTCGACGGCGAAAGCCCTAGATCGGTGATCAAATCCTTGGATGGACCCCGGAGAGTGCTGGCTTAGTTCAGGCCGTTTCTGCACCGTGCCAAGGGGGATTCTGCCCTGCCGTTAACCTGCAGCAGGGTTCCGTTTGGCATCCAACATCTGTCAGCTCAGAGGGTCGCCTGCTCAGGGCGTCAGCTGCCGAATTCTCAGCCCCAGGTCGATACTGGATTTGAAACTGAAAATTTCCCAGGATCTCCAACCAACGTGCCAACATTCCGGAAGGATTCTTAAAGTTCAGCAGCCACTGGAGGCTACTATGATCCGTCCTGAGTCGGAACGACTTCCCCATTAAATAATGAGAGAACTCCTGCACAAAAATCACGCAGGCCAGAAGCTCTTTCTTAGTGGTAGAGTAGTTTCTCTGGGATTTAGTCAAACGGTGACTCCCATACGCAATCACACGGTCAGTGCCCGCCTGCTCCTGCATCAGAACAGCCCCCACACCCTCGTTGCTGGCATCGCAGTCAAGGGTGAAGTTGCCAGCATCGTCGCCGAAGTTGGGAAACGCAACAACGGGAGCCTCACAAAGTGCCGCGTTTAATCCCTGAAATGCCTGATCAGCGCCCTGTGACCACTGAAATGACACCTCCTTTCGCGTCAAATCAAACAGTGGTGCGGCTATGTGGGCAAAGTTTTTAACATACTTCCTGAAGTATGAGCAGAGGCCAAGGAAGCTAGCCAATTCTTTCTTGGTCCGAGGCTGAGGCCAGTCACGAGCTTTGGACACCTTCTCGGGATCTGTAGCCATGCCGCTACTGGAAATAACATGGCCCAAAAAAACTACTTCTGGCGCAAAGAACTGACATTTAGCCAAATTTAAAGTCAGACCAGCCGCCCGCAGGCGATGCAAAGTCCCATCCAGTGACGTCAGCACCTCATCAAACGACTTCCCGTGCACGATTATGTCGTCAAAATAATGAACACAAGAGTCTTTGGGCATATCACCAAGGACAAGATTCAGAAGCTTACAGCAGGTGAAGGGTGCAGAGCTCAAACCAAAGCACATACGCCTATATCTCCAGTTTCCGAGAGGAGTAGTTATGGTGGCCTTGTCCCTATCACTGGGATCAATTTCCACCTGATGATACGCTGCGTTCATGTCCAACACACAGAAGAGTGATGAACCCGCAAGCGCTTCAAGCGTGTCGTCAATTCGTGGGATCGGGAAAGCTGGAAGTCGTGTTACAGAGTTCAGCTTACGCATATCAGCACAAATTCTCAGCTCACCCGACTTCTTTTTGACCAAGCAGATGGGGGACGCCCATCCACTTTCAGACTCCTCCAGGATTCCCTGACTTACCAACTTATCAAGCTCGTCCCGAACTTGTCCTGTCAAGTGTGGAGGAATTCGCCGGGGGCTCTGGCGGATCGGGGGGCTATCGCCTGTGTCTATTTTGTGCGTAACGAGTGAAGTGTGCCCAATGTGACCATCAAACATAGACTCGTGTTTCTTAAGCACAGATATCAATGCACGCTGCTGATGGTCTGATATATCAGCGCCAGTTAGGTCAACAAGTGACTCGATGTCCACGGCATCACCCGGCACCCCTGGTTTTTGCATGTCCTCCTCCACGAAACCGACCTCCAAATCTGCCATATGTGAATGTTTTGGCAAGGTAATGTTATCTGTCGTTACATTACGAATCAATAGTGGTACAGATGACTTTTCTAAGTGAGCAACACACCTCACCACTTCCACACCAGGCATATCTAGACTCGGTTCCACAACAATCAAGCCCTCATAGTCACAATTGTGGACACGTCCTGTCACAAAACACTCCGATCCTGGGGGAAGCGAGACATCACTGCCAAGAACAGCACCACCCACAGATGTGCTATCAGCAGATATGGAGCGAATATTCTGATTATCCACAATAACTAACTCTTTGCCAGGGAGATCAATGACACAAGGGACAGATTTAAGGAAATCTAGACCGAGAAGGCACGGCACATCAATGCTGTCAGAGACGTACATTTTTACTATATGGGTTTTACCAGCAGCCTTAATAGGGACAGACACTCTCCCCAAGAGGGGTAATTCAGCTTGAGACGCTGTTTTCGCTTTAGTTGAAGTTTCATGAAGATGAAGACCTGATAGCAAATCATACACAGATTTGTTAAGAACACTTATGGAAGACCCAGTGTCAAGCAAAAATTTACAAGAGGTACCAGAGATAGAGCCTGAAAAAGTCATGCTGTCATCAAGGGCAACCCTGCCCTCGGCCGGCCCCGATCCGCTGGCTTCAGGATCTGCGGAACCTACCATTGTTGGTCCTGAAAAGATCGTGTCAGTATGGAGCGCAACACTGCTTTCATCTGTGCCACAATCAACAGGCTCAGAAACAGTGGCACCTATTGCTGGTGCTGACTCGGGGGGCGCTGTTCTGCGCTCTGCGGAACCACGCCCCCGTGTCCGTTTCCCCGCAACGGACACACATCAGAGGTGTGGCTACGTCGGCCACATCTTGAACAACACGTGTCACGCAGAGGACATGTCGCTCTAAGATGAGATAAGCTGCCACAACAGTAGCAGGCTCGTCTCGGAGCAGATGAAGTATCAGGGCGTCTGGTGTGACTGCCCAGATTCCCACCTCGTTGGCCCCCCTGACCGTGACTTAAGCGACGCTCGATGGACTCGATACGCTGCAAAATTTGTTCCATCGCTGTGCTTTCTTTCCTTCTCACCTGTCTAACTGGTGTCTGGAAGCACTCACTGCGAATCAAGTTCCTCACTTTGCTCACGGCGTCATCGAAAGTTTCTAAGCCTTGAGCTATTATCTGTTCCTGGTACTTAATGGGAAGGGTGGGCAGGAGACTATGGAAAAGCACCTGATCGCTTACGTGACCAGGAAAAGCCTGGCTCATCAAATGTTTGAACTGGATGATGAAAGCATCAAGTGACATAGATGCCTCAAATTTTAACTCCCGAAGCTTTGCATGGGCATCCAGTGCGCATGGTCTGACGAAAAATTTGGTCAAACTCTCAACTGCAGCATCATATGATCTCCTGTGCTCAGATGTGAGCGACTCAAAAGCATCTCGTGCGACCCCAGTGAGGCAAAGGGGAAGAAATCGAAGCTTTAGATCATCATTGAAGTTATGAATTGTGTAGAACGTGTCCAAATCAGATTTGAATCTGACAAATGATCCATCCCCTGAAAACTTTGGGGCCGGAAAAGAGAAGCTACTAGTACCACAGCTAGGTCCCACCCCAGCTACCTCAGCATCAGATTTCATAGCCATCACACAGTGAAAACAAACAAATAGATAAATAACCAAACACAAAAGCACAAACAACTTATCTTTTCGTAGTCTTCAGACGCCACGCGGGACGGCGGGAAGCATCATACAGCAGTGGCCGGATCAGCAGCAGGCCGGAAAATCCAGCGAAGGCAGTCTCAGTAGCCGGTGGAACGCGCAGCAGCGCCAGGGGCGGCCAGAAACAGCTAGCCGCGGCAGAATCCACCGAAGACGAGAAGCAACCGCAGACTTGCTCCAACCGGAACGTGCAGCAACGCCAGTCACCACCGAAGAGGAGAGGCAGGCTCACCCACCACTGGTGACGTAATGTAGCAGCCGGTATCACCAGTGAAGCAACAGCAGGCACCACCAGTGAAGCAGCAGCAGGTACCACCAGTGAAGCAGCTTCACGCAGCGCAGAACCACCAAAAAGGTTCAACAACTTCAGGAACAGCTGTAGAGATGCAGCAGTCTCAGCAGCTACTGAAGGAGTGGAGCATCGTGATGTCCCTCCATGAAGGCGCAGAGGGCTCAGAGGCACCAACGGTGGCACAGAAACCAATCGACGTACTGTAGAGGGGCAGCATCATCGCAGTCCATCGAAGACACGCCCCAGCCTAATGAAACACAGAAGCTGAAGGAGCCGATAATAACAGCAAAATCACTGAAGACTGGTAGCCTCTTCAGTTACTTCAACTTCAGTCACTGTTTCTGGCTGACAGTGACGCGGAGCGAGGTGCGATCCAGCATGTCTAGCGGCAGGGCTGCCACAGCTAGAAACATGCTAATTTGAAAATAAAAGGCGTGGGACGAATAGTGCAAATCATAGATAAGCACTAATGGCTGTCACCATTGTAGACAATCTGAGCCTAGTCCTGAGTATATTAGGCCACGCACTGGCAACACAACATGACCGTCACGCTCCAGCACCGGGTTTCCAATGCCCCCCGCCTCCACAGGTCTCACTTGCGACGGGTCACCCCGCCCCGGGCTATGGCCAGCGCTCGCGCAGGGGCGCACACATGACCACGCCGCACTCACTATACCGAATTGCCTCAATCGGCCCCACGCCCAGCCACGCCTCGGCGCAAGCCAGCCCACGCACAGAGCAGGGGAGGGTGACCGGTCAGGCGCCCGACAGGGGTGCGGGCAGGGGACGGCGACCAGCCGACCGCCCGGCAGGGGCGCTGACCGGGAGCAGCCGCACGAGCCGACTACACTACGGTAGACGCCTCATACTATTTCGAAGATATTTAGCAGCTATTCTTGCGAGATAGATTTCGCACTACACCGAACACCTTACGCTTCACATGATTATTTTTACGAAACTCAACTTATAGTTTCAACTGAGACACGAGCAAATAAAATGTCTGACGTGCAATTTGCTCTGTTGACATCATCTTTCCCCTTGAAGTTCAGTGTTTTGCGGTAAGAACTGTGAAAATTGGAATTCCATTCTTTGTGGAAACGGGTGCCAAGGTATGTATGTATCTATGTATATGCATTCATGCCTTCACACAAAAGTGCGGATAGCCCAAAACCCGGAGGAAGCACTGTTAACCAAAGAATTTTTAGAGATTTGTTATTTGAACTTGAGCCTGTCCTGCAATCAAAACCCTCTCGATTTCCTCCCATTTGGATTTGTGATCGCGCTCTTTGTTTTGGATAGCTGCAATGGCTTTTTCTGTGTGCTTATCCATTAACAGCCGTAGCATGAGAGCGTCGACTGCAAGGAATTTGTTTTTCGCTATCATCATTTTCCCAATTAGAATGATATGATTTATTAGAGGAGAATCGTTCACTCCAAAAATAACTTGAAATTTTGTAAATCCCCGAAGCTCTGAGGAAATCCCTGTAATCCTAAGATGATTTGAAACTGCCTCCCAAAACATTTTGACAACTGGGCAGCTCCAGAATTTATGTATGAGTTTCCGTCCTGTTATTGCATCGTGTACAATGCCTAGAATCTACTAGTCCCATTTGATACAGCTTCCTGTTAGTGCTAATTATCCTTGTGATAATTTTATATTGTATTGCTTGATACGCGATTGAGGGAGTAGTACTTTTCGGTAAATTATACCATAATGGCCACTCTATCTCACCGAATTCAATTTCCCAAGCACTTTCCCATGAATTTCCATCATCCTTATGCTTTCCGCTCAGCAAAATATTGTATATATGTTTGTTTCCGTACCTTCTTTGAGTAATAGCACGTATACTTGGATGAATTATTGGGCCCTTTACCCTTGCCTTCTGAGGCCACCTATTCCATTCAGTTGGAAGGCTTCTAACCAAACCATAGTAATCTAACTGCATACCTTGAATTTGATAGGCTTGTTTTATTTCTTCAAAAGTCATTAGCTGCCCATTACTTCCAAGCAGATCATTTATATGCCTTAAGCCTTTTCTATGCCACGATGTAATGATATTGTTTTTAAACCTGGTACAGTTTGAAAACCATAAGCCGCAATTAGCTATTTCCTCCAGGTTCGGGGCAAAGCAATCGTCAAAGGTCGCCAGTGCTATAAAACTTCTTTCCAAAACTTATTTTTTGTTGAACTTGCAATTTTTCTCATTGATTGTGAGTTCCTTTCCCATAAACAACTTTCCTCTGATATAGTCTCATTGAAAAGGAAACACCAATCATGGCGGCTCATTATTTCTTTTTTAACCCAACTCACTTTGAGCGCCAAAATATATACTTCTAAATCGATCATTCCTTGTCCACCAGCTGAGATCGTCCGGCACAGACTGTTTCTTTTTATTTTATCTGTCTTCCCGCCCCATATAAATGCAAAAATCTCCTTTTTAAGCTTGTGAATGCAGCTTGCTGGGGGATTTGGAAGAGCTGTGAAAATATGCGGAAACAAAGGAATCAGCAACGTTTTAATTATAACGATCTTCCCTGTAAGAGAAAGGAATCTATTTTTCCAGCTTTTGATAATCTTTCTGGCTTTGCAGAATTTTTCTTCAAAGTTTTCTGACCAGGTTTCCAAATCGTTGTTAGCATAAACTATTCCTAAGACCTTTAGCTTGGACACCCATTTCACTGGGAGGTCAGTGCATATAGGCTGTTTCTCGGATGCATTGTACCCTGCCCAGAATGCGTGTGTTTTAGCAATATTTGGTTTTAATCCTGAGAATTTTGCAAAAACTCCAAGTTCGTCGAAAAGCGCTCTGTAGCCATTCACGTCACCACCCAAGAAACAAAGAGTGTCGTCTGCATAAGCTGACACCTTGTACTCCTTAGATTTGATTTTGAACCCTCTTATATTTGGTTTTTTCTTGATGCCTTCTAACAGAGCACCAATTACAAGAATAAATATATAGGGACTTAAGGGATCTCCTTGTCTGCAAGACCTATGCAGGTTTATTTTCTCTGAAATGTGTCCATTGTGTACTAGCCTAGATGATGAGTTCACATAAAGGATATTAAACCAATTAATTGTATCTTCGGGGAAGTTTGAATTTCTGAGGACAAGTCTGGCAAAATCCCAATTGACCGAGTTAAATGCATCCTTGATATCAAGGCTTAAAAAAGGGCTGTCCTCTCTTCTGCTTTAAGTTGCTGGATGAGGTCGTATGTTAACCGACTGTTATCCGCGATGCATCTCCCTTTAATAAAACCAGTTCGTTCTTCACCAACTATCTCTGGTAAAGCGAGTTTGAAACGATTTGATAGAGCCGAGGAAATAATTTTGTAGCTAGAGTCTAATAACGTAATCGGCCGATAGGAACTTAGCTCATTTCCAGGCTTATTGGGTTTTGGAAGAAGCGTTAATATGCCCTCTCGTAAGGTTGCTGGAAGTAAGGACACATCATGACTTTCATTGACCATGCGAAAGAAAAAATGTTTAATCTTCCCCCAAAATACTTTATAGAATTCGTTGGGAAATCCATCAGTGCCAGGCGCACGGTTGGTCCCCATGGACCTAAGTGCTGATGAAAGCTCTTCTATTGACAATGGTGCGCCTATTTCTGTTTTTTGAGATTCACTTAGCCTGGGAATTGATATATTCTCAAGAAAGGATGTTGCTTCCCCCTTATCGATTGTACGCTCAGCAAATAGATCTTTGTAATGTTTGGTCAGTATGCCCATTATTTCTTTTTGATCTGTGGTATTTTCACCGTTGTCTTTCCTCAATATCAATATTTGCCTATTCAAGTAATTACGCTTCTCTAAATTAAGGAAATACCTTGAGTGTTTCTCCCCTTTCTCATACCATCTTACCCTGGCTCTGGTCATAATACCTTCGATTTTTATGGATCGTATTTGCTCCAACTTCTCCTTACATTTTGCTAATTCGTTACGGTCATGATCTGTTAATAGATCATTCTCAACACCATCCATGTCTTCTATTTTCTTTCTCAGTTCAGACTCCTCTGCTTTCATTTGACGCCTCTTATAAATCGAGTACGATATTGTCTCCGTACGCATATTTAACACCAGAACTTCCCAAAATTGTTGCCATGAGATTGAAATTTCTACTTCCCCAGGGAACTCATGTACAAAAGTGGCATTATACACCGGAAGTGAGTACATTTGAAGTGTGTTATGTATACATAAATTAATTTTTTCCACGTAAATATTGTCCTTTAGGAGTGAGCAATTCATCTTGTAAAAACCTTTTCCTCTAGATGCTGAGCCCAGCTGGACGCATAGGCCTACCATCCGATGATCAGACCTATAGCCTGAGACTATGTTAACTTCAGATATGTAAGAATTAAAACTTTCCGTGACCAAGAAAAAGTCTAGACGTGCCTGCTTTCTTGGAGGGTTACCAACTGCCCAAGTGAACTTTCTTTGATCAGGATAACGATCCCTAAACACATCAATAAGTTCTAGATTTTCCATAACATTAATCAGCTTTTGTCTAGCCCTAGGATTGTTGTGTGATGCATAATTTTCAGTATCTAATTCGAAGTTCAAAGCAATACTGAAATCTCCAGCGAGAATCACGGGGGTATCAGTGTCTCCTTTGATATCTCTGCAAATATCTTCTATTCCTTGGTAAAAAGCAGGGCTATCAGTATTGGGTCCATAGACATTAGCCAGGATTATATCCATCTCTCAATTAATAGTCGCTTTCGTAATAACAAAATTTCCACCTTTGTCTAATCGTGTTTCTGCAAAAGAAATATCTACCAAGTTCGTCAGTATTGCAACACCCCTAGAATTATGTGCAAAACCTGCGACAAGTACATCTTTTCCCCAAATATTGCGAAACCAATGCTCTTTAGAGGGATGACAATGAATATCCTGGAGAAATATGATATTAAAACCCGACCCCTTCAAATAATTAAGAACATCGCGACGTTTTTTAAAGTCTCCTAATCCTCTACAATTGAGAGATCCTATCTTTAACTCCCCCATGTTGAGACTAATATAAGAGTTGCAGGGCCCTTGCTATGTGCCTGAACAAGACACGAAATTACAACTAGCTTCTGCTTCTTACAATAAGGCTCAGTCCCAATTCTGTATGTCCCGTTACAAGAAAATATCATGTCCCTTCTCGATAATGTCAACAAAGCAAGACTAGTCATGTGTTACATGCCTTGGTCCTAGCACTTTACGTCTGACGAATGGATCTGAGCGCACATATTCCACTTCTGGAGCAACACATCCCATCGCACACACAAACTCATCTGGCAGAATAGGCTGGTGAAGGAATGACAGGTAAACAATGGGCTATACAAACAATAAGCGAACACGTGTCTCTGCATTGCTACTTTTACGTTCATATAACCTTTAATCATTCTTTCTGTGGACGGTAGCTGCCGCGTAGAAACTTCTTATGTCTCCCGCTCCGCGCCGGCGGAGACCCTCACTCCTACCGGCAGACGCTTGCAGCTGTCCTTGAGGAGCGTTTCCAGCAGGTGGCCATCGTGTTGCACCTTGCCCGGTTGGCCTACCTGTTGTCTCTATAGGTTCTATCTGCTCTTGTGTGTTCTCCTGTCTTTCTTCTTCTCTTCTGAAGCTTCTGAAGACTCCAGCGTTGGCGGGGTCTGATCGAAGCTGGCTCGCACAGCTGCTAGCCTCTCTGTGTCCTACGGTCTCGTCTTCGGTGGTGTCATGGACTCGTGGAGGTGGAGAGTAGTACGACTGTACCAAGCTTCCATCTCTTCCTTCTGTTTCAGCGGCTCGCTGGTTACTGGTCCCGGGTGGAGAATGGTTGTTCCGAGCTGGCGGCTCTGTTCTTGGCATGTGCTCATTTCGCTCTGTGTTCACGCCCTGTCGCTGTGAGGTCAGTCGGGTGATAAGCCGCTGTAGTGCCTCCTCGCTGTGTACAGGCATGGTCCGAGCACCACTTGACTCCACATAAAAAATGGAGCCAGAACGGGTGCTCACCACCATGAGAAGACCTCTGCGCTTCAGCTTCATCAGCTCGGCAAACCAGTCTTGACGCCTGTCGGTAAGCCTTTCGCGAACGAAAAGGCCTGTACCTCGAAGTCTGGTCTTGCTCCGGAAGATCTGATCTCTGTTCGAGCCGGGAAAGCTGTGCGTGAAGCGCACCCATATCTCTCCCCTCTTTCGGTGGACCTCCCTGACTTGATTGGGATCCAGGCGGAGCCCCAACAGAGACATAAGCATTCCGTGTAGAAGGCGTGGTGCATCCTCGGGTCGGTCTTCTCATGACAGTTTCGGAATCGCTGGCCCTGAGAAAATGAGCCAGTCGAGCAGTTTTTCCTGCTCAGATGAGTCCAGCTGACCCTCCACTGCTCGAAGGCGAGTCCGGCACTGCTCAAATCCTTCTTTTGCCTCGGAGGCCATCCTTTCAGCTTCAGCAAGCCTTCGGCACACTACTTCGTTTGTTGATAGCGCAAAGTTCAGGGACTCTTCAACTGCCGTTATTCTTTTATCAATTTCTTTCTTGACTTGCTCAGTGATTTCTCTTTTTGTTCGGGCTAGCTCCAGGGTGATGAAACTCTTCAAATCGTCAATCCTTACATTCTCAGACGTCGACTCTTGTTCATCCATAACATCTTCGTTCGTTTCTGCGCGTGGGTTTTTTCCGTTAGCCTTCTGCAGGGGGCTGGGATTTTTTCGTTTACCCATATCTTCTATTGCGGTCTAGCCGATTCAAATGCAGAAAAGCTTAGAATACATAACAGGAACTTTCTCCAGCAGGGTAATGTCCTCAGTGTGAAGTGAGGCAGTGCTAAAAGTTTTCGCCGCCTACGGTCTTGAACCTGTGACCTAGACAATCACGCTTCTAGTGACACGGTGCACATCCGCGATACCACTCGGCTACGGAGGCTTTTGCTGAGAGAGTCTTCCATCTCCGAGTGGTTTCTCTTCCGTAGTGTCCTCTTGTAACCCTCCCGGCAGTATGGCGGCCGACGGGTACACCCTCATCCACTGCCGACACTACAAACCTATTGTCGACCGTGTACACTGGCTCAACTGAGTGGAAGGCAATCTAATAACAAACTACCACATCAGTTCTATCTTTCAACCTCACTAGAAGCACCTTTCTATTATTTTATACGGCCATAATTCCGAAAATAGCGGGAGCGCACATAACACGACCACACGGGGCGACGGTAAGACATCCGAGAGTTAATCTCGGGGTTCTGAGAGTAATTTCCAGAGGTGCTCCCGAGTTTTGGTCTCACGGGCCCGGAGTTAGCCTTAGGCCCGCGAGAGCTAATCTGGAGCCTCCGAGTCAGTCTCAGGAACGCCAAAGACTTAGTCTCAGAGGTGATTCCACCCCCCCAGGGTGTTTGTCTCAGGGGCGCCCTAGAGTAAGTCTCAGGGGGCTGTCGGAAGTCATTCCCAGCCCCCTCCCCCGCCCCAAAGACAGCCTCAGGGGACCCCAATAGCTAATCTGGATGGCCACGATAGTCAGTCTCAGCCCCCCCTCCAGAGCAAATCTGGGGGACCCAATAATTAGTCTCAGAGGTGCTGCCGATAACTACTCTCAGGAGCCCCGAGAGATTCTCAGGGGCCCCCAGTTTTGATCAAGAGGCGCCGTGAATCGGTCTCCGAGACCCCCTGAGATCTAATCGGGAGAGCGGCCGAAAATTAGCTTTGTGAGCGCCGCCAAGTATTGGTATTAGGTGGCCCCAGACCTCAAATAAAAAAATTTCAAAATCATATGCCTCGGAAAAAATGTACCTACCCCTATTGCGTACTAAAAAAGCACAAATTGAAACATGACGATCAGGCACCATTATCGAAGGAAAGGCAAAAATTAATCTAATTTTACCATAAGAGCAAATCGAACAGGGAATTTGGCACTTAAGTCAATTTTTAATACATTAGCTTAACACCAATAACTACATTCCTAAATATTCTGACATAAACAACTTTCCAATATTTTCGTGGGAAACCAGACAAACAAGGGTAATGACAGAAATTGATGAGCATAATCCCGAAAAGAAAAATAGGTATGAAAGGTTGAAAATAACAATAACAGAGTGAGCCAAGGCGATAGATATCTTGGGCGCCTTTTGTCTTGGTAATTTGCTCGTTTACAAGATAGCAAGGGTAAGCAAGTAACTGGATCTCAACAGGATCTGTGGACGGAATAGAGGATATGTAACGTTCGGGACACACTACCATATCCCTTGTATCTTTATTCGTTTTTTTCGTTTCTTTGGAAATTTCCCGATTAAAGAGTTCATGGATTCGACACCGGGATATAATTGCTAGTCATTTCCCGTAGAAGATCATTTCTTCGTACTCAAAACGACTGACCTCCAATAACTTCATGTCTGATTACCCGAGTGAATTGAGGTAGACTCAGGTTTAACATCATGCGCGCATCAACATTGAACTTCCTGAAATATGGCTCAAAGCTGTTATTATAGCCACGCTACCATATAAGGTATGGGTCATCCTTAATATTTGGTGACCTTAGTTTACCAACACTTGGTCGGATCGAAAAAAAACCAAGCTTTAAACAAAATAAGAATGAATGCTTAAAAAGGCACAACAAAATTTCCCTCGTGTGAATGTTATAATGTTAAAATGTTATACAAAAATATAGGAGATGGGCCCGGTTACTAAGGGGACCCCCGGCCTGGGGCCCCCCGACGGTAGTCGGACCCCTCCTTGGCCGAATCCTGGCTACGCCACTGTGTTCTGAGACTCTATATCAGCCACCCTGGGACCCCCTAAGCCTAGCTGGGGCCCTGAGCTAATCTGGGTACCACTGTGCTTAACTGGGGCCTCTGATCTGGTATGGTGGCCCTAAACTGTTCTAGCATCATTGAGCTAAGCTGGGATCCGTGAGCTTGAACAAGTCCCTTGAGCTGTTTTGAGACCCTACATAAGCCGACATGGGGACCTTCGAGCTGAACCGGGCCCCTAAGCTAATCTGGCACCCTGTGGGAATCTGGAACTCCCCTGTGATGAGCTTCTAGGGGTCCTGTGCTTATGTAGGATCCCTTGATAAGCTGGTCCCGAGGCTAATGCACTGATCTAGGTCCTTGAGCTGACTGATCTGGGTTCCTGAGCCATGGTTTGGCCCTTGGGGCCCTTCGAGATAATTTAGCGGTCCCTGGGCGGCATAGGCATAGGAACCGGGGGTCAGGGAGATACTGCCCCCCCCTTTGAGGTGGGCCCCCGCAACGAATATACAACTATCAGTAACTGTAATATAGAACAAGAAACCCAAACGGGCCCGATAGCTTGTCAGGGAACTTTCAAGTTCGGTAGTACGCTGCCTGCAAGCCCCTGGAGGAGGAGCGCTTCGTAAAAAAGCCAAGGCACCTACTACCCGAGTGTTTCCAAATGAGTCCCAAGAACTGGGCCCAATCAAACTCCATCCCAATCCCAACACAAAATATGAATCGGACACCGACCCCGCACCAAATGCCGAGCAACAGTCGTCCCTTAGCCATCGAAAGGCGCGACGTCTTTCGATGCCAGGGTTATATGGCGTCGCCAACTCTTTCCCTGTTGGAGGGGTTTCTTGGGAGTCAAATTGCTCCTTGCACAAGGAATCTGCTGTGCCTTAAACCCGAGTTGGTCGCGTGGAAAGCAAGGTTGCTAACCACTATAACACCATGCCCACACCTTCTCGGCATCACAAAGCTGGCCATCAAGTACCTACATTGCACTTGCAGTTATGCCGGAACTCCGCATTTTAGGCATCGAAATATAGCTAGGCGTATTTATTGTGATCAGGCTTCACCTAAATCAATCTGTAATGATGACAAGAAGAGATCTGTAATAACCTAAATAAATGTTCCCATTTTCGTCATTGAATAAGCAAATACAAGTTGATTAGGCATAGCCAAGTGAGGCTATTTGGTACCAAAGCATTGTCTGTAGTTTTCTTAACAGTTCTTAATTTTGTAAATGTGATGAGAAGGGCATAAACATCTGTAAATATAAAAAAACGCGCTCGTGGTAAAAAATGACTGAAATCCTCCAAAAAAGCTTAAAAATGTATGTCGTATTTGAAATGGGTCTTGGTAAAAAACAAAAAAATGTTTTTTTGGCGTTTTACTATGATTTATTAGATCATAATAGGTACAACTCGAAATCATAGGGCAAAATTTAATTTCTCAATTTTCCATATATTGACATCCTTGTGTGCATGCGTGACTTATTGACACCAAACGAGCCAACTAATTTTTTATTTATAATTATGGGCCCCCCGTGGACCGGGGCCCCTTGAGGTGGGCCCCCTCTAAGTTTGGCCCCCCACTTTTCAAACCGTTCCTACGCCCCTGTCTAACCCCATCATTTTCCCACTATCCCCGAAGGTTTTTTTACCCTAGGCCACACTAGGTCAGGTCACCAGACAAGGTCAACCAATGCCACCTCACTTCAAAATTTGAGCTCAATTATAGCTACGTTTCTAAGCCGATTGATTTGAAACTTTCTATACTTGATGACCCCTCCAGGGTCTACAACAATTTATATCCGGAATTTTTTATTTGGATACCTGAGGTCAGGTCACGAGGTGACTTCTCCCATACAAAAAAAGCATGAGAAAAACTGTCATAAAAATGATTGTGAATTCTCAGGTTACTCAGGAAAGCATTCTCTGCCACCCTTCCACGGATTCCAGGGAATATTTTTGTCTTTAATCTCACCAGGGGTCAAACACAGTATTTTGACGATAAATTTTGACCTCATCAAGCTAGAGCGCTAAATTAAATGCCATTTTTTTATGTATCAGCTTTGACTTTCATTTTGTATACGGCTAGGCCACTTTATGACCTTTTGTGACCTTAAGCCATGTTAGGTCAAGAGGTACCCTTTGGAGGTGAAACGTTTGGAGGTAGTTCATTTCGTTCTTCATAGCGGAGAAAGCTCTGACATTTTCTATCAAGTTTACTTGGCCATATGTCAATATCTCTAATGACATGAGAGCTATGCTCAGGTTTCTTAGGCATTGCATATTTTAGTGGAAATAGCCTGTGACCCAACTTGATATCTGGACATCAAACCATTGACCTGAGTATTAAAACATGCGACGTAACACTATACTGAATCCTCACGAGCTTTATAATGCATTTTGCAGATTTGTGCCAGCCCCCATATTTTCGGAGTTGAGGGGCATCGATGCCCCCACCGGTCGAGCAGGGGTGGCCATGGTACCCCAGTGGAGCGCGGGCTAATGCACTTTTATATTATATCACACATCGATCCATGTCCTAATTCTCCCCCGTATGTCTCACTTCTCCCCGCTGTGTGTCCCAGTTCTCCTGGGCCTATCCCAACTCTCCACCTCAGGTGTTTATTATATTTCGTTACGTTGGTCAAATACCTTTTGAGTATTGAGGCTGTGACATCTCCTAATGAAAGAAAATTGTCTGCTCTATCTAACGGTACCATTTGTAATATTATGGAATCAGTCACTGATTTTCTGCAAATTTCTAAAATCAACCTTCAATTTTTGTCCCAGTTCTCCCCCTCTCCCCTAAAAGACATGGTGTGTTAGCACGGGCCTGGACTGATGCGGGAGTCATGAAGGTTCGTCTGAGCAGCGACGGGCCCACAAAGAAAATCAAGGGGATCAAAGACCTTCATAAACTTGTAGGTGATCACCCCTCTCTCGGCCTAACGGACTACGTGATCCAAGACATGCATGTGTCCGAAATCCAAGGAACACAAACGTCGCCGGAGGCGTCTGGCACCACTCCCGCGCGGGATGCACGGGGCCGCCGAGGTGGGGGACGCAGCAGGACAGCGGCAAGGACAGCGCGCGGCGTCAGCGGACGAGGATCCAGCGCTGGATTTCCAGCCGCCACGCGCTCTCGCGCTGGCGGCGCCTCTGGGACCAGCAGCGGTCACGCCACGCCCCCAACGAGAGCCGCACCCTGGCAGTCCGCGTCCGCGGGGCCGGCGCCGGACGCAGCAGCGGTGGAGCCAGTGGAGGCAGAGGGAAGCGACGGCACCCAGGAAAGTGATCGATTGTTTCGTTGGTGATGAACTTTAACACGCGCATTGACGGGGGCGGGTACCCGCCCCCCTCGGGTTTTTCGGAGATAGTAGAAAAACGGCGGCGCGTAGCGCCGCCGTACTTGGTATACCTTTTCCCTCATCATTTTTACAACTTCTGTGAAAATTTTGAGGTTAGGTCATCTCAGGTCAGGTCACCAGTACAGGTCAAGTGACCCGACCTCAAAAAAAGTTTAAGATAGCATAAGTCGGAGCAGGGTGAACTTATCCGATTGAAACTTCATATCACATAATGGCCCCACCGAGTTCTCTAACATATGTTCCGGTATTTTTGATATCGATGACCTAAGGTCAGGTACGAGGCATGACCTCTCCATTGAAAATACATGGGAAAAATGGTTTTTACGGAATAACTCAGTAACGGATGGCGATAGAGCATTTATTTTAGCTGCATTAGACTCGCCTGAGCTTTGCAGTTCTAATGATATGCATTTTATATAATTTGACCCTGACCTGACCTCAGGTCAGGTCAAATCCTTGATTTAACTTAGCAAGGTGAAATTATATATCATTCGATTCGGCTTGCTAAGAGGATTCATATAGTTTAAGTCGTTTTGCTCTATCTTTACTTGTTCAGATGTAATGCCCGAAAAACTGAATTTTACATGTTATCCCTATGACGGACATGTTTTGACCTCTCGTGACCTTAAATGTGACCTGACAAAAAAATGGTTCAAATGTTTTCGATGGAGAAGTGGATGGGCAGCCCAACGCCGTTTACCGTTTTTCGCTACCTACCGTGGTTCTCGAGATCTTAGGGGGGCGGGTACCCGCCCCCCGTCAATGCGAAGGTGGCTCAGACCCCGTCAATGCGCGTGTTAAGACTGATCTAGATCCTTTCAATCGATACTGCCCAATTGACCAGACTACATGAGATCTGCCGCATTAAGGCTCGCTTTTGTTTGAGTGATTTTTGTTAAAAATTTCAGTTATGATTCATGATAGAGAAAATAGCAGCGGAAAAGATCTCATTATGCGTAAACCCCACTCATATTATTGATCCAGCCTTTGAACTGAACCTGCAGTGCTGAAGTTTCAATAGACGTATGCATTTGGTTTAATAGACGAGTAGCATAATCAAAATTTGTTAGACTTTTGTTACGTGTATTAGTGAATTCAATATAATTTTCGTACTCTTCCGAGCTTAACACCTGCTATTTGTGGAGTTGCTCTCGTCTATATTAGCTAAATCGTTTTTGTCAGTTAACCAGTTCCTGTGTAGATCATTCAAATTTAGTGTCATTATTATGTACATGATTTTGTGTTATTGAACATTTAGTAGACTTCTCGACCGAAGCCTTGGACATAAGTTTATCATTCCCACGCCTTAACTAGGCCACGTTCCCAAGTTAACCCTTATTGCAGTCTTGACATGATGTGTGGAACTGTTTGGTTATATTGTATTCGTGCCTCTGCTAACTGCTACCAGACAAACACCAATCCTCTGATCATAGTGTTGAGCCGTTTAAGATTTACTCAAAGGCAATTTTTTAAGCAAAAATTGTTAAGATGCCTTAGCTTTGTTCTAAAAATAGGCTACCAGCATTTCTTTTGTGTTCACAGCTTGACTGTAATATCATGTGTGCTTGTTGCCAGTGTCAGCGACTACGCATGGCCTGTTCACCAATGCTCGGCCGCCCGGCCTCTGCCTGGGAGTGTCCAGATGCGCGGCCCATCCGACTCGACTGCTGCCGCCGCCTCAGCGCTGCTTCCGCCGGGCCCGGGTGCTTTGCGTTCTGACGTCATCGATATTGAAGACCATATAAAAATATGTAGCAATAATATAAACAGTATCACGGCAGAAAATAGAAAGGACGAGTTAGATAAATTTGTAAACCGAAACAACGTAGGGATTTTAGGCCTTGTAGAAACTAAGCTAGACGACTCTGTTAACAGCTCTATGTACAACTTAAGTAGATTTCACAGTCCACTTTCCCGGCATAGAAACAGGAAAGGAGGAGGTATCTTACCGTACTGTCATTCATCTCTTGCGATAACGAGGCTCCACGACCTAGAATTCGGAAACGTAGAGTGGGCGTGGGCAAAAATTAAATTAAAAGATATGATTTTGATCGTATGTTGCACTTACATACCCCCAAATTCAAACGCTGAAGCCAAATATTTGTTTCTTGAGTACTTAACAGAGAGTGTTAAACAGGCAAAAGCGCACAACCCAACATGTATAATAGTAATGGGGGATCTGAATGCTGGCAATATGTATCTAGGAGATAAAAATGTAAACCATTCGCCACTGACACACTTTGAAAGCAAATTAGAGGCGACTGCCAATTGTTTAGGACTATTTCAAGTAATCAAAGAACCCACCAGGGTGCAGGGAAACACTCAAAATTTGCGCGACCTATGTTTTGTTGATAACAAGCAATTGATCTCAAGCGGTGGTGTCCTGTCATCTTTTTCTGCGCTCGATCATTTTCCAATTTTTGGTTCTGTCAAAAAAGCATAGCTACCCCGGTGACAAACCATAAAACAATATGGGATTACAGTAAGCTAGACGTGCAACGTCTGACCAACATTCTCACGACAACAGACTGGCAGGACATGATAGACAAAGACATTAACACTGCAGTGAACTTGTTCACGAAAACATTACAAAATGCGGCGGCAGCAACTATTCCTTTAAAAACTATCACTATCAACTCAAAAGATAAACCATGGGTGACAAAATATCTGAAATCAGCGATGAGAAAACGGGATAGGTTATTCAAACAAGCCAAAAAGGTTCAAAACAAGTATAAAGACCGGAACCATCCTGAAATAAATATTGCGTGGCATAAGTGTCGGTTACAGCGGAATAGGGTCACCAACGACTTACGACAATTTAAAAACCAATATTTACTCTCAAAAACAAATCAACTTCTTCAGTATAAAAGCAGCCCACACAAATATCATTCTACTTTGTGAGAACTTACTGGCCCTATAATCACTAAATCAATTCCTCCTTTAATGAACGGAAATGAAACCATGGTCAACGACAACGAGCAGAAAGCAAACATGTTAAACTCCTATTTTGCAGCGCAATCAACATTAGACATCGTAGAGCCGGAGATACTTATTGCTGAGCCCCTGACTCCCCTGTCCCGGAAATAGACGCCCTTGTGGTCTCTGAACGAGATGTGCTACATGAACTAAATAAGCTTCAGCCCCACAAATCAACAGGACCTGACGAAACTCCAAACAACTTCTTAAATCTAACCGCAATCCTTATCACAGACCCGTTAACAAAATTATTCAATAAATCTCTTCAGCTCGGGTATTTTCCCGTCAGAATGGAAACTCGCCAATGTCAAACCAATTTTCAAAAATAAAGGACCCCATCCGACATTTCCTGCTATAGGCCTATCAATCTTCTTTCTTGCTTATCGAAAGTCTGAAAAGGTTGTTTTCCGGAAAATATACAAACACTTATCAGACAACAGCCTTCTAACAGATCGACAGAGCGGGTACAGGCCCGGCCATGGTACACAAATGCAACCTTTCTATTTGACACATAAATTAAATGAATCACTAGATAAGGGGCAAGATTTCACTGCAGTGTATTTGGACATTTCGCGCTACTTCGACAAAATTTGGCATAGAGGACTCTTAAAAAATGCAAACGTGAATTCGGACTGACTGCAGTTTTAGACTGGCTCGCCTCCTACCTTACTGACAGAAGACAACGTGTTTGCTTGCAAAATTCTTACTCATCTACTCTTTCGCTAAATGCAGGCCGTCCTCAAGGATCCGTTCTTGGCCCCCTCCTTGGCCTCCTCTATCTAAATTCTCTGACAAAACAAACGACCCAAGACATACTTTGTTTTGCCGATGACACATCTCTGTACGCGGCTCATACCACTGACTCATTCCTTTCTATTCAGAACACTCTTCAGACAGACCTTGACAAAATATACAGTTATGGACAAAAATGGTTCATTACCTTTAACCCAACCAAAACAATCCAGCAAACTTTCTCGTTAAAAAATAGAACACAAGTCCCAAAACTAACATTTTGTGGTGAACCTGTACCAGTGGTGCAAAAGCACAAACATCTAGGAATTACTCTTTCTCATGACTTGAAATTCAAAGAACACGTCAACCAAATAATCAAAAAAGTAAACATAGCTTTGAGCCCTATCTACCCTTTAGCACAGTTTCTCCCCAGAACAATTCTAAATCAAATTTACACGACATACGTTAGACCTCACTTTGACTACTGTGACATAATTTATGACGGACATATCACAGCACATGACAAACTTAGACTTGAGCGACTGCAGAATAGAGTCGTTAGACTAGTGACAGGGACCTTACTCCGGACACCGACTGAGAAATTGATAAAAGACCTTGGGTGGGAATCCCTTGAGACAAGAAGGAAAATAAAAAATTGTATTTTTTCATAACCTTTTAAATAACCCATTAGTACCACAATTCATACGCAACGTTGTTCCTGAAACAAGAGAAAGTAACTTGCTTAGAACGTTAAGACATTCAGAAAAAATAACAGTGCCGCGACACAGAACACTAGCATTTAAAAGATCATTTTTGCTTACCTCTGTCAAGACGTAGAATCAGCTGCCCCAAAATATTCGTGAAATTACCTCCAAAACTACATTCAAAAACAAAATAAAACACCATTTTGGGACTCCCTCTCCCCCACTGTATTACTCATTGGGCCAAAAGAGCGAATATTGTCTATTGACAAGACTGCGACTTGGCACAAGCAAATTAAATTCACCTCAATTTGAAATTCAAGCGATCAACTCTCCCCACTGTGCTTGCGGCGAAACAAAAGAGGACACACCACACTTCATGCTCCATTGTCGATTATTCAACCACGCAAGAGTAACAATGTTTCACGAAATTCGAAAACCAACATTAACCTTTCAAACATGGATAAGCAATCAAAACTGAATATTCTACTGCATGGCTCTCCATTAAACAAATCAAACTACAAAAAAGTAGCCTCAACTGTTTTTAAATTTATCCGAAACACAAAACGATTTGCATAGCTGCGCCCGGGCCGGGTGGAGGTGACGGTGAGTGGGCGGCACACCCAATCATTTGTTACCTGAGCGCCGGCACTGGGTGATTCCCTCTGTGGTGGTGCGGTGTGTTGGGGACCAACCGTGCGAGAGGCGCCTCGCATAAGCATTCGTGCTTTTGCGCCAATCGCGAACAATGCATTATGTTTTGTAGTGTCTCTTGATGAAAATACATGTCTGTCTGTCTGTCTGTCTGTCTGTCTGTCTGTCTGTCTGTCTGTCTGTCAGATTCAAAGGGGTCAAAACCAGCCAGAGGAGGAGAGGAGCGCTGGAAGAGAGGTGAGAGTGCAGAACTACAGCAGCGAGGGAGAGCAGAACGCAGAGGCTGAGCGGAGAGGTTGTCCCACCCAAATCAGGACAGCACATTGGACGCGCCACGGAGGGGAATCTGCGGCGGTCATAGCTGCCAGACCCCGCCGTGTTTGACCAGAGACGCGGTACAGTCGCTGGTTCAGACCCCGCCGTGTTTGACCAGAGACGCGGTACAATCGCTGGTTCAGACCCCGCCGAGTTTGACCAGAGACGCGGTACAGTCGCCGGTATGGTGGCGACAAGAGATGGCCCTCAGCAGCTGCTGCGTCAGGCCGAAGACGGGCTACCTCTGACCCCGGTCGCCACGGGCAGCAGGTATGGGGCGGCCGTGGTTACCAGGGTCACCGTAGTGCCAGCCATGGCACGTTCAGCCTGGGGGCCTGGTGGCAATCAAAAGATGGTGATATAGCCTTCCCAGCAAACGACATGCCCTTCAAGACAGGCGGCCACCCCGGGCCTCCTGACCTTAAAAAATCGTTCCATCACGGGCACAGCCAGTGACGAGCGTTGAAGCGGCCGATGGAAACACCTCCCCCGACACTGCCTCACACATTTCCGGGGTGTCCAAGTCGGACTCGCGGCCCATTCCTCACCTGCCTCGACGGACAGCGCGGTGCTGCAGAAGTCCAGACCAAAACTGTCTGCACGTTACGGTGACTCCAACAAAACCCGGACAGACTGAACTCTTCCAGTCATTCTAACTAGTGCTAATGGTATGTAAAATGGTGCTTCGCGAGCGAGATTCAGAAAACCGAGACTAAATGAATTTTTCTCATTATTTAAACAAGTGATAATATTAAGTAAAGTGGTGTTTCCAATTTATGGGCTGGTTATTATATCGGGAAGGAAACGTGTGTTAGCCCTGGCTCGGTGGACGCAGGAAAGAGAGTGACTGACAAGCGGCAGAAGGTCGCGGCAGGAGGAAGTCCCGCCCAGTTTATATAAGCAGTCTGCCGGTTAGCGGCGGGCCTCTCCTGACTCCGCGTTCCGGAAAGATTGCGCTGTGAGCGCGTGACGGTGTGTGTGGGTGCGTATGCAAGCAAGCGTGTGACTAAAGCTCTGTTGTTTCGGCCATAGATTTTGTTCAAACATTTTCGTTTCACTTAACCTTTCGATTATGTCACCGGCATCAATTTCGGCCCTGGGTGTAATAAATATAAATTTTTGCTGTAATACAAATGTGAAGTTGAACGTAAATTTAATTATTTATTAACATTTATCACGGAAAATGCATTGCCAGATGGAAAGGGATTCCTTCATGGTTTGAAATCGGGACATATTCCTCTTTATTTTGATCTTTAAAGCGTGTGGTGATATAATTAGGGATCTTTGGGTGATGTGAAATGAGCCAATATTTGACTTTTTAGGGATTTAGGGCACTGCAGCTGCAGAGGCTATACGTGAAAAATAGTAAGTCGAAAGTCAATATTTGACTTTCGACTCGCTCTACAAAACTACCATTTCAATTCACATCCCATTAAAAAGCGGGACCAGTGACAGATACGACGAAACGTCAGAGTGCCTATAGTTAATGCATAGCCGAAGACTGTTCCGATTAAATGTCGGGCCGGCTCCAGCCCCTAGGGCTGGAGCCTCCAGCCCCCAAATGTGGTGGATCCGCCACTGAGTGGGACATTTCCTTTAGTCTCATTGTTTATGGTACGTAACTTGCTTGCCTTCCTGTCCATTTCTACCTTAACTCATCCTCGAGCTTTACATGTGCCTTCAGTGCAGTTGCAGCTCCACTCCTCAGCAGAGCCGCCGCGGGGCGCGGGGGACTGTCTGGCCCAGCCACCCCTGACCAAGTGACCACCCCCGTCGACGTCGACCCCAGGCCGGCTCGGCGGCCATACAGTCGGCGTGCCGACGCGCCCGTTGACTTTGCACCGGCCTTGCCATAATGGCCAGGGCGGCGCCGTTTTTGTCGGCGCAGCCCGCGTCGGGCGCGTGTACTAATTCTTGACTTATTTGGCGCAGCCCATCCTCAGAGCAGATGTGTCGCAGCCGTAAATTATGTCAAAAACACAGCGGAGCGCAGATGGACGATAGTGTGCTCGCGGTCACTGAGCTACAAAAACGCCACCGCCTCCTGCACGTTACTGCCGCGTGACGTCACTGGAGACACGGCGCACAGCTACTGATACTGCACCGCACGACTGACGTCGCTGGAGACGCAGCGCACGGCTTCTGATACTGCACCGCACGACTGACCTCACTAGAGACACAGCGCTACTAATACTGCACCGCACGACTGACGTCACTGGAGACGCAACGCACGGCTTCTGATATTGCACCGCACGACTGACCTCACTAGAGACGCAGCGCACGGCTACTGATACTGCACCGCACGACTGACGTCACTGGAGACGCACAGCTTCTGATACTCACTGCACGACTGACGTCACTGGAGACGCAGCGCACGGCTACTGATACTGCACCGCACGACTGACGTCACTGGAGACGCAGCGTTGCTGATACGTCGGAGCTCAACTGATTGGGCCCGAATTTTCTGCAATAGTTAAAAAAACTGTAGGGCGCTTTCAGCGTCGTTTCTATTTTTAACGTACCAAAATGTTTCCTGAGATCGTAAGGGGGTTTCTCATTGAACCCTCAATTGTGAAAAGAAAGAGGGCCCAGACGGGGCCGGGTAAAAGACAGAGGAGCTAGCTTTATTAGCAGATGCAAAGGGTTATCGAAACCATTGGTGGATATGAAAATGTATATTCTACTACATGGGCAAGGAATTTTGAGAAACAGAAAATAGTCCTTATATGAGACAACGTTTGATTGAAAGCCAATGCATCGATGCTGGAATGCAGTGGTACTGCTTTTGTCGGTATTTTGTTCCGATCTAAAAAAGGACAATGCACCTACAGTTGGACGTGACGTGAGTGCGCTTTACACAGATCAGCTTTAATATTCCGAAATCTTGTGGTCCCAGCAAGATCCCTGGCGGACTGAGATAGCTCCGGAAAAGTCTCGGCCCGACCACCATCGGGTCCTGGCGCCGCAATGCTACTAGGTAAAGTACAACCTCTGATCAGAATATCTTGACTGATGGAATCCCCGGGAAACTTTGTTTGTAAGGCACTTACTAGAACTTTCTACCATAAAAAACTAAAGGGGAACTTCGGCTTCTAGGTGGCACCTTTAGGTTACGTCCAAAACACACGGAATTTCCATGCAGCTGCTTTCGGACCAGTATACAGTTCGAGATCACTACTGGATCAAATTGAAAAAGGAGGCTTTTCTGCAGTCAATCAAAACAATATTTAAGAGTGCCAAAAATGGAAACTTTGGCCGGTAGGCGGCACCCCTTGCCATCCTTCAATTTTCGATATATTTCATATCTGGGCTAACCTGGGTCCAAGGTAACAAAATTGGCCTACAGGCGTAGCTGAAGTCAAAAGTTTGATGCACCCTAGTGTACATCACCATTGCTCTATGAAACCTTCTGTCCATGAATGGTGGGGCTCCTGCTTTGTCGCTGCCTTGGTCGTCGCTGCACGTCACCCTGCGCTCTCTGCCCGCTCCCGGCACCACCAAGTGTGCTATTGCCGGCCTAGCGTTCAACATCCCAAACGGGGATGGAGCCGTTCGTATCGCTCGATCTATATACCTTCTTAAGCGCAGGACATTCTTGGACTCATCCTCTTACTGTGGCGGCTGCGGCTGTGATGCAGGACCGGTTGACTGGCGCTGGGGACGTGCGTGTGACGGACAAGTGGCGCTTAGATGTGACGTTGGGATCGCGTGCAGGCCTGCAGCGTGGTCGCAGCTCACCTTAGTTCGCCAGAAGCCTGTTCTAGTCTAATCGCGCCAAAAGCCGTGCGCTGATTTGTGTGACAGCGCCTCTTTAGTCGACGGAAAATGACACATTAACTGCGGAATTTTAAGCCAGACACCTCACTGTTGCACAACCAGCACCTTTGTGCAGGCGGTTGGGCCTTTAAGAGTCGGTAAAACAAGCCTGCAGAAAGGTCGGCAGTTTTCATGCAAAAGCATGAGAGGCTTGAAAGAAAAAACTGTTTCAAAACTGATTCATAGAGAGCGAAATCTTCCAAATATGGTGCTCATGACAGAAATGATCCGTTCGATACACTCCTGTCTCAAACTTTGACCCTGAAGCGTCTATAACATTGTCCAAAATAGCAGCGAGTTGTTATGACTAAGTTCATACGTGAACTTCAAGACGGAGTTAGTTTCAAACTTTTCAATGAAACGTTTTATTTGGTTAATTTCCCTGATTTCCAGGCATATGTCATCTACGTATCATGTGAACGAGAATGACGAGTTGTTCTGTGTCCTTGAGTACCGTGTTTTCCAAGTGAGTCATATAAAAATTGGCAAATAACGGCCCGAGGGGCGAGCCCATCGCAACGCCGTCCTTTTAAAGGTAGAATTTTCCATCAGGTGCGCGAAAAGGAGATTCAGATTTGCAAGCTTTTAACAGATCACGGAGTAGTTTCTGTGGTATTTTAAGGGGTGGAAGTCCATTAGTGTGAGTGTTCAAAACCTCGTCTATTATAATATCTATGGTCATCTCTGTGGGAACATTTGTGAAAAGGCTATACACATCAATGGATGCAGGGGTGCCTTGGGGTTGTTTCGTTCGCAACAAATCTAGAAATTCATCTGATGATTGTACTGAGCATCCAGCTGGCACATATGGTTTCAAGCGGCTGTTTAATCTTTTAGCTAACTTATAAGTAGGAGTTCCTATGTGGGAAATGATAGGTCGCAAGAGGTTGTTGTTTTTGTGGGTCTAACCGCACCGTAAATGTAACCTGGGGAACATTCTCCTACTATTTTACAAAAGTGCACACCTCCAACTACTGCATTAGCACTGGTTATAAGTCGATTGATTTTTGTTTTTAATTTAATGGTTGGGTCAACTTTTATGACTTGAAACTTACTGTTATCTGATAATACGTCACTTAGTTTTTTAAAGCACACCTCCCTATCAAGTATAAAAAACAGGTGACTACATATTACAAATAACAGGAATACAGCACGCTTAAATAGCTGTCTAAATACTCACCGAATATTCCTATCATATAGGGGAAGATGTGTGAGTCAGAGCCGTATGACGAAATCCATGGTGCGAAACGGATTGAGATTTCTCAAGAGGCTCTATTCTGGCCGCTTGGCGATTCTGACAGCTAATGCCAGGGCTCTGTAATTCTGCAGGGTGATAGCCCTTTTACGCTAGACGCTCAAACTATGGCCCTCAAATCTAAATTCAAAATAGTTGTTGAGAAATTTTGGAACAAATGTTTTCAATTTTGCATTTTTGTCATTTTTATTTCTTAAGCGACGAACTTCAAATTTGCCTCCTTTTGAATAAGCAACAGGGCCACCTGAAAAAAATCGGACGGGTCCGACAATATTTATTCCGCCAAAACATAGTATTTCTGATACAAGCAAAAAAGCTATCGAAATTTGACGGCCGAATTATAAGCTCAAAATATCAGAAAGCACACTTTAGTTAGTTTAAAGACAGTCACCTGGAGTCAGCTAGGTTAATTTTCTTGTGCTTAGGCATAGTTTTCAGTGGAAAACATAAAATTCTGACCTAGTTTCTGCCATTTTACCGGAGGACTGCATTTTTGCTCATTTCATTTAAATCTTAATATCTTGCGATCTAATGCCCCAATTTAACTTTTCATTTCAAATAATGAAAAAATTGCTTCCCCTAATAATAGTTGGAGATGGATATCGTGATATTAAAATGAGTTCTTTCACATGTATAAATATAATTTTAGTAGAAAACCTTTGATTTGTAGCTTCTCGGTTCCGAGCACATGCCATTCACAAGCTCATAATTGACATGGCTGAATAAGAATATTAATTTCAGTCTTTTCATTCATTTACACTACCCACTTATCTCCAACGGCTTTGGAGCATTTCGTCCGAAAGGGTATTTCAAGGAGCTAAATTTCTCGGGCAAGTTTGCTTCTCGCCATGTTTTCAAGTCCTCAAAATGAATGGAAGTGAATTCAATTTGGCATAAAGCTAGCTTAGGGTCCTGGGTTGCCGATACAAGTCATTCTATGCAAATTTAATGTTTTGTTCGTCTTCTAGAAGCAGCTTTGTACCATGCCTTTTCTTTACGAACACCGCAACCGGCGCCACGATCACGGCATGGTTTTGATTGAGTGATACCGGTCAGTGATCTCCTGACGGGTCACAGGTGTAGGGCTAGTTGGAGCCGGTGAAGTGTGGCGCAGTGGTCTAGTGGTTAGAGGGCCTGTCTCTTGATCAGGAAGGCGCGGTTTGAATCCGGGGGTGACCGTGACTCTTTAGTCCTTATTTCAAACAAAAGGATGATGAAACTGACGTACAGGCTTATGAAGAGATACATTTAGAAGGAAATCTGGTTTGCTTTCAGCACATTGTCATGCGGCTCTCCTGCGCCGGTGGGGCGTTAGCCCAGGTCGCAGACCGGGGTTGTTTGGTGTGAATGTTGATGATGGGTGACGTGTCTCGGATGTACAGTGTTTCTAGTGTCGTGAGTCTGCAATGATCAGTGCACTGTACTAGGACTGTGGTGTTTTGTGTCAGTATGTTTCGTGTGGTATCTGTGTTGTGGTACTGCTGCATGTGTCTGTTTCGTGTGATATCTGTGTTGTGGTACTCCTGCATGTGTCTGTTTCGTGTGATATCTGTGTTGTGGTACTGCTGCATATGTCTGTTTCGTGTGATATCTGTGTTGTGGTACTCCTGCATGTGTCTGTTTCGTGTGATATCTGTGTTGTGGTACTCCTGCATGTGTCTGTTTCGTGTGATATCTGTGTTGTGGTACTCCTGCAAGTGTCTGTTTCGTGTGATATGTGTGTTGTGGTACTGCTGCATGTGTCTGTTTCGTGTGATATCTGTGTTGTGGTACTCCTGCATGCGTCTGTTTCGTGTGATATCTGTGTTGTGGTACTGCTGTATGTGTCTGTTTTGTGTGATATCTGTGTTGTGGTACTGCTGCATGTGTCTGTTTCCGTGTGATATCTGTGTTGTGGTACTCCTGCATGTGTCTGTTTCGTGTGATATCTGTGTTGTGGTACTCCTGCATGTGTCTGTTTCGTGTGATATCTGTGTTGTGGTACTGCTGTATGTGTCTGTTTCGTGTGATACCTGTGTTGTGGTACTCCTGCATGTGTCTGTTTCGTATGATATCTGTGTTGTGGTACTGCTGCATGTGTCTGTTTCGTGTGATATCTGTGTTGTGGTACTCCTGCATGTGTCTGTTTCGTGTGATATCTATGTTGTGGTACTCCTGCATGCGTCTGTTTCGTGTGATATCTGTGTTGTGGTACTGCTGCATGTGTCTGTTTCGTGTGATATCTGTGTTGTGGTACTGCTGCATGTGTCGTTTAGGTGATTCAGGTCCAACTCCAGGCTGAAGCAACACAGCGTAGACATCGTGTCAAGACAGGCATCCTCACACCTACTCTACCAGAAGCTGCTCGTGAGCTTAAAGCTAACGAAAACATAGTAGTAAGGAAGGCTGACAAAAGAGGTATATTTGTTATTCTTGATATGTCGGATTATCTAAGTAAGATACGGCCAATATTGGAAGATAGAAATCAGTTTAAACGGATAAATAGGGATCCTACATGTTCACTTTAGACTCGTCTAAATAAGCTTATAAATGTAGCGAATGCTGAGGTTGACGGTATTCACGTTCAAAATATAACAGGAGTATTCGGACCAGGATTTCTATACGGAAATGTCAAGACTCATAAGCAGGGATATCCACTTCCACCAATAATATCCCAGATCCCTTCTCCTTCCTATCCAGTTGCCAAAAAGTTTAATCAGATAATCACTTCTTTTATCCCCGAAACACACACGTTGAAATCCTCAGCAGAGCTGGTTGATATTCTAAAGGTAAACAAACCTAATGGAATTTTGGCATCTCTTGATGTTCCTAGCTTATTTACTAATGTTCCAGTCCAGGAGACCAGTCAGATTATACTTCAATATGTATACCATAATCCTGAGCTCCCATCACCACGTCTTCCAAAAGCAGTTATGGGGGAGATGCTTCAACTTTGCACGATGGAGGCTCCATTCAGGTGTCCTGAGGGAAAGCTCTATGTACAAGCTGATGGGGTGGCGATGGGCTCGCCCTTAAGTGTTCTCTTTGCCAAGGCCTATATGTGCCATGTTTAGAGTTTAGCGCTAACTGCGGTAAAATTTGAACCTAGCCTTTATTATCCCTATCTTCACGACATCATTCTTGATATTGAAAGTAGTGAGGCGCTGGAAGCATTAAGAACAACACTAACTGATCACTCTTGTCTTAGCTTCACAATTGAGTTGAATGCTAATGATGAACTCCCGTTCTTAGACGTAATAATAGATGGAAGCGACGAGGCGTTTAAAACGGACTTTTACAAAAAGGAAACAGACGGTGGACGATGTATGAATGCTAACGGTGATTGCACTGAAAGCTACAAAAGAGGTGTTGTGCGGGCTTATATTCACCGGGCTCTGAAAAACTTCCACTTGGAAACTCTTCGATTGCTAGCTGAGCAAGGTTCGCGAGTTCCTAGTTAACAATGGCTATAGCAGCTCTATGTGACTCTGTTGCCAAGAACATGCTTCAAAAACATGCACCCCGTCCACCCCAACAGAAACATGCATCAACCTCTACTACAAAAACTTTCTAACACCATCCCGGAAACAAAAGGAAAGAGCTATCTCGAAGATCATATCGCGAGACACAACAGCAGCAGATCCAAACACGAAACTCAGGCTCAACATCTACTACAGCAGCCCTAATACATCCAATCGCATAATGCAAAACAACATCTCAAAGAAGAGCACGACACTCAAGCAGACCAATGCAATGTAATGTACCAGTTCCAATGGAAGGCCGGGGACTGGGCAAACCCGTAAGGTATGTTACATTGGTATGACTACCACATCTCTCAGCAGACGACTTACCATGCACATACAGCCTACAGGAAGGATCACCTAAACGACACTTGCAGGAGTACCACAACACAGGTATTACACAAAACATACTGACGCAAAACATCACAGTCCTAGCACAGCGCACTAATTATCGCAGACTCACGACACTAGAAACACTGTACATGCGAGATGTTATGATCCCGGGCTTAGAAATACTTGGTTCTTCTACACATATATATTGTCGGACACAGACGGGACCGCACACGGCTGCGTGCACCACCAGCCCGACTCGACACGACTGCCCTCAGACTGCGGGGCACAATCAGCTAACCTGTGCAGGGGCGGATGCAGGCTCACTCATAACACCTCCCCCTGAGATTATACAGGTGCAAAACACACTGACAAAACGCTTAAATTCCGCATAAATACCATCTCATCTAACCCCAGTGGCGGATCCAGGAGGGGGAAAGGCAATTGCCCCCAAACGGAAAAGCTCGGGGCAAAACTATGTTTTCCCCCAAAGCGATCTAGCTCCTTTTTTCCCCGACTTTGGCAACACTTTGGTGCTTTAACTCTCAACTTCAAACAGAACCAGATAAGTTCAGTGAAAATATCGGGCCTTGGATAGGAAAAAAGGATCTTGAGCTCATATTTTTCAGCCCGTGACGTTTTTTTTTTGCTTCTCGCCTCAAACACCCGTACCGGGCAGTCATATTTTAGTGCAATTTTGCGCTGCGAAAGGTTTTTTTGCTTTTCGACTTTAGTTTGCCCCTCCCAAACCGACCGGCTAGATCCGTCACTGTCTAACCCCTCCCCTCTCTGCCGATCACAGGTACGACTTCTGACGTGGGTCGACCTGTAACTGGACAGGTGGCGTTCGCCGTCTGGAACTCCGGCGTCGGGCGGCGTCCTGAGACGCTGTGTATCCCGCTGGGTCTTCCGCTTCTGAAGCGATGGCGAACGTCACTTTCTTGGGGGGCTGACGTGGTGGATGTGATGACGTCGGTCCATTGTGGTTACTATACGTCACCGGCGGCTGCGGCCAGGTGACTGGAGTGAGCGGGCGATATGGGCGCAGGAACCGACGATTTCTCCACAAGATGCGCCCACTTGGCAGCTTGGCCAGATACTTGCGCCTACGTCCGACAGCCAGAATGACTCCCGTCCTGTCCCACAGGCCGGTCTTAGGGTCCTGCAGACACACGTGACTGCTGATCTTCAGCGCAGGGAGTGGTCTGGCCGTTTTATCATACCTCTCCCTTGCTGCCTCGCGCTGAGTGTGAGCGCGCTCGTCGCACTCGTCAGCGAGATGACGCCATCTGCGACCGAAGGCCGTGTGATGCATGGGGATGCCGGAGCGCAACGGGTGACCGTAGAGCAGTTCGGCAGGCGAGCGGCCATCAGCGGCAGGCGTGTTCCGGATTTCGAGAAGGCCATGAGCGAACTTTTCGTTGTCCAGGTTGCCTCTTTCCGTACATTTCTGTACCAGTCTCTTCACCAGTTTCACTTTGGCCTCAGCGTGTCCGTTGCAAGCGGGATGATGGGGCGAGGACACTCTGTGCTCGACACCCCAGCGTTTCAAGAAATTGCGGGTGTACCTCGCGGTGAACTGTGGACCTCCATCTGTTCTGAGAATGTTCGGCACTCCCATAGCCGCGAACACTTCTCTGAGGTCACGCACCAACGTTCTGGCCGTCGCCTCGCGTCCACAGGAGGCTACGATGGGCCATCCCGAGAGCCGGTCGACACACACTAGGAACGATTTTCCCGCGTAGGAGAAAAAGTCCGCCGAGACTGACTCAAACACACGAGTCGGAGCCGGGTCGCTCAGCAGCGGCTCCTTCTGCTGGGTTGGCTGGTATGTACGACACTGTGTACATGAAGAGACCATGTTGGATACGTCTTGGTTTAGACCAGGCCAGTAAACTGCCTGCCTGGCACGGCGCTTGGTGCGTTCAGCGCCCTGGTGGCCAGCATGCAGTCTGTTGATGTCACGCCGTAGAGCTCGTGGGATGACTAGCCGAACCCAACACACGATGAGGTCGTCGTCAACGGTCAGGTTATCACGAACCGTCCAGTACGGCCTCAGGCTCGTCGGCAGGTCGGCCTTCTGGTCTGGAGATAAGATATATAATCCGATCGGGTTTGACAAGAGCATTCCAATAGAGCTAAAAAAATTTATGCGGCTCTCGTCTGTCAGCTATTAGGCCACAAAATTTAGGTTTCCACTTAGTTCCTGTAAGGAATACTTTGACCTCGAGCAACCTCAAAGATGACCCGACCAAACGCTTATATGTAACATTGTCGTTAGTGATTAGAACTGGCTATTTAGCGGCGTCGCTCCCAGTGCACTGTTCATTCTACATGGTTTACTGAACAGTAGAGATAATCCACAATTAGGCCACGGAGCCTGTGTGATATAGCATGCCTCCAAACAAAATACTGCGATGGCTCGTGCTTTTTTCTTCAGAACTTATGCCTGGAGCATGAAAGCGAAAGAGAGACCACTGAAGAATGTACATCTCCTGACGGAGAGCTGTACTGCACAATGCAAAAATACATTTAACTTCATCAAATGGTTTTTGCCATGTACACGTTTTCAAAGCAATGCAAAGGTTTAATTCCAGTGTAAAAGTTATATCGGAACAAAATTCAATTATGTAAATGAATTGTTTCACCACGTCTCACAGCAAGGGCATCTGTGACTATATCGAGAGCACTGCGAAACCGGCAACCTATCACGATGGTTTAAAAAGTTCAGTGGAAGATCAAATACATGATGCCAAAGGTACGCGTGCTTTTCTTACGCATACATTTTTCAGCACGATTAAGTTCTTGTACATTCCACAATCAAGCATAGGCAATGTTGCCAGACAGCTCCAAAGTCCGTTCGCCGATGCGATTATGAAAAAATGAATACAAGTTTCAAAGAATAACAGCGGTAAATAAGACTGCTCTTGAAATCTCTACAAACAAAGGAAGAGAGGTTCGGGTTTCGTATACCTATGTTCGAACCAAACAGTGTCGTGCTGTGCAAATAGACTTTCTGTTTTGGGTGCTGCGTGAATGGTTGCAAATTTAGTCATGGCAAATGTCCAATGCAAAGGGAATATCAAACATACTGGTATAGACTATTTGGGTTAAGTAATGGGTGATCTGACGGCCATCATTGCAGGTGAATGAATGCGTCTGCACAGGGCAAAGTCAGTGTCAGTGTTGAAGTCATCTCAATGTATTCCCTTATTCTTCAATGATTATACATGGCACCAGGGGTGTGAAATTATATCTATTTGTGGGTGCCCGAGCACGTCCAATGAACCCTGGAAACAGTAGTAAAAGTAGTACAACATCCTTTGAATGTTCTCTTTTTTCATTTCAAATACTAGTTATTGGTGCAATGTAGGTAAACCGGCCTGTGAGAGGGCTACACACATGATACATTTTGCTCTTTATTTTCAGTAGTGGCTCTCGATATTGCTTCAAATTTTTTGCAACCCTAATCATTAAAAAAAACCAATCTAAAGCCTTTCGAAGTGGCGTTTGAACTGGGATCTGTGTCAGCTATGAAATGATCACCTGTTAAAATATCATGTGAGGCAGCCTGTTCAAGTGACCAAGGCGAATGCGTTATGATTTCAGGACATTTTTCGCGTATATGGGCAGCTTGAAATAACTTTCTGGGAATGAGAGCCTTTCAGACGTTTTTTTACATTGTATGAATCCTCTGAAACGTATGCTGTGCTTCACTGGGTCACCTTGTATTTATACTATTTTTCCATCTCCGGGAACGATGTCATTGTGTGAGTTAGTGGTGCTTATAGGATAGGTTATACTTGTTTCAATTATTGATAAAGTCGCAACATCTTTGTAAATTTCGTTTAAGGCTGCAAGGCCCATTACTAATAAGTTCCTTTGCCATCGTCTCCCTCGAAACAATGGATCCCTTTCATCACTTTTAATGGCTGCTATTTTTCTTTTTACAAATCTTGTCCAAGTTGTTGCCAATTCAGTTTTAGGAGTCGGAGTCTCACTGGAGTCATCAAGGGACTTTCAACGGAGACCCCGACCCCACCACCCAGACGAGCAGCTCCCACGATGAAGGGTTGGTTAAGGAACCAAAGTTGAACGTCCCACAAGGCATAACGACGGCCATCTACCTCAGGTCACCCTCTCACTAGTCAGTTGCCAGCTGACCTACGGTATTTACGGTACCTACCATCTGCCAGTTGACCTATATTATTTTTCCAGTAGTTGAAAAAATGTCGATTAAGACGTACATGAAGTGCGGTGGCGCTTTGCGAAGGTGTTTTTTTTACTACCTGTAGAAACCTGAGGAGGCCGGTTGCCCGTTCCCTCGTGTGGGTGCGTGTTAATTTTCATAAATTCTGACACTTGAACGATGAAAATTTTGTAAACACAATGCAATATGAGTGCAAGCAGCCGATTACAAAAGCAATCGCTTTCTTTGAGGTCTTAAACATAAGGCTGTACTACCGCAGTGGTCAAAAACCGTCTGCATACCTACCTTAGGTGCTAAGAATTTTGAATTTATAGCAAGAACGCATTTTTTTATTTTTTTATCGAAAGATATTTTATGAAGCAAAATTTTTAGGGTATCAAAAAGGGCATTTTCAACTGCGAAAAGATAAAGCTAGGTAAAAAGAAGAAAATGTCAAACAAATTAAAAGACAACATTTTTAACATTTCGAAATTTTCTTTTTTGAAAACAATATTTAGTTCAAGACGAGTTCAATGATATATAAAACTTGTTAATCAGGCAATGCGTTTTGGAGTTATGAAGCATCAAAGATGAGTCTACAAGGTGACCTCCCGAAAATGCCTCGGGCTATATCTCGGTCACCGTTGGTCGGAAGGGGCTAAGATTCTCACAGGCGTGTTCTTGGCGCAAGACTACTAAGGAGACAAAGTTTCAGATTTTTTCTAGACATGGTGGTGTCAAATAGAAATATTTTTGGTCGTTTTGTTCTGGAATGCCCCCACTATTACCATCATCTTTTAGTCATGCTGGACTCAAAATTAAACTTTTCAGCGTATGCGGACAACATTGTGAAGAAAGCCAGCAGATGACTGAGCTTTCTTATCAGAGCCTATCAGACGGCTGGACTAATGCGCCGTAGTCTCAATAGGTCGGATCTTCTCACTTCATACTACACACGGGTCAGATCGCTGCTCATCTGTGTTGTGTGGGGCGGCCCGGCAAACAGTCACATGTTAGAGTTGAGCGCATCACGGAGAAGTTTTTGCTCTGGCTGAACGTACACTCTGACCATAAGAGATTTACTGACTTAGTTAATCATTTTAGCATTACTTCCATTTCGTCTCGTCGCATGGTATTTTATTCGCACGTAATGCAGGGACGGCGGATTCCATTTTGGAGCCGGCATGCGATATTTTTTGGAGGGGCAGGGGTGCAGCTAGAACTTTGCTGTGGGGGCACGCCACCTTTGAGGGGACCCGGGGAGAAAAAGACGCTTTTAACGCAACCTAAAGACTTCTATATCCTAGTTTATGTAAAATTTTGGGCACCTTCGCTCCTAGAAAAATATAAATCAAGCATTGCCGGAGAAGGAAAACTCGGCCCAGCTAAAAATGGGAAAAAATACCATCGAAATCTCATTAAAGTAACTCTTGCAGAAGTGGCGCTGAACACCTAACGCGTGAAAGATATTTGAAAATTTCAGAGACACAAAATATGATGCAATAAACCAGAATGACAGAAGAATTTTTAATAATCGAACGTAACATAATGGCGACCGCAATGAGGACATTGGAGGATTATTTAGAAATAGCGGAAAAATACGGTTGACAAGGCCATGAAGCCTTAAAATTCGCCACAGAACATCAAGAAAAAGATGTTGAAAAAGAAGAAAGAAAGGAAAAAGAAACAAGGGACAGAGAAGAAAGAGCTCGGGAAAGAGAGGAACAGAAGGAGAAAGCTGCTCTACAACGAGAAGACAAGGAAAAGCAAAGACAATATGAAATCGAAAAACTTCGACTCAGCTCGGTAAAAACAATGACTTCAGGAAGTACACGGAGCAACAAAATGCCGAAACTGCCACGATTTTCTGATGGTGATGATATGGACAGCTGTCTAACCCGCTTTGAGAGGTTTGCGCAGTCCAACAACTGGGACATAGGAGACTGGGCGGTGGCACTGAGCGCTCTCCTAACTGGTAAGGCACTTGATGTGTACCACAGGTTGAGCGTGGAAGAATCAGAGGAATATGACACTGTCAGAGATGCGTTGCTCAAACGCTTCGGATTAACATCCTCAGGCTACTGCAAAAAAAACTACGCGAATCACTCCCAGAGAAGGATGAAACCCCCGGACAATTTATGACAAGGCTCCGCACTTATTTGGACAAGTGGATGGAGCAGAGTGATTTCCCGGCGACAATGGACGGTCTGAAGCATCTCATTTTATCTGAACAGCTTTTGTCACTATGTCCAAATGAACTGAAAATGTTTATTAAAGAGCAGGATCCTAAAGCTCTCAATGACGTCGTCCAATCAGCTGAACAATACCTGTCAGCTCGTGAACAGTCTTTACATGACCTGAGCCGTAAGAATCCACTGACGGAGAGGAGCACACGGGGCTGGAGGACACAGCCGCCACACGGACTGCCACCGGTTACAGCGTCGGCAGCAGCCCTGCAGGTCTCTCCCATGGGGGTCGCACCAAGTGTGTCTTTTGCAGAAGCGCAGACCATGAAACAGCATCCTGCAAACAAGTCAAGCAGCTGAGTGTGGAGGAACGCCGAAACCGGCTGCTGAGTGCAGGATCTTGTTTCCTGTGCCTTGACAGTGGACATATTGCGAGCCAGTGCTCAAGCGACAGAACGTACGTGCAATGTGGAAGGCGTCATCACACAGTTCTTTGTAGCAGAGAGAAGCTAGTTCCCATAATGGCTGCTCAGTCTCATGTACGAAGGAAAGGAACTGTGCTGTTCCAAACAGCACGTGCAGTAGCAATGGGACCCGCAGGCGAGCGCAAGGCACGCATTTTCTTGGACTCAGGTGCAAACCGGTCCTTCATAACTACTCAACTTTCGAAGGATTTGCGTTGCAAAGAACTCGGATCTGAAGGCAGGAGCATCACAACGTTTGGAGGAGCAGCTATGCCACCTAGAGCAATGAAGACTGTGTCAGTCAAACTGCGCAGCGCACATGATCCACCTGCAACTGTTTCTCTGGCTGTGACAGAAATTCATCATCATGTTTGGGGTTTTGGGGCGCACCGACAGCCCAGGTCATATGGCGCCCATAACAATTTAAGGGTCAAATATTTCTAGAAAAAAACTTCACAATCCCTTCAAGGAGAGCAAACCAGTAAAATATACATACGCGTTTACTAGCTGGATGCAGAAAATCGGGAAGAAGGCTGCAGTCTGTCACGGAAATAAAACAACCAAGTCACTTTGCTAAATAGGGTCACTTCACTGAAAAAAACACTAGGTAGACGTCACTATGTAGGGGAGTATATCACCTTGAAGCAGAGAATCGGGAAGAAGGCTGCAGTCTGTCACGGAAATAAAACAACCAAGTCACTTTGCTAAATAGGGTCACTTCACTGAAAAAAACACTAGGTAGACGTCACTATGTAGGGGAGTATATCACCTTGAAGTTAATTCTCCTGAGATACTCTTCTAGGTCTGAACATCTGACAGAAGGAGATTCCCCGAGAAGTGACTGCAGCGACGGCGAGCCGGGCAGATGGCGCCTCCTCTCCAGCTCAAAGTCACGGCACTTGACCAGGGCGTGCCTCACCGTCAGTGTTTCGCCGCAGCGTGGACATTCCGGTGGGCGGTGGCCAGTCAGGAGGTAGGAGTGAGTGGCGTAGGTGTGTCCCATTCTAAGTCTCGACATAAGTACTTCGTGTTTTCTGCTGTTGGCATTGCTAGATGACCAGGGTCCTATCTGGGGCTTCTGTTCCCTAAGCTTGCCACCTTTGGTGTCAGCGTCCCATCGCTGCTGCCAGATTTCGGAAAGGTACTTTCTTACACATGGGAATAAATCAAAGTATGGAACACGAATTCCGGGAGGAGGATCACTGCTTGCTGCTTCTTTAGCTGCTCTGTCTGCTAGCTCATTTCCTCTGATGCCGCAGTGACTAGGCACCCAGGCAAGAGTCACGGATTGACCTCGGCTCGCAGCCTGGTGTATTTTGTGTCTGATAAGAGGTAAAAGATATGAGTTCGATGGGTTGTGGTTAGACAGTTGAAGTGATTGTAGTGACGAGAGTGAGTCGCTAAAAATCACCAACCGGTCCCTTCTTGACCGTAAAGCCTGACCTAGGCAGCGAAAAATCGCGTATAGTTCCGCTGTAAAACCGAGGCTACTGGTGGCAGGGCATAGCGACGTTCAATCTCATTTCCAACAAATGCGCATCCGGTACCGTCAACACACTTTGATCCATCGGTATAGAAAGACGCGTGGTTTCGGTACATGTCGGAGCAGTGCTGCAGGAAAACCTGCCGCGTTGCCTCCGGCGAGAGGCCTTTGGTCAGACCCGGTAGATGGGTGTCTATTGCGACCTTGGTAGTCCGCCACGGTTCGGTCACTGGCGGCTGCACAGCCTCGACACTCTCTGGGTTTATGTTCGCCTCGTTCAGCCATGCACGAATTCTGATTCCAGGGTGTCTAGAAGATGAGCGGGAATCATTATTTATTCGCATTAGGCGACTATTGCAATAAAAAGTTTTGTACGTAGGGTGATCAGGATCCTGTTTCAGTTTCAACACGTAGCGCAATGAAACATATTTCCGGCGCAAGTCCAGCGGCATTTCATTCATATCTGTAAAAAGGCTTGAAACAGGTGAAGTGCGGAATGCCCCACTTATGATTCTGAGAGCCTGGTTTTGGACTACGTCCAACATTCACTTCGATGTTTCGGTTGCAGCATCATACACCACACTGCCATATTCTAGTTTGGATCTAATCAAGGATCGGTACAGCATTAAGAGTGTTTTCCTATCAGAGCCATATGTCATGCGGGTTAGAACTTTGAGAATGTTTAGGCAGCTAAAACATCTTTCCCTTAGCTCCCTGAAGTGTGGAACATATGTAAGTTTGCGGTCGAGTATCAGACCAAGGAAGCGGGTCTGATCTACTACCCTTATCTCCTGGCCACCCAATTCCAGAACAGGATTTTCACATGCTCTCCGTCGGCTGCAGAAATGCATACATTTAGTTTTACTTGTCGAGAAGGACAATCCATTTTTATCGCTCCATCGCTGCAGCCGGTCAAGGCAAAGCTGCAGCTGTCTTTGCGCCGTGGAAGTGGAGGATGTTGTGACCCATATAGAAAAGTCATCCACAAATATAGCACGGGAGATATTGGCCGGTAGAGTATCACCTATGTCGTTTATCATAACGGCAAACAATGCTACTGATAAAACGCTCCCCTGTGCTGTGCCGTTTTCTTGTGTGTGCTGCTTTGACAGAAGATGCTGAATACGAAATCTGAACCGCCTGTTCCTCAGAAAGTTGTGCAGGAACCAGCCCATGTGGCCTCGCACTCCCATGCCAAAGAGTTTTTTTAGAATCCCATGCCTCCACGTTAAATCATACGCGCGCTCCACGTCAAAAATACTGCGATTGTGTGTTGTTTGTTGGTAAAACCTTCCCTAACGGCTGCGTCGAGTCTGATAAGGTGATCGAGTGTGCTTCTGCCTCGGCAAAAACCGCACTGTGCACTAGACAAAAGGCAATTGGTTTCCAGAAACCACATGAGGCGTACGCCAATCATTCTTTCAAACAGCTTGCAGACACTTGATGTTAGCGAGATGGGGCGAAAATCATCTGGCGAGTCTCCCGGTCTCCCAGGTTTCTGGATAGGTACAATGATCGATTCACGCCACTGTTCCGGAAAGTTGTTTCTTTTCCAAATATCATTGAAAATGTCAAGCAGTGAAGAGAGTGAGTGTTCGGGGAGGTGTAGGATCATTTCGTCTGTTATTCGATCACTACCAGGGGACACTCTCTTGAGGGTCTTTAGAGACGCTTCCATCTCTTCCATGGAGAAAGGAGAGTTGTACGACGCTGAATTGTCATTACAGAAGTTGATCTGCCTGAGTTCCTCAATTTGTCTGTGTCTTACAAAAATTGGGTTTTGCGAAGAATTGCTGCATCGATCTTTAAATGCCTCAGCTATGAAGTCAGATACACACTGCGGGTCGGTGATTTTCTCGCCATTCGAAGTGAGGAGTGGTGTGGGTGCAGACCGCCGTTTACCCTGAATGCACTGAACACGGTTCCAGACCTGTGTAGATGGGGTGAAACGGTTTATTGTGTTTATGTATGCCACCCACCACCTCTTTTTGGAGTTAAGGACGGTACGACGAGCCAGTGCTCTCGCGCGCCTAAATACCATTATGTTGTGCGTTGTTGTGTGTTTTTTTAAGAACCCTAAAAGCCCGTTTCTTATTTAAAATCGCTTGCCGGCACTCACGATTCCACCAAGGAACAGGAATCCGTTTAGGTTTACCGGAGGTCTTCAGGATGAACTGGTTCGCAGCTAAAATAATCATATCATTAAACCGTTTCAATGCTTCCGTTGCCGAAGTCTCCGCAGGGACGTTTAAGGGGCCGCACGCGCCCCGGAAACCCTCCCAGTCGGCCCTCCGGAGGTTCCACCGGGATGGCAGGATCAGCGGCGCCGCCGACCGGGTCGAGCCGATAATAATGGGAAAATGGTCACTCCCATGAAGGTCGTCAAGAGTGCGCCAGATGAGCTGGGGTAGAAGAGACGGAGAGCAGACTGAAAGGTCTATAGCAGAGACCGAGCCAGAGGGCATAGAAAAGTGAGTAGGGCGACCAGTGTTCAGAATGCAGAGGGAATTTAGGTGAAGGAAGTGTTCCACCATTCGACCACGGGGGTCTGCACGGTCTGACGGCGATCCCCACGCTGGGTTGTGAGCGTTAAAATCGCCTAGTAAGACGAAAGGGGTTGGGAGTTGGTCTGTAAGATTATTAAGGCCCGGCAAATCAATGCTGCCCCCAGGAGGAAGGTATATAGAACATACTGTAATTTTGGTAAAGCTTAAGTCCACTCGGACGGCTACTGCTTGCAGGACCGTGTGCAAGCGAACAGGGAAGCATGGAATGGAGTGGTGGACTGCCACCATTACGCCGCCGTACGCAATGGTGGAACTGAAAACGTCTTTCCTAAAAGTCTGAAAGTGACGCAATTTAAGGCTGCTTCCAGGGGATAATTTGGTCTCCTGCAGACAAAGAATCCTTGGATCATAGTCAAATAAAATGCTCTGCAGATCAGAGAAGTTAGCGCGTAGACCTCGGCAATTCCATTGGATTATGGATGTCATTTAGATAAGAAGAAACGGGCTTAGTGGCAGAAAGACCAGATCTAACCCTTCCACGGGGGCCCAGAGCCCCCGTAGGGATTCCCTTGCTGGTACCGCACCAGAGCCACCGAGCCGACTCCGGGCGGGACCGCGGCATAGTTTCCGCGTGCCCGCGAAGCCTGCTGGGGAAGGTTGGGAGGGCTCCCAGCCGGGCGTTTCACCGGCGACCTTCCCCGCGTCACTGCCTCAAAGTTCCTCCGCACTGAGGCCACCGAGGTTGAAGAAGATGTTGGAGGAGCGGTCACGGTGGTTTTGACCGATGGTGCCGTGACCTGCGGTATATGTTGCGGCGGAGGTGGGGTTTGAGACCTATGTTCATCGGGGGCCACAATAGGTGACCGTTGACGGTGTCGTGTAAAGGTTTGCTTCCCCTTAGGACCCACGACGGTCCAGCCTCCCGGCTCCTCGGGGCCCTGAGGAGCAGGGGCAAGTACCCGCCTACTTTCAGCGCTATCCACCGGCGTAGGGGCGGGGCCTCAGGGGCGAGGGAAGTCTCGCCCCCGAGCGCTTCCCCACCAACAGGTGTCGAGGGTGGGGGTGGTGGAGGTTGGGAGGGTTTCGCCACCGGCGCAGACACCGGGGTGGCAGGCCGGTGCGACAGCACCAGGCCCATGCTCCCTGCCAGGCGGATGAAATCCGCCACAGTCAGGGAGCGGAGAAACTCTTCAGGAGTCACCCTAGGAGGAGCAGGCGCCCCCGCTGCCACCATCTGAGCATACGACCTCCGGGGGTGGGAGGCCTCGTATGCATCACGAGCCTCCCGAAAGCTTAGTCGACCCTTCACTTTCATGCTCATAATTTCGCGCTCTTTCATGAGTGTCGGACATTTTCGGTCGAACACTGTGTGGGGGTCTGGCCCTCCCCACAGTTAACACAGAAGTGGGTAGACGACGTGCAGTCTGCTGCCACGTGGTCTGATGCTCCGCACTGGCCGCAGGTTCGTATTCCTCTACATGATGAGGTCGTGTGTCCGTATCGATGACAAGTGAAGCAACGCATTGGGTTAGGAATGTAGGCTCTCACCATTCACCTTAGGGTATCCAATATATATGTTCTGGGGTAAGTCTAAACAATCAAAAGTTAATATAACTGTGTCTGTTTCTTTCTCCTCTCCTCCACGCTTCGTCCTCACTCTCCTTGCTCCCACTACGCCAAACTCTTCCAAACCATCTAGAATTTCATCGTCAGTAACACCTCTTAGTTCAAAACACCTAATCACACCCCTGCAGAAGTTTTTGGTCCTGTGGGTCTCGACGGTCACTTTTGTTTTGGTCAGTCTGCGTACAACATTTTCCCTACGTGTGTAGCTTAGCTCACTAACGTTTAGTGCCCTTGCTGCTTCTCTGCTTTCCACAAATTCCAGTTCCCAGCTCCCGTCTTTCAGGCAGTCGCATCTCAGTATTTTCCCAAGGCGATCGTATGCTTCTTTTCTTTGAAAAGGTGAGAGGCTGGATAGCGAGCCATGAACACCTCGCACTATCAGCACCCGTGGGTTAGATGGTTTCGTGTTGTCATTTCGAGGCTCTGACCGCGACGGGTGCTGAAGCCCATCCCCTGGTGGGGGCGTGGGTGGCCAGCGATGGGTTGGTTAACAACGGGATCAGCAGGAGGAGGGTCATTTGGTTCGGAGGAGTTTTGAGTATCCATGGAAAAGTGATTAATTTCGACCAGCCACGTGCGCCCCCTTCCAACGAGAGTGCTACGAGGCGAGACGACGCACGGGCTGGCTATACGGGGGGAGACGCCGCCGTTACAGAGGGGGAAGAGAGACTCACCAAACCCCCACTGCCCCGACGACGGTCCCCCCTTGCACCTAGCCTGGACGACCCCGGGCGGGGCGCGGACACCCCTCCCTCCCCGGGTGAAGTCGGGACCTCACCCAAGGAGGGAGGGGCAGCCGAGCCCCACCAAAGGCCGACAGACTTTTACAATGCTGCTACTCTTGTCGATGCCTTCAAGAGTTCCCCGCCCTTGCGGAAATCCAGACCAAAGTAGAGTGTTGCTAGAGGCACACGAACCATAACAGCGCCTACCTCAGCTCAGCTACCAGGACTCCTTCATCCCGGGGTACGGGTCGGTGCGCAGCTCACCTTAAAAAGACAGGCGCCCCCACACGGCCTCATCGAAGCAGGCTACTACCACCTTCCACAGTTTTTTCTGGCTGTACGAAAAACGGCGGCGCGAAGCGCCACCGTACTTGGCACCTTTTATCCTTGATTGATTCCGCAACTTTCCCCAAAATTTTAAGGTTGGGTCCTCTCAGGTCAGGTCACCAGTGCAGGTAACCTCACCTCCAAAAATGTTTAAGCGGCATAAGTAAGAAATGGGTGACTATCGAATTAAAACCTATTCAATATAATGGGCCCACCGAGTAATACAACATATATTCCTGGATTTTTTTAAGTCGATGACCTAATGTCAACTACGGACCATGACCCCGCCATTGAAAATACAAGAAATTGGGCTGTATTTGTGTTGTCCACAGCTTAGAATACCTCCATATTCCCCAAATCGTAGTATCCTGGGACACTTTCCTGGCTCATGTTGCAATTTGTGACCTGTGACCTCTGAGAGGTCATCTGGGGCTGTTTAAGCAGTATTCAGACTTTGTCAATAACTTTGCATGAGATGATACAGCTTTTATTTTGATATAATTGCGTTCAAATTGCTATTGCGAGTCGATTGATATGCATGTTGACTATGCTAGGTTAAAAAGTGACCCTGAGCTGAGGTCAGGTAATTTTTGGGTTTTGACCTAGTATGATTCATCATTCGATTTTCCGTGACAAGGGGAAGCGAATGGTGTATAAAAATTACTCTCACTAAACTCTGTCAGACGCTAGATCCCAAAAACTCTACTCAAAATCTACTTTCTTTGACCTGTCATGACCTCAAAATTGACCGGAGCCAAAAAGCGACTAATACAATTTCTTCATGAATTTGTATAAACTATCCACCAGCGTTCGCTTTTTTCGGTATCCCACATAAAGGCCGAGTTCGAAGGTGTGTTCAAACCCCCCCCCACCAGGGCGAAGGTGGCTCGGAGGCCCACTGGGGCGCGGGTTAAGTAATTCAAGATGACCTCTCAGAGATAACAGGTCCAAACTTCCAGCATGAGCCCGGAGAGGGGCTTAAGCTACTACGATGTGGAGAATGCGAAGGTAATCTACTACATATCAACAGAAATAAAGTCATTTCCTCAATTTTCGTTTTCCCATGCATTTCCAATTGAGAGGTCATGATCTGTATCTGATCCAAGGTCATCAATCTGTAAAATCCCGGAACATATTCTGCACTATTTGATGGGGCCAGTATGTGATATGAGATTTAAGAATATAGATTCACACCGTTCTTACTCACGAAATCTTAAACTTTTTGGAGTTGAGGTAACTTGAGCTGCACTGTTCACCTGACCTGAGATGTCACAACCGTAAAATTCTAGAAAAGGTTGAAGAATTAATTACGGGTAGGATGCACCAAGTACGAGGACGCTTCCCACCGGCATTTTTGTGCCCAGTCGGAAAGACCTGAGGGAGGGTGTTCAGACCACCCTCCGGGGCGAGGGTGAAGACGACTCCAATGCATTTTTGATCTGGTTGAATCCAGTCAGGTGCAAGGGATAATAATGGGAAAAGCCAAGTATGTCAACCAGACACCACCTGGCCTCTTTTCACACCCACTGCGACGTGGGGTGTCAGTCCAACTCCCTTCCCCCTGTTAACACGCGCATTGACGGGGGTCTGAGCCACCTTCGCATTGACGGGGCGGGTACCCGCCCCCCTAAGATCTCGAGAACCACGGTAGGTAGCGAAAAACGGTAAACGGCGTTGGGCTGCCCATCCACTTCTCCATCGAAAACATTTGAACCATTTTTTGTCAGGTCACATTTAAGGTCACGAGAGGTCAAAATATGCCCGTCATAGAGATAGCATGTAAATTCAGTTTTTCGGCCATTACATCTGAACAAGTAAAGATAGAGCAAAACGACTTGAACTATATGAATCCTCTTAGCAAGCCGAATCGAATGATATATAATTTGACATTGCTAGGTCAAATCAAGGATTTGACCTGACCTGAGGTCAGGTCAGGGTCAAATTATATGAAATGCATATCATTAGAACTGCAAAGCCCAGGCGAGTCTAATGCAGCTAAAATAAATGCTCTATCACCATCCGTTACTGAGTTATTCCGTAAAAACCATTTTTCCCATATATTTCCAATGGATAGGTCATGCCTCGTACCTGACCTTAGGTCATCGATATCAAAAATACCGGAACATATTTTAGAGAACTCGGTGGAGCCATTATGTGATATGAATTTCAATCGGATAAGTTCACCCTGCTCCGACTTATGCTATCTTAAACTTTTTTTGAGGTCGGGTCACTTGACCTGTACTGGTGACCTGACCTGAGAAGACCTAACCTTAAAAGTTTCACAGAAGTTGTAAAAATGATGAGGAAAAAGGTATGCCAAGTACGGCGGCGTTACGCGCCGCCGTTTTTCTACTATCTCCGAAAAACCCGAGGGGGCGGGTACCCGCCCCCGTCAATGCGCGTGTTAACTCAGGAGTCAAGGTGATACGAAAAATAGAAATGGCACTAGAAGCTCCTTGCTGTCTTGTTCTAAAGATATAAACACAAACAAGCTCGAAACTATCCCCTTTGGTGATCCCTGGTAGCGTCATTATTGACGTGATCTCAAAATAACTAGACGATATCTGGGTAATATTTCTTCGAAGAGCTTTTGAATGAGGAGGAAACTCGACCTGGGCCTGCTATAGCAGTCGCGTTTTTTTCCTTGCTTTGTCGTCCTAATCTAAGAATAACAAAATTGCCTCACATGGGCGTGGAAATCGCGTTAAAACTCGTTCACCTGACCTGAGACTGTTATCAATTTACAGCCATAAGTTGTCAGGCTGATAACATAAGTTTGTGTAAGGCGAATAGTCTCTCATTCAAATCGGCTCCGAATAACTCGCCAAAAAAATGAGGATGTTGCCCGAGAAGAGCACCAAGAGAATTAAAATTATGTTTATGGGCATATTTTTTCCTTTATATTTCCCCCTCAGCTTATCAATGGAATGGCCTGGGAATTTGGGTCAGTTTGATTTCAAATTGTTTGTCAGGTTTAACATATATGTCTGTTCCATGGGTGTCTGGTCCTGTTGTGACTTATGTTGATAGTATTGTCACCATTGTGCTGCAAAATAAATAAATAAATATATCTATCTATTTATCTATATATATCTATCTATTATATGTTAATCGGGACACCAGAAAATGGTAAAAATTAAAATGATTAACATATTTTTCTACAGCTCATGAACGCTAGGTCGCTAAAACTCTTTATGAAGAAAAATAAAGGAGCATGAAAATGTGCCGTTTGGCTAAAGAGGTCTTAATCACAAAAAATAGTAGATAAATGCATGAGGTAAGGAGTTGAAACCTGCTACTACATTAAAAATGACTAAAACTATCGACTTGCATAAGTGCTGAATCCTCATATTTGTTTGGAATGTTTCGAAATTAGGATCAGATATTCTGTCTGAATTTTATTCCACTGTTTTCTTGATGCTCATGTGTACGGGGTGAAATACACACATTCAGGTCTTGCTTGTTTTCGCATTTTTTCAGAGACAAAGGAAGAAAATGGGTTAAAAGCAGCTTTGGGTTTTTACACACACCGACTGTTGAATCTATATGGTGTTACCAACTCTCATGTTGTTGGGAGTGGGCACAAAGGAAACATTACATGAATCGAAAAAGAGCTATTGTTTTCTTTATTAGGCTCTTCGGTTTCCTACCTTCCCCTTGTTTGCCTGGTTATGTGCTCTTAACGACCTTCATCAAAGGTCGCATTAGCCCTTGCCAAACGGGAAAGGCCTTCAAGTATTTCGAGCTAGAGGGGTACTGTTTGCCAGTTAGGAAAAAATTGCAAGGGCTGGGGACCATTGGTAGGGATTGCCAACCAACAATGGTTATCAGCTTACATTCAAACATACCCTGATTGGCATAAATCAGTATTCAGATAAAGGGATGTCTTCGACTTCAATTCAATGTAGTGGAATGTTCAGCGTAGCTGGATTCCATCCAGGGTTCAATGCCCGGCGGTTTCCCTGAGCAAGGAGCAAGCTGGCTCCCGGGATATCTTTTCAGCAGTAAATGATTTGGCGGCGCCATAGGACACTGGCGGTTGGTGCATCGATAAGCCCCAAAAATTATATATTACGTACAATATCGTATAAAGTTAGTGATAAATGCTTATGTGCCTCTTCTCCGGGCGACCAAAACCAATGCAGATACGTTAAGTTGAGATGACAGCTGAGGGTGCACAATAGCTAGGGGCCTCTCTGAGCCAGCTAGGCTTTCGAAAGATTACACCCATTTTCTCAAAATCAGCATCGGTGGACATTTCATCTTTACCTGGTTTACATGGACCTCTAAACGGCGTATGTTACGACCTTGAAACTATGACCACTTAAAGATGTTGGCGCGAACTAAAACATATCTAAAAACCGCTGCAATCCGTCGAGGGGTTAGTGAGATATTGGTGTTTGAAAAACGGTATCTAAATCGCGTTAGGTGGACCTTTTGATTGTTTTTACGACCGATTAGATGGACCAGTTTTATGGTGTTTTAATGAGTATGTGTGGACCAATTTTATGGTGTTTTAATGAGTATGTGTGGACCATTTTTATAGTGTTTTAATGAGTATGTGTGGACCATTTTTACGAATCTTAGGTGGCTTAGATGGACCTAATTGAGGAATCTTGATCAGTTTGAGTGGACACGTTTTTTTGTTCTTAAGACGTTTGAGTGGACTCCTCTTTTCGACCTGAAGGAGAGTTTCGGTGGACCAAATAGAGGACACTTAGTGGTCACAATGGGGTAGTCGTTAGACGTTTGAATGAGCTTTTTAAACCTTAAGTCGTTTTGCTGGACACGTTTTTTGTTTTACCTTGGGTTTTTAGGGGACTAAGTCAGGCGCAGATCCAGGATTCGGTCAGGGGCGCCCACTTATACGTCCCTATTGCTGTGGGCCGGTCACTATAGGCCATCCCAGGGGTGGGGGGTTGTCCCTGCACCCTCCCTCTTGGATCTGCGCCTGTAAGTGTAGCAGTGAATACATAGCGAGGCGACATTGAAATATTCTGAAGTTTTTCATGCCAGGCGAAACATTTCATACTGATCGTCTTCTGCCTTCCTTGTCGTCAGTGGTACAGCTGAGCTTCAGCATGAGGGGAGGTACACTACCAATGAGGGGCACCCTGGGAAAAAGGGTAGTTCTTAGAATGACTTGAAGAAGTGTTCTAGATGGGTCTATAAGCGAGCAGATACAAGCCTCAGTCTCATTTGGACACTTTCATCAGTTGAGGGCACTCAGCATCCAGCTGGGGCACGTGCCTCATATGCATTTTACCTTTACTATTGTACCTAGGATACCTAAAGGAGGAAGCGTCTTTTATTCGGAGGCAAACTTACAACGGAGGTACACAGTTGCGTGATAGAAGGGCACTTCTGAGCTAAGGGCACATTAAAAAACACAGTGCACGTTTCAACGATAATTGGGTATTTTTATCCGGTGAGAGAATCCAGGAAACACTGGAGGGCACGTGCCCCTTGTGCCCGCTGGCTGCACCCCTGCTTGTCCTCAAAATGATAGTTGAGCAAGAGACAAACTAGCCAATTGAAGGCACCAGCAGGGGCGTCACCGACGGGGGGGCAGGTGGGCCGGGCCCCCCACTTTTTTATATAAATTTTGTTCAAGTTGTTCCTAGCAAGGCTGCTGGAGTCGGAGTCTCACTAAAGTCATCAAGGGACTTGTCACGGAGACCCCGACCCCACCACCCGAACGAGCAACTCCCTCAATGGAGGGCTAATTTAACAGCCAAAGTTTAACGTCCCACAAAGCACAGGGACGGCCGCCCCGCTCAGGTCACCCTCTCACCAGTCAGTTGCCAGCCGACCTGTACGTCGGGTAAACTATTGAGCGCCGGAGCGTCTCAGGGGAACCGATCCCAAGCCTGGACATGCACTGCTACTGCATAGCTTCTGAGCAGCGGGCCGGAGCCCAACGCTCTACCAACTGAGCTACCGGGGCGGCGTCAAGAATTTACTTTTGGGTCAAGAATTTCCTGATCTCAGTCAAAATGGGAGGAAATCGGACATTTTTATAACCAACCGGTGCGGGAGGCAACGAGCAGCCCGAATTCGAAGAGTTTTTGGTCCTGGCGTGGACAGTTTCTTATCAGTATCACGATGAAGTCGCTGGCTGGCCGGCTGCCCCATCCCCCCACGCTGTTTTGGCGGTGGCGACGCTCCTGGACACCAGGTATGAAGTGCAAAGCTTCAGTGAGGTTTCCCAACTATGCTCTGAAAACGCAATGTTAGTTGGACTATCTCCTCAAATCCGGGATGGAAAGTTTAGTACAAGTAGTGACTATATAGATACTTGCACGCAGCCATTCTTCAGAATTATGGCGACGATATTGGTTACAAAAATATCACAGCATATTATATGATTTCCCACAGGAAATTGATATCGGCCATTATATGAACGAATGCGACCATTTTTTGCAACAAACTATGCCGATATTTTTCTCACAAACCGATACCTTCGTTGACCGATTTCCTTTGTGCCGTTGGAAAAATAATGGTTGCGGTATAGCGACGCACCAACTGCCAAGATCATACGGCGTCGCCGACTCTAACCTTGTTGGGAGGGCTTGGGATTTTCAGGTCAACTTATTGAGAGGCCCTGCTGAGATTTTAACACGCGCATTGACGGGGGGCGGGTACACACTCCCCCTCAGGTTTTTCGGAGACAATAGAAAAACGGCGGCGCGTAGCGCCGCCGTACTTGGTATACCTTTTCCCTCATCATTTTGACAACTTCTGTGAAAATTTTAAGGTTAGGTCATCTCAGGTCAGGTCACCAGTACAGGTCAAGTGACCCGACCTCAAAAAAAGTTTAAGATAGCATAAGTCGGAGCAGGGTAAACTTATCCGATTGAAACTCATATCACATAATGGTCCCACCGAGTTCTCTAACATATGTTCCGGTATTTTTCATATCGATGACCTAAGGTCAGGTACGAGGCATGACCTCTCCATTGGAAATACATAGGAAAAATGGTTTTTACGGAATAACTCAGTAACGGATGGTGATAGAGCATTTAATTTAGCTGCATTAGACTCGCCTGGGCTTTGCGGTTCTAATGATATGCATTTTATATGATTTGACCCTGACCTGACCTCAGGTCAGGTCAAATCCTTGATTTGGCCTAGCAAGGTCAAATTATATATCATTCGATTCGGCTTGCTAAGAGGATTCATATAGCTTAAGTCGTTTTGCTCTATCTTTACTTATTCAGATGTAATGCCCAAAAACTGAATTTTACATTTTATCCCTATGACTGGCATGTTTTGACCTCTCGTGACCTTAAATGTGACCTGAAAAAAATGGTTCAAATGTTTTCGATGGAGAAGTGGATGGGCAGCCCAACACCGTTTACCGTTTTTCGCTACCTACCGTGGTTCTCGAGATCTTAGGGGGCGGGTACCCGCCCCCCCCGTCAATGCGAAGGTGGCTCAGACCACCGTCAATGCGCGTGTTAATCCGGAATAACTGGCTCAGCAGACGAGTGCGCTGTCCACTGCTCCACCCTGTCGTATGAAAAACGTCTTAAAACGCGCCCCGCTGGGGTCCTTGCATGACACGCCCCGCTTTTTCGCCCCCTCCGTATCTCGTTCCCCACGAAAGCTAAAGGAAAATTACGGGCGGTGGTCGAAAGCTCTTGACAAGACGAAGAGAATTTATAAGGATAATTTTTATGTCAGGTGAATATTAAGGTCAGCATAGGTCAAAGAAGGCTCCATAGGCTTACAACAGAGCAGTGTACGTTTCCCTCTCTAGATCTGCCCTCAGGGGAGCTAGAGCAAATCTGCATGCATCATTAGATTCCTCTCATCGCGGCGAATCTAATGATGTATAATATGACCTGGCTAGGTCAAATACTTAAAATGGCCTGACCTCGACCTAGGTCAGGGTCACAGAGTGACCTGGTATGGTCATGTTGCATATCAATCAACTCCCTGTGACAATATAAACACAATGCAAGCAAAATGGGAGCTTTATCTCAATTCAGTGAGAAGTTATTGGCAAAACAATCACTCTCTGCTCCCGTAACCTGATATGACCTTTGAGAGGTCAGATGCTCAAAAACTCAACTTTATGGTCAAGATCGTGGTAAGAATGGACAGTTTGAGGATTTTCAGTCTCATCTATCCAGTATTTCCTGAAAACGAGTCCATTCTATTTTTCACCATAGACTTATAATGGGGTGACCAAAAAATTGACCCCACCTTAGGTCGCCAATATCAAAATTTCGAGATAGCAGATTTGTAGACCCTAATGACCTTATCATATTGTGCAAGTTTCAAACTGATCACTTTGCTAATGTTCCCTGGGCACTGCTTCAAACTCGTAATTTTGGGTTTTGAGGTTGGGTCCCTTGACCCTGAATAGCTCCTTGACCTGACATGATCTTATCTAAAAAAAATTGGGTCAGATGTGTAAAATTGATCAGGAATAAGGTACCGTAAGTTTTGTTGTTCTGCATCTCTTCGTTTTTGAGCTATCTGGGAAAAACCAGGAGGGGGCGAATTTCGCCCCCAGCGGGGCGCGTGTTAAAATAAACCCTGAACATGGCCGTCTAAAGCGGGGGGACGCGTTTGACCTGACCCGCAAATCAGGGAGGTCATCTGAAGTTTTCGGGACTTGACCTGTAGTTTTGTTTTTACATTTGCCCTATTATCTGCCGTAAATTACTTAAATCCTTTTACATTACCTTACTTTACAAATAGTCGGGATTTTGAGGCAACTCCATCCGAACAATTTTACATGGTATTGGTAGGTTGAACCAAGCACTAGCACATTGCCACATCTGTAGGCTGGAACAGGTAAGTTTTGTTGGATGAGCTGGGGAAAGAAAACGGCTTTTTCGCTTTTCTCAACCTGAAGGCGAGGCAGATTCATCATCATTGTTGGGATTTTTGGGCGCACCGAAAGCTGGGTCATCGAGGCAGATTGTGCGGCAGATTACGGATAAGCGCGATTCATTGTATTAAAGTTTGTCAACTTTTGACTTCTGCCTTTCATAAGAAGAAATAAGTGAAAATAAAATGCCAAATAATTTTCAATTTACTCCTCGTCGGCTGTTTTTTTATAGAGGTAGACGGCTCATGGGCAATATACATTGATTTAGTGCATTTTTCTCAAATGTTTACTGTGGATTAAAGAAAGAAGTGGTCACTATCAGTGTTCAAGGGGCATATTTACCAGTCGAAAATGCACTCCTGTTTTTATAGGGCATTCATGGTTCATGCCTTGTACAGCAGCCCTAATTAATTAGGGTTCATTCCCATCTTTAGAAAATGGCTCAGAAACTACTTTCATGGCGCAAGTGACGGAAAATCTAAGGGGCTTCGAAAAATTGGACGAAACCAGCCTAAAAAATGGCTCCCATTTTGTAGGTAAACCTTTTGCTACTTTGATTGGAGCAGCATTACAAAAATTTGCGTTAATTTTGAAACTCACTTAACACCACAATTCAACACATCAACCTTGGTACATCGTATATATTTCGGCCATTCCTAAACGATGATTTTGCATACCTCAATGTCCGATCATGAACAATAACTAAACATGGACAATTCAAGGAGGCTTAAGTATCAAAGCTTAGCTCAAGTAAAGCTTCAAATTTTCACACAGAAAATACTCTAAACAACAGAGTGTGTCCATCTGAATAGAGGCAGAATGTCAGCCTCATTCCCCTTTTATACTCAGCTTTCTCATCGAGACCATCTCCCAGCTCTTTCTAGGTTGACAGCAAGAGCCGAGATATTTTTGACAGCTCGACAGTACTGTCCTGGAGGCGATAATATTTTCGGTGGATGTTTAGGTCATGCCCCAAGTGCATAGCAACCTGGGCCTTCCCCATACGAAAATACTGCGTGCAAACATAGTTTCCTGCGTGCAAACATAGTGTCCAGATCCGGTTTAAAGCCCTAGCCACTTGCATAGTTGCTGCAACACGGCGCTTTAAACGTACCGCAGCCAGACATGTAGTTGACTCGAGATGAGGTGCACTTTTCGTTTCATTTTAACCATGGTCGCAGCCACAAACCCGTTATTTATATGCATCAATATGAGGCCGTGAATGCTCTGAATACGCTCTAAGTTAAAACAAATAGGACATTTGACTATACAAGCCTAACAGTGCTTGTATGTATTGGGGAGTGAAAGACTTCTAACTTATTCTCAAACTCAAATTTCGTCAGACCCCTAGAAAAAACGCACAGCTTGTTGCAGTTAGGAACCTATATGTAGTATGAGTGGCGCGGTTCAGTTGGCGTTTCTTCTAGAGGAACTTGTTTAACACGCGCAGTGGAGGGGGTCCTAAAGTGCCTCCCCCATCTGTTTTTCCGGGGTGGCGAAGAACCGTTGGCCGCCAGAAAACAAAACTCGGCCATATTTGAGAGAATTTATGAGCGCGTCTAATGGTGCATACATTTTGAAAAACGACCGAAAATGTTTTGACTTATAGGCTTTCAAAGTCAGATTTATATTTTGAGATCGCCATAATGGCGCGGCCACAGTAGTTAGTCTGCGTTTCATGCCGAGTGGTGGCATCATAAGGCAATATAATTAGGTTATATGTTAAGGCTATCCTACATGAAGGTCAAGGTCAAGGTCAAAGTTCAAAGGTCAATGTAATTTAATCTATTCAAGGTCATTGACTCCAGTGCTCCCAGTCAAATGGCATCGCCCATTATGAAGCATGACGTCATAGTTAAGGTCACCCTGTGTCAAGTTCAAGGTCTCAGGTCAAGTTCAAAGGTCATGGGTCAAGGTCAAACACTTATTTACTGCCAAATGGGGGTCATATTGGCAGTTACATTGTATATTACGGGAATATGCTATTTTGTGACGTCATATATCAATGATGTTGAATGACTTTGGCCCCTAAATATGAGACCAACTCGTACAGGGCCTTTCTTTCACACCCTAAGCCCGTTTATAGCGTATTTGTGACTTTTTTTCTAAAAATCCCGGCATTTACCGGTAGGTCCCCAGCACGGCCAAATTTTGACATTTGTGACCTCATTTGACCTTGAAGATATTGACCTAGGTCTATGAAACTTGGGCATAATGTAGATCACCACCATCCCCACCAACTCCGAAACGTGCGTTATTCTACCCCTCTTCGTATCTCAGGGGGCCCTTTAGGACCCCCACCCTCCACTGCGCGTGTTAAAATTGGCAAAAAATAGGCCCATCATCATCATGATTTGTATCAAGGTAAAAGGTCATGGGCCAAGGTCATGGTTATGGTGATATCTTAACGCTATATGATTCGGATATATGGTAGGGTCACCTCAAATGATGGTCAAAGTCAAAGGTAACTGACAGGGGCGTCGCCACGGGGGGGCAGGGAGGCCGCCCCCCCACTTTTGGGCCAAAAATTTCCTTATCTCTGTCAAAAATGGGATGATATCGTAATCGATGATAACCAGTCGGTGCGGGAGGCAACAAGGAGCCCAGATCCGAAGAGTTTTTGGTCCTAGCGTGGACAATTTCTTGTCAGCATCAGGTTTAACCCGCGCCCCACCGGGGGTCCGGCGCCACCTTCGCCCCACCGGGGGGCCATCGATGGCCCCCCTCTAACTCCGAAAATATGGGCGTTAGCGCAAATCTGCAAAGTGCAATAGAAAGCTCGCGTGAATTCAGTAAGAAATTACTTCGCATGTTTTAGTGCTCAGGTCAATGGTTTGAACTCCAGATGTCAAATTAGGTCAAGATCGGCTATTTTTACTCAAATATGCAATGATTAAGCAAACTGGGCATAACTCTTATGCCATTAGAGCTATTGAGACCTGGTAAAGTACATTTGATAGCAAATTGCCAGTACTTTTTCCGCTATGTGGAACGTAAAGACCTCCCGCCAGTGGTTTGACCGCCAGAGGTCACCTCGTGACCTAATATGACCTGAGGTCACGAAAGGTCAAAAAGTGACCTTGCCGTATATCAAATGAAAGCCAGTGACAAGACAAACACGATGGTGTTTGTTTCACCGCTCTAGCTCAATTAGGTCAAAAGTTATTGTCAAAATACTGTTTTTGACCTCTGGTGACCTTGGATGACCTTGGAAAAGTCAAAGGGCAAATATGACCCCTGGGATCCGTGAAAGGGTGTCCAAAAACGTTGTTCTGAGCAGTCTGAGTATTTGCAATCATTTTTGTGGCTTTTATATCATGAAATAGCTTTTCCCCATGCTTTTCCAATGGGAGAGGTCGCCTCGTGACCTGACCTCAGGGCACGAAATCAAAAAATCCCGGATATACACCTTGTAGACCCTGGAGGGGTCATGAAGTGTAGGAAGTTTCAAATCGATCGACTTTGAAATGTAGCTCTTACAGAGCTCTAAAGTGAAGTGAGGTGACCTTGGTTGACCTCGTCTGGTGACCTGACCTTGGGTGACCCGGGGTAAAAAATTTCAGGGATGATGGGAAAATGATGCAGTGAGAGGTAGAGCCCTCAACCGCGGTGCTGCGCCTCGTCGTTTTTCTGCTATCCCGGGAAAACCTTAGGGGGGCCATCGATGGCCCCCCGGTGGGGCGAGGGTTAAGTTGCTGGCTGGCTGGCCGGCCGCCCCCCCCCACTTTTTTGGCGTTTACGAGGTTCCTGGTAACTGACTACGCAATTATTAGCCACAATGCAAGTTTAAGTTCATATTACGGGAAATATGACATTTTGTGACGTCATAAGTCAAAGACCTTCAATGACATTGGCCCCAAAATTTCTTGAAACGTGGCTTTGTACCCTCTTATTATGACCAAAGTCTGCTTTTAGTGAACTTGTCTTGGTTTTGCACGACAAAGGCATGTTCTAATAGGTTTCCAGCAGGGGACAGATTTGACCATTATTTCCTCTATTGACATGGAAGATATCTACCAAGGTCAATAAACCTAGATATGGATGTAGATCACCAAAGACCCACCAACTCCCATACACTCAACCATGTTTTTTTCAAAATCTCCAGGGAAGCTCTTCAGACTCCCCCTCTACTGTGCGTCTCTTATGTTTTGCTTGCCAAAAATAACGCCATCTGGTCCGGATGGCGCCCCCAGAAACATGCCCCACTCCACCCCCGGCAAAGTGTCACCCCCCCCCGATCGGTAATCTTGGATTCACCTATGATCCGGCCCCCGGGGCCCCCGGTGGCGAGCCCCTGCCTACCTATAGCCAGGGACGGATCCAAGGGGGAGGGGCAAAGTGGGCCGCCCCCTTAAGCCTAAGTGTCGCCCCACTGAGGACGAAATGCCGACCCAAAAATTATCAGCTCCCAACCCCCCCTCCTCCCGGGATGCAACAATTTGCCGCCCTTTGGGTGAAAAGTGCACCCTTCGAGTGGCAAAGTGTCGCCCCCTGAAGCTTCGCCCCCCCTTTATCGAAATCATAGATCATAGTCACTGCCTATAGCCAGGGGCGTCACTACTGGGGGGGGTAAGGACGGGGGCTTTCCCCCACTTTTAGGCCAGCTATTTCCTTATCTCAGTCAAAATAGTAGGGAATCGGACATTTTATAACCAGCCGGTGCGGGAGGCAGCAAGCATCCCAAGTCTGAAGAGTTTTTGGTCCCAGCGTAGACAGTTTCTTGTCAGTATCAGGTTGAAGTTGCTGGCTGAACGTCTGTCCCCCGCCCCCTCCACTGTTTTGACGGCGACGACGCTCTTGCCTATAGCTATGCTCCAACAGTTCTGCACCATTTCTGAAACAACCAAATCAGCCTCCCCTTATCGTCGCCATGCATGCATGCACATCGTTAACATATTTTCTTATCTTGCGGGTCGTCCTTTTCGGTCCCATTGCGACTTGACAGCGTGTATTAGCACCTGCAATGCTCCAATCAAGTGTACAGTCTGTTGCGAAAGTATCGTTCCGTTCCAGGGGTGTTCGACCAGGCGGAAACATGAAGTTTGGGAACCACATGTCTGAGGGCGTGGCCTGTTCGGCTGGTCGACCTCCCCAGCGGTTAGTGGGTCGGACCGATGAGGCTGGGGTCAGCCGGGGAGGGTGGGGTGACCCAATGCTTTCACTTTCAGTCGTGGAAACTCCTGTATTTGAGCCTCCCCGACAGAGAGGCGAAGCAACATAATGGTAATTTCTCGGTTCCGCTGCGGTGGGCCGCCAAGTATCCCTCCCCACTATTGACGCATGATTGAAAGCGGGTCACCATCTGAGCCAGAAGGGGGAGGGGCGATAAACCAAAACCTATCGTGGGGTGCTCATTTGCATCCTGACGGAAAGAGTAAACGGGTGGCAAACGAAAGTTTATCATGGCGCCACTAACATTTTAGGACAAGCCACGACCATTAAGGGGCGTCGAGGCTCAATCTAGGGAAGGGAGCAAGTGCCCTCACTTGCCTTCCCTGAATTCACCCATGAGGTGCAAGGGATGCAGAACTCAAACTAATTAATGACTGATGAGCCAGCCCCTCAACATGATCGGTCTCTTGACACTTTGCAGCACCATCTTACCTATGATAGGGACGTCACAGTGGTTACAGCGGATTGTTGTATCTTAACTGTTCCGAAACATCGATTTCAATAATATTTTGGGATGCCAGCGCTTCTCTTGAAATTACTTTCTGGCCCACTCCAGCGTTCAACGCCAGATTCCGTCACCGCGAGTGTCCTCGATCAGTCGGAGGTACTGGCGGCAGAGTCACGTGACCTCCAAACGGGTCGCCTGTCCGGACTAGTGGGGTGGCGGCAGCGTGCGGAGCCGTGGTGTAGTGGGTAGGGTGTTACGCTCTCTTACAGAGAATGCTGGTTCGAACCCGGGTTGGCTGTGCATAGCTTGGCAGTTTTTTTTCCAAAACTGAATACTGATGCCAACCTATCAAATGATGCTTCTAGGAGCAAACATGTTTAGCTTTCCACACATTGTCATGTCGGAGACGACCCTCGCCGTTACGTGACCTGAGGGGGTGGAGCTGGGCTGACATCGGAATGCGGGCAATGTAACCTTGTGACCCAGCGAAGGGGTAGCAGATGTCACGCAGCGCATCGCTCAGGGGCGATAGTTGAGACCCTATTGCATTGTGATAGCGCCTTTGCATACGTTTAGGGATGCGCGGCTTTAAAAGGATTTGATGCCAAATTTAGCACGTTTGTGAAACCTTTGTTCAAAATTATCCGAGCTCCATTTTGCACATTCAAGGGCCGTATTTCGGGCGAGCATTAAGTCACCCCGGCGCCATATGCAGCACCGCGTCCAGGCTAAGATCAGCGGAAGGCCTGGCCTTTCCGCCATCGTCATCATTAGCGTATGTGCCGCGTTATATCTAACTGGGGGACCTGTCTTTCATACTTTTATTTTGTATGTTTTCCTACCGTTGTCTCTGTATGCTGCCGCCCCTGCTGCCACGGAGCTGAGTGGTCTGCGGAGACGACCCTCACTGTCACGTGACCTGAACACGGAGCTGAATGGTCTGCGGAGACGACCCTCGCTGTCGCGTGACCTGAGCGGGTGGTGCCGGCGCAAGCTGAGCCGGCATCGGATTGCGGAGAATGTGATCTTGTGACCCGGCGAAGAGGTAGCAGGTGCTAGGAAGCGCGCCGTTTAGGGGTGATCGGAGAGCCATTTGCACAGTTACTGTACCATTGTATAGCTGGGGACGCGCGAATGTAAGGCACGTTAATTCCTCAACACGGGGCGTGCTGTATTGTCTTTCAAACTGCTGCCCATTTGTGCTGTGGTTTGCCTGCGAGAGGAGCCGTACTGAGCATAGGCGTAGGAACCGGGGGGGCCAGGGGGCCACTGGCCCCCCACTTTTCTGTGATGGGCCCCCGCAACGGAGGTAAGAATATTAACAACTGTAATATCAAGCGAGAAACTCAAACTGGCCCGATAGCTTCCCCGGAACCCCGTTAAACTTACCTGTGCCCCTAAACTAAGTTGAGGTCACATGAGTTGATTTTAAGGCCCCCTGAGCTTCTCGGGGCCCCTGAACTGGCCTCTGATACCATGCGAGCTAATCTGGGCTCTTTGAGCTGAACTGAGCGCCCCGGAGATGGTTTGGGCAGCATGAACTGTTCTAGGATGCCTAAACTGAGCTAGGAGCCGTAACCTTGAACAGGGCCCCGTGAGTTGGCCAAAACCTATACCTCTGGCTTTAACCCTCTGGCTTAAAAAATTACAGACCCATTCCGCTTGGTACCATTAGTCTGCATTACCATATCATATGTGAACCTAGAGGGACCGAACGGCGTTAGTTGCGGCTGCGGAGCGAAGTCCTTTGCTTTATTTTCGTTCAGAATTACACGTTAGAACGTGTTCTTCTGAATGGTCTTTGAAACCACTGGAAAGTCAATCATGATGTCATTAGCTGCATACAGTTAGTTGTGATGACAACCGTGTTTTTTTAGTACACGTAACTAACACTGAAACACAAGGAGTACCTTTTGACATAAATATGTCATATTGTTATTAAGCTTCGCCCCGGTAGGTGGGGTGTTTGAACAACCCCTTCTAACTTGGCCCCTATGCGGGATAGCGAAAAAACGCGAATGCTGCTGGATATCTCATACAAATTCATGAAGAAACTATCTTAGTCACTTTTTGGCTGAGTTCAATATTGAGGTCATGTCATGACAGGTCAAAGAAAGTGGCATTTTGGGTAAAGTTTTTGTGCTCTAGCGTCTGAGAGCTGAGTTAGAACCATTTTTTGGGCACCATTCGCTTTCTCTCGTCACGGCGAATCTAATGATGTAGATTATGACCATACTAGGTCAAAACACAAAAATGACCTGACCCCAGGTCAGGTCAAGGTCACTTTTTAACCTAGCATAGTCGATATGCATATCAATCGACTTGCAATAGCAGCCTGAACGCAATGACATCAAAATAAAAGCTGTTTCATCATTTCATGCAAAGTTATTGACCTAAGTCTGAAAACTGCTTAAATACCCCCAGATGACCTGTCAGAGGTCACGGGTCAAAAATTGCAAAATGAACCTGGAAAGGGGCACAGGATACTACGATTTTGAGAATATGAAGGTATTCTCAGTTTTATCTACACAAATACAACCCAATATCTTTTATTCCATGCATTTCCAATCGAGAGGTCATGGTCTGTACTTGACCTTAGGTCATCGATATTAAAACCCCGGAATATATTTTTTAGCGCTTGGTGGGCTCATTATGTGGTATAAGTTTCAATTCGATGGATTCCCCATTTCTTACTTATGCCACCTTAAACATTTTTTAGATGAGGTCACTTGACCTGCACTAGTGACCTTACCTGAGATGACTTAACCTTAAAATTTTGCGGGAAGTTGCGGACTTGATCAAGGATAAGCTGTACCAAGTACGGCGGCGCTTGGCGCTGCCGTTTTTCTTGCCGCCGGAAAAAAAACCGACGGGGTTTTCAAACGCCCCCACAGGGCGAGGGTTAAGATCTGACCAACGGATCGGAAGAACGACTCCATCCCGTGGCGCAAATGAAGTTCACATATTAAATGTGAAACTTGAACCTTCTGTCCCTAGTCGTTCGAGAGCTCATGCACAATAATGGCCTTCGAATTAACCAGCACGAACTTGTGAATCTTCAATGTTCCTTCTCTCGTGATTGCCTTATGGAAGCATTTTCTGAGCTCAGTAGCTAATTTGAGTAGTTTTTGTTTCTGCACATACATTTCAACGATGGCAATAACTTTACTCTTGTTATAGTTTATTAGCCATTACGATACAAGATTTAAGTTTCCGTTGTATTCTTATGGAAACACACCTTGGCCTCCGAGACCACAAAAATGACCTGAACGAAAAGTTGTATAAACATTTTTGGTAGAGATCGAGGGAAGCAATGGAACACTGCTTTCCTTTTCCCTTCCAAGCATGGTTGCTAAGATCGTAGAGGGATGAGTACCCCCCATGCTAGTAAAGGTGGCCTGGGACCTCATACCAGCGCGTGATAACAAGCACACTGGAGGGGAGCCTCGGAAGCCCTCACCTACTTTTTCAAGGTGGCGGGAGAACCCTTCGTGGCCAAAAATGCTAAATAGCTACTTTTGAGAATATCCAATGGCACGTCGATTGGTCAAATTATCTTGAAAATCGGCCCCAATTTTGTAATTATAGACTTTCAAAGGTAAACGCTTTATTTTGATATCGCTGCAATCGCGCGGTTGTACCAGTTTGCGTGCATCAAAGACCGACTGGCAAAGTTATAGCGGTATATGAAATGAGGTTATATGTCAAGTTCACCCAATATGAAGATCAAGCCCACAGTTAAACGCCATACCAGCATTCTCAAAGTCATTGGTCCGGTGTTTCCGATCGCATGGCGTTACCCAGTATGACGCATACCATGCAACGACGTCCAAGTTAAGATAACTCAATGCAAAGGTCAAGGCACAGGTCAAAGTAAAATGTCATGGGTAAGGGTCAATCCTCATTTCCGTCCAACGGTTGCTATGGTGCTAGCCATGGTGTAATTATAGGGAATATGTAATATTGTGACGTTATAGGTCAATGAACTTGAATGACTTAACCCCAAAAGTTAAGTTTACATTTTTGGAACGTTCTCATTATGACCTTGGTCCGTTTTTAGTGCATTCTTAACTTTTTTGCGCTTAATCACAGCATTTCCAGAAAAATCTCCAGCACGGCTCATACATGACCCTTATGACCTCGTTTGAACTGGACGGTACTTACCTAGGTCAATCGAAATCGGTCATAGTATAGATTTCAATAGCTCCCACCTAGCCTCCAACCGGAATTTTTCTACGTCTCTTAATTTCCGAGCGCTCAGGGGCCCACCAGTGCGCGTAAGTGTCAGACCCCTCTCCAGTGCGGGTGTTAAGAAATGGGACATTAATTACAGTTTATTGTTTTAAATACATCCTTACCCTCATGCCCCACGAGTCCCATCGTTGACACAAGTGTCAATGGTGGGATTCGTGGGAAGGTATTTTTCGTGACCAGAGACGTTTGATAGCCGCAACGACGGCGGGCCGCGCCGGCGAACGAACCTCACAAAAGTGGGGATCGGGAAATTTGGGAACCCAGAACTCGCGATTGGTTAAAGACTCCATTCTTTTTATTGCTGAATCTTATAGAGAAAAGTATAAAGAGTAATATGAGCCTCAAAAAGTTTAAAATAAGCAGAGGTGGGCGCCGCTACCAATTTCTTTAAACCGCTACCGCTACTTCCGCTACCTTGGTAACATGAAACCGCTACCGCTACTCCGCTACTTTTTTTGAAAGACGAAAGCGCTACCCGCTACTCCGCTACTCCACTACCGCTACTTTTTAGTATAAAGCGCTACCGAAGCGCTACTCCGAAAATGTCCAGGTCGATCTAAATAAATTCCACTGACAGCCAACTTTAATTTGTATATTGGAGCCAAAGTTCAATCCATGCCCAAAGCATGCACAAACACAATCATTCACACAATCTTCTCTTTTCGTTGGACCTCCCGTCAGTGTTTTGACCTCCAGAGGTCACCTCGTGACCTAATATGACCTGAGGTCATGAAAGGTCAGAAAGTAACTTTGTTGTATATCAAATGAAAGCCAGGGACAAGACAAACACGATGGTGTTTGTTTCAGCGCTCTAGCTTAATTAGCTCAAAAGTTATTGTCAAAATACTGTTTTTGACCCCTGGTGACCTTGGATGACCTTGGAAAAGTCAAAGGGCAAATAGGACCTCTGGGATCCGTGAAAGGGTGTCTAAAAACGTTGTTCTGAGCAGTCTGAGTATTTGCAATCATTTTTGTGGCTTTTAGATCATGAGAGAAATTTTCCCCATGCTTTTCCAATGGGAGAGGTCGCCTCGTGACTTGTCCTCAGGTCACGAAATAGAAAAATCCCGGATTGACGCGTTGTAGACCCTTGAAGGGTCATGAAGTGTAGCAAGTTTCAAATCGATTAACTTAGAAATGTAGCTCTTATAGAGCTTCAAAGTTGAAGTGAGGTGACCTTGGTTGACCTCGCCTGGTGACCTGACCTTGGGTGACCTGGGATAAAAATTTTCAGGGATGGTAGGAAAATGATGAGGTGAGAGATAGAGCCCTCAAACACGGTGTTGCGTTTCGTCATTTTTCTGCTATCTCAAAAAAAATCCTTAGGGGGCATCGATGGCCCGGTGGGGCGAGGGTTAAAACAACAAAAAATATACTGAGGCCACGAAGTCAATGACCTTCAGATGACTTGCTTGATATATATTTGCCCTTTCACCTTGTTGGCCTCCATTACAGCCCTGTAAATTAATTGACTATGCTACTTTTGAGGACGTTTCTACTCCAAACTCACACATGAGTCCCCTCGTTGGCATAGACCTTGTTTTGTGTGCCTAATATTTTGAATTTAGGATACGCTTAAAAAGCTGCTGGTAGCGGTAGCGCTTTTAATTTTCTAGAGTCCGCTACCCGCTACTCCGCTACTTTTTTGGTAGAGAAGTCGCTACCGCTACTCCGCTACCATTTAGGGAGTCCGCAAGTTGCGGAGTAGCGGAGTAGCGGACTAAAGTAGCGGACTGCCCACCTCTGAAAATAAGGCATAGGAAAACAATTTTTCATAGATTTTGAAAAAAAGAATGTATAATACATTCAAAATTTTATTTTTTGAGTTATATTTCTCATGAGCCAAAATTCGTAATTTATCCTTAAGAGACCTAGATCAAGTCTTCATGGTATTTTTAGAATCACACAGGTAAAATTTCGTCTTTTAAAAAGACAAGTAAGTGAATATGATCAAAATGCTTGAGGCTAAAATTTCCAATCCGTAAGTCAGGGAGCAGAATGAATAGAAAAATAGTCATCAGCTTCATCAATAGCCCCCCTCACAAAAACATACACCGAAATCTGAGATATGAGGGTGTTATCGACTTGTCGATCTGTCATGGAATGCCCCCTATACGCCATGGACAAACTTTGACAGTGATGTCCAATTAAAGTAGGCATCTTAAATGATGCGTTTGATGATGATGCCTTTCTTTCGGTAATTACGCATATACATATTTAGGTCTGAATTCGTATAGAGTTCATTTAATATACCAAGGTAGCATCAATTTTCCCTAAATTTCTGTTTCTAGGTTGATCCCCGAACTAGAAAAAATCAAGAATGTTGGGAGATTTTGATTCAAAGAAATTTACAATTACCTGCGAGTTTGAACTGGTGGTCTGAGGGACAACAGACCTAAGAATCGTAAAAAAAGTCTGCAAAGAAAATAAGAGAAAATCGTGGAAATGGGATAGGTCAATGTCACCCTTGATTAACCCCCTCAATCCGCCACGCTCTGCAATACCCAGTAGCGCACCCAAGGAGAGGGCCAGCGGGCCCGGGCCCCCTTCCCCCAAACGCTTTGACTCCAAAGTGCCGGCCCTCGGCCATGTCTGGCGTGGCACTCGACGTGGGTTCTGGTAATAACTGACCGCTGGAGTCACCCATCAAGAGCAGAAATGAGGCTTGATCTGGCTTTTAGTTCCAGTTCTCCTTTCACCTTACCGCCCATGCTCAAAGTGTGTAGCCCCTCCGGTGAATTATTCACTCAATATGTGATTCAAGGCCAGGTTCATAATAATTGTATCACCTTCCATAAGCGTTGGAAAAGGGGGGCCAGGGGGGCCTGGTCCCCGACTTTTCGGCCAAAAATTTACTGATCTCAGTCAAAATGGGAGATAAACTGCAAATGCTTATAACCAGCCGCTGCGGAAGGCAGCGAGGAGCCCAAATTCAGACAGTTTTTTGTCCTGACGTGGAAAGTTTTTTGTCAGCATCAGGTTGGAGTTTAGCTGCCCCCCTTTTTTGCGCGGGGGCGACGCTTATGACCCCTTCACTTGCGTTTTACACCATACGACAAATATGTATTGCTTTTTACCTGATAAGTACCCTCTCTGGCCAATTTTCCCCTGCAGTAGCCTGGCACGCCCTGTCAAACATGCCACCTCCCATCAGCCCCCCCGCTTCGTCAGCCGGCCCCCAAACGAAAATCCTTGGTGCACGCCTGGCAATATCCCAATTCTATAGATCTCAAGAGAGGCATAAAGAAACCGTCAGGTGGCATGTGATGCGAACATTTCAGCTGGCATGTGATGCGGACATTGCGTCCATTTTAGTTTGAATCTGCAGTTGTGGCACCCATGTATAACTGACCTCAACTTGACCAAACAACATGTTCCACCCCTCCTCAGCTGTCCCCGCCCAATGCCCGCCCACTCGCCCGGCTCAGCGCTACAGCGTACAGTGACTTCCAAACTAGTGGGTCGGCAGCGGAACGATACTTTCGCAACTGACTGTACGTCGTGTGGCACAATGAATTTGGCGCGCAACGCCTGATGACAATAAACTCATTGCGCATGCGCGGACCGGCCAGATCACTAAAACACGTTTAGGGGGACCTAAGTGGCATTTTTTAAGTATACGTGGACCAGCTGAGAATCTGCTGCAGAGCGTAGCACACCATGAAGTTGCTGGGCGCCCATGCCGACAAGGAATAAACTGCGCATGCGCAAGCAAGGTGGTTTTGATTTCAGTTACAAAATTCCAGCTTAGGGGGACATCACTTGGTATCTTTTAGGGCATAGGTGGACCAACTTGGAATTTTCCCTCAGCATAGGTGGACCTTCACGTTAGCTGACCACGCAGCAGCTGACTGCATTCCTATGGTGTTGCCATCTGTGTCAAAACTTGGTACTACAAACCGTAAAAAAATTCTTAGCGGTTTCTAAGATCGTTTAGGTGGACCAATTTTTCGGGTCCACCGATGCTAGGACTCCGGCTCCCGATCTTTTGTCCCCAGAAACGGCAAGAGACGAATTTAGTTTAGGTGGACCTGGGAGGTCCACCGATGCTGACAGGTCCACCGAACGCCAGAAAAGATACTCAAATTGTCCACCGATGCCGAGTTTAGGAAACCACCGATGATACCTCCACAGAATTTGAGCTTAAATCGCGCTTTAGTCCAAGCGGCTCAATATTAGGCTGTGGGAGTTCTCAAAAGGCTTATCGAGGCTAAAGATTTAAACTCAATGAAATCCCAAAACAATATACTGATAATAATCTCTCGGGCTGAACCCGAATCAGTCCAGCTTAACACGCTTTGTCCTTCTTGAATTTGAAAGTTTGAGGATAAGCAAACAATATTTACTCCCTGCAAACATTTCTCGAAATTTAGAATAGCAGAGCTTCCGCACTATCTCTCATTGTTCAATTTTTTATTACTGACTTTTGTGGAAGGTCCTAAACCATTCAAAGGAGGTGTCGCATTCTGAAACATTTCACCTCTGGGAAACGAGTATTTATGTGTCCTAGACAATCAAGCTTTTTTTGTTAACTGTTAAGGAAATGTTTTTTCAGTTTACAAAAACACAACTTTTTATGATTTGTGTTATCTAAGCGTTTTAAGCTACTACGAAGGGTTAGGTTAATAACTTCATTCCCCCAACAGCTGTAACTCATGATCCGCAAATATTGAAGTTTCCAGTCCAATTTTAATCTTGTTGGTAATATACCCCTCAGGTCAATGGGGCAGCGTAGGCTTTGGTTACAATGTTCCCCGGGTAATATTCTGGTTTCGCCCAACCAAAATATGTGAAAATTGTTTATCCTAAAATATTTTCATTTCAGCGACACCTCGACAAATTTTACCAGCAAGAATAACTGGAACCAATGTTGCGCTAAATTTTGAGGAGTAATAGCTCTCGAGTTGGTGGATTTCATCAGAGAAATATTCACTTTTCACTGCCCTCCTAACCTCGGCGGTCGCACGTGGCAACGAGACCCCTCAAATGGTGTTGTCAAATGGTGTTGTTGGGGGTCGTCCAACGGGTTCCCGCCTTCTCGGGGTGGACGGCGTTGGGGACGACAGCGACGCTGGCGCCCCCGCTCCGGTGTGGAGAGCACCGGAGAAACAAAATGGGACCCACACTCGCCCTCCAAGGGCGGGACGCCGCCGACCGACGCGCCACCCGCTCGTCGTCTCGGCAGCTGCTCCACATCTCCGACGTCTGCGTGTGGCCTGGCAAACCGCGCGTGGACACAACCTCCACCTACGCCATACCTACCAGCGGGTCCGGGAGCCGTGCGGAGTGGCAGCCGCGGCGGCCCCGGCCCGCCTGAGTAGATGAGTGACGACCTCCCCGCCGTGAGCGCCAACGGTGGGGAGCAAGACCGCGGTAGTCGTGGTCCCCGGGGCGGGCGCAGCCGGCGGGCGAAGAACCGACGGTACCGCCGCAACCGCCTGCTCAGAAGCCGCCTCCTGCTTTGCGGGTGGAACGCCGAAGGTCTCAGAAAGAAGATCCCTGAGTTTTCGCGCTGGCTCTCTGAGAAGAGGGTGGACGTGGCGGCCGTGCAGGAAGTCCAACTCCCGGCGAACAAGTCGCTCAGCATCCCCGGTTACCAAACTGCTGCGGTCCGGAGGAGGGCGCGGGGCAGGAGAGAGGAGGGGTCGGTCAAGGGCGGAGATGTGGCAATTTTCGTCCGGGACGGCCTCACGTTCTCTACGATCGAGACTTCCCCTCTCCAGCCGAAGGATACCACTACAGAATGGTGCGCAGTGCGCATCTTCTGCAACCCGCGGGGCAAGAACCCAAGAGCGTCCTACCTGGATGTCCACAATGTCTACCGCCCTCCAATCCGCAACTCGGAGGAAGATGAACGCGTTGACCGTTTCACGCTCTCCGGATTCCCCACGGACGCCCGCACAGTAATTATCGGTGATATCAATGGCCACCACCCCGACAGGAGTGTTAATTGTTTGGATCCAGACGGGGTGGGCAACATGGTCAGTGACTGGACCTCCTCCAACAACTGGACCGCCCTCAACACAGGCGCACCCACCTGTACAGGATACGGGGAACGCACAAGGCTGTCGGCACCAGACGTCGCGCTGGCCCACAGAGACCTCGCGAGGCGATGCAGCTGGTCAACTGGCGAAGACCTGGGCAGCGACCACCTACCACAGGTTGTTACCGCCGTGGTTGACAGCAGCCGCCCGCGGCGGATCCGCAAGTCGCGCTGGGCTTTCAATAAAGCAGATTGGCCCGCCTTCACAGCGAACTGCGAAGCAGCCGCAGCGGAGCTCCCCCTGGATTCCTCTGTCGAGACGCTGGCGTCCCGACTGGCTGAGCTCATCATGGCCGCCAGCACAGCAGCCATTCCCAGAGGAGCCCGTGCGGACCCAAAACCATGGGCCTCCGATCCTGAGGTGGAGGAGGCGGTGCGGGAGCGTCGGCAGGCCAGGGCCGCACTACACGAGCGCCCTGATACCCCCGGTGCGGTACAGCGCTGGAAGGAGGCGAAGAAGAAGGCGGCTGAAGCGGAAGACTTGGCACGTCAACGGTCCTTCCGCGATTTCGCAACCACAGAACTGAACAAACCAGCAGCCGTCGGCAGGATAACCAAGATTCTGCGCAAGATGGAAGGTGCCGTCCAGGACCCATGCCCCGGCCAGGCAATCAACGGGGACCGCGGTCAAGTACTCGCGGAGGACCGTGCCAAGGCTGAGGCTTTTGTGCGCACCTACGCAGAGGTCAGCCGGAACGCCAGAGTCAAGAGGCGCGATAGGCCTGTCAAAGCGGAGCTTCACACCCTGAGAGCCCGCCCCTGCTGCTGCGACGGCGAGAGGACCGAGACGTGCCAGCCCTTCACCATGCAAGAGCTAGTGGACCAGCTGCGACATATGAAGCCACGGAAAGCGCCCGGCCCAGACGGAGTATGTACGGAGCACCTGAAGCACCTCGGCCCCACAGCCCGACGGGCCCTCCTACATACAATAAACAAGTCGTGGCTGTCAGCTGAAGTCCCCTCTGCGTGGCGTCGGGCCACCATCATTCCCATCCCAAAGGCAGGAAAAGACCAACAGGAGGTCGGAAGTTACCGCCCCATCGCGCTGACCAGCCATGTCGCTAAACTGGCAGAGCGCATGGTGGCGGCCCGACTGACCTACGTGATCGAGCGCGACGACCTCATCCCCGCCGAACAGGTCGGCTTTCGCCGGGGCCGATCGGCCGAGGACAACCTGGCGCGCCTCGTCCAGACGGTCCAGGACGGCTGGAGTCGGCCCAAGCCAAGGGGCCGGCCCGTCGACGGCCGCACAGCGGACAAGTTCGTCCTCCTCGCCTTTGATTTTTCTCGAGCCTACGACAAAATTGACCATCGCATGCTGCAGCTGAAGCTACTCAGGAAGAATCTGCCCAAATGCATGGTCTACTGGATTCACCACTTCCTTCGGGACCGAAGGGCGCGCGCAGAAATCAATGGAACGCGCAGCTCGGAGAGGATATTCCGCGCTGGCCTCCCACAGGGCTCGGTGCTGGCACCGACACTGTACACCCTGTGGTCCGCAGACCTTATAGAGGACCTGCGCGAAGTCGATCGGACGTCTATCTTCATGTACGCCGACGACACCGCCTCTCTGAGTGCCGGCTGCACGATGGAGGTGGCCCAGGCAAGGGCTCAACAAGCAGCGGACGTCATGGCCCGCTGGGCCGACCAGTGGAAGATGGTCATCGCAGGCCACAAGACCCAGGCGCTGGTCCTCTCCCAGTGGGCCCAGGACTCCAAAGACCTCGTCATTAAGGTCGCAGGTTCACCTGTGGCTGGAAGACACAACCTGAAACTCCTCGGCGTGACGCTTGACCGCCTCCTCCACTTCGGCGAGCACTGCGCGAGTCTGAGGAGGAAAGTCAAGCCGCGGACGGCGCAGCTCCGCAAGCTGACGGGAAGGTTCTGGGGCCTGCGTGAACAGCAGCTTAGAACAATAGCCAACGGCTACGTCCGTGGAGCGCTGGAGTTCGCGGCAGCAGCCTGGCTCCCCGCGGCCTCTGACTCCCACGTCGAGGTGATCGACCGCGAGCTACGCGCGGCGGCTCGCGCAGTCACGGGTTGCCCGCGGTCCACCCCGATAGACCCCCTTATGGCCGAGGCAGGCCTACCTACGGCTCGATCAAGACGTCGAGTACTGTCGGCGCGTATGCTGTGCCGAGCGACGTCGCTTCCCGAGGGCGACCCCCTCCGGGAGGTTGCCGAGGCCGCCGCACCCAGGCGCCTGGCCACGTCCGGCTGGCGAGACTCCGGCCGGGAGGCAATGGAAGAGGCCGGACTGTCGGGGGTCAGAGTGGAGGAGCGCCTCACCGTCACTGCCCCACCATGGACCACCAAGGAAGGAGTTAACATCTCGCTGGATGTTGGCCCGCGGGGCCGCCGGAACGCCCCTGACGCGGTGCGCCGCTCCGCAGCGGAGGAGCACCTCACCGAGCTGCCACAAGAGGCAACCTGGATCTGGTCCGACGGTTCCGCCGTTGGTGGCACATCCTTGGGCGGCGGGGGAGCCCTCATTGTTCTCCCGTCCGGCGAGACCAGAGAGGTGCGGGAAGCGGCCGGGCGACTGTGCTCCAGCACTCGCGCGGAGCTGTGCGCGTTGAGGGCCGCGCTGGAAGCCTTCACCAGCCTGGAGGGCGTCCACGTGAGGCTCCCGCTGGTCGTCTGCCTCGACTCCCAGGCGGCTCTCTCCACCCTGGCGAGAGGAGCCGCGGGGCAGACGGCGCCGTTGGGCTCAAATATCTGGCATCTCCTCTCCGCCATCACGACAAGAGGCCAGAATGTATATCTGCAGTGGGTCCCGGCCCACTGCGGCCTCGACAGGAACGAACGCGCCGACACTCTGGCGAAGGAGGCATCTGGCCTGCCACAAGCAGAAGTGCCAGTAGATGTCAGGACAGCAACTAAGGCTGTGGCCCGCGACACTACCAAGAGATGGATCGCGGGCTGGCCGGACAGCCTACACAAGCGCATCATGGGGGGTCACCTGCCGCCCCCCGTCACCGGCGATGACAGAGAGGCGGCCGTAGACGTGCACCAGCTGAGGGCCGGCCACTGGGGCCGGTCACTCCAGTACCTGCATCGCATCGGCCGACACCCCTCTCCGGTGTGTTCGCAGTGCGCCGACAAGAGGTGCCCAGCGGCGCTTTGCGCCGTTTGCCGCGAGGAGGCCGACACGCCGGAGCATGTGCTCCTGCGCTGCCCGTCCCTCGCCGGCGCCCGCCTGCGCCATCGAGGCAGCATCCACATCGACCCGGAGCAGCTGCGGGACGGCGACCTGGTGGCGACCTTGGCCGGCGGCTACCTCTGCCACAGGGAGCCGCTGGGCTATGGTCCGCGAAGGACCCAGAGGGAATAAACAACAACAACAACAAGACCCCTCAAACAGCACCCAGTTCTAGTGGAGGACCCAAGGGGGGAACAATACGTATTTTCTCCCCGAACGAAAAAGGTCGGAGCAAAACCATAATGTTGCCCCCCCTTCCCCAAGCTGTCGAACTTTTCCCCGGCTCCTTTTAAGTTCATAAGCAAGGTGTTGGTGCTCAAACTGAACAAATCATTTTCAAACAGAACCAGTCAACTTCAGTACGAAATTTGAGCCTGGTCCTCTTGATATTTAAAATCGTATATGGTAAATGATCCTTGGATATAGAAAGCAAACATTTTGTGGCCACATATTTTACCCTGTGACACTTTTTGTTTTGCTTTTCGACTTATATTTACTCCCCACTCCCCACCTCCCCAACCTGCCGGCTATTTAGATCGTTGTGAAAGCTTTCACTGCGTGACGTTTTTTCTTGGGTTTCGATTTTTTTTGTCCCAACAAAACTACCGGCTAGATCCATCACTTACCAAATTTACCGGTAATGATACGCACAACAACAATCACTATCGCCGCTGAAGCTGCTTCATAGGCTTCTACACCTTTGTAATACTGCTAAAAAATATTTAATATTTTCAGCATAAAATATGACAATATCCTTCCGACAAGTGAGGGTGCTGCCAAAGGGTCGCAGGAAGCCTAGCGCTAATGCCCTGGCTCAGCTCCCCGGGTTCATCTCCTTGGGTTCATGTCCCGGCAGATTCTCTGAATAGGTATGCTGATCAGATGCACCAAATCCCTCCTTACAGGGTGAGAGTTGGAAACGCCATACCTATAACTTTGGGAGCTGGAGCGTCGTCTAACCCCAACAATTTTTATTAGAGACTTACGCAAACGCTATGCCAAGCTTGAACCGTGTGATGTCAGTCTAGAGGCCAGTTCATGGAAACTCCATCCTCCCCAGTTAAAGCAATGGTTGCCGTTCGTTGAGAGGAGACAACTGCGTGATTTGAGTCAAGCGAGGGCAGAGTTTTATTTCTCCCGAGAAATAGACTACAAAGGTTCTCAAGTTGGAAATTTAAAAAGTTTCTGTAGACGGGATTAAGCCCATTTAGTTGGAAACAATTGTCCGATAATAAATAATCGTCGCCTACGACGAAACAGTGATAGAGCCAGCGAGTCGTCACCCTTGACAAGAAAATGTCCTTTAAAAACAAAACCTCGTCAGATTCAGGCTTCTTGTGACCTTTGCAAAATACTGCCCACAGAATGTCCGATTTTCCCATTGTTTCTTAAATCGCAATGTTTAATGAGAATTGGGGGCCTGCCCCCACCATAGGGTGATCCAGGATCGCCGATGGGGGTAGGGGTGGGACGCCATCCGTACTAAGTGGGTGCCACTTTTGGCCGACAAAGGCTTTAAGGTGGGTGCCAAATCCTATGGCGGGGTGCCAATTTTCGCATCCTGGGGGAGGGGTGGAAGTGACATTTCAGGAAGCGCCATCGACCGTTTAGAGGAATGATGTGATCATTTTAGGGACGCCGAGGGTCAATGAGGGGGACCTGCATTCCTTTACCCTTGGATCCACCTATGGCTCCAACTGTCCCCTCTTCTGACGAGTATCTGAAAATATAATTTTAATGAAACCTCCAAACAAAGTTGTATCACTGTATCAGCCATTTTACCATAATCCTATTTAAATAAACATGCAGGTGAGAGGAGCCCCGGCAGCCAGTGACAGCTTACATGTTTCGCAACCCAAGCACAAGAACGGATATAGGAAGGAAAATTCGTGTGCTTCCCCGCAGCAAAATATATTCCGATGGTTTGCCCCATCTGTGCCCATCTTATTGGATAGTGCTCCCCCCTCAAAAAAGCAACTCGTGGTTCTGCCACTGCATTGCCCCAGGTCAGTGACGCCAGTTGTCCAGCACACAGCAACACAGTGGGAGCAATTGCAGTACGAGTGCCCCTCAGACACGACGAGATTTGTGAGAGGGTTGAATGAGTTGGCGCAATGCCAACCACCCATTCATCTGTGAGGTCACGTGGTTCAGGTATGGGCAAAAGGGTCAGGGATTTTCAGAGGCGGTGGCAAGTCAGCCGAAGACTACCCCGTCAGAATGCAGCAAAATCAGTAATCGTGTAATATTTTCTCACGCAGACGTCAGATTAGGAAATAATGGTGACCACTGGTAAGCTCTTGCAAAAATACACATGATGAACCCATTTGTAAACCTATAGGCACCATAGGATGCGAGATATCCATCCTAAACCAGTCGAGCCTAGTCATGGCAATTTCAATTGCGGGGGACTGTACGTTGCTGCCTTCTTCGCCTTGAGCGCGAAAATGGTGATCAAGATGTAAGAGGCTAGCAGAGTGCAATAATTAATGGTGTGACAACAAGTTAAACTTCCGTAAAGTACCACGGATTGATGTTTATGTGCGATTTCATTTGAAGGTGAGTGTAGGTATATGGGTGAGTGACGATGGATGCATACCTCCTATGACGTCCAAGCTCCCTTTCTCGAATATTTGTGCTAGTGTTGGCGTCTGTCTTCGCCTGAAAGTGGACATCTCTATTTATGATCTGAATGAATAAGATGGATAAAAGTGGCAATTGGGACCGGCTTTGCTTGCATAGGTAGGTATCTAGAATATAGGTAGGTTATTACTAAAATATTTACTTGGTACTCACGTAAATTCCGCCGCGTTGGCCACTGCATATTTATGCGAGGCCGGAACACTCACGGTCGCCGGCGACGGTTGGCCTCTTGCTCCGATTCCATCACAACACTCGGAAATACGAACGCAACAATAAACTAGAACGAAGAACAATAACAATAAAGGGAATAAGAACAATAACGAGAACACAATGACAAACAATATATCACGTTTATCACTCGGTCAATTGTCAGACAAAATCTGAGCTGTTGCCATGAACTATTGGAATCAACTATGCCTTTAGCCGTAGTTGAATAGTTATTAGTAAGAACCACGTAGTTATTAACTACATAACTTATATGAAACTCACCAGCCAATCAGAGTGTAGGATCGGGTGAGCTACGTAGTTATAGCTGTCTAACTAAATGTTTTACTGTCGGATCATCAAAGTATTTACTATCAACCTTTTATGAAATTGGTGCTTAGTAAATACTAGCTAGCTACGTAGTATTTACTCAATAGCGCGTTTATGAAATTGGTCTCAGGTGGAGATATCGCCAAGAAGTACTGACTCACCTATGGAAGCGGTGGAGTAAGGAGCACATGAGACATCTACGGCTCACCCAGAGAGAAACGGCCGACCTACCTGAACTGGGAGAATTGGTTCTGATCGGTGACAGCCCTCAGACGAACCCCGCATTATGGAAGACTGGGAGGATCGTGAACCTTCACTCAGGAAGAGATGGACTAGCACGCGCTGCGACCGTGCGCAGGGCAGATGGCAGTGAGATATTGCGACCCATCCAGAAGCTGTACAAACTTGATTGTATCTAATTTGCCAGATGTGCGTGCATATCTAGCGTTGCACTTACATACGCATCACTTACATTCTCTGTGTCGAAAATGTTGACTATTTGCACGTTATGTATGATAACATCCACGAGTGTATGCCATGGGGGAGGATGTTGCAGAAGTGGCGCTGAACACCTAGCGCGTGAAAGATATTTGAAAATTTCAGAGACACAAAATATGATGCAATAAACCAGAGTGACTGAAGAATTTTTAATAATCGAACGTAACAAGTAACCAAACAACTGTTTTTGATAGATTTAAGCACAAGAAATCCAACTCGCCAACTCATGGAAGTACTCAACATCACAGAAATCAGCATAATCTGTGATATTTGTCACTATGTGCAAGCTAAGACATATTGAAGTTGAAAATTCATTTGTTATGCCCACTGGTTTCGCTGTGACGAGTGAGCCCGGGTTGAACGCAGATTAAGTTCTGCGGCTCATATAGAGGCATTGGGAGGAGTGGCATCGTAATATTGAAAGAGTAACATGTTTGCTGCCGGAATACGAGATGCCGATGCTCGTAATTTATTAATTTGAGAGATGCCTTTTTAATGCGTTTATCAAGTTCCATATTTTCAACAATCGGTCCCAGTAGGGGCAAATAAAATGTAAATATTGGTTTGGATGGGGATGGTGCGACATGACTGAAAATTATAAAAAAACACCTTTTTCCTTTCAATGAACTAGTAGAAATCCTAGTTTAGGGGACTGTGTTCTGAGCTCAGGGGCACATGCCTTTTTAGCACCCCTCCCCAGAATCCACTAGCATAATAGGCAAATTATATAATCAGGGTTGCTTAGGCATCAGAAGACGTTTTAGTGATGGCTCATTTTTTGTTGGCTTAATTTAACAAGCGGGGGGAGGGGTTGCCTTGTGTTCTTATTCCCCATCTTTTCAAGACCAGCTCAGGGGCCCCCTAGTGTGGATCAGAGCCCTCCAGAGCTGCTGCCCCCTAGTTGTGCCCCCAAGGACTAGACTAGCTCAGTGACCCTCCGAGATAATGAGAGTATTCTTTTTTCAAATTTTGTATTTTCATTCTTACATCGCAAGGTGAAGGAAACAATACGTCGACATCATCACAACAAAGGTGGTAACATGGAACACACGGAAAACTGGACTGTCAAAACAGGCCACGACAAGAGTGAGTCTACACAATAGACAGCCACAGATAACAGAGAGCAAAAAACAGAACCGTGAAAATCTACCGCAAACAGCAGAAGCCGTCTGCCCCAATCAGTCACAACAAGTCATGTTCTATCTCTCTGTCCGCCCCCTTCCCCAAACCCTTCCCCTCCCACGACAAGTACTTTCACAAATTTCCAACCCTTGAAAAGCTCTCAGAAATTTAAATTGTAGGCCTCTCAGAGTCCGGCCTTGCACCTAGATTTTTTAAATGTTTCGTTCTAAGCTTTCATTTATAAATGGGGCCTATCTTCCCCGGAATTTGTGAACTTTACTAGTCCTTTTGGCTATCACTAGTTCGATGCTAAATTGTTTCGCAATAAAAGTGAGGAAGCTACCTAAGTCCAGTATTTCTTCTCTAACGCGCCGATAAACTATAAACTGCTTTGTATTTAGAACAATGAAGTTTACTATGTTGGTGGTTGAAAGTGAGCCAAATAATATGTCTCTCTCGTTAAGACTTAACTGCTGCTCTAAACTCAACTTGAAATTTATCCTGATCAGTAGTTCGTTCCAGAAATTTAAGGTATCATCACAGAATACAAAGAAATGTTTCAGTGTCTCAATTTCTCCACAATAGTTACAGAATGGGTCCGTCGTGACGTTTCGGATACAGAGGAATCTCCTAGTTGGGAAAAACGATGAGTTATTCTATACTGTAGACTGCAATTTAGTGGATTTTATGATACCAAACGGAAGTGCGTGTATTTGGCTCCAATCTGCAGAAAAATCGATCCCCTCGTTTATTCATTTGATTTGAGAATTTGGAATAATGTGTTTTATGAGTTTTTGTCGAAAATATTTCGATTTGACTGCTTGAATCGGGAATGATTTGCCATTAATGTTTATTTGAGACACAAAAATTATGTTGTTTGCAGAAAGCGATTGAGAACCGATAAATCGTCTCTTCCATTCCCTGGGTATCGACCGGCACCAACCCCTATAGTTCAGAGGATTTACACCTCGCAATGAATGTTTTTCTTTAAATGCAGTTGCCGTCAGCATCTGTCCTCGGTTATCAAGAAAATCATCCACGAGAAAGATATTACGCTCATACAACGTGCGATAGAAAAAAAGGCGTCCTTCTACCTGTAAGGCTGAATTATTCCAAATGATTTGTTTTCTTATGTCTTCAGCACTAAGCGGTTCAGCTATTGGCAAGATCTCCCGTAGCCATTGCAGCACCTCTCTATAAAATTGGGGAATCCTTCTTGACTTTACCCATTCATTTACGTAATTCATGTTTAATACTTGTTTAAGGTCTATGCCCAGTCTTATTTGTAGAATTTTGCTAAGCGTTGAGTCCTGATTATCCATGAGTCTTCCATACCATGACACTCGAACAGATTTATGAATATGTTCCATATTTGGTGCATTCAATCCACCATTCTTTGTGTCCTGATACAGGACTTCCCGAGCAACTTTGGGAGGACGACCTCTCCAAATGAACTTCATTATTTTGCTCTGGATCAGGTTTAGGTTTTTATTATTTATTGATGAAGCTGCCATTGAATAAATAAACTGTGAAAAAACTAAGGCTTTAATAACAGTAATACTTCCTTTCTGCGACAAACTTCTCTGTGACCACTGGTTGAGTGTTGCCTCCGTTTTGGAGATAGCAGGTCCAACATTATCACATGGATGCAAAGCACTAAAATGGATTCCTAAGATTTTAACTTGCCTGCTCGGTACCCGATCACAAATATATTTCGTTGAATGTTTAAGTGGTCCAAGCCACATAAATTGACATTTGTCTACATTTAGTTGCAATCCTGATGCTAACCCAAAATCTTTTGTAGCACTTAGAGCTGCCTGGGCGGCGCGCTCGCCCTTAACAAACAGAGTGGGCTCATCAATGTATTGTGAAAGTTTAACTTCTGTATCAGATATCGTTATTCCTCTAATCTGAGTCATCCCACGGATTTTGACGGCAACAATTTCAACCACCAGGCAAAATATCAAGCTTGGGACTGGACAGCCCTGCTGGAGTCCTCGGGTCGGGGAAAACCATTGAGATGTGTAACCATTGTTGATTATGGCAAGCTCCATATCGTTATGCATGATTTTGATCCAATCAATGAAATAAGGACCGAAATTTAATTGTCTTGGTGCGTCGTAAATAAATTCGTGTTCCACTGTGTTGAACGCGTTTCGAAAATCTAGAGCCATCAATATTCCTTTAAGCTTATCAATTTCACAATATTCAATAACATCCGCAACCGTTCGAATATTCGTGCCAATATACCTTCCTCGAATCGATCCGGTTTGGTCAGGCGCAATCAATTTCGAGATAATGGTCATGAGCCTGTTTGCCATTACCTTTGCCACAGTTTTGTATACTATGTCCAAAAGACAAATGGCTCACTTATTCTTGAGAAACTTTTGGTCACCATGTTTAGGTATTAGGGTTATAACTCCCCTCCTTTGGGTTGCAAAAAAATCCCCTTTCTTTTGTCTGTGACAAATAGCTGATAACAATTGTTTCTAAGTCGTTCCAAAAATGGAGGAAAAATTCTTTAGAAAATCCAGACACAGATGGTGCTTTAACATTCATCATACCTTGTAGGGCACTTTTGCATTCGGAACCCGTAATTGGTGCGTCGCAGAATGTTCGATCCGTTTGACTAAGTTTGGGGCATTAAATATTACCAAGGAACCTTTGACACTTTGAGATGCTATCATCGCAGGCCTCAATCCTGCCAGGAGAATAAATTGTTTTAAAGAAGTCCCTACAGTGAGCCAATATATCATTATTCCCCGTTACTAAGCCATCATCTTCTGTTCGTACCACGTTAATTTGCTTTTTCATGTTTCTTATCTTGCATAAATTCAAAAAATATCGAGAGGCTTTTCCCCTTCCTCAATCTATTTTGCACCTGAATAAGCCATGACAATTTTTCCTTTTTCTTTCTCTATATCATTAACAATGCTTTTAAGTTCCTGATACTTTGCAATTAAATCATCGCTAGGCCTTTCAGCCATTTCCAACTCACATTTACCAAGTAAATCAATGTACTTTTTATTTTATTGTCTTCTATCGTTTTGAATTTTCTTCCATCTTCCTATGCTTATGATTCTAATTTTACTACACAATACTTCCAACCTTAAACCCCAGTCATCAACAGCAAAATAGGTTCCGTCTCCACTTGTGGCCTCTCTTATTTCAGCCTTGACTGCCTTAACAAAAGACTCATCGTCCAAAAGCTAATTCTTGAATCTGAAAAGGCCGGGGCCTTTGTCAGTAGTGAATAAAGTTATTTCAAGCGATACTACACTGTGGTCAGTGAGAACGGAGGGATTGATTTCCATTCTTTTCACAATATTATTATTTATCGTTTGCTCACTCACAATTATGTAATCTAGTCTTGACTGCTGGACCTGAGGTGTAAAGCGCCTCCACGTGTACTTTCTTACCGTGGGATTGCAGCGTCGCCAAAGATCAATGAAGCCATGTTCTTTCATTACATCGGTCAAAATTCTTGCAGGGGTTGAAGTACAAAACGAAAAAAATTTTGGTGTCTAAGCGTGTCAGATGAATATTCAAATTGCCACAGAGAAGAAAGTAGTGTTTTTCAATAGCCGACATGGCCTGTATTTTGGTATTAATGAAGTTGAAAAACTGAATCTGTTCTCTTCTATGGCCTTGCGTTGGCGCGTAGGCCGCTAATAACTTAACGTTACATTGGCTAAAAGCTAAATCAGCAATTAGAAGACGTCCGTCGTCGGAGCAGTAATCCATGTTAACCTGAACAATTCCTCGTAACGATCTAGGTAGAAGAATTGCAACACCGCATTCTTTACTGGAACGCCCATGAGAAAACAAAATTTCTGAACCCCACTTCGCCTGCCAATATCGAACATCACCTGAAGACGAGTGCGTTTCTTGAAGAACAGCAATACTTTCGGGATAGTTAATATGCAGGTAGCGGACCACGGCGCGCCTTTTCGACGGCAAACGCAGACCACAGACATTTAACGTTAGAACCTTTAAGTCAGCCATACCGCTAGTCCACCTTCAGGTAACTAGAAGTGCAAAATACAAAACCTGTACTAGCAAGAGCCAAACCAGACTTCGGCCACCTTGGCGCATCAAAAGAACGGTGCGTCAGCTGATGAATGGTCCTTCACTTAGAAGATGCTCACTAAAAGGCATGCAGAAGCTAAATAAAATGTCTTTCATATAAAACAAAGCTTATGCCGTATTGTTGCCGGACGAATCTATCTAAAAATATGATTTTTATCCATTATTTCGAAACCGTCAAAAAAGAAATCAATCAAGTAATGCCGATGCACTAGAAAATTCTAACTTGTTTTTTGTTTAGAATGCAATGAGGACACACACCACCCACTCCACCCTAAATATTTTCTTGTCCAGATTTCACAGAGCTTAAAAATATCGCGAGAGGGAACCATTCGGTGACAACTCCGCCCTTCTTTGATTTTGTGCGGGCGACATAGGCGGATCCAGGGGGCACGTGCCCCCATCAACCCTTGGTACCCCTGAAATTCTCACGGCGCCCCCTAAAAGCTCGTTAGCACCCCCTAAAATGTCGCTTCCCGCCCCCCCCCACCCCGATGCAAACACCGGATGGCGTCCCCTCCCCCCCCGATTGGCCATACTCGATCCGCCTATGGCTGGTGGGTCATTTTTGATCGGATAAGCGGATCCGGGGAGAGGGGGGGTGGCAAAATATCACATGTATGTATAGGTGGTGGAGGTGGTGCCCTGGGGCTTGGGCGTGCATAGGTGAACTGGCGATATTTTTTAAATATTTTTGCTGTCTCCGGAAAACGCTGCCTGCGGTACACTGTACCGGCACATTTTCGTGGGTTCACGCAGCCAATGGGGAGAAAATGAAAAAAACTTTACTGAGGCCCTCAAATTTTGGCGATTCCCTTCTGATTCGCGAGTTGTGGTGGTGGGGGGGGGGTTCCTCCCCTCTTCGATGCCTGGACCCCCAAATCATGGGCAGATCCAGGAAGCAGAAATTAACTTCTAACCATCGGCCCAGAAGTACTGTCTCCAAAGCCTAGTGCGATTCTTCTCGCTCTCCGATGAGAGGTACCACCAGAAACGAGCCGCTATCCCCCACCTAGTAGACCCCTCTACCAGTGGAGAAAATCCCGCTTGCTCATTGGTACGTGGGTACACAACGAACGGTTTTCAACTCACCATTGTTAGCCGAGGTCGGAAGTTAGAAAACTAGACAAATAAGCATAGGGACTGAGTGTGATGGTTTCGGGAAATCTTCAAACTCTTGCGGGCGAAACAAGTTAGAGGAATCACAACTTTTTATTTAGACTCCTTGTTCCCTATCTCAATTACTCAAATTAGACTTCAAGTGGGAAATTGTTGAATGAAAAATCTGGGGAGACAGGCCTCTTGCTCCTCCCTCCGATGTGTATGCAAACGGGTTATTGTTTAAAGAGAATTAGGGAGAATATCTAGACATCGACATACTTGCACGGAAACCCCTCATTTTGTTTATCATATCTTGGTCCGTAAATCTGCATAAATCTTGGTGAGGTGCATATCGTTGGTATTACATATGCAACCATATTTTTAAGAATATGCCTTCCACTCTGGTCATCGTCAGCCCGAGAAACGCCCCCCCCCAGTAAAAATTCAGCGACGACGCCCCTGGGTGCGGAACAAACGCAATCAGATCAACTCGCCCTCCTCACCAGATTTAACACATTTGAGCTTAACGCAGATTGCCCGTGAGCCGTCACTTTGTCTGTGGTAGTGTAGTTAGGAGAAACGGTCAGTCCGCGATTTATCGGAAGTTTAATTTGAAAACCACCAAATCGTCGATAGCTTTAAAATTATATAAGTATTAGTAAAAACACATTTAAATACCAGTCAGCATCCCAATGGCTATAAGCGAATTATACACACACTGAAAGAGCCCAGACACGCTGAAAAATAAAATTTAACTATGATTAGAATGCTTCTTTAGACTCTTTTAAAACGTATCTATACGACAATCAGTACAGTAACACAAGCATCATACATGTTTATTGAACACGCAACCCCTGTATCACTTAAATAATTCATGCAAATCTGCATTATTTACATGTCACCAATACTACTAAGATCTCACCACAAATTACTTGCAGGATATTACATTGAACAACTCAGGTACACGCTTCGTTTGAATCCACCCGAGTTGGATGCCTTGCTCGTGAGAGATCGAGTAGACTAAGCTTCACATAGATATCAATTTCCTGGAATTTTAGTACGCATCGACAGCAATGAACATTCCGTGCCCATGTCTAAACCATTTAAAACAATAGGTGTTGGTTCAGGCATGAGAAAAATCGGCAGCAGTTCATGCTTTGGTAAAATATCCTACAATACTTTCCAGACTGCAATGTAAATCGTGCATTACGTCACTGGTAAGACACAAAACAGCACAGACACCAAACATAAAAAACGTGACTTGATCCGAATTATAATTTCGCTGACAGGTTATCACACGACATGATCACCAGAGATAAAGTGACATTAAACTTCACACGCGCATTGACGGGGAGAGGCGGGTACCCCCTCGGGTGTTTTAAGGTAACATACAACGGCGGCGCGTAGCGCCGCCGTACTTGGCATACCTTTTCTCTGATCATTTTCAAAACCTTCGTCAACATTTCAAGATTAGGTCATCTCAGGTCGGGTCACCAGTACAGGTCAAGCGACCAGATCAAAAAAGGTTTAAAATAGCATAAGTCAGAACAGGATAAATTTATCCGATTGAAACTCATTCAGATAGCGAGCCCACCGAGTGCTCTAAAGTATGCTCCGGATTTTTTACATCGATGACCTAAGGTCAGGTACGAGCCATGACCTCTCCATTAGATTTACATGGGGAAATGGTTTTAACTAGTAACTTAGTAATGGCTGGTGATAGAGTATTTATTTTAAAAGCATTAAACCTGTCTTTGCGGTTCTGATGATATGAATTTTGACTTAAATTGACTTTGACCTGACCTCAGATCAGGTCAAATCCTTGATTTGACCCAATATGACCTAGCAAGGTCATATTATAAATCATTCGATTCGGCTGGCCGCGAGGATTACAATAGGATAAATTGTTTTGCTCTAATATTTTCCATAGAGAATTGGATGGGCTACCCAACGCCGTTTACCGTTTTTGCTATCTTGCGTGATTCTCAAGATCTTGGGGGGAGGGGGTAACCGCCCACCGTCAAAGCGAAGGTGGCTCAGACCCCCGTCAAAGCAAAGATGGCTCACACCCCCGTCAATGCGCGTGCTAATATTGATCTAGAATACAACGGCAGAATTTCACATCCGGAATCCTCACAGAAGTCTCCTAGTGCGAGCACCCGACAAAACTCGTGCTCTCTTAGCTTTTAGAAAAGCTTGAACACTCGGCACAAAATCTGGATGCAATACCAATAGGGTATTTAAACAAGTTCACTTCGCGCTTCTCTCTGGCTTCATGTTTTCCACCGCCCAAAGCCATCGTTCAACTCTCAACTGCAATGTATAGCACAAATAGCAAAATAGTATAGCTGTCTTGTCTTGGGGTGTGAGGACCAAAATTAAGAAAGCACTTTGAATCATTATGAAAATATTTCTTACTATTTCCACCACTTTGCTTCACGCCCGTCAGGTGTCCATGACAAAAGTTGACTTCGATGACTTCTGCTCGAGACATGGTTTGCACACGGCTTGCTGCCATTGTGTCGTCACCTTTTGAGAGCCGGAAAACCTGGGAACACAATACAAAAGTATGGGATGATGCACATTAGCACGCAACAGAATAAGATAAATAAAAAATGGGCAGCCACATAGGCGGATCCAGGGGGAAGGGGGCACATGCCCCCCACCGACCCTTTGGCGCCACCTGAAATAGTCACAGCGCCCTCCTGAAAGGTCGAGGGAGCCCCCTTGAAATGTCGCTTCTCCCCAGGATGCTAAAATCGGCGCCCACCGACAGGATTTGGCGCCCACCTGATAGGTTTTGCCGGTCAAAACTGGCGCCCCTAGCCTGGATGGCGCCCCCCCGGGAAGGTGCCCCCCATAGGAAATCCTGGATCCGCCTATGGGCAGCCACAATATTTTCGTTTAGAGAGGGCACTTCAGCCGCGGGGCAACATTTTAGCATGTGACTGCCATTTCATATGCTGTGGCTAATCATTCATGACACACTGATTTGTAGAATGATTGGACTAGAATAGAATAGCTTAACCCCAAGGGCTCTAATCATGAGGGTTTGGATACCACAGACCGCACCATGACTTATACACAATTTGAAGGTCATCATATCTTAAAGCATACATCACAAGAAGGAAAGTTATCGGGTACAGAGGACTGATCTTACCTGCGATCCAAATTTCCTCTGTCCTTGGGATGAGCTATTCTAGGCACTTCTGATGATCTGCCTCTGGTGTTGGTGAGGTGGTTGCTGGGAGGTGGGACTTGGCGTCCAGCATGGGTGTACAACGCTGATCCGCCTCTGGTGTTGGTGAGGTTGCTGCTGGGAGGTGGGACTTGGCGTCCAGCATGGGCGTACAGCGCTGATCCGCCTTTGGCATTGGTGTGGCGAGTACTGGGAGGTGGGACTAGGCATCCAGCTGGGTCGTACCACATCATTCCACCTCTGATGTTGATGATGTGGCTGCTGGAGAGTGAAGCTGAGCTCTGGGAAAGAAATTAAAGAATTTCAAAGATTGTTTTGAATATTTTTGTGACACATTACATTTTTTATTCACTTCTGACTCAGTTACACTTCACACTTTCTATACCCATCCCCTGTGATAGTAACAAGGAGCCCAAATTGGACAGGTTTTGGTCCCATCAGGTTGAAGTTTGACTGGTCCCCTTACTTTTTTATGGTGGCAACGCTTAGGGCTGAAACAGTGCCGAAAATCGAAAACATCACAAAGCATCATTATTATTGACAGAAAAAGAAAGTTAAGAAAAATAGGACAGATAAAAAGTACCACTGAATCCTGTTTCTGTGTGATATATTATGGAAATGCAAGTGTTTTTAATACTGGCATCAATGATAATTCATTTAACAATACTCCTTGGAATTTGAATTCAAACAAAGAAATAAGGCAGGAAAACCACATTATAGAAATGTAGGTAACCCCATTGAAGGCAATGCTGCCCCAGTCACATAATTTCCTCTCAATTTTGGGCAGAATTTGAGCTGCCCAAATCACCTTGTCTAGTTTCATGCCGAGTTCTGCTGACATGCAAATAGTTTAACATGTAATCAGAGCTTGTTGGGCTTAAATTGAATTCAAACTTCCGACAAGCACCAAACTTTGAATAGATCCCCGGCACATAAAATAGGCACATAAAAGAGGCATAACTTTACACATCTGATCTTTAGTGTGTTGTTATTATGGAATTGTAATAAGTGATCGCCTGTGTTTGTGGTTCTGGTGCTGAAGGTAAAGGGGCCAAATAATATTAATTGGTTGGACAAAAGTACTTTTAAGCAAAACACCAAGTTTTAAGTCTCTAAAAAGTTCAGCCACAGAAAAAATGTAGGTAGGGAATTTGGTAGGAAGCGTAAGCTGATACATCAGCAAAAATTATGTGTGAGAGCCTTATCTTAACTGTGATCCTGCAATCCTGGAGTCTGTGATTCTGTAACGGCTGCTCACACGCGCGGCAGCCGCAGATATTTCAAGTGGTTTTACCGTTTGCTCCTTCCACTACTGGAAAATCGCAGAACAACACAATAATATATAATAGAACAACACAGATGAGGGCACGATGCATCCACATTATAGAAATCATTATAGCAATTATAAAAATCATCCAAAGCAATAGAGAGAGTAAATGCATCCATGGTATCACATCGCACGGCATTTGCGACGCTGGGACGCGGCGAATTAACATGCAGAAGCTTCCCGCGCAAGAAGTAAACAAAGAGCAAAATAATGACCTTAAAAAGTTTGAGAAAAACTATTTAAAAAATATCCATATTAATACAACATTTTAGTTAATATTCGCTATTATTTAAGTTCAAATTTCAAAAAAATAGTTTTAAGGTGGGTGAGGATATAAATCTTTGCTGGATTTTGATAGTTTTAGTCCTCATTATCCCTTTAATTTCCGAAAAAATCTATATTAATACAGTGTTTTCCCTTAAAAGTATTATTTTGACTGTTCAAAATTGTATTTTAAGTCCTAAAATTGCATAGAGGAGGATATTCAAATGGAATTTAACATTCTGTTCTGAGGTGGTGCAACCTAGTGTCTCTACTAACCGTGAGCCAAACGGATGACGACACGTGACATGCGGCTCGTGCATCCCCGGTTAACCTGTCGAGTACACTGCCACTTACCATAGCTCTGAACGACCACAGTTGTGGACCGAAATAGAGGGCGCTTTTTCTTCGATGGCAGTTCATGTAGATGAACACCACTGAAAACTGCAAGCTATGATAAAGCCAATTTCTTGCTACTTGCAAACTTGAAAGCAGTTTGAGACTTTCTACCTAAGGCCATGAACATGTTATATTGATTTCGATAAGCCGAGCGAACCGTGACTCCGAGTGCCTGAGATGCTAAACTCTGCCAACAATATCCGCCCACCCCTGTATCTCTCATAACCCCATCCCACACAAGACATCATTTTCACGTTAGCGCTGACCTCGCCTAACTGGAGGGCGGGGCTTCCGGGCAGCCAATGTGCTGCTGAGGCGCTACAAGAACAGCCACAAACTTTCGGTTATTGCCAGTTGATTCAACTAACACCAGCCGACTCGGAAACACTTAATCCGGGCAAAACAAATTATCGGATTATCGTCCTACGAAAACACACGCCTATAAGTGCACTGCCTCGCTGAACACTCCGGCATATGAATATTCTATTCAAACACTAGATAATACACTTACAATTTTCTTCAACGCGAGCGGCCAGGACCCCCGACGGCTGCCCCCGCGTCGCATCGGACGTGTGTCGCTGGAAGGTTGAAAAACGTCCGTCGTCCAGACGCCGATCTCAGGGGACGTCGCGCGGGCGACCGCCGAGGGATCACGGCCGCCATAGGGGGAGCTGCAGAAGTATGCAAATGCTTAAGTTCTGTACCAATTAACCCGCTACGCTTCGTCTTCATCAACTGCAAAAGTATACACCGCAATATTTTCACGCTAGTTCAAGGTATGTACATTCAATCGGTGTCAGAAAAGCTTTATCAGTTTCGAAATTCTTGCCAGCCCGACTTGGAGTGTTCTGCTAGATACATGAGCTGCATGAAAACAAAACGTATATACAGTGAATCACGTTTTAGGTCCTAAGAAAGTAATAGAGGTTGACGAAAAGTACACAAATTTATGCTTAGTGAGAAAAGAACATTAAATATTCAAACACATTTCCTATATGCACCATGATTAATGGAAGCTGGAAATGAGAACAAAATCGTAAGTTTTCCGCCGGCCCCTCCGGGGCTGCAGTGAGCTAATGAAGGGCGGCACAAGTACAGTCGAATACCATCTGGTTACCAATCACTGGAAATACTGACGTTGAGCAGTGGCTGCAATGATACCAGCGCGTCGATCTCTGGACTCAGCGAACTAATCAGAGCAGGAAACCTGGTGAGATTGCAGAGTCCCGAGCTGCCATATAACACGGGGGCTCAAGCGCAATAAGGGCAGCAGTTACCTGTAGTTAAGACATATAAATGCAAAATATACATACACGCACACACACATATACAATACAAGCGAGTCGGCGACATCGTCAAAGTTCATTGATTCGCCGCACAGGCATACTTAACCCGCGCCCCACCGGGGGTCCGGCGCCACCTTCGCCCCACCGGGGGGGCCATCGATGGCCCCCCCTTCTAACTCCGAAAATATAGGCGTTAGCGCAAATCTGCAAAGTGCAATAGAAAGCTCGCGTGAGTTCAGTAAGAAATTACTTCGCATGTTTTAGTGCTCAGGTCAATGGTTTGACCTCCAGAGGTCAAATTAGGTCAAGATCGGCTATTTTCACTCAAATATGCAATGATTAAGCAAACTGGGCATAACTCTTATGTCATTAGAGCTATTGAGGCCTGGTAAAGTACATTTGATAGCAAATTGCCAGTACTTTTTCCGCTATGTGGAACGTAAAGACCTCCCGCCAGTGGTTTGACCTCCAGAGGTCACCTCGTGACCTAATATGACCTGAGGTCACGAAAGGTCAAAAAGTGACCTTGCCGTATATCAAATGAAAGCCAGTGACAAGACAAACACGATGGTGTTTGTTTCACCGCTCTAGCTCAATTAGGTCAAAAGTTATTGTCAAAATACTGTTTTTGACCTCTGGTGACCTTGGATGACCTTGGAAAAGTCAAAGGGCAAATATGACCCCTGGGATCCGTGAAAGGGTGTCCAAAAACGTTGTTCTGAGCAGTCTGAGTATTTGCAATCATTTTTGTGGCTTTTATATCATGAAATAGCTTTTCCCCATGCTTTTCCAATGGGAGAGGTCGCCTCGTGACCTGACCTCAGGGCACGAAATCGAAAAATCCCGGATATACACCTTGTAGACCCTGGAGGGGTCATGAAGTGTAGGAAGTTTCAAATCGATCGAGTTTGAAATGTAGCTCTTACAGAGCTCTAAAGGTGAAGTGAGGTGACCTTGGTTGACCTCGTCTGGTGACCTGACCTTGGGTGACCCGGGGTAAAAAATTTCAGGGATGATGGGAAAATGTTGCAGTGAGAGGTAGAGCCCTCAACCGCGGTGCTGCGCCTCGTCGTTTTTCTGCTATCCCGGAAAAACCTTAGGGGGGCCATCGATGGCCCCCCGGTGGGGCGAGGGTTAACCGATGTCGCTTGTTATCCCCTGCTCTTTGAAGACGTCGCACCACCAGCTGCGTTACCAGCACCAGTGTCCATCGCCGCACCGAGTCCCGCGTCCGCCTGCTCTCCTGCAGTCCTGGTCCGGCCACCCCAAGTCGCACCCGCACCGATCGAGGGTCCTCCGTCGTTTCCGATGGGTAGCGGATCCCCGCTGTCGTCGAAGCTGGGCTGAGCTGACGACCGTCGGGCCGCGACACTGGTCTCGGACCTGCATCACGCCGCGGTACGTAACGCTGGCCGCCCTCCCGCCCGCCGTGCTGCTCCCTGCGGCGATCAGGTAACTGCGGGAGTTTACCACCCAACAAGTCCCGCAAGTGGTGCTGGCTCTGGACGAGAATGTTCACTCCTCCTGGAGTTTTACAGCAGTAAACAAGGCCACGACGCGTAAACACAGACGAGACCTTGCTGCCGTTTGCGGGACTACGCGCGGCGAGCAGTAGCTGATATATCCGCTGTATATCTGGCACCAGCGATTCATTGATGTACAGCGGCGCCATGTGTGGTCGAGCTGCCACACCACCACGGCCGGCAGTGAACCTCTCGGCCACGTCACGCTTCGGGAACAACTCAAAGCGGCGCTCGTAAACAGCATCCCGCACACTCCTCCTCAGAAACTTGACGATGACTTTTGAGTCTGTCTCCAAACGATTGGCCACTTGGATGTCTTCTGATTTGAGCATGAGTCCCGGGAGGCGAGAGTTAAGCACCTCAACAACCCTCGGTACCACATCTTCCCCCTGAGTACGTGTTCCAAAGGCCCTGCAGGTCAGAATTAGGGATGACAGCCGCCGATTTCGATCTATCCCATCCAGCCTTTGACGCAGCTCTTCATTCTCCTCCTTCCGCTGTTGGCATTCCTTGGTCAAGTTAGTTATTGCTCTATCCTTCTCGAAAACTTAACTTTCCAGAGCTTCTAGCCTCCTCTTCATGCTTTCAAACTTTCTTTCCAGTACCTGAATTACGTGATTATTCCCCTTTTCTATTAGGCCCTTGATACCCCCCCAATGTGACGCTAGCTCTGGCCGAGTCTGCCTCGTTACGCTGACGCGGCGATTTGTCATCACCAAGTCTCTTGATATTTTTGGGGCGCTTCCTTTCCAAGTTGCGTGCCATTCACTAACTGAAAGTTGACGCTTCGTTCTGGAGTGACGTTTCGTCGTGTCAGTTCCCGTGCCGGATGCCGCGTCGGTGAAAACCGAGTTCCGGTCATAATCACTACACTCTGTGTCTGACATGTCGGACCAGCTCGTCAGTACACTGTCCAATTTTACAGCAAAATGTCACCTAGCTTAAAAAATCTCGCATCATCCCGTTCAACCCATTTCATCACCGCGCAACACCAGCGCTCAACGCACATGAAGCCGCCCGGCGCCCCACTTCTCACACCATTATTTCACAACATGACCGGGAGCGACCCGGACACGTCCACACCCCGCCAAAGGTCAGCGCCGACTGACCTATGTTCTTATTCACTGTCTATTCAAGACCAGCTAAGGGGACCCCTGATGTGGATCAGAACCCCCCACAACAGCTCATGCTTTGCCCAGGGACTGGACTATCTCAGTGGTCCCTAGAGATACAGTCATCAGGCTAGCTCAATTGGTCCGAGATAGGCTCATAGGGCCTTGAACCAGCTCAATAAGCCCTAGAACAATTAGAGGCGCCAGATCACCTCAGGGGGCCTCAGGTCAACCTCAGAAGCTCTCACAAACTGAGTGCCCAAAACCGGCTCAGAATACCCCCAGGGCTCATACCAGCTCAGGGTACTCCCAGGACCTAGATCAGCTCTTAGACCTCCGGATCAGCTCTTGGGCCCCAGATCAGTTCAGGACCCCAAGTCAGGTCAGGGGGACAGATCAAGTCAGGGACACTAAACCAGCTCAGGAGCCCTTTATCAGCTCGGGGATCCCTCACCAGCTCGGGGACCTAATCAGCTCAGGAGCCCCAGAGCTACTCAGGGGACACCAGATCGAACCATAGGGGTCAAGATCAGCTTAGGGGATAAGGGATCAGCTTAGTGGTCCCCCACCAGCTTGGGGCCCAGATAAGCTCGGAAATACACTCGGGGTAACATGTATTCCACACAAGGTTACGGTTCTGCTATTTTTAAAACACGGCCATGGTTTGGTGACTTTCACGGCCATGTATTCAGGCGAAAAAACACAGGTTTAACACGCGCAGTAGAGGGGGTCCTACAGTGCCCTCTACCTATTTTTCCGAGGTGGCCGGAGAACTGTTTGCCGTTGGAAAATGCTACTTGGCTAAATTTGAGAATTAATGAGTGCGTCGTGGTAAAAAGGAAAATAAGCCCATAATGTTTTGACTTATTGGCTTTCAAATTCAGACCTATATTTTGAGACCGTCGCAATCGCGCGTTCGTACCAGCTCGCCTGCACTGTAGACCGCGTGATGACGCCATAACGTTATATAATCAGGTTATATGTCAAGGTCAACCCACATGAAGGTCAAGGTCATTGACCCCAGTATTCCGGTCAAATGGCATTATTCAGCATGACGTATGTTATGCTATGACTTCATAGTTAAGCCTTCTCAATGTCAAGGTCAAAGTCAAAGCCTCATTTCCCGCCTAAAGACTGCTAAAGTGCTAAAGAATTCAAACGAAGTAAAAGTCATGGTGCTCCCTTACATTGACGGCATTGCACAAGCCTTGAAGCGCGTTAACTGCACCTTCGAGGTCAAGATTTACTTCAAGCCACACTTAACGGTGAACCAAATGGTCGTCCATCTCAAGCACCCCATATCAAAAGAAGAAAAGCCAGGGATAATCTACAAGATAAATTTCAGGGACTGCCCAGGTGTACATTGGAGAAAGTAGACGAAACCTCAAAGAAAGGAAGAAGGAACACATAAGGTGCCTGACATACCCCACCACCACCGAACAACTTGAAGCCACTGCAGAACACGCAAAAGACACCGGTCACGCCATCGTTGGCAAAACACGGAAACACTCGCATTCGACATACGTTCAAATCAACGCAGGATCAAGGAAGCCATGTATGTACATACAACTTCCAACTTCAGACATCCGCTGCACTGAACAGAAACACAGGAAAATGCAAAATTTTCCTTGGCTGGCTGGACATTTAAAAAAGACGGAAACGAAGTTCGTAAAACTATCACGCACGAAACACTCAAGCAAACTCTTAACGTGAACACCCTTCAATTGTGACGTAGGCATTTTGTGATGGTTCTAGTTACGACTTGAAACTGCTTTAACACGTGCAGTGGAGAGGGGTCTGGCGTCAACGCGCAGTCGAGGGGTGCTAAAGTGACCCTCCCCCTGAGATCTCGGAAACCAAGAGGTTTACAAAAACGTGCGTTGGGAGGTGTATGGGGCCGGTAGTGATATACCTTACGGAAAAGTTTCATAAAGCTAGGTCAATATCTTCAAGGTCAAACGAGGTCGTAAAGGTCAAATCTGGGCCGTGCTGGATACATATTGGAAAATGTCATGATTATGCGGAAAAGGGTGGGGAATACACCAAAAGCGGACTGGGGTCATAGAGGGAATGGCTAACACAACTTTCTATGATTTTTTAGGTCAAGGTCATTCAAGGTCAATGACCTATGGTGTAACAAAATGGCGAGATCCCAATAATGTACAATATGACTGACGCTTTTGCAGCCTTTAGGAGGGAAATGAGGTTTTGACCTTGAAAAGACCTTTCACCTTGACCTGTAACCCTTAACTTGACCTTGAGAAGCCATAGCTTTGACATATGAAGTCATGGCATGACATACGACATTCTGAATGATTTCATCTGATCGGAATACTGGGGTCAATGACCTTGACCTTTATGTGGGTTGACCTAGACATATAACCTGATGATATGAGGTTCTGACCCGGTCTACAGTACAGGCGAACTGGTGCGACCGCACGATTGAAACAGGCTTAAATTATAGGTCTGGCTTTGAAAGCTTATAAGAAAAAACATTATTGGCCGATTTTCGAAATTTATTTACCGATCGACGCGCCTGTGAATTCTCTCAAATGTGGCTTGTATCGTTTTCCGGCGGCGCACGGTTCTTCGGCCACCTCGGAAAAATAGTGGCATTGTAGGACCCCCTCCAGTGCTCGTGTGGAGGGGGTCCTGTGCTTTTTTCGCCTGAAGACGTGGTCGTGAAGTTCACGAAACCATGGTCGTGTTTGAAAAAGAAAACAATACCGTAGCTTTGTGTGGAATACATGTTTTAATGATAAAAACTAGTTTGCTTTGTAAGGTCCAAGAAAATTGTTCACCCTCTTCTCTCTTTTTCGCTTTGGGGGTATGGCCATATGACCCTTAAAGAGAATGTGGCACCTTGGTCGAATCCTGGAATTTAGTGAAATTAGGCGTACTTTTAGACAAAAATAATGAAACCACTCATGATTTCTCTGAAACATGTACAATAAGCTCAATATTTTGTTTTTAAACAGCCTGTGGATAATGTCACGATCTGGCAACCTTTACCATACTTGAAACGCTTCAAGGGCTTCGATTGGCTGATGCTCATGGTGACGTCAGCATATGTCGTCACACCAGCAGCTCACAACAATGGCCGCCCGGCGACGGGCTGATGGGGGGCTGGCTACGGAAATATCGAGTTCCAAGACAAATGAAATATGGAGTACCGGGTTTTTCGACTTGCTTTACAACTTGGCTATCTCAGTTAAAATCACGTTATGAAGGTGCCACGTTCCCTTTAAGGATTTAAGTATGACGGATTGCTTATTTGACCCAAGATGGGCTATAAGGGGTCATATGTTCAAGTTACAATGCACTCAATTCCAAAGAACATAGGTTTCCTCGATGCACCACAAGAACAACAAAATTTAGAAAAAGATTGTTTTGAAATATTTAAATTAGGTCTTCTCACAGGATGCTTTTTCCAGAACTTTCTTCTGCCCGAACGAGGAGAAATTAATCATTACACCCAGCTTGACGGACGTGGGTGCAAGAACACCACGTCCGTGAGGTGGAAGGCTGCCTCCACAGCCTCCACAGCCTCCACAGCCCACCGGTTCTCACGTCCTGGCGCCAATACCCAGCTTTTGAAACCGTTACCGCTTCTACCGCTACCGCTATTGGTGCTACTTTTTTAAAATTGCAAATCGTTCACCCCTACCGCTACTTTTTAAAAGGAATGCTACTAAATGCTACCAAAAAAATGTTTTTTTATTGGTCACCGAAGGTATGCTTCAAGCAAAGCTGCTGTTTGGTCTTGTATATGCAAGAAGAAACTTATTGCGAAGCCTAGAAATAAAACCACCTCAAAAAACTGTAATCCAACGTGCTTGTTTTTATCGGGGAGAAAGTCATTTCAAGAAAACCTACTGTTTTGTATATGCAAGAAGGAATTATTGCAAAGCGTAGAAATAAAACCACCTCACAAAACTGTAATCCAATGTGCTTGTTTTTATTGAGGAGAAAATCACTTCTTTCTCTCTCTCTCTCTCTCTCTCTCTCTCTGTCTCTGTCTCTGTCTCTGTCTCTGTCTCTCTCTATGTCTCTCTCTCTCTCTCTCTCTCTCTCTGTCTCTCTCTCTCTCTCTCTCTCTCTCTCTCTCTCTCTCTCTCTCTCTCTCTGTCTCTCTCTCTCTCTCTCTCTCTCTCTCTCTCAAATACGTTGGACAGAACAGCGCCTTTTGAGGTCCAATTATGGGCGGTCTAACGGTACCCGACACGTTTGGACACGGTAACAAAATTATGGACGGTACTCAACACCCTTGACCAAAAACGTTTTCTTATCTAACAGAGCTATAGAGCAGAAAAAAATGTTTTACTAAAAACTGCTTAGGATAGGTACTTCACACTGACTTACAATGTGTGTGTTGGGGTTTTAGCATAGGTTTTAGGGCGTTTCAGCTGCCGTGGCGATATAGCGCGCACCGAATTTCAGCAGTTAAAAAAACAGCAACCTATATTGAGGATTGTGGATTGAATTTGAAATATTTTCATAAAGGTGGATTTAGGACTGGACTAACATATGTTTTGGTCAGAGTATTGTGGATTTAGGCTCAAGTCCTGTTTCGCCGGATTTTGCCAATGCCCTCTTCCATGCCACATCTAGCGTAATGCGTTGGTTTATCAGCCGATTTGACCTCATTTTAGGATTTTGTGCAGCTATATTTAAACTGGGAGACATAAAATAGCATCAATATTACCGCGGGCCGTCTTATGGTCCGCATTTTGAAGGCCGTGGGCCCATAGTGGTTTGCTTGAAATACTGGCGTAATCCATGCAATCGTTCTAACATCCGATGACAGATTACGCATTTGCATGACTTAGCCACTGGCGGATCGGCACAATAATTCAGAACATCAATAAATGGGTATAATTTGCCTACACCCTTAAAATATGTATTTTCCTGCTTTCCTCACCAGAAACACCATCCCAGAAGCTTTGACTCACGCGTCTTTCCAGCAGCTTCCAGTCTTCTTCCCTGACGTATGTGTGCCCGCTGTGGAAGGAGAGTTGGGTGCTTTCCCGCCAAGCTGTTTCGCAGACTGGTTGCCCTTGCACTTTGTGCAATGTGCAGCACATAAGATGCAGTGCACGTTTGGTTTCTCCAGGAGGATGCGCCGTATTTCGCCATTAGGCCGGCGCGGCGTGCCCGCTCTCCGGGACCACATGCGGCGTCGACTGGGCGCGCCACTCCCGCCGCGCGCGAGTTATGTGCGCCGTTTTTGCGGCGTCCTCGCTGCGCGCCGGGCGGTGCCGTCAGGTGCGCTTTATTGGTCGCTGCAGACGGCAGGGCCGACATCACAATACATATTCATAACTGGGATGACGTTGGCGTCGCAGAGAGCTGTCACAACCACACGGCAGTTGGAAGCCTTCACAACAAGACGGCGGTTGGAAGCCATCACAACCACACGGCAGTTGGAAGCCGTCACAACCATACGGTGGTTGGAAGCCGCCACAACCACACGGCAGTTGGAAGCCGTCACAACCACACGGAAGTTTGAAGCCGTTTCAACCACGCGGCAGTCGAGAGAACCAGGGGCGCAAGTTTCCATATATTTGGGGGGCTCGAGCCCCCAATGCTCGGAGAAGCCCCCTCAATGACCCGACGAGCCCCCAATCCCAAGTTACGGGCCCCTGCGGACAGAGCCGGGCCCCTGCCACGATTCCGGGCCCCAGTGGTCTACTTGGGCTAGCTTTGGCTGAGACCAGGCTCCCTGGCATGCTTTCGGGTGCCCTGTGGGTCATCCTTAACCTCGGTGTCCGCAACCGGGCCCCTAACGATATTTTTTCAGGCCCACTTTGACTGCAGCCGGGTCTCTAATTCCGGCAGTCTCGGGCCTCCTGTCATCCAACTGGGCCCTCTGTGATCCACCCGGGCCCCCTGTGGACTGCAACCGGGCCCACTGTAATCCACCCGGGCCCCCTGTGACTGCAGCCGGGCCCCCTGTGTTCTATCCGGCCCCCTGTGACTGCAACCGGGCCCCTCTTTGATCCACCCGTACCCCTGTGACTGCAAACGGGCCCCCTGTGATCCACCCGGGCCCCTGTGACTGCAACCGGGCCCTCTGTCATCCACCCGGGCTCCCCGTGACTACAACCGGGCCATCTGTGATCCACCCGGCCCACCTGTGACTGCAACCGGGCTCCCTGTAATCCACCCGGGCTCCCTGTGATTAAAATCGGGCCCCCTATCATCCACCCGGGCCCCTGTGATACACCCGGGCCCCCTGGGACTGGGACCGGGCCAACTGTGATCCACCGGGGCCCCTGTGACTGCAGCCAGGCCCTCTGCGATCCACCCGGCCCCCTGTGACTGCAACCGGGTCCTCTGTGATCCACCCGGGCTCCCTGTGATTACAACCGGGCCCCTATCATCCACCCGGGCCCCTGTGATACACCAGGGCCCCCTGTGACTGGGACAGAGCCAACTGTGATCCACCGGGGTCCCTGTGACTGCAACCGGGTCCTCTGTGATCCACCCGGGCTCCCTGTGATTACAACCGGGCCCCCTATCATCCACCTGGACCCCTGTGATACACCCGGGCCCCCTGTGATTACAACCGGGCCCTCTATCATCCACCCGGGCCCCTGTGATACACCCGGGCCCCCTGTGACTGACCGAGCCCCCTGTAATCCACCCAGGCTCCCTGTGATTACAACCGGGCCCCCTATCATCCACCCGGGCCCCCTGTGACTGGGATCGGGCCATCTGTGATCAACCCGGGCCCCCTGTAATTACAAATGGGGCCCCTATGATTCACCCGGGCGCCCTGTGACTCCATCCGGGCCCCCTGTGACTCCATCCGGGCCCCCTGTGACTGCGACCGGGCCATCTATGATCCACCCGGGCCCCCTGTGACTGAAACCGGGCCCCCTGTCATCCACCCGGGCCCCCTGTGACTACAACTGGGCTATCTGTGATCCACCCGGGGCCCCTGTGACTGCAACCGGGCCACCTATGATCCACCCAGGCCCCCTGAGACTGCAACCGGGCCCCATGTGGTCCACTCGGGCCCCCTGTAATTACAACCGGGCCCCCTATGATCCAACCGGGCCCCCTGTGACTGCAACCGGGCCCCCTGTGATACACCCGGGCCCCATTTGACTGCAACCGGGCCATCTGTGATCCACCTGGGGCCCCTGTGACTGCAACCAGGCACTCTGTGACTGCAACCGGGCCCCCTTTGATCAACCCGGGCCCCCTGTGACTGCAATCGGGCCCCCTGTAATCCACCTGGGGCCCCCTGTGATCCACCCGGGGCCCCATGTGATCCATCATGGCCCCCTGTAATCCACTCGGGCCCTTTTTGACTGCAACCGGGCCCCCTGAGATCCACCCGGGCCCCCTGTGACTGCAAACGGATTCCCTGTGGTTCAACCGGGCCACCTGTGACTGAAACCGGGCCCCCAGTCATCCACCCGGGCCCCCTGTGACTGCAACTGGGCCATCTGTGATCCACCCGAGGCCCCTGTGACTGTAACCGGGCCCCCTATGATTCACTCAGGCCCCCTGTGACTGCGACCGGGCCCCCTGTGATACCCCGGGCCCCCTGTGACTGCAACCGGGCCCTCTGTGATACACCTGGGCCCCCTGGGACTGCAACCGGGCCATCTGTGATCCACTCAGGGCCCCTGTGACTGCAACCGTGCACTATGTGACTGCAACCGGGCCCCCTGTGACTGCAACCGGGCCCCCTTTGATCCACCCGGCCCCCCTGTGACTGCAATCGGGCACCCTGTAATCCACCTGGGGCCCCCTGTGATCCACCCGGGCCCCATGTGATCCATCCTGGGCCCCCTGTGATCCACACGGGCCCTCTTTGACTGCAACCGGGCCCCCTGAGATCCACTCGGGCCTCCTGTGACTGAAAACGGATTCCCTGTGGTCCAACCGGGCCACCTGTGACTGAAACCGGGCTCCCTGTGGTCCAGGAGGCGCGGGTCCTCTAATGCCACGGACGGGCCCTTGCCATGAGTGCGGGGCCCCGTGGTCTATCTGGGCTTGCTGTGGCTGCGGTCGGGCTCCCTGGCATGCTTGCTTGGGTGCAGTCCCCTTTAGGGCCACCCATAATCGCTGTGTCCGCAAACGGGCCCCTAACGATATTCTCAGGTCCATTTTGACAGCATCCAGGGCCCTATTTCTGGCAGTCTCGGGACCTTTTTGGTTCCTCTGTGACTATAATAATAATTGTTGGGGTTTAACGACGCACCAACTGCCAGGGTCATACGGCGTCGCCAACTCTCACCCTGTTGGAAGGGATTTTGGGGATCAGATCGACTTATTCAGAGGCTCCGCCGGGACTTGAACCCGAGACCGGTGGCTTAGAAGACAAGGGTGCTATCCACTAAGCCACCTCATCCCCCTTCCTCTGTGACTGCAACCGGGCTCCTTGTATTCTGCCTTGGCCCCTTTCAGTTTGCCCGGGGCCTTTGTAGGTGGTCTGGGCTTTTTGTAGTGTGCCTGGGTCCTGTGTGGTCCGCCCGGGTCCCTGTGGTCTGCCCGCGCCCCTTGTGGGCGGTCTGGGCTCCTTTTAGTCTGCCCGGGCCCTCTGTGGTCTGCTCGGGCCCCCTGTGGTCTACCCAGCCCCCTGCGGTCTGCCCAGCCTCTTGCAATTTGCCCGGGTCCCTATGGTTTGTCCGTGTCCCTGTGGTCTGCAAGGAACCACAGCAATAGCGGATCCAGGGGTAAAGGTAAAATCGGGGGATTTGATGCTCGCCCCAAATCCCCCGATTTTACCGATTTTTACGGATTTTCTTCAAACAAAAACCATATGTTTTTCACGATTTGGGGCCCCGTTGACCCCCTCCCCCCACCGTCGGCCTGAATCCGCCCCTGATTCCACTCCTCCCACTTCGCTGTATCCGGGAACCCGTGCTATAATTTCAGGCTCCCTCTGGGCTACCCAGGCTTCCTCTGGCTCTAGCCGGGCTCCTTGCCTTGCTTACGACCCCCGTAGTTCACCCCCCCACCGTGCGCAGCCAGGCCCCTTCCGATAAGTACTGGCTTAATACATTGACATGTTTGTTATTTTGGCATCTCTCCGCCGGCACTACTTTTCTTCGTTGATATATTTCTAGGCATTTTTGTCAGAAATGTGCATGAAGTTTTCTATTTTTGTTTGTTCTTGTGGAATTTTAAATACATACAAATTTAAGTCTCTTAAATTTGTCCGTCAAAAAGTGTATCATATCTTTTCGTCAAATCTAGGTCAAATAATGTGCGTCCACCGGCGAATGGTAGCCTCTTAATTTCCCGGGCTTCTCAGAGCAGCGCGAAGGAAGCTAAGGCATGCTCCTGGCTCTCTTGTCGCATTCGCCGAGGCGAATGATTTGCACAAAGTTTGCCTTGAACAGTAAAATTGGCATGCTTATGATTCAATCGGCTTGTGTCTACTCTGGAAAAGTTTCGTTAGGCTCTGATTTAGATTTTACGTTTGGGCTTTTCGTGTCAATCCAAATCGTGCTCCGATGCGCAGTGTTGAATGGCAAGTGAAGTGATTGTTTGCTATTAGCTCCTGTCGGGCTAAATCCCCAGTGAGTGATGATCCCCTGTCCTGCTCCCCTGATGGCTAAATACCAAGACTTGGAGAATCTTTTGCCCCCTATGGCCGCCAGTGACGTATCTAGAATTTGGGTAAGGGTAGGGGCAAAACCTCGGGGGACAGGGTGGCACTTAGCCACCCGAAGGGCGCACTTTTCACCCAAAGGGCGACCAATCGTCGCATCCTGGGGAGGGGAGGGTTTGGGGCTAGCATTTCATCCTCAGAGGCTCTTGGGTTTAAGGGGTGGCTGCCCCATTCGCCCCCCGCCCTGGTGGCCACCCCATTCGCCCCGCCCCCTGGTAGCTGCAGCCGGGTCCCTACTCCCAGTAGTTAATACCCTGTGGATGCAGACGGGCCTGCCATGGATGCGGTTCGTGTAACTGCAACCAGCCTCTGCCATGCTTGCCATGCGGGCCCCTGTGGTATCCCGGGCCCCTATTGGTCTGACCGGGCCCCCTGTGGCCTGTCCCGGCCCCTGAGGTCTGCCCGGGCCCCAGTTTGCAAAGTATGGCATTTTTGACGAGATCTCGTCGGTGTGAGTGCCCTTGGAGACAGGAGCGAGTGGTGCGAATTTTATCAGCCTGGTGCGAATTTGCAAGACTGGTAAAATAATGACTGAATAGTTAGGAAGACACAGGAGGGGCCTTATAAAAAGTCCTTAACTAACTAATAAGAGAGGTAGTATTGCATCGTGTGGGTAGGAATGTGTGCGTTTTTCTCCCTGGTACATGGCAGATTGGTGTGATTTTTTAGGCTGGTGGTGCGATAATTTTGGATGGCTGGTGCGACTCGTCTGGCCTGCTGCCATACTTTGCAGACTGGCCGGGTCCCATTTGGTCTGCATGGACCCCTTGTCTGCTAGTGCCCATTTTGTTCTGATCGAGCCCCTTGTGGTCTGCCCGGGCCTCCTGTGGTTTTACCGGAACCCTTTTGGTCTGTCCGGGCCTCTGTGTGGCCTCTGCGGACCCCTTTTGTCCGTTCGGGGCCCCTTTTTGTCTGCGCGGGCCCTCTGCGGTTTGCCCGGGCCCCTCCCAGTCTGCAAAGTATGGCACTTTTGGCTAGATCTCGCGGTGCGGACACCCTTCAAGTGGTTCGAACTTTGGGGCAAACAAATGCCCACTTTTGCTGTATGGTGCGAGGGAGCTCAAATCAAACAGCCACAGAGGTCTGAGACGGGAGAAACTGGTAAATACATCGAAATTTCCGGGTCAGTGAAATTTCTCACCAATGCTTGCTGTGAATTTCAGGCTGCTGGTGGTGCGAAAAATCTACAAGGCTGGTGCGGACTCGTCGGGTCTGCTGCCATACTTTCCAGACCCGGCCCCTGTGTTCTGCTCGGGTCCCTGTGGTCTGCCCGGGTCCTTTCATCTGTCCAGGCCCCGTGTGGTCTGCCCGGGCCCGCTGCCCAGCCAGCAATTCCGACCGGGCCCAGAGCGGGCTGGGCCGGGCTCTGCCCGAGCCCTAAGACTCATAGCTGAGCCACATAGACTCGGGCTGAGCCCGACATTAGGTCGGTGGATGACAACTTGCCCGAGCGGTAGAGCCCGGTCTTGCTTGACCATGGGTTCTGCCCAGGCGCAGCGGAGCCGGACCTGGGCTGAGCCTATGTACGCGGGCTCTGCCCAGTCAAAGCCCAGCATATATCGGGCAGAGTCCAGCCAAATTGCTAGCTGTGTGTGGTCTGCTCGGGCCCCTTTTGGGCTTACCGGCGTCCTATGGTTTCTGGGTTCCTGTGGTCTGCCCGGCCCCTTTGGTGTGCTCAGGCCCTCTGTGGTCTGTCTGGGCCCCTTGTGGTCTAAGAATATCGTACAAAAACTGAAGCTGTTGTGTTAGTCGCGTATTTGCAGGAGTTCCTTATTTGTGAGCAGTTTTGTGCCCCAGGTAGTGTATCCGTGCTCCCTGTTGCCGAAACTGGCCCCCTGCTATGCTTGCGGGCCCCCTGTGGTTTTCCCGGGCAACGTGCGGCCGGTCCCATGCCTCCTGGAACATTCGGGGAAAATGGATGGGGCGTGAGAAATGTTAGGCCCCCCATTCCTTTTGTACTGATCCTATATGAGGATTGTAAAGGGAAATAGGCAGTACCACCTATTCATAGTACCCCTTGACCGGTACCCAGTGTTGTAAAATGTCATGAACTGGCAAGGTGAATGGATCAGAAAAAAGGTGTCTTGATCATGTAACATAAATATCAGTATCCCCGCTGATATAGGAATTTCGCACTTCGATCTCTACCTTCCATTTGTATCAAATTATTCGCGATAATGCGATTTCGTTCCAGGTGTGAATGTTAAAATGGTTGGAGAGTATAAACATAAGTCGGGTGCACAAAATCGTAAAACAAAGAACATTCAATACCGAGGGGCTGCTCTGGCAAAACTACCCAAACTTTTTTCATTTTTCAGGTAACATATGAATCTAGAATCGTCTTGCTAATTTTGCAAACTGTTATAAAATGACCCCGTTCATATTTGCATTTAATCTCTAGCAACGTACGCGTCCACTTATAGTAGTTCATATCACTACTATTTTTGGTACTTTGCAAGCTACGTTCATTTATCGACCGCAAAAAATTAAAACACCAATTTAAAACTAACTCGGAAAAGTGCAATGTGTATAGTTTCCAGCAAAACGGTAAAGTAAGGTTTTAATTCCAATCCTTCTTTTCCTGATCATTACCTTCCTCGGCCAGCCCACCAGCCGGATCCCGTTTGCTAAAAGACCCTCCAGCATCCATCCCTCCTGCGTCGTCCGGGGCTGATCCCGTTGTACCTCCGGAGGAGAGCATCCGCGTGGACGACGAATACGGTAAGTAGACACCTACTTGTCCAATATCCTTACATAGTTTGGCAGCTCGTTCAAAAGATTGGGTCTTCTGACTACTTTTTGGGCTAAATAGTGCAAATCAGGAACAGTGACGAATAGCGCGCTAAAAATTGTTATTTAACCTTTGCAGTCAGTTTTCGACAACAAACGGTCGAAAATACGTTTTTTTCGGTCATATTTTCATAAAAAAATACGGGCCCCCATCATGTACGGGCCCCCTTTCGAGCCGGGTGCCCCCAATCGAAAACATAAAGTTGCGCCCCTGCATGCCTTGAACAGCAACCCTAATTAATCAGGGTTCATTCCCATTCTTAGCAAAAGGCTCAGAAACTACCTTCATGGCGCAAGTGACGGAAAATCGGAGGGGCTTCGAAAAATTGGACGAAACCAGCCTCAAAAAATGGCTCCCACTTTGTAGGTAAACCCTTCGCTACTTTGATTGGAGCAACATTACACATATTTGCGTTAATTTTGAAACTCACTTAACACCACAATTATTGGTACATCCTATATATTTCGGCCATTTCTAAACGATGATTTTGCATACCTCAATGTCCCATCCTGAACAATAACTAAACATGAACAATTCAAGGAGGTTTACGTATCAAAGCTTGGATCAAGTAAAGCTTCAAATTTTCACACAGAAAATACTCTAAACAACAGAGTGTGTTCATCTGAATAGAGGCAGAATGTCAGCATCATTCCCCTTTTCTACTCAGCTTTCTCATCGAGACCATCTCCCAGCTCTTTCTCGGTTGACAGCAAGAGCCGAGATATTTTTGACAGCTCGACAGTGCTGTCCTGGAGGCGATAATATTTTCGGTGGATGTTTAGGTCATGCCCCAAGTACATAGCAGCCTGGTCCATCTCGTTGGTTTTAACACGCCCATTGACGGGGGCGGGTACCTGCCCCCTCGGGTTTTTCGGAGACAACAGGAAAACGGCGGCGCTAGCGCCGCCGTACTTGGCATACCTTTTTCTTCATCATTTTTACAACTTCTGTGAAAATTTTAAGGTTAGGTCATCTCAGGTCAGGTCACCAGTATAGGTCAAGTGACCTGACCTAAAAAAAGTTTAAGATAGCATAAATCGGAGCAAGGTGAACTTATCCGATTGAAATTCATATCACATAGTGGGCCGACCGAGTTCTCTAAAATGTGTTCCGGTATTTTTAATATCGATGACCTAAGGTCAAGTACGAGGCATGACCTCGCCATTGGAAATACATGGGAAAAATGGTTTTTACTGTATAACTAACGGATAGTGATAGAGCGTTTATTTTAGCTGCATTAGACTCGCCTTGGCTTTTCTGTTCTAATGATATAAATTGTATATAATTTGCCCTCACCTGACCTCAGGTCAGGTCAAATCCTTGATTTGACCTAGCAAGGTCAAATTATATATCATTCGATTTGGCTTGCTGCGAGGATTCATATAGTTCAAGTCGTTTTGCTCTATCTTTACTTGTTCAGATGTAATGACCGAAAAATTTAATTTACATGTTATCCCTATTACGGCATGTTTTGACCTCTCGTGACCTTAAATGTGACCTGACAAAAAAATGGTACAGATATTTTCGATGGAGAAGTAGATGGGCTATTCAACGCCGTTTACTGTTTTCCGCTACCTACCGTGGCTCTCGAGATCTTATGGGGGCGGGTACCCGCCCCCTCGTCAAAGCGAAGGTGGCTCAGACCCCCGTCAATGCGCGTGTTAAGTTTCATTACCTGTACTACCGTCGCCAGGTACTTTCGAAGGGCTGTTGAGGTGATCGATGTGCTGGCGCCCGCCTCTCCGCAAACCTTTTTTAGGGCATACCAGTGGGCTGGTACGTTACCCTTTGGAGCTTTGGCAAAAAGCGCCCCCTTCTCATCCAACCCCACTTTTCCGCGGTGCTTCACCAGCAAGTCGACCGCCCGCTTATCCTGCGGTGTGATCAGGACTGGTACGGCTCTGTGGCGTTTGCCCTGGGTCTTAATGCAAGCTCTCTTTCAAATGGACTCAAACTTTGGAGGATAGTTTCGTTCTGCGTGTAGTCTACTCGTTCAACGTAGTCGCATAGCTTCACTTTCGAAGGTTCTCGTCTATTGTTAAATACAAGGACTGACACTATCGTTATCTCTGACAAACGATTGTAGTCCCTAATCAGGCTGTCTCTGGTTGTGGCTTGTAGCTTGCTTGTTACCTTTTCCACTTCTTTTGTCAGGTATCCCTTGAGTTTTTTATGTCTTCAGTTGAGGGTATGGAGTCATCTTTTTCTGTCTTCTCTCGTTGAGTGTCAGATGAGAGGCCCGACTAGGACTAGGCGGGTCGTCCTTTTCAGTCCCATTGCGACTTGACAGCGTGGATTAGCACCTGCAATGCTCCAATCAAGTGTACAACGTGTGGTACAATGAATTTGGCGCGCAACGCCTGATGACAACAAACTCATTGCGCATGCGCGGACCGGCAGGTCACTAAAACACGTTTAGGGGGACCTAAGTGCCATTTTTTTAAGCATACGTGGACCAGCTGAGAATCTGCTGCAGAGCGTAGCATACCATGAAGTTGCTGGGCGCCCATGCCGACAAGTAATAAACTGCGCATGCGCAAGCAAGGTGGTTTTGATTTCAGTTAATAATTTCCAGCGTAGGGGGACATCATTCGGTATCTTTTAGGGCATAGGTGGACTAACTTGGAATTTTCCCTCAGCATAGGTGGACCTTCACATCAGCTGACCACGCAGCAGCTGACTGCATTCCTATGGTGTTGCCAACTGTGTCAAAACTTGGTACTGCAAACCGTAAAAAATTCTTAGCGGTTTCTAAGATCGTTTAGGTGGACCAATTTGTCGGGTTCACCGATGCTAGGACTCCGGCTCCCGATCTTTTGTCCCCAGAAACGGCAAGAGACGAATTTAGTTTAGGTGGACCTGGGAGGTCCACCGATGCTGACAGGTCCACCGAACGCCAGAAAAGATACTCAAATTGTCCACCGATGCCGAGTTTAGGAAACCACCGCAAATTCTAAAATTCACTCAACTAATTCAGAAACGAATGTAAATTGCAATATTAAATAATTCAACATTAATATTGCAAATTTCACTTCTATGAAATATCACAATTGCTACTAGCTCGCATCTACTCTATTTCATATTAAACTTCTGCACCAAAATCCAGCACTCCACACTAGAAGCAGACAACAGTAAGCCCTGCTTACACAAATCCCGGCGGCTTCCCTGAGTAGGGAGCAGGCTGGATCCCGATAAATCCTTCCAAAAAGAGAAGATGCGTTTCTCAGGTCACAGTGACGTGTACAGTATATTTGTTATGCTCAGACTTAGAGATGCCTAAGCATATTTCAGCATACCGCAGTATGTTTTCTTAGCTGAATCTCACGAACCCACTGAGATACCGGTCGCACAGAATGTAACACAACAAGGTTCCATATTTAGTTTTAGATGGAGCTAAACAAATAACTATTTTTAGAGGCGCGGCTGGAGGGATTTCGCGCCTCGTCTCCTCTAATTAGCCTTTAACCCTCGCCCCACGGGGGGCATCGATGGCCCCGTAAGGTTTATTCGAGATAGCAGAAAAACGACGAAACGCAGCACCGCAGTTGAGGGCTCTATCTTTCACCTCTTCATTTTCCCACCATCCCTGAACATTTTTATCCTGGGTTGCCCAAGGTCAGGTCACCAGGCGAGGTCAACCAAGGTCACCTCACTTCAACTTTGAAGCTCTATAAGAGCTACGTTTCTTTGTCGATCAATTTGAAACTTGCTACACTTCATGACCCTTCCAGGGTCTACAACGTGTATATCTGGGATTTTTCGATTTCGTGACCTGAGGTCAGGTCACGAGGCGACCTCTCCCATTGGAAAAGCATGGGAAAAAGCTGTCTCAAGGTCTAAAAGCCACAAAAATGATTGAAAATGCTCAGACTGCTCAGAACAGCGTTTTTGGACACTCTTTCACGGATCCCAGGGGTCATATTTGCCCTTTGACTTTTCAAAGGTCATCCAAGGTCACCAGGGGTCAAAAACAGTACTTTGACAATAACTTTTGGCCTAATTAAGCTAGAGCTTGAAACAAACACCATCGCGTTTGTCTTGTCACTGGCTTTCGTTTCATATACGGCAAGGTCATTTTCTGACCTTCCGTGACCTCAGGTCGTATTAGGTCACGAGGTGATCTCTGGAGGTCAAACCACTGGCAGGAGGTCTTGACGTTCCACATAGCGAAAAAAGGTCTGGCAATTTCCTATCAAATGTACTTAACCAGATCTCAATAGCTTTAATGGCGGAGGAGTTATGCCCAGTTTTCTTAAGCATTGCATATATGAGTGTAAATAGCCTATTGTGACCTTTCTTGACCTCTGGAGGTCAAACCATTGACCTGAGCGCTTAAACACGTAAAGTAATTTCTTACTGAATTCACGTGAGCTTACTAATGCACTTTGCAGATTTTCGCTAACCCCCCATATTTTCGGAGTTGGAGGGGCCATCGATGGCCCCCGGTGGGGCGAAGGTGGCGCCGGACCCCCGGTGGGGCGCGGGTTAATACCGCGCGGCGCGCACCCCGTCGGTAGCGTGATTGGACTACATTTGAGGGAGGGGGGCTAGGGGGCGCAGACCTTCCCGCCACCACCTTGGATGGTATCCAGCTATGTTTTTACTATAGGCACTCAGACATTTCGGGGGTGGCTTGAGCCCCCCTGGATCCGCCACTGCTTCCACAAATGGTGAGTTCCAGGACCAACAAAACACTTAGGGGTTTTACAGTGCGGTCCGCCTCCTGCCTTGGTAAAATGTAGGTATGTCGTAAGCATGAGCGCATGTTCATTGCTCCTTTTAGTTTTCTGACATAGGCGCATGTTTTAGCAATTACACAAAATCGTTTTTTCTATTTAATATATATGTACAGCTTCGTTGATGTTTGCAGCTTCGTCAGCGAAAGTTGTTCCCGCCCCATCGTCATGCATGCAGACTGCATGCCCATGGAGTCCGCCCCTTCCCCAAAACAAATCATGACAATGTCCCTGGCTTTCTCAAATGAGAATTACTTAACCCGCGCGGGGCTGGGGGGGTAAATTTTACCCCCCCTCGCGAATTTTTGCGATATCTCAAAAACGGTGGCGCGCAACGCGGCCAAATTTTCAGTACCGTTTTTTTACATAAATTTGACACATTTCTGCCAAATAAAAATAAAATCGGTTGAAAACTTTTTGAGAAATAAGCAAAAATGTGACGTCACTACAGGCGATTTTTGTACCAAAATCGCGCAATGTTTAAAGAGCTGCTGAAGCTACAGTTCTGAACCGATTTCCAATTTTCTTGCATCAAACGATAGGCATTATTGTGGTCTTCAAAATGGCTATCTCGGATTCTCAAAATTTTAGTTTTGGAAAAAATATTTTTTAAATTTTTTTTTGAAAAAGTTACAAAATTTCTAAAATTTTCAAGATTTTTCAAAAACCGGAATTTATTTGGTAAAACACCATACAGTGCATATGCATGACAAATTTTGAGTCTCTAGCTTTATAACTTTAGCCTGGAGAGCTGTGAAAGCTCAGCGACTCACGCTCTGATTTTTAGGGCTGATCAATACTGTCTTTATTTAGTGAATCATAGTGACCCAGGATGACCCAGGATGACCTCGTACACGCTTTACACTACTTTTATAGTGTTCCTGAGACAAAACAGGTCCAAAATCATGTGTCATTTGGCAAAAAGTATGAACTTAAAAAGTTGACCTCTGATGACCTACCTTGACCCCAGCTGTGGAAGTTGAGACCAGAGTATTTTAGATATGATTCTCTAAACATCATAGCTGAATTCTGCATGCAAAATGGCTCAAAAACATATATCGCATGACCACATTTGGATACAAAAATATGGTGACCTTTAGTGACCTCATCTTGACCTGACCCGGTCATGCCACCAGCCTAACGGTCTCAAAGCACCTTGCTGCATTCAAGTGAAGGCTTTCCATGAAGTATGAAGCTCATAGCTTCCATTGCCTGACCTCCGTAGCATTGCAACCTCAAAAACCACGCTTTTGACAGCTGACCTCAGTTTGACCTTGACCTTGACCTCAAACTTTAAATTAAGTACATGTTTTTAGCTGTTCGTGATGAGGTCTTTCGATTGGCGTTTGAATTTTCCAAATCGGACCATTAGTTCGGGAGATAACAGGGGGGGTAAAATTTACACCCCCAGCCCCGCGCGTTCGGCTGGAGACCCCAGCCCCGCGCGGGTTAATGCATCTCACTAAAACCACTTTCCAAAGTAGGCAGCAATTTTATCACAGAATGAACCTATAAACCTGCACTTTAAAAAATTTGTACACCTTTGGTGCAACAACGCACCTTTAAAGCGTGGAGGGAGAACGGACATAAGTTCGCCTAAAAGGTGTAACATGCTCTGGTTTCCAGTGTACCGACGCTCCTTACCCGTGCCTTGTAACACCTTCGGTGCGTTACCGTTGGTCAAAAGAGTGTAACGTAGCACTTCTCCAGTGCTAGCTTGCTCTGCTTATCAGTGTATCGTAAAACCTTTTGTACTTTACTGGTCACCCATGAAGTGTAACGTTGCACTGCTCCAGTACTGCCCTGCGCTTCTTATAAGTGTATCATCATACCTTTCGTGCGTTTGTGCTCGCTCAATAGTGTGACGTAACACTTCCGCGCTTCCAAAACCATATGCTTTGTTTCAGGCCTTTACCTGACCTTTCCGAAACTGTCTTGCATGGAACGACTCGGAGGTAACACTGCAAATAACGGCAGTCTTGTATTAGCAAAATTACGACAAAACTCGAAGCAAATACTCCAACCACTCTGATCACCTAACCCAAACACGTATCCGGCCCGTTTCTATCCTGCTATTCGGCCTCTGCACCGCACTCAGGCCTTGTAGAATGTCTTCCACTGGGCCTATAGCCTCATCATCAGCTTCACCACGCGGACCAGAATAGCCACCGGTAAACCTTGGTTAACCTTCCGGAAAAAGACGTGTTGATGCAGGAATAACGCCACTTTCCCCGCCCCACCGCGGTTTCGGGGCGGAAACTTCTGATGAAGTACCGGGAATCTGGCTCTCCTCTTGCCTTTGCGCTGCCACCTGAAACAAAGAAGGGCTAAAATAAGCAATCCGTACTATTTAAGTTATCATATTAGGACCCTTTTTAAAATAAATGAACAAGTGAGGTGAAACAGATATACAGAAAAATGAAGGACTCCAACCACAAACATAATACAGATCGCGGAAAGAAAAATTTCAGAATTTTGATTTAAACTTAAAAAAATATTCCACGATCGCGGAACGTCATTTTTCTATCGCGGAATAGCGATTGCAAACCACTTATTTTTGGATCGTGTGCCCAACACTGGAAGGGGCAAAGGGTTTTTCTAAAGCATTTGTCTCCATAAAATGTCATGAGGATAGGGGCTAACTATCTAAACTGGGGGGGGCAAAGAGCTAATAACATTATGTTTGAACCTAACATCTCAGCATGCCATCAATGTGTGCGTGTGTCTGTGCCCTATTTTTGGTTCGTTTAACCAATCTGCAGCATATGTCAGGAGGCTTGACCAGATGGTTGTGGCAGCTTAAATTCTAGCTTGCAAACTATTACTGGTTTTGACGAGATCTGGTGAGGGCAGCCCTTTGTTTTTTGTTTTTGTTTTTTGGTTTGAGGCAGCTTGCTCAGAATTTCAGGTAGAGGGAGGGAGATTGGGAGAAACGCATACACTTTGGGCATAGTATGATATGCCAAGAAGTGTAAGGGCAGCTGGGGGATAAAAGTGACCTTCATCAGACGTGATGTATACGACAATGGTGAGCTTACAAAAATACACATGCAGCTGCTGCAAACTGCCCTGCCTGCGGGGCAGGCAGAATTATGTCTTGCGGCAGGCTGCTATACACAAGAGGTGCATGAAAAGCCAAGTGGTGGCAAAGTTAAATATTGTGTATTTTACTTTTCCGCTAAAAAATATTTACCGAACATATAATGATTGTGCACAGCAGGAAGCAAAGGCCTCTTTCTACTAATGAAATATACCCTCCTGAGTCCTTATATTGCCCCTTTCCTTCTTCGGTCCCCAGTTAAAATTTGAGAAAAATGCACTACATAGAAACATTCAATCCGTGATGAAAACAGGCCCGGTTTTCTCAACGTATTGTAGTTTGTCGTACATATTTTTCAAGTTTTCACGTGCCCCCATGCCCCCTGTATCTGCGTATGCACTGAGGCGTTTCGGGAATGCCACGAAGCAGCATGGGCGCCAGATGCTTGATCGCTGTTTGTAGGAAAATAAGCAGGAAAAATTAATATCCCACCCGAAAATACTTTCTTTTTGTTTGTTTAGGAGAGCATAGTTTTCTATCAGCGATTTTGTCAAAACGTAAATGAGCCCCACCCTACCCCCATCCACTCAAATCCGTAATGACTTCTGGCCGATCCAGGGGGGAGGAGGGAGGCAAAACGGCAATCTCCTCGCAAACCACACTATTTCCCGAATTTCTTGAAAACAGTTTTGTCGCGATTTGGGGCCATTTCCACCCCTCAAACAACCAATCTAGATCCGCCACTGGTGAAGACCGTCCTGGTAAGACGATCTAAACAATTGGAGAAAGCAGGTAATTCAGAGTCAATTATTTTCATGCAACGCCATGGTGCTGGTGGTGAAATACCGTAGGTTCAGGTTGCCCTACCTTATTTCCTCCTCCTGGTAAGACAGAATACCTGTCAATGTCCTCGTGGTCACTTGGCAGGTAAAAGGCGCAAAATGACTCGGTGGTGCTGGGCTCTCTTGCTCAGTAGGGCGCAAAGGTTTAAGTCCAAGCAGCTCCACTAAATAAATCGATGATCCGGCACCCGAAATCCCTACAACAGGGTGTGAGCTTGTGTTGTTAAACCCTAATCAATAACTGATCTTAAATAAAACATAATAGCAGTATAGCTCAGAGCCCATCCGCTTCGTGTCGCGTGCTGCACCAAAGTGGGAGACACGAGCAGAAGTGATGCACGTGCATTAAAACCGACGGCGCGCGTGAGCCTAACCGTGCCGCGTTGCACCCTTAAAAGATGCAACGTTACACGCCTCGGTTTTAGGGAAACGATTATAATAGTTCGCAATACAACTCCAGCGTTTTAGGTTGCACTTCTAAGCGATCTCGCCTGCACTCTGGTGAATCTTCGTTGATGTTGTTCAGATGAAGGGTGCGGCTTTACTCCCGATAGATATATGAGGCGTAGCTGTGCGTTTTAAAGTGCAGGTATAGCACCAAGCATACCACATGACTCGGAACATCCCGACAACATGGTGCTGCAATGATTTCTTGACACTTGATAGCCGTCTGTGCTTGCACCAACGGTGTACAATTTTTTACAGTGTGACCCCTTGCCTTTTTGAAAGAAGAAATAGCTAATGTTCCTTTGAACTGATGTTTCATTTTTACAGAAGTCGAAATATTACGAATTGCTGTGCAGATGAGCATAATTCAATCTTAAATTGTTGGTTGGCTTTTCTGCTCAAGTCATTAGTGTTAAAAATTAGCATATTACATATCCGGACGCAGCTATCCACCGAACTATCGGTAATGGTGGGAGCCAAGGTATCGAATTGAGGTCATTTAGACCCCGATTTCAATTCGAGGTCTACGCTTTTATCATGACCGAGCTTTGTAGATCTGTGATTTCTTTCTGATATGAGTCCGACGAACAGCTGGGCCGAATATATAATCTCTGCCAATGTTCAACATCAAGGACTCAATAAGAAAGGCCAACTAACAGCTTATCAACTTTGCAGAAGAAAGTTTGATGCAGCGATCTCACTGTATATTTACGTATGCTGCCACCACAATATTAACTAAATAGGCTAAGCACTTCACACCGCCACACCAGCAAACACTCTGCCGCACTTTGACTACACCGTGTCCCGCCTAATCCACGAACGAGCTCTGAGCTCTGACAAATGACCCCGTGTGAAATGAGAACATCATGCAATCCCACGGTACTGCCTGGGGTGCGGGGCTTCCGGTCGGATAGAACACGATGTTTGATTAGTTGTAGGCTATTTCCAGCGTTTTGATTAGCTGATGCTGAGGCTGCTTTATCGGGATTTCCCGAGACTACATTCATTGTTTCGTCTTCACACGATGGAGTAGACGGCCACTGAAGGAAATTTTTTAACAAAATTTTTGTGGATTGCTAATTTGGGTAAAACAATAGAACGAAATAATTATTATCGGGTGGTATTATGACTTATTTTCGTTAGGTGAGTTTGCGTTTATTAAATTTTAAGTCATACCCTGTCCATTTCACTGGGGGAACCAATTGCCAGGAACTAGGGGGGGGCATTTCTGCCGACTGGGGAGCAAATGTCCCCCAGTTAACATGCTAAAAATGGCCTACCACACAGTGTTAGGCAATCTGATCTAGACTGATGTTTTGAATTTCACTGCGGCTTTGACTCAACCCAGCGCTCTGAGTCGGCCATCTAAAGCTGAATGCAATTCTAGCAAATTACGTTCTATTAAAATTCTATTAAATTAAAGGGACATTGTCGCAAAAATTTTTATTGTGGTTTCTTAATATTTCAAAAATCCTGATTCTGGTACCGTCAATCATTTCTTTATCTTCTGCTAAATTTTGGGAGACCACTCAACAATTCTTCAAATTTGTTAACAATATCAATAATAGGCTGTAACCTGCTCTTCACCTCTATTCTATCAATCAAAGTTTGAAGTTCTAGAAATGATTTTTTTGCCGTAGAAATTTTTTTATATTGTATTAGTACTCAATTTATTTTGATTAAGCCTCAAAAATACGAAAATTACATTAATTTGTCCAAAACATTCGGCTTTAGAAAACTAACCAGGAAAGTTTTAAACTCGGCCAGGTGTCGTACAGCGGGACTGGTATAGTGGCCTCCATTCCCGACTCTCACACAGGTAATACTGGTTCGAATCTAGGTAGTGCAAGTTTTTACTGTAAAAACAATTATTCTGATTTTCTTCTTGATTGTTCATGCGTACTAATGGATGAAGCATAGTCAGATCCATGATTGCCGATCGGAGGGGGGGTAACTTCCGGGGAGGGCACCATCCGGACCAGAGAATGCCACTTTTGACCGGCAAAACCTATCAGATGGATGCTGAATCCTATCGGTGTGCGCCGATTTTTGCATCCTGGGGGGAGGGGATGGGACGCGACATTTTAGGGTTCACCGAGAGTCGATCAGAGAGGGGGGACACGTACCCCCTTTGCCCTCCTGGATCCTGCTATGGGATGAAGAAGCTATTATAAGGACAATTTCTTCTGGTTATCCCTCCGTCCGGGTAGTTGAGGGAAGGGGAATATTAGCCCCAAATATTTTTCTAATCTGACGGGCGTACCAAATTGGGACCGGTTTGTCTCCAGCCCCCTCCAATGGTTCTCAGTCCGTCGGATTTACCTCTGTTGGAGACCATTTCCTCTGTGTTTTTTTACCACCGGGACTCGCTGTTTGCCATTCGAAAATGTCTTTTGTGTCCTTAGCTGAAGGCCATTCTTGAAGCCTGACCGGTTTTGGTGCAAACCAGGAACCAGAAACCGACCCAATAAAAAAACAAGGGTGGCTCTTTGAGATTAAATGTGTTAATCCCGAGATTAATGTGTCTCGAGATGAATTAATCGTTTTAACCCGTTTTTTGCCGTAACTTTTTTCATTTTGATTATCGTGAAATGAAAAAATCTGAAATACGATGGGAAAATGAACAGAAAACGGGGAAACGTTGACGGTAATCGGAGCGCAGATACAGCAGTGAGGCATGCACGCAGCCACCACCATGTGCCACCACACAAGAAACAGTTATGCCAGTTTGTAAATGTATAAGTTGTGGGTATCATAAATGATACCCTGGCCAGAAACGGGTTAACACTTGCATTGACGGGAGGAGGGTACCCACCTCTTCCCCCCGTCTGGTTTTTCGGATAGAATATGGTATACATTCTTTCATCATTTTTACAACTTTTGTCCAAATTTTAAGGTTAGGTCATCTCAGGTCAGGTCACCAGTACTGGTCAAGTGACCTGACCTCAAAAAGTTTAAGATAACATAAGTCGGAACAAAGTGAACTCATCCGATTGAAGTGACCTGACAAAATGGTTAAAATATTTCGATAGAGAAGCGTGTAGGCTACCCAACGCCGTTTACCATTTTTCACTACCTACCGTGGTTCTCGAGATTTTAGGGGAAGGGTACCCGCCCCCCCGTCAAAGCGAAGGTGGCTCAGAGCCCCGTCAATGCGCGTGTTAATCTGGTAAAACAACGAGATAAAACGTTAATCCGAACGAGATAAAACGTGTTCGAGATTAACCCTTGCCCCGGTGGCGGGTACGAGCCACCTTCGCCCTGGTGGGGGGGCTAAAAAGACCCCCCCACGATCTCAAAAACTAAGAGAGCTAGAAAAAGCGCAAAACGGCAATCGAAAGCTCTTCGAAAATGATATCGAAAATACTTCGGTCATTTTTCTTGTCAGGTCAATATCAAGGTCACCAGAGGTCAAAATAGGTCAAAATCGCTAATATGAGGTGTACTAAGAAAGCCTCCTATATCTCAGAAACTATGATAGCTAGAAACATTTTTCTAACACCATTCAAAAGCTCTTGAGATGCGCTTTCATTACAGTGGCATTCATTTTCGTGTCAGGTCAAAGCCTAGGGAGCTACAGGTCACTAAATATTGGGCATATTCTTGGGAATGTCCATAGCCACCCATGCATAAGGGCGTTTACTTTTTCGCTAATAGCTTCCAAACCAAACAAGATACAGCCATAGTTTATGCACCATTGCAATCCTCTCGTCAATACGAATCGAATGATATATGATATTGCTATGCCAGGTCAAATTTAAGAATTTGACCTGACCCAGGTCAACGGTCTGACCCAGCTTGACCTGGTATAGTCATGATGTATATCATTTGACTTCCAGTGACTATACAAACACTTCGGTGACAAAATAAAAGCTCTATCTTAGTTTATTCAAAATTTATAGAGAAAAACACCAAAAAATGCTTATTTGACCTAAGGTGACCTTTTAAAGGTCACAAGTCAAAAATTTTGGTATCAGCTTCAGAAATGGGCTAAGAGCAAGTCGTAACCGATGTTTGAAGTTGATTCCATCCATACTTACTGAGAAAAGCTCATTTCGTGATTTTCCCCATGCATTGTCAATGGGGAGGTCATGCTCTGCACATGACCTTAGGTCACCAATATCAAAAATCCCGGAACAAATGTTGTAGCTCCTGGTGGGCCCAAAATGTGGTATGAGTTTCAACTTGATCGATTAACCCTTCTTTTAGCTATGCCGTCCTAAGTATTTTTTGAGGTGAGGTCACTTCACCTGACCTGGTGACCTGACCTGATATGACCTTGAGCCAAAATTTTCAGGAAAGATGTAAAAATGATGAAGGAACAGCTAGACCAGGTTTGGCGGCGCTGCGCGCCGCCGTTTTTTGGTCACTTCGGAAAAACGCGAGGGGGGTCTAAAAAGACCCCCCCCACCCAGGCGAAGGTTAAATGTGGCGGTGTCCCAGGACGGACCACCCTGAAAGACCGTCTGGACTCCCTTCTTCTGTGCAGCTACCGAAAGAGGATCGGACTGGACCCGGAGACCACGTGCCGGGAATGCGACGACGGAGAGGACGAGGCCCTCCACCACCTTCTGACCCAGTGCCCTGCGTGCACTGACCTGCGCTGGGACATATTTGGACGGGACGACCCGCCCATCCGGGAGGCGCTGGCGGACCCGCGACGGCTGGCGATGTTCCTGCGGCGGATGGGGCGCCTGCAGGGGTGCCCCCCGTATGGCCGGAACACTCAATCAATCAATCAGATTAAATGTGTCCGTCGACATCTAAATCTTTGATATAATTTTTAATCCTTTGGGCCCCGGAAAATATAAAAACACGTAGCCTAGAGAACCGGAGAATAGCTGAATGTGATAAGGAATAATAACTCTTGATATGCGTCAGAACTGGGGAACCAGAGAGCAGCCACCACGATCCTTGGATGAACTAACACAAATATGTGCAGCCACCAAGTGTGGAACGCACCACGAACCCAAACCTGATCACTTTTTGTTTCAGGGGGAACGTTTGCTGTATGTTGTAGGTTGGAGATGGACTGGCCACCTCACTTTTCTGTCCGTGGTGTCACTTCTCTGTCCTCACTTCTCTTTCCATTTTTTGTATATATATATATATACAAGATTTAAGAATACATTGTTTTTTACTTCAATTGGAGTTAGTTTCTGATCCGGGTGCATCACGAAAATATGCCTCAAAATTCTAACCTGGAACAGTTCGTATTAAATAAAAAGGATTCTACAATTAATCTAAACATTGGTAGTGACGGAGTCTAAACCAAAGAAGACGCATTGCGGCTTTAAGACAAGGAAGCTGCTGGCCTCATAAATGACATTTGTTTATGAAAATGATAAGCTTTTATTTTTAATACTTCGGAGTTCAGAAACGGTTCTTTCTCATAATAGAACAAACAATCGCAGAAGCACTTCATATAAAATCATATTATTATATAAAATATTATATTAACCGTTATTTTTATTAGATTGTTTATTACATTATCTACGTTGATAAGATGTTTCATGACCAGCCTCCTCGAATCATGGTTGCAAAATGGGGCTAACACACTGATAAATATTCAGGTACATCCCTTCACCGCAATTCTCATAATATACCTAATAGGTGAAAACATAAATGTTTAGTCAGAATGCTAGGATAACCTCGAATCGAGTTCCAATATTCGAATATTCCAGTACTGAACTACATTATTCCAGCATTCGAGTTCCATATCAGATCTAAATTTCAAGCCTTGGTCACACTATGACCACAAGTTTTCGCTTATTGTATTATGAGGATTCTGACGAGGGGCTGTGCCCGAATATGTGATCACAGTGTGATCACAGGCTTCATTATGCATCAAGAATTCGAGAGGCAAGGCCATGAAACATCTTACCAATTTATAATCATGCTCCTCGGTTACGCAATGTAAAATTCATCTACATTTAAAAACCAACAGACATCAGTTGATCAATGAGGCTTATATTCAGACTCACAAAAACACGAGAAAATATAACCTACCAGGAATTTACAAGCGAATGATAACCCTCGGCAGGTGAGAAACGCGTGCAACAATCAGGTCTGCGAGTCCCCAAAGAGCAATCTTCCGAGTGCAACGTGAACTAGAGGATATAGCTCAGTACGTCAGTGACGAATCCAGGCCAATGTTTTTTTGGGGGAGGGGGGAGGGTAGGGTCCAAAATCGTGAATAAACATTTTTTAAAGATCGGCGAAAATCGCAGAGTTTGGGAGGAAAGTACATTTTTCCCTGAACCCACCAGTGGGTATGCGGCTTCTAGCTTCCAGTCCTTGAAGTGCACTCTAAGAAGGGTGGGAGCGAACCAAATACTGAGCGTACATTAAAAGCATAACAGATTTTGCATCTGTCCACAATAAGTGCTACACGATTTGATAAAATGTACACCGCAATAGTCTGAGCCCAAAGGTTTCAGTTATTATTTTCGCCGACTTTCACACGTACGACCACCAACAAAATCTGACCTTTTGATTTTGACTATAAAGACCTTTTGCATTACTAGTTTTTTTACCTTCAAGCTAAAAAGTACTTTTAATGGCATGTTTTACTGAGGTCCTCAGAGGATGTGCCTTGATATACGGCGATAAACACCACTTACGCACACACATGAACGTATACTGCGGGCACACAGGCAGACGACCGAGGTGCACTCAGGCAGGTTGTGTTCAATGCAGAAAACTGCTGGCTGTGGTACTCTGCCAACTCTAGGATTCCATTGCTCGTCCTTTGAAGCTTGTCTTCCAGCAGCGGGCGTAATTGGCGATAGTGACTGTCGAGGTGCAGCACCAGACTATTTCTGTTTTGCGTTCAGCTTTCTGAGGTAGGCTCTTTTTAAATTAGAATACATTTTCACAGCAGGAGCAGATCGGACCAAATAAAGGGTACAAATAAAATATCACAAGCCCACAATGAAAGCAAACAAGATATCACTGCATCTTTTTTTAAACATATACAATATATATATATACATATATATATATATATATATATATATATATATATATATATATATATATATATATATATTTAAGAAGAAAGACGTCCCCAAAGACGATCTATAATCTAGATCATGGGTTTGTGGAGGGGTCGGGTAGAACCATGCAAAATCATAATTTTTTAAATAAATTATAATACATTATTTCCAAACTGGCCCACAATAGAAAACAAATATTTCGAATTTCAGGTCTATGGGAGAATCGGTCTGACTGGGTTCATCCCATTCAAAGTAACAAACAAAATGATCATACACAAGCTGGTCCATTGATTGGGATGATAGTTTGATGATACACAGCAGCTACAAGACAGGTTTTCTAGTAAACAAATTTTCTCTTTGAAGTGACCAGCCTAATCTTTCACATATTCCTCCAGGAAAACACAAAAATTGCATCACCCAAGACTGCCCTCCTGTCATTCCTATATGTCTATCCATACTCTTTGTTCACAATTATATTGTTGTATTGGGTACACTCCTAGTGTTTCAAATCATACTACATCTTATCCTAATTTTCCTTCAGTTTATTTTTAGTATCATTATAAAAAGCATGCAGATGGGCATTTTCACAGGGCAGATGGATGAATTCATGCCACAGCCACTTTCATGTCTGGAAACAAACAGTAGCACTTGAAATATGAGTAGCTTGATCCGAGAAGTGGATAAGAGTACACCAACTATTATGTACTGCATGGTACCAAAATAAATGGAAAAATCTGTTGCAATCTGTGAAATTATCAACAACATTTTCATACTTTCAAGAAGGTAAAATAAGCAGCAAATGCACTAGCATGCACACATTGTGCAGAGCTAGTATTTGTAACAGGTAGAAATTTGTAATTCAAGTTACAGGCTTGATATAGACTTTTACTAGAGTGCACAGATATTGTAAATAGAAAGTTAGACCAAAAAGAGGGGGAATATGGGACATTCAAAAATAATATGTCTAAACAATCCTTGGAAAATTGCCATCGCCAATCATTTTCACCCATTTTGGTACACAAGTTGACCTGTGCAACAATAAAATGAGAATTTTTGGCATTGACACTACTCATAAGCCTTGTTCCATCTGTCAGCACAGTCTTGTCCATTAGCCCTCGAGCTTCTCCTCTAGGAAAGAAATATCAGAGCCACAACTGCGTCTAGTACGTGCTACTGCTTATCAAACAAAAATAAATTAGAATCAGGGGAGGAAAAAATGTCAAGACTGTCGCCAACCAGAATTCATATGACCAAAACTGTCGCACCAGGGATAAGTTGCATGCTGGTACAACACAACATACAAAGCTTGGAAAGTCGGTCGTAGATCTGTCTAAAACTCCCGTTAAGCCAAGTTCCTTAGCATGTTATAGTCACTAAGACTGATATTCTGTTATATTTGTTACACATATGGTTCACTGACATTTGGAAATGTACCGCTACTATCAGGGGTCATACGCGCGCGTGACGGGCGAACGCGAGCGCCGACGGGAACGATTTATGCTAAGTGCGGCGGGCGACGAACGGTGACGGAGGTCGGGGTGGGACAGAGCGAGCCACGGACGGCTCGCTCGACGCAGAGACGATGTGTCCCGAGGTGAGGTTACACGCAGGGTGAGGGCTCTTTATTCCGAGGCATGTTGGCTGGTTTGGATGGGCACACATATGGTAAAGCACACATACGAGCACCGTTCTTTCTGCGTCAGGTGAGAAAAACTGACAAGAGACAAGCTAAGGGTATGCTTATAACGGTAACAACGGAGGGCTGCTGCAAAGCTTAAGTCAAAATTAGGATTCAGAAGCTAGAGTAGCAAGACTAGCTATGCAATAAAGTACACAGCACATCCAATGCAGGTCTCATAGGAGCCGCTACGAATCCTTCGTCAGACCGAGATCATAGGTGGCGCTGTCAAAATTTCAATATGGCTTCGATACCAGCCAGTTACGTCTGTTCACCACCGCCGAAAATGATCAAATACACATTCAGACAATTGCTATACAAACGGCCTCTGAAGTGGAGATTCTGCAAAAGTTTTAGTAGGTCGGGAACAGATTCATATTCTAGGATACGAAAATAGAACACCTAAGCTGCTAACAGGAGCGTCGGAACTATGTTCAAAGTTGGGGGGGCAGCGGGAATTTTCAAGTCATTTCTTTCCAGTCAACGCCATAGGGTTAATGGTTAAGAATCATGAAAGTTGAGGGGCAGCTGCCCCCTGCCCAGCCCCTGCTCCTACGTCCCTGGCTGCTAATTGTTCAAAAAACCTCATTGTGCAAAGGGATACATTTGAGTTACATGCTGGTTTAGAGTGGCACACAAGATACACAGGTACAACAGCTGTGACGGGAGGGAGAACTGCAAAAGCAGAAAGTGAGAGCTTATACACAAAAGGCCCTGCTACTTGCAGCAAATTTACCAGAACAATGTCGAGGTAAGAATTCGAAATAGCTCGATGTTCGGCAAGTATAAGCATGTATCAAACACATGTAGGAAATGTGTATCAAACACATTTTTAAGGAGCAGCTTTGTGAGTTTGAAACAAATATTCAAAGGAAATTCAACCACTGGTTTCATACTTCAAATGAAGCTTCTCAAAATTTTACAACTTACAGCTAAACCACTACAGCAGCAGCCCATTTTATTTCCTAGTGGCCTGTTGAGTTTCTTTTTCTAAAAGAAGATGACACCTTGAAACTATTCAAAATTATAGTGCTTCCAGGGACAATCTATGCTAAAAATAATGGATTTGGCCCATATCTGCAAAAAAATGATATGACTGATATTTCAATAAAAATAATTGTTGGGGTTTAACTATGCATCAACTGCCAGGGTTATATGGCATTGATACAACTAATATTTTGTTATATTTTGCTTGAGTTAATTTTCCTGTTAGTAAAGAAAAATATCCAAATTATTGTGATATCAAATTGGCCAATGAGCTGGCAATGCTATTTCCCTATTTGAATTGTGCCAATAATGAATATGATTACAAGCAAATGTGTTTAGCTAAAAGAGGTTACCATTTGGAACCAAAGCAACATATATCATTTCTTCTCTTTTGTTTAAAACATTTAAACATATTTTGAGCTTAAACACAGTCAATAAGCAAGTTATATATACTCATGTACAATCAACAGTACCAATAGTATGTTTCACATGTGGGTTTTAAAGATGACCAAAAAAGAAAACTTTGTTCCCTCAGCATGTGTAGCAGGGTTGAGCGTAACATAGGTAACTTGCCTAAGATTGTGTCATAAAGTGTAAACACGACCAAGGAGGACAGGGTCCACAGGAAAAAATTTCTTCATTTTTCTGCAGACAGTAAAACCTTGAACAAATGAAATGGTGATCGTCTTGGCATTTTGTATCACACAACTTTCTCCCATTGTGCTAAGTATGGCATTTTATATGAGATCTTGTTGTTGAGAGTGCCCTTGAAGACAGGAGCGAGTGGTGCAAATTTTTCCAACCTAGTGCGAATTTGTGAGACTGGTGCAAGGAAGGTGACACAGAAAACCAAACAAATAATGGCTATATGGTTATAAAGATACAGGAGGGGCCTTATGAAAAGTCCTTAACTAACTAACTAATAAGATAGGTAGCATTGCATCTTGTGGGTAGGAATGGGTGCGTTTTTCTCCCTGGTATATGGAAGATTGGTGTGAATTTTTGGTTGCTGGCGGTTCGAGAATTTTAGATGGCTGGTGTGACTTGTCTGGCCTGCTGCCATACTTTGCAGACTTGACTTTTGCAGTTCATGTCATATTAGGAAGGTATCATATTCCCTAAACTGGTCTTCAGAGTTCCCACATTTAAGAACGAAGATGGGTCAAGTAACCCATTATCGGGTCAAGTAGTTATTGGGTCTGATTGGCACAATTTCCAGCATGGCAACTCTCCAAGACCAGGAGTGTCAAATGCTGCCCAAACAGGTGCAGGTCCAGCAGGTTGCTTAGGGGGAAGCTGAGCCCATGCATGTGAGAATAGATCAAGTATACTTCAGTATACTTTCTACAGAAAGTATTGACTGACAGAGTCAATGGGCCAAATTTGTCTGGTGCAGCCAATAAATTTTTCACTATCAATTATAAATACCTTGCAAATGGTCAAAAGCAATCAAAATAGTTTTTACTGATGGAAAATTCCCAATTTATTAATTATGAAACACTAGTTGGCTAGAAAACAGGCCATAGGAGAGTTTGGACCCTCCCATTGCTTTGGGGTTTATGGCCGAATCGGCATAGCAGGTTTTGACAAGTTCATTCGGGCAGCCTCAGGGAAGAACAACCAGTTTGGGGCAGCTTTTACCCTTTTTAGGGCAGGTAAGGAAACTTGGAATTATCCTCCCATCTATTATATTCCTTCATTTAACAGTGTGCGGCCGCAGATTATTGTTGATAGGATATACTTACATGTACGAAGGTGAACATGCCGCATTCTATTTTGAGCTTTTTTTAGTAAGTTCCGTTCAACACTGGGACCCAAACCGGTACTTTCCAGTCTTCTGCTATTATTGGCCTTACGCTAAAACGATTTGCACATGCCAACCTACTCGAGATGAATCACATAGGCATTTACAAACCAAGATACCTTTACAAACGAGATACGGCATAATGCGAAGGAAATTTGACAGACACCGCTGGAGATTGAGGTATGTTCCAGACCCTCGTGGCGAAAATCCAAGAGCTTTTAATGCCAGATGTTTTTCCAAAAATTACCCAAGACAAATGACGCAAGGGATTGTAACATGTGGGTCATAATTTTCATATCAACGAATGAGGCCTATAACTAGGCAATAAAAGTTTATTCGTTACATTTCTTGACGTCATTTATCTTGGGAATTTTTCAAGAGGTCAGTAGGTATTTCCTCAAAAAAAAGTCTGGCACCAGGAGCTCTCAGATTTTCATAAGAGAGTCTGGAACATACCTATTATTTCCGACAGTGAACAGCATGGGCGCTAAAAGTGGGGGGGACGGGGGAAGTGTCCCCCTGTTGGCCAACCAAGGGGGACGTTCCCCCTCCCAAATTTTTGGATTCATTATTATTAATGCTGCCAGGTATCGAATACGCTTCAAATTTGCTTCCCCTGGTCAGCACCAGCCTGGGTATTTCCCCCTGTACAAATTCCGTGGCGGCGCCCCTGGTGAATAGGGATTTCAATGGTTCAGATTTGCCGTCGGGACTGGCCGGGCCCTGTATATCCGGCAAATCTGGCTGTCGCCCAAGGCCGCTGTCGCCGATTCTCACTGTCCCATGCTCACTGTCTCACTGTCTCACTGTCTGGGGTCATTGAACTCCGCACTGCTGCAGTAGAAAAACAGCAAAGGAACGTGACTACTAATTAGACAATTGTGATTACTTATTTCATTCGCCAGAAAGTCTTATCTATTGAATCGTCTAACGTGACATAGGCGGGTCTAGGATTTCCGATTGCGTGAAAAAAGGAGCGTTTAAGCTGAGGCGCCATCGGAACCATGAGGAAGCCTTTTTGTACGGAAAAACCTATTGTGGGGGCGCGGTACCTGCATACTGAGGGGATGGGAGTGGAAGGGGCAGTTTATAGGTGGCGCCATCCACATTTCAGGGGGCCCGTGACCATTTCAGATGGAGGCGAGAGTTTATGGGAATGTGGGGGGCAGGGGCGGATCCAGGAATTTTCGCTAGGGGGCCGCAGCACTGGGGGGCGCCACTTGCATGACCAGGGGGCGCCATTTTTAGTCTGGCTGGGGGCGCCCAATTTTATGTTCTATACCCATTTAAAGTATTGTTTTTGCGAACTGAATCAGTTGACCAGCGCCCCGTGGGCCTCTGAGCTACCTTCGCCCTGGCGGGGGGTGAACACCCCCTCTCGAACTCGGCCCCTGTGCGGGATAGCGAGAAACGCGAAAGCTGGTGGATAGTTCATACAAATTCATGAGGAAACTATATCGGTCACTTTTTGGCTCAGGTCAATATTGAGGTCATGACAGGTAAAATGCCGCCCCGGTAGCTCAGTTGGTAGAACGTTGGGCTCCGGCCCGCTGCTCAGAAGCATGCAGTGGCAGTGCATGTCCAGGCTTGGGATCGGTTCCCCTGAGACGCTCCGGCGCTCAAACGTTTACCCGATGTACAGGTCGGCTGGCAACTGACTGGTGAGAGGGTGACCTGAGCGGGGCGGCCGTCTCTGTGCTTTGTGGGACGTTAAACTTTGGCTTCTAAATTAGCCCTCCATTGAGGGAGTTGCTCGTTCGGGTGGTGGGGTCGGGGTCTCCGTGACAAGTCCCTTGGTGACTTTAGTGAGACTCTGACTCCAGCAGCCTTACCAGGAACAACTTGAACAAAATTTATAAAAAAAATAAGTTGGCATTTCTAGCAGTTTTTGGGCTCTAGCGTCTGACAGCGTTGAGTTCGAATCATTTTGTAGGCACTATTCGCTGTCTCTCGTCACGGCGAATCGGATAATTGTATAATGTGACCATACTAGATCCAAACACAAATGACCTGAACGCAGGTCAGGTCAATATCACTTTTTGAACTAGCATAGTTCATATTCATATCAATCGACTTGGAATATCAATCCAAACGCAATGGTATAAACATAAAAGCTGTATCATCATTGCATGCATTGCATGTTATTGAACTAAGTCTGAAAACTGCTTAAGTAGCTCCAGATAACCTCTAAGAAGTCACAGATCCAAGATTGTAAGATGAACCTAAAAAGGGACCTAGGCTACTTTGATTTTGAGAATATGAAGGTATTATCACCTTTATCCACACAAATACAGTCCAATATCATAGGTCAACAGTCTGACCCAACTTGACCTGGTATAGTCATGATTTATACAATTTGACCGGCAGTGACTATACAAACACTTTGGTGACAAAATAAAAGTTCTATCTTTGTTTATTCAAAATTTATAGAGTAAAACACCAAAAATGCTTATTTGACCTAAGGCGACCTGTCAAAGGTCACAAGTCAAACTTTTTGGTATCAACTTCAGAAGTGGGCTAAGAGCAAGTCGTAACCGATGTTTCAAGCTGATTCCATCCATACTTATTGAGAAAAGCTCATTTCGTGATTTTCCCCATGTATTTACAATTGGGAGGTCATGCTCTGCACATCACCTTAGGTCACCAATATAAAAAAATCCCGGAACATATGTTGTAGCTCCTGGTGGGCCCATTATGTGGTATAAGTTTAAACTTGATCGATTAATCCTCCTTTTAGTTATGCAGTCCTAAGCATTTTTTAGGTGAAGTCACTTCACCTGACCTGGTGATCTGACCTGATCTGAACTTGAGCTAAAATTTTCAGGAAAGATGTAAAAGTGATGAAGGAACAGCTAGACTAAGTTTGGTAGCGCTGCGCGCCGCCGTTTTTTAGTCACTTCGGAAAAACCCGAGGGGGTCTAAAAAGACCCCCACCCGGGCGAAGGTTAATATGGCAGGAATTGCCAGATCATGGCGTCATCCACAGGAGGAGGTTTATTTTTCACCCTAGAGGAGCATTTTAAAAATAAAAATATAGAGCTCATTGTACATTTTAAGGGAAATCATGGACGTTTTCATTTTCGGCTAAAATACTCCTTATTACACTGAATTCCTGGATTCTACCAAGGTGTCACATTCTCATTAACCCTCGCCCCACCGGGGGCCATCGATGGCCCCCTAAGGTTTTTCCGGGATAGCAGAAAAACGAAGAGGCGCAGCACCGCGGTTGAGCGCTCTACCTCTCACTGCATCATTTTACCACCATTCCTGAAATTTTTACCCCGGGTCACCCAAGGTCAGGTCATCAGACGAGGTCAACCAAGGTCACCTCACTTCAACTTTAGAGCTCTGTAAGAGCTACATTTCAAAGTCGATCGATTTGAAACTTCCTACACTTTATGGCCCCACCGAGGTCTACAAGGTGTATGTCCGGGATTTTTCGATTTCGTGCCCTGAGGTCAGGTCACGAGGTGACCTCTCCCATTGAAAAAGCATGGGGAAAAGCTGTCTTATGATCTATAAGTCACAAAAGCGATTGAAAATGCTCAGCTTGATCAGAAAAGCGTTCTTGGACACCCTTTCACGGATTTCAGGGGCCATATTTGCCCTTTGACCTCTCCAAGGTCATCCAAGGTCACCAGGGGTCAACAACAGTATTTTGACAATAACTTTTGACCTGTATAAGCTAGAGCACTGAAACAAACACCATCGTGTTTGTCTCGTCATTGGCTTTCATTTGATATACGGCAAGGTTACTTTCTGACCTTTCGTGACCTCAGGTCATCTTAGGTCACGAGGTGACCTCTGGAGGTCAAACCACTGGCGGGAGGTCTTTACGTTTCACATAGCGGAAAAAGGACTGACAATTTCCTATCAAATGTACCAGACCTCAATAGCTCTAATGGCATAAGAGTTATGCCCAGTTTGCTTAAGCATTGCATATTTGAGTGAAAATAGCCGATCTTGACCCAATTTGACCTTTGGAGGTCAAACCATTGACCTGAGCACTAAAACATGTGAAGTAATTACTTACTGAATTCACGCGAGCTTTCTATTGCACTTTGCAGATTTGCGCTAACGCCCATATTTTCGGAGTTAGAGGGGGCCATCGATGCCCCCCGGTGGGGAGTGGGTTAAGTGCTACCATCCGCCCATGTCAACTGGGCGGATATTTTAAAAAGACAGTCGCTTGGTTTGGCATTTTCTGAGGTGGAAAAAGTGTTGATCAAGATAGGGTGGGTACCTACAAAACAGCATGGGATACACACATCGGGGCGTCACTACGGCATTAGTAAATAGTACCGATGCGCTTCACTTGCACTAGGCTTCTAAACATTTGCCTAAGCGCACGCAGATAACAGGGAGAAAACCAAAACCACATGTCGAGTCCCCACGACACCACTCACTTCCGACGCCCATGGCCGCGGAGCATTTCTCCCTGCTAAAATTGCAGACACAAAAATCCGCCGCGAAACGTCAGCCAGCGACGTGCGTGCCTGGCGGTGCAGCATCACTGCAGGCGAGACACTGCGGCGCAGCATAGAGACAGGCACTGCGTGCTACTTGACGCAGAAGTAAAAATAGAAAAAATAAGTACTTTGTGTAAAATCAAGATATCAAGGACGTATCATTTCTCTTACTTGAATTTCATGAAGCTAGTAATCATACCCGAAATTGGCACACAAAATACTTACTTCAGGTAAGATCACCAATTATTAATTTATCCTATCCACCTCTCACTTCGTAGCTGATGCCTCTTATGAAATATTAGATGCTTATTATATGTAAATACCCAGATTTTTTGCCATTCCATGAAATCGGGTCAGGTCATTTTTGTGTTTTGACCTAGCACAGTAATATCATACATCATTCGATTTTCCATGACGAGAGAAAGAGAATAGTGCCTAAAAATGATACTGCTCAACTCTGTCAGACGCTAGAGTCCAAAACCTGCAAAAACTGTACTCTAAAATGCAACTTCTTTGACCTGTCATGACCTCAATATTGGTCTCAGCCAAAAAGTGGCTGATGTAGTTTCTTCATGAATTTTGATGGGCTATCCACTAGCGTTCGCGTTTTTTTTTTTTTGCTATCCCGCATAGGAGCTGAGTTTGAGGGGGTGTTTGAAACCCCCAGCCCACCCTGGCGAAGATGGCTCGCAGGCCCTCCCGGGTGGGTGTTAATGAAAATGCCTCGGCACACAATCTAACTTTTTCCCATTATGATCGTTGCAATGCAGCCAAATTACATAACTTCACTCACTGAACTGGCTTACTATCGCATTCAACTCGGTCAGGATCGTGGTGACCGGTCAAACTCAGTTTGTACCTCGGTACTTATATGCCCCACACGGTGGGGGTGGTTAAGACCAAGAGTTGTCGGTCTTCTGGACGAGCCAGTCCTTGGACTAGGTGATGATAAAATCGTTGCCAACATTTCGCTAAGCAGAACAAGTCCAATAGCTGATAAAATTATCTTATGTATGAAGATTTTGTGAAATATACATTTCATTCGCCTGCGTAGGTTTAAGTCAATGAAGAGGCTCGGCATGTGATAAATTATGACGTCACATGCTTACGTCATGATCCGGCCGAATCGTCGGATGACCGTGCCTTTTACGTTAAGGGCCTTGGTCTGGACACAGCCTTTCAATAGTGGCACTGCCAGAAAAAACACCTCGGAAAATAAGTAAATGATCGAAGTCAACAGCTTACAGGGTTATCAGTAGATCCGAAATGTTTTTTTACAAATTCAAGGGTTATTTGTCTACGTGCTCAAAATTTGCTTCACAAGAAACATTATTTTTACCAGTTCGCTATATTGCATTGTAACATGTTCTCGTCGCAATAGACAACACAACCACATATCGGACGGGCACACGACCACACATCGGATGGGCATGAACGCGCCCTGGGGGATCCTGCTTGGTAATGGAGCAAAATGACACCGATGGATACCCAAAACAAACACTAAAAGAACTCGGGGCAATTTTTACCACTCAGAGCTGAGAGCTGGCCATGTCGCAGTGAGATGCCCTAAGGCTGAAAAAGAGCGGTCAATCGTGAAATTGGGGTACCCGAATACAAAGAAGAGGACAAGCGAAGTTGAAGGCGGTATACGTAAAAGTGGGGTGCCCCAAGGCTAAGAAAGAGCAGACAATGGTGGAAAATGGGCGCGCAATCATGCACTAGAGGGCAGTCAAAAGTAGATGAGAGTGCTCAATTTTATGGTGGGCCGCTTTATAGCTAAAAGGGACGGTCAAGCATGATTTAGGGGCTCCGAACCACAAAGCGGAAGGCGGCCAGAGGTGAATGAGGGCAGTCCCCGTTGAAGTGGGGTGCTTTAAGGCTGCACAAGAGCGGCCAACAGTGGAGAAGGTGCGCACAATCATGCAGAAGAGAGCGGCTAAAAGTGGATGAGGGCAGTTCATGTTTCAGTGGGGCACCCAAGGGCTGAAAAGCGGATCAATTATGAAAACAGGGTGCCCAACCACAAAGTTAAGAGCGCCTGGAGGTAAATGAGGGTGGTCCACGTTGCAGAGTTCCACCAAGGGCTGAAAAAGGGTGCCCAATCGTGAAATATGGGGTCATGTCTAGGAAATATCTGAAACTTTGTCTCCAGGGCATTTTTGGGCCATGAACACGCCTGTGAGAATCTTAGCCCCCTCCGACCAAGGGTGACCGAGTTATAGCCCGAGGCATTTTTGGGGGGTCACCTTGTAGACTCAGCTTTGATGCTTCATAACTCAAAAACGCATTGCCTGATTATCAAGTTTTATATATAATTGAACTCGTATTGAACTATTATTATTTTGAAAAAGAAAGCTTTAAAATTTAAAAAGTTTTGACTTTTAATTTGTTTGGTCTTTTCTTTCTTGACCTAGCTTGACCTTTTCGCAGTTGAAGTTGACCTGTTAAACATCTAAAAAATTTTGCTTCATAAATTATCTTTCGATAAAAACAATGAAAAATGCGTTCATGCTATAAATTCTAAATTTTAGCACCTAAGGTATGTATGCAGAATTTTTTGGTTTTTGACCACTGCGGTAGTACAGCCTTACGTTTAAGACCGCAAACAAAGGGGTTGCTTTTGTAATCGGTTGCTTGCAATGATACTGCATTGTCATTACGAAATTTTCATCGTGCAAGTGTCAGAGTTTATGAGGATTACACGCACCCACACGAGGGGGCGGGCAACCAGCCTCCTCAGGTTTCCACAGGTAGTAAAAAAAACACCTTCGCGCAGCGCCATCATGCTTCATATACCTCTAACTCGACATTTTTGAAGCTTCTAGCAAAATTTTAGGCCTGGGTCATACCAGGTCAGCCCGCCAACCCAGGTCAAGAGACCTAACCTCGAAAAAAACTTTGGAGGTGCATCACTAAGATAAAGTTGAACCTATTGTGCTTAGATTCACATCACATAGTTGGGTCACCGAGGAAGCTAATTTTTCGAAGCAGGATTTCTATATCGATCATCTGGGACGAGGTCATGGTCACAATCTTTCCATTAGAAATGCATGGGACAATTAGTAAATTTTGATAACTTGCAAGAATTGAGAATTGTCGAGAAGTGCGATGTAGGTTTTATTTTTAAGTTGTGTCTGACTTGCCACTGCAGGTTGATTAATATGTTTTACCATAAAGACCTAAGCCCGGCTCTAGGTCAAAGCAGGTTAATTTTGAAATTTGACTAGACAAAATTATAAGATATATAATCCGATCGGACTCGACAAGAGCATTCCAATGGTGTTCAACATTTTTTCTACGGCTCTATTCTGTCAGCTATTGTGCCAAAAAATTTAGGTTTCCACTGTGTTCCTGTAATGCTTTTCTTACGCATACATTTTTCACTGCTATTAAGTTCTTGTACATTCCACAATCAAGCATAGCCAATGACAGCTCCAAAGTCTGTTCGCCAATGTGATTCTGGAAAAACGACCAAAAGTCTCATAGAATACCAGCGGTAAATAAGATATCCATCACTGTTCATGAAAGCTCTGCAAACAAAACAAGAGAGGTTCGGGTTTCGTATACCTATGTTTGAACTAAACTGTGTCGTGCTGTGGAAGTAGACTTTCTTTTATGGGTGCTGCGTGAATGGTCGCAAATTTAGTCATGGTGAATGTCCAATGCAAAGTTAATATTAAACATACAGGTATGAATTATTTGGCTTGAGTAATGAGTGATCTGACGGCCACATTTGAACTGGGATCGTTTCGGCTATGAAATGATTAACTTTTAAAAATATGATGTGAGGCAACCTGTTCAAGTGACCCAGTTGAATGCGTTATGATTTCAGGACAACAGTTTTTCGCATGTATGAGCAGATTCAAATTACTTCCTGGGAATGAAAGCCTTTCAGATACTTTTTTACATTGTATGAATCCTCTCGAACGTATGCTTTGCTGCACTGGGGCACATTGTATCGATTTGCTTTCTATTTTTTATTATTCCATCTCCGGGAACGATGTAATTGTGTGAGTTAGTGGTGCTTATAGGATAAGTTATAATTGTTTGAACTATTGATAATTTCGCAACATCTTTGTATATTCTCGTGTAAGGCTGCAAGGCCCATTACTAATAAGTTCCTTTGCGCTCGTCTCCCTCGGAACAATGTATCGTTTTTATCACTTTTAATGACTGCTGTTTTTATATTATTCTATCTTTTTATAAACCTCGTCCAAGTTGTTGCCCGTTCAGTTTTAGGAGTCGGAGTCTCACTAGAGTCATCAAAGGACTTTTCACGGAGACCCCAACCCCACCACACAAACGAGCAACTCCCATGATGAAGGGTTAATAAAGGAACCAAAGTTGAACGTCCCACAAAGCATAAGGACGGCCGTCTACCTCAGGTCACCCTCTCACCAGTCAGTTGCCAGCTGACCTACGGTATTTGCGGTACCTACCACCTGTCAGTTGACCTAAATTATTTTGCCAGAAGTTGCAAAAATGTCGAATTAGAGGTAGATGAAGTACGATGGCGCTACGCAAAGGTGTTTTTTTTACTACCTGTGGAAACCTGAGGAGGCCGGTTGCTCGCCCCCTCGTGTGGGCGCGTGTTAATTCTCATAAACTCTGACACTTGCACGATTAAAATTTCGTAAAGACAATGCAGCATCATTGCAAACAACCGATTACAAAAGCAATCGCTTTTTTGCGGTGTTAAACATATTCTGTACTACCGCAGTGGTCAAAAACCGTCTGCATACCTACCTTAGGTGCTAAAAATTTGTAATTTATAGCAAGAACGCATTTTTTTATCGAAATATAATCTAGGAAGCAAAATTTTTGAGGTGTCTAAAGGTCAATTTCAACTGCGAAAAGGTCAAGCTAGGTAGAAAAAGAAAAGGTCAAAGGAATTAAAAGTCAAAATGTTTAAAATTTCAAAATTTTCTTTTTCCAAAATAGTGCATAGTTCAAGACGAGTTCAATGATATTCAAAACTTGTTAATCAGGCTATGCGTTTTTGAGTTATGAAGCATCAAAGATGAGTCTATAAGGTGACCTCCCGAAAATGCCTCGGACTATAACTCGGTCACCGTTGGTTGGAGGGGCTAAGATTCTCACAGGCGTGTTCCTGGCCCAATAATACCCCAGAGACATAGTTTCATATTTTTTAGAGATGGTGGTGTCAAATTGAAATATTTTTGGTCGTTTTGTCCTGGAATGCCCCTCATGTGGAAGAGGGCGGCCAAAGGCAGACACGGGCGGTCCATGTTGCAGTGGGGCGCTCTAGAGCTGAAAAGGGTCGCCAATCGTGAAAGTTGGGCGTCCAACCGCAAAAAGAGGGTGTCAAAAACAGTGATATGTTGGTGCGTAAATGGAGCAAACGATAGGCACCTATCGTGCACCATGGAGGCGCTGGAGGCACAGTGCGTGCTGTCAAATGTTGGGGCGCCCCTAGTGCCGTGTGGCGGGGGGGCTGGTTGGGCGCCGTTGGAGAAAAGTAAGATATCAATGATGCATCAAGCACTCAGCAGAAATATGTGGGCGCCTATAGAGAAGTGTGGGAGCAACAATGGAGCGAAAGAAAAACACCAATGTGTACCATGGGGGCCGCCAGACAGAGCGGTTTGTCGAAATGTGAGGACGCTCCCGATGAGCCCAGGGCGGGAGATGAAGGCGCCGGTGGGGCAAAGAACAGGCACCAATGATTCATCATGGGGGCGCCAGTGATACAGACCGATGTGTCAAAAGATGGTGGAAAGGGGCGGGGGGAGGGCGCCCATAAAGCTAAAAGTAGACAACAATGTTGGATCATAAGAGGGGGAACCAGTGGTATAGAATGGGCTGTTGAAAGGCGAAGACCCCCTCAGTGGGCCATGGGGGCGCCGTTTGAGAACGCACCAATTATGCACCATGGGGGGAGCCAGAGGTAAAGAGCGGGTCTAACAAGCAGGGGGCGCCCACAGTGAAGCGTGGGGGCCCCAGTGGAGTGCAAAGAAGACACCAATGATGCCCATGGGAGTGTCAGTGATACATGCAGGGTTTCAACAGATGGGGCGCTCACAGTGACGCGTGGGGGCACCGTTGGAGCAAGAACGAGATATCAATGCTGTACCATGGAGGCGCCAGTAGTATAGAGCGGATTTTAAGAAGATGGGGGCGCCCGTAGTGAAGAGTGGGGCGCCGGTAGTACATAGCGGGATGTCAAGAGATGGAAGAGCCCACGATGTGGCTTGGGGCGTTGATGGAGTGAAACAAAGACATCAATGATGCATCATGGGGGGGCGCCAGTGATACAGGACTGGTTGTCAAGATGTATTTGTATGCAGCATCATTACCACGGGGCACCAGTATTTCCGTTAGGCATGCAAACGTGGAGCAAATGGAGGCGGGCCCCGGGGGGCGCCATAGTGTCGAGGGGGCGCCTTACCAGCGAGGGGGGCCGCGGCCCCCGCGGCCCCCTTGGATCCGCCCCTGGTGGGGGAGGGGGTGTCAAGTGGCCCCTTGCCTCCTGGATCTGTCTGTGTATCGAGGTTTTTAGCGGCGTAAGGACCCGGCTCCCTGGGAACTCCCAGGAAAAAAGCTAGCTTTTTTGTTTTCTCGGCGGCTGCTGGAGTTCCTATTTGGTAGACGTTATCTGTCGCACAGAATATTTGCACTAGCCAAGTTCTGTCGCAATCCCTGCTTGGCGAATTGGCGGGTTTTTCCACCCCTGATTAGAATACTTATCTACCAATCACAAAATAGTATGCTACCACTGTTGTGCTGTTACTGTTTTTCCAGCAGCACCACAGCAGGTTTTCAACCTGTAAATCTCAGATTGGTTCTAAGATTTGTTCTCAGGGAGAGGCTATAGTCATGTGACATAGACTCAATGCTGCTCAGTGATTGGTGTTGACAGACGGAATGAGACCACAGCTATAATAGTGGGTCAAAATGAATAGTTATCAATTAAGCATATAATCTGCTTTCTGGCAACTTCGTGAAACTAATAAATGCAGAACCGAAACATTAAATGCATTGCCCGTATTTGATAGGACTAGTGCCTGACTACCTAACTCACTACACTCACTACACAAAAACTCAATAAGCATTCGTGGCCAGCAACGATGGATGGCAAAAAATAAAATTGTTTCATTAACTTTTCACTCATATATTTTTTTACCTTGAAGAAAATCTCAATTGACCACATCGAAGGCTCTAAATATTTTACGTACAGATGACCCACGATATTGATATGTTGATCACGAGACCGGAGCGGCGACAATCTCTTCGTCCGTAAAACCACCAAAAACTTTCGTCATGCCTCAAAATAGGCTCTTCTGGATCGCGCTACCCGTATCTTTTTATTGTATCATTGTCGCTGCAATGCAATCATGCAATAAGGAACAATTATTAATTATAATCTTGAGGGTGATCGGGCCTGGCCGCAGCGCTAATAAGTATTATAGAATTTGTATTCATATCTCCGTGTTTGCCGCGGCCTTTGAAATGGTAGATATCGATAACTCAGCGAAAGCCGTAATGACATCACATTGATGTAAGATAATCCCACGTGACCAGATCCTATAAAGACTGGGCTTCTAATTGGTTGATGGTATTTCTTTAAAGTCCTATATTTCTTATTCAGAAGCGTTTTAGAAAGTTATTTTTATAAAATAATTTTTTATATCTCAGGTTTAGCTACTGAACTGCTTTGATTGAAATTTTTTACATTCTTTGATATAAAAATTGAAGGCTGTAGCCCGGATTACGCCATTTTATCGATACCATAAGCACTCGGTAAAGTCGTCTATAAATGTTGACTTTGAGGCCGGTTTTGAGGCATTTTGAGCCTGAATTTGCAAAAATGAAAATATGACTTCTGAAACAACTTTTTGCAACCTTTTGATCTAGCCAATAAAAATGTTTGCGACAATGTCCCTTTAAATGCAATTCTAGAAAAAATGAGCATTTTGACTGGAGCCAAAATAAGAAGACCTTCAAGTCTAGAACTTGAAAAACTCATACTACAAAAAGGGGACACACCCCAAAATAAAAAAATTCTCTTCTCTGCTTCTACTTTACAACTCCTTAATCCTCCCTTGTCTAAGTTACAATGCCTGTATATGGGGAACCAACTTTGAAACCAATCTGAGTAAAGTTATTAACCTCCAAAAGCGCATTATCCGATTGATTGACTCAGCTGAACCTCGAGCCACCTCCAGTCTCATATTTAAGAGGCTTAATCTGCTTAAATTTCTTGACATTGTCAATCAAGAGAAAATTATGATATTACATAGCTTCATTCATGGGAAATTGCCCACTGTGTTCTCAAACTTATTTCATCTGCACACATCTACTAGATTTACTCGTAGGGTTGTGCATTTTCAAGAGACTGCAGCTGAAACCGTGTACAGATCTTTTGCTCTTCCACTGAACTGCTCAAGACTTTGGAATGATACTATAGCCACCCAAATCCCTGATTTGGAAGATATCCCATTCTCTAAAAGCTTTTTCAAAAAGGTCACTAAGAGATTACTTACAAGCAACTACTAGACTCTCATTTCAGACTCTCATTTGACAACTGTCGCTAACTTCTAACTTTATTACTAAAGGTTTAACAGGATAAACTAACCTCAGATTATAGCTGGCTGCATACCTTATTTCAATTTCATGACTGTTGATAACCTGTGCCACTATATTTAGTCCTTTATTGCGAAATATAAGGCAAGGAGCTTAGACAAGGTCACTTACTCCTTTCCTGCTCCTTGTCCCATCTCTAATTACTTCCAAATCATATCCGCATGATGTCTTTGTCTCCTCTCCTCTCACTTGCTCTCCCTCTCCTTTTCCGTTCTCTCCTGCTGCTTTCTCTCTCTCTCTCTCTCTCTCTCTCTCTCTCTCTATCTCTCTCTCTCTCTCTCTTTCATTCGTTTTGTTATTTTTCTCTATTTCTAAAATATTTGGGCCCACATATGTTGTGTTAGATAAAAGTTGTTCCTATAGAGTGTTTTGAAATGTTTAGGTGCTCCTCTCCGCACCTCATATAAAGTACCTCCTGTAAAAGCCACCTGGAAGTTGCTGCTGATGATGACGCTGTGTAAAATGTCTGCATGGTGTGTTGAAATGCTTAGGTGTTCTCTCTACATCTCATGTCATGTGCTCTTGTGGAGATCGCCTAGAAATGGGGCGCTAACGACGACAGCTGTGAAATAGGTCGCATGCCCATCGAGGCCACCTGCTCTGACTCCAAAAGTCCTGGCAATGATTTTCCATTACTCTGGATCCAGTGTTTCACATTGCTTCCATGTACGTTGCATTACCAAATGACTCGAGTCACATCAATTCTACTAGCACTGTCCATATTAGCATTCTATACACAGCCATGAAGACACCACAGTGCTATTTTACGATATAAGTTTAAATGTTGAAGTGATCCTGCCCACATCTAAAATGCTCATTAAAGACAACCCGAAAGTGGGTCGCCATGGTCAATATCTATGAAATATTTGGCAACCTGATCTGATTCTTGACAGGACAGTACGGTTTCGTCTGAGGCAACATACTCTTACAGCAAAAATGCTGAGGATGACATTAGGTTGGAGTGCCATTTGCATAGTGCTTGCATTGCTCCCATATGCACTGAACTGTTAAGTGGTTCGAGCTGCAACAAGTCCATCCGCACACCATCTCCATCAGTTCATGCTAGCATACTATTCCATGACAATTAGATTTCTCTCCACATCAAGTGTAGAGTGCTTCCTGTCTAGGGCATCTGGAGGTGTCACCAACGACGTCAGCTGTAGAATATGTCTTTAGGGTGTGTTGAAATGCTTGGCTGGTCCTCTTCACGTCTCATGTTAATTGCTTATGTAAATGCGAGTCGCACCAAATAACATTCTATACACGGCAGTATAGACATTGTGTATGACTGTAGAGTATGTCAAATGCTTAGGTGCTTTTCTCCACATCTCATGTAAGTGCTTCCTGTAAAGCCCACCTGGAAGTGGGGTGGATGTGGGCCACGACGAGAGCTATGGAATATGTTACATGACGTTTAGATGCCACATGATCAAACTGAAACATTCCTGAGGATGATTACCCACTAGTTTGAGGCCAGTATTTGCATTACTTCTATATACACTGCACTATCAAGCAGCCCTAGCCGAAACAAGTCCACTAGTGATGTCCAATGTGCAGACAGGACTATAATTCAAGGGATAGTAACAGTTCTCATATTCTCAGCTCCAGCCGTTCATGTCATCACTTCAGGAGCGCCTCTGATGCCGCTCTCACTCTGCACTGTGATGGGGGCGCCCACCGGCGACGACTGGAGTCACCTGACTGCCTCCGCCCGGCCCTCTTTGGACGTTCGGTCAGCTCACCTACACGAACTACCGACCTACAGCATCGCGCTGGCACCGCGGCCGCGATGTCAACAAGTCGACCAGTGATGTCCAATGTGCAGCCAGGACTAAAGTTCAAGGAGTAGTATCAGCTCTCACACTCTCACCTCCAGCTTGCCATGTTTGTTGCTTCATGAGCTGTCTCTGCTGCCGCCCTCACCAAACGTTATACTGAGGGCAGCCACCAGCGGCGACTGGAGACACCTGACTGCCTCCGCCCACCTCTCAGTGAACTCATCTACATGAATGTACCGACCTACAGTAACGCACCGGCGCCGCGGCCGCGGCGTCCGCGATGTACTCCGGCTCTGTCAAATGTGTTGTCAGGACTGCAATTATAAAGGATTAGAAGCTCATATTCTAGCTCCATCCGTGCATGTCGTGTGCATCAGGATTTGTCTCCTCTATCGCCCTCACTCGGCACATGCTGAGTGGAGCCTCCGGTGACGACTGAGACACCTGGCTGCCTCCGCCCGGCCCTCTTCAGATGCTCTCAGACAACCTACATAAATGTGCCTACTTACAGCAACATGCCACCCCGCCCCCCGTCTGGCGACATCGGAGGCAGTGAGAGCGCGTTTCGCCGGCGTCACCTCGTGACTGGGGCGCATCGCTCCGCGTTGCAGCGGCGGCTGTGATACGAGATGGGGGGACATCCGCCGACTGAGCTTGGCCATGCTGCACCAGCTGTTGGACGCTGAACAACCCCACCCAGGAGTTCGAGCGACTGGTGCGAGGGTTAACACGCGCATTGACGGGGGGCGGGTACCCGTCCCCCCTCGGGTTTTTCAGAGCTAGTAGAAAAACGGCGGCGCGTAGCGCCGCCGTACTTGGCATACCTTTTCCCTTATCATTTTTACAACTTCTGTGAAAATTGTAAGGTTAGGTCATCTCAGGTCAGCTCACCAGTACAGGTCAAGTGACCCGACCTCAAAAAAAGTTTAAGATAGCATAAGTCGGAGCAGGGTGAACTTATCCTACTGAAACTCATATCACATAATGGCCCCACCGAGTTCTCTAAAATATTTTCCGGAATTTTTGATATCAATGACCTAAGGTCAGGTACGAGGCATGACCTCTCCGTTGGAAATACATGGGAAAATGGTTTTTACGGAATAACTCAGTAACGGATGGTGATAGAGCATCTATTTTAGCTGCATTAGACTCGCCTGGGCTTTGCAGTTTTAATGATATGCATTTTATATAATTTGACCCTGACCTGACCTCAGGTCAGGTCAAATCCTTGATTTGACCTAGCAATGTCAAATTATATATCATTCGATTCGGCTTGCTGAGAGAATTCATAAAGTTCAAGTCGTTTTGCTCTATCTTTACTTGTTCAGATGTAATGTCCGAAAAAACTGAATTTACATGTTATCCCTATGACGGCATGTTTTGACCTCTGTGACCTTAAATGTGACCTGAAAAAAATGGTTCAAATGCTTTCGATGGAGAAGTGGATGGGCAGCCCAACGCCGTTTACCGTTTTTCGCTACCTACCGTGGTTCTCGAGATCTTAGGGGGGCGGTTACCCGCTCAGACCCCCGTCAATGCGCGTGTTAACGGCTGCGACGGCTCTGCTGACTAGGCGGATCAGTGCAGCCGGACCAACCGACACCAGATGATCTCCGTGTCCGAGCAACTCTCAGCGGCTCCGACTCCAGCCTGGGGGTCGGGGACGTAATTTGGAGAAACTCTAAACCTTTTGGTGTGTCCGCGACGCTTTTCATAATGTTTATGGACTGCAACCAGTTGTTTTGCGGGCTCGTTTTGTCTTCCGCGCGTTTCTTTTTTGTTCTCTTCTGTTTGCAGCTTTTTGTTTTTTGTTCTGTTCGTTGGTCTGATTCGATTAGTGTCTTATTCTTGATCTCGCCGAACACTTCTTCATCCTGCTTACTTGCGGAGATATGTCTTCTCCTTGTTTTCGTTTTGTTTTGTTTTGTATTTGTATTGGCTTCGGTTTGTTCCTCCTTAATTTCGCTCAGTAATGGTTTCGTTAGACTAAACAACTCAACATATGTTGGTTCACTACTTATCTACTGTACTTACCTATTAATAATTTAACTACGTTGATTTGTATTTGTTCACTTGTCTTCTAAGCCACCGGTCCCGGGTTCAAGTCCCGGCGGAGCCTCTGAATAAGTCGATCTGATCCCCAAAATCCCTTCCAACAGGGTGAGAGTTGGCGACGCCGTATGACCCTGGCAGTTGGTGCGTCGTTAAACCGCAACAATTATATTTTTATTTGTTCATGTCTGTTTTGTTTGCGCTCAACTTTCACCTGCTTGCAATTGTGTTTTGGCATTATGTTTTCTCCTCAGTTCGTTTGTTCTGTTTCGTTTGTTTTTGTATCGGCTCTTCTCGTTTTAGTAATCCAACTACGTGCTCGCCTGCTTCCTTTTGTTCGATGCTGTATATCTATGTCTTCCTTTTGTTGCTCCTTATTGCTTTGCTCTGCTCATGTCTTCTTTTGCTGTTCTGTTCCCTATCATCATGGAAAATGAAATAAAAAAGATGATGATGATGATAGTGAAATTTTTGGGGTTTAAGAACGCACCAACAGCTGAGGTCATATGACATCGGAGGGGAAAAGGCAATGAGCTAAGCTTCAGCTAGGGCAGGGAACCAGAACCTGCCTCTTGGTACGCTGGAACCCACGACACCATGGCTGACAGCTGCTGGCGATGTCTGAGGCGGCTGCAGCCATACCCGCGACGCTGACTCTCACCGAGTATTTCCGAGGCATCCATCCTCTCTATTGTCTACCATCCTCTCTATTGTCCATGAAAGGTTCCAACTTTCAGCGTGACGCTCAGAATCCTCTCCATGGCTTCGTCACTGAGGCTCATGGCGAGCGGAGGATCGGTGATGGGCGTTCTATCCCAGTCGAAAAGCTCTGGGAAGGCAGTTACGTAGATTTTAACACCCAGGAGCACTTACCAGCCGAACTTTCACCTGGGGTTGCTACCGGCGCCTCTGGATAGCCAGCGAGACCCGATCGCGCAGCTGGGGCTCCCAATCCGAGGCCATCGCTAGCAAAACCGTCTCGGGGAGGCACCGATAGGCATTGTGCCGCGGTTTTCATCGTTAATTTGCCATAGCAGTTTCTACGAAACTGTTCATGCTGCCAAAGTTGGACGTCTCTGGCGAGCCGGTAGAGCAGCAGCTAGACAGAGCTTAGGCTCGCTGGTGGGCGGGTCAGTATTATCAAGCCTGGCGAATGCCCGCTCCGCCGGCCGCTCATTCTCGTTCAGTACCGTCCTCCGGCACGCTGCTGCTACAAGTCTCAACGTTTCGTTTTAGTCAACACCGCCCAAGAACATCCATCGAGATCCTCTCTGGTCCTTGAGGAATCTGTCCTCGGCTACCGGCACGCAGTTATCGCCAATGCAGCTGCAGCGGCTCAGGCATCTGCACTTTCCCAGGGCGATGAAGCCGCCAGCCGTTTTGTGTTCCTGTCCCATCCATTGCAAAATTTCTTTGGAACTGTCTTCGTGGCTTAAAACTGTTTATAGCACTTATTGAGTTAATGTGAGGGATATGAATTGCATTTAGTCGATGGCAAGGCACGCATTAGTCGATTAGCAGGTATAGCAAGGGTCTTCTGCAATAGCTTAGCCTGCCGGAGCCTTCACATGACACCAAGCGTGGATTCATTGCTATGTGAACGCAAGTCATGATGCGTTATATCTATTCACAATCAATGCTTATAAAAGGTCAATAATAAATCCAAACATATCCGAGTGCATGCCCTGTGGCAAAGCTGATATACAGAGATCAAGTTTGGCAGTCTATAAGAACGAAAGGACAGCAGACATTTCTTCTCCGGTGTATTGAAGCACCCGTCAACCGTGCCAGTGCTGTATCAGTGACTGAAGCTCTGGTCATCACGATGAATATACTGCTATCTAAGCATTTCGATGTTTGAAGATCAGCCTTCGGATCTTCCGAATTGTTCATTTTTTCTTTTAGAGTGGGTTTGAATAAAATTGGGATGAGTTAGGATTTAATCCTCCATGTTTATTATTCGGGAAAGCAGCATTGGTCGCCGCACTGGTACCTAACGGGGAAGTCGTGGTTCCGTTCTGGAGCTATGATCAGCCAAAGGAGGTAGCTCACAATATAAAGACCATACCTAAAGGGAAGGTGCAGTATGATTTTCAGCAGCTTTCTAGAACTAGTGGATGCTGTTAGACTCACTAATTGCTATTTGTATCCATCAGTAATTAATCTAGAGCCAGACGAGTACGGTTGAGCCCATAGTTTGCGATACAGTCACGGGGCGGCGCTAGTGTGCTAATGCCGAGAGATACCCCAATTTTGTCCGGCTTCGAGCAGGCTGGAGTTTAAACTTAAGAAAAATGAATGGCGCGGCATTGTTCCTAGACGTGAGGGGCATGATAAAGTCATAGGGGCACCATGTTCTGCGATGGATGACACAGCCTATTGCACATGCAACATCAGCAGTCATAAACGGAGGAGGATACAATTGTTCAGGCTTTAGATTAGTTTTTATATAGAGTGAGTAAGCTTCAGTACTAAAATGAACAACGACAATTTCACATGGAACGACTGGTAAGTGGAAAATTCAGCCGCCTTTAATATGATCATATATCACTATATCACGTGAAAGATTACCATCAACAGGGACGTCACTAGGTAATTTTTTCCGGGGAGGGGATACGGACCTCGGACTGGTGATTACCTGGCGGTGGGGGGGGGTTGAAGGCGACGTTTGAGCACATTCTTTGCTTTTGAAAATGCTGTTGATGCACTTCACTGTCAGTTAGAATCAGAAGCGGTTAGGTAGGACCGCGAAGATGACAATGATAAAATGCTGAACACTTAAATTGAATCCCAATTTTTGGAAGACGTCCTCCCTGGTTTTCCAGCGGCAGAAACACGTCCCTAGTCCGCCCCCTCGGCTTCTCGGCTACTCGCTAAAACTCTGGGGGTGAGTTAGGTACACGCTACAAAATAGCTTATAACGCGCCCCAGTAGAAGAAAAAGGCTAGAGGCACGCGAACGACGGATTTACTCGCGGGCATTACATGATAGGTGTGGGTGCGCAAAGGGGTTACCCGCAGTGCGCATATAAAAAACTGTGGCTGCGAGTTAGTTGCACGGCGTGAACGAGTTTTTTTCACTCGTCGGCAGAGTGCTAAAAACGTCTGCGGGCCGAAAGCACGCCAATGACGGGTTTACTCCAAGGCGTAGGGTAAGAAAGCTTTGTGTGCAAACCAGACCGTGTCGTGAAGCAGCAATATTGAGTTGGTCGGTCACACGGTTCGGTGACTCACCCGTTGTAAGCTCCGTGAATAATCGGCAACATGATTATAATCTACAAGATAATGACAAACCGCACGAGAGTGTCAAAAGAGCTACTGTTTAAGGAGGCGCAAGTGACCAATACACGAGGCAATCAGTTCAAGGCACCCATCATCGTGCAAATACCCGCGCTGGGTGGAACCACCTGGATTACAGGGCATTGGCAGACTGGAACAGTCTTCCATCCTGCGTTATCGATTGCGAAACGGTGAACCACTTCAAGAACAGCCCGGATGAGCACTGGGCAAGGATACAGTATGATTCTCTAAACTCGTGCTATATTGTCACTTAGAGTATGCATTAGGGTGCCACTTGAATGGGGCGTTTTTCAATTTTTGGGAATTTGTATCTGGAGGGGCGGTTTTCTGGTGCTATTCCATCTAAAAACATTTTGTGTAAAATATCTTCGAAATAAAACAATATTTAGAACTGCCTCAACGAGGTCACAGTTTGTTCGTTTAGTCGAGAAGTACTTTTGGAGACCGCTAATACCCTGTTTCAGTGTCTTCACTGTCCCCACGCTAAAACTCACCAGTTCGTTTCTCTCGTTATTTTATTTGCCTTTCGGCAATATTTCAATCCCCTTCCGGAAACCATATTTCTGCTTCTCATGTTACCGGGCAGTGTCCAGAGGACGAACAGTCGTGTTCCAGTCGTGAGGCGGTCACTGCCGTTGGTTAAATGGCATGTGATGGTGTCACTGGTGTACAGAGGACTAAAGTGAGATACATGATGTAGACGGGTTGCTGTATCCTAGCATTCATACAGCAGAAAAGGCACGTAATTTTGAGGAAAAATGGGCTGTGCGGATTTCGTCAACAATAAAAGTGCAGTGTTTTGTTCTATTTCCAATGAGATTTGAACGCGAGTGATGACTTCAGCAACGAGTTGTAGGACAGCAGTCTATCTAGTGGGCACCGTGGACCATAGCATCACAGGAAGCATGCTGACTACGGGAAAGCAGGCACTTCAGTACTTTTTCCACCTTCATATTGACATCAAGAAGTCGATCCAGGAAGCAGGTTCTGAGGCAGTGACAGCAGTCAAGGAATTCTGGGAGCGGTCCCGTATTCCTACGTAGAAAGACCAACGTGCAAAGGATAAGGTCCTCCGAATGTACAAGAAGTGGCGAGCTCTGAACAAGAATTCAAAGCGGCGCACTCAGACGCAGATAAAAATGAGGCCGAGTTCCTCTCGTCACTTGACCACCTCTTCGACATCGCGCACGAACAGGCTATGTCGATGATTGTAATCGAAGAGGACAGGGAGTTCCTGTCAGGACAAAGGGCCAAGGAGCGGCGCGGTCGCATCTCCTCCACACGTGACATGACCCTGCACACTGAGGAGGAGCGTGCGAGAAGACGGGAAGCGGAAAGGACACGCCGGCAAAATGATGAGAGAGCAAAAGAGAGAGCCGAGAAGAACTCGCCGAACTGGCATCGAGCTCCAGCTCAGGTGCAAGCAGCCCCAGTCAGTCACCGGCGCGACGTCGCGGCAGAGAAAAAGATAATGAGCTCTCTCTCCCGTGCCAGTCCACTTCGAATGCAGAAGCATCTACGATTGCTATACCACCCAAGCGATTTCGCCCTTCGAAAACGATTATCACCCCTGATCTCTCCGCAGCGATGGATCGGACAAAGCTTACCGACCGACAAGGTGTTTATTTGCTGTCGTCGGCTGCGAGGTGCTTGAGTCATGACCCTGGCCATCTGGTCTTGAACCGGGAATCTTCCCGCCGCGACAGGGCAAAGTTCCGTGCTATAGCAGCAACGGAAATAAGGGCAGCCTTCCACCCTACCGTACCGCTGACCGTTCACTGGGACGGAAAGATCGTACCAGCGCACAGTGGGCCCGCCGACCCTCAAAAGCGCTTATTATTCGGATTTTGTAAGTTCAAAAATATTGCTGTTTTATGGGTGTCATCAGTGCGAAATTGAATGTAGAACACGATGGCATTCTTACTTTGTCTAAACGACTACACAACTCTGTGCAGAAACAGTCTGAATACGAGGTATCTACCGAAAGCGTTTCGGAGCGCACTAATCGCCTGAATTTCCTTATTTGTTCACAAGTGTTTTTCAACGTTTCAAAGGCTTAGAAATTAGTTTTATGGCTTTTGTTTCTAGGAACGGAGTGTTCCAAATATGTTAGTACATGTTTTAACGTCATTTCGTGTATTAGTCAGGTATGGGGAGAAAATTTACCAAGTAATGTTACTGACGGAGATAGATTTGATCAAACTATATTTGAATTAGAGTTTTAAAAAATACATCACCTTGTGCCGCAGTGAAACTTGGTCCACAAAGTAGCTGAATGTGTTTACTTTCATGCCTTATAAGTACTTTTTGCCCGATTTTGCCCGAATTCGTATTATGAGCATATTTTTTGTTCAATGCAATGCATGGGTGCGGTCATAGTATTACACTGTTGCAAGCCAAGTGGTAGAAATTGTTCATTTTTAAGGCAAGTGTCGGCAAGTTTTCCCTTTAGAATTCGTCTCGAGTCCCGGTTAGCACAATTCTGAGCTATTTCGTAGACCTGCAAGTTAAGCGATGTTTTCCAGGTCACATTGGGTCAAATGCTTTATATGGAAAATATGGGTATTGTCTAAACGCCGCTCGGGGCTTAAGATACTGTGCAGCTTGGCCTGGGCTTGCCACTCGCTTTACACTAAATGCATCAGATGATTACGTCGCTTCGCACGAGACCTGATCACGAGAGCTCACATTTGAGATGAGACGAAACATAAGACGGTCGTTTCCTTGAGTCAGAAGTGGTCTGGTACAGAGGAACAATGGGCCCCTGACTCAGTTGGAGAGGTGCCTTGCTCTAGCAAACTGTGGTTTTGTAGTGGGAAAAATGATCTCACAAAGGGATGTGTTTAACTTTGCGCGTGGCAATATTGGTATTAACAGAGTGGCAGCGGATGACGAAGTGTCATATGTTAAGGACACATTACAGGGCGGATTCAGTGAGCATAAAAGAGACACGTGCGGTCGGAAATTACAATTTTTATTGCAAGGCTGAAGCAGAAATGGCAAGCAAGTCACAGGACCCTAAACCGCTTCTTGGAGAAAGCGGAACAGTGGCTGAATAAGTTTTCCATCGCAGCAGATTCACCGAGGGTATTGGAGTCTGTTGACCTTGACCAGCCATCTACAAGCCGGGGCCCTTGTCGGCCTGTGGGTTTATGTGGAACACTTTCTGGAAGCTCCAAACGTCGTCGAACCTCCGCTTTCAAGGCTGGTTACTCCTCTGCAGAGCTTTTGAATGTCACACGCTCCAAAGCGCAAGGGCCTTTCTGGTTTTCTCAAAGACGTGACCGTGACTCCCACAAAATCTACTAAGGTAAGAAAAATGCTAAGAAAACCAGCAAATACCCAATACGACACACAGACGAAAAAGCACTTGCTGTGTTCATTGAAGGGCAGCATACAAAGCAAACCTGGCAGTTTACCAGAGAGTCGGCCAAGAGTCAAAATCAGGGGCGTAGCCAGGATTTCGCTCAGGGGGGGCGGCGCCCCGAAAAAGGCTATTGCGACAGCGCCAAAGGAGCCCTGATGGGTAAAAAGGGTTCTGCTTGTTACAGAATAGAGTGCTGAAGAGGGCTTAAGAGGGCCCTGCCTGGTATGAAATTTCAAATTTGGCCACAGAGCATTGTGCGGGCGAGCCGTGCTTCGCGCGACCCGTGTCCTCAGGGGGCCCTCAGGGGGGGAGGTGGCTGTCCCTGCCCCCCTTGGCTACGCCCATGGTCAGAATTTCAGAATGCCGACATATATCCTCCATACAACGACATCTCGAAGACAAAGGAAAATTGTTATCCGGAGGGGTATGTTACTATGCATATTATCCTAGTAATATTATGCCAATAACTGGGCATTGGCTGCAGATACAGCAATAACAACCTCGAAAACTGCTCGGGGGCATCTAAAAACCCTAGATATTAAATATTGTTGATGTAGCCTCGATAGTTCGCCGGTAAATAATTTCAAGCGCTTTTGAGCGCCCGCCGGCCCACTGTGCAGCGGCTAACGGAGGCCCTTCTGAAGATCGCTTACCAATTCTGGTGTCTGAGGAGAACGTCAACAAGCTTCTGGCTGTACTCAGCCTTCCCGACGGCACCGGCCACGCCATAGCGGAAGCCGTTCTCTCTGCTCTCGAGGATTGGAACATCAAGGGACGGATCTGTGCCCTTTCTTTTGACACCACCGCCTCAAACACAGGACTCTCAGGAGGAGCTTGCTCTATCATCGAGCACAAACTCGAAAAGACAGTGCTTCATTTGGCTTGCCGCCAACACATCCACGAACTGGTGTGCGGAAAGGCATTCATGGTGTGTCTCGGTCCCTCTACTCAATCGATCACACCAAAGCGAAGCCCTTCGAGGATGGAACCATGGCGCAGCAGCTGAAGGACGCTCGTGACAACCTGCTGATCGAGTTCTACCACCTTCTCGACGCCAAACATCCACGTGACGACTACAGAGAGCTTCTGGAGCTCTCTGTAATTGTGCTTGTTGGCCCGAACAAGAGGGGTGCCCGGTTCGCGCGTCCCGGCACTTTCAATCGCGCACGCTGGATGGCAAAGGTTATATATGCCTTCAAACTGCTCCTGCTCCAAGAACAATTTCCGATGTCGCCAGAAGAAGCTTCTGGAATCCGGCGATTCACCATCTTCGCCGTGTCCATCTACGTGACGGCCTGGTACAAAGCGCCGCTTCCGGCAACGGCCCCAGCCGCCGACCTCGCGCTGCTCAAGGCCCAGGTCTATTAACCCGATCCAGCGATGGCTAAGGCGACAGCGACAGTATTCGCCAGGCACCTGTGGTACTTAAGCGAGCGCCTAGTGTCGACCTGGCGACAAAGCGGGAGATGATTAAAGCGATGGAAAAATAAGAAGAATTGGATGATCCTCCACGGCGTATCGATGTGAACCTGTTCACCGCCTCAATCGGCATCAATTCACTGTCCAAGCTCACAACGACTACGTCCAACGAATTTCTCGAGGTTCTGGACATCAGCACTTCCTTCCTACTCAAGGATCCGGAGGAGTGACGGACGGACCCAGCCTTCATTGCTGCCTCCCGCCGAGTCCAAGGTATTCAAGTTGTCAACGACTTCGCGGAGCGCGGTGTGGCACTGATGCAGTCGTTCAACTTGGCCTTTACCAAGAGTGAAGATCAAAAACAGTTTCTCTTACAAGTGGTTGAGAAACACTGCTGTGACTTCCCAGCTGCCCGCAAATCCAAATCTGCAATGTAGGCAGCAATGAGAGGGAGATGAGCGTCTGTCGCGTGCTTTATCTGTGAGTTGGTCTTTCCGAGTTTTTCCTCGTATATCACACGACAAATCACTGTAAAATGATTTAGTTATATATTTGGTAACTGTAACAAGCGCCCGAAGGGAAACAAAGTTAAATTCAATAAACGTTGAAGAAAATTGCCAGGGACGAGATAAGGACCTGCGTACGCCACGGTATTGTAAATCACACTGGACTCCCGCGCGTCGCTCACACTGGCTGTGTGTCGGACTGCGGCGCGTCTCATTGGTCGAGGGCCCGGATCGGCGGCGGCCGTGCCGGGGCCGTGCGCGCGGCAGGCCTGCGTGAGGAGCGCGCACCACAGTGCCTCCCCCTTAGACCGGCGCAGGATAAGCCGGCGATGAACATATCACCAGGTCTGGTGGATGAATCCAGACGTGCGCCCGGAGAACGATGGTCCACGAGGACAACAAGCAATCGATCCTATGTAGCCTATGTTGATCGTAGCGGTTGCGCGGGAAAGCAGATATATACAGGCAGTGGCAAAACAATGGAACGCTGGGAACGGCGAATGCGGACAGTGCGAGCAGATGCATCATGACAAAAACGGAAAACAAACACAAGCATGACAGCATGGACAATACACAACCAGTATTAACTCAGGGCTCGATAAAATGTACACGGTAACGGTTGGGGGGCGGACCTGCCGGCCCCAGCGCGTGCAGAGGATGGGCGGCAGCGGTGGCGCTACCGGCGCGGCAGGTGGCACAGCGGGCGGCGGACCCAGCGGCAGCAGTGGCTGGGGTCCCTGCAGCGAGAGCGGCGGCAGTGATGGGCCTGTTGGAGAAGCCAGACTGGGGGGTGGGGCTGGGTTCCAGATGAGCCGGTTTGACACGGTCGATGGACACCGTGTCGGCCCTGTCACACGGTCGATGGTGATGGTCTTCTCCGTGGGCCGCAGAACTTTGAAGGGGCCGTCGTACGGGGAGTCCAGTGGCCGCCTGGTGGCGTCCCGGCGCACAAAGACGTGACTGGCCGTGTCCAGCGCGGCTGGCAGGTGGGTGGTACCCTGCGTCTGCCGTGGTATTGTGGGACGCAGGCGGCACATGTCGGCACGGAGTGTGGCTGCATAGGAGGCCGGGTCTGGCGACGGCGCACCTTGCTGGGGAGTGCAGAACTCTCCCGGCAGACGCAGCGTGGTGCCATACACCAGCTCAGCTGCGCTGCAGGTGAGGTTGTTCTTCAATGCGGAGCGCACTCCCAGCAGGACGAGGGGCAACACGTCCGTCCATCTGGTGTTGCCGGCGGCCCGCAGGGCTGATTTGAGCTGCCGGTGGAGCCGTTCAACCATCCCATTCGACATCGGATGGTAGCTGGTAGTACGCTGGCGATGGCAGCCCAGGAGCTGTAACAGCTCCGACCACAGGTGCGACTCAAACTGCGAGCCACGGTCGGTGATGACGGTCTCAGGCACTCCGAACCGCGCCACCCAGCCGTTTACAAACGCGCGCGCCACTGTTGCAGTCTGCATGTCTTTCATGGGAACCGCCTCACACCAGCGTGTAAAACGGTCAACGCACGTGAGAAGGTAGGCATGGCCGTCAGAGGGTGGTAGAGGGCCCACAATGTCTATGTGGACCTCCCGGAACCTGTCGTCCGGAGGTTTGAACCCGGCCACGGGTGCCTTTGTGTGTCGCTGGACTTTGGCCCGTTGACATCTAACGCACTGCGTCACCTACTGCTTCAGGTCTCGTTTCATGTTCGGCCACACGAACCGTTGGCTCCCCAGTTCCTGCGTGGCCTTGACACCAGGATGTGACAGCTCGTGCAGCAGCCGAAACACGTGCCGGCACAGAGGAGGCGGCACCCAGGGACGGGCGTGCCGGTGGACTCGTCCACCACCAGCGTGCACCCGTCGCTGAGGCGGACGTCGCGCAGCTGGAGGCCATGCTCTGCTTGGCGGAAGGCAGTGAGGGTGCTGTCCTCGTGCTGGGCGGCAGCCAGCTGGTTGAAGTCGCCCAGCGGTGGCTGCGGCAGCGAGAGCATGGCCACCGTGCGACACAGGGCGTCGGCTGCTGCGTTGTCACGTCCTGGCACGTGGTGGATGTCGGTGGTGAACTGGGCCACATATTCGAGCTGGCGGCTCTCGCGGGGGCGTGCCGGTCGGAGGTTGTTCCAACTGCATGGACGAGTGGTTTGTGGTCAGTGAAAATTATCACTGGGCGCCCCTCCACCGCGTGCCTGAACTTTCGCAGGGCTGCGTATGCTGCCAGCAGCTCACGGCCGAAGGTGCTGTAGCGGGCCTCTGCAGGCGTCAGCGACCGTGAGAAGAAGGACAGGGGCTGCCACGCCCCTGCTACGTGTTGCTGCAGCACGGCTCCGATCCCGGTGTTGGAGGCGTCCACCTGGAGGCTGAGCGGGGCTCCAGGCACCGGGTGTGCCAGCTGCGCCGCGTTGGCCAGCGTTGACTTGACGGCGGTGAACGCCTCCGTGGCCGCCTCTGTCCAGGTGACTGTAGCTGACTGGGCCTGCCGGCCGCCGGGGCCGTCACGCAGTAAGGCGTGGAGCGGCCGCATGAAGGCAGCAGCGTCGGGCAGGAAGCGGTGATAATAGGCCACCATGCCAAGAAAGCGGCGCAGCTGCCTCATGTTGTTTGGCCGCGGGAAGTCGCTGATGGCGGCCACCTTGTCAGGCAGCGGCGCGATTCCGTCAGCGGACACGTCGTGGCCCAGGAACCGGAGGTGAGGTGCGCCAAGCACGGATTTGCCTTTGTTGATGACCGGTCCGTACTCCTGAAGGCGCTGAAACACCTGTCGCAGGTGCTGATAGTGCAGCTCAGGAGACGGGCTGGCTACGAGAATATCGTCTAGGTACGAGAATGTACAAGGCAAATTTCTCAGCATCTCGTGCATGAAACGCTGAAAGGTCTGGGCCGCGTTTTTCAGGCCGAATGGTAGGCGGAGAGCCTCATAGGAGCCGAAAGGGGTAGTGATCGCCGTCTTGGGGATGTCAGATTCTTCCACTGGAATATGGTGGTAGGCCCGGACGAGGTCGAGCTTGCTGAAAATCTGACATCCGTGGAGATCGGCGCTGAAATCTTGCAGGTACGGAAGCGGGTACCTGTCCGGTACTGTGACCTTGTTCAGCGCGCGATAATCCCCACACGGCCACCATTCTCCCGGCGTAGCCTTTTCGACCAGGTGAAGCGGCGCAGCCCAGCTGCTGTTGGAGGGGCGCACAACACCCTGCCTTATCATGTTGTTAATTTCGCGCTGAGCGATACGCCTCTTATCCGGCGCGGGTCTCCGTGGTCGGGAGAAACACGGAGGACCGTGTGTCACGATATGGTGGGTGACACTGTGTGGCACGGCGGCTGCTGGGTCCCGTTCTTTCGTCACCTTCGGAAACTGCCGCCACATCTCCTCAAAGCCCCCACTGGCGACAGCGAGGCTGCGCAGCACCTGCGTTGATACCGAAGGGGGCGTGGCTTCGGCGGCGCACAACTGGCCTGAGGCAGCTTTCAGTGTCCGGCTGCCCATGTCCACGGCCAGCCGGTAGTGGCTGAGGAAGTCCGCATCGATAATTGGGCAGGTTAGTGAGGCCACCAGAAACCTCCGTGGGTAGCTCCGCCCCTCTAGCACCAGCGTGTAGTCGGCGTAACCTTGCGTTTTGATAACGCTGCCGTTGGCTGCCGTCAACGTGGGGGGCGAATTTTTGTTCACAGTGGTGCCACTGGGAACTCGGGCCGGCGGCAGCACGCTCACTTGAGCGCCAGTGTCCACCATCAAGTTCATTTCACCATCGCTGATGTGGAGCAGAGGCGCGAGCTGTGCGATGCCTGTGAGAGCTGCCGCGGGCTCTCTCAGGCTTGGGCGTTTCCCTCGCGCCAGGTGCAGGGAGACGTGCAGCGCCGCGCGTCTGCGCCGAACCGCCGGTGGTAGTAACAGAGACCGCTGCTTTCCGGCCGGTGTGGCTCCTGCTGTGGCTGCTGGCGGGGCGGCTGGCGCGGCCGGGAGCCGGACCGAGGACGGAAGTCCTGCCTCTGTGATGGGAACTGATCCCACCTGCGGTCCCCTTCCGCCCGGTCCAGACGGAATTCCAGCCGGTTGAAAGCCGCGGAAAGTGAGGCTACCATGCCTTGTAGTGTGGCAATGGCACCTGCCTCCCCAGTGGCGGTAGCAGCGGCGGTGGTTGGCAGTTCGTTGGCGGTGACGGTTTTCAAGTTGGTAGGACCTCTAATCGTATTTCGACGAAGAAACGTTGTTTCCTTAATTGTCGATTTATTTGCACCTGGCGTTGTGAACAGGTGATGCAACTTAGCCAAAGCTCCAACATTCTCTTGTCTGTACTTGACCTTACAAGTCCTTCATCACTCTACTGACATGCTATCTTCTGCGGCACTGTGGGCGTCTGCCTCACTATGAGCTGAGCTCATCAGTCCGTACTCACATCTGCTGATCAATGGCTGTCCTTGTACACACACAGGTATCTCTATCACTACACTCTCTCTCACTGTCTCTGCATGTCTCTCTAAAGTCTCTCAGCTGCTCTGGGCTGACTTGGCATAATACTGCCTAGTACTACGGTGCAACACTGCATCTCATGCTCTCTCCTGTATCTATCTCTGAGGGACGCTAGCTCAGCGCTCCTTATATACGCCGAGTCGGCAGGCTTGGTTACATACGCCGACCAATCACAACACAATACGTCATAGGCGACAGAGTATGGTTCGATGCACTGGTCTGGAGGCTGATGAAATGCTGATGCAATCCAAGGCCAGACAGTGGCGTGACACCAGCGTCAGATCTCGTGAGCCAATGAGCGTTCGATACGTCATAGGGCGTTGGCTGGGGTGCATCGTACGATGGACCCGTTGTCATGAACCGACAGGCTACTGCGCAATATCTGGCAGAGCTCTTTGTCTGAGTGCGACTGCACTTATAATGGGAGGGGGACGAGAAATGAATATGCATACTAGAGGACCATTAATTATCGCGTCATTTAGCAATTAAAGTGAAGTAGTTAATAAATTTTCGTTACATCACAGCGCGAGGTCCTTTGAATGAAATTTTGGATTGTCGTCTAAAATTTTCGTTCACCAGATCTGATTCTGTTTACAGGCATCTCAATATTTGAAGCATGATATATTTTACATTTAAACATTTAAACAATACGGTTACATGAGTGAGTTACACATCTGCACACTATAACATAGCATAACTAGTTGATTACGTAAAACATTCTTCTTCAACACCTTTCATAATCTACACATCAAAGTCCACATCTGATCCGGCAACTGCCATTGTTGAATCAAAACTGTCTACTGGGAAGTTCTGATTGATGTAGTACACTGCTTCAGGGGCAGCGTGGGGAGCAGCGACGTTGGCATCGGCAGCAGCGTTGGCGGTTGTTTCGGCAGCGGTGTTGGTTTCGTCAGCGGTGACCGTTTCGACAGCGGTGTGGTTTTGAGCAGCGGTGTGGTTTTGAGCAGCGGTGCTGTTGTTGGTTGTTGGGACACTGGTGCTGGTTAGTCCCCAACAGCCAGGTCGTATCCTTTGGGGCACGACTTCGTTTGCTGATTTCCAGTATTGTCTCGAGATGCGGACAGGTACGTAATCTTCAAGGATCCAACTGGCGCAGGCCATGGGATGTCCTGCCCACTTCACTAATAAGTGAACTTGTCCATCATTGTCGTGGTAATGGTCCACGGCAAACTGAATGGCTGGGATAGCTGGAGTGGTGGTCATGACTGCTTGTTGGATGACTGTTGACTGACTGATTGATGCTCATGGTTGAGTCTGAGCTTTTATTCCACTCGAAGACATGTCAGTGGGATTGCTGCTGACTGCATTTCCGCTGGCGTTGATGTTGATGCTGCTGAGCTCGGTGCTGGTATCGGGGAGGATTGGGAGCGGTTCGGACATGTTGACCTACGTCTGTGTTTTATGATCACCACGGCGGATGCTGAGGCTACTATGACTAACACAATGCCTATTGTTGTGCCAGCGATGGGTTTTAAATGGACGCTGAGACGGCTGGATTCCAGGCGCCTTAGCTGGGTACGGAGCTGACTTAACCGATAGGTATTATCGGGTACGACAGGAAGCGATTCAATAGCGAGAGATAGAGCTTCAGTATTGTTCTCCAAGTCACTGAGAATGCTATGCCACACATCATGGGCGTCAGCTATGTAACTGAATGCACCGGAAAAAGAGATCTCTGAGTCGAAGCGTCGAAAGGTAGGGAGCGTGAAGAATTTCGTCTGAGCTGAACAACCGAGTTCTAACTGCAAGTGATTTATGGTTTCAGTGAACATCCTTGTCTCTGTTCCATTTTTACATCCCGTGACAACTTCAAGAGGCTCGGATATTATAATCAACCATTCTCCATTTCCAACATACTGAGCTTTAGGCCTGATGGTTTCCTTACTTGATATTTCCTTATCACAATATCTTTGAATTTTCTCTGTATTTTTGGTGAGCAAGAACGGAAGACACTTGTCTGATTCCTGAACGATTTCAAGCGGCTTTTGCACTGGGTAGAACGGTAGGGTGCTTTTGATGAAGACATCCACAGAGTTCTTTTCCAAAATCATATACTTCAGGTTGTCATCTGAGAGAGCAATGTACGAGAAGTCTTCGGTTGTGAACTTTGCAAGATAGTTCTTTCCACTTCCAACTTTTGGTGATGGAAGGTTCAGAATCTCATAGATTTGAAATCTATCGCGAACATTTACCAGAGGGATGAAAATATTGACATAGAATCCAAACTCATTCCTGGAAACTGATGTATGACTGACCAAATAATATTTTTCGATCTCTTCGGGCTGAAACGGTAAAGCAACAGAATTTGGGAGGATGTGACGAATGTTCTCTAGCGTTTTCTGAAACTGAACAGGTTTTAGAAACGACCTTGACAGAATACCATGTTCTGCAAGACTAGAGTGGAGTTCCAAGTCAGACAGGTAACTTTTAAGATCCTGGAGAGATACTAACAGATCATGAAATGTCTTCCATTTCGTCTGAAATTTCCGTGTATGCCATCATGGCATTTGAGAGTACACGGGTAAGGTATCTTAATTTTTCATCAAGCGTCTTGGTGTAGTTCATAAGCTTATTCAAAGCTCTACGATTTGTTCTAACCTCTAGAGTGGTCTCATTCAAAATACTAACGTTTTCATCGATGCCGTGAATCAGACTTTTCTGATTAGCCTCCAGATATTGAACATGTTTCAGGATGTCTTTGACATCCGTATTGGTGGCGGTTCCAAACAGACTAGACATTATGTCACCAACGAATGGGAGCAGAGATCTTTTCGTTCGATGCTTGGTAGGGTTATCCAACAGATTGAAGAGTTCGTGCGTCCTTTGGATTTCACCATTAAGATAGGACTTCTCTTTGTTCAGGCGGTTGATCAAGAGATTCACGCGGTTGTTTTCAAGCTCATGTTTGTATGTTGCAATTTTCATGTGAAATTTCATATCAAACTGCTCGATTTGCTGGCTCATGAATTTGAGTGCATCCTTTAAGTTTGCCGTGTGGACTGGTACATGAATAGTCCAGTGATCATAAGAGGCATAAATCTGACCTTTGGGTACGAATAACACGTTCGACAGGGTTGTTTGGAGGGCAGTTAGGAGGAGACATATTAGTAACTGTTGAATTCTCATCCTGTAACACACAGAAAACACACATTTAAACACTTGAAACTTATTGTAACTTAAGCTAGAACATAACCTAATCATGGCCTTCTAACCATTTGTGGCATCATCTGATCGAATTTGACATCTTGTCAAATCACCATTATCCAATTAATGAATCCGTTTCATCCAGTATCTGATGATCCCGTCATGTTAAAGTACTCATTTCACTCTCAAGTGAAGAATCCGATTAATAACATCATTACATACTACTTCAACAACATGGCAGCCATATTTTCCATCTTTTGGCTGATATTTGCCATGTTCATGCTAAACATTTTGAACAGTTCCATCTTTTGTTCCGTATTCAGAGAGGAACCTGACGTTACCTCAGTTACATCACATTTGCTGCGTTTATTTACACTATCCTTAGCGGCATTTCTACACTGTACAGTATCTATATCTAAGGTATCTACATTTGTACTCTCAATGTCTGATATCTCTGAATCAGACGAGTCATCTGCAGCGATGACCTTATTTGGGGGATAATCATCTTCAGAATCTTCTGATTCTATGTCGCGGTCTCGCTTGACCGGCACATATGCAGTTGCATCTGGATTGAGATCCGAATCCAATGGTTCACAAACTCTTTTTGCATCCGGTATTGGAGATTCTAAACTACGTTTTGGCTCTCTTTCTCTCTCTTCTCGAATCTGTTTGGCTAATTTCGCCAAAGGAATATCATCCTCCTCGTCTGAGGCAGGGTTATGCATTCGTTTCGCCAACCTTGAAAGCGGAATATCATCCTCATCTTCAGAGGGTACATCAGGTTTTGATTGGCCAGAACTAGTATTGAATTGAGTGTCAGATAGCGCGGGTTCCGAAAATCTAACTGGCACAGGCGTTACATCCATATCATCATCATAAGATAATTTTGAACTACGAGGGGGCTGAATTCTGATTGGGATCTGAGACTTTGATTTCTCTTCATGCTTCTGATTGATATGGGTTGGTTCGTTCGAAATGTTACACCACGGCGTATTGGGGTCAGCACGTCTGAGATTTTGAGCGTTCACGGTTTTAGTACCACCTTCTAGCTGGTGTTTGATGACAAAAGTGACATCACTAAGCGCCTTTACTACACGGTAGTATGGCTTCCAATGTGAGGTTAATTTTGTTGTGGAGCCAGGGGCTGTGGATGGATCACGAAAGTATACCATGTCACCTACCTTGAATTTTACTGACTGTGCTTTTCGATCATAGTACAATTTACTCTTTTCATGTCCGAGGGATAAGTTATGCCGAACTTCGTGATATGCACGACTAAGATTTTCCAACATGGTGGGGACATAGTCCTCGCCTTGGTATCTATACTTGGGTGACAACAGTGTGTCCATGGGCAACACAGGGTCACGTCCATGCAAAACGTAGAAGGGGCTGTGTTTTGTTGTTTCGTTTTTGGCAGTACGATACGCCGAAAGAATTGAAGGAAGCTTTGTGTCCCAGTCGCGTTGGTTTTTACTCACTAACTTTGCCAACATATCATTTTGGACGCGATGGTACCTTTCACAACGTCCATTGGACTGAGGGTGATACACAGAAGTTCTAATGTGCTTGATATTAAAGAACGTCGAGATTTGGTCAATTACTACGTTACAGAATTCTGTTCCGTTGTCCGAAACGATGACACGGGGGCACGCGTGTCGAGGGATGATGTGTTCAATGAGTATTTGAGCGACTGTTTCCGCACTTTTTGGATCAGTGGCGAATGACTCGGGCCAACCAGAAAAAAGATCAACTATGTTAATGATAAACCTATTTCCATTGTAACTCTAAGGGAACGGACCACAAGTATCGATTGCTATCATTTCGAATGGATATTTCGGTATTTGCATGTCCTGAAGGGGTGGTCGCTGCTTTCTGAGTTTCCGCATGTTACATGCTACACAAATTTTCAGATGATTCACTACGTCACGATACATACCAGACCAGTAATAACGACATCGAAGCTTGTCATACGTTTTGTCAATTCCGAGATGACCTCCGAAATAACCGGAATGAGTTTCTTCAACTAACGGCTTCTGCAGAAATTTAGGGATGCACAGTTGAAGACCGGGATGAGGGGTTCGAAGTATCTGTAATACGATACAGTATACTATCTAGCACTACATAGCGTTTTGCAACATCACTATGACTTGGATCAGTTGGGTCTTTCAGCATTTTGATTACTCTCTGAATCTCTTCATCCTCGCTCTGGAGGGTTTCTAAATCAGGATGCTTTGCGAGAAATTCCTGGAATTTCTCCTTTGGGTCTGAACTTTCATCAGAAGGGCACGATTCTACCGTTGAATCCAACTCAACACGGGGTGCATGGTCGGAATCTATGATATTGACATCCATGGGTTCATCTCTCTGAGGTTCCAATCTAGAGAGGCTATCGGCCACGGTATTCTGTCTACCAGTGACATATTGGATGTCGCAACCGTATTCATCGAGAATAATAGCCCAGCGTTGAATGCGGGGGTTTCTCATTTCAGCAGTGAACAAATGTTTCAGTGGTTTGTAATCTGTCATAATGGTAAATTTCGATCCTAGAAGATAGGGGCGGAGTTTTTGAACGACATATACGATGGCGTATCCTTCCTTCTCTATGACAGGCCAATTGAGCTGAGATTTGTTGAGCTGATGTGATAAATATTGTATCACACGTTCACCTTGGTCAGTTTCCTGAACGAGGGCAGCTCCAATTGAATGGTTTGACGCATCAGTGTACAATTTGTACGGCTTTCCGGTATCTGGATAGGCCAAAATGGGGGCATCTGTCAGAACTACTCTCAAAGTGTCAAATGATTCCTGACATTCGTCGGTCCAGTGGAAACGTGCGTTTTTCTTTGTCAATTCCGTCAGAGGCTTCGAAATTTTCGCAAAGTTTGGGATGAACCTACGATAATAGGAGCACATACCAATGAATGATCGTACACCTTTCACTGTTGTGGGTGGTTTGAGATCTCGAATGACTTCTACCTTAGACTTGTCTGGCTGAATGCCACTTGCTGAAACTACATGACCAAGATATTTCACTTCCTGTTTGAGGAAATCACATTTCGACATTTTCAGCTTGAGGCCTGCCTTACGCAGCCTGTTGAACACGTCCTCGATGTGTTCTAGATGCTCTTCAAACGTTTTTGAGAATATGATGACATCATCGATATACGCGATTGCATATTTGTGTTGTATGCCTTGCAAAACTTTGTTCATGAGTTCCGAAAATAGTGCAGGAGCATTTGTCAATCCAAAAGGTAGAACATTCCAAGAATATAGTCCCAAAAAACATGTAAAAGCAGTTTTGTCAATTGAGTCCTGATCTGCCATGGCAATTTGCCAATAACCACTTTTCAGGTCTAAAGAGGTGAAGTACTGTGATCCTTCAAGCGATGCTAAGATATCATCAATACGCGGAAGAGGGTAACTATTTTTGACGGTGATCTGGTTAAGTTTTCGGTAGTCTACGCAGTAGCGCTTTCCACCATCCTTTTTGTCTACAATGACTATGGGACTTGCCCAGGGGCTCTGGCTTGGCTGAATGACTCCTGCTTTTAGCAGTTCATTAATGTGATCTTCCACCATTTGCCTTTGGCTAAACGGCAGACGGTAAGGTCGCTGTTTGATCGGAGCATTGTCTCCTGTATCGATTTTCATGGTAACCAGATCGGTACGGCCTAAATCAGTCTCGCTTTTAGCAAAAAGGTCCGAATTGCGTTCAATCAGTTGTTCAATTTGATTTTTCTGATGTTCCGGGACATGAGACAGATCCGCTTTTTGAATTTTCATGGCAGGGTCTAGTTCTACTTTTGAGGTTACGTTAACCTGCGCACTTGGTTCTGATGGTTCACTTGATTCACTCTGTTCAACAGCGTTGATTTCAGATGCATCTAGCACCTCAGCAAGTCCTATGACTTGTCTGGACGGCAGCGTGTGATCACGTGTTGTGGTATTCACAATCACGGCTGGCAAGTGACCTTTTTCATTAGGTCTACTCACTGAGTTGAGTAGTATGAGTCCAGGTTCATCACAGAAGTAGGGAGTGTTACTCAATGGCTGTATGGCACAGTCCTGATCAATCAGCTGCACACGGTTCACGTACGCTGGAACTTCCACATACGACTGTGCTGGGATGGTTGTCTTTTCTGGTAGCCTTACCAATGAGGTGACTGACTGACAGTTTAGATGTTGGGGCCTCAACGGGATCAAATTGTTGTGAATGATAATTGTCTTCTTGCCAAAATCTAGCTTGACTCCAAATTCACTAAGGAAGTCGTTGCCTAAGATGCAAGCATGCTTTAGACCTTTGACGATTTGAAATTTGAACTTGCGACAGAATTTTGAAACTTCAACTGGTAGGGTCGCTGTGCCAAAGTTTTTGAGCTTGTGCCCAGTGACAGATTCAAGAGGGGCACAATTTTTGGAGAAGTCCGAAACGTGTTTGGATGAGATTTTGTAAAAGAATTCCTGCGACACGATCGAAATATCAGCACCGGTGTCTACAAGGGTGTACGCTTTACGATTTCCAAGGTAGATCCAACACATTGGGGTGTCACGTTTAATGAAAATTCTGGCGATGTTATCCCTAGGACCATTGGGATCTAGGTTTTCCGTCTGTTCGGTCCCGACAACAGATGGACCACTTAGTTTTCCGGCTGCTGAGGGCCAGGAAATGAGGCTTGCTTTGCTCTACATACTCTCTGGGTATGTCCGGCCTTCTTACAAAATGCACAAATTGGGCGACCATCATGGGTCCATTGATACCTGCGGGGTGGCTCATTTGTTCCTACACCAGGCGGAGCAGTTTGTTGGCTCTGAAACTGAGTCCTATGGGGCTGATTTTGCGGTCGCCTTTGCCATTGGTTGGGCTGAGGCTGACGTTGAAACTGGCGATGGTTTGGTGGGGGCGCCTGAAAATGGCGTTGATTTTGAGGTGGTCCCTGGTATGGACGTCGAGGTGGGGGTTGACTGTGACTTTGAGGGGGACTGGGAGGTCCAGCTCTTTGATGTTTGCCTACTGTTTTAGCTAACTTGTCAATTTTTGAGCCGACATCCGAGAGACACTTCTCTAGCTTATCGATCCTATCAGCTTGGGCGTCATTTCGAACTAAATCTATTTCCATTGGTTCCTCTACATCCAGTTTACCTCTGCAGAGCTCAAAGGTTCGGTCTGTTTGTTGCTCATCACTCGCGAATTTGACAGCGTCCTGCAGTGAAGTGAACTTCTTTCTGATCAATGCTCGCGCAAGTCGGTCATCATTTACACCCTTCTGAAAGATTTCCACCAACGTTCTCTGAGAATCGGCACTATTGGGATTGTCGAAAACTTCACTGGCAACGTCCTGGAGACGTTCGGCAAAATTTTGCATGAGTTCGCCTTTCTTTTGCCTAACTTTTTGTAGCTTTTCGCGTGCGCAGTATGGATCTTTCAGATCGCTATATCTGTCCCTCAACTCTTTTCGTAGTTCCAGCCATTTGAGATTTGGATTTTCAGTGAGCAATCTGCAGGCGAATTTTCCTGCGGGTCCACTTAGTGTTCGGGTTGCCAAAATTACCATCCGCTTGTCGTCGGCGGTGCAGGCGATTGAATCCATATCCCTAGCCCAGTCATGAAATTTGTTGGAGCTCTCTCCCGAAAATGATCTTACATGTTGTGTTAAACCTTGAACTCGGATCTCCATCGAAATGTCTCGCATAGTATCAATCAAAGTGTGCTCAACGGCAGTAGCCATGTTGTTAAACAATTTCCAACACAAGTACAATTAGCTAACGAAAATTCAACAGTTTTTAAGGAGAGGGCAAGGAAGCACCTTACTTGTGAGTTTTGAAGCGCTGGTTGCTGTATGAAGCACAGGTGGTGATGAACAGCTGTGTTGAGAAATTTTTCGAGACGTCGAAAAATTTCTAGTAGCGTGGAAAAATAACTTGAAGCGTTGAAAAACTGCTGGAACCGTTGAAAAACTGCTCGAAGCGTTGAAAAAACCACTGGAACCGTTGAAAACTATTTTCTGAAGAGGAGGTAGACGACGTTTGAAGTGGAGAAGTCGGCTGATAACTCGCAGAATTGACGAACTAGTAGAGGTGTCGATGACACTTGAAGAAAACTTGAAGTTCTAGATGAGGTTGTGATAGACTTAAGCTGGATGAAGATTTTTCAGAACCCGTGTAGAGCTCTAAAAACCAGATAGAAGTATTCCTGAGAATGTGCGGATTCCAAAAATATATAGTTTGTATATACTAAAGTTGGATTCTGGTGACACTTCTTTTTCTATGTAGACCTCTAGTAGCGGGCGGGTGGCGCAGTTCGACGGCTGGGGTGAGTCAGCGGCCTTGGGGACGGCTCGGCCGGCGGCGTTGTTCTATGAGTCACCACTGGGGCACACGGCAGTGCAGGATGATTGCGTAATAGCGGCGGCGGAGTCGTATGGTCGGCTACTGGAAAAAAAAGTTGATGGCGTTTGTAGGCGTTTTTGAACTTAGAGATGAAATTTTTTTCTTGCCAGGGATGTTTGTAGAGGTGAATCTTGTGAATTAGATGGTAGTTGGGTCTCTGTTGACAAGTTGAGTCTCTGGTGTCTTAGACTCAAAATGAAGTACTGACAGTAGTGTGGATGGTCGATGGTGGCTGGCTAAGTCCAACGATGTATTCTAAGTCTCGTGGCTTAGAAAAAATTGAAGTTGGTCACGAAGATCCAAACTTGCAATTTTTGAAGTGTAACTTGATCCAATGTAATTCAATCCGGGTCACGAAGCGCCAAATCTTTTTGTTACCTAGAAGTGCTCTTAGGTATGGCTGTGAATGATGGTTTTCAAGTTGGTAGGACCTCTAATCGTATTTCGACGAAGAAACGTTGTTTCCTTAATTGTCGATTTATTTGCACCTGGCGTTGTGAACAGGTGATGCAACTTAGCCAAAGCTCCAACACTCTCTTGTCTGTACTTGACGTTACAAGTCCTTCATCACTCTACTGACATGCTATCTTCTGCGGCACTGTGGGCGTCTGCCTCACTATGAGCTGAGCTCATCAGTCCGTACTCACATCTGCTGATCAATGGCTGTCCTTGTACACACACAGGTATCTCTATCACTACACTCTCTCTCACTGTCTCTGCATGTCTCTCTAAAGTCTCTCAGCTGCTCTGGGCTGACTTGGCATAATACTGCCTAGTACTACGGTGCAACACTGCATCTCATGCTCTCTCCTGTATCTATCTCTGAGGGACGCTAGCTCAGCGCTCCTTATATACGCCGAGTCGGCAGGCTTGGTTACATACGCCGACCAATCACAACACAATACGTCATAGGCGACAGAGTATGGTTCGATGCACTGGTCTGGAGGCTGATGAAATGCTGATGCAATCCAAGGCCAGACAGTGGCGTGACACCAGCGTCAGATCTCGTGAGCCAATGAGCGTTCGATACGTCATAGGGCGTTGGCTGGGGTGCATCGTACGATGGACCCGTTGTCATGAACCGACAGGCTACTGCGCAATATCTGGCAGAGCTCTTTGTCTGAGTGCGACTGCACTTATAATGGGAGGGGACGAGAAATGAATATGCATACTAGAGGACCATTAATTATCGCGTCATTTAGCAATTAAAGTGAAGTAGTTAATAAATTTTCGTTACATCGTCGTTAGTGTTTCATAAGCAGCTACAATTCTCGGAATCTGCCTCCCATCCTGCCATGATCGCCAGTGCGGGATACGCCCCCCCTTCCTCCAGTAAAATCCAACGTCGACGTCCCTGGCTGTGGCCCATACTAGACGCATAATATTTCTATACACGTCTCTGAATCATCCCCGATATGGCTCCAGGAAAATAAGTGAAAGGGTGTTACGTGATTGTTCAGAAAACCTTGCGCCTTTCGCACAAGATCCAACGCAGGGTTTTCATAGGGACAATCGTCAATGCACCCTACGTCCTTTTGGTCATTGCACTCGGAAGAGCCAGCGAAGGTTTTGCTTTAGCTCTGATTTTCTCGTGCACAACACAGCGGCGGTCGCGACCTTTCAGTCTGTATTAATTCCACACATCAGATACTCTCATGCGGGCATTCAAAAACTACATTAACTCCCAGATGGTTGCGCGGGACAGTTTAAAAACCGGGACAACTTTTTGAATACCTCACCATCAACCGGATTATGGCATTGAGCATGTTCACCATTTAACACGGAAAAAATGCGTGTGAAGGTAGCGGTAGATCTGAAGTGTGCCGTGAACCGTGCGGGTCTTAAAGTACCAGTGAGTGAACACATTTTAAGTGCTGAATAATTTTTGGTTACTGCGAAACGAGCCTCAGTGAAAAGATTATGTTATTTTTTGCGATGAGTGCCGCTATAGCCAGTATGGCCACGAAGCTGGAAAAGCACTTCCGTGGTACCAGACAAGTAAAAAGCACTAAAACATTTCATTGCATCGGTCCGCTGGACATGACAACAGCTGTTGCGTATCCTATGTCGTCCTCTGACGATCACTGTCTTCGAAGTGTCCAAGGCTGGATTGTGCGTGGAAGTGAAGAATGATGAAGGAAATAATGTGCATATCAGGTGTTGAAACAAACTGTTTGTGTCCCAATTTTGACGTCAAACATCGTCTGTGATGTTGAAACAAACGTTTTGTTCAAATTTTGTCATTTGATAATTGTTTAAAATTGCATATTTTCTTGCCGCAACGCATAAAACTCAAGACCAATTATGCCACACGGAAATGTCACAATCCATCCACAGGATCTTTGCATGTGTGAAGCATTCGATAACAGGCTGGCGGCCAAACGGCGTTTCAAATGGTAGGGGTAATGGGATAAGGTGGTCATTTTAGGTCACGAATTAAGGTCACCCGAGGTCAGTATGATTTCGTAATGCTCCAACATATCCGAAGCACCATGAACCTGCCAAGCCTTGAAATGAAATCGGTAACGACGTATTTTCGTACTTTTCTTTTCAATGACATTTAAGGTCAAGCTTGGTCATTTAGTCGGGTTAGAAGTGTTGTTTTAGGTCCGGGGCACAAATAATGGTAAGACATATGTGACAGAAAAGTGATCAGCTTTCATTTGACATCCATATTAGTCATGTTGTAGCGTATCCGCACGAAAAGTATGTACTTCCAAGGAGTGTTTTGGCTTAGGTGATGACCTCTGTGACTTGTTACTCAATCTGAGTTACAAAAAAATCACCCAGCACTGGTTAGCTTATACCCTGAGGAGCACTCAGTGAAAAATAAAAATTGAAACTAGGCCTTTCAAAAACTGTTTTAAAGAAAAGGTCACACGGTCACGAGGTCCAAACTTGAGCTTAGGTCAAGGTTATTATTTTTATTGTATGGACCGTTGCATCTTTTATCCAGTGATATTGATTTTGAGTAATTTCGATCGGTCACTTTTAAGATACATTATTATGTTTGACTCAACGTAGGCGTTGACCTCGAAACTTCAATGACCTCTATCGAGAGACCTCTTCAACATCGAGGTCTGAAAATGGGCCCAATTTTTGGATAGGGGACCTTGGGTGCAAAATTTGGTGGAAATCTAAGCGATGACGGTGAACTCAACTGCATGATTCGTCCTGGAATGATCTATATATATATATATATATATATATATATATATATATGAAACATAGAATCAAGCAGCGCTAGAAGCTACACAATCTGGAAAGATGATTAATACATTTAAGTTTTTTAGTGTGTAGTATATCCTTTATTTAATATCTTGCTAGTCCCAAAACTTGTCCTTTGTGGAAAAGTAAACGTTCTCACGGTTCTCACGATTGATAAAGCGTAAAACCCGTTTCTTCAAAAAGATGCGCGAGAGAGGGACTGAAGACTTGAAAGAAGAGTATAAACAGCTCCGGAGGTAAGTCCAACGACAGCTAGGACGTGCTTACTGGGAATACCTGAACTCCATCTTTGAAGGTACCGACTCAGAACGAGGAACCGATGATAAACGTTTTTAGACTTATTTAAAACACCTTAAAGGGAATGTGGCACCTTTAAAACGTGATTTCAACTGAGATAGCCAAGTTGTTAGGCATGCCGGAAAACCCGGTACTCAATATATCATTTGTCTTGAAACTCAAAATTTCCGCGGAGAAAAGCTTAAAACCTATCTGAAATGTACCCCACATATAGCCTAGCCAGGCAGGCAGAGTTTTCGGCAGTTGGTGCGACGACAGCACTGACGTCACGCTGAGTAATCAGCCAATTGAAGCCCCTGAAGCCTATTGAATATAGTAGTAGTTGCCAGCTCATGACGTCATCCACAGGCAGTGGTATATTTTTCACCCTAGAGGAACATTTTAAAAATAAAAATATTGAACTCATTGCACATTTTTCAGAAAAATAATGGAAGTTTTCATGATATTTGGCTAAAAATACCCCTAATTACACTAAATTCCTGGATTCGAAAAAGTTGTCACATTCCCTTAAATCCTCAAATGTTCGAGTGGCGCCTCTGAAGGAAGGTGGTCGTCTGGCATCGCACCCTTAGTTTCTTAACACGCGCATTGACGGGGGGGCGGGTACCCGCCCCCCTCGGGTTTTTCGGAGATAGTAGAAAAACGGCGGCGCGTAGCGCCGCCGTAATTGCTATACCTTTTCCCTCATCATTTTTACAACTTCTGTGAAAATTTTAAGGTTAGGTCATCTCAGGTCAGGTCACCAGTACAGGTCAAGTGACCCGACCTCAAAAAAGTTTAAGATAGCATAAGTCGGAGCAGGGTGAACTTATCCGATTGAAACTCATATCACATAATGGCCCCACCGAGTTCTCTAGCATGTGTTCCGGTATTTTTGATATCGATGACCTAAGGTCAGGTACGAGGCATGACCTCTCCATTGGAAATACATGGGAAAATTGTTTTTACGGAATAACTCAGTAACGGATGGTGATAGAGCATTTATTTTAGCTGCATTAGACTCGCCTGGGCTTTGCGGTTCTAATGATATGCATTTTATATAATTTGACCCTGACCTGACCTCAGGTCAGGTCAAATCCTTGATTTGACCTAGCAAGGTCAAATTATATATCATTCGATTGGGCTTGCTAAGAGGATTCATACAGTTCAAGTCGTTTTGCTCTATCTTTACTTGTTCAGATGTAATACCCGAAAAACTGAATTTTACATGTTATCCCTATGACGGGCATGTTTTGACCTCTCGTGACCTTAAATGTGACCTGACAAAAAAATGGTTCAAATGTTTTCGATGGAGAAGTGGATGGGCAGCCCAACACCGTTTACCGTTTTTCGCTACCTACCGTGGTTCTCGAGACCTTTGGGGGGCGGGTACCCGCCCCCGTCAATGCGCGTGTTAATTAACCCTACATTGTGGGAGATGCTCGTTCGGGTGGTGGAGTCGGAGTCGGGGTCTCCGTGACAAGTCTGTTGATGACTTTAGTGAGACTCCGACTCCTAAAACTGAACTGGGAGCAACTTGGACAATATTTATAAAAAGAAAAATAGCAGCCATTAAAAGTGAAAGAATATTCATTGTTTCCTGGGAGATGAGGGAAAGAAACTTATTAGAAATGGGTTGTTTAGCCTTGTAACTTTAAACAAAAATTTTCAAAAAAGTCCCGAATTTATCAATATTTAAAATAAGAATAACTTATCCTATAAGCACCACTAATTCGCATAATTACGTCGTTCTCGGAGTTGGAAAAATAGTATCGATACAAGGTGACCCAGTGCAACACAGCATAGGTTTGAGAGGATCAATACCATGAAAAAACGTGTCTAAAGGGCTTTCATTCCCAGGGGAGAATTTGAATCTGTCTATATATGCGAAAAAATGTTGCCCTGAAATCATAACGTATTCGACTTGGTCACTTGAACAGGTAGTCTCACATAATATGTTTAAAAGATGATCATTTCATAGCCGACACGGATCCCAGTTCAAACTCTACTTCGAAAGGCTTTTGATGGCTTTTTTTAATGATGAGGTGTGAGCAAATTAGAGACAATATCGAGCGCAACCTTTGGCATCGAGTATCTGATATTTCACTGGACTTTTTAAATCATCGTGATATGTTGCCTTTTTGGCCGTGCTCTCGATATAGTCGCAGGCGCCCTTGCTGTGAAAAGTAGTGAAAACGCTTCATTCACATAATTGAATTTTGTTTCGACATATCTTTTGCACTGGAATTAAACCTTGGCGTTGCTTTAAAATCGTGTGCATGCCGGCACAATTTCATGAAGTTAAATATATATTGTGTATTGTGCAGCACCGCTCTCAGTCAGATGTATGTATATTGTTCAGTCATTTCTCTCGCTTTTATACTCCAGGCATAGGTTAAAAAAAACACGAGCCATCGCAGTGCTGTGTTTGGAGCCATCTGATATCACACAGGCACCGTAGCCTAAATGTTGATCATCTCCGCTGTTCGACGTTGCTAAATAGCCCGTTTTAATATCTACCGACAATGTTACATACAATCATTTGGTCGGGTCACCTTTCAGGTCGCTCGAGGTCAAACTATTCCTTACAGGGACGCAGTGGAAACCTAAATTTTAATCCATAATAGCTGACAGAGCAGAGCAGTAGAAAATTTTTCCGCACCATTGGAATGCTCTTGTCGAGCCCGACCCGAAACTTCCATCGCAGTTCTCAGCAATTCTCAATTTTCGCAAGTTATCACAATTTACCAATTGCCCCATGCATTTCTAATAGAGAGATCGTGACCCTGACCTTGTCCCAGATGATCAATATGGAAATCCTGCTACAGACAATTATCTTTCTCGGTGACCTTACTATGTGATTTGAATCTAAGGACGATAGGTTAAGGTTGATCTTGATGCACATCCAAAATTTTTTCGATGTTAAGTCTCTTGACCTGGGTTGGCGGTCTGTCCTGGTATGAACCAGACTTAAAATTTTACCAGAAGCTGCAAAATTGTCGGGTAAGAGGTATATGAAGTATGCCGGCGCTGCGCGACGGTGTTTTTTCTATTACCCTTGGTAACCTGAAGAGGCCGCTTACCTGCTCCCTCGTGTGGGCGCGTGTTAATTTTTATAAACTCTAACACTTGCATGATGACAAATTCGTGAAGACAATTCAGTATCGTTGCATGCAACCGATTCCAAAAGCAATAGCTTTGTTTGCGGTGTTTAACATAAGGCTACTACTGCAGTGGTCTGCAGCCGGTCTGCATACCTATCTTAGGTGAAAAAAATTGGAAGCTACAGCAGGAACACATTTTTTCAAAAAAATTCTATCGAAAGATGATTTATGAACCAAAATTTTTGGGATGTTTGAAAGGCCAATTTCAACTGCCAAAAAGTCAAGCTAGGTCGCAAAAGAGGTCAAATGAATTAAAAGTCACAATTTTTAACAAACTTCTTTATCAAAATAATCTAAAATTCAAGACGAGTTCAATGATATACAAAACGTGTTAATCAGGCAATGCCTTTTGGAGTTATACAGCATCAAAGATGAGTCTACAAGTAGACCTCCCGAAAATGCCTCGGACTATAACTCGGTCACCGTTGGTCGGAGGGGGCTAAGATTCTCACAGCCGTGTTCATGGCCCAAAAATACTCCGGAGACAAAGTTTGATATTTTTCTAGACATGGTGGTGTCAAGCTTTGGTCGATCTGTCCTTGAATCCCCCAGGCTCGCTCTGTGCGATACAGCGATACACGAACATTCGGAACACAAACGTATGGCCGCAATATCCCTCACCCCAGGAGATGGTGAGGAGTTTTGGCAGTTTGTGTCCGGACTGCAGCCAAAGGTTACATCCATGGGAATATCCTGTACCACTTTATCCCCGGCCATTTTAGCAGAATCCTGTTTGAGTGAGGCCGAACCATCCCACTTGCTTCCACAGTCAGCTGATGGAAACTCAAGTCGTAGCTTCTCATGTTGCTTCCTGTAATGTTTACAGTGACGGATCCAAGGGAGGGGGCCCAGGGGGCCCGGGCCCCCTTAGCTCCGAAGCACCCCAGCATAGCTTAGCTCATATCGGGCACCGAAGGCGCCCGATATGAGCGGCGCGCCTGTACCCATTTCGTGCGCCAAGGTGGTAGATACCACTTATTGCACTTGAATTAACACATAGTCCTTAAAACCATGGCAAAGCGCCCCTGCCCAAACACTAGACGCCTTTACTGGTCTTTTGCGCCCCAGTAAAATGTTGAAGATGAAATTTAGAAAGCTAACAAAAGCGCCCCGGCAAAGAAAAGGCGCCACTAGATAGCAGGATTGCGCCATGGGGAACTAATGCACGCCTGAGTAGCCTAGGCGTCCCCTGGATGAAGTGCCCCTGGGTAGCCTAGGCGCCCCTTGGATGAAGCGCCCTACGGATATCATATGCGCCCTTGGCCAGGAAAGGCGCCCCTGGGCAGCAAAGGCAAATCTTGGTAACATAGGTGCTCTGGATAGCATAAGCGCCCCTTAGATAGAAATAGGCGCTTTAGGAAAATAAACTGCTCACCTTGGGTAGAAAAAGGCGCCCTTTGATAGCCTAGGCACCCACTGGAAAAAGCGCCCTACGGATGTCATATACACCCTTGGATAGCAAAAGCGCCCCTGGACAGCAAAGACAAACCTGGATAACACAAGTGCTGTGGACAGCAAAGGCGCCTCTGGGTAGCAAAGGCGCCCCTAGGAAGGCACCCCTTCGATAGAAAAGCCGCCTTTGGGTAGCTTAGGCGCCCCCTGAGTGAAACGCCCTACGGATATCATATGCGCCCTTGGCTAGGAAAGGCGCCCCTGGGCAGTAAAGGCAAATATTGGTAACATAGGTGCCCTGGACAGCATAAGCGCCCCTTAGATAGAAGTAGGCGCTTTAGGAAAATAAAATTCTCACTTTGGGTAGAAAAAGGCGCCCTTTGATAGCCTAGGCGCCCACTGGAAAAAACGCCCTACGGATGTCATATGCACCCTTGGATAGCAAAGGCACCCCTGGACAGCAAAGACAACCCTGGATAACACAAGTGCTGTGGACAGCAAAGGCGCCCCTGGGTAGCAAAGGCGCCCCTAGGAAGGCACCCCTTCGATAGAAAAGCCTCCTTTGGATAGTCTAGGCGCCCCCTGGATGAAGCGCCCTGCGGATATCATATGCGCCCTTGGCTAGGAAAGGCGCCCCTGGGCAGCAAAGGCAAATCTTGGTAACATAGGTGCCCTGGACAGCATAAGCGCCCCTTAGATAGAAATAGGCGCTTTAGGAAAATAAAATGCTCACCTTGGGTAGAAAAAGGCGCCCTTTGATAGCCTAGGCGCCCACTGGAAAAAGCGCCCTACGGATGCCATATACACCCTTGGATAGCAAAGGCGCCCCTGGACAGCAAAGACAAACCTGGATAACACAAGTGCTGTGGACAGCAAAGGCGCCCTTGGGTAGCAAAGGCGCCCCTAGGAAGGCACCCCTTCGATAGAAAAGCCGCCTTTGGATAGCTTAGGCGCCCCCTGGATGAAGCGCACTACGGATATCATATGCGCCCTTGGCTAGGAAAGGCGCCCCTGGGCAGCAAAGGCAAATATTGGTAACATAGGTGCCCTGGACAGCATAAGCGCCCCTTAGATGGAAGTAGGCGCTTTAGGAAAATAAAATGCTCACCTTGGGTAGAAAAAGGCGCCCTTTGATAGCCTAGGCGCCCACTGGGAAAAGCGCCCTACGGATGTCATATGCACCCTTGGATAGCAAAGGCACCCCTGGGCAGCAAAGACAACCCTGGATAACACAAGTGCTTTGGACAGCAAAGGCGCCCCTAGGAAGGCACCCCTTCGATAGAAAAGCCGCCTTTGGATAGCCTAGGCGCCCCCTGGATGAAGCGCCCTACGGATATCATATGCGCCCTTGGCTAGGAAAGGCGCCCCTGGACAGCAAAGACAACCCTGGATAACACAAGTGCTGTGGACAGCAAAGGCGCCCCTGGGTAGCAAAGGCGCCCCTAGGAAGGCACCCCTTCGATAGAAAAGCCGCCTTTGGATAGCCTAGGCGCCCCCTGGATGAAGCGCCCTGCGGATATCATATGCGCACTTGGCTAGGAAAGGCGCCCCTGGGCAGCAAAGGCAAAACTTGGTAACATAGGTGCCCTGGACAGCATAAGCGCCCTTTGCGCCCTTTGCATAAAGCGCCCTACAGATAGCATATGCGCCCTTGGATAGCAAAGGCGCCCCTGGACAGCAAAGTTAACCCTTCTTGAAATAGATCATCTGGACAGCATAGGCGGCCATTTAAACATTTGGCGCCTGAGAAAGAAAACAAGCGCCTCACCTGAGAGTACAGGCGCCCCCAGGATATCATAGGTGTCCCTTTCCATCTTTAGCTGCCCTGCTGTCTATGGTTTGGCACACCTGTCCGAAAGTCGCGCACTCTGTTACAGGGCTCGAGCGCTCAATTTGAGCATGGACTGCCTTTAACCACATTTCATTAACCTATAACTGAAGGCCTAGTGCTCCATCGCTGCAACCGGGTGCCTTTTTCAGTATGTGCGCCTCACTTCCGAGAACGTTGCCCTCACCAACCAGCAGTCCTCCCCGTTCAGCAGATGAGCGCCTCTTTCTGATAATTAGGCACTTTATTTCAGGGTTCGAGCGCCTTATTTCAGAATTGTTATTCTCCATCTATTTTGGGCTCCTCCTGGATTGCAGAGGCGCCCGCTCAAGTGCAAAGGCGCCCCTGGATAGAAAAGTGCGCCCCATGTTTGCAAAGGCGCTCCAAGATAGCATATGCGCCTCTTAGATGGAAATTGGCACTCCAGGAAAGTAAAATGCTCCCTTTGGGTAGCAAAGGTGCCCCTTAACAGCGAAGGCAGCCCTAGATAACAAAGTTTCTCTGGACAGCATAGGTGCCCGTGGATAAACTGGTGCCCGGAAGAGAAAAATAGCGCCTTACCGGAGACAAAAAGCACCCCAGGATAACGTAGGGGCATGTATTTCAATCATGTCTGTGATTGAAAAATACACCTAGACAGCATACACCTGGATAGAAAGACACCCCTGGGCAGTAACGGCGCCCCTGGAAAGCAATAGTGCGCCCCTGTGGAGAAAAAAGCCGCCTCCTGAATAACCTAGGCACCGCCCCCGAAATATCAGAGGCCCGTGGATAGAACAGACTGCCTTGAATAAAACAGAGGCCCTGGATAGCAAAGGCGCCCTGTGATAGCATAAGCGTTCCTTAGCAACAATATGGGCGCGACATGATCTCAAGGTTCACGCGCACCTAAGCCCAATAATAGAGCAATCAAACGATGCCAAAGCACTCCTTAAAGCATGGGCGCCAAACTTCCTAAGAAGTAAAGGCGCCTCTGGGTAGCAAAGGCGACCCTCGACAGTGGTGTAGGTATTCCTGAATAACAGCAGCGTCCCTTGATAAGAATAGCCCCAAGATGGCACAGGTACCCTGCTGATAGGAAAAGCGCCCCTGAATATCAGAGGCGCCCTCTGAATGAGGTGCCCATGGAGAGCATAGGGGCGCCCTATGTATAGCAAATTGCCGCCCCCTGGATAGCCTAAGCGCCCCTTGCATAGGGTAGGCGCCTTGAATAAAAGTACGCCCCTCAATACCAAGGTGAACCTGGATAAGAAAAAGCTCCCCTTGGGCACTGGGTATCAAAGGCACCCCCGGAACAGCAAAGATGCGCCTGGATAGCTAGGTTGCGTCCATTGGGGAGCGAAGGCGCCTCCTGGGTGGCACAGGTGCCTCATCGAAGCAAAGGCCCCTCCAGAGAGCATAGGTGTCCCTGATGAGCACAGTTACTCTTGGACAGCCCCTAAATGACGTTGCATAATGTTACGACACCTATTATAACGTATGCTATTACATCAAAGTTAAGGTTATTCAGTGTTTAGATCAAGGTCACAGGTCAATTTTAAAGGTTACTGGCCTCGATGATCAAGGCTTGATCAAAAGTCATTGGTAAGCTTGCGCGCAGCGTTAGTTATAGCGTAAATTAGGCATAATATGTTGGGTTGTGCCGTAATAGGTCAATGACCCTGAAGGACCTTGACCCCAAAATTTCAGACATTGTTTAGAGCCTTCCCTTTTGCCCTCAGCCCTGTTCTAGAGTATTCGCGCCCCGTTCCGGCCCGTTGGGGTGTGCCTGAACACCTCCTCGAGGTCTCCCAGTGGCACGAAAAAGCGTCGGCGCGAAGCGACACAGTACTTGTCACACCTTATCAATGATCAATTCCGCAACTGTCCCTCAAAATTTAAGGTTGTGTCATCTCAGGTCAGGTCACCAGTGCAGATCAAGTGACCTCACCCCAAAAAATGTTTAAATTGGCGTAAGTAAGAAAAGGGTGAATGTATCGAATTCAAACTTGTACCATAGAATGGGCCCAAAAAGAACTAATAATTTTTTCCGGGATTTTTTTCCATCGATGACCTAGGGACAGGTACGAATCATGACCTCTCCATTGAAAATGCATGGGGTAAAACGGAAACTTGCCGAACAATTGCTCTATGTGTGCAGACGCCGCTTGAAATACCTTCGGATTCCCCAAATCATAGTACCCTAGGCCTCTTTATCGGTTCATGTTGCAAGTTTAGACATGTTACCTCTGAGAGTTCATCTGGGGCTTCCTAAGCAGGTTTTAAGACTTGAGTCAATGGCTTTGCAGGAAATATTGATAAAACCCGTATTTTGATACCATTTTTTATTGTTATTGTGAGTTGATTGATATGCATACTGACTATGCTAGGATAGATGGTGGCCTTGACCTAACCTTAGGTCAGGTCATTTCTATGTTTTAACCTAGTATAGTCATATTATACATTATCTGATGATTCGCCGTAACAAGAAGAAGGGAATTGTACCTAAAATGATTCTAGCTCAACTCTGGCAGACGCTAGAGTATAGAGACAGAGATATGTTGTAAGCTTTGTCTCGGGTGAGGGACCCCAGCGCTGATCGCGGGAAAAATTCCCAATGGCCCCCAGGGGCCCTCAGGGAGTCAGGAAATCTGGCGTGGGTGGAATCCGGTAGGAGGGATTTTGGGTCTCCAAAATCAGCTGAGGGACCCGTGCCAGTTCAGGGGGCCCAGATAAGGGCCCCCAACGAGCTCATTTGACCTCAGTGCCAACACAGGATTCTCAAGACCAGCGTGGGGTGCCTACCTCTTTAAACGGTTTCTAAATAAGCTCAGGGACTCAAAACTGATCCAGGGGTCCAATTTTCAACTCATGGGGCCCATACACTCTGAGGGGACCCTGCAGCAGCTCAGAAGGCCTACAAAACTAATAGGGCCAGATTAGCTGGGTGCCTCGATGAACTATTGCCCAGATACGCACAACGAGCCCCAAACAAGCTGAAGGGATCTATATCAGTTAAACGAAAACGGTACCAACCCAGGGGACCCTGACCAGCTTAAGGGACACTAATCCAGCTTGGGGCTCAGAGCTCAGAGCTCCAACTTTTAGCTCAGAGGGCCCAGGACCTGTTGAGAGGGCCTATATCAATAAAAGGGCCCCGAAAAGCTTAATAGGCTTCAGCGGCGACACATAGGTTTCAAGTTCAGTGTGAGGGCCTGGTTAACTAAAGCGGTCCCAGATTAGCTGAGGGGACTCGATATAAACTCAGGGAAGTCACCAAAAACTCAGGGGCCAGGCCCGCAGAGGTTCTGCGGCCTATGAGGCTCAGGTTAGCGTCAATCGGCTATTTCAGTATGGAGCAGTTGGCCAGGACAACTGTGATAAGTGGAGGTGGCGGATACGACACCTCAGTTTTCGCCATGACCGAATATAACTGTATTATTTGCTCATCGTGCTTCAGTTAGTGTCAGTGGGTGCCTTCAGCATGTTCTACCAAGATGCCAGTCGTTAGCTGACCCAAAATATGCTTGATGGTAAACGTGAACATGTCCTCACTAAGAGGAAGCTTTCATGAAAATAAGCATTTACAAATCCTTTTTTAAACGCGTTTTACATTGACACTGGCCGCCTTTTGGGTGGTAAATTGGCCAGTGGTGGATCCAAGAGGGGGGCAAAAAAGGCATTCCCCAAACGGAAAAGCTCGGGGCAACACTATGTTTTTGACCCCCAAAGCGATCGACCTCCTTTTTCCCCTACTCCCTTTTAGTTTATAAGCAAGATTTTGGTGTTTCAACGCTAAACTTCAAACAGAACATAAGTTGATAAGATGTTCCCTGGCCTGTCCCCTCGAATCCGGAAATGTAAAATAACACTGAAGATTATATATTCAGGCACAGCCCTTCATCAGAATCATGGAGTAAATATCAATAATTCTCAGTTATAATATAGCCAGTTATAGTATAGCCAGCCTTGGATGGGAAGAAGTATCTCGAGCTCATAGTTTTTTCACCCCGTGACGTTTTTTTAGCTTTTCGCCTCAAACCCAAAATTCTACCGGGAAGTGATATTGGTAGCGCAGCTTTTTACTGCGTGACGTTTTTTTTTGCTTTTTGACTTTGTTCTGCCCCTCCCAAACCGACCGGCTAGATCCGCCACTAAAATTGGCGCCCCTCAGGTTCGGCGCCCTCCGAGCCTGGGCCCCGCCCCCCTTAACGAAATCCTAGATCCGTCACTGAATGTTTACGAAAACACCTAACCGTTGAATACATATTCCTGCATACAGGACACGAAATGACAAATGGATTGTATGTACATTGAAATGTCTACAATATTCTTCCAACATTGTGAAGGAAAGAGGACACTTGGAGCATTCAAACTCTTTCAAGATTGAGACCATCGAGGCTGTCATGGATATCTGGATCTGAGCCCGGATTTAACAAAAAAAACTTCCAAGACTGCTTCATTCTGGGAAAAGAAAAGAGAAATACGGGAAAGTGGTTGGGCATCACAGGCTAACCCTCAAACATTGTCCTTGGAAGGTTAGCCATCGGGAATACATACAAAGGCATTGGCTTTAGGAAAAGAGCAAGGATCAACATCTACAAACTCGCAAAAAATAATATCGGGGATAAAAAATTGATTTGAATTCCCAGAGTGATGCTGTTGCGTTTGGGACATGGGATAGGTATATTGGTAGCATGTTATTTCCTGACTCTCTCGAGATTGGACGGAAATATCCATTTGTGGCCTAGCTGTAGTGACGGCGGAACATCCGAATTTAAAGGGAGATACGCGAAAACATTATTGGCTAGATCAAAAGGTCACAAAAAGTTGTTGCGGAAGTACTTTTCTCATTTTTGCGAATTCGGCCTGCAAATGGCTTAAAATTGCTCTCAAAGTCCAAATTTCTAGACGACTTTACCGTACACCTCTTATCGACTTATATGACGTACCCACGACTAAGGCTACCAATTTCTCTAAGAATTAGGTCATATCTATCCTAAACAGTGATGTAGAACTTTGGACTACTACCGAAAAAAATTACTTAAGAGAAAAACATTCCAAAACTCTTTTGAAATTGAAATATAGGGCTTAAAAGAAATCACAATTAACCAATCAGAGGCCTAGTGGTTCTCATACCTGAGTCACGTGACCTATCTGACGCAAAAGTTTCGTCATCCTGGAGCTGAAGCAGAAAACGACTCAAGACCCGAGGTACGAAACGGCTGAAGACTTGAGTAATTATGTATTTTCCGTTTCTAGGGCAAACGAATTCATTTTGTAGTTCTTAAAGGCTTTGCAAAATTAATTCAAATACAAATACAGGAGAACAGATATTAAAAACATTACTTTTAAACTTTAAATAGTTTTCGAAAAGTAAGTGATGGGTGAAAGTTTCAGCATTTTATCGGAAATGTTAACCTATTTCGATAATAAGCGAGTGGCCTCGCAAAATTTTGCCGAAGATATAAAAATAATCGACAGTTTCGTAATCAGGATTTTTCAAATAGCAAGAAACCACCATAATAATTTTTTCGCGTATCTCCCTTTAAGTGAGCTTTTCAACTCATTTCTTTCCTGCACCCAGATAACGTCCTTGGCACACATGGCTGCTGGGTTTGTTTTTCGAGCACACTATAATTGTCCCGTTTTTTCAGTGCATGACCTAAGGTGGGCAGGGACATGATCACTGAAAACGATAAGCGTTACAATTTTACCGTCGTTGACGATACATGTGGTCTTAAGCACATAACTGTCTGGAGTAAAAATATTAGAGACACAGGTATTATAAAAAACAAGGGTAGAATAAAAAAGCCTTCACGGGTATTTTGAATGAAGCATACATCCCGTGAAGAATTTCACCTAATTCATATTTCGCTTATCCAAAGTCATGCAGTTGCAAATAGTAAGGGTATCGTGAGGGGAAGTCAGCCGCTTCCCGAGGTTCTCCGCTCTCCGTTGAGCGGTGTCCAGGCCGGACGGGTTGTGGAGACGGAATCTGTTGATTTCTGCCGTTGTTCTATTTCCACCGTGTATGGACCACAGTCAACAAATTGATTATTTTGTCAATGCGAGTGTCCGTAGTAGTTAGATGTATTCTCAAAAAGAAAGAAAATTACATATGAGGTTGCAATGCATGGGTGGAGGATGATTGCCGTTTACACGAAAGAGTCACAAATGAGTCGAGTGAAGCAGCTTCCACAGTTGCATGGGGCAAGTTGTTCCAATCTCGGATGGTTTTCGGGAGAAAAGAGTGAAGGTGATTGTCCGCCGTGCATCGTGGTGCCAGAAACTGTTGATTGTGTCCCCGTCGTGATCTTGGCGGGATTGGTATAAGATTGTTTGTTATGCCTTCAGCATTCATTATGCCGTGTTCTATCTTATAAAGCATCGTAAGCCGAGTTTTCCGTCGCTCTTCAAAAGATGGCCATTTGAGCTCTTTTATCATTGATATAACGCTGGCCGTTCTCCGATAGTCACTCATCACGAACCTTGCCGCCCTACGTTGAATACTTTCTATTCTATTGATGTTCTGTTGATCGTGAGAGTCTCAGACGGCACTCACATATTCACATATTTGCCTCGGGTTGCCTCAAGTGAGGAACGTTTCTGTAGTTGAAATTACATTTCCCACTTGGTCTCCCAGATTGCAGGCTGGTTGAGGTCTTGTTGGAGGGTTTGCCTATCCGCAGCACTCGTTACCGCATTGTAGACTGCAGTGTCATCAGCAAATAAACGTGCACGTGCCTTTAGTTGTCCGGAAGGTCATTTATATAGACCAAGAAAAGGCACGGACCGAGAACACTTCCCTGTGGGACTCCCGACTTGACCTGTATTATCTGTTGTATCTGTATTAAATCACCAACAGGTCTTAAAAGCCCAATTACAGGTGAAGTCAGTAGAATTAAAACACATGGAGGCCTAAATACAACATAAATACTCACATCAGACCAGTACTGGCTCGGCGGCCGCAAACACAGATATATTTTTCTTTGGTACCCCGAGTGAATCACAATATATCGCTGAGGGGTGACACGTTTAAAAAGCTGTTCACCACACGAGGTAAACGATTAAAAACTCCCGATGCAACAGCGTCCACTCAAGCCGGCGGTACACTAAACAAAGTAGAACGGGAAATCCTAGTAATTCTGACCGGCGCATGTACCGTAAAACCTTCTAAAAGATGTGACGATGAGATGAGGCCTCTAAAAACTTAACATAAAAACAAGATATCGCTTTGGCGGCGCCTAGCCTGGAGGGATTGCACATTGTAGAAACTAAGGATGTACTTGTAGTCCAGCACAGCACTGGCAGGCTCAGTATGGTTGGCTAGTCACATGAGGAATTTATGCTGAAACCTCTCCATGCGAATGAGATGACATTTTGCTGTCCCGCCCCAAATGACGGAGAAGTATTCAAGAATTGACCGAACATTTGCGTTGAACACGGATACTGCCGCACGCTTGTCCAGTTTGTGTCTGGGGAAGCTGACTGGAAGGTTCGAATGAGAAGGCCTAATGCCCTATTGGCTTTTAGTATTATGGAATTGATGTGCGCCCGAAAAGTGATATTTTGGTCCAGAATGAAGCCTAGATCTCGGATGGTGTCGACATTTTCCAGACTTTCGCCGTTGATTTTGTAAGATGAAGGGATCAAATTGCGGTTTCGAGTGATTTTGAATGCTGTACATTTTGATGCGTCAAGCTTCAGCTTCCAGTCCGCTGCCCAGCGCGCAACCGCATCCAAGTCATTTTGAAGCCTGATGACGGCATTTTGGGTGCCAATTTGACCGAAAATATTCACGTCATCGGCAAACATCCAACAGTTTGTAGAGATTACAGATGGCAAATCATTCACGTAGAGAAGGAACAACAAAGGTGAGATATGCCCGCCTTCCGGCCTCCCCAAGACAGCCGGAGTCCATTCGGACATCTTTCCATTTAACACTACTCTCTGCTTCCGCCTCCCGAGGTACGATGTGAGCCATTTCAAAGCTTGCCCATCCAGGCCATACATACATCGAAGTTTAAAGAGCAGTAGGCGATGATTTACACTTTGGAAGGCACTGGAGAAATCTGTGTAAACCACATCGAGCTGAGACTAATCTTGAATGGCCGCCTATCCATGTGCAAGGAAAGATACCAGATTTGAAGCAAGGGATCGAGACTGTATGAACCCGTGTTGAGTGTCCGAAAGAAGAGTTCTGACGTGTTGATAAATCTGATCGCTGACTATTTTCTCAAACACTTTTGCACACAAAGGCAATAATGAAACCGAACGATAGTTTTCTGGATTTTTTCTAGAGTCTTTTTTGTAAATGGGGACAATATTTGCCTCTGCCCAATGTTCTGGAAATATACCGTTAGCCAGAGATAAGCGGAAAATCTTGCACAGAGGAACGGCCAATTCCACCGCACACTCCCTAAGAAGCTTAGGCCGTCAGGGCCACAAGCTTTTCTCGCTACCAGATCTTTGAGTAAACGGCATACAGCTTCCTCTGTCACGTGGAAATCCGATAATGTTTCATCTGTCGAGAAAGGTAGGTTTGGAAAATAAGTAACGTTTGGGGCGGAAAATGTCTTTGCAAATGTTCGATTCAGCAAATTTGCTCTACCAACGTCGTCGGATATCTGTGTACAGTTTGACTTTAATACCGAAATCCCATTCACCTGCTTAAAACACTTTCGAGAAGACCAAAATAGTTTCGGATTCGAGTCAAAATCACCCATGATGCCCTGCAGATACTCAAAGTTACTCCCACCAGATACACATTGAACAGGGCACGATTTCGCACGAAATCCAAATTCATTTGCTCATCTTCAGGCTGACGTTTCATGCGTTCAAATCTGTTTTAACTTAAGGGCGCGTCTAACTTCTGCAGTAAACCATGGTGGAAAACGTCTTTTGGGCACAACTGTGGGGACGTGATCACGTATCGCTGCGTCTACAAGAGTGTAAAACATCGATACAGCCTCATCAATTTCTAAGTTGTCCAGCAGATTCCATGGTGTAGCTTGAAGAGTGCGACGAAGTCCATCAAAATCGGCGCGGCGGTAGTTAAGGGCGACGGAATGAATACAGACCTGACACCATTGACAACCACTGCTTGCCTCCTTTCGCTAAGAAAGTCGGAAATCCATGTGCAGAATTTACCCCCCCCCGCGATAATGATCGAGCTTGTGTACTAATAGGCTGTGATTCACCTTGTCAAATGCTTTGGAAAAATCCATTATCAAAATGTCTGTTTGCAGCCCTTTGACAGTGTTTTCGGTAACTCGTCTGTGAATTCAAGAAGCTGTGACTCGCACGGTCTTCGCTTCCTGAATCCGTGTTGATGGCTGCACACGAGATTATTGTCTTCCATATGAGTCATGATAGCGCTGGTAAGTATATGCTCCAGTACCTTGTAGCATACATTCGTACGTGAAACCAGACGATAGTTTGCTGGATCTTGTTGCTGTCCTTTTTTAACACTGGTGTTACGAGTGCATCCTTCCAGTCAACAAGAACCAGGTGGGTGTCCACAGAGGACTGAAAAATGATCGTAAGAATGGGTGCTACCTCATTCGCAAGTTCCTTCAGCACGCGTGTGCTCAAGTTGTCTGGTCCAGTTGCTTTAGTTGGGTTTAGGTTTGAGGGAGCTCCCGAACGCCTTACGCCGTTTTAGTGACCTTTCCGCAGACAGGATAGTTGTTTAAAGGCATGCCACATTTACTCTTGAACTCATTTTTCGTGTAGCTCTGCCCATCACTGAAAACAGAATGAAACTGTCGGTTGAGCACTTCTGCCTGTTGTTTATACCCCCGTCACACCAAGCCGGCGACCTTACTGTGTCTTAAAAGTACAAAAAAATAGAGGACGCCGGTAGTCGCCGTGAGAAATCCATCGATTTAATCCAAATTTCGGTTAGCCGTCACACCGGGGTCCTGTGCCCTGCGACCTTTGCGTTTCTACGGCGTCCCCACGGCGTCCTCACCACGACCTTACGACGTCCTCGGCGTTTCTATTACGCCCGCACTGCGACCTCAAGGCGTCCGCACCACGACCACCGGCGACCCCGCGGCGCTCTTGGCGTCTTTACTACGACCTTTCCACGTCCTTACCGCGTCCTTCGCGGTTCTACTGCGTTTGTACGGCGACCCTGACGCGAGTATAAGATCCACCGTTTTTTTCAGAAAACTTCATTTTTCATAAATTCGAGAACAGTTGACAAGTCAAGACAATGCAAAGATTTAGTAATAGGGGCCGCGGGCGGGGTCGAGCCAGAGCGATACCAAAGCGGATGTCGCCGCCATTCAAGAAACTCAACTCGCTGCAAACAAGACATCTTCCCTCCCGGGATATCAGACCGCCGTTGTCTCCCGTCGGGCGCGCGGGAGGAGGTCTACGGGCCCGGTGAAGGGCGGGGACGTCTTTATCCTCGTGAGGGACGGCCTTCCCTTCTCCGTCATCGAGGACTCCCCTCTTCTCCCCGAGGACGATACCACCGAATGGTGTGCGGTGAAGGCCCACCTAGTCAATCCTAGTCAAGTCACCACAAGTACAAACTCCAGTACAAATCACCCCAACTACCGTACCGTCCGCCCATTCAGACCTCGGAGACCGATGAACGCACCGATCACTTCGATATGCTTCGATTCCCGACTGCGCTCCATGCAATAATCACCGAGGACTTCAACGGACACCACCCATCCTGGGACAGCACCTGCCAGGAATCTGACAGAACAGGACAGCTGCTACACGACTCGACGTCTTCCAACCAGTGGGAGGTCCTAAACTCCGGCGCCCCACCCGTGTCAGCCACCGGGCGGGCCCGCCATCAACCCCCGATGTCTCTCTTGCCCACCGGGACACTGGCAGGTGATGCACCTGGCAGGCGGTATTTGACCTTGGGAGCGATCACCTACCTCAGATAATTACGGCCATCATCGGAGGAAACCGCCCCCGGCGCATCAGCAAGCCAAAGTGGGCTTTCCATAAAGCCCAGTGGGATGACTTCGCACGCCGCTGCGACGAAGCCCTCCCCACCCCACCCCCACCAGGGCTCTCCCTCGACGCAGAAACCGACCGCCTAGTAGACGCCATTCTTACGGCCAGCGAGCACTCCATTCCTCGAGGCGCCCGGTCTGACCCGACCCCATGGGCGGCCGACCCAGACCTCGAAGCAGCCGCTGCAGAGCGCCGAGACGCGAGAGCGGTTTTCCAGTTCGACCATAGCGCCGAAGCGAAGGACCGTTGGAAGGCAGCCAAGACCCACGCCGGTGCGGCCGAAGAGACCACGCGCTCCCGCAGAAGAGACCACGCTGCTTCCGCCAGTTCGTGTCCGAAGAGCTGAACAAGCCAACCAACATCGGTTGGGTCACGAAAATCCTCCGCCGCATGGAAGGTGCTATACCGAGCGCGGCCGCAGGCCAAGCTGTTCACGGGGCCCATGGCCATGAATCCGTGACGGACCGCAAAAAGGCGACGGAATTCGTCAAAACCTATGCCACCGTGAGCAAGCATATACGCTCTAAGAAATGGGACCAGCGCACCAAGGCAGGCGTCCGAGAACGCCTCCAATTGCCATGCCAGTGTGGATCTACCCGCTCCGAGGCCTGCCAGCCCTTCTCCCTACATGAGCTGAACGTTCAATTGAAAAAAACTCAAACCGAAGAAGGCTCCCGGACCAGACGGCGTCTGCGCCCAACCCCTGAAGTACCTAGGCTCCAGGGCAAAAGAAGCGGTTCTGCATCTGATCAACCGCTCCTGGCTCTCAGCCCGCTCGCCCCGGTCGTGGAGAAAAGCCACAATAATACCCATCATCAAGTCCGGAAAGAACCCCAAACTCGTCTCCAGCTACAGGCCCATCGCGCTCACCAGTAACCTAGCAAAACTCGCCGGGCGCGTGATTGGTGCCCGTCTGTCACACCTCATCGAGCGCGATGCCCTCGTTCCGCCAGAACAAGTCGGATTCCGAAGGGGCAGAGCTGCCGAAGAGAACCTTGGGCGCCTGGTTCAAACCGTCCAGGACGGCTGGAACAAGCCTAAGGCTCGAGGCAGATCTCAAGACGGCGCGACGGCAGAAAAATTCGTGCTCGTGACATATGACTTCACCCACGCTTACGACACCATCGAACATCATATGCTATATTTGAAGCTCCTACGCTGGATTCCCCGCTGCATGGCAGAGTGGATCTTCCATTTCCTCCACGAACGCTCTGCGCGTGTTGAAGTGAACAGCACCTGCTGCCAGGCACGCCCATTCCGCGCGGGCCTTCCCCAAGGCTCAGTCCTGGCTCCAACGCTTTACACGTTGTGGGCCGCTGACTGGTGGATGAGTTTCGCACCGCACCAGGTACCCACGTCTTCATGTATGCAGACGACACGGCAACCCTCAGCAGCGGCTGCACGATAGAGATGGCTCGCTGACGGGCGCAGCGGGCGGCGGACATCATGGCGAAGTGGGCGGACCGCTGGAAAATGCGCATCGCAGGAGCGAAGACGCAGGTCCCCGCTCTCTCGCAGTGGAGCAAGGACGCGGCAAATCTCTCAATCCATGTGTCCGGCACGACTGTCCCCGGAACAGATCACCTGAAACTCCTGGCCGTCAAATTCGACAGGCTCCTTCACTTTGGAGAACACTGCCGCGACCTGCGTCGGAAAGTAACCCCCCGCATAGCACAGCTGCGGAAAATCACGGGCCGCTCATGGGGCCTCTGCGAGGGTCAATTGCGCACGGTGGCGAACAGCTACGTGAGGGGCGCACTAGAATACGCCGCTGCAGCCTGGCTTCCTGCTGCGTCGACCTCCCACGCGGAACTCATCGACCGCGAACTACGCGCCGCAGCGCGGGTCGTAACCGGCTGCCCGCTCTCTACCCCCTCGCACGCCGTCCTGGCAGAGGCCGGCATCCAGCCGGTAGCCGTCCGCCGTCAGGTCCTTGCGGCCCGACTAGTCACCCTGGCTGTCTCCCTACCAGAGAAGGACCCCCTCCGAGTCGCCGCAGCTCCAGGCCCCCGCCGCCGGCTCCGGGAAACTGCGGGCTGACGAGAGGTAGGCCGCGCGGCGCTCAACAGCACTGGGGCTGGTGACCTGCCAATCGAAGAGCGCCTGCAAGTGTCGCTCCCTCCATGGACCGAGACTGAAGGCATCACTTTCGCCCTGGACGTGGGACCATCCGGCGGCCGCTCCTCATCTGCACAAAGCAGACGCGACGCTGCCGAGTCCCATCTCGCCTCGCTCCCATCCCAAGCGATTTGGGTCTGGACGGCTCGGCCAGGCCAGCGACGGAGTGGCAAACGGTGGCGGCGGAGCCCTCATCATCCCTCCTGTTGGACCCCCTGGGAGGTCCGCGCCCCAGCTGGCCGCCTCTGCAGCAGCGCCCGAGCGGAGCTCGTCGCCATCCGAGAGGCCGCCCAGCGCTTCGCTCTCCTGGATGCTCCGCTTGAACTCCCTGTGCACATCTGCCTAGACTCCCGGGCTGCTCTGGCCACGCTCGAGCCTGGACCGGCTGCTCAGACCTCCGAGCTGGGCGCCGCTGTCTGGCGCCAGCTCCTCCAGCTGCACCAGCAGGGCCGTCGCATCCACCTCCAATGGATCCCTGCACACTGCGGTGTTGCGGAGAACGAGCAAGCCGACACCATCGCGAAGGAGGCGTGCTCCCTTCTCCAAGCAGACACACCAATCGATCACTGCACAACAACCGGCGCCGTCAAGCGCACCGCCAGCCAGGTGTGGCGGACCAACTGGCCTTCCGGCTGGTTTTCATCCATCTGGGATGACGCCTCACCACCTCCCATCCGCAGCGCCACCAGAGAGGACGCCGTCGAAGTCCACCAGCTTCGCGCCGGCCACTGGAGTGGTTCCGAGCAGTACCTGCACAGGATCGGCCGCCGCCCCCCCCGTCCTGTGCAGGCTGCAATGACAAGTCTTTTCCGGCGGCTCGCTGCTCCCTCTGCCAGGCTGAGGCAGATACCCCGCAGCATGTCCTGACACGGTACCCAGCTCTGGCCGGCACCCGCCTCGACGTGACGTTAATAATAATTGTTGGGGTTTAACGACGCACCAACTGCCAGGACACGTGACGCGGCGACATGGTGGCGGCCTTGGCGGCCGCCTACCGCTACCTCAGGAGTCCTCCGACTACGCCTCGGCCCTGAGCCGAGGCCGAGGGGAACAACAGCAACAACAAGGCAGAGCGCCAAGGGCTGTTCCTCCTCGACTTCCGTTGCCTGCACGCTCAAACGCCGGCCTCGATTCCGACGAGCACTCAACAGCGAGCTAAGATCGGCCAAAGCGGAGCAAGCTCACGCGGAATGATTTGATACCTGGAGAAGAAGAGGCCATGGTGGAATGGCTGGCCGAAAATCCCATAATATTTAACAAGAAACTGACCGCATATAAAGATAAAGGGAAAAAGGACTCGCTCTGGATTGGACAAGGTCGGAACCTGGGGAAAGATGTTGACACTCTTAGACAAGTTTAAGTTCTTGCAGTCTCACATCCACCCGGTTCAGCCAAGGACCATCGTCAGTGTGAGTAGCATATATGCGACTTCTGTGATTCGTAATGCTTAAACTACATTTAAGAACATTCTGTTTGCTCTGTAAATCATAAATCAATGCTTTGTTTGACGTTACTAAAGCTAGCTGTTCCGAGCTTAACTTTGTGGTTGTGGTATTCTGATAACTAATCACACTTGCTTTTCTCTGGTGGTCGAAAAAATAATAATAATAATAATTATTGGGGCTTACCGACGCACCAACTGCCAGGGTCATATGGCGTCGCCAACTCTTTCCCTGTTGGAAGGGTTTCTCGGGAGTCAGCTTGCTCCTTGTTCAGGGAAGCCGCCGGGCCTTGAACCCGGGTCGGCTGCGTGGAAGCCAGCTACGCTGACCACTCCACTACCGCGCCCCCAGGTCGAAAAAACCGAATGTTATTATGTATTTTGACCTGAATTGATGACCTGAACTTTTCGATTGCTAACGTCGTCTATCGATCAAACACACTCCGACTTAACCTCTTATAAACGAAATATTTCCATATGCACTGTGTATGTTTTCTCAGAGCATTAATCCGCGCCCCTAAACCAAAATAATCCATCAGAGCATTAATCAACGTGCTACATTATTGATTTCCCTCACAGGGATTCGTTGGACATGTTCATATTTAACCATGATTTCCTGTTGCTGTTTTTTGCAGTTGAAGGCTAACCTCGCAGCCGTGGCCTCTGTGGATGACAATACCGAGCCGGGGGATGCAAGTGATGACACGCAGCAGGTGCCACCGACGCTTGATCCCGCTTCGACTCGGGAACAGTCTGAGGGCCAAGAACTTCCCGATGTCAGACCAAAGCGTTCCTCGTCCAGGGCCACTGCGGATGAAGAGACTGTTCAACAGCCTGGAGGAGAGGGGCCGCCAGTCTATTCAGCTACAGGAAAAACTGCTCCAGATGATCAAGCCGGCTGCGCGTCCCAGCGAACAGACATCGTATGGAGACTGGGCCAAGACGGTAATGGAAGACCTGGATCCAAGCTTGTGGAGACAGTTCCAGCAGGAACAAAGCCAGCTGCTGTATAAGTATTTGGACCTTAACGACAAGGTTCGCTCTCAGACTCCCCATCCGCAACAACAGCAGTGGCAGCCTGGCCATCAGCAGCATTCCTGTCCGCAGTACTCGCAGCGGCAGCCTCCGCCGGCGCCGCAGAACTGGTCGTCGAAGACTAAGCAGCCTACGATGGTGTCGAATCCAACGACTGCCACGTGGATGCCAGCTCAAGTGCAACATGAGCCGAACCTGATCACCTTACAACCGTGGGGTAGCCCACAGAACCATGGAAACTCAACTGCTGGACCTGCTGCCTCCACTCCACGGTCCGAGAAACATGCCTCAAACCTCAGCGGCATCCTCACTGATTCATTCATGAATACACTGGAGCGCTGTGACAGTAGCAAGTGATCATCATCATCATGTTTGGGGTTTCAGGGCGCGCCGACAGCATAGGTCATATGGCGCCCATAACAACTAAGAGGACATGTCAATACAGGCTTCAACAGATCAGGTAGAAAGGACAGTCTGTTGCATCCGTATGCCTAAAGTCACATTCCACTCCTAGGTCAGCTAGCCATTAAAGTTGGTGCTATTCAAAGACGATGTGATGGTGGAAAGTAAGTCAGTAAGTGAAATTTGCAACACGCAGTCCTGCAGCTATGAAGGTGAGTATATGACATTGAAATTTATTTTTCTCAAGTATGCACATATCTCTGAGATACGAACCGTGGGGGATTCCCCAAGGAGCGAGTCCTACGACGGCGAACCGGGTAAATGCCTCATCCTTTCCAGCTCGAAATCGCGACACTATCAGCACGTGTTTCACCGTAAGCCTACCGCCGCAGCGAGGGCACTCCGGCGGGCCGTCGTCAGTGAGAAGAAAAGCGTGGGTGGCGTAGGTGTGCCCTATTCTTAGTCTGAAGATGATGACCTCCTCCGGCAACGCGTTGCTTGATGTCCATGGTCCTATTTGAGGTTTTACCTCCCTTAATTTACCGCTCTTAGTATCGTCATTCCATCGCCGTTGCCGCACTTCGATAACATAGTTCCTAACACACGGAAACAGATCAAAATATGGAACGCGTATTCCGGAGGGAGGGTCGCTGTTAGCTGCTTCTTTAGCTGCTCTGTCGGCTAGCTCGTTGCCTGTGATGCCGCAGTGGCTAGGCACCCATGCAAGCGTCACCGACGTCCCTCGACTAACAGTCTGGTGGATCTTATGTCTGATGAAAGGTAAAAGGTATGAGCTCGACGGGTTGTGGTTGAGTAGATGAAGTGATTGTAATGACGAAAGCGAGTCACTAAAAATAACTAATCGGTCCGTTCTCGACCGCAAGGCCTGATCCAGGCACCGAAAAATCGCATACAATTCCGCGGTGAAAACCGAAGCAACTGGTAGGAGTGCATATTGTCGCTCAATATTGCTACCCACAAATGCGCATCCAGTGCCATTGGCACACCCCGATCCATCCGTATAGAAGGCTGTGTGGTTTGGATACTTGGCAGAGCGGTATTCCAAAAGGTTTGGCGCACGGCTTCCGGCGTCAAGTCTTTGGTCAGCTCTAGCAGTCCTGTATCTATTATAAACTTGGAAGTACGCCACGGTTCAAGGGCTGGCAGCTGTGCGGTTTCCACATTACCAGGGTTTATGCCTGCCTCGCTCAACCATGCGCGTACTCTAAGCCCGGGGTGTCGAACAGATAAGCGGGAGGCATTGTCGATGCGCCTTAGGCTACTATTGTCAAAGAAAATGTTGTACCCAGGGTGTTCAGTGTCCTGTTTAAGTTTTAACGCATATCGCATGGCAACATATCTGCGGCGCAGATCCAGTGGCATTACATGCAAATCCGTGTGCAGGCTAGAAACAGGCGAGGTACGGAAAGCACCGCTTATGATTCGAAGGGCCTGGTTTTGGATAGTGTTTAGCATACGTTTCGATGTATCTGTGGCGGCATCATAAACTTTGCTTCCGTATTCAAGTTTTGATCTGATTAGGCATCTATACAGAGTTCAGAGTCTTCCTGTCGGAGCCATATGTCATGCGAGTAAGAACCTTAAGAATATCAAGGCAGCTAAAACATCTTTGTCTTAACTCACTGAAGTGCGCGGCGTACGTCAATCTTCGGTCAAGTATTAGTCCGAGGAAGCGAGTTTGGTCCACAACTCCTATCTCATGGCCTCCGATTTTCAGAACAGGATGTTCGCAAACTCTCCTTCGGTTGCAGAAGTGCATACATTTAGTTTTGGCTATTGAGAAGCGGAAACCAATTCCTTCACTCCAATGCTGCAGTCTGTGAAGGCAGAGCTGCAGCTGCCTTTGTGCTGTGGAGGTGGAGGATGTCGTCACCCATATGGCGAAGTCGTCCACGAATAAGGCGCGAGAGACATTGGGCGGCAGGGTGTCACCTATGTCATTTATCATCACAGCGAAGAGGGCCACAGACAAAACGCTGCCCTGTGGCGTGCCATTCTCTTGCGTGTGCTGTTGGGACAAACAGTTCCTGACTCGGAATCTGAACCGCCTGTCCCTAAGAAAGTTGAGTAGGAACCAGCCCAGATGACCTCGCACTCCCATGTCATAAACCTTTTTAAGGATTCTATATCTCCAGGTTAAGTCATACGCGCGCTCCACGTCAAAGAATAGTGCAATTGTGTGTTGTTTGTTTATAAACCCTTCCCTAACAGCTGCGTCGAGTCTGATGAGGTGGTCAAGTGGACTCCTGCCTCGATGGAAACCACATTGTGCGTTAGATAGCAGGTCGTTGCTTTCGAGAAACCACATGAAGGCGTGCGCCAATCATTCTCTCAAATAGCTTGCAAATACTTAACACGCGCATTGACGGGGGGGCGGGTACCCGGCCCCCTCGGGTTTTTCGGAGACAGCAGAATAACGGCGGCGCGCAGCGCCGCCGTACTTGGTATACCTTTTTCCTCATCATTTTTGCAACTTCTGTGAAAATTTTAAGGATTGGTCATCTCAGGTCAGGTCACCAGTACAGGTCAAGTGACCTGACCTCAAAAAGTTTAAGATAGCATAAGTCAGAGCAGGGTGAACTTATCCAATTGAAACTTATATCACATAATGGGCTCACCGAATTCTCTGAAATATGTTCCGGTATTTTTGATATTGATGACCTAAGGTCAGGTACGAAGCATGATCTCTCCATTGGTAATACATGGGAAATATGGTTTTTACTGAATAACTCAGTAACATATGGTGATAGAGCGTTTATTTTAGCTTCATTAGACTCGCCTTGGCTTTGCGGTTCTAATGATATGCATTTTATATAATTTGACCCTGACCTGACCTCAGGTCAGGTCAAATCTTTGATTTGACCTAGCAAGGTCAAATCATATATCATTCGATTCAGCTTGCTGCGAGGATTCATACGGGTCAAGTAGTTTTGCTCTATCTTTACTTGTTCAGATGTAATGGCCGAAAAAACTTAATTTACATGTTATCCCTATGACGGCATGTGACGGCATGCTTTTTACCTCTGGTGACCTTAAATGTGACCTGACAAAAAAATGGTTCAAATATTTTCGATGGAGAAGCGGATGGGCTACCCAACGCCGTTTACCGTTTTTTGCTACCTACCGTGGTTCTCGAGATCTTAGGGAGGGGGGGGCGGGTACCCGCCCCCCTCGTCAATCCGAAGGTGGCTCAGACCCCCGTCAATGCGCGTGTTAATGTTAGCAAAATGGGACGAAAATGCTCAGGCGAGTCTCCCGGTTTCCCAGGCTTCTGGATAGGTATGATGATCGATTCGCACCACTGATCCGGGAAATCATTGCTACTCCAGATACCATTGAAACTATCAAGCAGGGAAGAAAGAGATTGCTCGGGGAGATGTAAGATCATTTCATTTGTAATTTGGTCACTACCAGGCGACACTCCTTTGAGTACTTTTAAGGCTGCTTCTATCTCTTCCATGAAGAAAGGGGAGTTGTACGAGGCCGAGTTGTCATTACCGAAGTTGATCGGCCTGCGCTCCTCGATATGTCGGTGCCGTAAGAAGTTTGGGCTTTGTGCAGCGGTACTGCACCGGTCTTTAAATGCCTCTGCCATGAGGTTAGCTAAATCCTGCGGGTTGGTGATATTCTCTCCGTTCTAGGTGAGGACTGGTGTAGGAGCAGATCGCCGTTTGCCCTGTATGCACTGGACGCGATTCCACACACGTGTAGATGGTGCGAAACGGTTTACAGTGTTAACGTACGCTACCCACCACCTCTTTTTGGAATTAAGAACTGTGCGACGAGCCAGTGCTCTCGCACGCCTAAATGCTATTATGTTGTGCGTTGTTGTGTGTTTTTTAAGGACTCTAAAAGCCCGTTTCTTATCTAAGATCGCTTTTCGACACTCACGATTCCACCAAGGAACAGGAGTCCGTTTAGGTTTACCGGAGGTCATCGGGATGAATTGGTTCGCTGCTAAAATAATCATGTCATTAAAAAGTTTCACAGCTTCGGTTGCCGAAGTCTCTGCAGGAACGTCTAAGGGGCCACATGAGCCCCGGAAACCCTCCCAGTCGGCACTCCGGAGGTTCCACCGGGCTGGCAGGATCAGCGGCGCCGCCGACCGGGTTGAGCCGATAACAATAGGAAAATGGTCGCTGCCATGGAGGTCATCAAGAGTGCGCCAGCTGAGCTGGGCTAAGAGGGACGGAGAGCAGACAGAGAGGTCTATAGCGGAGAGCGAGCCAGAGGGCATAGCAAAGTGAGTAGGACGACCAGTGTTTAGAAGGCAGAGGGAGTTTTGGTGGAGGAAGCGTTCCACCCTTCGGCCACGGGGGTCGGCACGGCCTGACGTCGCTCCCCACGCTGGGTTGTGAGCATTAAAATCGCCTAGTAAGACGAAAGGGGTTGGGAGTTGGTCTGTGAGATTATTGAGGCCAGGCAAATCAATGCTTCCGCCGGGAGAAAGATATAAACAGCATACGGTAATTTCGATAAAGCTCAGGTCCACTCGGACGGCTACTGCTGGCAGGACCGTGTTCAAGCGAACATGGAAGCATGGAATGGAGTGGTGGACTGCCACCATTACGCCTCCGTACGCAATGGTAGAACTGAAAACATCTTTCCTAAAAGTCTGAAAGTGGCGCAATTTAAGGCTAGTTCCAGGGGACAGTTTGGTCTCCTGCAGACAGAGAACCCTTGGACCATGGTCAAATAAAACGCTCTGCAGGTCAGAGAGGTTAGCGCGTTGACCTCGGCAGTTCTATTGTAAGATTGATGTCATAAATATTAAAAGAAACGGGCTTGTTAAAAGATGCATGAGTCGGCCTAGCCCTTCCAAGGGGGACCACAGCCTCCGTATGAGTCCCTAACTGGTGCCGGGGAGGGGCCGCCAAGTCGGTTACGGACCGGACCACGGCCTCTGCTGCCCTCAACAGAGTTCCCACGAGCCCGCGTGGCCTGCTGGGGCAGGTCCGGAGGGCTACCAGCCGGACGTTTCACTGGTGACCTACCTCGCGGCGCAGCCTCAAAGTTCTTTCGAACTGTCGCTACAGAGGGTGGTGGGACAGATGTGTTTGTGTCAGTCTCTGTGTTTGTTGAGGATGAAACAGGGATTGGCTGTGAGTGTTGCAGCGATTGCTTGAGCTGAGAGGCAGGTTTGTCGGGAGCCACGACAGGTGACCGCTGACGTCGTCTCTGGGCTGGGGCGTGCTTGCCCTTGGGGCCTGCAACAGTCCAACCGTCCGATCGCTCAGGATCTGGGGGAGGAGGAACAGAGCCCTTACCTCCTGCATCCTCAGTAGGCGCAGGGGTCCGGGACTCAGGGGTGGGGCGAGGGCCGTCTAAGGGCGTACTCCCACCAGCTCCCTGCAGGGGCGCTGGAGGTGGGTTTGGGGGAGGATGGTTCCGCCGACGGTGCTTGTACCGGGGCAGTGGGCCGGTGCGACAGCACCAGGCCCATGCTCCCTGCCAGACGGATGAAATCCGCCACAGTCAGGGAGCGAAGGAACTCTTCGGGGTTCGCCCTGCGAGAGGTACGCGCCCCGGCGCCGGCTGTCTGCGCGTATGACCTCCGGGGGTGCGTGGCCTCGTATGTGTCAGGAGCCTCACGAAAGCTTAGCCTGTTCTTTACTTTGAAGCTCATAATTTCGCGTTCTTTCATGAGTGTCGGGCATTTACGGTCAAACACTGTGTGGGGGGACTGACACTCTCCACAGTTTACACAGAAATAGGTAAGCGATACCGAATCTGCTGCCGCGTGATCCAGGGCTCCACACTGGCCACAGGTACGTCTTCCTCTACATGATGTGGTGGTATGTCCATAACGATGGCACGTGAAACAACGCATTGGGTTAGGTATTTACGGTCTTACATTCACCTTCATATATCCTACATAAACTTTCTCGGGAAGATCTAGTCCATCAAAGGTCAGAATAACAGTGTCTGTTTCCTTCTCCTCTCCACCACGTTTTGTCCTCACTCTCCTTGCTCCCACCACACCAAACTCTTCCAAACCGTCTACTATTTCCTCGTCACTAACACCTCGGAGTTCGAAGCATCTGATCACTCCCTTGCAAAAGTTTTTGGATTTCTGTGTCTCGACCATTACCTTTACCTTCGTTAGTCTTCGAGCACCGTTTTGCCTTCGCGTGTAGCTAAGTTCGTTGACTTTGAGCGCCCTTCCCGCCTCTTTACTCTCCGCGAACTCTAGCTCCCAGCTCCCGTCTTTCAGGGAATCGCATCTCACGGTTTTCCCTAGGCGATCGCATGCTTCTTTTTGCTGAAAAGGAGAGAGGTTCGACAGGGAACCGTCAACACCTCGCACTATCAGCACCCGTGGGTTAGATGGCTTGGTAAGGTCGTTGCAAGTTTCAGGCGTCGGCATATGTTGAAAACCGACTCCAGGTGGGGGATGAGAGTGGCCAGCGAAGGGTTGGTTGGCACTAGGAGTGGGTTTTTTTATTCGGAGGGGTTTGAGGTATCCATGAGAAGGTAATTGGTTTCGACCAGCAACGTGCGCCCCCTTTCCAACGAGGGTGCTACTAGGCGAGACGACACACGGTCTGGCTATACGGGGGAGACGTCGCCGTTACAGAGGGGGAGAGAGACTCACCAAACCCCCTGCCCCGACGACGGTCCCCCTTGCACCTAGCCTGGACGACCCCGGGCGTCGAATCGAAAGCGGGTCGCTATCCGAGCCAGGAGGGAGGGGGCATCGAAACCTAGCGTGGGGGTGCTCATTTTCATTCTGAGGGGATGAGTAAGCGGGTGGCAAACGAAAGTCTAGGATGGCGCCATCGAAATTTTAAGGGAAGCCGTGCCCATTTCAGGGGCGTTAAGGATCGATCTTGGGAAAGGAGCAAGTGCCCTCTCTTGCCTTCCCTGGATTCGCCCATGAGGTGCAAGTGGATGCAGGACAAACCAATGACTGATGAGCCAGCCTCTGAAAAATGATCGGCCTGTTGACACTTTGCAGCACCATCTTACCTATGATAGGGACGTGACAGTGGGTACAGCAGATTGTTTATTTATTTTTTATTATTTTTTAGTATTGTTCTTGAAATTATTTTCTGGTCCGCTCCAGCGTTCAGCGCCAGATTCAGTCTCTGCAAGGAACCTCGATTAGTCGGAAGTACCGGCAGGAGATTCACGTGACCCCCAAACGGGTCGTCTGTCCGGACTAGTGGGGTGGCGGCAGCGTGGGGAGCGGTAATGTAGTAGGCAGAATATTCAATTCTTTTACGGAGAACCCGGGTTAGCTGTGCATAGTTTGTTAGCTTTTTTAAACCTAATACTGGTGCCAACCTATCAAATGATGTTTCTTGGAGTAAGTATTTTCAGTTGTCCGCACATTATTATCATGTGATCCTCCTGCGCCCGAACGTCATTAGCTAAGGCTGAAGTCCCTTACTCTATTTTTGTTCGGAATTACACGTTTGATTATTTTATTTTTACGTTTGAACGTGTACTATTGAATGTATGTGTTTCAAACCACTGGGCAGTGAATAATGATGTCATTAGCTGAATACAGTTACTTATAAAGATAACTGCTTTTTAGTAAGCCTAACTAATCCTGAAACACAAGGGACACAGTGCGCCGCATTTTAAATTATTATGACTAGGCTTGATCGGTTTAGGATGGATATCTCAGAACCTATGGTGCTTCTAGATTTACAAACGAGTTACTATAAGTATTTGTTCAACAGGTTTTCCGTGGTTACAGTTATTTCTTAATCCGACACCTGGGAGACTGATTTTTCTGCATTCTGACAAGGTTGTCTTCCGCTGACTTGCCAACGCCTCTGATAATTCCCGACCCTTCGCTCAACTGGCACGCATACCTGGGTCATGTGATTACTACGTGTTTACAACGACAGGTGCAGGGTCATACGTAGTAAGTAATGTGTGGCTCGCAAGGGGCACAGAGTTTTAAACCGAGGGCTTCAGTACTGTCTCGCAGGTGCCTTGCCCCAGGCAGTCCGTTCAGTAACCGAGGCGCCTGGGCACAAGAGTTCCGAGACTGGGTATGTCTGAGTTATGGCTACAAACAGTGGTTCCAGGCTCATAAGACTCACAGCTTTATTACTTAAATATGTATTGGGGTTGATTAGAGTTCATAGGGTTTGAAAGCTACCCAGTGACCAGGCTTTTCCTGTTTAACACAAACCCCGGAAGGCCCCCGAGCCACCCTTGGTGATCAAACAGCCCCCTCGATCTTGGCTCCTATTCGGGATGACAAAAAAAAACGGGAAAACTGGTGAAAAGCTCTTAAGAATGGATGAAGAAACTTGTAGTCACTTTTGTCCGAAGCCAATATTGAGGTCATGACAGGCCAAAGGTGACAGACTAGGGAAGAGTTTCTGGGCTCTTGCGTTCGAATTGAGCTAGAATCGGTTTTAGGCACCATTCGTTACCACTTCTTACGGAAAACCGGATGATGTATATGACTATACTGGATCACAACCTAAAAATGAGGTGACGTAAGGTCAGGTCAAGGTCACCATCTGACCTAAAATGGTCAATATGTATATCAATCTGCCTACAAAACTAATCTAAACGTAATGGCATTGAAATAAACGGTTTGCCATCATTTCTTGCGAAATTAATGACCTAAGACGAACATTAGCCTGCTTAAGTCCCTGCTTAGCCCCTGTTGACCTCTAAGAGGTCACAGGTCCAAAGCTGCAGCATGAACATGCGGAGGGCCTAGGATACTACGATTTGGAGAAAATGAAGGCATGCTATGCTGTATCTACAAAAATCTAGCCATGTTCACCCAATTACCGTTTTTCCATGCATTTCCAATTGGAAGGTCATGATCCATTCCTGACTAGGTCATTCATATGAATAGTTTCACAATATATTTTGTGGTCTTCGTCCTTTTTGGTGCCGCGGGAAAAACCTGAGGAGTGTTTAAACACTCACTCACTGGGGCGAGGGTTAGGACGGTTCCAATTAAATTTGACTAGATTTAATCCAGTCAAGTGCAAATAATAGTTATAGGAAATGGCCAAGTATGTTAACCAGACAACACCTGGCCTCTTTTTGCACCCACTGCGGTGTGGGGGGTCAATCCTACTCCCTTCCCCTGCTAACTCGGGTCAACCTTCCTACCTTGCCCTTGCTTGCCTGATTATGTGTTTATTATGGCTTTAATCAAAGGCCACATTAGCCCTTCAAAACGGGAAAAAGTCTCCAGGTATTTCGAGCTAGAAGAGTACTTTTTGCCAAGGACGGAACAATTCTAAGGCCATAGGTTCATTAATAGGGGCTGCCAACAATCAATGGTCACCAGCTTATATGCAAAAATACCCTAATTTACCTAAATCATTATTCTGATGGAGGGATGTCCTCCACTTCAATTCAATGGAAGCTCATCGGAGAGCCACACTTTCCCTTTTCATTTGAATTCGCTAGGTCCGATTTTGATGTTTTGGCGAAGCAGATAAATTTCCCTAACACGCAGACCGCTGGTGTCCCTTGCATGACGCGCCCCGCTGGGGGCGTCCCCCCTCCGTATCTCGTTCCCCACGAAAGTTAAAGGAAAATTACGGGCGATGTTCGAAAGATCTTGACAAGACGAAGAGATTTTATAAGAATAATTTTTATGTCATGTCAATATTGAGGTTAGCATAGGTCAAAGAAGGCTCCACAGGCTTACAACAGAGCAGGGTACGTTTCCCTCTCTAGATCTGCCCTCAGGGGAGCTAGAGCAAATATTTATGCATCATTGGATTTCTCTCATCGCGGCAAATTGAATGATGTATAATATGACCTTGCTAGGTTAAATATTCAAAATGACCTGGCCTCGAGCTAGGTCAGGGTCACATAATGACCGGGTATGGTCATGTTTCATGTCAATCGACTCCCCATGATAATATGAGCACAATGCAAGCAAAATGGAAGCTTTATCTCAATTCAGTGAGAAGTTATTGGCAAAACAATCACTCTCTGCTCCCATGACCTGATATGACCTTTGAGAGATCAGATGCTCAAAAACTCAGCTTTATGGTCAAGATCATGGTAAGAATAGACGGTTTGAGGATTTTCAGCTTTATCTATCCAGTTTCCACTGAAAACGAACCCATTCTATTTTTCACCATAGACTTATAATGGGGTGACCGAAAAATTGACCCCACCTTAGGTCATCAATATCAAAATTCCGAGATAGCAGACTTGTAGATCCTAATAACCTCATCATATTTTGGAAGTTTCAAACTGATCAGTTTGCTAATGTTTCCTGGGCGTTGCTTCAAACTCGTACTTTTAGGTTTTGAGGTCGGGTCACTTGACCCTGAGTAGCTCCTTGACCTGACATGACCTTAACTAAAAAATTTGGGCAGATGTGTAAAATTGATCAGGAATAAGGTACTGCAAGTTTCCTTGTTCTGCGTCTTTTCGTTTTTGGGAAAACCAGGAGGGAGCGACTTTCGCCCCCCCAGCGGGGCGTGTGCTAAGAAAAAGGCCAACATATTTTCGTGTGTCAAAATTTGTTTCAACCCCGCAAGGTTACGCTGCTTCATGTAACATACCGCGGCTGCACTGGAGTGAGATTTCCATGTTTTAGGTTCGTATTACCGAACTCAATGATTATAACAGCTTATGACACCTCAGGGAAGAGGCGTATAAAAAACTGGCACAAATTTTTTCGAATTCGAATGATTACCAAAGCTTGGGGAGCACAGGATGGGCACTGACGTTGGTTACGTGTGCGTAGGCTTTGGTTACAAGGTCTCCCAGGCAATGTTCCGGATTCAGTCAACCAGATTATTTAAAAACTGTTCATCCTAAGATATTTCAATTTTAGTGATACCTTGAAACACTTTGCCAGTAACACTGACTGGAACCAATGTAGCACCAAAATACAAGTAGTTGGCTCTCGAGTTGGTGGATTTTATCAGGTGAAATATTCACTATTCACTGCCTTTCTGCCCCCGGTGGCTGCGCAGAGTAGTTTGAAAATCAAAATATTGAGCTTATTGTACATTTTTCAGAGAAATCATAAGTGGTTTCATTATTTTCGGTTAAAAGTACGTCTAATTACACTAAATTGCACGACCCGACCAAGGTGCCACATTCCCTTTAAGGAGATTGTCGTGGTCATCTGTGAAGTGTATGGAATCAACATGATTGCACGATGCACATTGTGGAAGTGTAGGGATCGGGGAGGTGGGGTGGGGTGGGTTTGGTGTAGAGACGATGGTACGTTGAAGCGACGTGGGGTTACTATCGTGACACGAGCGGCAAGGTGTGAAGGAGAATTGTTTAACTGTTTTGCAAGTTTACAGCTGTGTTTTGTGAAAAATATTCTTCAAAAAAGTCGAAAAGCAAAGCAAAAAGACGGCACGGGGTGAAATATGTGGCCATAAGATGCATGATTTTATTTTCCAAGGATCATTCACTCAAAAGCGATTTTAGACATTAAGAGGACCTGGTTTCAATATTTACACTGAAGGTGACTGGTTCTGTTTGAGGCTGATCGCTTCACTTGAAGCACCAAAACCTTGCATTGAAAATAAACAGGAGCCGGGGCAAAATGTCGAGAGCTTTGGGGGGACGCTCCTGGAGCTATTTCGTTAGGGGGCAAATGTCTTTCTCCCTGGATCCGCCACTGAAACTGGGTGCGGTATGAGGGGTCTCGCTGCCCCTCATACCGCATAAGTTTCTACGGAAATATCGAGTTCCAAGACAAATGATATATAGAGTACCAGGTTTTCCGACTTGCTTTACAACTTGGCTATCTCAGTTAAAATCACGTTATAAAGGTGTCACATTCCCTTTAACCGCATGCAGCTCGCCGAAGTGGGTCCAGATTATGCGAACTAAATGTAAAGCTCAAAATGCTCATTGATGAATGGTAGCCATATCTCGTTAAACCTATCAATTCTTTTGTCCTTCTTTGCGATGCACCGTTCCATTTGAAATGTTTTTTTCAGAAGTTTTGAAAATACTTCCATCTTTATTTATTCATCCTTAACACGGGGAGCGGGTACCAACCCCCCTCGGGTTTTTCGGAAATAACATAAAAATGGCGGCGCGTAGCTTCACCGCACTTATCATACCTTTTCTCTCATCATTTTTACAACTTTTGCCTAAGGTTAGGTCATCTCAGGTCAGGTCACCAGCACAGGTCGTGACCTCACCTAAAACGTTTAAAATAGCATAAGTCGGAACAGGCTAAGCTTATCCGATTGAAACTCATATCACACAAAGGGCCCACCAAGGTCTCCAAAATGTGTTCCGGTATTTTTTATATCAATGACCTAAGGTCAGGTATGAGCCATGACCTCCCCATTGGAAATACATGGGGAAAATGGTTTTAAGTGAATAACTTAGCAACGGATGACGATAGGACGTTTATTTTAGGTGCATTAGACTTGCCTTGTCTTTACGGTTCTAATGATATGCATTTTATATACTTTGAGCTTGACCTGGCTTCAGGTCGGGGCAAATCCTTGATTTGACCTAATAAGGTCATATTATATATCAATTGATTTGGCTTCCTGCAGGGATTCACATGGTCTAAATCGTTTTTCTCTATCTTCACTTGTTCGGATGCAATGACCGAAAACCCTCATTTACATGTTATCCCTATTACAGCATGTTTTGACCTCTAGTGACCTTAAATGTGACCTGAAAAAAATGGACCAAATATTTTCGATGGAGAAGTGGATGGGCTACCCAACGCCGTTTACTGTTTTTCGCTACCTAGCGTGGTTCTTGAGATCTTAGGTGGTGGGGGAAGGGCGGGTACCCGCTGACCCGTCAAAGCGAAGGTGGCTCAGACCCCCGTCAATGCGCGTGTTAAACCTCTGTTTCACCATAAACTGTTTTGCGGCCAGCATCAGTGCAGTTGACTTAAATATTGACAACATTCATTGTTTGTAATGATCCAAAGAGAATGTTTGTAACAGTGCCAGAGAACTGTTTTGTTGTGGCAAGCTTTGAAAATTTTTCAAACTAGATCATCCCAAACCCTCTACCCTCTCCACACTCTACAAAAAATGATCAATTGTCTCTATGTTACCGCACCTATCACAGAATTAATAGTCTATCACATTTTGTATGCACAAGAATGTGGGAGTTGGAAAACACCTATAACTATCCTATATTGTACATTTTGAAGCTTTGTTGATTTCGTGATGTTAAATGAAAGAAAGTATAATGCTTTACACCAGTCTTCTCCGTATTCAACTCCTTCGTTCATCCATTTTATTTGCGCTCTGGGGGTTATCTCCTTTAGAAATTTGTTTGAAAAAAATTAGCTTTAATCTGCTGAACGGGGACAAGTTTCCCTTTCACTTCTATGCCACGTTCAAGTACCTTCTCCTGAACTGTTAGTGTTTCACTGACAACGGCAAGCCGTCTCCATATCGCAGGAATGGCCCGGCACCAGCCCATATAAACAAGAGGATCCAGTTGTGTGAAGTTACTGCTTTCCCTAAACGAATTATTGTGCAAGATTCGTCCCTGATGATTAAAGAATGCATCAAGGAACAATATACTGCAGCATTGAAAATAATTTTCGATTCCACCCGAATAGCTTCATTATTCCACAGTATTTGTTTACGGACTTCCTTTCCACTGGTAGGTTCTTTGATGGGGACCACTTCTCTGAACCAACTTAACATCTCTTTGCTTTTCGACTTGGGTCTTCCTCCCTTCCGCCACCCTACTACTAGCTAGTTAATTGTGGCGAAATATTTCACTGCGTGACGTTCTTTTGGGTTTTTCGTCTTTGATTTCACCCCCCCCACCTACCGGATAGATCCGCCACTGCTAGTGGCGGATCAAGGAATTCATATGGGGTGTGGGGGGCTAGGGGCTGGAGCCTCAGCCGTCAGTACCTTGGGCTGCCCTCGCTTATGTATTAATTATATAGGTTCGAACATTTCGGGGGTTTGAGCCTCCTAGCCGCCCCTGGTGTCTGCCACTGGCCACTTCCCAATTTTACCGCTGGTGATACGCACATCAACTATCACTTCCACCGCCGAAGCTGATTCATATGCTTCTATACTTTTGTAATGTTGTTAAAAACTTAATTAATGTTTTGCGGCATAAAATATGGTAAAGACCTTCCGAGAAGTAAGGATAATTCAATAGCTATAACCAGGAGAGGTTCTCGCACGGATTTGTAGTTCAGTGGAACAGCACATGTCTTCCGAGCCGCAGGTCCCGGGTCATGTCCCAGCGGAACCTCTGAATATGCTGGTCTGATGCACCATATCCTCCCTTGCAGGCTGAAAGTTGGCAATGAAGTTTAACCCTGGCAGTTGAAGTGTCGCTTAATCCCAACAATTATTATTAGAGGCTATCGCAAGCGCGCTGCCGAACTCGCACCCTGTCTTATGAGTTAGGAGATCAGTTTCAATGAAACCCCAGCAACCCTTCTAAATTAAAGCAATGGTTGTCTGGTTGAGGGGAGACGAGTTTCGTGATTGGGTTCAAGCAAGGGTGGAGTTCTGCTGCTGCCGAGAAATAGCCCCTGCAAAGTTTCTCTGGCTGGAAATGGTTTAACTTTTCTTTGATAAAATTCAACCAAATTATTTGGAATACATTTGTCCGATAATACATAGGGGAGGGTGGGTGGGGTTCCAGCGACAGGGTGGTTCGGGCAACTCAATTTTCTCCAAAGTTATTGGGGATATTTCAGGCAGCCTGTAACTATAAATGCTTTCCATTATGGCGGTCTGTTGTCACCAAATTACTTTCAGCTTTGATTTCAAGTTCAGGAGGGATAGCAAATGTTCGTTTTTTCAGGTTTTTCATGTAGGTTTTCACGTAAAGCTGATGCATCTCAAAGACCTTAGGACTGATGTTTTAAGCCCTAGCTTTACATGTGACGTCCTTATCCTGTTCGGAAACATTCAGGATTTTATTTCACCGGCATCAACAATGTCCTGTGGTTGAAGCATCTCATCCCCCAAACCTGTGGTATAGGGATGGTTCGGGCAAAACGAAGTGGCGTAGGTTCGGACTCTGAAAAGTCTAGCTTTCAGCAAATCGTTAGATTTTTCCTTACTTAAATTTCAGTGACCTTGGTTTATGCCAGGGAGATGATTCATGCTATAATGTGATGATTCCTGAGTGTTGAACCGCTAAAACGATGCTGCCACTTTCCACTCATTTTATTTTCCCCAATTCAAAGTTCATGGGTAGTTGTTTAGTGATGCCCAGATGATGCTTTAGATCTAAAATTTTGGCTATAAAAACATGACAGTCTAGTTCTTCATCGGTGTGAGAATCTTTGAATTCCTTAACACCCGCACTGGAAGGGGTCTGGCACTAACGCGCACTGGAGGGGCCTGGTAGGCCCCCTAAGATCTCAAAAACTAAGAGGGTTAGAAAAACGCCACTTGGTAGGTGGGTGGGGGCTATAGTGATCTACATGAAGACCAATTTTCATTGACCTAGGTTAATATCTTTAAGGTCAAACGATATCGTAAAGGTCAAATATTGGCCATGCTGGGGATCGATTGGTAAATATTGTGATTATGCGGGAAAATGGCGGGAATAAGCTAAAGGCAGACAAGGTTCATAGAGAAGAGGTCTCAAAGTGGCTTCCCCACAACTTTTGGGTCAAGGTCATTCAAGGTCATTGACCTTTAAGGTCACCATATGGTATACTACTTATTATTTACACTTTGACTAACACTGTAGCCACTGTTTGGCGGGAAATGAGGATTGACCTTTCCCAATGACCTTTGACCTTGACCTTTGACCTTGACCTTTGTATTGGGGTACCCTAACGATCATAGCATAATATATGTCAGACCTGGTAACGTCATTTGGCCGGACGCACAGTGGTCAGTGACCTTGAAAGTGCAGATATGACCTTGACCTGTGACCTTTGAACTTGACCTTTACTTTCATGTGGAGTGACCTTGACATATAATCCCGCTTATATGACGTTATGACGTCACCACTTGGTCTTCAATGCAAGCTAACTGGTCCGACCACGCGTTTACGGCGATCTCAAAATGCAGGTCTGACTTTGAAAGCCTATAAGTCAAAACATTTTCGGCCGATTTTTAAAAAGTCTTCACCAATCGACGCGCTATTAAATTTTGTTAAAGGTGGCCAACTTCTTTTTTCGGCTACAAGTGGTTCTCCGGCCACCTCGGAAAAACAGATGGGGCGCCCCCGAGGCCCCCTCCAGTGCGCGTGTTAAGATAGAAATGGTAATACCTTTGTCACTAGGACTCTTTTCAAACTCATCCGTCCTCTGCCCGACTCTTCCCCACTAGTGGGGCAGGTTTGGACGTTTGAAGTGGTGCAAAGTTTGTTCCTCTCGTCATGGGCGCCAAAAGCGGGCGAGCGGGACGGGGAGACGTGTCTCCCCTGTTGGCCAAGCAGAGGGGAAATCCCTCAAATTTTTGGGTCCCTCGTCATTAATGCTGCCAGGTACCAAATATGCTCAAAATTCGCCTCCCCGGTCATCACCAGCCCGGGTTCGCCCCCCTGTAAAAATTCCGTGGCGGCGCCTTTGGCTCTGCTCCTCAATCTCCGAAATATTTCGGTTGCCCTTCTCGTTAGCATATTGCTAAGCTGATAAGGAACCCTACTTTACTATCTCATGCTCCTGACTCAACTAGTTTGTCCACCAGAATGTAAGAACTTCGAAAGTGTGTGAACCCTCTCTCCTAATCGTCACCACCTACAAAGCAGTGGTAGAGCCAGTGAATCTTAAATCTCCTGCTGGAAAGAAAATGTTCCCTCCAGAAACAAAACCTCGTTAGGTATAGGCTCCTTGTGGCCTATACAAAATACTGGTTACAAAATTTCGTTTTTTTCCGGGAATAAATATGGATATTTAATTTAATCGGACAGCTGCTCCCTTCCCCGATGCGTATATAAAAATATGTTTAATAATGCAAGCTGTAGACAAAGTTGTATCACTGTTTCAGCCGTTTTACCAGAATCCTCCCTAAGTAGACGGACGAGGAGAGCCCTGGCAGCCAGTGAGTCAACATGTTTCGCAACCCAAGCACAAGGACGGATCCAGGAAGTAAAAATGTGTTTGCTTTCCCGCAACAAAATAGGTTCCGATAATGCTGTGATGGCGATGATGATCTGTGATCGTTTTGCTGGATATCACTCCCTCCCCAAAAAGTGGCGCGTGGTTCTGCCACTGCATTGCCCCAGGTCAGTGACACCAGCACATAACAACACTGCGGTAGCAATTGCAATACGAGTGCCCCTCAGACACGACGAGATTTGTGAAGGGATGAATGAGCTGGCGTAATGCCAGCCGCCCATTCATGTGTGAGGTCACGTGGTCCAGGTATGGAGGAGAAGGACTTGGATTATCATAGGCGGTCGCAAGTTGACCAAAGGCTGTGCCGTCTGAAAGCAGCCAAATTAGTTTTTGTGGTAACACTAGGTAACACTAAGTTGGCAGTCACAGAGGGCTTTGGAAAAGAATATCTATCTTGTGATAATGCTATATATTTTCATAATTATATAACATTGACATAACAAGATATGACACGCGATGAATGTTAACTGACAAACGTATTAGGGCTTCGGCACGACAACTTTGTACCGTTCTCTCTCTCTCCCTCCCTCTCCCTCTTTCCTCTCCCTCTCTCTCTCCCTCTCTCTCGCTCTCGCTCTCTCTCTCTTTCTCCGCCACGCTCTGCAATACCCAGTAGCGCACCCAAGGAGGGGGCCAGCGTGCCCGGACCTCCCCCAAACGCTTCGATTTCAAAATGCCCCCCCATTCATGTCGGTCGCCTTCGACGCCCGACATGGGTTCTGGTATTAATTGACCGCCACAGGTGCCCTTCGAGGGCCAAAATGAGCCTTCATTTGGCTTTTAGTACTAGTTCTGCTCTCACCTTACCGCCCCTGCCTACTACTAGTGTGCCGTCCCTGCGGTGAAGCATTCACCCAATACGTGATTCAGCCACAGACAAGATTTAGAATAATTGTACCCCCTTCACATGTGTTTTATGCTCTACAAGTATTGCATTTACGTGATAAGTACCCTCTCTGGAAAATGCTTCCTCTCCAGTAACCTGCCGCCCCCTGTCAAACATGCCACCCCACATCAGCCTGGCGCCCCCTCACCTTTTCGTCAGCCGACCTCGCCCCAAACGAAAATCCTGGGTGCGTGCCTTGCAATACAACTATTTCATAGGCATCCAGAGAGGCATAAATATATCCGTCAGGTAGCATGTCATTGCAGGCATTTCGTCCATTTTAGCTCGAACCTGCTGTTGTAGCACCCATGTATAACTGACCTCAACCTGACCGAACAACATCTGTGAAGTGTGCGTTCCACCCCTCCTCAGCTGTCCCCTCCCAAATCCCGCCCACTCGCTCGGCTCAGCGCTACAGCGTACAGTGGCTTTCAAACTAGTGGGTCGGCAGCGGAACGATACTTTCGCAACTGACAGTACATATATTTTACATATGAGCTCACCACTTTTCCGGTTCGACTTGTGATGCAGATATTTCACAAATTGATCCCGCGCGATAAACATTCCAGACGGTCTGACAATCTCACATACCCAAATCTATATCTTCTCCTGCCATGGGACTGCTCATGCCACTGAGTTGAAGTACAACTTCAGATATTCACGTTGTTTCTTCGCGGCAGTGCTGTCTGTGGTTGCGCCCCGAGCCCCGATCACGTCGTGCATGTTTGCGTTATTCCTTCACGAACCTAAGACAACTTCGTGATGTACGTCTTCGTGGTCAAGAGCTGCGTTCTACAGGGTTCGGAAGCGCAGTCTCATCAAGTTGTGGAGGCAAACACAGGCCTCTACAATGAGCCTTACTGTTTCAGGAGCATGCTGCATGGTTCCTAGTACAACCTGCCATCGCTGGGCTAGTATGCCAAAGGCATTCTCGACTATTCTTCGACCTCGTGAGATGCTGTAGTTGTAGATTCGCTGTTCCTTCGTCAGGTTGCGGCCTGCATAGGGCTTCATCAAGTAGGTCCGGAGGCCAAAAGCATCGTCGCCAAGAATAGAGTGAGGTATGTCTTGGTCATCATGCAGCAATTGTGCAGGAGCTGGGAGGCCTACAGACTCGTCAGAGAGGAACTCTTTAGGTTCTGAGTCGTTGTAGATCATGGCATCTGACATGCACCCGTCACCTCCAACGTCAATCCACAAGAACTTGTAGTCAGCGTCTACCAGTCCCATTAACACAATGGAAAAAATCCCTTGTAGTTGTGATACTGACTTCCCCTTTTGGCTGGCTTCCTGATAGCAATATGCTTTCCATCAAGTGCACCACAATTATTGGGCGCTATATGGCCTTGCCAGGCTGGTTAAAATTAGTGTCTGCTTTAGATAACGTATGTGGCGTATTCTTAACAGCATAGTAAATATTTCCCGTAAAGGATAACTCAAAGCATACTCTTCTCACCATGCAGAAAGCACATGAAAATTCATATGGACGATAAACAGAATAAGATGCTCTGCTCCCCAAACAAATAAAGAGATATGAATGATATTGACAATGCATATTTCTTGGTTATATTTCTAGCCACATTACAATAGAGGTATTTACCTATTGTGAGCCATCATATTGTGCCCTGGTCACCAGAGGTCGAGAAAAGCTGGTACTCTGGTACGAGCGTCGGAGACAGAAATCAACCGGACAAAGTTCCAAGGGAGACACTCACGACGTTTCCCCCAATTTGTGTCCGAACCCGTCCCGCCGCCTCATTATTGTCTCCTTTCGAGAAGAAACAGTGGATTAAACACTCAATGAACGTTTTGCAATTACCTGTATAAAACTCTTCATTAAAGGAAATCACCTTCAGAAATACTAGAGGTTTTATGCCCGATTCCCTCAGCCTTCCTCCATAATGTCTCTAGCTGTCTCTAGATAGAGCCGGAGACAGCTGAATGCTGGTACACGAGACGATTGTGAGACACTGATGAGACAGCTTAATATTTCTTGAGTCAGCAAATTTTTTCGCAAAAATATTTCAATCCTCTATTCAGAAAAATTATTAATTTTTTTAAGTAGCTCTTTCTTGTATACTATATGTATAAACTTCCTGTAAAAAACATTACAAAACTCAAACGACTCACGCAGATTCATTTTGATAGTTATTTCTCTCTAAATCAGATTGCCCGCGCTTCGTTTCGAAGCCAAGAACGGAGGATGGGGTGCGAGCGTGTCTGTGGCCGTTCCTTGTGTTTTTTTGGTTTTGAGTGCTAAGAAGGCGAGATTGAGTGTATATAAATTTTATTTGAGTGTATATCAAGCTCGATTAAGTGTGAATACGAAACTGGCTGGACAAAATGCCTTTCCCGTCGCGTATGAAAGTGACATGTGGGCATCTTCATAATGGTAGGTCATGCACGTTCAATGGTGAGGCCCGCAACTATTCAAGGCCCCTCAAGATGTCTCATCCTGGTCTACCATCTAGGATGCTGGGACAAGATTCAGTTGCGTCATGGACGAATGGATTCGTGAACATGGTAAGTTTCATAATTTCAACTTCAACAATCCAGCACATGGTTCTGTCTGTAGCAGGCTTACAGGTGCTCACACATTCAGGGACGTAGGAGCCAGGGGAGCAGGGGGGGGCAGCTGCCCCCCCCAATTTTCATGATTCTTAATCATTAACCCTATGGCGTTGACTGGAAAGAAATGACTTAAAAATTCCTGCTGCCCCCCCCCCAACTTTAAACATAGTTCTGACGCTCCTGCACACATTGCTATTTATTTAGCTGAATTGCAAAGTGATAGATTGCCCAAAGTGACCTATACATTGCTGGGATCCCCTGTATCCTGCTGTATAACTGGAAGATTTTGAGGGCAGTTTGTCTGTTCACATACGCGTAGGAATGCCCAGAATATTGGGGAGGTCAGGGCACATTTTGAAGTCATTTCTTTCCAGTCAAAGCCATATGGTTAATGTTTAAGAATCACAAATATTGGGGCTATGCCCATAGGCGTAGGAACGGGGTGGGCCAGGGGGCCATGGCCCCCAATATTAATGATTCTTAACCATTAACCCTATGGCGTTGACTGGAAAGAAATGGCCTCAAAATGCCCGCTGCCCCCCCAATATTCGGGACGTTCCTACGCCTTTGGGTATGCCCCCTGGCCCTCTTGTTCCTATGCCTATGTCTGCTCATTTTAATCATACACTTGAGTAGGTACCTATGACATGGACACTTGGGAGAAATTTGTATGCTAGCTGTTGCTTCCGCTTCAATGCCATAGCTTAAATGTTGATTAACAGTGCTTGTGCCACCACTGGCCTACTGGAAATTGGAATACATATTTTTGTATTCAAACATTTTATAGTGTGGACCCTAAGTCTTTGATATATCAATAGGCATTGTCAATTGCCAATTGACCTGCCTTCAATCCTAGATGCCAAATTGGCAAACTGATAATTCTCTCAATATCCTAATGCAACTCATTTTGTAATGAAGAGCCTGTTTCCACAGGGTTAAAAATATTTTGCTTTTTTGTTTGCATTGCTCCCAACAATGTCATGTACAGCCTGTGTTTGCAAATGCAACTGTTAATGATTGGTAGGTACCTAGAACCTAAAATTTATGATTGGTAGTATTGGGTAACATGGGATGTGTGCTTCTCTTGGTAAAACTGCATACAAAGTACCATTCATTTTGTTATTCAAATAGATGAAATTTCAAAGTATGCTTCTTAAACCTGGAAGCAGTCATCTTGTGGGTATATTAGGTATTACAATTCACATTTCCCTTTAAGGTAGGTAGGTAATTTGCAGGCTTGGATGATGTTGGCTTCCTTTGGTGTCCTGATATTTTCGAACTTTATCCGTTTTGCGTTTACATATTTGCAACTTCTATGCTTTCTTTTGCAATTTCAAATATAGTTATAGGTATGCTGAGATATGATTGGTCAAAATATGAATGATAGGCAAATTGGTAGTTCTTTAAAAAAATTCTTGAGTTGCTCTCATAGAGCTGGATGTTTCCGTCTGAATTGAAAGTGTGCTATTTACCTATGGCGGCACATCTGACAATGTCCATTCAAGTTTGGCTAAGAATCAGATAATATTTCTAAATAACATGACACTACTTACTCACATTATGCTTATGCTGTATGCATCTTTATCTCCAAAAGCCAGTATGGTGATAAAAACACAGAACATTGATTAAAAGATAGTACTTACTTACAAACAAATCAGGCAAACATAGTAGGCGTGGATGAGACCTTGTTGGGGCAGCATGAAGGCAGGTCTATCAGTTCGGGGTAGCTTTTACTCATGTTTCGGGGCATAGTGGAGCAGAAACTGGGCAGTAGCTACTGACCCACTGGGGCATGTAATTGAACACAGATACTTAAAAAAATTGTTACAGGTGAAAATGTGTACCCAGAGGTAAAAAGTCTGCCCAGGTGACCAAATTCTGCCCCAATTGGGCCAGAATTTGAGGTGCATCAAACCCCTCATTGAATCATTTGTTACATTCTGCCGAGTAGTCCACAACATAGCAATTGAAAACCTAATTCCATGTACTCAGGTGATCTTGCCAAAGGGAAAGTCAAAACCCAATTATTGAGCAAGGGAAGACATTGCAAATTGGAGGATTGAGAGCAGATATGCGTCTGTCCTCTTTCCTAAATTAATCATTGGAGTGTATCAAAAATCAATATCTCAGCAGTGAGTGGAGGATCAAACTTGCCAGGACATTGCTGTTCATTCGAAACGGACGTTAAAGATTACCTGAACAAGGATCTCAAAATCTCAATGTTCTTTTTGTAATAGTGAAAAATGTGGAGAGAACATGCTTAAAATATTTCCCATGCTGATGGACATTTTGGAAAAGCATGCAATCTGACAAAAATTAATTCGAGTCATGAAATTGGCAAATTAGAATTATTTGTCCTTTCACTTTTACAGAGGACTTTTGTTGTGTGAATTGTCTTAAGCCCATATATTCTCTAAGTACAATGTGTTTGCTTTGCAGGTTTCCAAGGCGGGTTCAGTGGCTGGCGCGAGTGCCACTACCAGCGTAGACGCCTCGTCTGCACCTGCAGTAGATTCTCTCGCTACAACTTTGTCAACTGGAGTAGCGACTGCAACATCGGAGAACCATTCTGCTAGTGCTTCCAACGCGGAGATCGCGTCTGCAGTGCCCTGTGGCATAAATTATGTAAATACGGTCGGTGAACATCTGGAAGATGGGCCTGCAACTATTCCAAAATCAGCAACACTGGCCTCCAGTCTTACAGAAAGATCGGTTGATGAAAAGGGAATGTCGGTCACCACCAGCCTTCTGCAGGAAATCATAGCTCGGCTGCAAACTGTGGAGAAGAAACAGGACATACTGGTTCAACAGTCCACAGTAAGCAGGCGCAAAAACAAAACAAATGAGTGTAAGTACTCGCGACATTCTGCTGCGCTCCTGTCGTAGTATTGACAGCTTGCAGAGTGCCACAGAAGAACAGCTCGTTGCTGTACCGGAACGCAACGCGCTATACTGTGAGATGTGCGTTCCTGGCTTCAAACCCTCTGAACACATCCATGAAGGAGTGAAAGTCTTGGGCGTTTTTAAGTATGACTTCAGCTGTGGCAGTAGCTTCCTCTTCAAGGATCGCCTTCCCCAAGATTTCCGGAAACTGAAACAATCAGTTGGATGCTATTTCAGAGGACTTCACCACGAGAAGAACGCGAAGAGAGCTGCGACTGTGTCAGCACAAGAAAAGGCACGCGCAGAGAAAGATCGCAACTCTGCATGTGGTTTGGGCGGGCTACTTTTGCCTAAAGAAGTCGCTGCCCCACCAGACATTTGAAGAGCTGATCACTCTGCAACACATGAATGGGGCAAGAATGGGCACTATCAACCATTCAAGCGGCTTGATGCCGCGACTGAGGGTTCAGTTCTGCGATGCCATGCGAATCATGCTGGCACAACACATCGCCCAGCAAGCATGTGTGTCAGTTTGTGCAGACAAGGTGACGGTGGCAGGGCGCACCGTAAATGTGATTGCTGTTGTGTGTGCAGTTCCTCAAGCTCATCCGCAAGATGCTCTTCAGGCATATGTGCTCGGGGCACCAGTGGTCAAAGCACACGACGACAAAGCTCTGGCGCAGGAGATCGTTGACTCTCTCTCCCAGATTGGAATAACTCATCCGGACCAACTGGCGGCGGTTTGCATGGACGGCCAGTACCAAAAAAACAACGTTCCAGAACACATGATGAGGATTCTATGTACAAGACATATTTCATCTGAAGAAAACCAACAGCGTAGATTTGTTTGGATTTGAACACATACTTGATTCGATAAGACTAAAAATGTTTTACAAATTCAAAATTTGTTTTCGAAAGCCCGTACCGAACACTGCTTCGTTGCTATCTTCGCCGATTTAAGAGTGGAGGCACCTTTAAGGGTGGGGGGAGTACCCCGATGGACGGCACAGCAGTTGCGTTCTCTCCAGGGGCGCAACTTTATGTTTTCGATTGGGGGCACCCGGCTCGAAAGGGGGCCCGTACATGATGGGGGCCCGTATTTTTTAATGCAAATGTGACGAAAAAAACGTATCTTTGACCGTTTGTTGTCGAAAACTGACTGCAAAGGTTAAATAACAATTTTTAGCGCGCTATTCGTCACTGTTCCTGATTTGCACTATTTAGCCCAAAAAGTAGTCGGAAGACCCAATCTTTTGAACGAGCTGCCAAACTATGTAAGGATATTGGACAAGTAGGTGTCTACTTACCATATTCGTCGTCCACGCGGATGCTCTCCTCCGGAGGTACAACGGGATCAGCCCCGGACGACGCAGGAGGGATGGATGCTGGAGGGTCTTTTAGCAAACGGGATCCGGCTGGTGGGCTGGCCGAGGAAGGTAATGGTCAGGAAAAGAAGGATTGGAATTACAACCTTACTTTACCGTTTTGCTGGAAACTATACACAAGACATATGACATAACAGCACTTTTCCGAGTTAGTTTTAAATTGGTGTTTTAATTTTTGCGGTCGATTAATGAACGTAGCTTGCAAAGTACCAAAAATATTAGTGATATGAACTACTTTAAGTGGAAGCGTACGTTGCTAGATATTAAATGCAAATATGATCGGGGTCATTTTATAACAGTTTGCAAAATTAGCAGGACGATTCTAGATTCATATTTTACCTGAAAAATGAAAAAAAGTTTGGGTAGTTTTGCCAGAGCAGCCCCTCGGTATTGAATGCTGCTACACTTACAGGCTCAGATCCAAGAGGGAGGGCGCAGAGACAACCCCCAACCCTGGGATGGCCTATAGCGACCGGCCCACAGCAATAGGGACGCATAAGTGGGCGCCCCTGACCAAATCCTGGATCTGCGCCTGACTTAGTCACCTAAAAACCCAAAGTAAAACAAAAAATGTGTTCAGCAAAACGACTTAAGGTTTAAAAGAGTCCATTAAAACGTCTAACAACAACCCCATTGTGACCACTAAAATCCCTCTATTAGGTCCACCGAAACTGTCCTTCAGGTCGAAAAGAGGAGTCCACTCAAACGTCTTAAGAACAAAAAAACGTGTCCACTCAAACCGATCAAGGTTCCTCAATTAGGTCCATCTAATCCACCTAAGATTCGTAAAAATGGTCCACACATACTCATTAAAACGCCATAAAAATGTTCCGCACACACTCATTAAAACACCATAAAATTGGTCCATCTAATCGGTCATAAAAACAATCAAAAGGAACACCTAACGTGATTTAGATACCGTTTTTCGAACACCAATATCTCACTAACCCCTCGACGGATTGCAGCGATTTTTCGATATGTTGTAGTTCGCGCCAACATCTTTAAGTGGTCATAGTGTCAAGGTCGTAACATGCGCCGTTTAGAGGTCCATGTAAACCAGGTAAAGATGAAATGTCCACCGATGCTGATTTTGAGAAAATGGCTGATGTTCGGAATGCAGCCAATCAGAGCGTGCCAACTCTGGGTTCCGCTCTTTCACATACGGTGACTGTTTGAAGAGGCTTGCCCGCACTATTTCTGATCTAAAACTTCATGCGTATAACATCTTAAATAAGGCGTCTGCGTTGAACGGTAATGTATAACTTGGTATTGTTAAAGTTGGAGATTATCGATGTTGCCTTTTGGCTTAGTTGCGTCAAACTTGTTAACATTTGGAGTTGCTACTTCATTCTATTTTGTCGCCATTGCGCCAGTCATGTTGGTGGTTATTGTCGAATGGGTGTTCACTTATAATTGAATTTCACTATAGGTTTGAAGGCTGTGCTGAGATGGAAGTCGTGTTTAAATTTATTATAACGGTTTAGTGGATTTAAGCATGGACTTAAAAATAGGTATTAGTGTGACGCAATGACATAATTGCAGGACGTTGCTGGTGTAGCGGATGGCGGAGCGGATGCTGGATAATGGTGCTACTGATGCTTCGTGTTCTACTGACAATACAAGTGGAACGTACATTTGAACTAGGGCTGATAATCCTGGGACATTTTTGCAATCCCGTGATCCCGGGATCCATCGACCCTCATCCCCGGGATACCCTGGGATCCCGGGATTGGGCAATTTTTTCAATAAACATGTCCAAAATTAGTGTCTGCTGTAGATAACGTATGTGGCGTATTCTTAACAGCATAGTAAATATTTCCCGTAAAGGATAACTCATAGCATACTATTCTCACCATGCAGAAAGCACATGAAAATTGATATGGACGATAAACAGAATAAGATGCTCTGCTCCCCAAACAAATAAAGAGATATTAATGATATTGACAATGCATATTTCTTGGTTATATTTCTAGTCACATTACAATAGAGGTATTTACCTATTGTGAGCCATCATATTGTGCCCTGGTCACCAGAGGTCGAGAAAAGCTGGTACTCTGGTACGAGCGTCGGAGACAGAAATCAACCGGACAAAGTTCCAAGGGAGACACTCACGACGTTTCCTCCAATTTGTGTCCGAACCCGTCCCGCCGCCTCATTATTGTCTCCTTTCGAGAAGAAACAGTGGATTAAACACTCAATGAACGTTTTGCAATTACCTGTATAAAACTCTTCATTAAAGGAAATCACCTTCAGAAATACTAGAGGTTTTATGCCCGATTCCCTCAGCCTTCCTCCATAATGTCTCTAGCTGTCTCTAGATAGAGCCGGAGACAGCCGAATGCTGGTACACGAGTCGGTTGTGAGACACTGATGAGACAGCTTAATATTTCTTGAGTCAGCAAATTTTTTCGCAAAAAATATTTCAATCCTCTATTCAGAAAAATTATTAATTTTTTTAAGTAGCTCTTTCTTGTATACTATATGTATAAACTTCCTGTAAAAAACATTACAAAACCCAAACGACTCACGCAGATTCATTTTGATAGTTATTTCTCTCTAAATCAGATTGCCCGCGCTTCGTTTCGAAGCCAAGAACGGAGGAAGGGGGTGCGAGCGTGTCTGTGGCCGTTCCTTGTGTTTTTTGGTTTTGAGTGCTAAGAAGGCGAGATTAAGTGTATATAAATTTTATTTGAGTGTATATCAAGCTCGATTAAGTGTGAATACGAAACTGGCTGGACAAAATGCCTTTCCCCTCGCGTATGAAAGTGACGTGTGGGCATCTTCATAATGGTAGGTCATGCACGTTCAATGGTGAGGCCCGCAGCTATTCAAGGCCCCTCAAGATGGCTCATCCTGGTCTACCATCTAGGATGCTGGGACAAGATTCAGTTGCGTCATGGACGAATGGATTCGTGAACATGGTAAGTTTCATAATTTCAACTTCAACAATCCAGCACATGGTTCTGTCTGTAGCAGGCTTACAGGTGCTCACACATTCAGGGACGTAGGAGCCAGGGGAGCAGGGGGGGCAGCTGCCCCGCCCCCCAATTTTCATGATTCTTAATCATTAACCCTATGGCGTTGACTGGAAAGAAATGACTTAAAAATTCCTGCTGCCCCCCAACTTTGAACATAGTTCTGACGCTCCTGCACACATTGCTATTTATTTAGCTGAATTGCAAAGTGATAGATTGCCCAAAGTGACCTATACATTGCTGGGATCCCCTGTATCCTGCTGTATAACTGGAAGATTTTGAGGGCAGTTTGTCTGTTCACATACGCGTAGGAATGCCCAGAATATTGGGGAGGTCAAGGCACATTTTGAAGTCATTTCTTTCCAGTCAAAGCCATATGGTTAATGGTTAAGAATCACAAATATTGGGGCTATGCCCATAGGCGTAGGAACAAGGTGGGCCAGGGGGCCATGGCCCCCAATATTAATGATTCTTAACCATTAACCCTATGGCGCTGACTGGAAAGAAATGGCCTCAAAATGTCCGCTGCCCCCCCAATATTCGGGACGTTCCTACGCCTTTGGGTATGCCCCCTGGCCCTCTTGTTCCTATGCCTATGTCTGCTCATTTTAATCATACACTTGAGTAGGTACCTATGACATGGACACTTGGGAGAAATTTGTATGCTAGCTGTTGCTTCCTCTTCAATGCCATAGCTTAAATGTTGATTTACAGTGCTTGTGCCACCACTGGCCTACTGGAAATTGGAATACATATTTTTGTATTCAAACATTTTATAGTGTGGACCCTAAGTCTTTGATATATCAATAGGCATTGTCAATTGCCAATTGACCTGCCTTCAATCCTAGATGCCAAATTGGCAAACTGATAATTCTCTCAGTATCCTAATGCAACTCATTTTGTAATGAAGAGCCTGTTTCCACAGGGTTAAAAATATTTTGCTTTTTTGTTTGCATTGCTCCCAACAATGTCATGTACAGCCTGTGTTTGCAAATGCAACTGTTAATGATTGGTAGGTACCTAGAACCTAAAATTTATGATTGGTAGTATTGGGTAACATGGGATGTGTGCTTCTCTTGGTAAAACTGCATACAAAGTACCATTCATTTTGTTATTCAAATAGATGAATTTTCAAAGTATGCTTCTTAAACCTGGAAGCAGTCATCTTGTGGGTATATTAGGTATTACAATTCATATTTCCCTTTAAGGTAGGTAGGTAATTTGCAGGCTTGGATGATGTTGGCTTCCTTTGGTGTCCTGATATTTTCTAACTTTATCCGTTTTGCGTTTACATATTTGCAACTTCTATGCTTTCTTTTGCAATTTCAAATATAGTTATAGGTATGCTGAGATATGATTGGTCAAAATATGAATGATAGGCAAATTGGTAGTTCTTTAAAAAAAATTCTTGAGTTGCTCTCATAGAGCTGGATGTTTCCGTCTGAATTGAAAGTGTGCTATTTACCTATGGCGGCACATCTGACAATGTCCATTCAAGTTTGGCTAAGAATCAGATAATATTTCTAAATAACATGACACTACTTACTCACATTATGCTTATGCTGTATGCATCTTTATCTCCAAAAGCCAGTATGGTGATAAAAACACAGAACATTGATTAAAAGATAGTACTTACTTACAAACAAATCAGGCAAACATAGTAGGCGTGGATGAGACCTTGTTGGGGCAGCATGAAGGCAGGTCTATCAGTTCGGGGTAGCTTTTACTCATGTTTCGGGGCATAGTGGAGCAGAAACTGGGCAGTAGCTACTGACCCACTGGGGCATGTAATTGAACACAGATACTTAAAAAAATTGTTACAGGTGAAAATGTGTACCCAGAGGTAAAAAGTCTGCCCAGGTGACCAAATTCTGCCCCAATTGGGCCAGAATTTGAGGTGCATCAAACCCCTCATTGAATCATTTGTTACATTCTGCCGAGTAGTCCACAACATAGCAATTGAAAACCTAATTCCATGTACTCAGGTGATCTTGCCAAAGGGAAAGTCAAAACCCAATTATTGAGCAAGGGAAGACATTGCAAATTGGAGGATTGAGAGCAGATATGCGTCTGTCCTCTTTCCTAAATTAATCATTGGAGTGTATCAAAAATCAATATCTCAGCAGTGAGTGGAGGATCAAACTTGCCAGGACATTGCTGTTCATTCGAAACGGACGTTAAAGATTACCTGAACAAGGATCTCAAAATCTCAATGTTCTTTTTTGTAATAGTGAAAAATGTGGAGAGAACATGCTTAAAATATTTCCCATGCTGATGGACATTTTGGAAAAGCATGCAATCTGACAAAAATTAATTCGAGTCATGAAATTGGCAAATTAGAATTATTTGTCCTTTCACTTTTACAGAGGACTTTTGTTGTGTGAATTGTCTTAAGCCCATATATTCTCTAAGTACAATGTGTTTGCTTTGCAGGTTTCCAAGGCGGGTTCAGTGGCTGGCGCGAGTGCCACTACCAGCGTAGACGCCTCGTCTGCACCTGCAGTAGATTCTCTCGCTACAACTTTGTCAACTGGAGTAGCGACTGCAACATCGGAGAACCATTCTGCTAGTGCTTCCAACGCGGAGATCGCGTCTGCAGTGCCCTGTGGCATAAATTATGTAAATACGGTCGGTGAACATCTGGAAGATGGGCCTGCAACTATTCCAAAATCAGCAACACTGGCCTCCAGTCTTACAGAAAGATCGGTTGATGAAAAGGGAATGTCGGTCACCACCAGCCTTCTGCAGGAAATCATAGCTCGGCTGCAAACTGTGGAGAAGAAACAGGACATACTGGTTCAACAGTCCACAGTAAGCAGGCGCAAAAACAAAACAAATGAGTGTAAGTACTCGCGACATTCTGCTGCGCTCCTGTCGTAGTATTGACAGCTTGCAGAGTGCCACAGAAGAACAGCTCGTTGCTGTACCGGAACGCAACGCGCTATACTGTGAGATGTGCGTTCCTGGCTTCAAACCCTCTGAACACATCCATGAAGGAGTGAAAGTCTTGGGCGTTTTTAAGTATGACTTCAGCTGTGGCAGTAGCTTCCTCTTTAAGGATCGCCTTCCCCAAGATTTCCGGAAACTGAAACAATCAGTTGGATGCTATTTCAGAGGACTTCACCACGAGAAGAACGCGAAGAGAGCTGCGACTGTGTCAGCACAAGAAAAGGCACGCGCAGAGAAAGATCGCAACTCTGCATGTGGTTTGGGCGGGCTACTTTTGCCTAAAGAAGTCGCTGCCCCACCAGACATTTGAAGAGCTGATCACTCTGCAACACATGAATGGGGCAAGAATGGGCACTATCAACCATTCAAGCGGCTTGATGCCGCGACTGAGGGTTCAGTTCTGCGATGCCATGCGAATCATGCTGGCACAACACATCGCCCAGCAAGCATGTGTGTCAGTTTGTGCAGACAAGGTGACGGTGGCAGGGCGCACCGTAAATGTGATTGCTGTTGTGTGTGCAGTTCCTCAAGCTCATCCGCAAGATGCTCTTCAGGCATATGTGCTCGGGGCACCAGTGGTCAAAGCACACGACGACAAAGCTCTGGCGCAGGAGATCGTTGACTCTCTCTCCCAGATTGGAATAACTCATCCGGACCAACTGGCGGCGGTTTGCATGGACGGCCAGTACCATAAAAACCACGTTCCAGAACACATGATGAGGATTCTATGTACAAGACATATTTCATCTGAAGAAAACCAACAGCGTAGATTTGTTTGGATTTGAACACATACTTGATTCGATAAGACTAAAAATGTTTTACAAATTCAAAATTTGTTTTCGAAAGCCCGTACCGAACACTGCTTCGTTGCTATCTTCGCCGATTTAAGAGTGGAGGCACCTTTAAGGGTGGGGGGTACCCCGATGGACGGCACAGCAGTTGCGTTCTCTCCAGGGGCGCAACTTTATGTTTTCGATTGGGGGGCACCCGGCTCGAAAGGGGGCCCGTACATGATGGGGGCCCGTATTTTTTAATAAAAATGTGACGAAAAAAACGTATTTTTGACCGTTTGTTGTCGAAAACTGACTGCAAAGGTTAAATAACAATTTTTAGCGCGCTATTCGTCACTGTTCCTGATTTGCACTATTTAGCCCAAAAAGTAGTCGGAAGACCCAATCTTTTGAACGAGCTGCCAAACTATGTAAGGATATTGGACAAGTAGGTGTCTACTTACCATATTCGTCGTCCACGCGGGATGCTCTCCTCCGGAGGTACAACGGGATCAGCCCCGGACGACGCAGGAGGGATGGATGCTGGAGGGTCTTTTAGCAAACGGGATCCGGCTGGTGGGCTGGCCGAGGAAGGTAATGGTCAGGAAAAGAAGGATTGGAATTACAACCTTACTTTACCGTTTTGCTGGAAACTATACACAAGACATATGACATAACAGCACTTTTCCGAGTTAGTTTTAAATTGGTGTTTTAATTTTTTGCGGTCGATAAATGAACGTAGCTTGCAAAGTACCAAAAATATTAGTGATATGAACTACTTTAAGTGGAAGCGTACGTTGCTAGATATTAAATGCAAATATGATTGGGGTCATTTGATAACAGTTTGCAAAATTAGCAAGACGATTCTAGATTCATATTTTACCTGAAAAATGAAAAAAAGTTTGGGTATGTCACCAAGATGGGCTCTTTGGTGTGGCTGTGAATGATGGTTGCGTAGCGGTTAGGACCTTTTCGTGGGCGATGAAGATACTTTTTGTACTAAGTCCAATTTATTTTCCCACGTTTAGCCTGGCGTTGTGAACAGGCCGTAACTCAGCAGCAGTTCCAACACTCTGCACTGTCAGCAGCCTCCTCGTCACCACTGGTCACATGTCACGGAGCTGACTGGCAGAACTTCCCCGTCGCAATGGCGAATGCGAAACACGACTGTCTACTCAGCGCTGAAGGCGGCTGTTTATATACGGTTTGATACCGGATGCTGACGAGTTGACTGAGAACATTTCATCATCCAGAAATGAGGGCAACTGTGGATTTCCGAGAATACTGGGTACCAGAGTACGCCAGGTGTCTGCGAACTGGGGTGTGATGGGGTCCAATCTTAATGCAATATCCTGTCGGCACTTTAGATCTGCATAGCACTAATGGAAGTCCATTAGTTTTATGGGCGCTTTGAACTCAATGACTGCCATTCCCATGCCAAAGGCACGAGGATTTGGCGTCTTGGCCTTGAAGCGGTCACCTCTAAGCAGGGTTAACGCTCGGTGCGGCCACGTGGATTGGCACATGTCGGTGCAAGTTTGCGAACACGTCGGAGCAAGTACTCAAGTATGCTCTGACTGGGTGTAAAGCATTAGGTTTGACTATGGAGAGGGTTGTTTTTAAGCTTTATGAATTCAGAAATTTAGTAGTTTTAAAGGGGGAATAAAATCTTTATTACATCACAGCGCGAGGTCCTTTAGATGAAATTTTGATGTTCTCTTCAAAATTTTCGTCTCTGTCTCAGTCATCTCATCCGATCCAATACCATTACAGAATTCAAATAACCTATAGTGTTTATATTACATGAATATATGATACGAACGACAAACAGTTATTTTCGATTCCGACGTTTGGCTATACATGACATATACAGACGATATATATAATTGAGACAATAGACACTTTTTTCATCTCACACCGGGGGATTATAGCGGTGATTCAATCACCTCTAGTGCTTCTCTAACCAGGCGGGCGGTCTCTTCATCCGATAAGCCGATTTCTGATAGCAGGGGAGACTGTGCCGTAGATGAGGTGGCAACAGCCTCAGTAGATGCCATGGAATGATTAAACAACCATTCCGGTCCTGGAGAGGGCGTCCGTGGTTCCGGAACAGGCGTTCGGTTCTCCGCTGGGGCTGGGTTTAGTTGGCATCCAGGTATTACTGGGTCTTGCGGCTGTTGTAGTGTTGACACCCAATACCGCAGGACGATACCATACGGGACATGGTCTTGATTCATCCATGTCCCGCAGGCTATGGGGTGTCCTAAAAATTTTACGAATAAGAACGTCTGTTCACCTACGAAGACATGGTCGACCACAAACTGGATCTGGGGCGTGTTGAGAGAGGCAGAGCTCATGTTTGATGAATGATGAGTACTGATTGAAGTTGTGAAGACACTGCCGTTTTTATACTGGGGACAGACAGGTCGATGAGAGGACTGCTGAGTCCTCTTCCGCTGTAACCGAAGGTGCAGGGTTCGGAGGGAACTGAGTAGGATCCTGCTTACATTTTTGTCTACGTTTTACTGTACGTTTTACTGTGTACCAGATGACAATCGAAATGATGACCAACAAAACAATGGGGAGCGTTATGGTGACCGGACCTGGAGTCAGGTGGTCAGTTTCCATTCGGGTGAGCTGAGCATGAAGCTGACTGAAACGGAAAGAATTGTCTGAGACAGCAGGAAGCTGTTCGATAACGCGGGGTAGAGAATCAGTGTCATTGTTGATGTCAGTGAGAATATTGCGCCACACATCATGGGTCGCAGGGTTGTTCTGAACAAAGGCCGGGAGTGTGATAACCGAGTCGAGCCGTAAGAACAAGGGGAGGTTAAAATACTTAGAGTGGGCAGAGCAACCTATGTCCAATTGAAAATGATTGATGGTTTCGACGAGCCGTTTAGATTGATCGGAATTTGTCTTATTTTTACATCTAATAGATATATCCAATGGTTCAGTAGTCACTATAATCCAATGTCCATTTCCTAAATATTTAGCCTGAGGGTGAGCATTCTGTTTTACAGTAATAATTTTATCACAATTCTTTTGAATGTACTCTTCATTTCTAGTCAAGAGGGCTGGAAGGCATTTGTCTGATTCTAAAACTATCTCTAGCGGCTTTTGTATGGGGCAGAATGGTAAATCATTGTGAATGAATGTTTCCACTTCAGTTTTGTCGAGAGCCATATATTTCAAATGATCTTCCGAAAGTGCGATATACTCGTAGTTCTCTATTGCATATTGAGCTATGTAGTTGTTTTGAGCAATGGTTTTAGAGGATGGCAAGTTCAAAACTTCATATACTTGAAATCTATCACGAACGTGAATGAGAGGGATAAAAACATTGACTGAAAATCCGTTATCCAATCGAGATACTGACGCATGGCTAATCAGATAAAACCTATCAATTTGTTCGGGTCGGAATGGTAAAGCGATTCCATTTGGAAGAATCATATGAATATTTTCCAAAGTTGTTTTGAGCTGAGCGGGCTTCAAGAATGATCTGGAGAGAATACCATGTTGAGCTAAACTTGAATGTAGTTCTAGATCCGATAGAGAGTTTCGAAAATCCTGAAACGATACTAATAGAGTTCCAAAAGTTTCTTCCATGTCATGTGATATTTGGTAATATTCCATATCATTCAAAAAGACATCGGTCAGATGTCGCAATTTGTCTTCAAAGATTTTGGTAAAAGCTGTCAGTTTGTTAATAGCTTTTCTATTCGATTTCACATCAAGGCTAGTCTGATTTAAAATGCTAACATTTTCATCCATTATATGAATCAGGCTCTTCTGATGATTTTCCATATGTCTAATGTGTCGGGCAGTGTCTTTGACATCGCTAGTGGTTGCGGTTCCAAAAAGAGTACTTAAAATATTTCCAACAAAGGGAAGAATGGCTCGTTTTGAACGGTGACTGTTCGGCTTTTCCATATGATCCAATATTTCCTTTATCTTAGTCATTTCACTAACTAGGTGGAATTTCTCTTTGTCCAAGCGGGAAGTTAAGATTTTCAATCGATCAGAGTGAAGTGCAGCTTCATGTTTACCTAATATTCCGTGAAATGTATCTGCGAAAAGTTTTACGTGTTGGTCCATGGTTTTGATCATGTTTCGAAAGTCATCGGTTTTTATTGGGATATGAATGATCCAATGATCATATGATGCATACATTGGTCCTTTTGGCAAAAATATAACGTTCGATATGGTTTGGGAGAGACATGTTAGTATGACAAGGACAGTTAGTAACTGTTGAATCCACATTGTTCCTGGAACACACAGAAACAAGTATTTACATTCTGAACAACTTAACCTAAACAGTTGACATCTTATTAACAGCATAAATGACTGAGTACCTCTGTCAACTCATATTCTAAGATACCCTTGGGTATGGCCATACGGACCATATGTCTCGTTATCCAAACACATTTGACATCTTGTCAAGGCATCTGTATCCTCCATGTCTATCAAGTGTCCAATTTATCCATTTAAGCTCACATTTCACTCGCAAGTGAAGGACATGATCATCTACGTTTTACTCGCTACTTTAATAACATGGCAGCCATTTGCATAAACATGTCAACCTTTTGTTGACTAATTAACACATTGCCATCCACTGACTTATTCAGCGGGGAGCTCAGCTTCACTTTATCTGCATTAATATTTACAGTATTTACATCAATGTCTGATATATCAGAATCAGACGAGTCATCTGCAGCAATGACTTTATCAGGGGACTATCGTCTTCTGAATCTTCCGAATCTATTTCTCGGTCACGTTTGACCGGCACATACTCTTCTGCGTTTGGATTAAGATCCGAGTCCATTGATTCATAGGCACGTTTGGCATCAGGTAACGGCGATTCTACGTTACGTTTTGAACCTAATTCATTTTCATCCTGAAGTTGCTTTGCTAATTTTGTTAATGGAATGTCATCTTCTTCATCTGAGGTGGGGTTAGGCATTCTTTTTGCCAACCGAGAAAGTGGAATGTTATCCTCATCTTCAGAGGTTACATCAGATTTTGATCGGCCAGACCTAGTACTAAACTGAGGATCAGGTGATGCGGGTTCCGAAATACTTAATGGCATTGGAGTTGTATCCATATCATCATCATAAGAAAATTTCGAACTACGTGGTGGCTGAATTCTAACGGGGATCTGAGATTTTGATTTCTCCTCATACTTTTGATTAATGTGAGTCGGTTCGTTCGAAATGTTACACCACGGTGTATTGGGATCTGCCATTCTCAGGTTCTGAGCGTTTACAGTTTTTGTACCACCTTCTAGTTGATGCTTGATCACAAATGTTACATCGCTAAGCGCTTTTACGATACGATAGTATGGGCGCCAATGAGAAGTCAATTTAGTGGTTGAACCAGGGGCAGTAGATGGATCTCGAAAGTAAACCATGTCGCCAATTTTGAACTTGATAGGCTTTGACTTGCGATCATAGTATAATTTATTTTTCTCGTGTCCGAGAGCCAGATTATGTCTAACTTCATGATACGCGCGGCTAATATTTTCTAACATAGTGGGAACGTAATCCTCACCTTGATACCTGTACTTGGGTGAAAGCAAAGTGTCCATTGGGAGAACAGGGTCACGACCATGTACAATGTAGAATGGACTATGCTTAGTTGTTTCGTTTTTGGCAGTACGATAGGCCGAAAGTATTGATGGTAATTTTGTATCCCAGTCGCGTTGGTTTTTGCCTACTAACTTTGCTAACATATCATTTTGAACGCGATGGTACCTTTCACAACGTCCGTTTGATTGCGGGTGATATACTGAAGTCCGAATGTGTTTGATATTAAAGAAGGCTGAAATTTGTTCTATTACTACGTTACAAAATTCTGTTCCATTGTCCGAAACGATGACACGTGTGCATGCGTGTCGAGGAATAATATGTTCTATGAGAATTTGTGCCACTGTTTCTGCGCTTTTGGAATCAGTAGCAAACGATTCGGGCCAACCTGAAAATAAATCAACTATATTGATAATAAAACGATTTCCATTGTAGCTCTGTGGGAACGGACCACAAGTATCGATGGCTATCATCTCGAATGGATATTTCGGGATTTGCATTTCCTGAAGGGGTGGGCGTTGCTTTTTGAGTTTCCGCATATTACACGCTACACAAATTTTCAAATGATTCACTACATCACGATACATACCAGACCAATAGTAACGGGATCGCAATTTATCGTACGTTTTGTCGATACCTAGATGACCTCCAAAATAACCTGAATGAATTTCTTCAACTAACGGTTTCTGCAGAAATTTTGGGATGCACAATTGAAGACCGGGATGTGGGGTACATTTAGAAGTATCTGTAATACGGTACAGTATACTATCTAGTACTACATAGTGTTTAGAAATATCACTATGATTTGGATCGTCTGGGTCTTGCAAGATTTTTATGATCTTCTGGATTTCTTTGTCCTCACTCTGGAGGGTTTCTAAATCAGGATGCTTTGCCAGAAATTCCTGGAATTTCTGCTGCGGGTCTGAACTTTCATCAGAGGGGCATGATTCAACTGTGGCGTCCAACTTCACGCGTGGTGCATAGTCGGAATCTATGATATTTATATCTATGGGTTCATCTCTCTGAGGTTCCAATCTAGAGAGGCTATCGGCCACAGTGTTTTGTCGACCCGTGACATATTTGATGTCACATCCATATTCGTCGAGCATAATTGCCCAACGTTGAATTCGGGGATTCCTCATCTCTGCAGTGAAAAGATGCTTGAGCGGCTTGTGATCTGTCATGATTGTAAATTTTGAACCGAGAAGGTAGGGACGGAGTTTTTGAACGGCATACACGATGGCGTATCCTTCTTTTTCTATGACATGCCAGTTGAGTTGTGATTTGTTGAGCTGATGCGATACGTATTGTATCACACGTTCACCTTGATCAGTTTCCTGAACTAGGGCAGCTCCGATTGAATGGTTCGACGCGTCTGTGTACAATTTATAGGGTTTTCCGGTATCTGGGTAGGCCAAAATAGGGGCGTCTGTCAACACTACTCTCAAAGTATCAAATGATTCCTGACATTGGTCAGTCCAGTGGAAACGTGCATTTTTCTTTGTCAACTCCGTCAGAGGCTTTGCAATTTTCGCAAAATTTGGAATAAATCTCCTATAATAAGAACACATTCCAATGAATGAGCGTACTCCTTTGACTGTGGTAGGTGCTTTGAGATCTCGGATGACTTCTACTTTAGACTTGTCTGGCTGAATGCCACTTGCTGAGACTACATGTCCAAGATATTTCACTTCCTGTTTGAGGAAATCGCATTTTGACATTTTTAATTTGAGGCCTGCCTTGCGCAGCCTGTTGAACACGTCCTCGATGTGTTCCAGATGATCTTCGAATGTTTTTGAGAATATTATGACATCATCGATATACGCGATTGCAAATTTGTGTTGTATGTCTTGCAAAACTTTGTTCATGAGTTCCGAAAATAGCGCAGGAGCATTTGTTAATCCAAAAGGAAGAACATTCCAAGAATAAAGTCCCAAAAAACATGTAAAAGCAGTTTTATCAATTGAGTCTTGATCGGCCATGGCAATTTGCCAATAACCACTTTTTAGGTCCAGAGACGTGAAGTACTGTGATCCTTCAAGCGATGCTAAGATATCATCAATACGCGGCAATGGGTAACTATTTTTGACAGTAATTTGATTAAGTTTTCGATAATCTACGCAATAACGCTTTCCACCGTCCCTTTTGTCAACAATTACAATGGGACTAGCCCAGGGGCTTTGGCTAGGTTGTATGACACCTGCTTTTAGTAGTTCCTCAATATGGTTTTCTACCATTTGCCTTTGGCTAAACGGCAGACGATATGGTCGTTGCTTAATTGGAGCATTGTCTCCAGTGTCGATTTTCATCGTAACCAAATCAGTACGGCCTAAATCTGTTTCACTTTTGGCAAACAAGTCTGAATTTCGTTCAATGAGTTGCTCAATGAGATTTTTCTGATCTTCCGGGACGTGAGAAAGATCCGCTTTCTGAATTTTCATGGCAGGGTCAAATTCAACTTTTGAAGCTACGTTAATCTGCTCACTTGGTTCGTTTGATTTGCTTGGTTCACTCTCTTGAACAGCGTTGATTTCCGATGCATCAAGAACTTCAGCAAGTCCTATGACTTGTCTGGAAGGCAGAGTGTGGTCACGTGTGGTCGTGTTTACAATCACAGCTGGTAGGTGACCTTTTTCATTCGGTCTACTCACTGAGTTGAGCAGTATGAGGCCAGGTTCGTCGCAAAAGTATGGAGTATTACTCAACGGTTGTATCACACAATCCTGATCGATCAACTGAACGCGATTGACATACGCTGGCACCTCTACATATGACTGAGCGGGAATGGTTGTTTTCTCTGGTAACCTTACCAGGGAGGTGATCGACTGACAATTCAAGTGCTGAGGGCGCAGAGGAATGACATGATTGTGAATATTCATAGTCTTCTTTCCGAAATCTAATTTGACGCTGAATTCACTAAGAAAATCATTACCTAAGATGCAAGCATGTTTTAGACCTTTGACAACTTGAAATTTGAACTTTCGACAGAATTTAGAAACTTCAACTGGAAGAACAGCTGTACCAAAATTCTTAAGTTTATGTCCGGTAACAGATTCTAAGGGAGCGCAATTTTTAGAGAAGTCAGATACATGTTTGGATGATATTTTATCGAAAAACTCCTGTGATACTATTGAAATGTCGGCACCTGTGTCTACAAGAGTGTACGCTTTCCTATTTCCTAAATAAATCCAACACATTGGGGTGTCACGTTTTATGAAAATTCTGGCGATATTGTCCCTGGGACCTGGGGTTTCTACGTTTTCCGTCTGTTCAGTCCCGACAACAGATGGACCCTTCAGTTTTCCGGCTGCTGGGGGCCAGAGAATGCGGCTTGCCTTGCTCTGCATACGCGTTGGGTATGTCCAACCTTTTGGCAATATGCGCAAATGGGACGACCATCAGGGGTCCATTGAAACTTTTGAGGCGGGTCAGTCGGTCTAACATTGGGTGGAACATTTTGCTGACTCTGGAAATGAGTCCTTGGAGGCTGACTTTGATTTTTCCTGGGCCACTGGTTTGGCTGTTGTCGCTGAAATTGGCGGTCGTTCCGGGGAGGCGCCTGGAAGTGGCGTGAATTTTGAGGCTGTCCCTGATATGGACGTCGAGAATGTGGCTGAGTTTGATGTTGAGGTGGACTAGGATGTCCAGCTCTTTGACTTTTACCTACAGTTTTCGCCAACTTGTCGATTTTTGAGCCAACCTCAGAGAGGCATTTCTCTAACTTATCGATCCTTTCGCTTTGAGCGTCATTCCGAACTATGTCTATTTCCATAGGTTCCTCTAAGTCTAGCTTACCGCGGCAGAGTTCAAATGTCCTATCAGTTTGTTGTTCGTCACTCGCGAACTTTACTGCTTCCTTGAGGGAAGTGAACTTCTTTCTAATAAGAGCTCTGGCTAGACGGTCGTCAATTACTCCTTTTTGAAATATCTCTACCAAAGTGGTTTGCGAATCAGGACTGTTGGGATTGTCGAAAACATCGCTAGCAACGTCCTGAAGCCGTTCTGCAAAATTTTGCATGACTTCGCCTTTCTTTTGCCTAACTTTTTGTAGCTTCTCCCGTGCACAGTAGGGGTCTTTCAGATCGCTATACCTGTCCCTCAGGTGTTTTCGTAGTTCCAGCCATTTTAGCTTTGGGTTCTCAGAGATCAATCGGCAGGCAAATTTACCTGCAGGTCCGTTCAAAGTTCGGGTAGCCAAAACTAACATTCGCGAATCGTCGGTTGAGATGGCAATAGAATCCATATCCCTAACCCAATCATGAAATTTATTAGAACTTTCGCCGGAAAATGACCTGACGTGCTGAGTTAAACCTTGAACTCGGATCTCCATTGAGATGTCACGCATGGTGTCAATTAAAGCTTTATCAGCTGTAGTGGCCATAATTTCTATCAGTTGCTAACAAGATTAATAATAAAGCAATGCAGATTCAACAGTTTTCAAGGAAATGGTAAGGATGCACCTTACTTGTGGTTTTGAAGCGGTGGATGATGGCGAGCACGGTGTTGAAACGAAACTTTAACTTCAGATGATGGCAGAACGATGCGTTGAAAAATATCTGGGAGCGTTGAAAAATATCTAGAAGCGATGAAAAACCACTTGAAGCGTTGAAAAACTGTTGGAAGCGTTGAAAAACTGCTAGAAGCGTTGAAAACTATTTTCTAGAAGTGATGTTAGCAGACTTGAAGCAGAGAAGTCGGCTTATAACTCGAAGAACTGGAGAACTAGTAGAGATGTTGATCAAACTTGAAGAAAACTTGAAGTTCTAGATGAGTTGTAGTACACTTAAGTTGGATGAAGATTTTTCAGAATCCTTGTAGAGCTCTAAAAACCAGATAGAAGTATTGCTGAGACCGTGCGGATTCCAAAAATATATAGTTTATATATACTAAAGTTGGATGATGTTGACACTTATTTTGTTCTATGTAGACCTCTAGTAGCGGGCGCTGAGGCGAACGGCTATGAGTCACTGGCCTCGACGGCGGCGCAGGCGATTGATGAGTCACTACTAGCGGGCGGCAGCTGACACAGCAGTGTGGTACAGCGGCTCGGCGTTCGATGACCTTGACGTCGGTGGCACTACGGCGGCAGCTCGCGGCGGCGCGCGGGCGGTGTTGCGTCACAGCAGCGAGGGGTGACGTCAAGAGCGTGTTATGCGCGGCTACTGGCAATCGAGCGCTCTATAGTTTGTAGGCTTTTGTGAGCGTTTTTGAACTTGGAGATAAATTTTTTCTTGCCGATGGGGTTTGTAGAGACGATTTCTTAAGACTGGCAGGGAAGTTGAGTCGCTGGTGACGATTTGAGTCTTTGATGACTTAGACTCAAAGTGGAGTGCTGGCAGGAGTGTGGATGTCGATGGTAGCTGGCTGGCTGAGTCCAAAAAATTTTCTAAGTCCCGTGGCTTAGAAAATTAAAGTTGATAACTTGGTCCGCTTGCAGTTATATTATAGATGTAATTCGATCCGGGTCACGAAGCGCCATTCATATGTCACCAAGATGGGCTCTTTGGTGTGGCTGTGAATGATGGTTGCGTAGCGGTTAGGACCTTTTCGTGGGCGATGAAGATACCTTTTGTACTAAGTCCAATTTATTTTCCCACGTTTAGCCTGGCGTTGTGAACAGGCCGTAACTCAGCAGCAGTTCCAACACTCTGCACTGTCAGCAGCCTCCTCGTCACCACTGGTCACATGTCACGGAGCTGACTGGCAGAACTTCCCCGTCGCAATGGCGAATGCGAAACACGACTGTCTACTCAGCGCTGAAGGCGGCTGTTTATATATGGTTTGATACCGGATGCTGACGAGTTGACTGAGAACATTTCATCATCCAGAAATGAGGGCAACTGTGGATTTCCGAGAATGCTGGGTACCAGAGTACGCCAGGTGTCTGCGAACTGGGGTGTGATGGGGTCCAATCTTAATGCAATATCCTGTCGGCACTTCAGATCTGCATAGCACTAATGGAAGTCCATTAGTTTTATGGGCGCTTTGAACTCAATGACTGCCATTCCCATGCCAAAGGCACGAGGATTTGGCGTCTTGGCCTTGAAGCGGTCACCTCCAAGCAGGGTTAACGCTCGGTGCGGCCACGTGGATTGGCACATGTCGGTGCAAGTTTGCGAACACGTCGGAGCAAGTACTCAAGTATGCTCTGACTGGGTGTAAAGCATTAGGTTTGACTATGGAGAGGGTTGTTTTTAAGCTTTATGAATTCAGAAATTTAGTAGTTTTAAAGGGGGAATAAAACCTTTATTACAGGGTAGTTTTGCCAGAGCAGCCCCTCGGTATTGAATGCTGCTACACTTACAGGCTCAGATCCAAGAGGGAGGGCGCAGAGACAACCCCCGAACCCTGGGATGGCCTATAGCGACCGGCCCACAGAAATAGGGACGCATAAGTGGGCGCCCCCTGACCGAATCCTGGATCTGCGCCTGACTTAGTCACCTAAAAACCAAAGCAAAACAAAAAATGTGTTCAGCAAAACGACTTAAGGTTTAAAAGAGTCCATTAAAACGTCTAACAACAACCCCATTGTGACCACTAAAATCCCTCTATTAGGTCCACCGAAACTGTCCTTCAGGTCGAAAAGAGGAGTCCACTCAAACGTCTTAAGAACAAAAAAACGTGTCCACTCAAACCGATCAAGGTTCCTCAATTAGGTCCATCTAATCCACCTAAGATTCGTAAAAATGGTCCACACATACTCATCAAAACGCCATAAAAATGTTCCGCACACACTCATTAAAACACCATAAAATTGGTCCATCTAATCGGTCATAAAAACAATCAAAAGGACCACCTAACGTGATTTAGATACCGTTTTTCGAACACCAATATCTCACTAACCCCTCGACGGATTGCAGCGATTTTTCGATATGTTGTAGTTCGCGCCAACATCTTTAAGTGGTCATAGTGTCAAGGTCGTAACATGCGCCGTTTAGAGGTCCATGTAAACCAGGTAAAGATGAAATGTCCACCGATGCTGATTTTGAGAAAATGGCTGATGTTCGGAATGCAGCCAATCAGAGCGTGCCAACTCTGGGTTCCGCTCTTTCACATACGGTGACTGTTTGAAGAGGCTTGCCCGCACTATTTCTGATCTAAAACTTCATGCGTATAACATCTTAAATAAGGCGTCTGCGTTGAACGGTAATGTATAACTTGGTATTGTTAAAGTTGGAGATTGTCGATGTTGCCTTTTGGCTTAGTTGCGTCAAACTTGTTAACATTTGGAGTTGCTACTTCATTCTATTTTGTCGCCATTGCGCCAGTCATGTTGGTGGTTATTGTCGAATGGGTGTTCACTTATAATTAAATTTCACTATAGGTTTGAAGGCTGTGCTGAGATGGAAGTCGTGTTTAAATTTATTATAACGGTTTAGCGGATTTAAGCATGGACTTAAAAATAGGTATTAGTGTGACGCAATGACATAATTGCAGGACATTGCTGGTGTAGCGGATGGCGGAGCGGATGCTGGATAATGGTGCTACTGATGCTTCGTGTTCTACTGACAATACAAGTGGAACGTACATTTGAACTAGGGCTGATAATCCTGGGACATTTTTGCAATCCCGTGATCCCGGGATCCATCGACCCTCAACCCCGGGATACCCTGGGATCCCGGGATTGGGCAATTTTTTCAATAAACATGTCCAAAATTAGTGTCTGCTTTAGATAACGTATGTGGCGTATTCTTAACAGCATAGTAAATATTTCCCGTAAAGGATAACTCATAGCATACTATTCTCACCATGCAGAAAGCACATGAAAATTCATATGGACGATAAACAGAATAAGATGCTCTGCTCCCCAAACAAATAAAGAGATATGAATAATATTGACAATGCATATTTCTTGGTTATATTTCTAGTCACATTACAATAGAGGTATTTACCTATTGTGAGCCATCATATTGTGCCCTGGTCACCAGAGGTCGAGAAAAGCTGGTACTCTGGTACGAGCGTCGGAGACAGAAATCAACCGGACAAAGTTCCAAGGGAGACACTCACGACGTTTCCCCCAATTTGTGTCCGAACCCGTCCCGCCGCCTCATTATTGTCTCCTTTCGAGAAGAAACAGTAGATTAAACACTCAATGAACGTTTTGCAATTACCTGTATAAAACTCTTCATTAAAGGAAATCACCTTCAGAAAAACTAGAGGTTTTATGCCCGATTCCCTCAGCCTTCCTCCATAATGTCTCTAGCTGTCTCTAGATAGAGCCGGAGACAGCTGAATGCTGGTACACGGTCGGTTGTGAGACACTGATGAGACAGCTTAATATTTCTTGAGTCAGCAAATTTTTTCGCAAAAATATTTCAATCCTCTATTCAGAAAAATTATTAATTTTTTTAAGTAGCTCTTTCTTGTATACTATATGTATAAACTTCCTGTAAAAAACATTACAAAACTCAAACGACTCACGCAGATTCATTTTGATAGTTATTTCTCTCTAAATCAGATTGCCCGCGCTTCGTTTCGAAGCCAAGAACGGAGGATGGGGTGCGAGCGTGTCTGTGGCCGTTCCTTGTGTTTTTTTGGTTTTGAGTGCTAAGAAGGCGAGATTAAGTGTATATAAATTTTATTTGAGTGTATATCAAGCTCGATTAAGTGTGAATACGAAACTGGCTGGACAAAATGCCTTTTCCCTCGCGTATGAAAGTGACGTGTGGGCATCTTCATAATGGTAGGTCATGCACGTTCAATGGTGAGGCCCGCAACTATTCAAGGCCCCTCAAGATGGCTCATCCTGGTCTACCATCTAGGATGCTGGGACAAGATTCAGTTGCGTCATGGACGAATGGATTCGTGAACATGGTAAGTTTCATAATTTCAACTTCAACAATCCAGCACATGGTTCTGTCTGTAGCAGGCTTACAGGTGCTCACACATTCAGGGACGTAGGAGCCAGGGGAGCAGGGGGGCAGCTGCCCCCGCCCCCCAATTTTCATGATTCTTAATCATTAACCCTATGGCGTTGACTGGAAAGAAATGACTTAAAAATTCCTGCTGCCCCCCAACTTTGAACATAGTTCTGACGCTCCTGCACACATTGCTATTTATTTAGCTGAATTGCAAAGTGATAGATTGCCCAAAGTGACCTATACATTGCTGGGATCCCCTGTATCCTGCTGTATAACTGGAAGATTTTGAGGGCAGTTTGTCTGTTCACATACGCGTAGGAATGCCCAGAATATTGGGGAGGTCAAGGCACATTTTGAAGTCATTTCTTTCCAGTCAAAGCCATATGGTTAATGGTTAAGAATCACAAATATTGGGGCTATGCCCATAGGCGTAGGAACAAGGTGGGCCAGGGGGGCCATGGCCCCCCAATATTAATGATTCTTAACCATTAACCCTTATGGCGCTGACTGGAAAGAAATGGCCTCAAAATGTCCGCTGCCCCCCCTCCCCAATATTCGGGACGTTCCTACGCCTTTGGGTATGCCCCCTGGCCCTCTTGTTCCTATGCCTATGTCTGCTCATTTTAATCATACACTTGAGTAGGTACCTATGACATGGACACTTGGGAGAAATTTGTATGCTAGCTGTTGCTTCCTCTTCAATGCCATAGCTTAAATGTTGATTAACAGTGCTTGTGCCACCACTGGCCTACTGGAAATTGGAATGCATATTTTTGTATTCAAACATTTTATAGTGTGGACCCTAAGTCTTTGATATATCAATAGGCATTGTCAATTGCCAATTGACCTGCCTTCAATCCTAGATGCCAAATTGGCAAACTGATAATTCTCTCAGTATCCTAATGCAACTCATTTTGTAATGAAGAGCCTGTTTCCACAGGGTTAAAAATATTTTGCTTTTTTGTTTGCATTGCTCCCAACAATGTCATGTACAGCCTGTGTTTGCAAATGCAACTGTTAATGATTGGTAGGTACCTAGAACCTAAAATTTATGATTGGTAGTATTGGGTAACATGGGATGTGTGCTTCTCTTGGTAAAACTGCATACAAAGTACCATTCATTTTGTTATTCAAATAGATGAATTTTCAAAGTATGCTTCTTAAACCTGGAAGCAGTCATCTTGTGGGTATATTAGGTATTACAATTCATATTTCCCTTTAAGGTAGGTAGGTAATTTGCAGGCTTGGATGATGTTGGCTTCCTTTGGTGTCCTGATATTTTCTAACTTTATCCGTTTTGCGTTTACATATTTGCAACTTCTATGCTTTCTTTTGCAATTTCAAATATAGTTATAGGTATGCTGAGATATGATTGGTCAAAATATGAATGATAGGCAAATTGGTAGTTCTTTAAAAAAATTCTTGAGTTGCTCTCATAGAGCTGGATGTTTCCGTCTGAATTGGAAGTGTGCTATTTACCTATGGCGGCACATCTGACAATGTCCATTCAAGTTTGGCTAAGAATCAGATAATATTTCTAAATAACATGACACTACTTGCTCACATTATGCTTATGCTGTATGCATCTTTATCTCCAAAAGCAAGTATGGTGATAAAAACACAGAACATTGATTAAAAGATAGTACTTACTTACAAACAAATCAGGCAAACATAGTAGGCGTGGATGAGACCTTGTTGGGGCAGCATGAAGGCAGGTCTATCAGTTCGGGGTAGCTTTTACTCATGTTTCGGGGCATAGTGGAGCAGAAACTGGGCAGTAGCTACTGACCCACTGGGGCATGTAATTGAAAACAGATACTTAAAAAAATTGTTACAGGTGAAAATGTGTACCCAGAGGTAAAAAGTCTGCCCAGGTGACCAAATTCTGCCCCAATTGGGCCAGAATTTGAGGTGCATCAAACCCCTCATTGAATCATTTGTTACATTCTGCAGAGTAGTCCTCAACATAGCAATTGAAAACCTAATTCCATGTACTCAGGTGATCTTGCCAAAGGGAAAGTCAAAACCCAATTATTGAGCAAGGGAAGACATTGCAAATTGGAGGATTGAGAGCAGATATGCGTCTGTCCTCTTTCCTAAATTAATCATTGGAGTGTATCAAAAATCAATATCTCAGCAGTGAGTGGAGGATCAAACTTGCCAGGACATTGCTGTCCATTCGAAACGGACGTTAAAGATTACCTGAACAAGGATCTCAAAATCTCAATGTTCTTTTTTGTAATAGTGAAAAATGTGGAGAGAACATGCTTAAAATATTTCCCATGCTGATAGACATTTTGGAAAAGCATGCAATCTGACAAAAATTAATTCGAGTCATGAAATTGGCAAATTAGAATTATTTGTCCTTTCACTTTTACAGAGGACTTTTGTTGTGTGAATTGTCTTAAGACCATATATTCTCTAAGTACAATGTGTTTGCTTTGCAGGTTTCCAAGGCGGGTTCAGTGGCTGGCGCGAGTGCCACTACCAGCGTAGACGCCTCGTCTGCACCTGCAGTAGATTCTCTCGCTACAACTTTGTCAACTGGAGTAGCGACTGCAACATCGGAGAACCATTCTGCTAGTGCTTCCAACGCGGAGATCGCGTCTGCAGTGCCCTGTGGCATAAATTATGTAAATACGGTCGGTGAACATCTGGAAGATGGGCCTGGAATCTAAACCCCTTCCTGGAATCTAAAACGAGCGGGCTGGACAAAATTTGAGGCAGAGGTAGACCTCACACTGGTCACCGAAGGTGACCCACACTCGGCAGACATTGAATTAATACTAAGAGCCATAAGCTCAGCAGCACAAGTAGCGATACCAAAAACCAGAGGACCCCGAAAGAAAAACGGAGCCCCATGGTGGAACGCAGAGACGGCACACGCCAAAGCTCAAATGATTAGAGCCCGCAAGGCATATGAGAGGAGGGCACACAGCCCTACTCGATCCGCACTTCGGGCAGCAAAAGAACACTTTCGAAACACGTGCAAGCGGGTTCAAAAGGACAGTTTCAACTCTCTTGCCTCCAAATTCAACCGCTTCACTCCCATCACCCAAGTCTGGAAAACCATTAGAGCTTTCTCTGCGAAGCGACCACCCCGTGGACCTTTCCCTCAACTAAAAATAGCTGGCCAACCCATCACCGAACCTAAGGAAGTCATGGATAAATTTGCTGATCATTACGCCAGTGTCGCAGCTAATAACTCATACAGCCAGCGCTCCAAAGACCAGGCAGAATGGTGCAAAAAGCACACATTCATCAATTATGGTAATCAAGAGTATTATAACGTACCATTTACAATGACCGAGCTAAATTACGCCATTAGCAAGTGTGGAAACACTGCAGTGGGCCCTGACGAAATTCACTACTCTTTTTTCAGGCACCTCAGCCAAACAGCACTAAAGTACCTGCTTTCGGCCATTAACAACATGTTTCTTAGCGACTCTTTCCCCACATCGTGGCGAGAGAGTATTATCATCCCCCTTCCAAAACCTGGCAAAGAAAAAACAGACCCAAAAGGTTATCGCCCAATTTCGCTTACTAGCTGTGCTAGCAAGCTTGTCGAGCGCATGGTAAACGTTAGACTTCACGAGATCCTCGAAAAGAAGCTTGATGCTATGCAATCAGGCTTCCGGCGCGGGCGAGCCACCACTGACAATTTGGTGAAACTAGTCAGTGACATCCAAAATGGCTTTTACAAAAAGCAAGTAACAATAGCTGCATTCTTAGACATTAAATCGGCGTTCGATCGCGTACAAAAAGACGCCCTTTTGTTTAAATTAAGCAAGCTAGGAATTCGTGGCCACCGTGCAAAATTCATTGGAAACTTTCTCAAGGACCGAAAATTTAAAGTCCGTTGTGGCACCACATTCTCCTACCTGGCAACCCAGGACCAAGGCACACCCCAGGGTAGCGTTCTGTCCCCCCACCCTCTTTTTAGTAATGATCAATGATCTCTTAGCCAAAAAGCTAAAGCCTGGAATAAATTACTCCCTCTTTGCGGACGATGTCGCCATTTGGAAAACCACTGCAATCGATACCAGGCGGTATAACGAACCAGAATTCCAACACGCAACTACGCAGTTGCAGGATAGCTTAAACGACATCGATAATTGGTGTAGCTTAATGGGTCTATCACTCTCGGCGGAAAAATCATCAGTCGTTGTCTTTGCCAGAGCGCATTCCAGACACGACCCTCCACGGCTCCAAATCTCGGGTAAACCTATTGAATGCACCAATAGCTTCAAATTCTTGGGCGTCACCCTAGATTCCCGATTGAGTTTCAATGAGCACATCACCAAAGTCGTCTCTAGCTGTCCAAAGCGAGTCAACATTCTCCGCATGCTCGGCGGCACAGAGTATGGCGGGGATCGAAAGACCCTGCTTATGCTCTACAAGTCCCTGATTCGGTCCATTCTCGAATATAATTCGTTCGTTTTTGACTCGACGAACAAGACCAATAAATTAGAGCTAGAGCGAGTCCAAAACGCCAGTATCCGGGCAGCCACAGGCGCGCTCAGAGAATCCCCCCATCACCAGCCTGCTAACTGATAGCGGGCTGTGCGCACTACAGACAAGACGCGACGCCCAGCTTATTTCTTACTACATCAAGGTTCAATCCACCGAAAATCACCCGGCAAAACAATGTTTTGCCCATCCCAGACGAGCAAATAAAGCCACTCTACAGAAGTGGCCCCCATTTAAGCACAGAGTAGCGAAAACCCTGGAAAGCCTAAATCTTGCACTGCCAGCGACAATAGGCAAACCCCCACTCTCCCGCTTCTGGACTCGAAAAGAGCCCAAAGTGGAATTTCTTTTCACTTCCCGTAAAACGGACTTCTCAGAGGAAGAAGTCTCCCAAAAATTCCTAGAGTTCCGATCTTGTAACGCGGACAAGACCTTTATATTTACAGACGGCTCCAAAATAGGCGAAAAAGTAGGCCTTGGCATCTGGGGACAAAATATTTGCCTTCAGAAAAGACTTCCGGAAAACTGCTCCATCTTCACAGCCGAGGCTGTTGCCATCCCTAAATGCATTAGCCATAATCAGAACCCAAAATATCAACTCAGCCGTCATCTGTTCAGACTCTAAATCTGTCCTGCAGGCCATCAGTAACGTAGTCAACCCCAGCCACCACGTTATAGCAGATATTCAGAAAGGTATCGATGATACCCCTGGTGTCTCTTTTCTTTGGATCCCGGGCCACTGCAAAATTCAAGGAAATGAAAAGGCCGACGAGCAGGCAAAAAAGTCCCTAGAACTTAGAGAGATCGCACCCTTAACGTGGTCTGGAGACGATAGCAAAGCTCTCCTCCAGGACACCATCCGGAAGCAAATTCAAAATGACTGGACTACAAACCACAGCGCCCACCTATTCTATATCAAGCCTAACATCGGCTACTGGCCCAGTTCAAACCAAAAGAGTCGCCGGCGCGAGGTTATTCTAACCAGACTCAGAAATGGACACACAAAATTAAATGCCTATTGGAACGCGGGTACCTGTGGTACCTGCGACGCAATGGAGAATCCCTATCACATTCTCATCGATTGTCCCCAGCACAATACCCATCGGCAACCCATGCTAGATTACTGCAGAATCCAAAACATCCCTGTAGACCTAAAAACTCTGCTCGGTAACGACCATCCTGAGCTACTCGAAAAAGTCTTTACATTCCTAAAGGACTCTGGGCTAGAGAAGTTTCTATAAATCACCCCTCCCAGTATATATGATGAGGGTGCATGGTGCACCCCCAAAGTAGGACTTGCCTATGTTCCAATCATAGATGATCCACTGGGAAATTTAAGCAATAGTTTTGTAACCTTTAAATGGTTCATTGTAGGCTAAGGATAGGTTATGTTAGGATATCTTTGAAATCAGGTTAGGTTAGATAGGTTAGATTTCTTCACCGCAGTGATACCTTTCACTGCGGGTCTATACTAACCACACCTATACTCTTACTAACAATCTAACTATCCTCTCACACTTCTTTCTCTGCGCGGCGGCTGCCCAGCCGGAGAGGGGAGCTGCAACTTCACCTCCGGGTTGCAGGGTAAATTCGCGGCACCCTGGCCAGGTGTTTAGCGCACTTTCTAAAATACGAAATTATTGAGTTAACGGAGGTATTCGAGTAACGTATACAAGCGGACATCAATAGCTGACACACAAAATTCTAAATTCTAAATTCCAAATTCCAAATTCCAAATTTCAAATTCTAAATTTAAGGTCTTCAACCACAGAAATAACCTTCGCACTCTGCGGGTCTAAACTTATTAACACCCGCACTGGAGGGGTCTGGCACTAACGCACTGGAGGGGGCTGGTAGGCCCCTAAGATCTCGGAAACTAAGAGGGTTAGAAAAACGCCACTTGGTAGGTGGGTGGGGGCTATGGTGATCTACATGATGACCAATTTTCATTGACCTAGGTCAATATCTTCAAGGTCAAACGAGGTCGTAAAGGTCAAATATTGGCCATGCTGGTATCGATTGATAAATGCTGTGATTATGCAGGAAAATGGAGGAATAAGCTAAAGGCGGACAAGGTTCATAGAGAAGAGGTCTCAAAGAGGCTTCCCCACAACTTTTGGGTCAAGGTCATTCAAGGTCATTGACCTTTAAGGTCAACATATGGTATACTACTTATTATTTACACTTTGACTAACACTGTAGCCACTGTTTGGCGGGAAATGAGAATTGACCTTTCCCAATGACCTTTGACCTTGACCTTTGACCTTGACCTTTGTATTGGGGTACCCTACTGATGACGTCATAGCATAATATATGTCAGACGGGGTAACCTCATTTGGCCGGACGCGCAGTGGTCAGTGACCTTGAAAGTGCAGATATGACCTTGACCTGTGACCTTTGACCTTGACCTTGACTTTCATGTGAAGTGACCTTGACATATAGTCTCGCTTATATGACGTTATGACGTCACCACTCGGTCTTCAATGCAAGCTAACTGGTCCGACCGCGCGTTTACGGCGATCTCAAAATGCAGGCATGACTTTGAAAGCCTATAAGTCAAAAATTTTCGGCCGATTTTCAAAAAGTCTTCACCAATCGACGCGCTATTAAATTCTGTTAAATGTGGCCAAGTTTCGTTTTTCCGCTGCAAGCGGTTCTCCGGCCACCTCGGAAAACAGGTGGGGGGGCCTCCGAGGCCCCCTCCAGTGCGCGTGTTAAAAGACCTCCCTTGGCATGGCTAAGCCATTGCCACGACCGTCCATTTGCAAGCTAAAACATCTTGCAACCCATTACTTGAAATAACTCCCATTGCTTTAACAGACTAACGTAGCTTGCCCTCACACAAAATTCTAAAATTCTCCCACACACTCCTTTAGAGGCGGGCAAAGGTGCCATGCACAGAACGCCTAATAAAAAGCCATTGATTGATTGATTGATTGAAGATGGGCCTGCAACTATTCCAAAATCAGCAACACTGGCCTCCAGTCTTACAGAAAGATCGGTTGATGAAAAGGAAATGTCGGTCACCACCAGCCTTCTGCAGGAAATCATAGCTCGGCTGCAAACTGTGGAGAAGAAACAGGACATACTGGTTCAACAGTCCACAGTAAGCAGGCGCAAAAACAAAACAAATGAGTGTAAGTACTCGCGACATTCTGCTGCGCTCCTGTCGTAGTATTGACAGCTTGCAGAGTGCCACAGAAGAACAGCTCGTTGCTGTACCGGAACGCAACGCGCTATACTGTGAGATGTGCGTTCCTGGCTTCAAACCCTCTGAACACATCCATGAAGGAGTGAAAGTCTTGGGCGTTTTTAAGTATGACTTCAGCTGTGGCAGTAGCTTCCTCTTCAAGGATCGCCTTCCCCAAGATTTCCGGAAACTGAAACAATCAGTTGGATGCCATTTCAGAGGACTTCACCACGAGAAGAACGCGAAGAGAGCTGCGACTGTGTCAGCACAAGAAAAGGCACGCGCAGAGAAAGATCGCAACTCTGCATGTGGTTCGGGCGGGCTACTTTTGCCTAAAGAAGTCGCTGCCCCACCAGACATTTGAAGAGCTGATCACTCTGCAACACATGAATGGGGCAAGAATGGGCACTATCAACCATTCAAGCGGCTTGATGCCGCGACTGAGGGTTCAGTTCTGCGATGCCATGCGAATCATGCTGGCACAACACATCGCCCAGCAAGCATGTGTGTCAGTTTGTGCGGACAAGGTGACGGTGGCAGGGCGCACCGTAAATGTGATTGCTGTTGTGTGTGCAGTTCCTCAAGCTCATCCGCAAGATGCTCTTCAGGCATATGTGCTCGGGGCACCAGTGGTCAAAGCACACGACGACAAAGCTCTGGCGCAGGAGATCGTTGACTCTCTCTCCCAGATTGGAATAACTCATCCGGACCAACTGGCGGCGGTTTGCATGGACGGTCAGTACCATAAAAACCACGTTCCAGAACACATGATGAGGATTCTATGTACAAGACATATTTCATCTGAAGAAAACCAACAGCGTAGATTTGTTTGGATTTGAACACATACTTGATTCGATAAGACTAAAAATGTTTTACAAATTCAAAATTTGTTTTCGAAAGCCCGTACCGAACACTGCTTCGTTGCTATCTTCGCCGATTTAAGAGTGGAGGCACCTTTAAGGGTGGGGGGGGTACCCCGATGGACGGCACAGCAGTTGCGTTCTCTCCAGGGGCGCAACTTTATGTTTTCGATTGGGGGGCACCCGGCTCGAAAGGGGGCCCGTACATGATGGGGGCTCGTATTTTTTTAATGAAAATGTGACGAAAAAAACGTATTTTTGACCGTTTGTTGTCGAAAACTGACTGCAAAGGTTAAATAACAATTTTTAGCGCGCTATTCGTCACTGTTCCTGATTTGAACTATTTAGCCCAAAAAGTAGTCAGAAGACCCAATCTTTTGAACGAGCTGCCAAACTATGTAAGGATATTGGACAAGTAGGTGTCTACTTACCGTATTCGTCGTCCACGCGGATGCTCTCCTCCGGAGGTACAACGGGATCAGCCCCGGACGACGCAGGAGGGATGGATGCTGGAGGGTCTTTTAGCAAACGGGATCCGGCTGGTGGGCTGGCCGAGGAAGGTAATGGTCAGGAAAAGAAGGATTGGAATTACAACCTTACTTTACCGTTTTGCTGGAAACTATACACAAGACATATGACATAACAGCACTTTTCCGAGTTAGTTTTAAATTGGTGTTTTAATTTTTTGCGGTCGATAAATGAACGTAGCTTGCAAAGTACCAAAACTGGACAGCCTACGTACTCATGGACGTCGTAAGCGGGGAGGGGGGATGAGGAGACGCGTCCCCCTACTCGTGGATCAGAGGGGACGGTCTCGCAAAAACTTTGGGACTCGTCCTAGTTTTTTTTTGGATTCTCGTATTGCTTGCGTTTGCCTTCGTTAATTGTGTGGAATTTTCCAACCCAACTCGCTAAATTTGTTGGTGAAGTGTATTGCCAGTATCGTTTTCAGAGACAGCCTATTCGCTCCAAATTTTGCGCCCCAGCGCCCCTCCTCCCCGCCTCTGGTCGTCCCCAGTCATGGTCCGTCCCCACCGGTAAAAATTCCGTGGCGACGCTCCCGCCTCTGCACCGCAGTGTCACATTTTGCGGCGCCCGTCATCGACGATCGAGCTTCATATCTGTAGGTGGGGGTGGGCAGTGGCGGACGCACGAGTGCCGTTGGGGGGGGCAACGCAGGAGAAATGGTGAAAACAGTATTATTAAAAGTTTGGTAAAAATTTTGCCATTTGGGGGGCATGGCCCCTGCCCCCTCCGTACGCGGATCCAGGGGGCGGGTGCCCCCATCGACCCTCGTCGCCCCCTAAAATGGTCACGGCATTGCTTTGGAATGCCAATGGCGTCCCCTGAACTGTCGCTTTCCACCCTCCTGAATCCGCCTAAGTCCCTCTGCGTCTGCCAATGGGGGTGGGGAGGGGTGGGTAATTTTCTATACACTATCCTCCCCTTGGAAGTTTGATCCGTCGCTGCTCCGGATATTTTTTACTTTTGCCCGATTTTAAGATGAGAGTATGGTCACTGGCGGTGGAACTGGGGGGGGCACCGTGGCACGGTGCCCTCCCTTAAATCATGAATTTTAACAGTAACACAATGGCGTTGACTGGAAAGAAATGGGTTCAAACATGGGCGGATCCAGGATTGCCGATCGGGAGGGGGGCACCTTCCCGGGTGGGCACCGTCCGGTCCATGGGGGCGCCATTTTTGACCGGCAAAACCTATCAAATGGGCGCAAAATTATATCGGTGGGTGCCGATTTTCGCATCCTGGGGAAGCGACATTTCAGGGGGGGAGGCGTCATCGACCTTTCAGTGGGGGGGCGCCGTGACCATTTCAGGGGGCGCCGAAAGTCGATCGGGGGCACGTGCCCCCCTTGCTCTCTGCATCCGCCTATAGGTTGAATAGCTCATGGCGCGCGCCCCCCTTAAATTTGGACGTTCCGCCGTCGCTTAGTATGGTAGAAAACCGTCGGAGTATATATCTTTTCCACCGTTTCGCATGTTATTTCTATGCAAATACTACTTTTCTATTACCTTTTCAATTTTTAATCAAGCGGCGGTGAAAATTCAGTGCACCAGAATAGTCTCCGCTGGTGGCATTGCTAAAATTACATCGAACTGCATCATTTACTTGACGTTTACGCTTTTACTTGTCCCATTTGAGTATCTCCGGAATACGAGGTTCAATCATCAGCTGGCATGAAATTGTTTTGATGTCACGTGATCGTGCCACCCTGGCGTGGACGTGACCAGACCCCGTTCAAGTTGTTTGGCAGCATTACGTCATCATGGCTGGAGAGGCACTACAGTTACTATGCAGGGCATTGGAGAAATTGCACTTTTTCGAAGCTCTAAATAACCTGTTTTAGAACTGTATCAACAAAACTTATATGGCTGAACAGAAAGCTAAAAGATTTTTATTTGTGAAACCATCAGACGTTTTGCAAAAACTCCAGTGAAGAATATTATTTTTACAAATTTTCCAGAGCGTGTCAAAATAAGGACATGTTCAGCACTAACAGCTGTTTGCAGTAAGACTAATCTCGATTTTGATTGGCTGTTTATTTCTGACCTTTGATTGGCTGTTGGTGGTACTTGCAGCAGAAGACAATAAACACCGGTGATCTCTTGAGCGAAGGTAAATTTATTTCTCTCGGCTATTAGGTAGGCCTGAGTTGATCAAATAAATGCATGCCCTTTCAACAAATTCTTTGAAGTGTTATAATTTTTTCATTGGATTTACGTAAAATACGCTGCTCGCCGTTGAGATCAAGGTTACTGTCAAATGGGTGAAACAAGTTGATTTCGATTTATACTAGATTGGTGCCAAATACGCCCAAACTTGGTATGTTTCAGCTCATCCTTCCAAAAACTTAGTAGAATCTCCTATAACTTAGTAGAAAAGGACGGTGACGTCATCATGGGAGGACTATATTTAGTAGGAAACTTGGTTGTACCCGTAGTTAAAGTACCCTGGACGTGACTAGCTTTCTCGAGAGCACTGTGATTCGAAAACATCTAGAGGGTAGGTCTGATCGTTTGACATGTTTTTCGCAATGAGTGTTTTCGTTGGTAGCCTGCTTGGTTTTGTTTTGTTGCCAGGTTTTGTTGCCGCGCCTGGCCCACTGTAATCGTTGGAGACGTAACATCTGAATCGGGTATGTAAATGAGGGATCAAAAAGCATTTGCATGGCCGTTCACACCAGCTAAAAATGGGGCGTCAACCAATCTTCCTGGATGCTGACTAAAAACTTTCCACAGTACGACAAATAATTCTTCGGATTTGAGCCCTCTTTGCTTCCGCACAGCATGTGCTGGTTTCCTGCCAACTGGGCTCAGACAATATTTCTTACAGAAAGGGGGAGGGGCCTGGCTTCCTTTCCGACGCAGATGAGCATTGGGATGCGTGAAAGAACTATGTTCGAATTATTAAAAACGTTTTACGGTGGTTTCCTGAAGCTTTAGCAGAAGATCTCACATGTTGCGCCGGCTATTGCTAAACTGAATTTCGCTGTTAGAAGTCCAGGCCAAGCTTATATATGTTAGGTCAATTTGGTGTGATATAGTTTTAGGCGTTATTTTGAAGTATAATTTTCACTTTTTGGACCTGGGGAATTCGAAAGATTTTTCATGCATCCCTTCTGGGGTTACGGTTGTTGGTCTTATTACAAAATGGTTGAAATCTACAAAATGGTGACTTATTGTTGGCTGAGTGTGCCAAAAATGAAACTGATGCCAGCTTGGGCGTGTTTATGTGGTTGCACATGCTTCGCCTGCAGTAGATACGGACATTTTGATGACTTGAGTGATGGAAAATCATTCTTCTCCCAATTTCAGAAAAAAAAACTTTTTTTGCCATGTTCTTGCTGTTGAATTAGACGCCCGTTTACCCTCCGATCGCATTTATTTAAAATCCCACTTTAAACCCTTGCAATGGGAAGCTATTTCATGTACAATGTTATATTTCTTCAAAAGTTTAGAATTTTTTGGGTTACAACTTTTTGCCTTCCAACATCAGAATTAACCCATGGAAATTCCAACGGAAGTATCGCTACTGGAGGACTGTGTCGGCTCTCTTACATGACTTGCATGACTTACAATGGTGAACTAAGGATGCGGGTGAACTGGAGCAATTGATGAGCGAAATGCACTAACAATTAGTAAAAAAATATGGCTAACAATCTGCCCACTTGGAAGTTATCGATTTTCATCACTAGGATTGCTTCAACTCATGGGATCATTGCTTAAACTTCAGTCTCACTTTTGAATAAGGGGTACCGTTCCGCAGTGGCGGATCTAGCCGGTCGGTTTGGGAGGGGCAAACCAAAGTCGAAAAGCAAAAAAAAAACGTCGCGCAACGCAAAATTGCGCTAGAATATGACTTCCCGGTACGGGTGTTTGAGGCAAGAAGCAAAAAAAACGTCACGGGCTGAAAAATATGAGCTCAAGATACTTTTTTCCTATCCAAGGCCCGATATTTTCACTGAAATTAACTGGTTCTGTTTGAAGTTGAGAGTTAAAGCACCGAAATGTTGCCTATAAACTTAAAAGGAGTCGGGGAAAAAAGGAGGTCGATCGCTTTGGGAAGGGGGGAAATATAGTTTTGCCCCGAGCTTTTCCGTTTGGGGGGCAATTGCCTTTTTGCCCCCCTGGATCCGCCACTGCCGTTCCGCACGTTTCGTCCCGTTTTACTGTGGCTGAGTTTAAGGAGTGTATTGGTGAATACAGTGGTAAGAAGTCTGTATTTTAACCGTATTTTTCTTGTCTGATATTCTGATCATGAACTGGAGCTGATAAATAAAATGTGCGAAGTGGGTGAAGGGAAAGCAGGAGTGCTGGGGAGGGAAGATCCATTAACCATTAAGCGGGACAAACTGAAAAAATTAGAGCTTTTCATCAGCCAGATTATGTCTCTGAATGTTGCAAGTGGTGTTTGATCAGCACGTGCGTCGGCACTGGGGGGGTCTCTAGGAAAGTCGGGGTGTGGAAGCTCCTCACTTTTGACTGGTAATATCATTGAATATGCTGAACATGACTTTCATCATTGGGCGCAGTCACCCGCCTTGGCTCCGATCACTCACTCGAAATATGTGGCGACGCCTTTGGTTTACGATTCTCTGTCCGTAAGAATGCATAAAATGACCTGAAATGTGCAATACATGAGCAGTTCTTGCAACGGCTATGATGTAATTTATTATTTAATTGCTTGCTATTATGAAATGAATCGCCAGAAAAAATGCGGGATATGAAAGTGCGATGGCTAGATTTTAGTAGAAAGCAATTTTGAGAAAGTAGGATAATGACCTCGCGGTATGATATGGGACAGTTAGGTAAATATCGGCGCTGGAATCGTGAGACATTTTTTGGCATAGTTATTCACTCAACCGACCTACTCTTCCTAAGGAGACACTTTCAAGAATTCTTTATCTGTGAAGGATACAGTCCAGACATTTTTTAGAGCTCTGCTGGTCACACAAGTCGCCTGCCACGATAATAGCACTTGAGGAAGCAAAGGGCATCAACGGCTTCGTCACCGAGACTCGACAGCTCTTTGGTGACAATATTCCCGACAGTTGAAAACACACCTTCCGACTCAACACTCGTTGGGACTATGTCCTTGAGCCAGCTGTAGGACAGAGCTATCATACCCGTTCTTCCAGAGGCAGGCAGGTTTTCCAACTCTTTCCTAATGGCCTTGGTCATAAGCGAAGGATTGGAGAGACTTAGCCTGGATGCACTTGAACTGTGATCTGGCTCTGGAACTCTTATCTTATCTAGAGCTTGTTGAAGCATCGATTGAAGCGACTGTGCTGGCTGAGGATCATCGAAGTCCATCACTTCTGCATCTAGAACTACTTCGGAAGCATGCATCTGTCCCAAGTCATTTTTTAACATGTTAACTGGGGGGCCAATTGGCCCCCCAGTCGGCCGAAATGCCCCCCCCCTCCCAGTGCCGGGAAATTGGCCCCCAGTAAAAATACAAGTCTTGCTTAAAACTTAATAAACAAAAACTCACCTAACGAAAATAAAACAGAATACCACCCGTTAATAATAAGTTTGTTCTCAGAGCTGCAAAAAGTCGGGCTCTCGGGTCATAAAGTGCCCGACAGATTTTAGGGCACGGTATGGTCCTGCGACAGATCTTACAATCTGTGAGAAAAAAAATCTGGAAAGGAAACAGAAAATATTTTTTGTTCTAAAAAAACTAAATATTAGAATTGTCACCTCTTTCACTCAACAAGTTTTTCATGAATTTGCATCTCTCCCATATCAAGCCAGTGTGCGGCAAGAACCGATGAAAAATGGAGGGACTTATGAATCGAGGGACCTTTGAATAGAGGGCCTTATGCACAGAGGGTCTTTTCGAGGAACATGAATCGAGGGACCTTTGAATAGAGGGCCTTATGCACAGAGGGCCTTTTAAACGTCACCCAGAAAATCCTCTGCTGGAAAAATTCCTTCACCGGCCTGTCGGGCCCGATTTGTATTCCATAGCACGCGACAGCTTGGCCCGACAGGCCGCCGTAAAGGCCTTTAGACAGGCAAAACAGTTTTTTCCTTCGTTTCCTTCGTTTGGAAGTACGCTCAACGCTGCCGCAAGGGCGCTGTTTGAACAGCGGCCTTGCGGCAAAGCCGGTGTAAAAGGTATCTTTGGTTTGAAAAGCAGCCCTGCGGTTTGGTGTGTTGCGTTGTGGATATGGCGGAGGCCAAGGCCCTAGAATCCCGTGGTGTGGTGGAGGCAATACGTTGCAAGGTTGTGTTTTTGATTATGTTTCTCTTGCATTACTTTGGTATACATCTTGAGTAAACTGGTTGAGCCTGGATTTCATCGTCCATAGTTGAAGGGCTGATAAATGGCTCCGATTAAGCTGAAGCCCCTTCCACCGTCCCGTGTCAAGCTTAAATGTGGATTTGAGGGATGTGGGTATTTTGGCGAAAAACGTTTTTTTAAGGAGCATCAGCGAATCAAGCATTCTGGGCTGCCCTGCAAGTTCAGGAACAGCGGTTTGGTCAAGGAGGTCGTTTTGAAGCATGGATCAAACAGCGGTCAGATCAGAACAGTGTGGGGAGAAAACAAACAAGTAAGCGATGTGGTGTTCGTTGTAATTTCGGCAGCTTACATTTATTTCCACACAGTATGTTATGCTCACTGTTGATCAATAATTTTAAATGATATTAATAAGGTAAAAATGAATTTTACCAGCAGACTGGTCAAATTAGACTAAAACATTTGATTTTCCCTTCCGTCTTCTTTTAAATTCAATGCCTGTTTGTCCAGAATTAACCACAAAAGTTGCACACCTTCATCAGTGGATTTGTAGATGCCAAAGAAACAAAACTCTTCACCTTTCCACATTAATTTGTGTTTTAAGTACCAAACTATTTCTTCCATTTCATTTTATTCACTTACCTAAATATGCCTATGATCTATGTCAAGGGGACAGAGATATAACAAAAACACAGCCTAGTGCAACCTTTACTCATTCCTTTTACTCTAAACTTTTTTGGAAACATGATATTTATTTGACATTTACTATCTAACTGACTTAAGGTTATTTATTAGCCTCATGAACTTCAGATCCTAAACCACGTACCCTCATGGAAATGAGCACGGCAATGCATGAAAAACTTTGAAATAGGCAACAACTTCAAAATTTGGGATTTTTCATGTAAACATGCATTTAAAAGTCATAGAAAGCTAATATTACATGTTTGTATTCAACTACAAGTAGCCATGATCCTTAAAAAAACACTTTCAAATATAAAAAAGTATCCCTCCAATTTTGTTTGTCTGGCCATCAGAGCAAAATCCATATATAAATTTTGGGGGTTCCTTCCAAATTAACCCCTCCCACCTCCAAAAACTGAAATCATGAAAATCTGCAGAAGCTGGCATAAGTAACCGCATGGTATGGGAACCAGGTCAGCTTGCTTCCATTGCAAACTATATTTTTTAAATATTCTGGGCTGGACTAGGTAACATAATAACAAAATATCACTTATTCTCATTCTAGTGCAGCATTTTTTGTCAATGGCGGCTGCAGAGGACTGAAAAAGGGGGGCTGCTTTTCATGTTATTGTATATTTCTACCTGTGACCTAAATCATCTGAATTCAAGACCGAGTCTTATTCAAGAACCAGTCGAGCTGACTTTGACATACACTATTTGTATGCTGTACGTCCACAAATCTCAAATTACATCCAATAATAAATTTCCTTTACCAATGGTGACTCCAGAAAATGAGAATTGGTGGTTCGGTATTCAATTTGTTATAGGTTTCTGCCGATAACCTTAATTTCCTGAGCGAGTCTGATAATTGAAAACCCGAAGAACAGACTCAGTTCTAGAGTTTTGAAAATTAATAGACTTGTGTCATTCCACTTAGATTTGCCATAGGCGGCTTCAGAGCACGAAAAATAAGGATATCACACATATAAGGATCAGAGCACAAAAATAAGGATAATGATATCCATTGGTGCCAAACTAGAAGTTTTTTATGCTAATTTTAGTATTTTCTATTAAGAATGTGGAAAATGAGTAGGAACATTTTAACATTTGAATGGGTTTTAGACAATTTTAATAGTCCTATCCTAACCACCCGACAGATTTGGAGGTTTTTTCGAAAGTGCCCGACAGATTTGAGATATTTTGCAGCTCTGTTTGTTCTATTGCTCATCCCAAACCGACAATCCACAAAAATTGTATTCAAAAACTACCATCAGTAGCCGTCTACTCCATCGTGCAAAAACGTAACAAAGCAAGTAGTTGCGGGAAATCCCGGCTAAGTAGCCTCAGCATCAATTTAACTAACCAAAACGGAGGAAATAGCCTAAAACCAATCAAACATCGCTTTCTATCCGACCAGAAGCCCCCGCCAGCCAGTACCGTGGCACTGCATGATGCTCTTATTTCAGACGTGGTCGGTTGTCAGCGCTCAGAGCTCGTTCGTGGGTTAGGCGGGACACAGCGTAGTCAAAGCGCGTCAGACTGGTTACTGGTATGCCGGTGTGAAGTGCTTAGCCCATTTATTATTATTGTGTTGGTAGCATACGTGAAATTTAGGGTGAGATCGTTGCATTACTTTTTTCTGTAAAGTTGATAGAGGAGACCGGGGTCAACTGTAACGATTCTTACCTTTCTGCTTCAGGAAGGGCAATGCTTTGTGCCAGAAAACTTTTCATCATATTTTCAGCAGCCTTGACATTTTGGCTATCTGGCAGATGTAGCACTATACCAAAATAAAAACATTGATTGGTCTTTGCTTGGCTAGTACATTACTTGGCTAGTACATAACCACATAACTTGGCTTTGGAATACTTACTTCAAATGTTACATTTGACCCCATCAAGGGTCAGTTGTGACACCCCAGGGGTCAATTCTAATATATTAAAGCCATGCGTCTGGTTCGTTTCAAATGCGATGCATGTTCAAAAAAACATTTTTTACTTTTCAGACTCGAGCTCGAACAGAGAAACTGATACGGTGTGAACTGTGAAGCGATGCCAGGTATAATCTACGTACATGCAGAAGGGAGAGCCTGGCTTTTGCTTGTGTTTGAAAATTTCAGGTAGGTAAAATATTAAGCATAAAACAACACTGTAGCATGTTGTTGGATTCTATAATGATTTTTAGTACTACCAACGACGCTTTCCACGCTATTTTTAGTGTTTTTCTCCCATGTACACCAATTTTACCTCGATATTAGAAAGTTTGCCCCCAAAAAAAAAACGGTCTCGGCCTACGACGGGAAAGACGGCCTCGGGAATCCTACAAGAGGGAAAACGCTTGTCACACAACCCACAAAAAGGGTTGGACTGATACCAAATTGTGGCTTGTCCCCAACCCAAAAAAGGTTGGATTGCTACCAAATCGTTGCCTTATTGTATTGAAGGTATTTGTGTACCTCAAGAAGTTCTGTTTTGAAAATAATCAGTGCTCTGTTTTTTCTCGCCTCCAGGGTCTAGACCATTTATATGAATTATTTTGGTTGCTTCATTCACTGTGCGTTATTTGAGGGGAAAGTTCTCCCATATATTAAAGAGGTCTGTACTTCATATTTCTATTGCAGGAAGCCTTCTGACTCCAATTCTTCTTCGTCTGCTTCTATCGCACATCCCGTATCTTCGGAGCGAATGCCTGGGCCGGCGAGGTCGCCACCGCCTCCCGCCTCACCCTCGAATTCAGCTACGGTGACCCGGAGCTGTAGAACACCACCCTCCCTAAGCAACGCCGAGGCTACCTCGGAGAAGGCAGAGGATGACGGTGGTGAAACTCAGAATCCGCCAGATGGAGATACGATAGGTAAATAATATAAGATTCGCACCACATGATTAAAATCAATTTATTAAGTATCAAATTCTCGCAGAAAACATTCTTTCTTTATGGCTAATCAATGCCTTTTTGCATTCCTCCCTACCGCTCAAAGCCGCCAGGAGTGGAAACAAAAGGCTGTGTTTAATACAGCTATCATCTTTTCCAGAAACAGACGAGTGGTACTGGGGCTTTCCTCTTAGCGTCGCTTACCTCAAGGCAAACTGCCCTGAACTTCACTTCGGGTCGAGAATAGTTGCTGCCAGGAAAAGGAAAGTATGTATTTGCAGAATCTGTCAGAAGCACGAAGATGCAGCAGTAAAGGTGTTCTTAAACGGATCGGTCTACGCTGCATCCTACATCCATTCTGATGGAAAGCCGAGATTGCGTAGGATCGTGGGTCACCTCCTGAGCCCGGCACATGCAGCTGCACGAGAGACTGAAAAGCTGACGGAAATGTGGAAGAAACAAAGCTAGGGGCACCCATGGATTCGATCGTTTCAGCGTACCTCGGCCGAAACCTTGCAGAAACTAGTTCGGCTTGCGGTTGATGTCTACAATGATACCCCTAATCGAGGCAGGATCCGCCCGTTCATGGCCTGGCCGTTCACTGGCAACTGTGCAGGGTGACAGACTATTGGCTGCAGTTTCCGAGTATGGATGGGATTAGATATTTGTAGCTACAAAGCCAATAGCGAGTGAGCTCCATTACCAATACCCAGGCACTTCCAGGAAGATGCTCGAGTTCATTGCACTCGTGGAGTCCGTTAAACTGACCATCCTGCTGCAGAAATATCCTTGTTTTTGTGTCCAAGTGAATGGAAGGGTAGGCAGAAGGCAGTTGGATACTGCATTTGTCGCGGCCAGGATAGTGTCAACCAGCGGTGACACCGTCACCTGTTCCCCAGTGTGGAAACACCAGAGGCAAGTGGTGCTGAAGATCTACTAAAAGCCGCACAAGCTTCCTTGGGAAAGCTACATGCCAACACTCAAAAGCTGATGGGATCACCACTGACAGCGATACAACAGATACTGGCCGGCACAGTGACCTTTGGAAGAGACTGGAGGACAGTGTGGGCCACAAACTTCTGTCGACATAGTCAGGGGTGTAATTTTACCAAAATCTTTGGGGGTGCTCAGCCCGTGGGGGGCGGCATCCCATAGGGGCGGCGGCGTTGCAGGGGCGGCACACCATTATTGCACCAAATCTGTTATTCGTCGCTTTTTAGCGCCTTTTATAGCACAGGGAACATTCTATGTTAATTTTGGGCTGTATTATACAGTTTTGACAAAAATGTTTGCTTTTTGGCGACATCCCGAATCTACATATACCTACCGCATAAAAGAATCAAATCAGAGTTGTAAATCTATCCACGATTTAAGTATATCAGTTTTGCGGGGTCAAATTTTACCTTCGGAATGGCAGAGTGGATGGAAATTGAAATGAAAGCCAAGGCTTTAATCGCTACGTGAAAAGAAACAAAACACCGATAGCACTCAAAACAATGCGTGTATTATTCTGGAAATATTAATAAATATGCCAACTCCGCTGTACCCGTGCATGCCCTTTATTTTTGCTCTAACCAGACTTGTTGATGACCCAAATTTTCTTGAGCCGACTCAACTCTGATTCACGGCTTAAAGGCTGACTCTGATTCCGACTCGAATCATTGTGTTGAAGATAGTGAGCTGGCTCGACTCAGCTCAAATTCAAAAGTGATTCGGCTCAACTCTGATTCAAATAAGTGTTGAGTCGGAGTCGTCTCCGACTCAGAATGGTGGCCAAGTATGAACAAAAAATGCATAGGCGTAGGAACGTCTAAAATATTGGGGGGGCAGCGGTCATTTTGAAGTCATTTCTTTCCAGTCAACGCCATAGGGTTGATGGTTAAAAATCATGAATATTGGGGGGTCATGGCCCCCTGGCCCACCCCGTTCCTACGCCTATGAAAAATGCACATTTTCTTTTATAATATGCAAATTCCAGTACATTTAATCATATCATTAACTATTTACTAACTGCACATTTCCTTCAATAAAACGTCGTTTGCAATGCATTAATTCCTGACATAAATTATGCTGGCATAGGAATGAAGAAAGGTGCTAAACGCCGACAGGTGAGTGAGATGAAGGGCCCAAGGTGTTTTCCTTTCGAAGGCATGTCCTTCACAAGCAGTCATAATTGAGGCAATAAGCGACGTTTCAAACGCAAAGAACAGGAATCAATGTTTTAGCACATATGTATCTGTATTAATCACCAACAGGCACATACCCAATTATAGTTGAAGTCAATGAAAGATAAAAACGTATAATCACCAACAGCCTACTCCTAAAACCCGCAAAAAACATTTCAAACACAACAAACGCAGATAATCGACCTGGCCAATGACCTATAATAGCTGTGTCTATAGTGAGGTGTCTATAGTGGCTACAGTGAGGTGTCGTAAAAGAGGCGATACACTTCTTAAGTCATTCCATGGGATTCGTCAAAATACCGCAAGTTGGTGAGAAAGCTTAAAAGTTATTTACAACGCGAGGAGCTCGCACAAACACACATGATTGTACCATGTTCACTCGACCAAAAGGCACATCTAAGAAAGTTGCACTACCATTCCTGGTAGTTCTAGATGGTACATGAAGCGAGAAACATTCCAAAAGATGAGATGATGCGATGAGACCTCTAAAAACCTTGCTTGTGAATAAGATGTCATGTTGTACACGCGTAGCCAGTAAAGTACGAGCATCATAAAACTTCCGTCAATTTCTCGTAATCTAATGATGGCCAGGCTGGGTCAACATGGTTCGCAAGCCACCTCAAAAACTTGTGCTGGATTCTTTCTACACGGTCCAGATAACATTTTGCGCCTCCAGCTCAAACCACTGAATTTCCACTAAATATGACACTTTGGTGGAAATTCCTACCCCAAAGCATTCTGAACAATCCTATGACAAATGTACCTTATAAATAAAAACTACGTTGTTTCGCATTGACCCTATCTAGCATCTCAAAAATAAAAACAATGAACGCTCGCCCGGTCCTCGCGAAAAAGCTGCAGTAAAGACTACAGATAGCGCACTGAAGAACCTCGGATCACGCGAACATAACCTCGGATGGCACAAAAGATGACGATGAATAGCACTTTAAACGTCACGTGACTTAAAAGACCTAAGAAAATATGAAGGTCTAGGAAAATAAATCTTGCCCTCACACTACTAAATCATAAATCGCTAATATTTTATTGCGCACAATGATAGTTTTGTGACTAGCGTGGCGCGCACGGGAGCAGTGGGCGGTAAATAATCATCGTCATAATTTAAAGAGTGGTAGTTTGTGAGGGAATTGATGCGAACTTTTCTGTCAGTTTCACATTTTAAAATTACTTAGGTAACATCAGAAATAGGACTGAGTTTTATTTTCCGTATACAGAGGACAGTAGGAACAGTGAGTGCTGTGTCGTCAGTGTTTATATTATCTACCAGGGGATTTCCTCAAACCAAGGCATCTCAAGAAAGTGCTTTGAAAAAGCAGCTAATTGAAGCTTTTAGTTTCCGTTTTGACCCATTTTAAGGTTTATGTGCAAAACAAGGTTTTTTGTACCCTCTATATGGCACTTATATTTCTTAGTTCTTTTTAGTTTGTTTTCAGCCAACCGAAGGAAGAAAATAGAAAAAAGATACAGCTAAGATAAAATTATTGCATAAGAATTAGCTTAGGACTTTGAATGGTGTGTACCCTCAAAATCGATAAAGTCATTTTGCGCCAAATCACATTTTTCGTATGATTTTTTATGCTATTGCTAATATTAAATGGAAAATAAATAGCAAATGTGTGTGCTTTTGAAACTATATCTTACATACCTCGTGTTTGTTGACTTACATTTAAATGACTTATCCCGGCATGGGTGTAGTGTGGACATGAAAATGATAAATTACGTATTATTACCAAATAGAAATATCAAATCCTTGAAAATTAGGCGTAAAATATTCTCAAATGTCAGCAATGTGATCAAATATGTTAAGAAAATAGGGTGCGGAGTCGACTCAACTTCCGAATCACAGCTTAGAGGCTGACTCTTATTCTGACTCGACTCAACTGGTCGTGCAGTTGAGTCGATTCAGACTCAATCCGAACCTGGAAGTGAGTCGACTCACCTCTCACTCGAGGAAAACTTGAGTCGACTCAGAGTCGACTCCGACTTTGAGTCACGACTTAACAATTCTGGGTCTAACGCCCTTTATTTTTTACCCTAACACACAGGAGCGGTAAGAATCAGTGCTGCATAACTGCCCAGGGCGACAGTTATGGACTAAGCACGGCACAAATTAGGATGGAAGTGATAATCTGGGGGCGAAAGCGATTGGCCGGGGCGGCGGGAAACAGGACAAAGTCATAAGTCCAGGGCGGCAGGGATAAGCAAGGGGCAATAACTATGAACAAGGAGCGGCGCGAATCAGAGTGGAAATATATATCACTGCCGCCCTCACCTTATCACTTCCACTATTTAGTTCTCCATAATACATGACTTTTCAGCCCTCAATCACAAGCACACACAGGAGTAAGCGCCTTCGCAAACCACACGATACTTTACACAGCATGACAGTTTTAGATAAAAAACAAGTGAGTTCATTTCTAGCCTATCCTCTTTCCTAAATGCCTGCTATACATCTTCTTAACTGTCTCATCCTACCGTTCCATGCTTCAACCCCCCCCTAAAACGAAAACTTTGCTTGGCTTTTTCCGTTGGCATCCTTGGAAGTTCCAGCATATCGTGGTCGGTCCCACGTGTGCTCCAGCTAGAGATTTCGAAGCGAAACTGATCGCGACGGTGCACTGCCAGAGTCGTCGGAGATCAGTCATTTCATCATTTGTATGTCACGTTTCTTCAGCAAATCAGGAAACGTCGGCCAGCCCAGGGATTGGAGGGCTCAGGTCACGTGCTCACGCTTACTCAGTCCCTTTACGATGCATGCGCCTACATTCAAAAATTTTCTGAATGTGATGTTTTTGAGTGGCATTGCAGCTTCCCCATACAGTCATATCATACTGTATATGTGGGAACACAAGGGCTTGAATTAGAAGTTTTCTGATCCCTGGTGGGATTTTGCAGCTTAAGCGATGTAATCCAATGAGGGTGCCGTAAGGGGATGAGGTGGCTTAGTGGATGGCACCCTTGTCTTCTAAGCCACCGGTCCCGGGTTTAAGTCCCAGCGGAGCCTCTGAATAAGTCGATCTGATCCCCAAAATCCCTTCCAACAGGATGGGCAATGGCGACCAGGGGTCTAAAAAAAACACTGATCTGCTGATGCCATCAGCGACCACCGAAAGCCAATTTCTACGGACTTCTGAGACCAATTTCTTAATTGAACGAGCTAGAAAATTGGGGAAATAGTACCACGATTGCCGATAAGTACCTACAAATACAACTCCCCAGGTAAAAGTGTGATTTTTAACCTATTTGGTAGCGGTATTCCCTTTTTGGTACTGTGCAGTGTGCGCCCCAAGTACCTAACTCTGGTACATTCTTGCGCTGGCTGGTAGCTGTTCTTCATCCCTGTGAATATTCGTCTAGTCTCCCAAAAAGTCGCCGGTATCAGAATAAGGCCTACCATTGGGCTATTAGAAAAATACTTGCGATGACATCACTGATACCATCTGAGGCGACTCTGAAGCCATCCGACCTTCATCAGTGCTGGACTGAGACCATCCCATGTCAACGCAATGGGCTCTAAAAAGTTCGTCAGCGCTGATGGATGGTCTCACTTGGCCTCACTTACCGCGGAGCAGTAGATGTCATACGCGACGGAAAAGGGGGGGGCCAGGGGGGGCCTGGCCCCCCACTTTTTGGCCAAAAATTTCCTGAACTCAGTCAAAATGAGAGAAAACCGGACATTCTTATATCCAGCCGCTGCGGGAGGCAACGAAGAGCCCAAATTCGAACAGTTTTTGGTCCTGACGTTGAAAGTTTTCTGTCAGCATCAGGTTGAAGTTTGGCTGGCCCCCCCCACTTTTTGCCGGTGGCGACACTTATGGTAGATGATACTAGAATCAGTAGGTCTTCTGTGATTGGAGCATTTACTTCTCGGATGACATTCTTTAATACTGCCCTTATCGGTGGCAAGATACCCAAAACACAAACGGATCGGTGGAACACTGGAACTGTGCCAGCCAGCCCCCAACCACGAATCAGAAGACGCCTTCATTGTGATGTCACGTTGACGATTGAACTTCCCCTCACCCCTAGGATCGCATGTTAAAGCTCGCTTATTTCTAAGGTCTGCTTCCGCTACAGCATGACCAAAGGGGACTCAATTATTTTTATCGGAACCTCACGTTCATCTTTCCATAATTGGACCTCACTTGAGGACAATGCCCCGATTATTTCCTTTACCACGAATGTATTCCCAGTGCTATACACTGTGACGTCACACTGGCGAAAGCTTTTCTCTAATGGACCAATCTTATGTAAAGCAACGAAAATCGCGATTGTTGTGTACCAAGGCCTTTTACATGCATAGTTGTGTACGAGAGAGGAAGTTTGTAGATGGAAACTATTATTAGGTAGTTAGGTGGTATTATTTTAAAGGTTTTGCTGTCCTTGTTTGCAGCTTATTTTTTGCTGTAGTGGGTCAGTGGGTGATCATGTATGTTCAGATCAGAATGTCCGGGTGCTGGCTGAGTGATATTGCACGTCAAATTGGTGGTGATCAGGGAAGGGAAAATGAGAAACCGTTTGTAGTGTTGCCGTACGTCAAAGACCCGTCAGGACACAAAGCCGGTCAGGTGCAGACTGCTGTATTGGGTACGCACGCCACCGACCAAGGATCGCTATCAGCGCCCTGCCTCGGGCCATGTCACGGCAGAGGCGAGCTCAGGCGTGCATTCCCTACACTCCCTCTCCTCTTATTACAAAAAAAGACACACACATACACACACAATCACATATCTGCTTGAAAAAACTCCGTGGGTTTCCGCAACCGCTCCGATCGCCTGACCGGTTGCCGCGGTGAATGACCAACGGAGGGTACCGCCACCTTTGCGGGGGACTTAGTAAGTCTGGGAACAGATGGCGTCACCTCCGCGAACAGCGGTGGCGCTTCCGACGCGGTCTGCGCAGGCGGTGCCGCCGCCGCCGGTGTCGCAGCAGGCTGAGACGGGCCATGCTGCGTCGAGTCGGAAGTCAGCTGCTGAGGGCGACTCTGGTCCTGCTGCAGCGGACGAGCATCGCTGACGGCGGAGGGGTGCCATGTGGAGTGAGGCAGCGGTGTGCAGTCGTCCGCAGCCCGGACCCTCAGCTGGTCTGTGTGTCGACGCCAGATCCTACCGTCACATAGACGGACAACGTAAGACACAGGTCCATCCACAGCAACAACAAAACCGGGCAGCCACTGTGGACCGGTACTGTAGTTCCTGGCAAAAACGAGGTCACCAATCACAAACTGACGTACAATGGCGGACCGGTTAAAATCGCGCCGCTGACGCTCCTGCTTAGCAGACACGGTGTTACATAGGTCCGGATACAAAAGGTCCAAACGCGTTTTCAACTTCCGACCTGTCATGAGTTCGGCTGGCGTTACTGAGGTCACAGAGTGCGGCGTTGTCCTTTGTCTTAATAGCCATTGTGAGAGACGCTGCTCCCATGGTAGCCCCTGCTTCTCCTCCCTTTGAAGCGCAAGTTTAACTTCTTTTACGGCTCGTTCAGCTAGTCCGTTCCCTCTGCTGTGTCGAGGCTCTATGGTGCGATGTCCTATTCCATTTTCTGTCGCTCACGCTCCCCGTCCCACAAAAGCTTGAAACTCGATGCATGTGAACGTAGACTGGTTGTCAGAGCAAAACAAATCTGGAATCCCCCATCTTGCAAACATAGTGCGTAGTTTCGCTATTGTTGGCTGTGCTGCTGTACTGCTGACTACTTCAGCCTCTATCCATTTTGAATGGCTGTCAACCACCACAAGAACATACTTTCCCTTGACAGGCTCCGCAAAATCTGCGTGAACACGAGACCAAGGTTTCCCAGGCCAAGGCCACGGGTGTAACTCACAGTTCGGCGGAGCACTCCTACTCTCCTGGCATGGTGTGCAGCTCCTGACTACTGTCTCGATGTCGCTGTCGATTCCAGGCCACCAAACAATACTTCTCGCCAGCGCCTTCGTTTTGACAATGCCGGGATGACCGACATGCAGCTCTCGTAGAACCTGTTCCCTGGCAACAGCAGGAATTATGACGCGATGTCCCCACAATAACACGCCGGCGGTTTGTGACAGTTCGTCACGCTTCAACAAATACGGCTTCAGCCAATCAGGTGCGGGGTCCGGCCAGCCACCGTGCTGTACCAGGCGCAGCACCTGAGATAAAACCCGATCCCTGTGAGTCTGCCTTGCAATAGCTTCAGCGTTGAGATAGCACTCATCTGAAAGGAGAACTAGCTCCTCTTGTTGGGGAACAGCTTCATCGGGACAAGGTAGGCGACTCAAAGCGTCTGCGTTTGCTATGTCTTTGGTACTCCTGAATTGAATACTGTAGTTGTAGTTAGACAATTTTAGCGCCCAACGACGTATCCTGGCTGAGGCCATTTCAGGAAGCGATTCGTGTTCTCCGAATAGTTTGATCAGAGGTTTGTGATCGGTGACTAGCCAAAATGGTTTAGCAACTCCACACAAATATTGATGGTGACGCGTTACCCCCAAAATCACGGCTAGGGCCTCCCTTTCAATTTGGCTATACTTTACTTCCGACGGAGAAAGTCTTCTCGAGGCGAACGAAATAGGTCTCTCCTTTTTCCATCTATAAGGGCCAGAACGGCAGATATGCCTTTGCTTGACGCGTCACAAGTAAGTACGAGTTGTTTGCTGGGGTCAAAATGCACGAGCATTGCAGAATCTGACAGCGATTTCTTGACTGAGCGAAAACTTCTTTCTTGGTTCGACCCCCACTCCCACTTGGCATCGCGCTGCAAAAGTTCATAGAATGGGGCCATAATATCCGCCCTATGAGCAATGAAACGAGAATAGTAAGTTATTAGCCCAACAAAAGCCTTCAGCTCGGCCTGATTGACAGGTTTCGGAGCGTTTACGATAGCCTTTACCTTGGCAGGCGTGGGCTGGACTCCCTGCTTGTTGATGAGGTGTCCCAGATACTCAATGTTGTCCGTGAAGAGCTGGCATTTACTCTCACGAACTCGTAGACCTGCTGCCTCCAGGCGCCCGAAGACTTCCTCCAGTAGTGTCCAATGCTCCTCCTCTGTGTTACTTCCTAGGAGCACATCATCTATGTAGACGACCGAATCATTAATTCCGCTTAGAACGCGCTCAATCTCTCGTTGAAACACCCCAACGGCACAGGAAATTCCATACGGGAGCCGAGTATATTGTAGGAGTCCACGACTAGTATTAATCGTTAAGATAGATCTCGACCGAGGATGCACCGAAACTTGATTATATGCCTGAGCGAGATCGATCTTGGACCATATGGCCTTTGAACCAATTTTCGCTAGCATTTCTTCCGTTTTCGGAAGCGGATACCGGTCCAACTTGCAAGCGCGATTAGCCGTAAGTTTAAAATTCGCGCACACTCGGATGCGTCCATCCGGCTTAACAACAGGCACGATAAGAGCCGCCCATTCAGAGTCTCGAACGGGAACCAAAACTCCGTTAGCAATATCGGAGTCTAATTGTTTTTCCACCTTTTCTTTGAAAGCAAATGGCAGTGAGCGAGCCTTATAAAACTTAGGCACGACACTGCTATCGACATCAAGTTTCACTTTTACATCTTTCAACAGCCCGAATTCTGCACTGAACACGCTGCCATACTTGCGTTTTAACCGGTCCATGGGCGAAGAGCGCAGAGCGTGCACCTCAGACCAGCAGATCTTCATCCGCTCCAGCCAGTTGCGACCCAGTAGACATGGGGCCGAACCCTTCACGACGATGATTGGCAGCTGCCTGTAAGTTTGGTCCTTGTAAGTCACATCCGTTAAGAACTCGCCCAGTACAGGGATTGTCTCTCCTGTGTACGATTTCAATTTTACTGGGCTGGGATTCAGCCTAGGACGGTCACGCATTCGGTGATATGTAATCTTGTCAATCAAGCTGACACCAGCTCCGGTGTCCAGTTCCAGGTTTACATTGACACCGCCTATCTGCATAGGACACCAAATAGGTGGTGGACTGACCTTCCCACGGTTGACGATGTACACAGGCTGGTTGGCGTTGGACATATTTTCAAAATTTATGTCTGCTTCAACGTTTGACTGGGAACAGCTCCGTGATATGTCCTGATCCTGATGATGAACACTTGACCGGGGTACTATTTTCTGACATTTTCTCGCTAAATGTCCCACCCTCTGACAGAGGCGGCAGCGATAAGATTTGAAACGGCATTCACCGGTATGGATGTTGCCGCAACGCCAGCATTCATCGTTGTACTTAGCTGATCTGTTGGGCTGAGCCGCGGTCCCTTTCGGTGCCGGGCCGTCGCCGCCGCGAGCTGTCCTGTGAACGCCGCTGTCCGCGGAATGAGCGCTTTCGGTGAAACAGCCGGCCTCCCGGAGGACGGCCTCCGTGGCCCGGGCTAGCTGAATAGCGGAGTCCAGCGTGAGATCCCGCTTACCCAGTAGCTCCTGTTGGCACTTCACATTATTCATCCCACACACCAGCTGATCTCTGAGAGCCGTATCCAAATATGATCCAAAGTTACAATCCTTAGCTTTCTTCCTAAGCTGAGCGACGTAATCAACCACAGGCTGTCCCGGCTGCTGCACACATTTAAAGAACTTGTATCTTTCAGCGATTTCTACGTTAGATGGCTTATGGTGACTAATCAGCTTAGCGCTAATGTCCTCTTAGGAAGTGGCTTGAACGTTTTGAGGATGCAGTAAGTCCTTGACTTTTTCATACGTAACAGGACCGATGAGGGACAGAAAGACTGCCTTTTTCTTCGCCGGGTCAGTTATGGCATTGGCCTCGCAGTAAAATCCAAACCTTTCTAGATAACTGTCGATCGCTTCTGAGTCTGGATTAAATGTCCCAATTTCTCCGTGCACCATGGTTCTAACCTTACTTCGATAACTTACTTCAGTATCTGTATCTTCCCTCTTCTTCCAGTGAGTCCGATGGTCGCCAGTGTAGTGTTGCCGTACGTCAAAGACCCGTCAGGACACAAAGCCGGTCAGGTGCAGACTGCTGTATTGGGTACGCACGCCACCGACCAAGGATCGCTATCAGCGCCCTGCCTCGGGCCATGTCACGGCAGAGGCGAGCTCAGGCGTGCATTCCCTACACCGTTGCAGGCGCGAAAAAGGATTCGAAGGCAGTGTAATTGTGGTTACAAAGGATGCCCATAGTCCAGTACTGATCGAAACATTTACCGGCACACCAAGCAGCAACACGAGGGTCTTGCTGTGAAAAAGATCTACCCAGAAAGTCAGTTTGGCCCTGGTGGTCAGTGGTCCAACTGGATTGCAAGAGAAGCTGTGGACACAGGTCAAGGCTGGTAATTTAAAGTTTTTTTTCCATACTAATTGTGGACATAAATATGCAAAGCATCTGCACACTATCCCTCATTGTTCAAAGTATGGCAGGAGACCAATCAAGTTGTACCATTTATAACACACCACTAGCCACCTACAATTTCCACTGAACTTGGGAGAAATCATTGACACTGATCCCTCATTAAAAATAGAAAATATGGTATTCATATAATATTCCTTCAATGCATTTTGCATTGTCTGCAATTTCTGTGTGGCTCTTAAGTACCAGTATTTGGTCTTACGCCATGCAACTTCTCATACTATGTAGCTAGGTAGGTAGTGGTCATTTCAATTTCATTTGTATTGGTACTTTACGTGTTAATTGTGGAACAGTTTGAACGCACCAAAAGCCCACATCAATACAAAACACAGGAAGCAGTCTTTTCCCTCCAAAATACTCACCACCTGCACCAGTCTTGGGGTATGGGTGTTCACACTGCCAAGGTTTACCAAAACTGCCATACTTTGTAACCTAGTCCTGGTGTGACTGTAATGGGTTCTGTTTTATCATGCTGTGGTTGTATCTCGAAATCTTTAAGCATTGCTATCATTGAGTTTACTTGTGTGCTGATGTCAACTTATGTTGGATTGCTTGGCTCAGAGAAAATGTCTCATATCATTTTTGCTCAAGTGAGAGGGTTTTTAAATGACTATGCTGAGAAAGGTAGGATTTTCACTGAGATTCGCAGTCGTTAACACACATTTTAACATGTTAAGCCTCAATCTGACCTATGATATACAATTTTCTATGTTTATAGGTATTCCAATAGCTATAAATCTTATTCTCTGAATTGTACCCTTAATAAAACGAAGCAATTGCAAAAATACTACCATAACTTTCTTGCTGAGCAACGTTTGAGTACACACCAGCCGCTGTGTAAATTTGTTGTAGTTACAGTGAGGTTGCCATATATTTAAGCCAGCAGAATTCAAGGTGCTGGCTCTATGCTTTTGTTTTAATTTAATTTGGATGGGGTAGACTGGGCAGGTCCTAAACAAAATTGGATTGGTATACAAAAAAATTGATACACTTTTTGTTGCAATGTTTGTATAAAAAGAAGATGGTGAACCAGATGAAATTATATGATGCAAAAGAGGCAGAGACTGCTTTATAAGGTCAGTGAGACCGTGTGTATTGGGATTTTAGGGTGCACTCAGTGACTAGGCCGTATCGAGTGAATACCCCCCCCCCAGTGAGACCATTTTCAGCCTCTGCGGTTTCATCAGCGACCAGGTAACCATTTTTTAGACCCCTGATGGTGACGCCGTATGACCCTGGCAGCTGATGCGTCGTTAAACCCAACAATTATTTAGGGTGCCGTAACAGCGACGAGTTGCTTGTGACGCATGTTTTTCCGAGGTCAGGGCTCAGTCGACGAAGACACCAAGAACCTTAGCATATGATGTGGGTTTGATGAGGCTGTTACCGAACTTAATAGTGGGTTTCGGGTCACACCGGTTCCAGCTTGACTTTAAAACGAGAAGCTCAGTTTTGCTGGGGTTTACTTTGAGCCGATTTTGAGTGAAACAGTCGTGAGCTAGTCTTCGGGTACTTTCCACTCGGTTTTAAGTGGCAGATGTTTGCCAGAGTGTCTAAGCCTAGGAACTGTGCATCATCCGCGTACATAATAAGCTTACCCGAAGACAAGTGGGATGCCAGGTCATTTGTAAAGATCGAAAACAACTTTGGTCCCAGGAGTGAGCCCTGGACCACACCATGCGTTACTGGCAGTGACCCAGCTCTGCCTCCCTGGATCTTTTGAGTCCTATTTGACTGCCAGTACTTGAACCAGTGTTGGTCTATACCATACCACCCTAGCTTCTGGAGTAAGCGCGAGTGTTCCACGCTGTCAGACGCGCGTGATGTGTCAGCCGTTAGGAGGTAGTGACGTGTCCTTGATCCTTGCTGTCAGATAAAATTAACAGTTTCTAGCATTGCTGTTTCAGTTGAATGTCCCGATCTGAAACTGTGCTGGTTTACGCACAGTATCTGTTTTTTCTCTAGATAGGATGATGATTGGAAACATACTACCTTCTCGCAGTTTGCTCACCACAATCAGGATAGAAATTGGCCGAAAGTTCCCGGAGTCACTGCGGTCGCCTTTTTGTAGAGTGGGATCACTGAGGCCTCCTTCCACTGTGGAGGTGCCTCGCCAGTACGCAGTGAATAGTAGATGAAGTTTTGAAGATGTGGACCAGTAACTGTGATAGTTGATCTTAGCATCTGGATTGTAACGCCATCATTTCCACACGCACGTGATCTGTCCATGCGTTTCAGTGCATTCCATAATTCGGGTAGTGTGACAGGCTGCACTCAGAAGGCGTCAGATCAAACTCTCGCAGGTCTTGGCCTTAGCGTCACCCCTTGAGGCACAGCGGAAAGCGCTGCTGCGACATTTCAACAAAATGATGGTTGAGTGTGCCTGCCCAGTCACGGTCGCTTAGATGAAGTGGCTCAGTCTATGGCTCTAGTTTCTTAGATGCCAGGAAGTATCTTCTTATATCGGTCCGTGTTTTGAAAAAATCGTTTCGGATAGAGTTGGCGAAATACTCGGAGCTGGCCTGGAGCAGAGCTTTTTTGACGGCATTTCTGCATTCACGATAGGCTTTCAGTTTATCTACGTCTGTACGGTCTCGTCTCTCGCCTCCCTGGCTTGGTCCGGCCGCGTCATGTACACCCTCAGCTGTTCGCTGCTGTTAAACCAGGGAGCGGTTGAATGTCTTAACAATATGGTTTTAAGAGGCATGTGCTTGTCAATTTGGGGCTGCCATACTTCGTACCAGGCGTTCCATTTCTCAGTGACAATTTCAGCCTGGTTCCAGTCTGCTTGGTTCCGGTCTGCTGTTTGGTTCCAGTCTGCTTGGTTCCAGTCAACTTGGTTCCAGTCTGTCTCAAGAAGGTCCAGGCAGAGGGCGAAGACCCGGGGCCGGCAGTTATGGACTAGGGGACGAATCAGGGCGGAAGTGATAAGATGGGGAGGGATCGGTATTGGTCAGCCGAGGTCGGCTCGAATCAAGGCAAAGTGGATAAGCCGAGGACGGGAATGGTGAGTCGTAGGTAGTAGTTATAAAATACGGGGCCACGAATCAGGGCGGAACAGATAAGCTGGGGCAGGAACAGCGGATTCCGAGGGGCAGGGTGTGCAGTTGCACACCCTGAAAAAATTAGTGTGTGCAAAAGTATATTAAGTTCTCGGAAGGCCTCCTGGAGATAGGGTGCCATAAACCGCATATAAAAAATTATATCGGTGAGAGCCAGAGGGCCTTTAGAATTAGATTTAACGAACACTTAGGTGATGCTAGAAATAAGAGGCAGGAAACACCTTTCGGACAACACAGATTAACCATGCATCCGAATGATGAGCTGACAGTAGACAACTTGAGCATCAAAATTCTAAAATACGCCAGTGATGGCCCAAACAGAAAAATCGCAGAATCATTCTTCATTCGGCGCTATAGACCTACTCTCAACACGCAAACGTCTACCTGGCCACTCTTGTGGTAAATTCGACATACGGGGACACCCTCTAAGACGCATGCTCAGACATAACACACCACACACGATGTTCCCTTTCTCCTTCGGCAAGAGGGTATTGGGACTGCCGACACTTTTGCTTCGACCAAAAGTCTACCTTAGGCCTCCAGTCACTCGGTATTTGGAAAAAGGTTACCTCAGGCCTCTAGCCACCTCCATTTTTCACCCCTCGCCTGACAACGGTCCAAGACCGAAACGTTGCATTTACCTCATCCCACGCTTTTTTCTTCTTATCCTTACCTTGACGTAGCCTTTTTGGGCTTTTTAGGGTTTAGACGTTTTAGTTTCTGGACTTTGGCGTTTTAGGCTGCCAGTCTTTAGCGCTTTTACTGTCATCTGTATCATCTTTTTAGGGTCCGAGGTCATTCCCACAACACTCAAAAGTATATTTTCGCACACCCGGTTTTGGCTCGGTCCAGAGAAGCGCCCCCGGATTTGGGCGGCGCCCCTGGCCGGCCAAGAAAAAGGCAGGCCTAAACACCGTCTAACTAAAGAGGTAGGAGCCTCTGTGCGAAATAAAAACAGTCTCACATATGAATGGTGCCCCCTGTCATAAAAGCCGTCCCATAGAGAGTAAATAGACCCAATTTATCCACTCAACTTGGGGGAATGATGTCGGTGCCCCCCCTGTCCCGCTCTGAGTGGGCGCACTCAGGGAGCCAAAGGCTCCCTAGGGGCGAAAGTGATTATAAATGACAATAGAGCGAAAGTAATAAGTCAGGGGCGGCATTCATTAGCGGTAGTGTTCATATTTATGTGTTCATATTATGTTATTCATAGGCGGTAGTGATGTGCTGGGTGCGGCATTAAACAGGGTGGCAGTGATAAGCCGGGGATAGCACTGGTGAGCCACTGACAGCAGTGATAAGCTGGCTGCTGTTTGAATAAGGGCGGCAGTGATAAGTCAGGGTTGACACGGATCAGGGTGGCAGTGATAGGCAGGAGGCGGCAGTGATTAACCATGGTGGCGTAAATCAGGGTGGTAGTGATGAACCTGTGCGGCATGAATCACAGTGGTAAGACGGAGGCGGTATGAATGCTGAGCCGGGGTGCGATTCATGAATTGGGGGTGCTCAAATCTAAATGGGGGTGCTCGCACACACCAAAGAGAGACAAATTTCACCCCTGGCTGGCACTAAAACAGTAAAAGCACGGCTGCAGCAGTCTCATTTACTCGGTTTGGGGAATTCCTCCAATAGGCAAACAGATAACGATTAGACGATAGTGGGCTGCTGTTTGTTATCTGGAAGGGTGTTGGAGATTCCTACTGACAGCAGGGCCTAAATTTGACCTGTTTTGGGGAACATGACCCGATTTGTCTCCTCGGCAGTGATAAACCAGGGGCGGCAGGGATCAGGCGGGGGCGGCAGTGAGTATTCAGAGAGGAAAGTGTCTGTAACGGGTCGAAGGGGGAGCAATCATTACATGCCTTACCAGGGGCCGATCATACATGGGTTAATGAAAAACAGGGACGTAATGATTAGCCAAAGGCGGCGTGAATCAAGACAGCAGTGATTAATCATGGCGGCAGCGATGAACCAGGGGAGACAGTGATCAGGCTGAAGGCGGCAGTGATGGCGGCAGAGTAGCAATTAGTCGGGGCGGCACGCATTTGGGTCAAAATATGCCGGGGACAGTATTGGTGAGCCAGAATTGGCATGAATTAGGGCGGCAGTGATCAGCCGGGAGACGGTCCATCATCATATTCGGGGTTTAAGGGTGCGTCGATATTTAGAATCATACGGTGCCCTTAACACTAAATAAAATACGTAAATAGGGAATTTCCGCACGAGTTTCAACAAGGCAGGTGGTAAAACAAGTCAGGCTGCGAAAATTGTATTAGAAGATTATATCATACATAAAATAAATAAGTAAAATGAAATTAAATATAGATACTGAGCGAAGGCATAGTCAATTTCATACGACACACTAAGTTCAGCGACAAGGTAACATGAAACTCGACGTTAGGTAAAACTTGAAAGACTACTAGGATGAATATATGACATTTAAGCTAACGTTCCTCAGATATGACTTGAAACTACTGATACCCACAGAAGGATGCTCCCCCAGAACGCTCACTGCCCAGATATTCCCAGGATGCTCACTGCCCCGGGAGACGTCAGTGATGAACCAGGGGGCGGCAGTGATTAACCAGGGGGCAGTAGCTATCTTTCAGGGGGCGGCAGTAATTAGCCAGCGGCGGCAGTGACCGGCCAGGGGCAACAGTTATCAGCCAGGGGGCGGCAGTTATCAGTGAGGGGGCGGCAGTTATCAGCCAGATGGCGGCAGTGATCAGCCAGGGGGCGACAGTGGTCAGTCAGGGGGCGGCAGTGATCAGCCAGGGGGCGGAAGAGATCAGCCAGGGGGCGACAGTCATCCGTAAGGGAGCGGCAATTATCAGTCAGGGGCAACAGTGATTTGCCAAGGGGCAGCAGTGATCGTCAGGGGCGGCAGTTAACAGCCGCGGGGCGGCATTGATCAGTCAGGGGCGGCAGTTATTAGCCAGGGGTGGCAGTTATCAGTCAGGGGGCGGCAGTGATCAGCCAGGGGGCGGCAGTTATCGGTCAGGGGGCGTCATTGATCAGCCAAGGGGCGGCAGTTATCGGTCAGGGGCGGCATTTGTCCGCCAGGGGGCGGAAGTTATCAGTCAGGGGACGGCAGTGATCAGCCAGGGGGCGGCAGTTATCACCCAGGGGGCGGCGATGATGATATTCGGGGAGGGAGAGGACAGTGACTAACCAGGAGGAGCACGTATATAGGTGGAGAAATAAAACGGGGACAGCTTTGATTAGCCAGAGCGGGCTTGAATCAAGGCGGCAGTGATAAGCCAGGGGTGCCAGTGATCAGCCAGCTGATCAGTAATGAACCAAAGGTGGCAATAGTCATTCACGAAGGGGGCGGTAGTGATTAACTATTGGCGGCAGTGATCAGGGGGCGGCAGTGATGTGGCATAACAAATCAGGGAAAAGTGATAAGCCAGGCAGCATTGATGAGTTAGAGGTGGAACCAAATAGGGTGGAAGTAATAAACCCAGGATGGGAAAAACTTGTCAGGGGCGGCATGAATCAGGGCGGCAGTGGTGAGATAGCGTGACACCGTTCCGGGCGGCGGTAATAAGCCAGGGGCGGCACATGTATTGGGAGAGCTCAGCACATGATTGGGGGTGTTTAAATTAGGATTAGGGGTGCTCGGGCACCCACAAAGAGATAGAAAATTACACCCCTGGACATAGTGCGTGTGCCACCGGTCTGACCTCGTGCTTTAGAGACTGGAGGGGTCTGTCATTGGGCTTCCCCACTGGAAAGCTGGAATTTTGTCACTTGCGACCTTCTTCCGGTCTTCTCGGTCTTGGTCGAAACAGTTCAAGGAAGCCGGAGGAAATTTTTTCACTGTACTGCCTCAAGAATATCACACAAGCATATGCATAGATTTGAAGGTCACCGTCACCCCACGATCTATCTCCCGCTATCGTACCACATCGAGCTCGGTCTCCCACATGCCACAGCGCTGGTAACGAATCCGTTCTCGAGTAACCTCAAGCGCTTGGCTTTGCAACGCTTAAAATTGCCTCTCAGGCTTACTTCGCCACAAACATTAGAAGAAACAAACGTAATTGACGAACCACTCGCTACCATGAACCTATAGATATCCTCTGCCTTTCTGCACGAGCACGTTTAGTTTTCCACTTTTTATTATAACCACGCTCCATCCCCGACGTTATCGCAATGTTTTTTTGTACTTCTATCTAACAAAAATTTCACAAATAAAACGTCTGAAGACAGAACATATTTCTTGAGATCATAAGCTTTCCGATTAGTATTACATGATTCACTATAGGTGCATGTTTAACACCAAAAATAATGTGCTCTATCCTCCAGTGTTGGGGCATCCTCTACAATGCAAAAGAAAGCATTCATTTCCTCGGCATTTTGAAGTGGTATTCGCTGAGCACCTGCAGCAGTTGATCCAAACTGCATTGAAGAGCTTGCCAGCCCCAGCCCCCCCCGCTCCAACAGTCAGCGCAGATACCGGATGTGACGTCACACCTCTAAGCATATAACATGGGAAAATTAAATGAATATATATCTAGATTTACAGAAAAAGAGGCCCAGAATCGAAGACAAAATGCTTATTTACTGCATTTTGGATACTTTCTCATCGTGTATTCTCACAAATTCGTAAGCGGGCAGTGCCATTAGCAGCAGTTTGACACACGGCCTATTGGTGAAGGAATTCCTTCACGCCCACGTGATGTCACGCAGGCGTGGAGGAATCCCTCTTGAACGTACTTTTAAGTAAAGGAATCTTGTGCCAGCCCCACGAGCTGTCTGGCAGAGCATGGTGTCCAGCACAGGTAACACAACGGCTAAGTGCCAGGTCAGGAACATGCTGGACAAGTGGACTGTGAAGGTGCGCGTTAATTTTCATAAACTCGATTAATTGCACGATGAAAATTGCGGGAAGACAATGCATTATCATTGCATTCTGGTTCAGGATGCTATTTAAACGATTCTAAAAGCAATCACTTTGCTTGCAGTATTTAATATAAGGCTGTGCTACTGCAGTGCTCTGCAGGACGCCTGCATACCTATCTTAGGTGCTAAAAATTCGAAACTTATGGGAAGAACGATTTTTTATCGAATATATTTTATGAATAAAAATTTTTGAGGCGTCTGAAAGGTCAATTTCAACTGCCAAAAGGTCACGCTATATCATAAAAATGTTAAGCCAATTCCAAGTCCAAATTTAAAAGAGAAAATCAATATTTGCTTCAAAATAATCTATGGTTCAAGACCAGTTCAATAGTATACAAAAATGGCTAATCAGGCTATGCGTTTTTGATTTATGAAGCATCAAAGATAAGTCTACAGGGTGACCTCTCGAAAATGCCTTGGGCTACAACTCAGTCACCGTTGGTTGGAGGGGGCTAAGATTCTCAAAGCTGTGTTCGGTGCCCAAAATACCCTGGAAACAAAGTTTCAGATTTTTTCTAGACATGGTGGTGTCAAGCCTTGGTCAATTTGTCCTGGAATTCCCCAAGTACCATGCTTTCTCGTGTTATAGAGCAGCCTCAAATGCGGACAACTTTCGAAAATAGCCATGATCTAGCTTTTCGTCCATCTTGGTATACGCCATTTGTGAGAGACACGGAGCGCTGTCTTCACTCTTTTCGGAGGAATCGAGTCGTTTTTCCAATGCTCTTGCCAGTCTTTCTGCCATGGTCTTGCTGGAAGGGAATATGTCTTCTTTATCCCGGCGAATGACAGGTGCCTCCCATTGTTGTCCATTGTGATGCAGTTCTTCTTTCAGAGCAGCTTCGCAACGGTGATCTTCCGGGCTGTGTGGAGAGTCCCAGTAGGCACAGCCGAACGCTTCTGTTGTCCAACTAGACTTTACCAGCTCTTCCAAGCTCTCGGTGTCGTTTCCGATCGCCATGTAGTGCACACTGCGACTCTTCTGGCTTTCTAGTGTTCCAATGGTCCGCCCATTTAGGGTTCAGCACAGCTTTCTTCTCTGCAGTAGAGGTCCGTTAGCGCTTGGCTGCAGTGTGTCGTGCGTGGCAATTAATCCTGCATGATGCCGATAAGCACTCGCGGAACTTCGTTAAGGTTTGGAAGGTGTTCGATGTCCACGAATGATTGTTTCAGGCTTCTTGTGGATGGAGTCTCCTGGCCTATGTTCAAGGATGAAAATGTGTAAACGTCTCCGAGTTGAAATATCTCTCCGGGTATGACGTCGCACATTGACTTGCGAAGATTTGTGCTGCGTGATCCCTGTCAGTCTTCATGCTCAGATGGCGTGGTGTCCGTCCAAACCGAGCTCATCCAACAGCTGCTTAGATATGAGCGTTATTGAACTCCCTTCATCCAGGTAGGCCACGCAACGTTTCTTTCTGTTGGGTCCCGCCAACTCAACAACTGTCTTCATAAGGACGTCGATAGAGTTTGATTTTGTCGACATCACTCCAGCAGTTTTAGTGGAGGATGCATCATGCAGAAGAACGTCCACTCTCCAGCCATTTACACCACAGGGGAGTTGGCGGTGGCACGCGTCGACAGCACGATTCGTGCTCAAACATCGTAAAAGTAGCAACGCGTTGCCTAATACTCTGATTGCCGTACGTTTGTTTTATTTTTCTTTCTCGGTCTGCAATTTTCGGAGTGGTGGCTGTCGCGTAGCTTTGTGACCTTATTTGTTTTTCATCCTGGCGTATTTTCGTGCTGACGAAGTGACGGTCTTTCACGTGGCTGCTGAGATAGTCGTAGAAAAGATGACAAGTCAAGTCTTGGCCAGTGTCGACCTTGCTTCGGGCGAATGCTTCGCAGCCCGGCTGGCTGTCTTGCGGGAGCTGATCTGCCAGAGAGAAGGGCGTCCTGTAGCGGCTGAGCTCGCCTTCGTCATTTGTAGTTTCCAGAACAGTGAGAGCATTGCAAATCTCAGTGCAGAATCTACTCATATCTTCAACGTCCCCGTTTCGTATCTTGGCACGGCTGAGCAAGTTTTCACACACAGTCTGAGAGATTACGAAACGATTTCCAAATCTCATCTCCAACATGTGAATGATACGGCTTAGTGAGCCTCCAGGCAGTAATCTTCCACGCACAGTTTCGAAGGGCATCCCCCTTAAGTGTACCACGGAGATGTGCTATCTGAAGGTAAGCGAAATCTCCGCTTGACACCGCCTCGTTGATCAGCATCTTAAACAGAGGATAGCACTCCGACTTTCCGTCAAATGGCTTGGTATCAAGCATTGGGTTGCGACACCGTGACACTCAGGGTAGGTGCTGATGACGTCGCCTGAGCGTATGAACCTCTAGTCACTGCAGCAGGCGCCTGTGTCGAATCTTCGTCACATTGAATGGTTCGAGACGGTTTAATTAAAGCTGCTTAATTATTATCAGTAGATATAGGCATATCTTTGGTGGGACATGGCCTCCGGCCCCAATCTGGGACTTGTCCTCGTTATTGAGAGAGGCCAGCTCTAGGTGGTGAATTGCCCTCTCGAGCTTCAAGGCTCGGTTCGCTTCTTCGCTGCAGCTGTGCAGCTCTTGTTCTCGCCGTATCTGGTAGAGCCTTAAGACTGCGACATTTTCCGATAATTGGGGGATTCCAGGACAGATCGACCAAGGCTTGACACCACATTGTCTAGAAAAATCTGAAACTTTGTCTCCGGGGTAGTTTTGAGCAAGAAACACGCCTGTGAGAATCTTAGCCCCCTACGACCAACGGTGACCGAGTTATAGCCCGAGGCATTTTCGGGAAGTCACCTTGTAGACTCATATTTGATGCTCCATAACTCAACAACGCATTGCCCGATTAACAGGTTTTGTATATCATTGAACTCGTCTTGAACCATACATTATGTTGAAAAAATAAAATTTCAAAATTTTAAAAATTTTGACTTAATTCGTTTTACCTTTTCTTAGATGACCTAGCTTGACCTTTTCGACATTGAAATTGACATTTTAGACACCTCAAAAATTTTTCTTCATAAATCATCTCTCGATAAAAAATGTGAAAAAATGTGTTCTTGCTATGAATGGCAAATTTTTAGCACCTAATGTAGGTATGCAGACGGTTTTTTGACCACTGTACTAGTACAGTCTTATGTTTAACACCGCAAACAAAGCGATTGCTTTTGGAATCGGTTGATTGCAATGATATTGCATTGTCTTTACAAAATTTTCGTCGTGTAAGTGTCAGAGCTTATGAGAATTAACAGGCGCCCACACGAGGGAGCGGGCAACCGGCCTCCTCAGGTTTCCACAGGTAGTAGAAAAACACCACCGTGCAGCGCCACCGCACTTCATCTACCTCTAACCCGACATTTTTGCAACTTCTGGCAACATTTTAGGTCTGGGTCATATCAGGTCAGACCGCCAACCCAGGTCAAGAGACCCAGCCTCGAAAAAAACTTTGGAGGTGCATCAGTAAGATCAAATTTAACCTATCGTCCTTAGATTCACATCACATAGTAAGGTCACCGAGCAAGATAATTGTTCGTAGCAGGATTTCTTATCGATAACCTGGGACACGGTCAGGGTCATGATCTTTCCATTAGAAATGCATGGGGCAATTGGTAAATTTTGACCACTGGCGAGAACTGAGATTTGTCGATAATTGCGATAGATGTTTTATCTTTACGTTGCCGCCTCTGACTTGCCACTACAGTTTGATGAATATTCTTTCTACCATACAGCCCTAAGCCCGGTTCTAGGTCAAAGCAGGTTAAGTTTGAAATTTGACTAGAAAACATTATAAGATATATAATCCGATCGAGCTCGACAAGAGTACTCCAATGGTGCTGAAAATGTTTCTATGGCTCTGCTCTGTCAGCTATCATGCCACACAATTTTGGTTTTCACTTTGTTCCTGTAAGGAATACTTTAACCTCGAGCAACCTCAAAGGTGACCCGAACAAACGATTGTATGTAACATTGTCAGTAGAGATTAAAACGGCCCATTTAACGCCGTCGTTCCCAGTGCACTGTTCATTCTACATGGTTTGCTGAGCAGCAGAGATAGCCAACAATTAGGCCACGGAGTCTTTGCGATATCAGTAGGCTCCAAACACAGCACTGCGATGGCTTGTTTTTTCAGAACTTATGCCTGGAGCATGAAAGTGAGAGAAATGACTGAAGAATGTACATCTGAAGGAGAGCTGAGCTGCACAATGCAAAAATATTAACTTCATCAAATTGTGCCAACATGCACACGATTTTAAAGCAATGCAAATGTTTCATTCCAGTGAAAAAGTTATATCGAAGCAAAATTCAGTTATGTGAATGAAGCGTTTTCACTACGTCTCACAGCAAGGGCGCCTGCAACTATATCGAGAGCCCGGCTTAACCGGCAACATATCACGATGTTTAAAAAGTTCAGCGAAGGATCAAATACGTGATGCCAAAGGTACGCATGGTTTTCTTACGCATACATTTTTCGGCACGATTAAGTTCTTGTGCATCTCACAATCAAGCATAGCCAATGTTGCCAGACAGCTCCAAAGTCTGTTCGCCAATGCGATTATGGAAAAATGAATAAAAAGTTTCATAGAATACCAGCGGTAAATAAGACATCCATCACTGTTCATGTAATCTATACAAAGGAAGAGAGGTTCGGGTTTCGTATACCTATGTTTGAACCAAACAGTGTCGTGCTGTGCAAGTGGACTTTCTTTTATGGGTGCTGCGTGAATGATCGCAAATTTAGACATGACGAATGTCCAATACAAAGGTAATATTAAATATACTGGTATAAATTATTTGGCTTAAGTAATGAGTGATCTGACGGCCATCATTGCAGGTGAATGAATGTGCTTGTGCAGGGAAAAGTCAGTGTCAGTGTTGAGGTGATCTCAATTTTTTTCTAAATTAAAAACTACAAATTTTCCAGTTGAAAATTTGGGACATGTATGTTAATATCTTGATTGAAGGTCGCACCACTCCCCGCTCCATTTATTCTAAAGTTGTTTACTGAGTATTTCCCCAAGTCTCTCCCGAAAAGAATAGTAGAACTAGTAACATTCGAGAGAAAATTGGGTACTCTTAAGTTGGTATTAGTGGATTAAAGTTTTTCAGGGTTAAATAAGAAACTCATAAAAAGAAAAAAATTGGTCAGTCAATGGCTATGAGAAAACTAGGCAGCGAGATGAAAAAGAATCACAAAAAGAAAGTACTTGATAGCTTGATTTTTTACCTGAATCCATTTACTATTGATTCCCCTCCTGGGATCGATATTGGTTCCTAAAATGTTTTCTGATAATTTTCTTTAATGTATATTTCTGCAATGGAACATCATCAAGATTTGGAAAAATCGGACATAGTATCTGGTTCCACGCTGTTGGAGCTGAACATGATATTGAAAATGATCTGTAGTTCGTTGTTGCCAAAGGAACATGAAAATGTTGTACTAGGCGAGTGTTTGCAGGACGATGATATTGAAAGAGTGATGAGATGGCAAATGGTAGTGATTGACTTAAAAATTTTTAAAGAATTATAATTTTCTGTTCAGTAATAATATCATTGAGTTTTAACAAGTTCAGTTCAACAAAAAGTCCATTTGTTGGATGGTAAAAAGGTTTCTTCATAATTATTCGAACTGCCCTTTTTTGAAGTTTAATTAGCTTATCTAAATGCGTTTGATAATTGCTTCCCCATACAACTGCGCAGTAATTGAAGTATGGTAGCACAAGAGTGTTATAAAGACAGATAAGTTCTCGTGATTCTAAATAATATTTTGCTCTACTCATTACTCCCAGATTTCTACTGATCAGAGCTGCCATGTTGGCCACATGAGCATCCCATTTCAAATTATCATCTACCAGGACACCTAAATACTTAACCACTTTTTCTTTTCCTATTTCGACTCCATTCAGTTTTATTTTTATGTCAGTAAAGTCGCTTTTAGAATAATTTTGGTAGTGTGATTTCTCGGCGTTAAGCGATAGACGGTTTGATTGAAACCACTGCGTCACTTTTGGTAGAAGAGTGTTTATTTTTTGTTGCAAAAGGTTTTGATTTTCCGCTGTTACTACAATGGCTGTATCGTCGGCAAAATGATAAAAGACGGCCTGTTTCGAAACACGATATAAATCATTCACATATAGAATAAACAAAAGTGGGCCCAATATCAAGCCCTGTGGTACTTCCGTGGTGACTATTTTCCGATCTGAGAATATATCTTTAAATTTAGTCAATTGACACCTATTTTTCAGGTATGAACACACAATGTCATAAAGTTTTCTACGAACTCCAAGAAAGTGTAATTTTTCTAAGAGTATTCTGAAACTAACTGAAGTAGGATCGCATAATACGTCACGAGTTTTTTTGTAACGAGTCACGAGACTTTTAAGAGAGTCACGAGGAAAACGAGGAAGAAGATTTTTTGAGAGTTAAGCGGTGTGTGTGATTTGGGCTGTGTGCGGTGTGAAATATTAAGTAAAAAGAGATTATTGAATTATTGATACAAGCTATTCCGGCTATTTAGAATGGCACCGCGAGGAAAAGTCACCGAAGCCGACTTACGACTGATCCCCGAGTACGACGGCAATTCTGCTATAACAGAATGGCTTGATAAAGTCGAGCTGGTCTGTAAAATGCGCGGCATTAAGTGTCAGGAAGAGGTGATACCTCTTCGGCTGACAGCCGGAGCTTTTACTGTTTTCCAGCAGTTATCTGGTGACGAAAAGAAAGAGGCGTGCAAGATTCGGGAAGCTCTTACCGCGGCTTTCGCTCCGGACGCTTTCATCGCGTATGAACAGTTCGTGGGTCGAACGCTGATGACTGGAGAATCTGTAGACGTATATTTAGCAGATCTCCGGCGCCTCTCCACATTATTTGGCGGAGTCTCCGATAAAGCGCTCGCTTGCGCATTTGTTGCCGGTCTACCAGAGTCAGTACGGCAGGTGCTCCGCGCTGGCAGTCGCATGGAGTCGATGGAACTGGGGCATCTGTTAGTCCGCGCCCGATCCGTCATGGCAGACGATGGTTCCACGGTCGCAGCTGTGGTGCAAAGGACCGACGGTCGGCCTCCCAAGCGGAAGGCACCAAGCTGTAAAGATAAAGATATTATCTTTGAGCGTGGTAGTGACTCGGACTTCATTCGGCAAGAAACGCGCAGGGATAAAAAAGCACTATGCTACAAATGCCATGGTCCAAATCATTTCGCCCGGCACTGCCTGATGAAGGATAACAGCAGACGCCAGGGGAAAACGCAACGGCTTACGACTGAAGAGGCCAACGGTCCCTCAAAGCCACGTCTGGGAAACGCCAGAGGAGAGGGGTCGGCGCCAGCCTCTTCTCCAAAACGTCTGTGAGCGAGGCGCTCCCAACTGTGGAAATTGAAGTGGACGGTAAACCTCGGCCCGCACTTGTGGACACAGGATGCTCCCGAAGCCTAGTTCACGCGTCATGCTGCCTGGTATGGACTAGGAAAGATGTGTTTGTGCAGGCCGTCAACGGAAAAGATTTGTGTTGCGCAGGAGAGGGGACTGTTACACTGACCTTGCCGGGCAAGCAAGAGGTCCAGGTGGCGGTTATTGTGACGGAGACCAGGCCGCTCGGATTCGAGGTGATCCTGGGCATGAATGCGGTTTCCGCGTTCGGAGGCGTCACGATCTCCAGAAATTCTGTCACCTTTGGTGTGACTAAGCAATTCACCTGTGCCAGTGCTGCTGAACGAGTGACCATTGATGAAAAAGACTTCTGTGCGGAGTTCAAACCCTCTGACGGTTTCTGGACAGCAAAATGGAAATGGGCCGGAGGTATTGAGCCTGCAGCTCTTCAAAATCGTGGGGGCGCGGTAGTGGAGTGGTCAGCGTAGCTGGCTTCCACGCAGCCGACCCGGGTTCAAGGACCGGCGACTTCCCTGAACAAGGAGCAAGCTGGCTCCCGAGAAACCCTTCCAACAGGGAAAGAGTTGGCGACGCCATATGACCCTGGCAGTTGGTGCGTCGATAAGCCCCAAAAATTATTATCTTCAAAATCGTGTGTCCGAGTATTCTATGACAGATGTCGCTCGGGTCGAATATGAGGCCGAGTTGAAGAAATGGGTCGAAGACGGGTGGCTGGTGCCGTATGACCAGGCAAGACTAGGAAAACCGAAGGGCCTGATTCCACTCATGGCTGTTACGCAGCACAGCAAGGACAGAGTGCGACCCGTTCTCGACTTTCGTGAGCTTAGAGCTTAATGAGTTCATAGAGACTCATACTCCCGATGCAGATGTCTGCTCTGAGAGATTGCGCGAGTGGCGCAAACAAGGGGAAAATGTTTCTGCAGTTGATCTCAAAAGTGCGTACTTGCAGATTCGCATCCACCCATCTCTTTGGTGTTACCAGACAGTGTTCTTCAGAGGAAATCGCTACTGTCTCACCAGGCTCGGTCTAGGACTGAACGTGGCCCCAATGGTGATGAAGGCTGTGGTGAACGCAGTGCTCTCCAAGGACGTCCTTGTGCACCAGGGGGTTTCGAGTTATGTTGATGACGTCCTTGTCAACGAAGACATTGTGTCAGCAGCTCACGTGCAGGAGCACATGAAGCATTACGGACTAATCACGAAAGCGCCTGAAAAAGTCCGTGATGGGGCTCGGCTTCTGGGCTTGAAAGTCTGGGAGAAGCACGGTCGGCTGCAGTGGAAGTGTGATAACGCCATCGAGGGCGTGCCAGAGCTCTTGACCCGTCGCAAGGTTTTTTCTCTGTGTGGGAAGCTAGTCAGCCACTATCCAGTGTGCGGCTGGCTGCGCGTCGCCGTCGCCTTCATCAAAAGAAGAGCAAATGCCGTCACAGATGGCTGGGACGACCCAATCCCAGGAAATGAGGTGCGCTCTTTCTCTTTCCTAGACGAGGTCATGGCCGAAGTGCGGCGTCATGATCCAGCGCGTGGCCACTGGAACGTCGACGGGGAGAAGGCCAGAGTATGGGTCGACGCAAGTTCCCTGGCTATTGGGACCGTCCTAGAGGTAAACGGCGCGGTTGTTGAGGACGCATCATGGCTGCGGAAGGACGAGGCAAACCACATCAATATGGCTGAGCTCGGTGCAGTGGTCAAAGGTCTCAATCTGGCCTTAGCATGGAAAATGAAGGAAGTTGAGCTCCTTACGGATTCTTCCTCAGCATACCGATGGATATCGGACGGTCTATCGGGTCGAAACCGTCTCAAGTCAAAGGCGGCGGGAGAAATGCTGATTCGACGCCGAGTGGAAATCGTAACCTCGCTCGTCAAGGAGTACAGCCTCCAGCTTTCCATCAAACTGGTCGCCTCGGCTGACAACAGGGCTGACGCTCTCACAAGGGTCCCGAACAGGTGGCTGAAGAACGCGGCTTCCGGACCAGACTTACCAGAGCAGCAGTGCGGCCTGGTAGTTTGCACGGATACGAAGCAACAAATATCCGAGATCCACAAATCGTGTGGGCATCCAGGCGTTAAACGTACACTGTACTTCGGGAGGAAAGTGATCCCCGCACTGAAAAAGGAGGATGTCCGGAATGTTGTGAGGGAATGCGCACAGTGCCAGTCTATTGACCCCGCCCCGGTGAAGTGGACGAGAGGCAGTCTAGAAGTCGCCGAAACATGGAAACGCATCGCAATGGATGTGACGTACTACAGAGGCAGGATGTACCTATCCCTCATCGACTGTGGCCCCAGCCGCTTCGCCATTTGGAGGCCGCTAAGACTCCGCACGAGTGCGGCAGTCATCGCGGTTTTGGAGGCTGTGTTTCAAGAAAGGGGAGCGCCATCTGAAATTCTGACCGACAACGACACCGCCTTCCGTAGCACTACTTTTAATGCCTTTCTGACACGCTGGCAGGTGAAAACGCGTTTTCGGTGCGCGTATGTGGCATCCGGAAACGGCATTGCAGAACGCTGCCATCGCAGCGTGAAGGTCATCGCGGCCAGGATGAACTGTTCAGTCCCCGAAGCTGTCTACTGGTACAACGTTACACCACGCGATGGAAACACACCCGAGTCTGCACCAGCTAACGGCGTGCATAAATACGAAGTTCGCGTGAAGGGCACCATCTCACAAGTAGAGACTGACAGTGCGATCGTGGAAAATCCGTACCAAGCCGGTGACCCAGTCTGGATACGACCACCAAACGTCCGCTGCGATGGGCGATATCACGAAGGAGTGGTCAGCCGTGTCCTGTCGGACCAAGCCGTACAAATCAACGGCGTCCCATGACACGTGCGGTAGCTGCGCCCCCGCAGGAGCCCCACCAACCAGACCGGCTCTGACAACTAGCCAGTTTGTCAGTAAGAAGTTTGTTCCGAGGTTTTGTGACTTCAAAGTCAGGGGGAGTGAAGTAGGATCGCATAATACGTCACGAGTTTTTGTAACGAGTCACGGACTTTTAAGAGAGTCACGAGGAAAACGAGGAAGAAGATTTTTTGAGAGTTAAGCGGTGTGTGTGATTTGGGCTGTGTGCGGTGTGAAATATAAAGTAAAAAGAGATTACTGAATTATTGATAAACTAACAGTATCAAATGCTTTTTTTAGATCTAGAAAAATTCCACAAGAAATCTCACCTCTTTCTAAACATTCCGTACAGTGTCATATAAATGGGCAATTGGCATGTAGAGCTATGTAGCTTACGAAATCCAAATTGTAATTTGTAAAGAATGTTGTTTGCGTCTAAATATTCAACTATGTATTGATGTAATATCTTCTCCAGAATTTTAGAGAAGATTGGAAGTAAAGATATAGGTCGATAATTGTTGAACCTATCCTTGTCTCCAGATTTATGAATCGGAATAATCACCGCAATCTTTAGCAAATCTGGAAATATCCCAGTTGATAAGCAGAGATTAAAGAAGTGTGCCAAATTACTTAAACAACATTGGTATGTCGATTTTAAGATCCTAGAACTTATCCTATCTATTCCTCCTCCAACAGCATTTAAAGACTTTATTATATTTTCGATTTGCTCATTATTTGTTAAGATATTATTCTGAAATACATCATATGTAGGGGGCTGCAAGTAGTCAAGTGCGCTTTTGTCCGAGGGAGGAATCTTTTCCTCTAAAGTGGTTCCAACGGAGCTGAAGAAATCATTAAAACCATTTGCAATCTCCTCGTTATCTGTCACTGTTCCTTGCTTGTTTTGAATGTTACCGGATAGTCATTATTTTTGTGTTTCTTATTAATTAGTCCATTTAGTAATTTCCATATTTCTTTTCCATTTCCTTCATTTGCATCAAAAGAGTCTCTATAATATTTTCTCTTTGCTTCTCTTGTAATTCCTGTCAGAACGTTACGGTATCTTTTATATGATTCTTCTAGCTGTTCTAGTTCTGGGTCATTCTGATTTTTAAGCTTTTTTGAAATATACTTTTTGAACATTTTGTTTTTGTGGTTTATGCATGCCAAAATTCAAGGCGATATCCAGGGCTTTATCGCAGTTCTTCTCCTACTTGGTGTAAAGGTTTTCGAAAAATAGTTTATTCCGTTCTGAAATGTATTTATGAGCATTCGACATGCGATATTAGGATCTGTGATTGCATTAAAGTTGTTTAGATTACTAGATATGTATGTTCTCAGTTGGTTAATCTTAGTGTTGTCGAAAACCGTGATACGATTTAGGCATTTCTTTTGTGTGTTTTGAGTGTCTTCCTGAAGAGTCATGAATATAGGTAAATGATCAGAAATGTCATCTAATATTATACCAGATTGATTAACTAAGTTAATATCACTTGTAAAAAGTTGTCTAAGAGGGAGGGGTCACTCGTGCCAATTTTTGTCGGTTTTGAAATTGTGGGTAGAAAATTGTAGGCAGACATTATATTAAAGAACTTGGAAGACTCCCTATCATTTGGCAGTTTCCAAAAGTTAAAGTTGAAGTCCCCTGCCAAAATCTGCAGCTTATTACTTTCCAGTTTATCGAGGAGCTTTTCAACACCTTCCAGGAACACATCGTTATTATAATTTGGGGGTTTATAGACCTCCCCGAAAATAATATTTTGCTGCATGTGTCCAGTTTTTAATGTTACTTCTGCAAATGTTGATTCTGCCAAAATTCCTTCTAGATCATTTCTGTGTTTGCATTCATATTGCCTATTCACGTATATTGCGGTACCACCTCCACCCTGTGTTGAATTTCTACTAGAGGCAAACATGGTATAATTGTCTAACTCGAAATATTTTTCAATTTCCTTTCTAAGCCATGTTTCAGATATGGAAATAATAGACCAATCTATAGCTGATTTTTGCAAAAGTTGTTTAATTTTGTCAAACTTGTTCTTGACGGACCTAGCATTCAAATGTAGAACTGAAAACCCTGTATGACCTAAAACTGGAATGGGTAGTTCATGATACGTACATCGAGATGATACTCTAATAAAGGCTGAATCTGGATTTACATCATTCTCAAGAAAAGCGAATTCATACGGGTTTCGAGCTTCACATGTCATTTAAGGTGCCGTGATTGTTCAAATTATTCTTCTGAAAATGCAAATTGATCATGCTGTCATATTGCGATAGGATATTTACAGTTTTCATAACAACATCATGGTGGTATCGTGAAAAATCGTAAGGATCAAATTCAAAGCTCACCAGCTTACCATCATCTCCAAATCTTGATCCAGGAAATGCAGACTTTGATGTGTGGAATCCATGTCTACCATTTAGCTTTTCTTCTTTGGGACTTTCTTTGTTTTTTGTCGCTTTGTGGTGATGGTGTTTTCCCAGGTGAGTTTTTATTTTTTGGGGTACCGAAAGTACCGCAATGTTCATCAGACCTACCCTTTTCCCGTTCCTCCTCCGCCCCAAACAGTACTTCTGTCTGTGCCTTCACTACATCTGTTTCCGAATCTACCTTAGTACCACATGCATGTCCAGCCTCGCCTTGTAACACCTCATCTGCCCCACCTTCCCCAGAGCTCCCGTGTTTGTTCCCCTGTGTTTCTCCTGTTTGTGTACTTTTTTCCCCATCGGCTTTACATTGGCTAGCAGTCTCCCGCTCTCCATTCGCCATGTTTGCGTTCCTAGGTCCATGCACTTCCTCCTTCGCTCCCTCCCCTGCTTCTGCTGGTACTGTTGCATGTGACCTCTTAGCTTTGTTATAATTTTGCCCCTCCCCATTCCTGGTGTCATTTTCCGATGTGACCACGGTGTTGGATGGGGGACTGCTGGGTTCACGTGAGGCATGCACAGTCCCAACTTTTACTGCTTCGCTGTAGGCCCTCGGTTGTGCAGCGATTTTATCCCGAATGTCATCAGCATTCCAGTCAGGCTTCAGTAGCATGGGAGGGAGGTCTTTCCCGCTCTTTATGTATACTTGTCCCTGTTGGGTCCAGTATGAGGTGATGATTTTTTCCTTTTTTAGAGCTACACACTTTTCCACTAACTTGGCCTTTGAAATTGTCAGAGATTCGTGAATGTATAGTCCTCCATCCATACATGTATTTGACAGCACACGCGGCAAAAAACATTACAACGGCAAAAAAAGAACAGTACAATGGGTGCGCACCCTAAAATCCTATGGCCGGCCGGCATGACTACGCTGGAAAATATTATAAAAAGCATGGGTAACAGTATAAGACAGTGAGAAAATACAGGGCAACACAACCGTCGGGCCGGAGCCCGGCCGCAGAGAGGGTCGCCACGCCTCCACAACGGGTGACGATATCCCGCGTGGCGACCGCCGCAGCGGGCGGCGGGAGACGCCCAGGCGAGAGAGCGAGCGACCGAAGACACGCAGCCGCAGAGATGACACCGCGCCGGACGGCGAGAGGCCGCCCGGGCGCAGCGGTCGCCGGGGCGCAGCCGCAGAGTGGCCGCCGCGGCGGGCGGCGGGAGGCCGCCCCACCACGGCGACCGAAGACATGAGGCTTCAGGCGGACGCCGCGCCGGACAGCGAGAGGCCGCCCGGACGCGGCGACCGCCGGGATGAGTCTGCAGAGTGGCCGCCGCGGCGAGCGGCGGGAGGCCACCCCACCGCGGCGACCGAAGACCCGCAGCCGCAGAGACGACACCGCGCCGGGCGGCGAGAGGCCGCCCGGGCGCGGCGACCAAAGACATGAAGCCGCAGGCAGATGCCGCGCCGGACGGCGAGAGGCCGCCCGGGCGCAGCGATCGTCGGGGCGCAGCCGCCGAGCGGCCACCGCGGCGGGCGGCGGGAGGTCACCCCACCACGGCGACAGAAGACAGGCAGTCGCAGAGATGACATCGCGCCGCACGGCGAGAGGCCGCCCGGACGCGGCGACCGCCGGGATGAGTCCGCAAAGTGGCCGCCGCGGCGAGCGGCGGGAGGCCACCCCACCGCGGCGACCGAGGACCCGTAGTCGCAGAGATGACACCGCGCCGGACGGCGAGAGGCCGCCCGGGCGCGGCGACCAAAGACATGGAGCCGCAGGCAGATGCCGCGCCGGACGGCGAGAGGTCGCCCGGGCGCAGCGATCGTCGGGGCGCAGCCGTCGAGCGGCCGCCACGGCGGGCGGCGGGAGGCCACCCCACCACGGCGACAGAAGACAGGCAGTCGTAGAGATGACACCGCGCCGGACGGCGAGAGGCCGCCCGGACGCGGCGGCCGCCGGGATGAGTCCGCAGAGGGGCCGCCGCGGCGAGCGGCGGGAGGCCACCCCACCGCGGCGACCGAAGACCCGCAGCCGCAGAGACGACACCGCGCCGGACGGCGAGAGGCCGCCCGGGCGCAGCCGCCGCGGCGGGCGGCGCGAGGCCACCTCACCACGGCGACAGAAGACAGGCAGTCGCAGAGACGACACCGCGCCGGACGGCGAGAGGCCGCCCGGGCGCAGCGATCGCTGGGGCACAGCTGCAGAGTGGCCGCCGCGGCAGGCGGCGGGAGGCCACCCAACCACGGCGACCGAAGACATGAAGCCGCATGCCACGCCGGACGGCGAGAGGCCGCCCGGACGCGGCGAACGCCGGGATGAGTCCGTTGAGTGGCCACCGCGGTGAGCGGCGCGAGGCCGCCCCACCACGGCGACCGAAGACGTGCAGCCGCAGAGACGAGACCACGCCGGACGGCGGGAGGCCGACCGGGCGCGGCGACCGTCGAGATGCAGCCGCAGGGCGGCCGGCAGGCGGCCGCCCCAGGCACGGCGACCGGCGAAACGCAGCCGCAGAGCGGAAGCCACCCGCCCACGGCCGGACGGCCAGCCGCCGGCGACCCGCGGCGACACTAGCCCCCCAGGGGCACCCGCGCCGGCCATCCGCGCCAGGCACCCGCGGCCTGGGAGCGCTGAAAGTAGATTCGGAATAAGTACGGCAGGAGGAAAAAGGGCGGCCGTTTTGGGTTCATTAAGTGGTTCACCGGAGAGACACGGAACACGAGTAGTTAGATTCGGATTTGGACAAGGTGGAGCGGGGGTGTGCTAATCAGCTCCGCGACGATCAACAATTCGGCCGCAAACCCCGACGACCGATTCGCGACCCGTTCACGATCCCCCGCAACCATCAGCGAGCAGGCATTGGGAATACCGTCACGCGGCGCACACCGATTAGCCAGTCAAAAGACACATGGGTTAGGCATGTAAGGTTTTAGCTTGGATGTGCCGACCAACCTCCTAGTAGTTTATTAACCAAGAACAGTTTTTGTTTTATTTTACACATTTATCTCACAGCTTTTAACTTTTTACAGGGCCAAGGAGAGTGGACTGTCAGGCGAGGAGAGCAGCATGGTGATTTCGACTTCGGCAGGAGGGAGTCGGAGGCTAGCCTGTACGACACATGGTCTCTCTTGGTTTTGTCTTTCGGAACTCTTTTGCTGTAGATAGTGTTTCTAATTTCTTTGTTGTTGAATCTGATGATGATAGACTTTCCAAATTTCAACCAATGAGCCGTGTTTATGTGCCAATTTTCCAATTTTACTCCTGTGTGAAAGTATATCAGTCGTGCCACCTCACTTCTCAAACTAGCCCCGGGACGCAGGGCAAGAGCTCCCCCTTAGGATGAGGCAATCCTGGCCGCTGTAGGCCTCAGCATCCTCTGCCATTTGCATGGCCACTACAACCTTGGCTTCCAGTTGCATTATATGAGCCCTCTGTTCCTCCACCAGTCTTTTTAGCACAATCAAATCGCCCTTGTCGGACATTGCTCCCGAAACTTAGATAAGCAGTTAATTAACCAAATAAAGGATCCTCGCCGGTACTAGACCACTCAAAATTCCTTAAACTGCGAGACTACCTTGATAACCAATTCAATGTGTGCCAAAACTGAACCGGAAAGAAACAACAGAATATGTTTCAGGATATCTGAGAATGTAGGAATATGTCGAAATGAACTCAATAGTGTCGATACAAGCAAGAAATTAGAAATAGATATTCGGAAAGGAACAAAATAGGAAGGAGCCCAGCGCCCGCCACCGCCCGCACGGCCGCACCCCGATCGTAGCAGCCGGTCAGCGGGTCAAGCCGATCCACCTCGCAGCGCCACCGGGCACGTCCGCACCCGACCGCGGCCAGCGCCAGACTGCGCCAGACAATGTATTCCCTTATTCTTCAATGATAATACAAGGCACCAGGGGTGTGAAACTATATCTATTTTTGGGTGCCCGATCACCTCCAATGAAACGTGGAAACAGTAGAAAAAGCGGTAAAACATCCCTTGAATTTTCTATCTTTGCATTTCAAATACTACTTCTTGGTTCAATGCAGTTCAACCCGCCTTTGAGAGGGCTAAACACGGTACATTTTGCTGTTTATTTTCACGTAGTAGCTCTCGATATTGTTCAAATTTAGCAGCCCTAATCATTAAAAAACACTAATCAAAATCCTTTTAAGGTGGCGTTTGAACTGGGATCCGCGTCGGCTATGAAATGATCACCTATTTAAAAATATCATGTGAGGCAACCTGTTCAAGTGGCCAAGTCGAATGCTTTATGATTTCAGAACAAATGTTTTCGCATATAAGAGCAGATCCAAATTACCCCCTCGGAATGAAAGCCCTTCAGCCACGTTTTTTTTACATTGTATGACACCTTGTATCGATGCTATTTTTCCATGTCCGGGGGCAACGTAATTGTGTGAGTTAGTGATGCTCATAGGATAAGTTATACTCATTTCCATTATTGATAATTTTGCGACATCTTTGTAAATTTTCGTTCAAGGGTGCAAGGCATAACCCATTACTATAAAGTTCCTTTGCCCTCGTTTCCCTCGAAACAATGTATATTTTTCTATCACTTTTAATGGCTGCTATTTTTCTTTATTATAAATCTTGTCCAATTTGTTGCCAGTTCAGTTTTAGGAGTCGGAGCCTCATTAGAGTCATCAAGGGACTTTTCACGGAGACTCCGACCCCAGGACCCAAACGAGCAACTCCCACGATGAAGGGTTGATTAAGGAACCAAAGTTGAACGTCCTTCAAAGCAAAACGACGGGCGCCTACCTCAGGTAACCCTCTCACCAGTCAGCTGCCAGCTGACCTACGGTATTTACCGTACCTTCCACCTACCAGTTTACCTAAATTATTTTGCCAGAAGGTGCAAAAATGTCGGGTTAGAGGTAGATGAAGTGCGGTGGCGCTGCGTGATGGTGTTCTTTTCTTCTGCCTGTGGAAACCTGAGGAGGCTGGTTGCCCGCCCCCTCGTGTGGGCGCGTGTTAATTCTCATAAGCTCTGACACTTACACGACGAAAATTTTGTAAAGGCAATGCAATATCATTGCAAGCAACCGATTCCAAAAGCAATGGCTTTGTTTGCGGTGTTAAACATAAGACTGTACTACTGCAGTGGTAAAAAAACTTGGCATTTATAGCAAAAACGCATTTTTAATTTTTTTTAATCGAGAAATAATTTATGAAGCAAAATTTTTGAGGTGTCTAAAAGGTCAATTTCAATGTCGAAAAGGTCAAGCTAGGTCATCTAAGAAAATGTCAAACGAATTAAAATCAAAATTTTTAAAATTTTATTTTTTCAAAATAATGTATGGTTCAAGACGAGTTCAATGATATACAAAACTTGTTAATCAGGCAATGTGTTGTTGAGTTATGAGGCATCAAATATGAGTCTACAAGGTGACCTCCCGAAAATGTCTTGGGCTATAACTCGGTTACCGTTGGTCGTAGGGGGCTAAGATTCTCACAGGCGTGTTTCTGACCCAAAACTACCCCGGAGACAAAGTTTCAGATTTTTTCAAGACATGGTGGTGTCAAATTGAAATATTTTTGGTCGTTTTGTCCTGGAATGCCCCAATTGTGTCGTTCCAGTTCTCGTGGATAGCAACATAATGCTAGAGTGTCGCCGGGACAGAATGTCTTCTTCGAAGTGTCCTAGTGGTCGACGCACTCTCTTGCTGCGACGAGGTGCAGGGACTGGCGTTCTTATGGTCATTATGCTAAAGACAGGTGGACAGAGAGCAAAGCTAGTTATGCTATAACGCTAAGTTAGGTTAACTTCCCTTCGCGTGACAATAATAGATCCAAATGTCCTAAAATTGTATCCGTTATCTAATTAAATCTACAAAAATATTTTCTTGATGTTGTTGATGTAACCAGGCGCATTTTCCATTCAATCATTATATTACGAATAGAGAGAGATACACAAGGTTTTCGATGAAAATTTTTTTACGTCTGGAAGAAAACTTATAAACCAGACAGCAGTTAGAAAAACAAAATCACGAGAACAGCCTCGAGGAAATAAGATAGACAACGAGCTTTTGATAATAAAAATGTGTCAACACCAGACGCTTTCGAAAAGAACGGAATTCAAAAATAAAATATTACTGATTGAAACAACGAATCGATAGCATGGACGATTGGCGGTTGCGCTCACTGTTTGACCGTCATCGTGCCAGATGTTGTAAGGATGTTTTCCCATCTGCAGAAAACAACTTCAGTCGGATGGCCTGATTCTGACCAATGCGCTGGATGCTCGTGATGCTGCTCTGAATCATCTCGATCTCATGAAGCAGGAGCCAGTTCCTAGAGGGCAGGAAGAGTCGGTGAAAGAGTCAGGTGATGACGCACGCAATTCTAGAGGCGTCCGTAACGCGAACGTGTCACATCTGAACCTGAGGTCCTTAGTCGATGTACGCGATGTTATTGCTACCGCTGCACAAAGCTTCCTGTCCGAGAGGCTCAACATTGAGCTGGATCAACAGGTACAAACACTACTGGCGCTGCTCCAGGCTGCCAGTCCCAAGCAGTTTCTGAGGAGTGGACGGAAGTTGGCCGAAACCATGTTTGGTTCTGATACTGTCTCCAATTTCGCGACAGATGTAGTGGACAGTTGGCAGCGAATGAAGGCTGCAAAACATGAGGCCACGTCACAGGGTGCCAAACTCCAGGCCCTGGTGAGGAGAAGCACAGGAATCAGTCAGAAACTTTTGGCTTCCTTTCTGGCCCGTGCGCCACATAGCATGGGAACTTGGCGGGCGGTTTCACACTACAATCTAACCAAGTCCTCTCATTGTCAGTTCTGAAAGGAAGAAGCTGAGTATCAGCGGATGACTGTGAGCATGAACGAGGTGGGAACAGCGCATTCTGGCCCCAGACTGGGATTCGCGCCATTCCTGCAGAAGGAGCGAAGAACGGAGGCCTCAAGCCTAGCAACCTACGCGTCCCAGACTTTGTGAAGAGCTTCTTCCGGCCGGGCTCAAGCTGGTAGGCGGAGTTTTCAACGGCTACCTGTGTCTTAGAGGCACTGGTGAGTGGCTAAGCTACATCACGTGAGTGGCTATCCGCGGTTCGCTCCGTCAAACGTTTTTCTTGCTTTGCTTCAAGACTAGCCCCAGATACTGACACAGCAGTTCTGGAGGAACATGTAAAAGGCCAACTCGGTGCTAAGGAGGTGACGTCGGTGAGCCTGGAAACCAAAAACAATAGCTACTCCTCATTCCGTGTCGATATCTGTGACCCTGCGGAGTCTAACATCATTGCCCCTGATCTCTGCGGAGAGAGTTTAACTGTACGGATATTTTTTGTAAAAAAGGTGAAAAGGTTCCTAACGTCGTGCGAACAATGTGCAGCATTATGTAGTTAGAATGTTTTCAGGGCTTAACACGCGCATTGACGGGGGTCTGAGCCACCTTCGCTTTGACGGGGGGACGGTTACCCGCCCCCCTAAGATCTCGAGAGCCACGGTAGCTAGCGGAAAGCGGTAAACGGCGTTGGGCTGCCCATCCACTTCTCCATCGAAAACATTTGAACCATTTTTTGTCAGGTCACATTTAAGGTCACGAGAGGTCAAAACATGCCGTCATAGGGATAACATGTAAATGAAGTTTTTCGGCCATTACATCTGAACAAGTAAAGATAGAGCAAAACGACTTGAACTATAAGAATCCTCTCAGCAAGCCGAATGGAATGATATATAATTTGACCTTGCTAGGTCAAACCAAGGATTTGACCTGACCTGAGGTCAGGTCAGGGTCAACTTATATAAAATGCAAATCATTAGAACCGCAAAGCCCAGGCGAATCTAATGCTGCCAAAATAAATGCTCTATCACCATCCGTTACTGAGTTATTCCGTAAAAAAACATTTTCCTATGTATTTCCAATGCAGTGTTCTAACGGAGCCGAAAGTGGGGACATAATTCAATAGCTCAGGCAGTATGAATCCCAGATCAATGATTTTGGTATCGATCGAAAGCTCTTTTCCCACATATTATGTGGGCAGTATATGAATGCCAAGACCTGACCACAGCGGGCATGACTGTCAAATATTTGACCCTAGGTCAGTAACAAAAATAACTATATTTATATATGATAATAAGGGGGCTTTGCATGGATGTTCTAGTTGATTCCCAGTCACTTCAAGTGTATACGCGCGATATGCTTGACATCGAAGACGTTATTTGACCCTCGCTTAACACACGCAGTGGAGGGGTCCTAAAGTGCCCCCACCTATTTTCCAAAGTAGCCAGAGAACTGTTTGCCGCCGGAAAACGCTACACGGCCACATTTGAGAGCATTGGTGAGCGCGTCGATTAGTTAAGAAATTTGGAAAATCGGAGGGTATTTCTTTACATATAGGCCTTCACAGTCAGACCTATATTTTGAGACCGTCGCACTCGGGCGGTCACACCAGTTCGCCTGCACTGTGGACCGAGTGGTGACGTCATAACGTAATATAATCAGGTTATATGTCAATATTAACCCACATGGAAGTCAAGATCAAAGGTCCCATTTCAAGGTCATTGACCGCAGTATTCCGGTCAGGCATTACTCAGTATGACGTATGTTATGCTATGACTTTATTGCTAAGGCTTCTCAGGGTCAGGGTCACAGGTCAAGTTCAAAGTTATTTTTCAAGATCAAACCCTCATTTTCGCCCAAAGGCTGCTATAGTTCCGTTTATATTGTATATAACCACCCCCTCCCCTTGGGTGCGCTACTGCATGTAACCATGAAGGCAAAATTGATCACATTCAGCAGTGATATGTTTGTTCATACACCAGCAAAATGGCATCAGATTCCTGCAGAATAAATACGCAATCGTGGCTTGGTCCATGACCGGACTAAATTTTTACGGAATTGGCGTTGCCTCGATCGCCTAGAACGATTTTTCCAATGAACCTGCCTCACGTTTTATGTCCCTCTCTGTGTACTTACTTACTTGGTAAAGATAGTGAGCTGCTCGTTCTCTTTTTAAATGAAATTCCCAAGTCCAAATGCCGTATCAGCTATAAGCAGGTTTACCTGCGTTTCTACACTAATTCGCACTTCCATGTTTACAGCGTTCAGTTCGAGTCTCAAGTGACGATAAAAGAACATGCGACAAGTCCGTGTGCCTGCTGTGAGACTCTATTCTCTGATGTTATTTCAAGTGATTTTTGCAAACGAGGAAGGTATAATTTGTGTATCTCGGTTCTCACCCCATCGTGAGGTTGGACAATGGCCTGTGCAAATGTAGATAGCCTACTTTTGACCCGACCGCCTTTTGACCCGACCGCGAGTGAGCAGTACCTCACTGCTGTGCAGTACGTTTGTTGTAGATGGCGCTGTATCTGTTAGCCAATGCTCCTGCCACACGGCAGATGGCAGAGCGGCGTGACCTCTCTTCCGGTCATTATTTGGAAATTTATTTGACTTTTAGGAAGTGATTTAACCCGCGCCCCACCGGGGGTCCGGCGCCACCTTCGCCCCACCGGGGGGCCATCGATGGCCCCCTCTAACTCCGAAAATATGGGCGTTAGCGCAAATCTGCAAAGTGCAATAGAAAGCTTGCGTGAATTCAGTAAGAAAATACTTCGCATGTTTTAGTGCTCAGGTCAATGTTTTGACCTCCAGAGGTCAAATTAGGTCAAGATCGGCTATTTTCACTCAAATATGCAATGATTGAGCAAACTGGGCATAACTCTTATGTCATTAGAGCTATTGAGGCCTGGTAAAGTACATTTGATAGCAAATTGCCAGTACTTTTTCCGCTATGTGGAACGTAAAGACCTCCCGCCAGTGGTTTGACCTCCAGAGGTCACCTCGTGACCTAATATGACCTGAGGTCACGAAAGGTCAGAAAGTGACCTTGCCGTATATCAAATGAAAGCCAGTGACAAGACAAACACGATGGTGTTTGTTTCACCGCTCTAGCTTAATTAGGTCAAAAGTTATTGCCAAAATACTGTTTTTGACCTCTGGTGACCTTGGATGACCTTGGAAAAGTCAAAGGGCAAATATGACCCCTGGGATCCGTGAAAGGGTGTCCAAAAACGTTGTTCTGAGCAGTCTGAGTATTTGCAATCATTTTTGTGGCTTTTATATCATGAAACAACTTTTCCCTATGCTTTTCCAATGGGAGAGGTCACCTCGTGACCTGACCTCAGGGCACGAGATCGAAAAATCCCGGATATACACCTTGTAGACCCTGGAGGGGTTATGAAGTGTAGGAAGTTTCAAATCGATCGACTTTGAAATGTAGCTCTTACAGAGCTCTAAAGTGAAGTGAGGTGACCTTGGTTGACCTCGTCTGGTGACCTGACCTTGGGTGACCCGGGGTAAAAAATTTCAGGGATGATGGGAAAATGATGCAGTGAGAGGTAGAGCCCTCAACTGCGGTGCTGCGCCTCGTCGTTTTTCTGCTATCCCGGAAAAACCTTAGGGGGGCCATCGATGGCCCCCCCGGTGAGGCGAGGGTTAAGTGATGAGTATTATGACTAATTTAAAGTTATAGTTAAATTTTGCAGTTATTAATTCCGAGCGTGTTTAGGAAGTTTGTTTTAGGCCATGCTTGTCAATCATTTTTCCGGTGCCGGGTCATGCGGTGACCCAGGGCTCATTTCCTGTCTAGACTGCGAGCGAGACGGACCTGCGTGTCTTCTATCGTGCACCATTTCTTAAACCGGAACGTGAGTTGAGCTAAGTTGAAAGTGTTTAAATTGATAATTGAAATAATTCAAAGCAGCTTCTCATTAGTATCTTAATATTGTTTGGTGTTGTACCTTTTTCTCTGGATTGAGGTTTCACCTGCGGTAGATTCGAACTTGTGCTGAGTTTGAGCTTCTATATATTTTCTGCTATCGCCGTCGTACTTGGATTTCCTGTCGATGTCTTATTTTATAATTGTTTATCTCGCTAGTATGTCTTCATGGTTAGTTTTGACTGTTGTACTTTTTGGTGAAAATATTTTATTTTCACCAGGGCGGGACATTTGTTCCGGGACTTCGTCCCTCGACCGGACTAAGTCATGGAGTCGCTGTTGGTGCGATGACTTCGCCGATGCCTTCAAATGCAGCATGCCAGTTTATCACGCCTACTTTTGGACTGGTCTTACGGAATCGGAGTTGAAGTGGAGAGTATTCGGCAATGACACTCGGCCTACACACTCGCAACACTCCGGACCGTCTACAAATTGGTGACAGCGGAAAACTTCGAAAAGTAAGGATGCTGTGTTTCAGTTGTGTCCCGTCGTCCTGGTTCTCCGGAATCAGCGTCCTGGTTCTCCGGAATCAGCGTTCTGGTTCGCCGGCATCGTGTTCTGGTGCTTCTCTGATTATCGGCAAGTTCTAGTGTTTTCCTTCGCCGACATCGCTTCTGGTGCCTCTCAGCCGCATCATGTGTCGGTGCCTCTTATTTGGCATCCCTACTTCTGATGTTGTTTCTCGCCGGTACCTCCATCTACTGTTGAAGTAACTTGAGGAAGCTGAATTCTGCAGTTTGAGTCAGTTGAAATATTTCTTCAGAGTGAACATTTTCTAATGTAGTGTTTCAGTCATGTATGCCAAACTTTGTAGTTTATGGTAAATTGTGTTGCTTGTTGTGGGACACGTAAACTTTCTCGCCAGCCAGGCCAGCCTTCAATTTTTGCCTCACAATATTTTTGTCATTGGGAAATTGATTATTAATGAGTAGTAAAACCCCTCTAGTTAAGCTCGAACCCTTGAAGATTTAGAAATGGATTCTTCAAACGGGTTGCAGCTCCTGCAAGGATTTTTGAAGATTTGGATTTCAGACATGCTATCACCGGAATCGCTTCCTGTGAGCATTGCAGAATCCATTTTTGCCCCACCAATAGGAACAGTCCCGAACACTAGTGATCCACCTACACAGGTTGACGAAGCGGGTGCTGTCTCTGATGCTCCAGATGTTGAAAGTGAGAACGAGACCGAACACACTACTGTTTCAGCTGCAGATGACGTTGGTTCCATACCAGAACCTCAAACCCCTGTTAATGAAACCTTTGAACCTGTAGAACTTAGACGTTCAACCAGAGCAAAAAGGCCTCCAGACAGATTTGGGAACTAAGCTTACCGTTTTTACTCAGTCAATGTTGTGCCTGTCCTTCGTTTCCTTTTTTTCATGCTACCTTAAATGCTTGGGTAATATCCGCACTTCGAGTTATTGTGAAATTCGGTGTTTCGTATCACCGTAATGATTTCTTGAATTTGTGGGTTAAACCTAATCATAACTCCGTACCTTTTCACGTCTATTCAGTGAAATCAGGGATTATCGCCCTGAATGACTAGTCGTTGATTGGTTTTTGAGGTAAGGTTTAGCATAGATGCCTGTTGCTCAGAATCTGAATTGATGCTTGCTTCAGCTCTGAATTGCTTACTTCAGCTTTTGTTTTTGTTTTAGCAAAGAGGTAAACCAATATCACGCTGATACCGCTTGGAAGGTCAAAATACGTGAGCGTATTTTTTGTGGATCGTTGAAAACATTGCACTCAATGTAAACCTCCGCTTTAATTCTGCTTCGTTAATTTGTCCAATTTCAATTGGGTTGACGACCTCCTCGGCAAAGTGAAACACGGTTTCTATGCCGGTTGGTAGATGCTTTTTTCGGGTACTGGATGATATCTGATGCTTTGTGATGGTTAAAGTAAGCCTGCTAGTAGCTGAGGGTTACTCTGGAACATTTACGTAAGATTTGTGGATTCATTCCGTAAACATTTCTGCCAGCATAATTCTTTGACTGTGTTCTTAGTGCATTTATTATTCAGATCCGTTGATGCTTTGCGGAAACTGTGGGCTTCTGCTACAGTGATGGTTTTCTCCTCACAGCTTACCTTAATGGTTGTAGAAAAACAAATTACACCATTTCTGCTGCTCTTCCATTTTTTTGTCATTTTTCCCTTTGAAGGCTGGTTTTGAATAAGTCTAGTCTGGCTCTGATGGTCTTAGCTGGAAAGTGATCTGTTGACCGATGGTGATAACGCAACTTGAAAAATGCTCAGCAAGGTGAACGTCGTGGCGTTGTGGCATGTTAGACATCATGTTTGAAGTCATCGCGATGGTTTTTTTCTTGTATATCGTGCTATAGTTTGATTCTGAGTCTAATTTTCAAAGCGCTGATTTTCACATCTGTTTTTTCGTTGGTCTGGTGGAATGTGGATGGCCGATGTTTCCTTTTTTCTTCCGTTGACGGGATGGAGTGTAGATAGCCTACTTTTGACCCGACCGCCTTTTGACCCGACCGCGAGTGAGCAGTACCTCACTGCTGTGCAGTACGTTTGTTGTAGATGGCGCTGTACCTGTTAGCCAATGCTCCTGCCACACGGCAGATGGCAGAGCGGGGTGACCTCTCTTCCGGTCATTATTTGGAAATTTGTTATTTGACTTTTAGGAAGTGATTTAAGTGATGAGTATTATGACTAATTTAAAGTTATAGTTAAATTTTGCAGTTATTAATTCCGAGCGTGTTTAGGAAGTTTGTTTTAGGCCTTGCTTGTCAATCATTTTCCGGTGCCGGGTCATGCGGTGACCCAGGGCTCATTTCCTGTCTAGACTGCGAGCGAGACGGACCTGCGTGTCTTCTATCGTGCACCATTTCTTAAACCGGAACGTGAGTTGAACTAAGTTGAAAGTGTTTAAATTGATAATTGAAATAATTCAAAGCAGCTTCTCATTAGTATCTTAATATTGTTTGGTGTTGTACCTTTTTCTCTGGATTGAGGTTTCACCTGCGGTAGATTCGAACTTGTGCTGAGTTTGAGCTTCTATATATTTTCTGCTATCGCCGTCGTACTTGGATTTCCTGTCGATGTCTTATTTTATAATTGTTTATCTCGCTAGTATGTCTTCATGGTTAGTTTTGACTGTTGTACTTTTTGGTGAAAATATTTTATTTTCACCAGGGCGGGACATTTGTTCCGGGACTTCGTCCCTCGACCGGACTAAGTCATGGAGTCGCTGTTGGTGCGATGACTTCGCCGATGCCTTCAAATACAGCATGCCAGTTTATCACGCCTACTTTTGGACTGGTCTTACGGAATCGGAGTTGAAGTGGAGAGTATTCGGCAATGACACTCGGCCTACACACTCGCAACACTCCGGACCGTCTACACAAATACTAGCTGCGATTCTACGAATGGTCACTGGACATGCTAGTGTCCTGAGACATCAATTGAAAGCTTGGTTTTCCCCTACTGTAACCATTGCACTTTTTCACCATTATTGGAAGAAGACGTCAACGACAGTAGGTTAAAAAGTCCAGGCGACAAGCGATTTCAACAAAAAGTGCTCATTTAATTCATTGTAACCAATTCACTGCACTTTGGCCGTGTCCCAGGCCACCTCCCTCCAAGTCTCCAGGCATATCTCACTGACGGCCCCCCCGACCGACAGCGCGCGCGACATGCCCTTGTATATGTCGCCACCACCACTGCCGCAGCGTGACGCAACTGAAACTTGCAGGGCAAGTAGACGAAACATCTTGCCATAGTTAAAAAGTGGTCTCAGGGTGGGGCAGGCGACATAAATTTTTGTTTGCTTATCGACAATTGACATAGTATCAAAATGTATGGGAAATGTATATGGTACATATTTTGCTCTCCAAATATAGTTTTATTAATCACTGGAGAAAACGGTTTGCACAATCGGATTCTTCATGCCTTAAGCTTTCTAATGAACCCTAGTCTCTCATTTTGTACGTTTTCTTAGCCCACCAAAAGGCACCGAAAGTGAGCCTTGATCTTGGCCTTTGTCGTGTTGTGTGGCGAGATATTCAAAGGCAACAGTTTGATGCCTTGTTGCGTCGACTTCAAAGGCCTCACATTCTTTTGTTTGACATTTTCTGACACTCTGATCATTTTGCTACTAGTTGCAAACATCAAAATCAGTTTTAAAAATAGTCAAAATTCGAATAATGTCCCCATTTTTGCCTCCCTTAGAACACTGCAATGGAGAGGTCATGCCTCGTACCTGACCTTAGGTTATTGATATCAAAAATACCGGAACATGTTTTAGAGAACTCGGTGGGGGCATTATGTGATATGAGTTTCAATCGGATAAGTTCACCCTGCTCCAACTTATGCTATCTGAAACTTTTTTTGGGGTCGGGTGACTTGACCTGTAATGGTGACCTGACCTGAGATGAGCTAACCTTAAAATTTTCACAGAAGTTGTAACAATGATGGAGGAAAAGGTATGGTAAGTACGGCGGCGCTACGCTCCGCCGTTTTTCTGCTATCTCCGAAAAACCCGAGGGGGGGCGGGTACCCGCCCCCGTCAATGCGCGTGTTAAATCTACTTATGCTGTTTCAAGTTACAGAAACAGACAACTGATACTACCGTCGAAAACTTGAAAAACTTAAATCTAACTCAAAAAGACTTTGGAAAATTATGAATGAAATATAACATCGAAAAACAAACAAGTCACTCCCCAATCCTTTCAAATTGATTCTGGTGACATCAGTGACCCAAAGGATATAGCAGATAAATTCAATTTCTTTAGCACCATAGGTCTAACCCTTGAAAATCAGCTTCCTGCATCAAATATTGACACACTGTCATATGTTTCTGAATTTTCTCCAATTTGACCATAAACGATTCCTATAGTACGCAATTATGAAGTCCAGAGCATAATCGACGATATGAACAACACAGGACCAGGTTCGAGTCTGCGCTGACCCGCGGTCGGAGGAGGTTGTGCGCGCTCCGTGTCATGGTCTGAGCAGGAGAGTGCGACCTGCGGGGCTCCGAGAGTGACTTAGCAGAGGCTAGAAATGGGACAGTGAGCAAGAGACTGAATCCAAGTGGTTGATATTCATGTGATACATGCAGTGTTGATATTCATGCGATACATACCTAGGTGAGTGAATATATCAGTGGACTTCACTTTTTGGATTCGTGAATCGGTAAGTCATGTCAGAATCTGACATCAGTGATAACGATCGGGACTCAGTCTTCACGGATGCGGCATCCGGAGCTGGCACAGACACTACTTGCCGAGGTAAACGCCAACTATCTGTTAGTGACATGGCACGCAATCTTGAGCGAAAACGGCTGAAAAACATTAGAAAGCCCGATGAAGACAAGTCGACACGTCAGCGAAGTGAGCAAGACCACAGTAAGAGCAGCGTTACTTTAGATGCCATCAAAGAGCTAATAGAAGCAGGAAACAGCCGTGTCATAGAAGTTCTGGAGAGAAAGTTTCACGCAATGGAAAAAAGGGTTGAAATCCTTGAGAGTGACCTCTTTGATAAAGACGTAGCGATGACTAATCTGAAAAAAGAGTGCGAAGAGTGCAAGCGGGAGAACGCAGAGCTTCGGGAGAGACTAGACGGAATTGACAGGAATAGGCGTCTCTCTTCCCTGATATTAACGTGTAGAGATTTTGGTACTCGAAGCCAAGGAGAGGACGTCGGACAGAAGGCCGTAGAAATTCTCAATAGTCGTCTCCCTGGGCTTTACCTGACATCCGGTGAAATACAAGTCGCCCATCGCCTGGAGTCTGACCAAAAGGTTATCGTTAAGTTCATGCGGAGGAACGTACGGGACGCTATATTTGAGCGACGGTTTGAGCTCTTCCCCAAGCGCGCTCCGGGTGGGCAGGGCGGCCCCGGTCGCGGTGGTATGTCCGGCGGTTCACAGATGGCACCACTCTACCTGTCTGAATCGCTCATTCCGGAGATGCAGCGTGTGTTTCAGCTGCTTCTGGCGGCGCGCAGCCCGGACAACGGAGGCAAGGTGGCCTCCGTTTTTACCCGGCGTGGGTTCGTTTACTTTCGGAGAACATACGGGGGAGCCAACATATACGTAAAGGATGAGAACCATCTGCGTCAGCTGTTGGGCGATCTCCCACAACTGACATACGGCTCCAGGCAGCGGCGCCGCTGGCGTCAGGAGGATCGGCGCGACGCGACGCGTTGCAGTCCCGGCGTGGAGGCTGCGATGGAGACGAGCAGTCACCATCTCAGCCCTGCGTCGTCGGTGGTGGCGAGTCAGCAGTTGGGGAAGGCGACGCACCCGCAGACCAGCAGCGCTGCGGCTGCGCCCGCGCGCAAAGGGACGGCGGCTGCAGGAGCGCGTGCAGGGACTGGAGGTGGGACTTCACAGACTGGGGGCACTGAGAGCAGCCAGCGCGACAAGGTGCCCTCGGTAGGCGGTGACTCGGCCGTGCAGAGCACCAGATGAGGTGATGTTTCCCAACGGCATTGTGGCGCTTAATATGCCCTTATTGGTAACCTTGAATCGGTCTTTAGCGAAGCCATAGAACAGAGCAGGTGCACTTCTTACTTCTGTTTGTTATTATTAACTTACTGTCGTGTACAAATTACAGAATTTGGGGGTTTCATGCTTTGGTTCGTATTAAATGTCTATTGCCGTGTTGCGCTTTGTTCTGCATTGTTTTGCTGTTTTCATAGTGGCAACGTAATGATGCGGATCGTATAAAGATTCGGGATATCACCTCTAGTGCGGAGAGGAAACGAGTACTTGGGGAATCGGCTTATTGTTGCTGGCTGGTGCCTGTCAGAGAAAGTAGTTGTAGATGGCGCCAGGTGCTTTCGTGTTTGCGTGTTTTGCTTTTGTGTCTGCATTTAAAACCATTCGTGATGTGTTCTATATCAGGCATTTTCAAAATAGCATCTTGTCTGGAAGTGTTGGATTTCACTTCCATAATTCAGCTCACGTTATTCTTCTTGAGTTAAAGCAGATAAGGTTAACTATGGCCTGTATAAAACAATAGAACCGTTTGCTGATAAGCTGTGAGTGCTAGCTGTACTCTGATTCAACTGGAACGATCAGCAGATCCACTCTGTAGCGGCGGGGCGGTTGGATCCTCGGCGGTCGCCCTTGCCTCGCCTGTCGCGGCCGACGACTCCTGCTCGGGACGTGCATCGGTGCTCGGCGTCTGCGCTTGGGCCGGCATTGGGCGGCTGCCGGGGGCCCGGCCGCCCCGATGAGTATCGCATCGGTTATGCATCCGTATCTCATTGATGTAAGTACTGAGATGCTGTTTAATTTTGTTTGTATAGTGAATGTCATTTTTAGGGACCCAAGAGGTTGGTCGAATGGATTAGAAAATCAGCCAATGTTTTGGTCACTCGGAGCCCTGCTCTCGCGTTTGGTGGGGTCAGTGTACAGAATGTGCTGTTATGTGCGTGGGGAGGATAAGGGATTTCAAGTAGGTATGGATATGCGAGGGACTCTGTTTAATTCCGGTACCCGGCCAGTCAGATTCAAGGTATATTGGCAATTTTTCCTAGACGAAATTTATACATATCAAGTTTTGGTTGATAATAATCTAAGGTGGGCATGCCCAGTCTTTGTCAGGTTTGTGGTAGCAATGTATGTATGAAGACTCAGTGGTAAGCGTAGGTAAAGGAGCAGTCGGTCAGAGCGCCTATAGGTGGCAGCAGAGACGATGGTCTAATCGGCACAGTCACGGGAGCACACAAACGTGCCCATGTCTTTAGGAGCAATTGTTGGAGTTTTGCATACCCCGTTGCATTTGAATTTAGTTAGCTAAAATGCCTGAGCTAAAAGTTTTGACGTTGAACGTGCGTGGATTACGCTTGCCTGCCAAAAGACGTGCCGTTTTCCGTTTTCTACATGTCAATTACCCAAATCATTTTGCTGTCATTCAAGAGACACATTCCAACTCCCATGATGCCGAATTTTGGAGATCTGAGTGGGGATCGGATATTATATTTTCTCACGGTCGCAACAGCAGGGAGTGTGGTGTTGCAATTCTCGTGCCCAGATCGTCCTTAGGTCTTTGTCGGGTTGATGTAAATTATTCCTCTGACAACGGAAGGCTAGTAATCGCTGACTTGGTATTTCAAAAGTGCACCGTTAAGTTATTAGCAGTTTATGCTCCAACACAAGGACATAGGCAAGAGCAGTTAAGCTTTTATAGCCTGCTGAAGGAGAAGCTTGAAACCATGCCAGAGGCAGAGAAAAATTTACTTCTTCTTTGTGGTGACTTGAACCTGCATTTAACGCATCTTGACGTCAGAAAGAAACGGTTCGTCGTCTCAGCGCCGGCCCGAACATTCAACGAGATAATGAGCGAGCAAAATCTGATAGACTTGTGGCGCCACAATAATCCTTCATTAAGGAGATATACATGGGAACGCTTTGCACCTGTAGTACAACAGTCTCGATTAGACTATATAATCACCAGTGCTCATATGATGCATAATAACTTGGTAAAGCGCATTGAAATAAAACCCTCTGTTCTAACTGACCACTCTTTAGTTTCGGTAGAAATTGCTTTGTTTTCAACTGATAAGGGTCCTGGACTGTTCCGCTTTAGGAATGAGCTATTAGAAGACAGCTGCTTTGTTAAGGCTGCAAAGGCTGAAATCAAAAGTGCCACGTTGGGTGAAGGAAATTACTGTGACGTTAATGATTGGGGACTAAAGCTGGAAATGTTATGCAGCAAGATCAAAATAATTAGCTTGGGAAGGGGGAAGCAAATACAAAAGCTTAAGCGAGAGGAAAGCGAAAAGTTCTTACGCTTGCTTGAGGAGTGCGAAATTGAGATTAGTCGGCAACCTACTAGAGAATTAGTAGAAAGGTACCAAGAGCTTAAAAATGTAGTAAACGAGATTGAATTGGAAAAGGGCAAAAGGGCAATGGTTTACTCAGGAGCAAAATGGGTTGAGGAGGGAGAAAAGGCTTCACGATATTTTTTGAATCTGTGCAAGAGTAGAGACATGAAGAAACAGATTAATGTACTACGAACAGATAACAATGACATAATTACGGGCAACAGGAACATATTAGGATATTGCAAAGAATTTTTCCTAAACATATACTCCAGTTGCATCGGAGGTCCCCGTGAAAGACCCCACCTAGATACCAGGTATCGATGTGATGAATTTTTAGGTGAGGCTGAATGTCCGCAACTTAGTGAGGAAGATAAGGCAATTTGTGATGCACCAATTACTAGTTATGAATGCAAACAAGCGCTTCAAGGCATGATGAACAACAAGGCTCCTTCTGTGTCCGGATTTTCTAAAGAATTTTTCTTGCACTTTTGGGATGATCTAGAAACAATTATTATGAAATATTTTGAGGAAACTAGAGCAAAAGGTAAATTTTTCGTAACTCAAAGACGGGGCGTGATAACTTTAATCCCTAAACGAGGGGATCAGACACTCCTGAAAAACAAGCGAGCTATTTGCCTTTTAGATATAGTGTATAAGATTGTTGCAAAAGTGATAGCAAATAGGCTGATGCTCGTCATATCGACATTAGTTGCGCCTGACCAAACTGGTTCCATCAGGGGAAGATATATTGGCATGAGTATTAGGACTATATCCGACATCATTTATTATTGTGATGCCGATCATTTGGACGGAATCTTAATGGCGTTAGATTTTAAGAATGCCTTCAACACAGTCGAACATGAATTCATTTACGACGTCTTGGGCAAGTTCAACTTTGGAACCTTCTTCATTGATTGGGTAAAAATTTTACATCGGGATGTAGAACTTACAGTTATAAATAATGGTTTCACCTCTCAGTGGTTTAACCCGACTAGGGGTCTCCAACAAGGCTGCCCCGCTTCAAGTTTAATTTTCTGCCTGGTAGTCGAAATTCTAGCTATTAAAATACGTGCAATGACCAACATTAAGGGAGTAACTGTTTCAGGAGTAGAAATGGAAATAGCCCAATATATAGATGACACTACCGTGTTTGTAGAGAACGAATACGCGGCAAACCTAGTCTTGGATGTTACAAAAAATTTTGGAGCTGTGTCGGGATTGCACCTCAATATTGATAAATGTTCTTTCATGTGGTTGGGAGCGCAGAAAGACTCCCAAAACACTATATGTCAACGTGTTTGTAGTCAGCAGGTCAAAATTTTAGGAATAAATTTCAGTGCCTTGTATCCTTGTGATAACTTCACGCGAGCGTTTTCTAACATGGAACAGACAATTATCAGCTGGATGCAAAGGAATCTTACTTTGAAAGGAAACATCACAGTAGTAAAATCTCTTTTTGTTTCCCAGTTTATATATGCAATGACAGCCACAACAATAGAAAGGAAGGATTTAGAAAAAGTTCAGAGCAAAATAATGAAGTTTATTTGGAGAGGCCGACCACCAAAAGTTGCCCAAGGCGTACTGTACCAAGATACGGAACATGGTGGCTTAAATGCCCCAAACATACTCCATATATACAAGGCAATGCGCGTTTCCTGGTTTGGAAAGTTTGTAGGGTGTTCAGACTCAGCTCTTTCGAAAATAATTCAGAAAAGGTTAGGTATGCGGCTTGAACACATTTTAAATGTAAATTATGGCGAAGCCTGGATAAAGTCAAAGCAAATTCCATTGTTTTATAAGGAAATGCTCCAGTGGCTGCGAGAAGCAGTTCCTTTATCCGAACCGGTTAGCGGTGAGGACGTGAGGAAGCAAATCATATGGAACAATAAAGTACTATGTATTGGCGGACGGCACTTCTTTTCCCAGGCGATGTACAAGCGTGGCATATTTTTGTTGGACGATTTTTTTGACAGCCGAGGACAGATATTGACCGTGAACGATTTCAAAACTAAACATTCCCTCGTCAAAATGAATCCGCTAGATTATATCAGCTGGTGCAGCGCTATTCCTGCACATTGGAAGAGGCGTGTTGCAGGTTCAGAGTCACTCTCCGTAGATAATAGGTCCATCACACCCAAAATTGAAGTAAACGGCACTTTGATTTCATTCCACTTAGTAAAATCTAAATTTTTCCGATCAAAATGGTTGAAACCTGCTGTACCAACTGCCCAAAGTAAGTGGTCAAGCGAAGGCATCGACTTCGCAGGGAATTGGAGCAAAATTTACCATCTACCTTTCACGATCACAAGTTCCACAAGATTACAGAGCCTACAATATAGAATAATGCACAGGTTTTTCCCCACAAGACGTTTCCTATGCATAAGAAACGTTATTGATGATCCGTTTTGTAATAGTTGTGGTGAGGTGGATAGCATTCAGCATTTTTTTTTAGTGCGATGAAATCCAATTATTTTGGAATGGGTTAGCTGAAAGAATAAATAGGAAGCTAAACCGGGAGAAACAGTTTACTCCTTGTGCTAAGCATATATTGTTTGGAAACATACCAGCGTTAGACGCCGTAAATCTTATAATTTTGATTGCAAAACAATTCATTGCTTACCGGCGCGCTCGAGAAGAAGTAGTTCAACTAAATCATTTTATACCCTTTATTATCAAGCAATTCAAGATCGAATTAGTTATCGCTAGAAAAAATAACAGGATCGACAAATTTGAGCAAGGATGGGCTCCGTTCATCAATCAAAATTCAGAATTCAACATTTAGACTTTTACCTTGGATTGGTTCTAGATGATTTTGGACTTGATTAATTCTGACTGGCCGGTGATGTCGGTCTCTCCATCTACGGGATCATCGCGTATCCGAGCTTGAATTACACGTTATTGAGTTTTGGGAGGGGGATGGGTGGGCAGAGGGTTTTGGGAGGGATATGATCGTTGTTGAACTGTTGTGACATCCTTGGTGATGTGTTGGTTCGTGTTAGCGTTCCATAATTGCTTGCATACTATTGGTGGTAAATATACTCCCCCCTGGGTGTGATGCCCAGTGGGAAAACGTTAAAAAAAAAAAACAGGACCAGGTTGCGACAAAATCTCAGCACAGCTTCTAAAGAAAATTTCCCCTACATTATCGATTACCTTACTAATCTACTGAATTTATCGTTTGAAAAACAATTATTCCCTGACTGTCTCAAGATTGTAGTTATTAATCCAATTTATAAATCAGGGAATAACAAATTGTTCACAAATTATAGACGTGTATCAATTTTGCCTGTTATATCAAAAATATTGGAAAGAGCACTATACAATAACCTGGTTCAATACCTAGAGCATTGTAAACTACTGTTCGATCATCAATTTGGGTTTAGAAAAATTCGACTTACATGCCAGTAGCACTATTTCACGAAGCAGTGACATCGTCCATGTCGGAAAATAAAATTCCTGTTGGCTTATTCCTTGATTTAAAAAGATTTTGACACAGTAGATCACAAAACGTTGCTGGCTAAAATGTTAAAGTATGGCATACTAGGACCAACTTTGAAAATTGTTTAGTCATATCTCCTCAACCGCATTCAGACTATTAAATTTAAAGACACAATATCAGATACTGCCCAGGTAAATATTGGAATTCCACAAGGCTCAATTCTAGGCCTAATCCTCTTAAATTTGTATAGAAATGACATTTATCAGATAATTCACCATGCAAATTTCTTTGTCTTTGCCGATGACACAGCGATTCTCATTGATGGGTCGACAATGTCTGAATTACAATTTAAGTCAGATGCACTTACTTCAAAGATTTCGGAATTGCTTCACTCAAATCGACTGACTCTTAATGTCCAGAAAGCTTATTACCAAATCTATGCTGCCTCAGACCATCGTTCAGATGTGAATATTACGTTCAATGCGCTTGGAATATCCAGAGTATCAACTATCAGATATCTTGGGGTTCACATTGACGAAAACCTTAAATTTAAAACACATATTTCCCAAGTGCATAAAGCGGTGTGCAGAAACGTTGGAATACTTGCTAGAGCCAGGAACATCCTTCTCCAAGACAAAAAGTATTACTCTACCAATCACTCACTCGTCAACAGTGTTACCACTGAGCTTTTACTGCAGTCCCAAGACGGCGGCAACTATATCCCAAGATTGGTGCCTCATATCCCAAGATTTTTACACACAAAATGGAAATCGAATTTTTTATCACTGGCTGGTGTATTTGTCTCTGGGCTGTGTCGTCCCGTAAATTTATTGAGTTTTATTAACGTGGCTGGTATAATCTATGGTACACGAGAGGAGAAACAGTTTCATTTGCAGTAAGAAATCGACAAAAATATAAAAAACCTTGTCTTATCCCGTCACATTATATTCCTTCTCTATGCGGAGCGTCCTGACTTTGTAAATTTATAGTGTCTACTTTTGAACGTTATCGCTTTTTAGCATTATGTTCTCGGCCCGACTTGCGTCGGTGGTATCAATCCGCTGTTGACGTGATTGATGTAAATACCCTTCCATTATCTAAATCACACTTCATGGGGCTGGCAACATTGTGCATGCACTTTGGTTCATTTACTTTTGAAGGTAATGAGTATGTACAGCATAGAGGACTTGCTATGGGATCCTTCTGAGCCCGGTAGCCGCATGTTTATACATGGAGCGTCTACAGCAGGAAAATACCAAGAAATCATGGGGTAGGATAGTTTCTGGGTACGATACGTCGACGATGTTTTTATAGCAGTTCCCAACAATATGAATCTGGAAGAAAAATTAACGAAGCTCAACAATGTCGACCAACATACAATTCACCTTAGAGATCAAAAGTGAAAATTATTTAACATTTTTGAATACCGTAATCATTAGGACTGAAAATGGAATGAAATTTAAGGTTCACAGAAAACCAACAAACAAAAAGGATTACATTCATTATTTTTCTAGACAAAGTGAAAAAATAAAAAGCGGCATAGTGATCGGCTTCTTTTTAAGAGCGATTAGGATTTGCAGTCCGGAATATCTACAGGCTGAAATAGATCATATCTTCAAACAATTTGAAACACTTCAATATCCCCGAGGGTGGCTATTCATGCTCAAACAAAATGCAGAACAAAAAATCCGATTCGAAACCAGACCGCTACGTATCCATTCCGAACTCGAAAGCAGCTTCTACGGTTTCAAAATTCTTAGCGCGTTCATGTTTGAATGTAGGTATAGTCTCAGGAGCGAAGACTGGGGAAATTCTAAAACATAAAGAACGGGTTTCTTCTGAAAATAACATAGTTTACAGCATTCCATGTGCTGGATGTTCAAAATTTGATATAGGGGAAACGGGCAGAGGTTTAAAAACAAGGATTCAGGAACATAAACGCGACATTAGATTTCATAGAACTTCCAATGCGTTAGTAGTTCACATAGAGAAATGTGACCACTTACCATAATTTAATAGCTCTGAAATTTTAGCTGAAACTAAAAACAAGCAAATTAGGAAAACACTCGACGCGGCCTTCATTTTAGTTCTTCCGAACACTAACCTTCGGTCAGGTTTTGTAAGTTGGGCGTCGGGAGGGGGGGAACTAGCTATAAAAGAAAAAACATAAAACATTGAGTACGAAAACTTGAGAAGAAAAGAAATGAAAATCAAAATTATGTCCGGTCGAATCGGTTTGAAATATTGTGTCCTTTTAGGAGCTAAACTTTGTAATTTTGTGTTGATATTTTTGTAATTATGTACCTACACTGATGAAACTGTACAACTGTGAAACGTCTGTAAAATAAATATAACTTAAATAACTTTCTCTATAAAAAGTTAAAGTTAAAAAGTTTAAAAGTTTATATTATAAGTGTTCAACTATATCAAAACAATACATAGTTGTTTCGATTTGAAACACCAATCCCATTAAATAATCCAATTTTTGTTTTGGGCTACACTTAGGCTGCTTTCGACGTAAAAATCACCTCCTGAGTGAGGCTCCCCTGGAGAAATATCTCTCTCTCTCTCCCTCTCTCTCACTTTCTCTCTCTCTCTCTCTTTTCTCTCTCTCTCTCTCTCTCTCTCTCTCTCTCTCTCTCTCTCTCTCTCTCTCTCTCTCTCTCTTTCTCTCTCTTCTCTCTCTCTCTCTCTCTCTTTCTCTCTCTCTCTCTCTTTCTCTCTCTCTTTCTCTCCTCTCTCCTCGGTTGGTTAGTTATTCTAAAAAAATCTGGAGGACATCTCCATGCGCGAATTAGCCATTTTCGTATTATTATCACAATATTCTTAAGACAAGTCGCTATTTCTCTCGGCAGTGGAATGCAAAAGTTTACAAAATATCATAAATCATAATTGGATAATCGGTCGGGTGAAGTCTGGTGTTTTGAAGCTCAGTTTGGTGATTGCAGGAGCACTGATCATGGTCTTTGAGGGACAGCAAATTGTTAGGCTGACTTATAATGATGAAACATCGCCTCTTAGATTTCACGGAAAAGCTCGGTGTAAAACTATGGTTTTGCCCCTCCCCCCGCCCAAGCGATCGACCTCTTTTCGCCCTGACTCCTGTTGTTAGGATTTTGTGCTGGGACGAATCGTTTTCACCTGCCAGGCTTTCTCGATCGCGGCACGTGCCCGATATAAAGGCCGGCGCCTGGCGGCCAGACACACTCACACTCTTACTCTGCTTACAGACTCTTACACTCATACTTCAGAGTCGGACTCGCGCTCGCGCGCGCGGTGTCGCGTGGCGTCGCGCCCTAGTGCGATTGTTTTAACTGTTGCCAAAGCAAGACGGCGTCTTGTCGGTAAGTGACCATCGGCTACATTTTTCCCTCTAGGAATCTCGGCAGTGTGTTATTCTGACATAGGCCGTTGTTTTGTCTCTCGTTTTAATGTATCTGGTTTTTAAGAGATTGGTGTTAGGATTCTGGTAATTTACGCCGAATGTGTGTTAATTACACTCATATCTATGTTAATATATGTGTAACCATTAATATTGGCTTGAATCAAATGCCGGCTAGTCCTGACGATATAAAATAAGAATACGGAACGCATAAGCACAGAAAACAAAGCGGTGAAGAGGTACTAAAGCATGGCAGCTGTTAGAGCCCAGAGAAAACCCCAACGAGAAAAGAAAATACTCTAACACTGTTGTGTTCATAAGCGATATTTTTTTGCTTTAACTCTAAACTTCAAACAGAACCAGTCAACTTCAGTGTAAACATTGGGCTATGGATGGCAAAAACAAGCATCTCGTGCGCTTATCTTTCACCCTGTGACGTGTTTTTGCCTTTCGCCTTGGGTATTCCCAAAACCTGTCATCATGTTATATTGTGGCAACATTTTTCACCGCATGACGTTTTTTGCGACTTTGGTTTGCCCCCCCCCAACCGACCGGCTAGATCCGGCACTGCTTAATGGAGACGTCCTAGTATGCCTGCTTTCTACGTGCCCAACTTTGGTTCAAGTCCAGGCGGCTTTGCTGAACAAGGAACAAGCTGACTCGGCAGGCCCTTCCAAAATGGAAACATTTAAAACGTCGTAAATGACCCTGACAATTGGTGCGCTTATAACCCAGAAAGCAAATTATTACTGAATATGCTAGAACAGCAGCAGTATCAATAAAATCTCTCGATTCCAACAACAAATTGATGACTGACTTACCTGATTGAAATGGTCTCTCCACAGATGCCGTCGAGTAGGGGAAAAGTCATCAGATCAAACGGATATGATAAATTAATATAATATAATATAATATAAATTAACGGTGTAATAAATTACACCTTGTTAAATGTGCCTTTATGCTATTTTTTGGAATTTCTATCTTACAAATTTAAATATTTCCTGAACTTTTATTATTTATCCTTGGGAACATTAATACGCGCCCCACTGGGGTCCCTGGCATGACGTGCCCCGCTGGGGGCGTTTTTCGCCACCCCCGTATCTCTTTCCCCACAAAAGCTAAAGGAAAATTACGGGCGGCGTTCGAAAGCTCTTGACAAGACCAAGAAATTTTATAAATGCAGTTTTTATGTAAGGTAAATATTGAGGTCAGCATAGGTAAAAGAAGGTTCCATAGGCTTACAACAGAGCAATGTACGCTTCTCTCTCTAGATCTGCCCTTAGGGGAGCTAGAGCAAATATTTATGCATCATTGGATTATTCTCATTGTGGAAAATCGAATGACGTATAATATGACCTTGCTAGGTCAAATAGTGAAAATGACCTGACTTCGAGCTAGGTCAGGGTCACAGAGTGACCTGGTATGGTCATGTTGCATATCAATCGACTCCCTGTGACAATATAAGCAAAATTCGAGCAAAATGGGAGCTTTATCTCAACTTAGCGAGAAGTTATTGGCAAAACAATCACTCTATGCTCCTGTGACATGACATGACCTTTGAGAGGTCAGATGCTCAAAAACTTAGCTTTATGGTCAAGATCGTGGTAAGAATAGATGGTTTGGGGATTTTGAGCTTTATCTATCCAGTATTTACTTAAAGCGAGCCCATTTTATTTTTCACCATAGACTTATCAAATGGGGTGACTAAAAATTGACCCCACCTTAGGCCAACAATATCAAAATTCCGAGATAGCAGATTTGTAAACCCTAATGACCTTATTATATTATGGAAGTTTCAAACTGATTGGTTTGCTGATGTTCCTTGGGCGCCGCTTCAAACTCATGATTTTAGGTTTTGAGGTTTGGTCACTTGATCTTGAATAGCTACTTGACCTGACTTGACCTTACCTAAAAATTTGATCAGATGTGTAAAATTGTTCAGGGATTAGGTACTGTAAGTTTTGTTGTTCTGCATCTCTTCGTTTTTGAGCTATCTGGGGAAAACCAGGAGGGGCGCGAATTTCGCCCCCCGCAGCGGGGCGCGTGTTAAGGGTAGTGGTCGAATAATAGCGAACTGGTGCCGTCTGCTTGTTTGACTCCCATGCAGCACAGAACACTTCCCTGTGTTGAATGACAGCTGCCAGTGTTGTGACTGTCTCATCACCGTATAAAGAGGAGCACCGGTCAGAGGACCGAACCCTGGGGCACACCACTGGTCATTGGAGTTCAGTCGGATGAACATTGCCCAATCACCACCTGTTGCCCTGTGCCTGTAAAGAATGTCCTTATCCATCACAGGAGCTCGCCGGGTATTCCATAGCTGAACATCTTGCCAAAGAGACGTTCCTGCGGCACCAAGTCGAAGGCTTTGCAGTAATCTAAGTACACTGCATCAGCAGGGTTCTTGTCTTCCATCATCGAGCTCCAGTCATCAATTACTTATAGCACTTATGATTCCCGAGAACGTTTGGTGTGAACTGGTGCTAGATTTTGGACAGTACCTGTTGTGATAGTAGATGTGCCGGTCGACACCTCGCTGCGCCGAACACCACTCTCAATCGGCAGCTCACCCCGGCTGACATCACACGTACATGGCAAATCGAAACGAAAAATAATGTTATAGCATGCAGGCTCCGTTGAAAGGAATGTAAAGCGCCGTATGACCCTGACGTCGGCGCACCCCTAAATCCTAACCATAATGATGATACAATCAAAAGCGAACGACTTAACCACAGCAATCTTGACAACAATCAAAGCCTCGACCGTACGCACGGCTCCTCCTTGTTTTGGGTACAAAATATACCACAGTCACCAGCTGCAGCCGTTTGTATATTACAACTTATAGAAATATTTGTATATTATTACCGTTTGTATATTATTACCTTATAGAAATGTCCCGGACTAGTATAATTTCTAGCATAGTCCTAGTATACTATTCTTAACCTTTGCCCTCCCCAATCGATCATTTATGAAGCAATAATTTGCTTTGGGGGGGCTGCCACAACCGTGGTGCAGTTGGTTAAGGCGCCTCGGTCTAGTGCGGGAGGTCCTTGGATCAAAGCTGACCTCTGGCAGCCTTTTCCCTGACCGCTTCCTACTCAGGAGATGGTAGCAGACTTGACTAGGGGCTTCCGCTGACCAACCAGCGCCCTTGTCGTTGGAAGCACGGGCTTGATCTGCCTTTAAATAGATCCACCGGTCCGGTGGCACCGCCCGAGGGCACGGCCTCGCCGCGTGTTACCGGAGCAGTCCTCTGTTCCGCCGGGCCCGAAGAATCGGAATAGCCCCACCGCCTGGTACGGTGGGGCGTGTGACATGGAGCGTGCGAACAAGACTGTCTCGCAAGGGTGATGGACGGGGACGCTGCCTGACTGACACCCTGCCTGAGCGTTTGCCGGCAGGTCTGGTGCCGTTGCTGCTTGCTGTCGTTGCTGCTTGCTGCTGTTCCTGCTGCAAAGACAAGAAGAAGGAGTAGAAGACTTTTTCAAGACCTGCTCCCGGCTCGAGTCTTCGCTGCGACCGGTCTGTCCCACCGACCGCTGTTTTTACAGCTGGTCGGTGCGGTACTTTGGCTCCAGCCGGCCTCACCAGCCGCTGTTTTTACAGCTGGTTGGTGTGGTGCTGTTGGACGTCAGCCGGTCAGTTCGGTAATTACTCTATCGGTCCAGGTGGTGTTGGTTTCTTGGATTCCGGCCACCTGGTACCTCTTCTTCTCAGTCCCCATAACCCTACTCTTTCTCTACTATCTCTTTAACTCTTCGGCCGGAAACCCGAGCGGTGGGACGCTTGTCCCGGGGTGAGCACGCTTGTTGGACCTCGTCAGTCCTTGGGCGTGTGGCTTTGTCTGGGCCTATCGGCCCTACATTGCTAAAATCCCTAGAACGCAAGGCCATCTCTCTTTCACCCCCGCTTAATAGAAGCGGGTCCCCACTCACACCCTCCACCCGGGCTGCGTCTTTGCAAAGGTGCCACAGTACCTGCCCCTAGGGATACACCAGCATAGGCCCCAGTCAGGCTCCTTTTAGAGGCAGAGTCAGCCACCTAGGCCCCTGTTAGGTCCCGAAGAGGCACCTGCCTCCCCTCCGGCTTAAAACCCCTTTTTAGTGGCTGAGTCAGCCTTTTGCACACAGTTCTAAGGCTAGGTGCTTTTACTAAGCACTCCCCAGATAGGATAAAAATCCCATACCGAACCCTAGCTAGGTTAATTCTCCCATTAGCTTTGTTAGTAACAGTAGGACCCCTTTGTTCTGATTTCTACTTCTCTAGCCATTTTTATCCAAAAGGTGTTAGCCAAGCTAATACCAAGTTTGTTAACGTATCCCATCTAAACGTAAGCGTAACATTTATAGAACCGACTAGCATCCATGGCTTCCAACTCTCTTTTCCGTCCCTCCAGCCCCCGTTTGAACAAAGCCAACCTGCCAAGCGGAGCTTGGCTGGTTGGCACCTACCTTTCCACGCACCAAAACTTGGCCAAAGAGTCTACCTTCAACCTGGATAAGGCCATCAGCCAAAAAGTGAAAGGTAGTTTTGAGATCATTAAACACCAAAAAGATGTCCTGATCAAAACCTCAAACCAGGAATCAACCCAAGCCCTGCTGGCCACAAAAACTTTTGGGTCAAAACCAGTTCTCTTTTCGATTCACCACTCCCTTAACTTCTACCGGGGCATCATCAATGCCCCGGAAGTGTCCCATCTCTCCGATGTGGACTTTGAGCACACGTTTGACTTCAAAGGTCCAAATGTGCTAGCCCTCGAAAAGTTGAACCCCAACAAAAATGTCACGCAAAAAGACCCCCGTCTAAGAGACCACCGTTTTGTCGTCACCTTCGACACAAAGTGTCGGGATGACTGCGGCCAAATTAAACTGGGCGACTGCGTCTACCCAGTTAGGCCGTATTACCCCCTCCCTATTCGCTGCCAAATCTGTCAACGGTACGGGCACGTAGAAACAAATTGTAAAAACCCCACCCCACGATGCGGCAAGTGCAGTGCTAAGCACCGCACTAAAGAGTGCACATCTAAAAGCCTCATGTGTGCTGCCTGTGGCGGCGCTCATGGGGCTGATAATCCCAAGTGCCCGACCTGGCTCCGAGAAAAAGAGATAAACGTTCTAGCTGAGGAGAAAAAGATCCCGTTTGACCTGGCTCGCAAACAAGTGCTTCAAAAATAAAAAAGCCGCACAGTCCCAAAAAGCTGTGGTAGCAAGGCCACCACAGCAGCCCCCAGCACAGCCGGCCAGGAACATCCCACTTTGGAGCAGCCTCAGCCACCCAAAAACACAAGCCGCCACATCCGCCCTCTAATGGAGCCACTTTTCTTGGCGCCCATCAGGCCGTCCGTCCCCCTCCCCCCACCACGTGGCGCAATCACATTTTGGCGCAGGTGGACGCCCGTTGCGGGCTGGGAGGATCTCCCAGGGGTCAAAAAAGTTGCTGGCGTGTCACCATTTGAAATTCCACATCACGAATGTGTCACCAAACTAAAAAATGCTACCAAAACCCTTATTTCTTTGAGTTGTTACACCGTTTTTCATTGTTTTTGTGTATTATGCTCCCAATGTAAACCAGAGCTAAAAGCTCTGATATATTTATCTAACGGTTGAAGCCGAAGGAAGTATATGTGAGCGATCAGCAGGGACGGATTCAGGAATTACCAAAGGGGGCCTTGACAGGGGGTCAGGAATAGCTTTGGGGGCTGGACCGTGCAAGGAATATATTTTGATTAAAAACGTGTATATATATATATATATATATAATATTTCGAAGAGCAAAAAAACCTTAGCCTCCGTTTTGGGACGCTGACAACTTTATGAACTCTGGTGGGTCAAAAAGCTATGCACCGGCGCTAAATTCGCTGAGGTCCGCTCAACATTGGGTTGGATCTCCACAAATACAGGGATTGACCAAATGTCCGCCAGGATCAGTGATCAGGACCATTCCGAACCGTATCAAATATTCTGTGGCCTCTTTGAATAAAGAGTTACCTATTGTTCCCAAGCAAAGACGGAGGTTGCAGCCACAGAGGGCCGATACCAAAGGGGTAAGCGCAAGCAAGGCAGAGGCCGACTGTAGTCAGGCCTAGGTAGACCATGGGGGAGGGAGGCGTGAATGTTAGAAGTAGGTGACTGGATTCGGCCACATGTCTGAGATTATCGTGAGGGACCTGGTCGCAAACATATAGGTCGCAAGTGGACCACAGGGGTCCAGAAGCACTTCAGGGGGTCGGATAGTCACAGGAGGTCCGGATGAACCGCAAAGGGCCCGGCTGGACCCACTGCGGGCCCGGGTAGATAACAGGGGAATTGTCTGCATCTGCGGAGAATAGGGCCCGGCTTCGGCAGCAGTGGGCTGGGGGTAATTCGGAGGAGCCCGGTCGCACACTCAGATGTTCCAATTGGACTTAAGGGCGCCCGGAAGCATGTCAGGCTGCCCGGATAGCCACAGGAGGCCCAGCTCAACCGCTGGGGCCCGGCTTCTACCACAGGGAGCCCGAGTGGAAAACAGGGAAATTATCTGCAACTGCTGAGAATAGGGGCCCGACTTCGGCAGCAGTGGGCCTGGGATAAGTGTGAGGGCCCCGGTCGCAGACTCAGAGGTTCCGAGTGAACCAAAGGAGGCCCAGAAGCTTTTCAGGGGCCCAGTGTAGAGACCTGTGTAGCTCAGGGGTAACGCGCCTGCCTTCTGAGATAAGGGTCTCGCGTTCAAATCCCGGGACTCGCTGGGCGCAGGGTTGGCTCTCACGCTTAGCCGTAGCTTTGTCCTGGCAATGACTGCCAACCGCCTTGTGCGGCACGGTGGGACATAGAGAAACAGTCATCAATTCCCGGAATTTTTCCGCATACGCAGGGAATTGGGCAGTAACTTCTGATGTTGGCAAAGGCCAGGAGTCGAAAAGTAAAAAAGGAAACACTCGGGGAGCCTCCGAGGCCAAAAGCAGGAGACCCGGAAACCAGCATTAGGGAGGGGGGGGTTGCGACAGCAGCCCTCGGAGATCCAAAACGACAATCATTCGGAGCCCTGAGATCCATTTCAGAGGCCCCGAAATACATTAAAATGGGCCCCTAGACCTGAATTCGGGTGACATTTGGAACAGGGGCAACGTAATACTTGGGTGAGGATTCTTACGCAGTTGGCTTTCAGACAATTATCAATTTTCCGCCGTGCGCCATACTAGAACATTTATATAGCGTTAGAAATCCATGGGATTTTTGTGCATTTTCGTAAATATCAAGTAAATACGCTTCCCTTGTAGATTGTTTATTTTTCCTTGATAATTCTGCGACACTTTCCACTGAACAATTTTCGAATCAAAGAACATTTTTATCAATCCTTAACACTGTTGGAAGTTTTCCGCGATTTCAAAGTAGTCCCATCTTACGTTACGAATTTTTGCACACTTTATACCCAAAAGTCTAGCGGAAACGTAGAGGGCTTCGACTGGTTCGCCCTGTGTGTTTTGATGACGATGCCAACGCCCTGTTCTGTACGCATCTTTGCGTATGTATTCTGGGGTGGTAAATTTACCCATATGGCCGGAGCTTCCAAATTTTACGCTGTGGTTTCTCGGCGTAAATCAACTTTTATTTCCCCCTGATTTCGAAGCCTGCGGGGCCTAGCTAAAGCCGCAGGGCTCACCCTGTGGTGGCCCAGTGGCTGCGGCGTGAGGCGTTTCTTTCCAGTGCTTAAGGTCAGCCCAAGGGGGTGGGGCCGATCGCTCCCCCTTTGGATACGCCCCTGGCAATCAGGACCACACAAAGGATAAATTGCATTTTATCGTTCATGCACTAAAGTCAAGCCAGGGGTAACGCAGCTACACAGCTGACCGAAAGATCGTAGGGTAAGCGGAAGCTAAAGCTGCGGACAGTGGCTAATGGCTACAACCGCGAAGTGACAGAATTCACAGCTGCAGCATGGCTCCCCGCGACCACTGTCGACATCATCGATAGGGAGCTGCGCGCTGTAGCTCGCACGATCCCAGCATGCCCGCAGCCAACTCCGACGGACCCCTAATGGCGGAGGCAGGTGGCGCGACCAGGATTTGGCTTGGAGCTTAACCTTCAGAATGGACCCTTTATAGCTTAATGCCTCCCTCCACTTTATTACTTTTTAAAAATAATTCTGATATCTGGATATCTTATGAACATGTCATGGAAGGAAGGAAGGAGAAAAGCTCACCGCTCTGGACGGACGGGATCGGATGAGGAAGGACTTGCTGGTGGAGAATCATCTTCAGAGTTTGCAGTTGGCGGCTCTCACCACTCACCACACGCACTTGTGCCTGCTGAGCAGCGAAACATTCCAATGTCACTTCAGTGATTATTCTTAGAAAATTATAGATAAAGAATCTCGCAGCGAGAGGGTAGCAGTTAAGAGTTACCGCTGAATATTTACCGTGAAGAAAGATATTATCACGCATTAATATGATTGTGATATTTTAAAGGTCATACAGTCACGAAATTATTAAACAAACAAATTCGCACACATGATGTTCATAAACATCTCTCAGATCCCCCCCCTAGCTTGCTCTCGCGCAGCAGTTTCGGGAGACACAACGAGAGCATTGCTCGGGATCGGTGTTCAGGGGTTCATGAGACCGATTCACGATGGCTTCTGAGCGCGATGCTCGAACTGACCTTGCTCACTGAACGAGCACTTCACTTGCTTTGAGCTGACCTTGTTCCTGAATGCGTAGGCATTGGTCTCGGGGCCCCGAAACTTGACCTCCGGGGACCCCGGGAATCAGTCTCGGAGGCCCCCGAACATCGGTCTCGGACTCCACGAGCATCGCTTTGGGGGCCCCGAACATCTGCCTCGCTGCCCCGAGAATCGCTCCGGGCCCCCAAAACCTGGTCTCGCCCCTCCCCCCCATAGCGATGCTCGGAACCGATATTCGGGGACCCCGAGACGGATTGTCGAGAGATTCCAAGACTAAGCTCAAAGGGACCCAGTGATACTCGGGAGCCTCCGAGAATTATGTTGAGTGTGGGGGTGTCCAGGAGACCGATGATCACGGTCTACGAGTAAAGAGCAATGCTCGGGGGTCCCAAGACAGATGTTCGATGCCCCTAAAATGTATACTTTTATCAATCCCAGGAAATCCACCTCAGTGAGCATCATATTCTCAACACAGGCACATCTACCCGAGCACTTTTTCCGAGACCCTCCGATCTTGGTCCCGAGCAGTGGTCTCGGGGCCCCCAAGGGTGATATTCGGGAGCTCCCAAGACCGATATTCGGGTCTCCCAAGACCAATGTCCCTGGCCCCCGGGAGTGATGTTCGAGACCAATGTTTAGGGGCTCCCGAGACTGATTCCCGAGGGCCAAAAGATCGGGGGCTCCCGAGAAGGATGCTTGGATCCCCAAGAATGTTCGGGAATCCAAAAGACAGATGCTCAGAGGTCCCCGAGAGCGATTCTCTGGGGCCCTCCAAGACTGATTATCGGGGTCCCCGAGACCAAGCTGGAGAGGGGAGCATCAACACTCATATTCCTGTTTTACAGTGAACAGTAAGCCCAAGAAGAGTCCACAGACCCCCTAGGCTACGCCATTGCCCCAGCCCCACCTGTATCAAACTAAAGCAGGCCCCAAGCAACCATGTTCTCTAGTTGTCGGCATCGCAGAGGAAAGGGATATGTAACTGAATTGACAGCATTTTGTATCCTCTTTCTCAAAAATTACTCCATAATTTAAGAGCTTTTAAAGTCAGTTTTAAAATAGCAGTGGCATAAAAATAGAGCAAGAAGTCCCAAAACATCTCAGTGTACAAAGAGTGCCAAATGAGGACCAGCACAATAGGCACCAGGCCAACCATAATTCTTCGCTAAAATAATAGTTCTACATGTGAAAGATTGTGCAATAGCATATTGAGGGATAACATTGTACCTGACCATTCCCAAAATGTGCAAGGGTTTAAGAGTGCAAAAAATATGCAAAAACATGTACACAGTTTTGCATCCTGCACAATACACCTCAACTGAGCCAGATATGTGGGTGAGCTTACTTTCCATCCAATCATGAATATTCCCTTCATATTTCTATCTAGACAGCTTTCTTAGAGCTGTCATAAAAATTTGCCTGTATTTGATAAAGTTTAAGTGACTTCCCCAATCTTCTCTCCCACAGTCCCAAATTCCTTAAGCCCATTCCAAACCTATACACCTGCAGCTTCAGCAAAAACTAATAACACCTAAAATGTTTCACAGACAAGGCAGGAGCCACATTAAGAGGATTTATTGCATGATTGTAAAGGTATGCTGAATGAAAATATTTTTGGTCATTTATCAGACAGTTACACTGACTCTGTTTTAACTTATGATCTGATGAATGTACTACAGTTCCAAGCAATCGTGTCTGTGTATGACACAGGCAGAAAGAACATAGCTTGTCTAGATAAAATCTTGTTATGGCAGCTCTTTGATTTGTCAAACATTTTTAGGTCCCTACAGTTGGCCAGCCAAAATCAATTTTCTCTTTCTAAATGCTTAAAATCATATAAATACTAATATCAAGATAAATTTTGCAGGTTGTTGATCATTGAACACAGCAAAACTTGCAACAGTTACCATTATGTTGGCTTTAAATATTTCATTCAATATTTTATTCACATTTGTGAAACATTTTGCATCATTGCTAGAGAAAAGCACAGCATGCTAATCATAGCTTAATCTCCCAAAAGGCTTCTTCAAACCAGACTTCTATCATTTTTAATTCACTAGCATTATCAAGCCAAGGGATATTGGGGAGGCAAATGCTTTATTAAAACTGAAGCAGTGGCACTCCTTCCTTCTTTTCCTATTTGGAGTAATACACATTTGCTGTTTACCTGCAAATGAAAAACCACAATAAATCACATATGCTGTCCTCAAATGCCCACAACCACCAACATACTTCACCGATCTACCATGTTAAAATATACACCTGGTGGTTCATCCCTGCTTGCCCCAGCACCACAAGTTCTGCCCCCAAGTATGTTTGTGCCCTGCAGTTTCTTTTGCTGATCCCAATCTGAAAAAGTTGGCAGACTGCTGAAATTTTACACTCATAGCACAAATATTTCCATGTACATACCTTCACCATGGAAATACCTAAAAATCTTTATTGTCACATTTAAATGTTTTTATATTTGTGATGCTTGCATGAGTTCGTGGTGGCGCTCACCACCCAGAGTGTGCAAGTGGTGCCCCACAGACAGAAACAAACTATCTCAAGATGGTAGGTCTGAATCCATATATGAACATCAATGCTTAACATGATTTATCATATATGCATGAGCTAGGCAGGTACTAAAACTGCTCACTATGCCCAACAGCCACCCTAATAAGATGTTGAAACCTGACACAATCTGCTTACCTACTGTTCTTCCCCCACAGACTGCCCCACACTGGTCTTAACCCCCCATCCCTTCTAGTCATAGCCACCCCCAAAACCTACCTCCTAAACAACTCAAACTACAAGTTCTTAATCTTGTCATTGTGGCATTCCACAACTTTTTACAGACTAGAAGTGGGATGTTTTGCAGTTATTAAATCTAGATATTGCTGCCCAACACACTCCAAAGATGAAACAAACAATATTTTTGCTTCAAATAGGCACTGCATGAGGTAGGCCTGGAGGTCTCTGTGAGTTGATTCTGGCACAGCACTACAAGCCCTATATAAAGTCTATGGGAGACCCAAATTCAGGGGGTCCGAGGGTTGATCCAAGGGGCCAAAGGGGCTGTTGCCCCCAACGAAGCCCAAAATAGTGTCTTTTGCCTACCAAAAGATCCAAATTTAGGCCCTTTAAAATACTATATTTTCGGGATTTCTTGATGGATCCCCCTCCAAACATTGATTTCGTTCCTCCAAAAGTTGCTCCTGGTTCCGCCAATGAGGGGTCCAACCCAAAGGATTTCCACGCACAGGCTTAGAGAGATAGGTAGGTACCTAGGTACCCAGTTACAAGTGCCCCACTTGAGTCCCCGACTCGGCATACCAGTAAGCACAGCGGCAAAAAGTCTACCTTCACTGCAGAACTTATATCAATATTAGGTTTAAGCAGTATTTCTATATCATACATAGTACAAAAACACCTGACTGATCAACGCCTATACTCTCACCACCTTACCATTACATGCGGAAGAAAGATAGCAACCGATATTTTCCTTCCTCTTCCTTGCATTTCCGCTCTCTATATATATTTTTACAGCGCCTAATTTATAAATAAATATCTACAGCGCATAATGCGGTGGCTGGCGCAGTGCTGTGAAGGCCGAGCCGCTCAGCTGATTATAGCAGTGATGTGTTCGACCACGGAAGGAGAAGTGAATACGGCCGGTGACATAGCCTGGGGGCAATGGTGACAATGGCACTTTATCACCATTCGTGTCACCAGCCCATGTTGGAAGATAGGAGAGGGCCTGAACTTTTTCGAGCCCAGGATCGAATATGGTTCGAATAATTCACCGCATTTACCAAATACGGTTAGTCGAACAAAGCTTATGGCGCAGACGGTTAAAATGGGCCAATCAAGTCAATCCAGATTTTGCAGTGTATTAGAATTAGAGGTGCCATTTTTGTAAATCGACTTGTGACTTTTGTCACCCGGTGGAACTCCAGCTGTTACCATTTAGAATGGCAAAATGGCAACTTTTTCGACCCCTGGGATCTCCCGACCCGCAATAGTTCTCCGCCAGGTCTTCCGACCGAAAATCCTCCCGCCCCTCAGGCACCTAAAATCCCCAGGAAGACCTGGACACCCGCAGCAGGGTGGCAAAGCCACTCAGCTCGAGTGCCTGACAAGACTGATTTTCCTTCGCTACCTGCCCCCAAGCACTCTAAATTCACCGGTGCTCCCCTTCCCAGGCGCCGCCAAAGGCAGGCACCGAGAAGGCCTCTAACGAGTGGCAGCCCACCCCCTCAGGGTAAAACGGCTGTCACTCAAACCAAAGTCCAAAAACTCAATACTTCAACCCAAACTGAAGTTGCTCCCCTCTCCATGGAAAGAAGCGACGCTTCTTTCCAAATCGCACCGACCACCCGCACTTGCGGATCCCAAACCGACCTCATAGGTCATTTTATGCAGTTTCAGTTTTCAAGTGAACTTGAAACGTCAGACGACAAAAGTCAGTCTGACCACGAGCTGACCGGGACAGAGACCGACTCTGACGCCAGCAGTGCATCAGAGACGGGCTCTGCAAAAACTGTTGTAAACACTTCTAGTGCTCCCCTCCTGGAAACCCCCCAGCCCCGGCACCTCCAGCCCCGGCAGCTCCCCGTAGCAAGGAAAATTAGCTTTTCTAGGCACTCTACCCCCGTTTCTCCTGCCAGCGATAGCAGCAGCAGCAGGTGCTCCTATAACCTTCGTAAGCGTAGATCCCCAAAGCACAAACGTTAAAAACCACCATGGGTTCAATTCTGCAATGGAACACAAATGGCCTTATCGGGAAATTCCCGCTTTTTTCATCAATATTTGCTGAGAAAAAACCGGCGCTAGCAGCATTACAAGAGACCCACTTTATTGATAAAGATAACGATAAATACAAAATCTCGGGTTACTCTTGGTATCGCCATAACGTAAACGCTGCTGTCCGTAAGGGAGGCACAGCCATCCTAATAGAAAATAGCATCCCACACAGTCACGTGCCTTTGGTAACATCACTGGACTGTGTAGCTATTAACTTGAAAATACAACACGTCCAATTGACGGTAGTTTCAACATACATATCTCCTTCCGACCCTGATCCAACGGATCGGGAACTCGCTCAACTATTTAATCAAATAAACGGGCCTTTGTTATTACTTGGAGACTTGAATGGTCACCACCCATCCTGGGGCAGCGCCACACCAAACCGTAGAGGTGAAATTATATATGACGCAATAGGTTCTCAAAATTTAGTTATCCTAAATAACGGCGCACCAACCCGCCAAGCAACGCAAAGCGGATATTTAGACTCAGCCATTGATATTTCGTGCTGCACGCCTAGAATTGCGTCACTGTTTACCTGGGATGTCGAAGACAACCCAGGCATGAGCGATCACCTCCCAATGAAAATTGATATCCCCCAAGGAGCATTGGACCGCGTTGATCTCTTCACCCCTTCCTGGAGTCTAAAACGAGCGGACTGGACAAAATTTGAGGCAGAGGTCGACCTCACACTGGTCACCGAAGGCGACCCACACTCGGCAGACATTGAATTAATACTAAGAGCCATAAGCTCAGCAGCACAAGTAGCAATACCAAAAACCAGAGGACCCCAAAAGAAAAACGGAGCCCCATGGTGGAACGCAGAGACGGCACACGCCAAAGCTCAAATGATAAGAGCCCGCAATGCATATGAGAGGAGGGCACACAGCCCTACTCGATGTGCACTTCGGGCAGCAAAAGAACACTTTCGAAACACGTGCAAGCGGGTTAGAATGGATAGTTTCAACTCTTTTGCCTCCAAATTCAACCGCTTCACTCCCACCACCCAAGTTTGGAAAACCATCAGAGCTTTCTCTGCGAAGCGACCACCCCGTGGACCCTTCCCTCAACTAAAAATAGCTGGCCAACCCGTCACTGAACCTAAGGAAGTCATGGATAAATTTGCTGACCATTACGCCAATGTCGCGGCAAATAATTCGTACCGCCAGCGCTCCAAAGACCAGGCAGAATGGTGCAAAAGCACACATTCATCAATTATGGTAATCGAGAGTACTATAACGTACCATTTACAACGACAGAGCTAAATTACGCCATTAGCAAGTGTGGAAACACTGCAGTGGGCCCTGACGAAATTCACTACTCTTTCTTCAGGCACCTCAGCCAAACAGCACTTAAGTACCTGCTTTCGGCCATTAACACGCGCATTGACGGGGGGCGGGTACCCGCCCCCCCTCGGGTTTTTCGGAGATAGCAGAAAAACGGCGGCTCGTAGCGCCGCCGTACTTGGTATACCTTTTCCCTCATCATTTTTACAACTTCTGTAAAATTTTAAGGTTAGGTCATCTCAGGTCAGGTCACCAGTACAGGTCAAGTAACCCAACCTCAAAAAAAGTTTAAGATAGCATAAGTCGGAGCAGGGTGAACTTATCCGATTGAAACTAATGTCACATAATGGCCCTACCGAGTTCTCTAACATATGTTCCGGTATTTTTGATATCGATGACCTAAGGTCAGGTACGAGGCATGACCTCTCCATTGGAAATACATGGGAAAAATTGTTTTTACGGAATAACTCAGTAACGGGTGGTGATAGAGCATTTATTTTAGCTGCATTAGACTTGCCTGGGCTTTGCGGTTCTAATGATATGCATTTTATATAATTTGACCCTGACCTGACCTCAGGTCAGGTCAAATCTTTGATTTGACCTAGCAAGGTCAAATTATATATCATTCGATTTGGCTTGCTAAGAGGATTCATATAGTTCAAGTCGTTTTGCTCTATCTTTACTTGTTCAGATGTAATGCCCGAAAAACTGAATTTTACATGTTATCCCTATGACGGGCATGTTTTGACCTCTCGTGACCTTAAATGTGACCTGACAAAAAAATGGTAGAAATGTTTTCGATGGAGAAGTGGATGGGCAGCCCAACGCCGTTTACCGTTTTTCGCTACCTACCGTGGTTCTCGAGATCTTAGGGGGCGTGTACCCGCCCTCCCCCGTCAATGCGAAGGTGGCTCAGACCCCCGTCAATGCGCGTGTTAACAACATGTTTCTTAGCGACTCTTTCCCCACATCGTGGCGAGAGAGTATAATCATTCCCCTTCCAAAACCTGGCAAAGAAAAAACAGACCCAAAAGGATATCGCCCAATTTCGCTTACTAGCTGTGCTAGCAAGCTTGTCGAGCGCATGGTAAACGTTAGACTTCACGAGATCCTCGAAAAGAAGCTTGATGCTATGCAATCAGGCTTCCGGCGCGGGCGAGCCACCACTGACAATTTGGTGAAACTAGTCAGTGACATCCAGAATGGCTTTTACAAAAAGCAAGTAACAATAGCCGCATTCCTAGACATTAAATCGGCGTTCGATCGCGTACAAAAAGACGCCCTTTTGTTTAAATTAAGCAAGCTAGGAATCCGCGGCCACCTTGCAAAATTCATTGAAAACTTCCTCAAGGACCGAAAATTCAAAGTCCGTTGTGGCACCACATACTCCTACCTGGCAACCCAAGACCAAGGCACACCCCAGGGTAGCGTTCTGTCCCCAACCCTCTTTCTAGTAATGATCAATGATCTCTTCGCCAAAAAGCCACCGCCTGGAATAAATTACTCCCTTTTTGCGGACGATGTCGCCATTTGAAAATCCACTGCAATAGATACCAGGCGGTATAATGAGCCAGAATTTCAACATGCAACTACGCAGTTGCAGGATAGCTTAAACGACATCGATAATTGGTGTAGTTTAATGGGTCTATCACTCTCGGCGGAAAAATCATCAGTCGTTGTCTTTGCCAGAGCGCATTCCAGACACGACCCTCCACGGCTCCAAATCTCGGGTAAACCTATTGAATGCACCAATAGCTTCAAATTCTTGGGCGTCACCCTAGATTCCCGATTGAGTTTTAATGAGCATATCACCAAAGTCGTCTCTAGCTGTCAAAAGCGAGTCAACATTCTCCGCATGCTCGGCGGCACAGAGTATGGCGGGGATCGAAAGACCCTGCTTATGCTCTACAAGTCCCTGATACGGTCCATTCTCGAATATAATTCGTTCGTTTTTGACTCGACGAACAAGACCAATAAATTAAAGCTAGAGCGAGTCCAAAATGCCAGTATCCGGGCAGCCACAGTCGCGCTCACAGAATCCCCCATCACCAGCCTGCTAACTGATAGCGGGCTATGCCCACTGCAGACAAGACGCGACGCCCAGCTTATTTCTTACTACACTAAGGTCCAATCCACCGAAAACCACCCGGCAAAACAATGTTTCGCCCATCCCAGACGAGCAAATAAAGCCACTCTACAGAAGTGGCCCCCCATTTAAGCACAGAGTAGCGAAAACCCTGGAAAGCCTTAATCTTGCACTGCCAGCAACAATAGGCAAACCCCCACTCTCCCGCTTCTGGACTCGGAAAGAGCCCAAAGTGGAATTTCTTTTCACTTCCCGTAAAACGGACTTCTCAGAGGGAGAAGTCTCCCAGAAATTCCTAGAGTTCCGATCTTGTAACGCGGACAAGACTTTTATATTTACAGACGGCTCCAAAATAGGCGAAAAAATAGGCCTCGGTATCTGGGAGCAAAATATTTGCCTACAAAAAGACTTCCGGACAACTGCTCTATCTTCACAGCCGAGGCTGTTGCCATCCCTAGATGCATTAGCCATAATCAGAACCCAAAATATCAACTCAGCCGTCATCTGTTCAGACTCTAAATCTGTCCTGCAGGCCGTCAGTAACGTAGTCAACCCCAGCCACCACGTTATAGCAGATATTCAGAAAGGTATCGATGATACCCCTGATGTCTCTTTTCTTTGGATCCTGGGCCACTGCAAAATTCAAGGAAATGAAAAGGCCGAAGAACAGGCAAAAACAATCCCTAGAACTTAGAGATATCGCACCCTTAATGTGGTCTGGAGATGATAGCATAGCTCTCCTCCAGGACAGTATACGGAAGCAAATTCAAAATAACTGGACCACAAACCACAGCGCCCACCTATTCTATATCAAGCCTAACATCGGCTACTGGCCCAGTTCCAACCAAAAGAGTCGCCGGCGCGAGGTTATTCTAACCAGACTCAGAAATGGACACACAAAATTAAATGCCTATTGGAACGCGGGTACCTGTGGTACCTGCGACGCAATGGAGAATCCCTATCACATTCTCATCGATTTTCCCCAGCACAATACCCATCGGCAACCCATGCTAGATTACTGCCGAACCCAAAACATCCCTGTAGACCTAAAAACTCTGCTCGGTAACGACCATCCTGAGCTACTCGAAAAACTCTTTACATTTCTAAAGGACTCTGGGCTAGAGAAGTTTCTATAAATCACCCCTCCCAGTATATATGATAGAGGGTGCATGGTGCACCCCCAAAGTAGGACTTGCCTATTTTCCAATTAACCATTCATGTCATAGATGATCCACTACAAAATTTAAGCAATAGTTGTTTAACCTTTAAATGGTTTATCGTAGGCTAAGGATAGGCTAGGTTAGGCTAGCTTTGAAATCAGGTTAGGTTAAATAGGTTAGATTTCTTCACCGCAGTGATACCTTTCACTGCGGGTCTATGCTAACCACACTCATACTCTTACTAACAATCTAACTGTCCTCTCACACTTCTTTTCCTCTGCGCGGCGGCTGCCCAGCCGGAGAGGGGAGCTGCAACCTCACCTCCGGGTTGCAGGGTAAATTCGCGGCACCCTGGCCAGGTGTTTAGCGCAGTTTCTAAAATATGAAAATTTTTGATTTAACGGAGAATTTCGAGTAACGTAGACAAGCGGACATCAGTAGCTGACACACAAAATTCTAAATTCTAAATTCCAAATTCTAAATTTAAGGTCTTAAACCACCGAGATAACCTTCGCACTCTGCGGGTCTAGATTTATTAAAAGACCTCCCTCGGCATGGCTATGCCATTGCCACGACCGTCCATTCACAAGCTAAAAACATCTTGCAACCCATTACTTGAAATAACTCCCATTGCTTTAACAGACTAACGTAGCTTGCCCTCACGCAAAATTCTAAAATTCTCCCACACACTCCTCTAGAGGCGGGCAAAGGTGCCATGCACAGAACGCCTAATAAAAAGCCATAAGCAAGCAAGCGCAAGGGTGCTGATAAGCGTAAGCCCCGCTTCCGTGTACACAGGCCTTGGTCCAGGCCCTCTTGCGAAGATCCGAGAGCTTTTGGTGCCAGGTGCTTTGTAAAAAATTACCCAAGACAAAGAATGAAGGGAATTGAAACACGTGAGCCATAATTGTCATAACAAGGAACAAGGCAATAACCCCACATTCGTTACTTTTCTCAACGTCGTTTATCTTGGGTATTTTTCAGGGCCAGTAGGTATTTCCTGAAAAAAATGTCTGGCACCAAAAGCTCTCGGATTTTCGCAAGAGGGCCTGGACCATCCCCATAGTGTGTGTATGCGTGTGTGTGGTGCAAATGCGTAAAATGTTCCCGGGTTGGGAACGCAAAAATATTTTTTAAAAAATTTGCTTTGGGGCAAAGAGGGTTTGGCCCGTCTGTGTCGCTCTGGGGGGGGGCATGACCGGAGCACTGTAAAAATCCACTATGAGCACTATGTAAATGATCCTTGAAAATTTGCCTTTTATAGTATTCAGTGGGCTGGCGTAGGCTTTGGGCACATATCTTTTACATTTCTATTGTTTCTTACTGCAGTGCTACATTATCTACTAATTTGATTAGTTTTATGTCGTCTGGATGACAAGGCAAAATGATAATGATGAGTGTGCATTGAAGCTCCTTGTCAGGACTTATGCATACAAATGCATACAATTGTTGGTAGCAGTTTCAAATTGTTTACATATCTCGGCTTATTTTCGCTTAGTCGTATCTCACTAATTCCGGTATTTCAGTAATCTGATTAAGCCTCAACCTGCGTTTATTTCCGACCAGGACGATTGTGATGGTTTGGCTATGAACGATCCTGACCATGTTCCTGCAGTATCATCCTCTGACCCACAGGCGTCATTCGGCAGGAGTAAATTAGTGCATTTGATCTTTAGGCATGCCTTGTCATTACCATAGTCGCCTGTTCCATTCACATACCAAATGCGGGGGGTCGGGTTAGCATTCGGGCTTTTCTGAGTCGAAGAAAATGGCACAGTGCAGTTTTAGTACTTGGAATAATTGCTTTCCTTATTAATTTCGAGGCTTCAGTCAGGTCACTAGACAATATGATGTGTTGTCCACCACAAATGCAGGAGAAAATATAAGCTTATTTTGTGCAACTCTAAAATGATGATACCTGAATGAATTCCAGCCTGCGCGAGGCACTTTCCTGTACGCAGCTGATTAGGCCAGCTTTGTCGATGGAACCATAGATGGCGCTGATGATGGAGTACTTGATGGGTAAACTCAGCGTTGAAGCCAAAATATATGAATACTATGAGATATTTTTCAACCCAAAGAAAAGAAAACATTCATCTCTTCTTACGCCAGAGACGTATTTAACACAGATCATCCTTAATAGGCAGCCACCTATCAGCCACACCACGAACTGACATACACGCAACGTGTCATAGGTTAGGACGAGTTCAAATATACAAGTTTTCTAGAACGTAACCTGGAACCGACGTTCTCCCATTTTTAATTGTGAGAAAGTTGAACATGGAAAAAGAATGTAATTTGGAAATAATTATAACTGACGAAAATAGCGTCAAGTTTTGTCCGGTCTAACCCGTTGGGTTTTATATAAAAGTGGTAGACAACCGCATGCAGCAGTTCAGAAGCAGTAGCTGTCACTCTAAATCAGACAACTGTTACTACATTCAAGTTTCAAATATGTTGGTATCTTCGAATTTAAGCAAACACCTCCTATCCGAATAAGGAGCAGCCTCCACCGTTAGAGACTATACAGTGTCAATGGGGCGCACGCTCACGACTGCGCATGGCCGCGCTGTTCACCGGAGCCAGGCTAGCATACTAGAGCTATGAAGCGACAGCCTGATTTTTTAACAGTGGAAACTTGCACCGTTGCGGTCCCACCCCCTGCATTAAGAAATGTCTTGTAATATTATCCATTGTCAGAATATCGGCGTATTTCCAAGATCATTTTTATTTCTCGATCCACCACCTTGCTTGTCACTTTTACATCGTTCACAAAAGTGGTAGCCTCCTAATACACTGGGTCCTCAAACCAAATTTCGGGGCCGATCTGGCCAGTCTAGCGATATGGAGATTATTGAATAGAGCCCAGCTGTTGGGTCAAATCAGGTCTGCCAAGTCTATCTCCTTCACACATCAGGGAAGTTGGGGGAGCGGTAGTGGAGTGGTCAGCGTAGCTGGGTTCTACACAGCCGACTCGGGTTCAAAGCTCGGCGGCTTCCCCAAACAAGGAGCAAGCTGGCTCCCAAGAAACCCTTCCAACAGGGAAAAGAGTTGGCGACGCCATATGACCTCGGTAGTTGGTGCGTTAATAAGCCCCAAAAATCATTATACATCAGGGAAGTTCGGGACTCCAGTCTGGAACTCCTCCAAGGCGGGAAAATGGAGGAGCTGGTCCCTCACCCTGAAATTCAGCGTGAAGCTCAGCTTGTCGCTAAACAAGGAGAATATGACCATTTCCGTTGTCAGGTACCAGCCGATTTTCATAACCGGCATCAAAAGACGCAATCCACTTCCTCGTACCTAAACAGCTGTTTCACGAAGAGAAGATAATTTTCAAGGCATCCACTTCGAGTCCCGTCTCGGAAAATGTGGGTTGTGCACCACAGTTGAACTGCACGTAAAAACCTATGAGGGGTGGCGACGGCGCCCTGGTTATAGCCGAGGGTGACGTGGAACGTGAACATTTCCTTGTTATACATCCCGCTCGCCAGGAAGTGGGCCTTGTAACTTGCCCCGGGCTTCATTCAGCTTACGCTATCAAGCAGGATTTTCCAAGCAGGCCTAGTGAGGTCCTTGCCAGCCATTACAGTTTTCTTTCAGTAGGATCTGGTCTTTCTGCGCACTCAGTACCTTGGTGAAGTACTCTACCGCCTTGTCCTTCATTTCTAGCAGTATCGGTGAGCAGAACAGCAGGTTCTTGTGTGGAACACTCGGACTGGTGTCCAGGTCTGGTCAGATTTCCTCTACAGCCTGCTATCGCGCCCCAGATCTGCCTCAAACAACAGGCACCAAACAGAGCTCTGGATTAGCCCAAACGCGTCGTGATGACATGCCAACCTCAGCACTCCTGCTTAGGCAAGTCTCCATAATTGTGACTGTTCCAACAATGACTCCTGTATTGGAGGTGCGGTGTCAGATGTGATGGACCGGATATTGTCCCACACACTTGATTTGGCTCAGCGATGGAGTCTCCGTTGAGTAGGTACTGTTCGAAGCTGGGACAGAAGATGATCCGCAAGGATCATGCTATTGCTGTTAGAGAGTCTCTCGGCCCTCTCTTTGGGCCTGTTGGGTGGCACTTGAAGCCTAATCCTAGGCCCCAGAGTTACCTTTCTCTTGCTGGGCTGATCGTTGAAAAATGTTCCATCCTCCTTTGGAACTCGACCGTTCAGCAAGCATCTGCATTCCAACGATGTGTTACACTTAGACTTACAACTGGCGATGTCGAAGAGCTACTGAAAGAATTTCTATCGTCCTTGTCACTCTCTCCAGGTCCGCTTTGGTGTCTCAATCAATCAATCAATGGCTTTTATTAGGCGTTCTGTGCATGGCACCTTGCCCGCCTCAAAGGAGTGTGGAGAATTTTAGAATTTTGTGTGAGGGTAAGCTACGTTAGTCTGTTAAAGCAATGGGAGTTATTTCAAGTAATGGGTTGCAAGATGTTTTAGCTTGCAAATGGACGTCGTGGCAATGGCATAGCCATGCCAAGGGAGGTCTTTAATAAGTTTAGACCCGCAGAGTGCGAAGGTTATTTCTGTGGCTGAAGACCTTAAATTTAGAGTTTGAAATTTAGAATTTGGAATTTAGAATTTGAAATTTAGAATTTGGAATTTAGAATTTAGAATTTGTGTGTCAGCTATTGATGTCCGCTTGTATACGTTACTCGAAAGCCTCCGTTAATTCAATAATTTCGTATTTTAGAAAGTGCCTAAACACCTGGCCAGGGTGCCGCGATTTACCCTGCAACCCGGAGGTGAAGTTGCAGCTCCCCTCTTGTGGGCAGCCGCCCGCAGAGAAAGAAGTGTGAGAGGATAGTTAGATTGTTAGTAAGAGTATAGGTGTGGTTAGTATAGACCCGCAGGAAAGGTATCACTGCGGTGAAGAAATCTAGCCTATCTAACCTAACCTGATTTCAAAGTTAGCCTAACATAACCTATCCTTAGCCTACAATGAACCATTTAAAGGTTACAAAACTATTGCTTAAATTTCGCAGTGGATCAGCTATGGTTAGAAAATAGGCAAGTCCTACTTTGGGGGTGCACCATGCACCCTCATCATATATACTGGGAGGAGGATTTATAGAAACTTCTCTAGCCCAGAGTCCTTTAGAAATGTAAAGACTTTTTCGAGAAGTTCAGGATGGTCGTTACCGAGCAGAGTTTTTAGGTCTACAGGGATGTTTTGGATTCGGCAGTAATCTAGCATGGGTTGCCGATGGGTATTGTGCTGGGGACAATCGATGAGAATGTGATGGGGATTCTCCATTGCGTCGCAGGTACCACAGGTACCCGCGTTCCAATAGGCATTTAATTTTGTGTGTCCATTTCTGAGTCTGGTTAGAATAACCTCGCGCCGGCGACTCTTTTGGTTTGAACTGGGCCAGTAGCCGATGTTAGGCTTGATATAGAATAGGTGGGCGCTGTGGTTTGTGGTCCAGTTATGTTGAATTTGCTTCCGGATGGTGTCCTGGAGGAGAGCTTTGCTATCGTCTCCAGACCACTTTAAGGGTTCGATCTCTCTAAGTTCTAGGGACTTTTTGCCTGCTCATCGGCCTTTTCATTTCCTTGAATTTTGCAGTGGCCCGGGATCCAAAGAAAGAGACATCAGGGTATCATCGATACCTTCTGAATATCTGCTATAACGTGGTGGCTGGGGTTGACTACGTTACTGATGGCCTGCAGGACAGATTTAGAGTCTGAACAGATGACGGCTGAGTTGATATTTTGGGTTCTGATTATGGCTAATGCATTTAGGATGGCAACAGCCTCGGCTGTGAAGATGGAGCAGTTGTCCGGAAGTCTTTCTGAAGGCAAATGTTTTGCCCCCAGATGCCGAGGCCTACTTTTTCGCCTATTTTGGAGCCGTCTGTAAATATAAAGGTCTTTTCCGCGTTACAAGATCGGAACTCTAGGAATTTTGGGAGACTTCTTCCTCTGAGAAGTCCGTTTTACGGGAAGTGAAGAGAAATTCCACTTTGGGCTCTTTTCGAGTCCAGAAGCGGGAGAGTGGGGTTTGCCCATTGTCGCTGGCAGTGCAAGATTTAGGCTTTCCAGGGTTTTCGCTACTCTGTGCTTAAATGGGGGCCACTTCGTAGAGTGGCTTTATTTGCTCGTCTGGGATGGGCAAAACATTGTTTTGCCGGGTGATTTTCGGTGGATTGAACCTTGATGTAGTAAGAAATAAGCTGGGCGTCGCGTCTTGTCTGTAGTGGGCACAGCCCGCTATCAGTTAGCATGCTGGTGATGGGGGATTCTCTGAGCGCGCCTGTGGCTGCCCGGATACTGGCGTTTTGGACTCGCTCTAGCTTTAATTTATTGGTCTTGTTCGTCGAGTCAAAAACGAACGAATTATATTCGAGAATGGACCGAATCAGGGACTTGTAGAGCATAAGCAGGGTCTTTCGATCCCCGCCATACTCTGTGCCGCCGAGCATGCGGAGAATGTTGACTCGCTTTTGACAGCTAGAGACGACTTTGGTGATGTGCTCATTGAAACTCAATCGGGAATCTAGGGTGACGCCCAAGAATTTGAAGCTATTGGTGCATTCAATAGGTTTACCCGAGATTTGGAGCCGTGGAGGGTCGTGTCTGGAATGCGCTCTGGCAAAGACAACGACTGATGATTTTTCCGCCGAGAGTGATAGACCCATTAAGCTACACCAATTATCGATGTCGTTTAAGCTGTCCTGCAACTGCGTAGTTGCGTGTTGGAATTCTGGTTCGTTATACCGCCTGGTATCGATTGCAGTGGTTTTCCAAATGGCGACATCGTCCGCAAAGAGGGAGTAATTTATTCCAGGCGGTAGCTTTTGCGAAGAGATCATTGATCATTACTAAAAAGAGGGTGGGGACAGAACGCTACCCTGGGGTGTGCCTTGGTCCTGGGTTGCCAGGTAGGAGAATGTGGTGCCACAACGGACTTTAAATTTTCGATCTTTGAGGAAGTTTTCGATGAATTTTGCAAGGTGGCCACGAATTCCTAGCTTGCTTAATTTAAACAAAAGGGCATCTTTTGTACGCGATCGAACGCCGATTTAATGTCTAAAAATGCAGCTATTGTTACTTGCTTTTTGTAAAAGCCATTTTGGATGTCACTGACTAGTTTCACCAAATTGTCAGTGGTGGCTCGCCCGCGCCGGAAGCCTGCTTTGGTGTCTTGTTGATTGTTTAGTATCTGCCGTAACATTGTGTTTTCTATTCGTCTGGGTGCATACGGAACATCATGCATTGCTGCTCCCCCATTTTCCACAGTTTAGATACATATACATAATGCATTTATTTTGCAGGATTCCAGTGCTCACTAATGATTTTCTCAACTCCAGCAGAGATTTTGATTTTTTTACTCAACGCATTTCACCTTCAAATCGGCGGCCAGAACAGGCGATTTCGCGAATAGCCTAAGGCCATTTGTGTGATTACAATGAGTGCGCTTTGTGACGGTGGATATGTCTTTTGTTAGGCCTGTAGGCATGTATATGACCCATTTTTGCACTTTTACATGTGTTTAGATGTTTAGACCGTCGTTTAATGATGTATTGTTCGTGCTACTACGCTTATATAACTTATTTACATTTCTTACCACTTGACTTCACCGGTAATTGGGATACATCCTGCTGGTGTTTACGCAAATACAAATACAAATACAAATGCAACAACGTTAAATGTTTCCCGGGACGAGGTTTTCCCGACGAATGCTTGAGATTTATCAAGCGCCGTATGCACTGAACCATATCATATTTCGTAGTTTGTCACTTTTGCGGTAAACCATTGAGCTTTCTTAACAAAAAGTGATCTATCTTAGATCGTCAGATCGTGTCAACATGACAACAGCAGTCGGTGCAGCGATTAAACAATTAAGCGAACTGTCATCAATCGCTTCACCGTAGTGACTGACCAGTCTTAACTAAAACAGTCACACGGACGCGAAGTCAACCCTCAACAGGGCGAAATTTCAGACAAATTTTTCCACTCGACGGTTCCCAAAACACGGTCAACACCGCAGCTCATTTTCAAGCAAAAAACAACGGTACACCCTGTTTTTTTCGATCAGCTTCAAACATTAGCTCGATGACAGCACAGATGATTAAAGCAAAAGAGATCATAACGGCTTACCCATGATAAGCAGCTGACGGTAAGCCTCAAACCTCTTAAAGTAGCCTTCAATCGCAACTCAATCTGAACCTTAGCTTACTCTAGCTGAAACTGACAGTACCTGACCTTGTAAGGGGGAAACAACTATAAACACTGATAATCGTGCCTTGTGATCGAAAATTATGGTTGGAAGTGACCTGAACTCCTAAACCCTGTGAAGCAACCTGCATATTATAGCTTAGATAACCGAACACTATGCTTCAGCATGTAATCACGATTGATCTCCGGTACCTTCTGAAGCAGAAATGATTCAGCTTGCTCAGGTCAATGCTTGATTTCTACTTTTAATGTTCGACTTATTTTTTGCATACATGTTTGGAGCTGTCCCCTTTTGGCGTATGAATTACTATCAGCGACTCGCCCTGCCAGGTATACGCCGCTCAGGTATATATCGCCTGCCTCCTGAAGCACAGGTCCCGGATTCAAGGCCCAGCGGGTTCTTTATATAAGTACAACCTGACGCCTCAAAAGCTCTCCGAACAGGGTGGAGTGGGCGGCGCCTTTTAACGTTTGCAGTTGGGTGCATCATTAAAAGTAAACAACTATTGTTATTGTTCGACTCACCATGCTGCCATCAGCCCCATGTGTCGGTAGCTTCATCAAACCGATGTGCTAACTCGGTACCGCCTGGTCTCTTCTCGTATTCACCACCGCCTGGGGAGGGTGGTTCGATCGGACCCTTACAATCTCGAGAACGTCAAGTGATATAAAAAAGTTAAACGGCGCTGAAAGTGATCTACCTTGTTTTACTTTGGAGCCAAGTTGGCCCGTGACGTCACAATGGCCCAAAATGGGGCAAATATAGACCCATGTAGGTAATCCATTGTAACTTTAGAACCATTGGACCAAGAACAAGACCAGTGGCATCTATGTGTTTTTCTTGACCCAGTGATTCAAATGATATGCGACATGGCCTTGTAAGGTCAGATGACCTAGATCTTAGGTCAAGGTCAAATAACAACATTTCAAGGTCATGTTGCGTGTCATTCGAATCCGTGGGTCATGCTTGTCACTGTGGTACCAAGCTAACGGTTCTTAAATCCGTAGCCTTTGATGATCTCTGGTGCATAGGCGGATCCAGGATTTCCGATCGGGGGTTACCTTCGGGGGGGCGCCACTTTTGACCGGTAAAACCTATCAGGTGGGCGCCAAATCCAATCGATGGGCGCCGATTTTCGCATCCTGGGGGGGGTGGTAGGAGCGACATTTCAGGTGGGGGCGCCATCGACCTTCCAAGGGGCGCCGAGGGTCGATCGGGGGGCACGTGAACCTCCCCCTTGCCCCCTCTGGATCTGCCTATGCTCTGGTGACCTTGGTATTAACTTAACCTCAAAATGGCTGACAGCATCCGAATTTTTAGCTTCAGGTATTTGGAATGATGTTCAGAAACTTGATCTAGCTCTTCTGGAACCCGAATTACGCCCTGGTTTTGTCAGTTTCATTTTAGAACTGAATAGGCTTACATGAGTTTAAAAATGACGTAAGTCGTTGACCGGACCGGTCTTCTTTCCATTTTTTATCATAAGTTGTCAAGTATATCGCCCTAGAGGCATGCAAAGTGACGCGCGTCTCATTCAAATTGACTTGGAAGGATTTGCGATAAACGGAGGGAAAGGTTCTGATCGGCCCCATAAGCGGTGAAGGGTTAATAAACGGTCGAAGCAGTGGTAATAAAGTAGCTTACGCAGGCTAAACTTTTATTTTCTAGCCAACTTTTCTGAATAAGTCATGTTTACGGATATGCACAAAGTAATATTATATTATCATTTCCATTTTTGACAAGAAGTAGCCCAAGATGGTCTTCTGGACAAGCTCACGTGACATCACAAAATTATATTCAACCAGTCTGTTGTCAGAGAAGGTTTCAGTGATTGACTTCTAATGTATATCAAATAAAAAGACCAGCAAATAAGGCAGTTTGTGGTAACGAGTTTCATATCGATGAGCTAGCGCCATGTAAGCGCCATGGCCTCTCTACTGCGATGAACGAATATGTTTTCGGATAGATTTAAGATCGGGTGCAACAAAATATTAAAACTTTCTTCTAATTCCGGGCACCCAGCGTTCTTAGGAAATTTTCGAGGATCAAGGTAACATCAACAATGAACATATGACCCTTGAGAGGCAGTCTTACGTTACTTAAGCAGGTTCTCATGCTTCAGTCAATAATTTTGCACGGAATGTGCAAAGGGCTGTGTTAACGTTACAGTGTATCCTTTGCTACTGTTAGTCAATTTTTTGCATTATGAACATGACAGATTACTGGGTGCGTGGAAATTACCATCGCAGCCCCTGCCCAGGGGAGGCCCTGTCCATCCGGGGCGGGAATACGGCAACGCCCCCCAAAGCGAAATATTGAGGGCCAAACTCTATTTTCCCTCCACGAAAGTAAAACCAGCGCTTTATAAATGATGATTGGGGAGGACGTATCCAGGGGCGCAGCCAGGGGGGCACAGGGGGCACGTGCCCCCATCGGTGCCGGAGTGCCCTTTTGATCGCAAGGTGGTGTACCCCGTTTGTGCCGTGCCACTCGAAATTTAGTGCCCTACGCCGTTGAACCTAGGTGCAACTCGACTGCATTTAGCGATTAGAACTATTGTTTGATAATTTTGTGCCTTTTTTCGTCAGCTAAGGCATTCTGTCGCCTCTTCAAGCACCCGCTAAGAGTATGGGCACGTAATCCGTTTCCAGCTATTGCCTCATCGTCACCAATAATCGTACGGGCGGAGCTAATCTGGTGCCCCTTGAGCTCATCTGGTGCCCACTGAGCTTGTTCTTGGCCCCTTGAGCTGATCACATGCCCTCTAAGCTAATCTGGTGCCCCCTGAGTCAATATGGTGCCCCCTCAGCAAATTATTGTGCCACTTGAATTTATCGAATGCTCTATGAGTTAGTATGATGCCTCCGAGCTTGCCTGGTGCCCTATTAGCTTTTTAGTGCCCCTTGAATTGATTTGGTGCCCCTGGCCTGGTCTTATGCCTCCTGTAGTTGATCTACTGCCCCTGACCCAATATGGTGCCTCTTGAGCTGATCAGGTACCCCCCGTAGCTGGTCTGGTGCACCCTGAGCTGATCTTAAGGTCCCTGAGCTGATCTATGCCCCTGCTCTGGTCTGGGGGCTAGGAACTGATCTGGCCCCCGGGCTGATTGATCTGGTGCACCCTGAGCGAAACTAATACCCCCTGGGTCGGTCTGGTGCCTCCTGAGCCCATCCCATGCCCTCGGAGCTAGTCTGGTGCTCCCTGAGCTAGTTTGTTGCACCCTGAGCCTATTTGGTACCCTTTAAGCTTATCTGGGCCTCCTGAGTTGATTAAGCAATTTCCTTAGCAGATCTGGGGCCCTGAGCTGGTATGGGGCTCCAGGACTGATTAAGTGCGTCCTGACTTGATCTGGTACCCCCGAGCTGATCTAGGCCCCGACCTGGTCGGGGAAGACTGAGCTGATCCCTTGCCTTCTGAGCTGATATGGTGCTCCCTGAGCTTATTAGACCCCGCTCTGGTCTGGGGACTACGAACTTATCTGGGCCCCCCGAGCTGATCGATCTGATGCCCACTGAGTAGATATATTGCTCCCTAAGCTGTACTAATGCCCCCTTAGCTGATCTGTGCCTCCTGAGTCATCATTGTGCCTCCTGAGCCCAGATGATGCCCTATGAGCTAGTCCGGTGCCCCCTGAGCTAATATGGCACCCTTTAAGCTGACCTGGGCCTCCTGTGCTGATGACGTGATTTCCTGAGCAGCCCTAAAGCCCTGAGCTAAGCGGGGCCCACAGAGGCTGATGAGGGTCCCTGAGATGGTATGGGGCTCCTGAGCTGATTACGACCCTCCTGACTTGATCTGGTGCCCCCGAGCTGATCTGGGCCCCGAGCTGGTCGGAGACCACTAATCTGATTGTTTTTCCCCGAAGCTGATCTGGTGCCCTATGGGCCGATCTGGTGTCCCCTGAGCAGCTCTGAGGCTTTTGAACTGATTGGGCCCCGAGCTGGTGAGGGATCCCTGCCCTGATTTAGTGCCCCTGACTTGATCTTGCCCCTGACCTGAGGCCCCCGAACTGATCTGGGGCCCCAAGAACTGATCTGGGGCTCAAGAGCGGATCTGGTTTCTGGGGGTACCCTTGAGCTGGTCTGGGTGCTGAGCTTGTGAGAGCCCCTTAAGTTGGCCTGAGGCCCCCTGAGGTGCTATGGCGCCTTAAACTGTTCTAGGGATTCTTGAACTGGTTTAAGGCCCTATGAGTCTATCTGGGGCCCATTGAGCTAGTCTGATGACCCCCATTTCTAGGCCACTGAGCTATTCTAGTCCCTGCGTGAAGCATGAGCTGCTCTGGAGGCCCTGATCTACATCAGGGGCCCCTGAGGTGGTCTTGAATAGACAGAGAATAAGGACATGAGGCCAACTCCCATCATCTTGGGGCGGGGTTACTGAGCTAGTCTAGTCCCTGGAGGCACAACTGAGGGGATGGTGGAAGCTGCTCTGGAGGGCTCTGATCCTACTTGGGGGCCCCAGAGCTGTTCTTGAATAGATAGGGAATAAGAACGCCATGGAAACTCATCTTATAAAATGGAGCTAACGAGGAATGAGGCATCGCTAAAGCAGCTTGTGATGCCTAGGCACCCCTGGTTATATAAATTGCTTGTTATACTGGTGGATTCTGGGAAGGGATGATAAAAGGCATATGCCCGGTAGCTCAGAGCACAGTCCCCTAAACCAGGATTTCTACTAATCAATTTAAATCAAGAACTAGTTTTCACAATTTTCAGCCCTGTCACACCATCCCCATCCAAACCACCGGCCTGTTCACCTTTGCTATATTCTTAACTGGGACCGATCCTTGAGAATATGGAACTTAATAAACAGGTTCAAAAGGTAGCTCTCAAATTATTCCGGCAGAAAAAATTGTATTCTTCCAAAGTCACTATGCCACTCCTCGTCCCACGGTGATTGTGGGAGGCGAGGAACTTAATCCGCGTTCAACCAGGGCTCACTCGTCATGACAAAAACAGTTGGCATAACAAATGAATTTTCGATTCCAATATTTCTTACCTTGCACATGGTAACAGGTATCACAGGCTCCGTTGATTTCTCTGATGTTAAGTACTTGCATGAGTTGGCTGATTTGCCCCTAAAGGTATCGAAAACAGTCGTGTTTTGGCTATTTCCATGACATTTTGGTGAAAATTTTCATTATTTTTTCGGTTTTAATGGAGTTTTCCTTCTCCATCAATGCTTTATTTGCATTTTTATTGAACGAAAGATGGCCAAAAAATGATATAAACAAAGATATAGTAAGTTTTTTAGGTTGCGTTAACACGCGCATTGACGGGGGCGGGTACCCGCCGCCCCCCTCGGGTTTTTCGGAGACAGCAGAAAAACGGCGGCGCGCAGCGTCGCCGTACTTGGTATACCTTTTTCCTCATCATTTTCGCAACTTCTGTGAAAATTTTAAGGATAGGTCATCTCAGGTCAGGTCACCAGTACAGGTCAAGTGACCCGACCTAAAAAAAGTTTAAGATAGCATAAGTCGGAGCAGGGTGAACTTATCCAATTGAAACTCATATCACATAATGGGCTCACCAGGTTCTCTAAAATATGTTCCTGTATTTTTGATATCGATGACCTAAGGTCAGGTACGAAGCGTGACCTCTCCATTGGTAATACATGGGAAATATGGTTTTTACTGAATAACTCAGTAACAGATGGTGATAGAGCGTTTATTTTAGCTTCATTAGACTCGCCTTGGCTTTGCGGTTCTAATGATATGCATTTTATATAATTTGACCCTGACCTGACCTCAGGTCAGGTCAAATATTTGATTTGACCTAGCAAGGTCAAATCATATATCATTCGATTCGGCTTGCTGCGAGGATTCATATAGTTCAAGTCGTTTTGCTCTATCTTTACTTGTTCAGATGTAATGGCCGAAAAACTTAATTTACATGTTATCCCTATGACGGTATGTGACGGCATGTTTTTGACCTCTGGTGACCTTAAATGTGACCTGACATAAAAAATGGTTCAAATATTTTCGATGGAGAAGCGGATGGGCTACCCAACGCTGTTTACCGTTTTTTTGCTACCTACCGTGGTTCTCGAGATATTAGGGGGCGGGTACCCGCCCCCTCGTCAACCCGAAGGTGGCTCAGACCCCCGTCAATGCGCGTGTTAATAAGTGCCCTTTTTCTTCCGGGGTGCCCATCAAAGTTGGTGTGCCCCCCATACCAAAGCTCTGGATGCGCCCCTGGACGTATCAGTCAGTAAAAACATTTCCAATTTTTTCAGTTCGCAAGGCACCTCTTTGAAGGGGAAAAGTTGATTGACCGCACCAGCTTAATGCTTCCGGTCGCCGTCTCCTCGGTCCTTCCGGTCGCCGTCTCCTCGGTCCTTCCGGTCGCCGTCTCCTCGGTCCTTCCGGTCGCCGTCTCCTCGGTCCTTCCGGTCGCCGTCTCCTCGGTCCTTCCGGTCGCCGTCTCCGTCGCTCGGCGTTTTTTCCTCGCCGACATGGCTTTACCCCACCCCCCCTCCCCCCAGCCGCTGACTCCGCCCTTCCTCCCAACTCGAACATAGTTCCAGCATCCCTGCCGTATAACCTTGACAGTCGGTGCACCGTTAAACCCCAACAATTATTATTAAGAAAACCCAAACCACGGCACGTGCAGAGGGCAAAAAGATCAAATTCTATCAACTGACGTCGAACCGTTATAAGTGGTAATGTCAATGCAATGCGAACGATATTTCTACAAACTACTGATGAAGTGCAGCTATACGGTCATGGCAATGCGATGAGAACGATGCTACTACCAACACTGGGGGCCCGACGGTGTAGGGGTAAGCACACTCGCTTTCCACGTGTCCGATAAGTGTGCTTGGGAAAGGCCAAGGGCGTGACCGGAGCTCTGATCTGGTGAGGAGTTTGTCTCTTGCTGAAAACAACGCTACTGTCTAATACTTTCACAACACTCATGTGGGTCCACACTGAAAGCATTCACTTGAAATGTTTTCTCTGTCACCTTTACACTGGCATCCCAATCTACCTGAACTGTCTCCGCCTCTGAGAAGGCAAAAGCCGCATGAAACAAGCCAGTGACGGCTAACGAACTCAGAACGCCCAGTTTTTACCCAGTCGAGGTAGTCCCGGCTCCAAATAGGAACGACAGCACGTCGCCCCTGTGCTTTTGCTCGACCTTCCAGCTACAAAGATTATTCAGTATTACGGGCATGTTACATCGACCGGTTAAATTAATTGAATAAGCTGTCAGTCAGTTGTTCTCTGTCGGCAGCTGGCTAAGCATCCTCCCAATTCGACTTTTTTACTCCCGCTGGGCCTGGCATCTAGACAACCAGACATTCACATGAACCTTAGCTGTTGTTTTCTTAACACCAGTTGCAAGCATGACCAGTAAATCAAGTGTTGTTAAGCTTGTTTGTTTATGTGCTGACGAGATTGACAGCAGTTGCTGAGAGGGAAGGAAGTGTCACCGTGGCTTTACTTGTTGACTCAGCACTGCTCTCGAACGCTGATGGCCTTCAGAAGCGCAAACTGAATGCACCGGGGTTATTGCTGGTTAGGGTGAATGCCGGGCGCCACCATTAATTCGGACACTCCGAGCGGGTCCGCGTGCACGGCTGGGGGTCGGCCGCTGGTTCTCGACTTGGCCGCCAGGCGGCTGCGTCGCATTCCTACCCCACCGGGGCGCCGTCACGGTGCCCAGTCAGCCGCCCCGGCTCCGGCCCCAGGACCGGGGCACCCTGCCGGGTAGAAAGGTCTGCCGAGGCCTGAGGCTGCTGCTCAGCTGATCGACGCTGTCTCTGCACTGGCTGGTCCGGCATCCTTTCAAGGAATTATGAAACAGCGATGCATTGGAAAGCACTTGCACGGATGGCAATATATATATATATATATATATATATATATATATATATATATATATATATATATATATATATATATATATATATATATATATTCGGAGTGTCAGGAACGACTTGAAAAAATAATGCTGTACCATTCCTGTATTCGCAACGAGATGCAACGAGAATGCATATTTTTCAGGAATTATTGAAAAAATAGTCCCGGTACACTGCGTTTGCCACCCCACTATGGATCATTTCCTATTTTAAAGAAAGTTTTGTTAAGCGTCGTAAGGCTTGTAGCATACCTGCATCCTCATTTGCATAATCACAGGATGTGGTGCCAGGGAGATTTGACGTAAAAGTTTTGCAGACAATGTCTGTCCTGACAAATAGCCGCGACCTGTTCAATTTCCCGCCAGGAGGCCGCCAACTGCAGCAGCGCCCGACCTCGGCGGTCGCCGCCTGCCTCTGCAACTGACGGCGCCGCCGCCGCCGCGGCCGCGCGGCGCGCCGTCTGCCGCCGTCGCTGGGCAATGATATGAGTGGCGCGCCATCGGCCCGCCGCCTCTCTTCCTATTGCAGCTGACATACAACAGACGGCGAGGTGACGGCGGTCATGCGTCTGCTGTCAGGGACATGCAATTGCTAGAAGAAGTAAATCATCACTTTTGGCCCTTTTGACCCAGGCCCCGTTCAAGTTGCCTGGCATCTTGCGACGGTGACGTCATCGCCGCGATGCCGCAGGCGTTTTGCGGCTTGAAGTATGGGCAAACTGGGTACATTTGATATGGTTAGTAAAGCTTGCAAATGACTGAAAGACGTCAAAAATGGCTTAGTTAACAAGTTTGATCATATTTCTAGCCAGTACAGAGTTTCTGCAGCCCAAAGGCCGGCCTGCAGGGACTTAAGGGGCTTTTCTCGCAGTGGTGTTCCTTTGCTCTTAAGATTCATTATTAGTGTAATAGCATAGTAATTTCGTCCTTCACGTTATCATTGCTTAGATAAAAATACGAAGTACGGGTCTTTCCAATGGAGGTTTTTTAGCGAGACGAACAAATTATTTGAGGTATCGCGCGGTCGCGGATCCAGGACTTATTTTGGGGAGGCTAGGAGACTCGAACGTCCCCCGCTGCCAGGGGCGGATACAAGGAGGACTAGAGCTCGAGCCCCCCTCTCCATGGTAGAGTGTCGAGTAAATGTATAGGCCGATGCTGATGTGAGGCAATGGCGGGGAGGCTCGAACCCCTGGCCTCCACCCAAAAAAGCCCTGTACCCGCCACTGTCCCCCGCCATAGCCTCCGAACAGCCTTTGCTTATACAGATATTTATAGACGTCTGAGAGGGGCCCCTCGAAATTTAGGATGCTCATGAGCCCCATAACCTCCTTGTATCCGCCACTGGTACCATAGGCGGATCCAGGGGACAAAGCCCAAGCGGGTGCCCCCGATGGGCCGGCGAGGTGTCCCCTGAAATGGTCACAGCGCCTCCTAAAAGGTCGATGGCGCCACCTGAAATGTCGTTTCCCACCCCCTCCCCTGCACTGGCGGATCCAGGGGGGGCAAACGGGGCAATTCTCCCTCCAAACTGCCCGATTTTTGCTGATTTTCTTAAAAATCCATATGAATTTCCCGATGTTAGGTCACTTTGCCCCCAAACTGTCAGCTTGGATCCGGGCAAGCCCCCTGGCCGTAAGATGCGGAAATCAGCGCCCGCCGATAGGATTTGGCGCCCACCTGATGGGTTTTGCCAGCCAAAAGTGGCGCCCCTGGTCCGAATGAAGCCCCCTGGTCTGAATGACACCCCCTCCCGGTAAGAAGCCCCCGCCCCCTCCGATTTGCAATCCTGGATCCGCCTATGACTAGTGCCCTGTATATATATATATATATATATATATATATATATATATATATATATATATATATATATATATATATATACAATAGCCCAATTACCATAACTTTGGGTAAAATTTCATCACACTTACGGGTTTCAATGGGGTGAGTCAGAGGCGTAGCCACGGAATTTTTACGGGGGACAGGAGTGGTCCGGCGATGATGACAAGGGAGGGGGAAGAGTTGGCACTTGGCGGATGCAGGAGACGGGGGGCACTTGGGCCTCCAATGGCCAATGGGGAGGCACATCCAACGTCCATGCTGCTTTCGACGCCCATGACTGCAACTGTTAGAGCGATCGGCACGTGTTGTATTTAGGCTTTGAGCAGTGGCTATAATCCGGCTCAGAGGTGCCATCTTTCCTTCTATCGTTACTGTTCCCGTACTTACTGAAGCCCACTCCCCTCACCCCGTATGCTGTTTCATTGGTTTTTATTCTCGCTCGGCCCCGTCATCTTTCTCTTTTACGGTGTTGCGGCTCAGTTAAAACCGTAGTAGGATTACCAGATTTGTATACTTTTTAGTAAACATACCACAGCTACTAGATTTGTCAACATATTTCACTTCACAGACATTAAAGTTTAAAAAGTGTACTCCATGGCTCTTTTCTTAAATATCTTGATTCAATTTATCTAAAAGCTTAAATTTTAGCCCACAAAATAAGAAGCTGTTTCCCTTCTTAGTGGATACCAAGAAAACAACCAAAACTTTACTAATAGAAGACTTGTACCAACCTGGGATTCTAGGGCCCTGCTTTTGACCTACATCTTCTCGCCGCTTATTTTCTCCTTGATTTTCTTTGCGTTTCACATGTTTTTGTGAGCCACCTCGAGAGAAAAGCTTCTGGGGCGGGAATATTGAAATTTTCATTCTGGCTTCGCTTTCGGGGAGAAGTAAACAAAAAGGTTTGTGAATCGGGGAAAACATCAGGACTGGAGACAAAAAAGATAGAACAGAAGAAGTGAACATTACCTACTGAAGTTTGGAAATCAGCGCTGGCACCTGATAGGTGAAGCACAAGGAACAGTATTTCTCAAATCGAACCCAAAATGAATACGAAGCCAAAGAACCGAACATTTGCACCCTCATAATATTTTAGTGTACATGTTAGAGGTGTATTGCGATTTTGCATGTTTTTTTCCGCCAACCTCATCCTTATCCTTACTTTACCTAGGGACTGTGAGTGCATGCGCCTGTGCCAGCAGTGATCCCTCCGGGTAGAATCCCACCTATCTCATCCTCACCTCTCCTCATCCTTATCGTCTCATTCCATAGTTTCAATCACTTCATACTCATCGCAGCAACGCTTTAAAAGCCAACCAAATAGTGTGGAAGTGTGTGTAATGTTACGAACGCCCTGGTAGGGGAAAACCCCTTGAGCAGGATAAGCCAAGTATATTTCCGTTGGCCAAACTTAATACAACTCAGGACAGTAACAGGTCCCCCCACAGTTCCACCAATAGACAGCTTCACGTGTGCCGCACCCGTGCCGGAATCACAGGCAGGCCGAGAGCTGCCAGCACGGGTCCAAATCCCGTGCCGGAATCGCTGCCTGACTGCGAGCCGTCAGTGCGAGTCCGAATCCCGTTCCGACCGCCCAGCGACTGCCCAGACCCCGGTCATGCAACCACCGAGGTCAGGTCCGCGACCACCCGGCGAACGCCACACGGGGGTTCCGACAAGCGCCGCTGCACGCCACGCAGGGCGGCACCAGGGGGTTCCGCAACACTACCCCCTTTCTTTATTGGCCTTTTCGACCTCGAAAAATACACCGAAGTAACATGCACACAAGAACTCTAGCGCCATCACACATTAGTCGACAAACACGTTCACAAGCTGTTGGTGCACTCATTGCTCATCACCATGTTGGATAACCAACCAGGGCGGGAATCTCTGGCCCGGCAACGCCCCCCAGTAGTCACCGGGGAGGGATTGATGCCGTTCCAGCAAACCGTCCCGGGAAGCGTTTCCCTTCTTCCCGGTCGGCCCCGCTTGGCCAAGGGGTCGAAATCCCCGTTAGTAGGGCGCCTGACGCGTTCTTGGGACAGCGCTGCCTCCGGAGTCCCTGATGGCCGCTGCCGCGCCTCGAGCCATCCCTCTGTGGTCTCATGGAGCTCTAGGACCTCGTCTATCACGATGAGGGAAACTGCGGTGCAAATCAACAGTCACGATCGAACAAGAAAATATAACATGCTGCACAGAAATTGACACAAGATTATTCCCCACGACGCATATCAAAACATCACATTTTACCCAACAAAGAGCACAACATTACCCTCCACGAAACACATCGATGATGTCCACCGGCTCTAATGATATGCTAGATACTCTGGGGGTCTCCGGCGGCGCCACGACCTGCGGGGCCCAATAGAATCACCACTCCTTGAGGATTCGTTCCTGGTTACTGACGCAGTTGAAGCGGGACCAATCCCATCTTTGTCATTTCCAAGGCCAGCACTGGGCGTTCCATGGGACCCAACAGACGAAGGCGTCGCCCCACCGATCTGTTCCCCATCAAGGACAGGTTCACCACCCTCAACTGCTGTACCATTTGGAGCAGCTTTTACCCAAGTAAACTCGGGGAGCCCCTGACCCGCCATAACCGGTTAAAGTGCACAACTTTAGGCTTGGTATGAGTGGATTTCTGTATTATGTAGGTTACTGCAGAGAGACGCTTAGTGATCATGTACGGACCATCCCACGGAGACATCAGTTTTGGACTGAGGCCTTTTTTACGCCGGGGATTGTACAGCCAGACATAGTCATTCACCTCCAGGGGTGTCAAGGATGTCTTTGAATCCTTCCTCTGTTTCATGGCATCGGCAGACACCTTCAGGTTTTCACAGACCTGCTTACGGACATCCATCCTTCGATCTCGCAGGGACTTAGCGAACTCTGTTGTGCACACCGGGTCTTGTAGCTCATCAGGTGGTCTCTGAATGAGCATGTCGGTGGGAAGGCGGAGGCCCCATCCCAGCATTAGCTGAGAAGGGGTGTACCCCGTGGATTCATGCTCCGCAGAGCGATAGGCCATCAGTATAGTCGGAATGTGCTGATCCCACTCACTCTGCCCGTGACGGCAGCGCTTCGCCAGCTCCTGCACTAGTGTACGGTTAAACCTCTCCACCATCCCATCCGATTCGGGGTGGAGAGGTGTCGTACGTGTCTTCAGAATACCCAAAAGCTTGCAGCACTCTTGCCAGAGAGCACTTTCGAAGTTTCTCCCTTGGTCGGAGTGAATCTTGTGCGGAATTCCGAAACGGCTGAAGAATACATCAATTAGTGCCTTAGCCACGGTGCTAGCTTCCTGAATGGGAAGCGCAAAAGCTTCCGGTCACTTGGTAAAGTAATCGATCACCACGACCACGTATCGATTTCCTGATGAAGACACTGGGAATGGCCCGGCAACATCGACAGCCACCCTTTCCAAGGGCGCGCCGACTCTGACTACCTGGAGTGGCGCTTGGGGAATTCGATGAGGCCCCTTCTTGGCCATACAGACCTCACAGACCCTGCACCACTCGGAAACATCCCGCCGCATGCCTACCCAATAATACTGTTTACGAAGTCGTTGCAGGGTCTTTTTCACCCCGAAATGGCCTGACGACACTGATCCGTGTGCTTCAGTCAACAAAGACTGTCTCTGAGATCTGGGGATTACGATGAGCCAGGGCACGTCGAGACCACTTCTGGACTCCCATCGTCTCTGCAGGACTCCTCCAACCAGTCTAAGTTGCTCCCACTGCTCCCAATATTGTTTCGAAACAGGACTCCAAACAGCAGCCTCATCCCAGTTTGGTCTCTGGGGGCTCTCCGCCAAGCACTTCATCACCGGAGCGATGTCAAGGTCTGTCCTTTGAGCAGTACGGATATCCTGCACATCCTCCGGCAATAGCACAACAGAGGTGGCTCGACATTGGCTAAGAGCGGTCATCTCACGTCGGCCGCAATACCCGCAGTTGCCTCCGCATGGTCGCCTACTTAGTGCGTCAGCATTACCGTGCTTTTACCCTGGTCGATGTATGATTTCGTACTTATATTGTCCGGAGCCGCGCTAGCCAGCGAGCAAGTTGACCCTCTGGGTCTTTCAGGTTACGCAGCCATTGTAGCGCCGCATGATCAGAACGGATTGTGAATTCAGCCCCGTATAGGTAAGCATGGAAGTGGCGAACTGCGTCAACCACGGCGAGGAGCTCCGTACGGGTAGTACAGTAGTTCTTCTCTGGACCTGAGAAGGTTCTGCTATAGTAAGCTACCACTCGCTCCACCCCTTCAGATGATTGCGAGAGGACTGCTCCAATACCACATCCGCTTGCATCTGTATCAAGGATAAATGTCTGGTTGGGGTTTGGATACTGCAGAACAGGGGCTTTAGAAAGCGCCGCCTTGAGCTCCGTGAATGCATCCTTACGTATTTGGGACCATTCAAATGGCCATTGGCCCTGGTAAGTGCATGGAGTGGTGCCGCGATCGTGGCATAATCCTTGATGAAGCGTCGATAATAAGAGCATAAGCCCAAGAAGCTTCGAAGCTCCTTTACATTAGATGGAATCGGCCACTCTGTCACCGCCCTTGTCTTATCAGGGTCCGTTCCAAGGACCTTCAGCGGATACAACATGGCCGAGGAAATTTACTTCCCTACGAGAAAGCGAACATTTTTTATTCAACTTCAAGTTGGCCCCTCTCATCCGGCTGAGAACCTCCCTCAGGCGACTGAATTTTTACTCGAAAGTTCTGCCAAACACGATGACGTCATCCAGATAAACAAGTAACGAGCGCCAATGCATTCCAGACAGCACTGCTTCCATGAGACGTTCGAATGTTGCCGATGCGTTATACAATCCAAAAGGCAATACTCGCCACTGCCAAAGTCCAGTGTCATTAGAGAACGCTGACTTTGGTCTATCAGCCTCGGCTAAACGAATTTGATGGTATCCTGACTTGAGGTCTAACGTTGCGAACCACGCGGAACCAGATAGGGCATCAAGCGTCGCATCTACACGGGGCAATGGGTACGAATCCCTCCTCGTGACAGCATTGAGCAGCCGATAGTCAACGCAACAGCGCAGGGAGCCATCCTTCTTCTTGACAAATACAAGGGCTGATGACCATGGACTCGTGGATGGCTCAATCAGCCCCTGCTGCTCAAGTTTCGTGACAGTTTCCTCAGTCTCCTGGCGTTTGTGAATTGGAATTCGACGTGGCGTCACTTTAACCAGGCGACTATCTCCAGTGTCAATTGTGTGTTCCGCCAGCGAGGTTTGACCAAGGTCGTGATCACCTGCTGAAAACACAGCCTTGAAGTTCTCTATCAGGTCAGATACCTGGGCCATCTGCCCGCACTCGAGACCTTGGTTTGCTCTTCGGAGAAGATCCTGAAGAGGTTCCGGTAATGCTCTGGATTTCCCCGAGCTATCACTTTGAGACTCGGGAAAGTCAACTTCCTCACAGTCCCCGAGAAGTCTCCCTGCTCGCACTCGTATGGGCTGGTCTGTTACGTTTGCAACAAGCACGGGCACAGACCTGGCCTCTGGATTAAACAATCCACGGCCAATAATAAGGCCAGATCGAGAAAGGGGTCCAGACCCAAGGAGCACTGATTTTTCCGGACGAGGACCCACCAATCTGCATTGAACCAATCTCTCGGTGCTCGGTTCCACAGTCACTGGTGTCATGACCCTAACCCGCAGAGCCTTAGGGATAAGATTAGATATTGGGCTTACAGGTCCTGCTTCAAACGGTATCTGTTGACCGTTGATGTATAATGCACCCTTGCCCAAATTCAACGTACAGTGGTTGTGCTGCAGGAAGTTCAAACCCAATATCACTGGGTCACTCAACTGATCGGCCACGAACACCATTTGCCGATAATCGGTTCCATTCACGCACAAACTGATCTCTATTGGGCCATACAGTGGAGTGCGGTGGCCAGGACATCCGAAAGGCCGTCTGGAATTCCTGGCATCTCGCCTCTGCCAATTATGTCGCTGCGTACCAGTGTGCGATTAGCACCAGAGTCAATTACAAATGGTGTGGTTACCCCGTTGACGGTGCCACGGATATGAAGACTGTCACCCAGTCCAATTCCACGCAGAGTTGCCACTGGAGCTGACTCCGAGAACGGATGGACCAGCCACCGCTCCGTACGACTAATCCCATTCAGTCTCCCGGACTCGAAGCATCTCTGCCAGCATCATCGTCATGAGACACCCTCGGACAGTTGCGCAGAAAGTGGCCTGTTTTGCCACATTCCCAGCATGCGGGCGGGGCTCTGGGTCCCCTGCCACTCCCTACTAATCCAAGACCTGCGGGGCCCAATAGAATCACCACTCCTTGAGGATTCGTTCCTGGTTACTGACGCAGTTGAAGCGGGACCAATCCCATCTTTGTCATTTCCAAGGCCAGCACTGGGCGTTCCATGGGACCCACCAGACGAAGGCGTCGCCCCACCGATCTGCTCCCCATCAAGGACAGGTTCACCACTCTCAACTGCTGTACCATCTGGAGCAGCTTTTTCCCAAGTAAACTCGGGGGAGCCCCTGACCCGCCATAACTGGTTAAAGTGCACAACTTTAGGCTTGGTATGACTGGATTTCTGTATCCTGTAGGGTACTGCAGAGAGACGCTTAGTGATCATGTACGAACGATCCCACTTCTGACACCAAATATTACGAACGCCCTGGTAGGGGAAAGCCCGTTGAGCAGGATAAACCAAGTATATTTCCGTTGACAAAACTGAATACATTTCAGGACAGTAACAGGTCCCCCACAGTTCCACCAATAGACAACTCCACGTGTGCCGCACCCGTGCCGGAATCACAGGCAGGCCGAGAGCTGCCAGCACGGGTCCAAATCCCGTGCCGGAATCGCTGGCTGACTGCGAGCCGTCAGTGCGGGTCCGAATCCCGTGCCGACCCCCAGCGACTGCCCAGACCCCGACCATGAAACCACCGAAGTCAGGTCCGTGACCGCCCGGCGGGACGGCACACGGGGGTTCCGACAGGCGCCGCTGCGCGCCACGCAGGGCGGCACCAGGGGTTCCGCAACAGTAACATAGGAATGAATGAATGTTGTCATTACTGTCCAATTCGAGCTCGCTACCTCCACCTCCCGGCCCCATGTCGAGCACGCTTCCCACAACTACTGGTCAATATCGAACACGATACCCCCGCCTTCTGGTCCATATCGAGCACGCTGTCCCCACCTCCCGGTCCCTGCGTATTGGTTCGGAACCAATACTGGACCGTTTGATCAATTATTGGGAGAGGTCAGTGACAAAACCGACCCATGAGGCTAGTAGGTAATGCTAAGGTAACACGTGCACCATACTGAGTGTCCATGTGATGGTGGAGGGGAGAGCAGGGTTGTGGATAGAGAGGGGCGGCAGGGACAGCCGCCCCCCCCCTGAGGGCCTGAAGGACCCCTCTGAGGGCACGGGCTGCGCGAAGCGTGGCTCGCCCGCACTATGCTCTGTGGCCAAACTTGAAATTTCATGCCAGACAGGGCCCTCTTAAGCCCTCTTCAGCACTCTATTCTGTAACAAGCAGGGCCCTTTGTGGTGTGCATCATCATTATTGGTGTTTAGGGGCGCGCCGACTACTAAGGTCATTTTGCGCCCATAACAAAGGAGAGGTTAAAAAAAACATAAAAGGTACACAGACTTACAGCGTGGTTCATATCAGACTACGACCGTGCTAGCAGTCGTCCAACCAAAACTAGAATAGAAAGATGGTCTATAGAATAAAAGGCGGATGAAGAACTTTATAAAAAGGGGTCAGCCCTAGCAACTTCAAGCAGGTCAAGTCATACAAAACCTAAACAATTACGAAGGCGAGTAGATGATATTAAACCCGATGCTTTTCAGATAGCGCATTATGTTGCTGATATCAACGGAGGGTTGCTCTCCTAAGAGACAGTCTAGCGTGGGAAATCTCGGTAGACAGCGGGCTCTCTCGATCTCAAAGTCCCGGCATTCTATTAGCACATGTTTAACTGTTAGTCTTTCACCACAGCGCGGGCACTCTGGCGGGACGTGACTGGCTAAAAGGTAAGAGTGTGTAGAGTGGGTGTGCCCAATTCGCAGTCTACAAAGTATCACTTCTTCCCTTCTGCAGCCCACGTTGCTAGACGACCACAGTCCCAGCCGGGGTTTAAGTTCTCTGAGCTTCCTGCCCTTGGGATCGCCGTCCCATCGACGCTGCCAAACCTCGGTCAGGTGATTCCTAACGTATGGAAACAAGTCAAAAAAGGGGACTTTTATTCCCCGTGGGGGCTCTCCTTTCGCCGCGTCTTTGGCTGCACCGTCCGCCCTCTTGTTACCGGAGATCCCACAGTGGCTCGTCACCCACACAAGCGTTATATGCTTTCCCCGGCTCATAGCTTTATGTATCTTCTCTCTAATGAGGGGTACAAGGTATGAGCTCGATGGGCCATGGTTACAAGCTTGAAGTGATTGTAAGGATGACAGTGAGTCACTAAAAATTAAGCATCGGTTCGTTCTCAAACGTAAAACCTGGTCCATACATCGAAATATCGCATATTAAAAACTGAGGCCATCGGCGGCAGAGTGAAACGTCTTTCAACATCAGCACTGATGAACGCGCATCCAGTTCCACCAACACTCTTCGATCCATCCGTAAAAAATAATGTGTGATTTGGGTACGTATCCGAGCAGTATTCCAGAAAACTTTGTCGAACTGCCTCTGGCACCAGGCCCCTGGTCAGCCCCAGGAGCTGCGTGTCTATAAAGACCCTGGAAGTCCGCCATGGCTCAGCAGCAGGCAGCTGCATCGACTCAACGTCCTCAGGATCGACACCAGCCTCCTGAAGCCACGCACGGACTCTAATTCCGGGGTGTCGAGTGGATGCACGAGAGCCATTATCTATTTGCCCCAGGCTAGCGTTGTTAAAGAAAGTGTCGTAAGCAGGGTGTTCCGGATTCTGTTTGAGTTTTAATGCATATCGCATTGAGACGTACCTGCGGCGTAAATCCAGCGGCATTTCGTGCATTTCTGTGAGCATACTTGAAACGGGTGAAGTGCGGAATGCACCACTTATAATTCTCAGGGCCTGATTTTGGATCATATCCAGCATTCGCTTTGGCGCTTCTGTCGCACCATCATATACCGCACTCGCATATTCTAGCTTCGATCTAATTAGGTATCGATACAGTGTCAACAGTGTTTTTCTATCGGAACCATACGTCATGCGAGTTAAAACCTTGAGAATATTGAGGCAGCTAAAGCATCTCTCCCTTAGCTCCCTGAGATGTGGAACATAGGTAAGTCGGCGATCAAGTACTAAACCGAGAAAGCGTGTCTGTTCAACTACTTCTATTTGCTGTCCTCCGATCTTTAAAACAGGATCCTCACAGACTCTCCGCCGGGTACAGAAATGCATGCACTTTGTTTTTGCTGTCGAAAAGTTCAGTCCGTTCTTTTCGCTCCAACGCTGCAGTCGGTCAAAGCAAAGTTGTAGCTGCCTCTGTGCTGTGGGAGTGGAAGACGTGGTGACCCATATAGAAAAATCGTCTACAAAGATAGCACGGGATACATTGGGCGGCAGAGTGTCCCCTATATCATTTATCATCACCGCAAACAATGCTACGGACAAAACGCTGCCTTGTGTGGTACCGTTCTCCTGCATGTGCTGCTCCGACAGAAAGGGTCCGACCCGAAATCTGAAACGCCTGTCCTTCAAAAAGTTAAGAATAAACCAGCCCAGATGGCCTCGAACTCCCATTCCAAAGAGCTTTTTTAAAATTCCGTACCTCCAAGTCAAATCATACGCTCGCTCAACGTCAAAGAAAACAGCGACTGTGTGTTGTTTGTTCACTAAGCCTTCCCTAACTGCTGCATCGAGTCTAATGAGGTGGTCGAGGGTGCTTCTACCCTGGCGGGAGCCACACTGCACGTCGGATAGGAGACCATTACTTTCGAGGAACCACATGAGCCGCGCACTTACCATTCTCTCAAATAATTTGGAAACACTTGACGTCAGTGAGACAGGACGGAAGTCCTCGGGCGAGTCTCCCGGTTTTCCCGGCTTCTGGATAGGGACAACAATCGATTCCTGCCACTGTTCTGGAAAATCGTTGTTCTCCCACATACTATTGAAAATATCCAGCAGAGATGAAAGTGATTGTGCAGGAAGATGTAATATCATTTGATTGGTTATTCTATCACTGCCAGGGGCCACACTCTTGAGCTTTTTTAATGCCGCCTCCAGCTCCTCAATGGAGAAAGTGAGATTGTAAGGTGCTGAATTGTTGGTTCCGAAGTTTATTGGCTTGCGCTCTTGAATTTGTCGGTGTCGTAAGAAATGTTGACTTTGGGAGGCGTTGCTACAACGGTCTCGAAAGGCTTTTGCCATCAGGTCAGCTACATTCTTTGGGTCAGTGATTTTTCCCCCGTTCAAAGTGAGGACTGGCGTAGGTACAGATCGTCGCTTGCCCTGGATACACTGGACGCGGCTCCACACCTGTGTAGATGGTGTGAAACGATTTACTGTGGTTACATAATTGACCCACCACCTTCGTTTTGAGTTGAGGACAGTCCGCCGAGCCATGGCTCTCGCCCGCCTGTAACTGATGAGATTTGTGTTTGTGGTGTGTTTGTTAAAAATCCGGAAAAACCGCTTCCGTTTTAGAATCGCAGCTTTACATTCCATGGACCACCAAGGCACGGGGATGTGCTTCGGCTGCCCTCGCGTAGTTGGTATACAATATTTAGCGGCTGTTAGAATCATTTTGTTGAATTGCTCGATAGCTTCCGTTGCCGAGGCCTCCGAGGGAGGAGTCACCGTACCGCACGCAGCCTTAAAGCCCACCCAGTCTGCACGCTTGTGGTTCCACCTGGGGGTCGTGAATGTCGCTGCACCTGGTAAGGTCAAACTGATGAGGATAGGGAAATGATCGCTACCGTAGGGCTCGTCAAGAACCCTCCATTGGACCTGGGTGAGGAGAGAGGGAGAACAGATGGAAAGGTCAATGGAGGAGAGGGAGCCAGAGGGTAGGTTTATATGGGTGGGGCTGCCTGAATTTAAAAGACAGAGAGAGTTTAGGTGGAGAAAGCGCTCGACGGTGCGGCCGCGGGGACAGGTGCGGCCGGTAGCTTCCCCCAAACGACATTATGAGCGTTGAAATCGCCTAATAGAACAACAGGGGTGGGAAGCTGATCCAAAACATTGTTTAGAGAAGATATATCAATAATGCCACTTGGTGGTAGGTATATGGAACACACGGTTAGTTTTGTTCGACCCAGATCAACCCGGGCGGCAACGGCTTGCAATGGGGTGTTTAATGGAATACTATAGCAGGGGGCGGAGTGGTGGATCGCCACCAGTACTCCTCCGTATGCAATTGCTGTACTGAAAACCTCTTTTCTAAATGCCTTATAGTTCTTGATTTTTATAGAGTTAGGGGACATTTTTGTTTCTTGTAAACATATTATTAGTGGTTTATATTCTGACAACATATATTGGAAATCTGAAAAATTTGCACGGAGGCCTCGGCAATTCCATTGCATTATTGTGTTCGCGTTCATTATGAATTATCTATGGAAGCGGCCCTTTCGGGTTAGTGGGAAGGCTTACGAAACCTACCTCCAGTGAGTGACAGTCACCCCTTGGCCCCTTTTCCCCGTTCCAGGGGTGGGCCCAGTGTACATTTGGCGTGAGTGGCTTCCTCCTCTGGAGGTCTCCAGTGAGGATCCACGCGCTCTGGATTTATGGGGCTGATCCGGAGGGGTACCAGTAGCCGGGCGCTTAGTGGGCGATCGCCCTCGCGCTGCCGGCTCGAAGTTCCTCCGCACAGCCGCCACGGATGGTGTTGGGTTGGGCGGCTGCGAGGCTGGTGTGGTCGGGGACACTTCGAGAGCATCACCCGAAGGAGGTACAATAGGGGACGGTGGTCGACGCCGCCCCGTGGGGGAGTGTTTGCCCCCTCGTCCCACCACCGTCCACCCCCCGGCATCCGAAGGAGGTCCGGGTTCGGGAGGGGCACCAGGTGCAGGCTCCGACTCACCAGCAGGATCTACTCGCTGGTGGTCAGGGGCGGGGGCTTTCCCCGTTCCCCACCCCCAGCGGGTGCCAGGGGCGGGGAGATGGGAGCAGAAGCGACGTCTCGCTCCCGCGGCCCAGTCCCCACAGGAGGGGCTGTGGAGGAGGTGCCGCCGCTGGCCCGGGAGCCGGGGCGGCGGGCTGGCCAGAGATGACCAGCCCCATACTACCTGCCAAACGGACGAAGTCCGCAATGGTCAGGCGTCGAATGACCTCCTCCGGGGTCATCCGTGGTGGTGGTGTGGAAGTTCTTCCAGCAGCTGCCTGGGAATACGTTTTTCGTGGGCAGCGGGCCTCATAGGCCTCGCGGGCCTCACGGAAACCCATACGACCCTTTACCTTAATCGCCATGATCTCCTTCTCCCTTTGAAGCATCGGGCAGTCGCGGTCGGCAGCTGAGTGAGGGGTTTGACCTTCCCCGCAGTTGACACAAGACTTGGCGGCTGAACAATCATCGGCTACATGATCTGTGGATCCGCACCTAGCACATACTCGCTTTCCCTTACACGTGTTTGTGGTGTGACCGTATCGCTGGCATCGGAAACATCTCATAGGTGATGGGATAAAGAGTCGGACGCCGACCCTGAGATATCCAACATATATGTTTATTAGACAAGAACAGCCACAGGCCAGAGCCCACTTATGGTTGCAGTCGTTGGTTAAAATCGTTCAACATTCCGTAAGGGATCACACTCCACACTCGCACGCTTCCACAGTCAACCACCCACACATATCCTACACATGGCATTACAGAGTCTCTCCATGGCTTAAAAAGGCACTCTAAAAATGTATAAAAGTATATGTATATATAAAATACAACGATAGCCTCCGCATGGAAGCTGCTGCTGCTAAAAATGATGAACTACGTGGGCGTAAAATAAAATATATGAAGATGGACCACCATATGAAAAATACTACTATAAAGGCATCTAAAAGCATAAAAATCCTAAAATAATAAAATAAAAAGCAAAAAAATCCGCAATCACACAGTGCACATAGCAAGTAAGCATACTATCTCATGTACGTGCCAACGCTGTTCGCATACCGCAACACACTCGATCGAAAAGAATGAGTAGGCTGAAAAAAGTCCTCTGCTGGTGTGTGCCGCAGAAAATCATTTACAAGTTTCGGAAGCCTGATCTGGAACCCATTCTGCACGGCATTAATTCGCCCACGAGGCACATTAAACAAGCCAGTGTGTCGTGAGCGTCGGCCGGGAGTCAGGAGGGAGAACATGGGCATCAGCTCACTACAGTCCAGGCGGCCGTTGAAGACGGAACGCAGGAACCTTATGTCGGCTTGTATAAACCTCGCTTTAATAGAAGAACAGCGAAAATGATTTAGGAGTGACACGTAGTCCATTGCACATCGGCTATGTGTGCTGGCGGCTAACCACATTAAAAAGCGATGCTGCAGCCGTTCAAGGCGGGACAGGTGAATGTTTGCGGCACCAGCCCAGATAACACTGCCGTACTCTAGGAGTGATCTGACGTGAGCATTATACGCACACAAAGCAGCACAATGGTTGAATCTCGGAAGGCGTGCGCAGGAAGACACCTGAATGCTTCGCATCAGCAAGCCAAGCATTCGGTTTGCCTTGCTCATAACCGAGTCTACATGCTCTGCAAATGTCAGCCTAGAGTCGAGAACTACACCTAAGTCCCTAATGTGAGAACAGCGTTCCAGCTGATGTCCGTCTAAAATGTATGAAGAGATGATGGGTGATGTCCGTAAAGTAAATGTGATGGTCCTGCATTTGGCTGGATTGAGCTTGAGAAGCCAGGTTTTTGACCACTCACTTAAGCGGTTCAGGTCGGCCTGGAGAGAATCGAAGTCTGCTGGGCCTTGAATTCTATGGAAAATTTTGACATCATCTGCATATGCCAGAGAGCATGTTTTAATGTGACTTGGAAGGTCAGCAACGTAACAAGTGAAGAGGATTGGGCCAAGAATGCTGCCTTCCGGAACTCCGGATGTTACCGGGGCCCAGTCAGAGTACTTCCCATCGAGAATGACTCGCTGGGACCGCTGGCTCAGGTAGGATTCAATCCAGTCATATGCAGGGCCGGTGATATTAAAAGAGTGCCTAAGCTTATGTAAAAGAAGCCTGTGGCTGACACTTGTAAAGGCGGATGAATAATCCGTGTAAATGGCATCCGTCTGCGATCCTTCTGTCAGTGAGATCCAGCAGTGATCCATGAAACAGGACAAATTGGTCACGCACGAACGGTTGGGAAGTAACGTTCCTTTGCGTCTCAATGGTCAGGAACGTTTGTCTTGTCGAAGGTAAGTACAATTGTGTCACTTTGCTCTACCTCAGCACCTCTCCTAGTTTTCATACGTCGGGCCTCAACAACGTCAAAGTCAGCGAGACCATCAACAATTTCTTCCTCACTTACACCTCTCAAGTCTGGACAGCGGATGACACCTTTCGAGAAGTTTTTGGTACGATGCGCCTCAACAGAAATGGAAATTTTGCATGCCTTCTGGAAACCAGAATCCTTCGTTGTAAACTTCAGTTCAGACACAGAAAGTGCACGAGCAGCATCCTCAGTTTTCGCGAACTCAACCTCCAGGGCTCCATCACGCAAACGTTCGCATCGCACTACCTTGCCGAGGCGATCAAGCGCCTCCTTTCGCTTGAAAGGCGACAAGGACCCAAGGGATGTGTCCAGCCCCCGCATCACCACGACCCGGGGACAGGACGGCTTAGCGGGTGGTTTTTGCGAACCAGGTGTCAAGGTTCGATTCCTCCCTTCCCCTCTTGGGGGATGGGAGGTGTCAACCTCCTGTGGAGGGTAAGGAGAGGGATTGGTGGTGTCTGAGGTATCCATGAGATTAAGTTTAATTTCAGCCAGCAACGTGCGCCCCCCTTCCGACGAGGGTGCTACGAGGCGAGACGACGCACGGGCTGGCTATACGGAGGGAGACGCCGCCGTTACAGAGGGGGGAGAGAAACTCACCAAACCCCCCTGCCCCGACGACGGTCCCCTCTTGCACCTAGCCTAGACAACCCCGGGCGGGGCACGGACATCCCTCCCTCCCCGGGTGAAGTCGGGACCTCACCAAAGGAGGGAGGGACAGCCGAGCCCCACCAAAGGTCGACAGACTTTTACAATGCTGCTACTCTTGTCGATGCCCTCAAGAGTTCCCCGCCCTTGCGGAAATCCAGACCAAAGTAGAGTGTTGCTAAAGGAACACGAACGAACAAAGCGCATCCCTCAGCTCAGCTACCAGGACTCCTTCATCCCGGGGTACGGGTCGGTGCGCAGCTCACCTTAAAAAGACAGGCGCCCTCGCACGGCCTCATCGGAGCAGGCGACTACCACCTGCTCGTCACAACTGATTCCCGGCTGGTCCGAGAGAAGCGAGCTCCCGGCCCGCAGGGCCGGCGATTAGAGGAATCCAATCGCCAGCCACACAAGCCGGAGGCCCACATACACCCAGACCATCCAGGAATCATAGGCACGTGCAAGGACGCCCATGATACTGGGATAATGTGGGTAACTGGGAAGTTATGAGTTGGAAAAGGAAGAGGGTCGGTCTGTGCTGTCCAGCCCAGACACGCGCCGCACGCGACCGAGGTGTCCACACTCAAGACGAGCAAGCGTGCACACACCCCCGCCACCCGCGGAGACACGCCGGGCCAGACAACGCAGACAGTGGGCAGGAGGGGTGTTTAGGAGTGGACAGAAAGGATACGGGTGGAAAGGCATGAAGAGACAAGGAAATAAGGAAAGAAGAGGAAAAGGAACAAGGAGTTGGTGGGATTTGAATTTAGGAAGGCCAAGAAAGGATGAGGATGGCAGTTTCGATTTAGCCTCTCACCCGAAGGCGGGAGGCGAAACCCATCCTGCCAACTGGGGTCGCGGGTGTCGTCACATCCCGTACCCAATTTGTGGTGTGCAATGGGTCGTGTGTGAAACGTCGTGAGTGTGCCACTGGGCCACTGGCGGAGAGCCAATCAGGAGCCGCAGTTCCGGGCCGCTCCTTATATGGAAGTCGGTGGACGGCGCGCGGCGGCCAATAGGATTGGAGGGATCGCGGCCGCAGGGAAGCGCGGGAAAAGGGAGTTGGTCGGGAGGAGCGGCAGCGGGAGCAGGTGTGTTTGAGCGGCGATTTGGCAATACACTATCTCAAGCTATTCCGGCACAGCAATGGAGGTGGAGAGGTCGCAGCCCTCAGCACAGCCTCACTTCGACGCCCGGCTCATCCCGGAGTATGACGGCTCCACGGACGTGTTCGAGTGGTGGACGCGCTCGGAGATGCTATGCCGACTCGGGGGAGTGGCTGCTGAGACGATCCTGCCCCTGCGGCTCTCTGGAGGAGCCTTTGCCGTTTGGGCGCAATTACCTCAAGACAGCCAGTCGTCGCTGGAGGCGATCCGACACGCCCTGTACGCGGCCTTTGCTCTAGACGAACATGCGGCCTTCGATGCCTTCTCGACACGGCGACTTCAAGCAGGCGAGTCTGCAGACGTTTATCTCGCCGATTTGCGGCGCTTGGCGGCGCTGTTTGGGGGCGTCCCGGATCGGGCATTGGGCTGTGCCTTCGTCGCCGGACTGCCCGACCCAGTGCGACATTCAATCCGCGCCAGCTCCCGTGCTGAGGCGCTGGACTTGGCCGGTGTTTTGGCGCGTGCTCGCGCGGTGTAGAGTGATGAGCGTGTCGCAACGGCAGCAGCGGCTGCTCGTGGCAGCGGGGCGACCCGTCAGGAGCCGTGGGACCCGGAGACGCGCGGATACCGACGCCAACGGAGACGCCGCTGCTGGACTTGTGGCTCTCTGGAGCACCTGGCCGCTGCCTGTCGACAGGGAAACGGCAGTGGGAGCGGTGCGTCAGCGCCAGCGTCGTCTCCCCCTCCGCTCTGAAGGCGCTGCCAGTGCTGAAGATGCTTCTCGATGGGAGGCCAGCTGATGTGCTGGTAGACACAGGGAGCAGCGATAATCATCATCATCACCATCATTGGTGTTTTAGGGCGCGCCGACAACAAGGGTCATGTGGCGCCCATAACGCTAGACAAGATATATATATATATATATATATATATATATATATATATATATATATATATATATATATATATATATATAAAAAGAGTTTCAACATCTCAGGGGCTTAAGGTGTGTCAAGGGTAAAATGTAAATACACCGCACGTGCTTCAACTAGTCAAAGAGTGAAAAAGACTGGTGATTACGTCCTAGGATGGTGAGTAAATGACATTAAATGAGACACTCTTTAAAACAGCAGCAATGGCCGTGAAGTCCACAGTTGGATGCTCTCCAAGCAGCGAATCCAGTGAAAGCGACCCGTGGAAGTATCGCTGTCTCTCAACCTGAAAATCTCGACAATCCACGAGAACATGGCGCACAGACAGGCGCTCCCCACAGCGAGCACACTCCGGTGGGACATCTCTACAAAGTAAAACGGAATGTGTTGCGTGGGTGTGACCAATGCGGAGCCTAGAGAGGATCACCTCCTCCCTCCTTGAACTCGCAGAACCTGAAAAGCGCTTAACGATCAGCGGTTTCAGGCCCCGAAGCCTTTGACCCTTTGGGTCCGTATCCCACCTGTCCTGCCATAATTTAGTCACGTGTTTTCGAATATGTGGGAACCAATCAGAGCACGGGATCCGAAGGCCCGATGGCACGGTGCCCTGTGCTGCCTGCTTTGCAGCGAGATCGGCGCGCTCGTTTCCAACGATACCTTAATGACTGGGGACCCAGGCTAGTATAACTTCTTTTTTCTTGACATGCGTTCGGTGAAGTCTGTGTCTGATTTCATCTAAATAAAATGATGATGACTTAGTTTCGAAACACTCGAGGGCCTGTAGCGAAGATAGAGAGTCAGTGAATATAACACATCGGAGCTGTCTCGATAAAAGAATGGCGTCCAGGCAGCGTAGAATGGCGTATAACTCCGCAGTGAAAACCGAAGCAGCGGACGGTAGAGTGAAACATCTTGCAACATCATCACTTACAAAGGCACATCCGACACCATCCTGACCCTTGGATCCATCCGTATAAAAGAGCCTGTGGTTTGGATAAGAAGTCTGACAGTGCTCCAGAAAAAACCTGTTGTGAGGCTACCGGAGTCAAATATCTGGTTTTTGAGACCAGGCTTGTGTCTATCGTTTGCTCGGCTACCATCCAAGGTTCTATGGACGGGGCCTGAAAAAGTTCCACCTGTTCCAAGTTAACTTGGGCGTCATCAGGCCAACTAGCTATCCTGTAATCTGCGTGCCGGGCATATTGAGGAGAGTGTTCAATTTGACGCCGTTGTTCATCTGAGAACAGCCTTCGGAAGGTTGGATGATTTGAGAACTGAAAAAGTTTTAGGGCATACTGCATGCCGTGCATTCTGCGCCTTAGGTCCAACGGCATCTCACTTGCCTCAACGAGCATATTGGAGGTGGGAGATGTGCGAAAAGCACCAATTATTATCCTGATGGCGTGATAAAGAACTGTGTCCAGCATCCGTTTAGAGCTTTCCGTGGCGGCATCATATGCTATGGAACCATATTCTATTTTAGATCGGACCAAAGATCTATATAACATAAGGAGGGTTTTCTGGTCCGCGCCACACTTGAGCTTGGTTAGAACTTTAAAGATATTTAGAGCTTTGAAACATCTATCCCTTAGATCCTTGAAATGTGGTACGTATGTTAATTTCCTATCAATGATTACACCGAGAAAGCGGGTTTGTTCTACTACAGCTATGGCTTGCTTATACATTGTTAGGACAGGGTCAGTTCAATCATTTCGTTTGCGACAAAAATGTACACATTTTGTTTTTTGCATTGAGAACTTCAAACCATTCTGTCCGCTCCATCGCTCCAATTTATCCAGGGCAATCTGCAACTGCCTCACGGCCGATGGTGTGGATGATGTCGTGACCCAAATAGTAAAATCATCGACAAAGAGGGCTGTTTTTATATTCGGAGGGATACCATCTGCTATGGCGTTGATAGCGATTGCGAACAGTGCAACAGAGAGGACGCTGCCTTGCGGTGTTCCATTTTCTTGCGTGTATTCATCAGATTCTGATGTGCCAACGCGGTATCGAAATCGTCTGTTCTTAAGAAAATTGGACAGAAACCATCCCAGGTGACCTCGCACACCTAGATCGAAGGCCTTCTGCAGGATACCGTGCCTCTAGGTGAGGTCGAAAGCTCGCTCAATGTCAAAAAAGACGGCAATTTTGTGCTGCTTTCTGCTGAAGCCTTTCCGGATAGACAAGTCTAGAGCTAAAAGGTGGTCAATGGTGCTTCGACCCCTCCGGAATCCACATTGAATGTTTGAAAATAGATTATTGGTCTCCAAAAACGACATGAGGCGGACGTTAACCATCTTCTCCAGCAGCTTGCAGACGCAAGAGGTCAGTGAAATTGGGCGGTAATCCCCAGGTGAGCTACCTTCCTTACCAGGCTTCAGTATAGGAACAACAACCGCGTCTCGCCACTGCTCGGGGAAATCATGCTCTACCCAGATTCGGTTAAATATCTGAAGTAGAGATGCCAATGAGCTGTCAGGAAGATGGGAAAGCATTTCATTTCGAATAGTGTCAGGCCCAGGCGAAACTGGCCTAACAGAACGAAGTGCTCCTTTCAGTTCAAGCATTGTAAACGGAACATTATATGAGGCAGAATGGTTATTTCCGAAGTTAACAATTGTTTGCTCTGCTCGTTCGCGCAGGCGCCTGAAGCTAGCATCCTGGACGTGGGAGCTACATCGCATACTAAAGGCTGCCGCCATACGGTTCGATGCTTTTGTGTCAGTTATTTTGATGCCGTTATCGTCTAATACGGGTGTGGATGTATATTGTGATCTACCCTGGAGTTGTTTGACTCTGGTCCAAACCTGTGTAATTGGCGTGAATCTATTCACAGTACAGACAAACTCCACCCACCACGTCCGCTTCGCATTTAACACAATGCGGCAGGCGAGTGCTCGGGCACGCTTAAACGCTACTAGGGTCGTGGTTGTCGTACTCCTCCTAAAAGCTCTAAAAGCCCGCTTCCTACTTAAAATGGCCTGCTTGCACTCAGGGTTCCACCACGGAACAGGCGTTCGCTTGAGTTTGCCAGAGGTCATGGGTATAAAGATCTTTGCAGCCTCCAGGATCATGTTGTTAAAGTCCCTTATGCAGTCGGTTTCCGAGGTCTCCGGAGAATGGTGTACCAGACTGCACGCACTCTCAAAACCAGTCCAGTCCGCGCGCCGCGTGTTCCATCGTTGAATATTTGTTCCGCGGATGGATGTCCGGGTTTAGGAGATGATAATAGGGAAGTGCTCGCTACCGTGTGGGTCATCTAGAGGTTCCCATCGGAGCTGGGCTAGGAGAGACGGTGTGCAAATTGAAAGATCTATAGCAGAATGATTTCCGGATGGAAGAGATACGTGGGTGGGGCTGCCGGAGTTCAAAAGGCATAAAGAGTTTAGGTGGAGGAAGCGTTCAAGTGTTCGACCTCGGGCACACGTACGGCCTGCAGTCTCTCCCCATGCGGCGTTGTGGGCGTTGAAGTCACCCAATAGCATGTAAGGAGTTGGGAGCTGATCAGCAAGGTTGTTTAAACTGCTGATGTCTGTGTTGCCTCCTGGTGGTAAATAAATGGAACAAACGGTCAGCTTCATAAAACCCAAGTCGGCCCGGGCTGCTACAGCCTGCAGAGTACTTCTTAAAGTGATTTGATGACATGGTATGGATGTGTGGACAGCTAACATCACTCCACCGTATGCTATTGTGGTACTAAATACGTCTTTTCGGAATATACTATATTGTCGAATTGAAAAGTTACCACCTGGGCGCAACTTTGTCTCCCGGAGGCACACAACAGACGGGTTGTAAGCAGATAAAACGTTTTGCAGGTCCGAGAAGTTTGAACGAAGGCCTCGACAGTTCCATTGGAAAATATTTGTCATTTAAGTAAAAAGGGCGACGGCAAACGGGCCTGGTCTACTGCGAGCTAGAGAGAGGGGTTACTTCCGCGGGTTGCTGATCCCGTGGGTTCTCCCTCGAAATCCCCCGGTGGTCCTCCCTGCTTTAGACGATTGGGAGGAGGAAATCTGCCAGCTTCGGCAGAGGCTGCACGCGCACAGGATGACTGCGGCTGGCCAGGGGAGTTCCGGCAGCCGGACGTGTTGTGGGGGATCTACCACGGTTCCCCTCGGTCACTTTGGGTGCAACCTCGAACGTTTTCCGGACAGCCGCCACCGATGAGGCAGACGGTGCCGGAGTGGGGCGGTGAGGTGGTGGCATGGGATCCACAGCGCCTTTTGGCGGTATAACCGGCGATCTTGGGCCGCGGGATCCGGCGGGGAGGGCCTACCCCTCGGACCCACCAACGTCCACTCTCCCGCCTCCGCCGAAGGCTCGGATAGGAGAGGGGTATTGTTCCCCGGGTCACCGCCGTCTGCAGGCGGGACATCAGGGACAGGAGCAAGTCCTTGCTCCCGTCTGTCCGCCCCACCCGTGGTAGGGGGTGGCGGGGGAGCCACCTCCGGTTGAGACACCGGGGCGGCGGGTTGGTGTGAAAACACCTGCCCCAGCTTTCTCGCTACGCGGACAAAGTCGGTCACAGTCAACGAGCGAAGGAGATCTTCAGCCGTCATCTGAACGGGAGCAGAGGCGCCCCGGGAAGCAGTCTGGACATATGTTCTTTGCGGGTGGGCGGCCTCGTAGGCCTCCTTAGCCGCTCGGAACGAGATACGCCTCGAAACCATGAGAGACATTATTTCTTTTTCTTTCTTTAGGGCCTTACATTCTCGGTCTGTCACTTCGTGTTCTTTACCACAGTTGACACATTTTGGGCGTGTTTCTGAACATTCGCTCTTCTCGTGTTGCTCTGAACCGCACCTGCCACATCGTGCCTTGCTTTTACATGAGGTCGAAGTGTGACCGTACCGGTGGCATCGGTAACAGCGCATGGGGCTGGGCACGAAAGCGCGGACGCGGACTTTCTCATAGCCTACAAAGATGTGTTCTGGTAAATCTGTGGTGTCGAATGTGAGAACAACTGTGTTTGTTTCCCTAAATTCACCTTTGTCTTTTACTTTCATCTTTCTGGCAGAAATTACTCCGAACTCGTTCAGGCCGTCTACAATCTCATCCTCTGAAACTCCTCTCAGATCGTAACAGTTAATTACTCCCTTTACCAAGTTCTTTGTACGGTGGGGCTGAATTGTGATATTCACTGATATTGTTTTCATAAATCCTCCCTTTCATAAATCCCTATTGTATGTAAGTTGTTCTACGTTCAGTGCTCTTTTTGCATCTGTAGAGTTTGAAAACTCTACCTCGAGAGTGCCATCTCGGAGTCGATCGCAACGCGAAACCTTACCAAGTCTGTCACAGGCTTGCTTCCTCTGGAAGGGTGACAAGCTGGCTAGTGAGCCATCTCGTGTGCTTATCATGATCACGCGAGGGCATGATGGCTGTGGGTGTTCAGGTTGTGGTTCCTGAGTTGTTCGTGGGTTCACATAACTGGTTGCGGTTCCTTCCCCTCTAGGGGGCTGGGAAGTGTCACCCTCCGGTGGAAGGTGAAGAATAGGCTTTGTGGGGTTAGAAGTGTCCATAAGTGAGTGTGATTGTTTCGGCCAACAACGTGCGCCCCCCTTCAAACGAGGGTGCTACGTGGCGAAGCGACGCACGAGCTGGCTATACGGGGGGAGACGCCGCCGTTACAGAGGGGGAGAGACACTCACCAAACCCCCCTGCCCCGACGACGGTCCCCCCTTGCACCTAGCCTAGACGACCCCGGGCGGGGCGCGGACACCCCACCCTCCCCGGGTGAAGTTGGGACCTCACCCAAGGAGGGAGGGGCAGCCGAGCCCCACCAAAGGCCGGCAGACTTTTACAATGCTGCTACTCTTGTCGATGCCTTCAAGAGTTCCCCGCCCTTGCGGAAATCCAGACCAAAGTAGAGTGTTGCTAGAGGCACACGAACCATAACAGCGCTTACCTCAGCTCAGCTACCAGGACTCCTTCATCCCGGGGCACGGGTCGGTGCGCAGCTCACCTTAAAAAGACAGGCGCCCCCACACGGCCTCATCGGAGCAGGCGACTACCACCTGCTCGTCACAACTGATTCCCGGCTGGTCCGAGAGAAGCGAGCCCCCGGCTTGCAGGGCCGGCGACTAGAGGGATCCAATCGTCAGCCACACGAGCCGGAGGCCCACATACACCCAGACCATCCAGGAATCATAGGCACGTGCGGGGACGCCCATGACACTGGGAAAAAGTGAGTAACTGGGAAGTTATGGGTTGGAAAAGGAAGAGGGTCGGTCTGCGCTGTCCAGCCCAGCCGCGCACCGCACGCGACCGAGGTGTCCACACTCAAGACGAGCAAGCGTGCACACACCCCCGCCACCCGCAGAGACACGCCGGGCCAGACATCGCAGACAGTGGATAGGAGGGGTATTTAGGAGTGGACAGAAAGGATACGGGTGGGAAGGCATGGAGAGACAAGGAAAGAAGGAAAGAAGAGGAAAAGGAACACGGAGTTGGTGGGATTTGAATTTAGGAAGGCCAGGAGAGGATGAGGATGGCAGTTTCGATTTGGCCTCTCGCCCGAAGACGGGGGCGAAACCCATCCTGCCAACTGGGGTCGCGGGTGGCGTCACATCCCGTACCCAATTATCCATGTGCCGGACCAGTCAGCAGGTGCCAACAAGTCCAGCAGATGAAAATCGGTCCCCTGCGGGGGAGCAGCGATAACATCATTCACGCGGACATCTGTCGATCAGGGTGGTCATCACGGCGAGTGGCGATCACAGCTATCAATGGCGGCTCACTCAGCTGTGAAGGCGTTTGTTCCGTGACAATTGGCAGTGGCGGTCGCGAAGTGGTGGTGCAAGCGCTAGTGGTGGCGGCTCCCCCAATGGGCGTTGATGCGGTGCTGGGGATGAGTAGCATTGCGGCCCTCGGTGGGGTCAGTGTGCTGTCGCCATTGCAGGTACAGGTCGGCTGCAGCATTGGAAGAGGCGTGCCGACTGGTGCTGTGGCCGGTGGTGCGGTGGCTGCTGTGGCCGGTGGTGCGGCGCCAAGTGTGGCCAGCGAGGCAGGTGCAGTGGCTGCTGTGGCCGGTGGTGCGGCGCCAAGTGTGGCAGGTGCAGTGGCTGCTGTGGCCGGTGGTGCGGTGCCAAGTGTGGCCAGCGAGGCAGGTGCAGTGGCTGCCGTGGCTGGCACGCGCGACCTCCAGGTGGAGGGGAGAGATATTTTGGCAAGGTTTGACAGCGGCGCCGGAGTGTGGACCGTCGCGTGGAAGTGGGCGGACGGCGTCGGGCCGGCGAGCCTCAGGAACAACGTGGCTGAGTACAAAATCGACCCCTCCGTGCGCCAGGAGTATGACGCGGAGATCAAGTGTTGGCGGCAGGAGGGATATTTACAGCCATACGACGAGAAGACTGACGGTCCCCCGCGCGGCCTCGTCCCGCTGATGGCGATTCGGCAGGCGAACAAGACCCGACCCGTCCCCGATATGCGCGAGCTCAACAGCCATGTAGCTGTCTATACCGCTGACGCGGACGTTTGCGCTGAGCACCCCGCACGTGGCGCAAGCGTGGCGGACGCGTGGCTGTAGTGGACCTCAGGCGCGCCTACTTGCAGCTGCTGCTCGAGCGGGTTCTGTGGCCTTACCAGACCGTCATTGTCCGCGGGCGGCGGTACAGCCTCACTCGTCTGGGTTTGGGCCTCAACGTCGGGCCAGCGGTGATGAAGGCCGTGGTGAAGGCTGTGCTCGCGCAGGACCCGAAGATGGAGCGGGCTGTGTCGCCGTACGTTGACGACCTGCATGTGGATGAAGACATCATCAGTGCAGAGCGGGTCGTAAAACACTTCGGACGATACGGTCTAGAATGCAAGCCGCCTGTGCGGCCGGAGGAGGGCGCTCGGATGCTGGGTCTGCACGTTCACAGTTGCGCAGAAGGGCTCAGGTGGTCGCGTGACCGCGCCATTCCTGCGCCTCCGGAGCGTGCCACTCGCCGGACTGTTTTCGCCTGGTGTGGCCAGCTGACGGCCCATCTCCCCGTCTGCGGATGGTTGCGGCCGGCTACCGCCTGGCTAAAGCGACGCGTCAACGCAGTCAGCAGAGGATGGGACGACGTTGTTGACGACACAGCTCTGCGTGCTCAAATCACTCATGTGTGGTCGCGCGTTGCGGAGTCAGACCCCGCTCAGGGTCCGTGGTGTTGGACGGGAGAGCGCGCGATAGTATGGACCGATGCCAGCTCTATAGCAGCTGGTGTCGTCATCGAGACGCCCGACGACGGGGTGATGGAGGACGCTTGTTGGCTACGACCGGAGGGCGCGGAAACTACGCACATCAATATGGCGGAACTGGACGCTGCCCTACGTGGTCTGAACCTGGGTGTTGCCTGGGGTGCCAAAGTGATCGACCTCAAAACGGACTCTGCCACGGTGCACCACTGGATAGACGATGCGCTGAGCGGCCGCATCCGTCTGCGTACACGCGCTGCGAGTGAGATGCTAATCAGGCGTCGCGTGGCCGTGATCTGCCAGCTAGTCACAGAGCTGCACCTCACCGTGACAGTGACGCTGGTCCGTTCTGAACAGAACCGAGCTGATGCACTTACACGCGTACCCAAGCAGTGGTTGCGTGGTCCGGAGGCAGGCCAGACAGCGGCAGCGGGCGCGGCCGCCGAGCAGGCAGCGCCAGGTGATAGCGCAGCACGTGCTGAAGCCGATGCCACCAGTGATGCGGACGCCGCTGCAGTCAAGGCGGTGCACGAACGAGCAGGTCACCCCGGCGTCCGCCGAACGCTCTACTTCGCGCGACGCGATGTGTCGCGTGACGTCACGAGGTCTGCAGCGCGTGCCGTGGTCGAGAGCTGCGAAGTGTGTCGCTCGGTGGATCCAGCTCCGGTGCGGTGGCGGCAGGCCACCTCGAGCAGCTTTTCCTGGAGCGCGGGGCGCCATCAGAAATCCTTGCGGATAATGCCACTGTGTTCCACGGTCGTCAGGTTGCCGCTCTCGCCGCGCGGTGGAGTGTGCGCCTCAGGTTTCGCCCAGTGCATGAGCCGGGCGGAAACGGAGTGATCAAGAGGTGCCACAGGACGGTCAAAGTGATTGCAGCGAGGCGCAAATGTGTTATACCGGAGGCAGTGCATCTATATAATGTGAAACCTCGGGATGGCACCAGTGGGGCCACGGCGCCGGCTGCTGGCGTTTATTCATACGCGGTGAGAGACCTAGTGACGCCGGCGCAGGTTCCAGCCGAGAGGAGTCGCCCCCGACCGAGTCCGACGGCTCGGGACTCCGTGTGGGAGACGACGTGTGGGTGTGGCAGCGGGGAGCGCGGTGCGATGAGGCTTCCCGTCGGGGAAAGGTGACCAAGGTGGTGTCGCGTCAGGTGGTAGAAGTGGGCGGAGTGCCATGGCACGTCCGGGACCTCCGCCCCCGGGGCGAGGCGGAGCCTGATGAGGGGAGTAGGGATAGTGCCGACGGTGAGGATGACAGTGACGGGGTGCCCCTGTTCCTGGCGGGTAACCCCATCCCGTTGCAGGGAGCGGGGGCCACCGAGGCAGACACGTGTGACTGTGTTGGGACGGCCGACCCTCTTCCTCGGCGTAGTGCGCGGCAGAAAAGGCCGCGACAACTCGCGTGTTGTGATCGTGATGATGAGTGATTCTTGAAAATCAGGGGGAGGTGTGGTGTGCAATGGGTCGTGTGTGAAACGTCGTGAGTGTGCCACTGGGCCACTGGCGGAGAGCCAATCAGGAGCCGCAGTTCCGGGCCGCCCCTTATATGGAAGTCGGTGGACGGCGCGCGGCGGCCAATATGATTGGAGGGATCGCGGCCGCAGGGAAGCGCGGGAAAAGGGAGTTGGTCGGGAGGAGCGGCAGCGGGAGCAGGTGTGTTTGAGCGGCGATTTGGAAATACACTATCACACCCTTTTTACCCATCAGGGACTTTTTGGTGCTGTCGCAGGGGCCCTTTTCGTGGCGCCGCCCCCCCCGCCTGAGCGAAATCCTGGCTACGCCCCTGGTTGTGGAAAGAAAAGCATATCAACATTTGAAAAGAAAAACAAAATAGATAATACTTGGCTATAGGCCTGTGATGTCACTCACTCTAGGTGGCGGGTATGGTTCACCATGCCCCCCCCCCGCTTGAAAGGGCCAGGGGGCACCACCATTGAGGTGTCCGGGCCCGTAACACCAGCCCCGGTGGGCCTCCGAGCCGCACTCGCCATGGTGGGAAGTTTCAAACACCCCCTCAATCTCGGCAGCTATGCGGGATAGCCTAAAAATGCGAACGCTGGTAGATAGCTAAAACTACAAAGTCACTTTTAGGCTCAGGCCAACATTGAGGTCATGGCAGTCAAAGAAGTTGACAGGTTAGAGAAGAGTTTCTGAGGTCTCGCGTCTAACAGAGTTGAGTTAAAATCAATGCTTAGGCACCATTCGCTGCCTCTCGTTACGGTGAATCAAATGATGGTTACGGTGAATCAAATGATGTATGATATGACTATACTAGGTCAAAACATAAAAATTGCCTGACCTAAGGTCAGATCAAGGTCCCCATCTGACATGCCAGTGTCAATATGCATATCAATCGACTCGCAATGATTATCCAAATGTCATGGTATCAAAATAACAGCTTTATCCTCATTTTCTGCGAAGTTATTGACCCTAGCCTCAAAACCTGCTTAGGTACTTCCAGATAACCCCACGGAGGCTAACCTCAGTTTTCAGTTTTCCTTGGTCAGTTTTTAGTACACCCCGGACTTTTTGCGCTCAGTCACGGCATTCCCTGTCACGGCTCCCGATGAGTCCCCAGCACGGCCAAGATTTGACAGAACTGTCATATCATTAAGGTAAAACAAAGTCATAACGTTATAACTTTGTTTGACCTTAATCATATCGACCTAGTTAAATTTAAATAGGCTATAATGTTGATCACCATTGCTCCCACCAAGCCCCCAACGGGCGTTTTTCTTAGCCTCTTAGCTACTGAGATCTCAGGTGGCCTACCAGCCCCCCGTCCAGCGAGCGGTAGTGCCAGACTCTCTCCAGTGCTGATGTTAAGGAATGGGGCTGTGGTTACAATTTATTGTTTTAAATGCATCCTCATCCCAATGACCCACCAATCCCGCCACTGATTGCACCTTTTTCGTGGCCATAGACGCTTGATAGTCGAAGCGACGGCGGGCCGTGCTGGCGCACGGACTTGCCGAAAGTGAGGATCGGGACGTTTGGGAGCTCAGGACTCACTTTCAGGACCATGCTTTTTATTGCTGAATCTTGTCGAGGAACGTATGGAAAGTAAATTGGGCCTCAAAAAGTCCAAAAAATCATAGGTTAATAGTTTTCATATATTTTTAGAAAGTCAAGAATGCCAAATATTCAAGATTTACTTTTTTGAAATATATTTTTCATCAGCCAGAATTTGATAGTCGTGTGTAAGAGACCTAGATAAAGTTTTCATGGTATTTGTAGAAGCATACAGGTGAAATTTCGCCTTTAAAATAGACTGTAAGTACGCATGGTCAGTGCCGGAGGCTATAATTTTCAAACCGTACGTCAGGAAGGAAAATCAATACGAAAGTCGTCATCAGCTCTATCAATAGCCCCCATGACAAAAAAGCATCACAATCTGCGATATAAGAGTGTTATGGCCTGGTCGATCTGTCGTGGAATGCCCCTAAAGATCCAAACTTGCAACATGAACCTGAAAATGGGCCTAATATACTAAGATTTGGAGAATAGGAAGCTGTTTTAAGCTTTGCCTACAGAAATAGGACAATTTTTTGCCAAATTCTCGTTCTCCCATGCATTTCCAATGGAGAGGTCATGATGTGTGCCCTACCCTAGGTCGTGGATATTAAATATCCCTAAATATACATTGCAATACTCGAAGGGCTCACTGTGTGACGAGTTTCGATTGGATTGATTCACACTGCTCTTACTTATGCCATCTTAAAGTTTTTAGATGAGGTCACTTGAGCCGCACCGGCGACTTTACCTGAGATGACTTAACCTTAAAATTGTGGGAAAAGTTGCAGAATTGATGGAGGATAAGGTGTGCCAAGTACGGTGGTGCTTCGCGCCGCCGTTTTTTTTTGTGCTGCCGGAAAAAAAACCAAGATGGGGGTGTTCAAACATCCCCTCCAGGGGCAAGGGTTAAAACAGTGAAGCGGCGCCTTGCTTGAGCTTTTGGAGAGAAACTTTGCCTTTGAAATATTGTTCATAGACTCTCGGACTGACAGCAGACCCTCTCTATTGATTTTGCCTCAGATATGGTATGGGTCACGCATAGGAGCACCATTCCCATTGAGTGGACTGGGGCGTAAATACCCTCCAGCTTCAAAAGAAGAGCGGCGCTGAAATAAACGGATATTCTGCCTACATGTTTCGACTAACGTTGTTTTTCCTTTGTATGGGTGCTCAATATCACCGAGCGGAGCGATAGCGCTATCAGTCTCTACACGTACTTGTCTGTGAATGCCTGTCTGTAATAATGGCCGTTTTTGTAAGCTGTTTCCCTCTGTAAAAATGCCGCTGGTTTACGGAAAACCCTAGGGAATAAGCACCTTCATGGGATTTTGAATGAAAAATAAAGCCCGTACAGAATACCTTCTCAATGACCCCGGCCTCTATATTTCGTTTATCCAGAACCCCGCAGTTTGCAGATGAATAGATTATATAGATTATTTGGCGTTAAAAAATACCTCAGTTTAATAATTCCTTTATTTTGGTGGCTTTTATTTGTATTACACAGTCGTAAAACGTTTAATAGATATTGAGGGGCCAATGTGCATTTTCAAGCCTTTTCTTTCCAGTGAATACGAAAGGTCAACGTTTAAGATATTGAACATTAGGGGAGAATATGGGCACAGACCCCCTTTTCCCTGTTCCTACGCCTATGACGGAATTTGTTATATCGATGGCCTAGAGTCAAGTACGTGTCATGACCTCATTAGAATGTATGTAAAGTGGGAGATGACCGAAATATGGCTCTTTTTGTGAATGCTACTTAAAATGACCTGTTCTTCTTGAGGCCATGGTACCTTATGCCACTCCCGAGGGCCATGCTGATTTTTTATGTGACCTGTAAGGTCATCTGGAGCTAATATTTAGCGGCCGTTATGATTTGGGTTGATGAAATCGAAAGGAACGATGATCAAACATTTATTTTTATGTGTCTGTGTTCCTATTGTCGCTTACAGTCGATTGGTATGCACATAAGAACCACAGTAGAAGCAGCTCAATTGATATGCCATGGCCGAATTGATTCAACTGAGCGACTAGTAACTACTTCACGACTAAAGCTAATGTATCCATGAACCAAGGCATGGTTGGAGGTTTTTTCAGCCTGAGGTATGTTCATCAGGGTACGTTGTCTCTTTGTATGTGTATATGCATCAGTATGCTGCAGGATGGGCGTGTCGCTCGCCGCCGTCGTTGGGCCATGGTCCGCTCGGCCGCTCTGTAAGGCGTCGTTGGGCCATGGTCCGCTCGGCCGCTCTGTAAGGCGTCGTTGGGCCATGGTCCGCTCGGCCGCTCTGTAAGGCGTTGTTGGGCCATAGTCCTCTCGGCCGCTCTGTAAGGCGTCGTTGGGCCATGGTCCGCTCGGCCGCTCTGCTTAAAGGGAATGTGGCACCTTCATAATGTGATTTTAACTGAGATAGCCAAGTTGCACAGCAAGTCGGAAAACTCGGTACTCTGAATATCATTTGTCCTGGAACTCAAGATTTCCGTAGAAAAACTAAAACCTACCTAAAATGTACCCCTCATGTACCCTTAGCAATCGAAGCCCTTGAAGCGTATTGAATATGGTAGTGGTTGCCAGATCATGACATCATCCACAGACAGACTTTCCCTAGATGCGCATTTTAAAAATCAAAATATTGAGCTTATTGTACACTTTTTAGAGAAATCATAAAGGGTTCCATGATTTTCGGTTAAAGTACCCCTAATTAAACTAAATTCCAGGATTCGACCAAGGAGCCACATTCTCTTTAAATGGAATGGACCAGTTTGTCGAAGTTCCAAAAGCATAGTTAAGAAACAAAATTGGTCTAAAAATCAGGAAACTACATGTTTTCATCACTTTGATACGCTAAAAACATAAATATATCTTCTTTTACTCTAAATAAACTGTATATAAACTCTAAACTCGTTTTTACTAATTAATTACGTCATCAAAACAGTAATTTTAATAGTCAGTAGAATCCCAAACCTTGATCCGGTTCGATCGTAGACTCGCTGTGAAACGGAATTGAGGGTCAGCCGATTACTGGGCCTATGTGACATTCCTTCGACGCGATTTTGTCGCTGTTGTTTTGTGTACCTATTTCGAAGTGTTCGTAGTATTGTCAAGGTAAATATTGAGAAAACTATGGGTAATATTCTTTGTGGGGCATTGGTTTCCGTTGATGCTAACTGATATTACCGTGCTGTGTGTATGTATAATTGGTAGCATCATTGAAAATTGTTTATTTCTTATGCACTTTAAGTTTCCAATTTAACAAAGCAGCAGAACGAAGGAAAAACACTTGTGAGGTTAAATCTTCACAATTTGACAATGAGGCTGTGGGGCAAAGTAAGGGACTGGCGGACAAGTTTTCATGGGCAATTTCAATCAGGATCACATGATGTTTCCAGATGAATTTGCAATACTGATAAATTTTTGGCAACGGAAAGTGTCAATCTGATTCTCGTCAATCCACATCCAACAAGATTTGTCAGGAGTTCATGCAGCGATGGTAAAGATTTTCCTTATAGTGCAGAGGCGAAGAAGAGTAGATTGCAGAGGATAAATATGTATCTACTATTAAATAAAATAGTATCAAGTTTAAGATAAAACTATTAATGAAACTACTATTCATAAAAATTTGGCTGTATGCACATTGCTTTATGTGACTGCTTTCTGATTTGCTCTGACTTCTGTTGTGCTCATTATATTGCTTTATTGTATGATTTTGTCTTGCTTGCTCTTCTTTGTTTGCTTTTTGTTCCTTGTTTCTGCTGTCATCCTATTGTAATTAAAAGAAATGAATTGATGATGATAAAAAATTGTGAATTTGGCTGAAGAGAAGTGAAGGTTGTGAAAGAAAATATCTATTGTGTGCCAGGAATGTAGAAAAAATTGAGATTGAAGACTCTTCCGTCTGCTCGAGCTGTATCCATATCCAAGCTTAATCATCATGGAACCCACAATTGCTGCATTCCAACACCCGGCTCCTCTTTTTGGGTTGGATTATTGTGCTTGGAAGCTAGGCCACTGTTTCATTATTTATTATTTCTCACATGTTTCCATTTTGCCCAAATTTGCAGTTATAAGAAAAACAGCAGCAGATGAACTTTCATTTGGTGAGCTTTGCTGGTTGCTACAGAAGTTGTGATTCAAATCATTTCTTACATGGTTCATTTCAGGAGTGGAACTTGGCATTCTTTTAGGGGTGCGCGAGCACCCCTAAAACTTTTGAAAGTACCCCTTAACGTCTAAAAGCACCCCTAAAACTATTCTGAAACATTCTAATAGGACCTAATGCCAGGATTATGTAGCAATTAGGTGGAAAGTGTCGGAGATTCGGAGCTCTCTTGAAACCATTCCTCTTGAGAGATAATTTCGAGCGTAAAAGATTACTTAAGTGATCTGGAGATTTCATATAACTGCATGAGATCATATTTAGACGGCAGGAGTAACCATGGAAATTTGGTAGGTGCCACTTGCGACCAAAGCCGAAGAAGCGCGTTTTCCAAAATGTTAATTGCCGTGTCGCCGTTGTCTCAGAAGCAGTGCCATCTAGTGCAGCTAGACTAGTCGTCGTTTCCTTGATCATGTCTTCCAAAACGAAAAATAAGTTCACTGCTGGACTTCTTTCCCGAAATGCCTCGGTGTATGCTGTAATTTCTTCATGAATTTGTTTAGGATGTTTTAGATCAGACCTATCAATAGCTGCTATAAGTACTAAAGCAGGGTCAAAAAGGCAACATGTGGCAGCTGTGCATCTATTCAAACTTGTTTAAAAGGGAGGGAAATCAGTGCCAATATCTGGGAAGCGTAGCTTGTGCTTAACCCTCGCCCGTCCGAGAGGAGCATCGATGGTCTCCATAAGGTTTTTCAAGGATAGCGGAAAAACAGCGGGGCTGCGCCCCCATATTTTGCATATCTCTTCCTTGATCAATTCCGTATCTTTAAAAAATTAAGTTTGGTCATGTTCGGTCAGGTCATCAGGCCCAGACAAGTGACTACATCCAAAAATTGGATTGCATTTATGCAATAAGTAAAGTAAAGTTAAGTAAACCGAGTGCTGCAGCATATATTCCGGGTTTTTGGAAATCGGGGACATAGTTTCATTTACGTGTCACCTTTTCAATGGAAATACATAGTAAAAACTGTAAAATGGCTATATTTCAGTTCATATTGCTTAATCCTCGTAGGCATAAAGTCAATTTTGGTCCTAAAAATAAGTCTAAAAATCCGGGGGTTACTCGGCTTCTAGAAGAGCTAGATAAAGTCTCTAGACAGCATTAGAAAGCTCCTGAAAAGGCAATCTGGAATATGGCATCCATTTTGAGGCCGAGTCCATAACAAAGGCATCAGACGTCCCCAAAGGTCAGAAAAGGTTACCGTTTTAGAAACTGTTGTTGGCTTTAACTCATGAACGGGACAAGATGTGTATAATATGCATATGTAATATAATATATAATATGCAAGATGCAGCAATGAATTTGGTATCATAGCGACGAGCATCACCCAAGGATTTGAATGGTATGCGACCTGACTTTGACCTTGACCTAAGGTTATGTTAGGTGGTCTAAAGTAACCTTAGGCTAGGTTAGACATTGGCCTGAGTTCAAGGTCACGCATGACCCTAAAAGGTCATGCCGCATATTTTGGAACTCCTTGGGTCAAGACAAACGCATTGGCACCTTCTAGGTCTATTGACTCCCGAATTACAAGGGATTTTCTAAATGTATCAAAATTTACCATTTTGAGACCTCGCAAGGTCACTATAGTTAACCTAGGGAAAACAAAATTGTACACGGTCGGAGAGTTCAAGTCACGGGCAACACGCTGCGCTTTACTGCGTTTTTCCATCTCTCTTAGCTTTCAAACGGTTAGGTGGTCGAATCGATCCCCCAGTAGGGCGAGGAAGTAAAATACCTTCAGTAGGGCATGGGTTAAAATAGCTTCCTGTTCGCGTAATAGAAGTATATTGAGCCACCCCAAAGGTCAAACGTGACATGTTTAATGTGTGACCTCTGCAAGGTCAATAGGGACTATTCAAGCCTTTTTCAGACATGGGTTCGCAGGAAACTCGGACAAGTTTGTAGGAAATGATGATAGATATTTCACTTTAATACCAATTTGTTTAGATTGTCATTACGAGTCGATTGCTATGCATATCGCTTATGTCAGACCAGATAATGCTCTTGACCCGACCGTTGGTTAGGTGATTCTTAGATTTTGACCCAGCATGTTCATACTATACATAATTTGATTCACCGTAACGAGAGGATTTGCTAACATTATGGCTCTAGTTTAGCGCAGTTTTCGACCTCAGTTTGGCTATTAAAGAACAGTCAACAACAGGCTACTTAAACCAGGCGCGTCGGAACGTTTTCAAAAGTGAGCGGGGTGGGGGGGGCACATCTGGCCACGCGTTCTCAACCCCGCCAATAAGAGCTTTATGTGAACCCCTACATGGTAGCAAAAGGGCACCAAAAGCTCCTGGTTTCACCACGTTTGCAGCTTTGCGAGCTGTGGTCTTTTGATGAGCAGGAAGCTTAAAACATAGGCGCAGGAAATATTTTGAAGTTGTGGGAAAGGGTCGTCGACGTCGGTGGGGCCAAAGGTGACTCGACTTATCGCTTAATTTGTTACCAAAAACGAGGTACGGGAACGGCTGGAAAATGATGGGCGCTGCCCTAATAGTCCGAAAGTTGGAGTTGCAGCCTCCACCACGGTTTTGGGACGTATGTCCAGTCACTGGCTGATCCAAGGGGGAGGGGGGTGGGGGCGTTAGGGGCATGCTCCGCCCAAACGCTCAAACCAGGAGGGCAGAATACTTCTTCTGGCCCGCTGGGGAACAGTATGGAGTGCAAATAAAGCCAAAAAGGCGTGATTAAAGATATTTCGACAAAGTTATAAGGTTTTTACCCCTTTTTAATGTTTTTCAACCCCTAACACCGCCAGTAAAATTGTATGGGTCAGCTACGAAAAAGTACCCCTAAACATTTTCACAAAATTACACCCCTAATTCATTTGGATATACCTCTTACCTGAAATGCCCCATACATTATCCTAGCAAGTTAAGATTTTCGTCATAAAATAAAGCTATTTGTCTGTAAATCACCTGCGGCTTCCTGTAGTCACTAAAACTATAGCTCTTTTCCTTAACACGCGCATTGACGGGGGTCTGAGCCACCTTCGCATTGACGGGGGGGCGGGTACCCGCCCCCCTAAGATCTCGAGAACCACGGTAGGTAGCGAAAAACGGTAAACGGCGTTGGGCTGCCCATCCACTTCTCCATCGAAAACATTTGAACCATTTTTTTCAGGTCACATTTAAGGTCACGAGAGGTCAAAACATGCCCGTCATAGGGATAACATGTAAAATTCAGTTTTTCGGGCATTACATCTGAACAAGTAAAGATAGAGCAAAACGACTTGAACTATATGAATCCTCTTAGCAAGCCGAATCGAATTACATATAATTTGACCTTGCTAGGTCAAATCAAGGATTTGACCTGACCTGAGGTCAGGCCAGGGTCAAATTATATAAAATGCATATCATTAGAACCGCAAAGCCCAGGCGAGTCTAATGCAGCTAAAATAAATGCTCTATCACCATCCGTTACTGAGTTATTCCGTAAAAACCATTTTTCCCATGTATTTCCAATGGAGAGGTCATGCGTCGTACCTGACCTTAGGTCATCGATATCAAAAATACCGGAACATATTTTAGAGAACTCGGTGGGGCCATTATGTGATATGAGTTTCAATCGGATAAGTTCACCCTGCTCCGACTTATGCTATCTTAAACTTTTTTGAGGTCGGGTCACTTGACCTGTACTGGTGACCTGACCTGAGATGACCTCACCTTAAAATTTTCACAGAAGTTGTAAAAATGATGAGGGAAAAAGTATACCAAGTACGGCGGCGCTACGCGCCGCCGTTTTTCTACTATTTTCGAAAAACCCGAGGGGGGCGGGTACCCGCCCCCGTCAATGCGCGTGTTAATATCCAGCACACATAGTGGACCATCTCTCCAACTATTCGTTTTGGCAGAGCACCCCATCAAAATATTTCCATAAAGTAATTGAACATTTTTTGGTGGTGGACCAAAGTGGCCCCCATGGACCAAAGATGCTCAGTTTTATCGTACTGTGATGTGACACATTTTGGGGTTTGCGTGCAGTGGGCACCAAGTATGGAATGTTATAGGTTAGCTGGGTACCGTCAAATTTTAATTTTTTAAAGCTATGTCACATGCTTTAACATAGGCTTAAGTCTGGTCGAAAATTGCAGGGAGCGCCCCACCCCTCTTCCTAGGCCTCCCGGACCAGGCCCCAGCATCCGTGGTACCTGACCCGCTTCTATCAGCAGTCAGTGCTCAGCAGGCATTGTGGCGTCGTGTGTCATGAGGTGGACCGGGGCTACCATTTGAGAACGCAATGGCGGGTCGAAATTGATAAATGGGGGGAAAATTATGTGGAATTGAAAAATCATTAAATGAATAGTGGGTTTCACCTTTTTGGGGGATTTAAGAGTAAAAACGGTTTCTTACCCATATTCCCCCTGGGGAGGTATGAGCATCGGGCCGACTTCCGGTGCGATTGGTCGACGGGCCCGCACCCTTCCCCCTTTGAGGGAGGGAGGGGGATGCATCCTTCACCGTCTGGGAGGCCTAGCACTCTGCAAACGGCTCGGGTCCTGAGCGGGTGTCGCCGCGGGCGCTGGCGGCAGAGGCAAGCGCTGGGGGCGGGGAACAACAAAGCAACGGAATGTGAGTACCCGGAATAACGAGCCGTTCAAAATTAGTAGTTCCCCTTCAAATTTTCGACCAGACTTTAGACGAAAGATTGATTTCGGTGGAACTATGTGACTGAAATTGGCGTATGACGTGGAGTGAGACTAGACCTGGAACATTTAATTTTGGTACTTGGCTATTGCAGATATTACACAGGATGTTAAATGGGGAAAGTAACGGGGGGATAGGTGTGTCTGATCAGGGACGATGTGATGTTGGGTGACTGCGGATTTCCGAAGCATGTTGAAAAATGTAGCCGGCGCAAGAGCGATGAACATTTTATTGCGAGTGGTCCAACCAAATTTGTGGTATATTTTTCGATACAGTGAGATATGGGAACGAAGAGTCCAACCTATCATAAACTAACATGCTAATTACTAACCAAGGTCGTAAAGTAGATTTTAATTTAGATTTTTATGTTATCAAGGTCGCTATGCAACTGATCGCTTTGGTTTTGTTTCTGCGAATGCCTAACACTCTGTCCAAAATAAAAAATAAATTCCCGCTTTGCTATCGAAGCTTTTAAAGAAGTGAAGAAAGAGAGGATTGAGAACCGATGAAAGAATATCAGACGTAACGTTAAGCTTTGTTAGGGTGGGAGTGAAATCAGGATAGAGAACCGATGAAAGAATATTGGTTATAATGTTAATAAGCTTAAGAATTCTTGCTATGAAACGATTATAGTAATCGATAATAATCGAGTAATTTCGAGTTCTTGCCGCCTCGAGCGTAAATATTGATTCGAGGATCAACGCGCTAGCGCGTTCAACATTTATAAAGTAAGATGCGTAAACGATCTAATATTTAATAACCTTTATAATGAATATCAGGATTGAGCGTAACATACTTGAATTCGTCTTACTATCCCGCAATATCACTACACGTGTCGAACGGAATGCGAAACGCGTAGAGTGCACTAAAAGGGGAAATCACCGTCCTGAGGAAACGCGAGCCGGCTACGAGAAAGGCGACGGCGTGTGGCTGACTGGTGAAGCGGCAGGTGGTAAGTAGTATATTTTTGGGGGCAGGGGGTAATGCAACACACCCTACAGGCGTGACCCTTATGATTTATAATAGTATCCGTTGATGAGTATGTATGCAATCGAGTCCGTATAAATTGACAGCGCATATTCTAGAAGATTCTCTGAGTTTTGGCTTTGCATAAGTAATCAAATAAATAAGAGGCTAAATATCAGTCCTCAAGGAACAGGTAAAATATTGATGATTAATTATAAATTGATTGAAAAAGGTAATATTAATATAATGTGTACGCATTGCAATTAGTAACGGTAATTTAGCTGCATGATTAAGGATTAAAAACGACGTAGAAGGGGCCCCAAGGAAGGGAAACATTTATCGCACAATACCACACGCCAATGACACAAACCTCCCCTCCAAAATAATGACAGTTATTTGTTAAATTCTGTGATAGTGTGTTAAATTTTGAAATAGTGAGGAGCATTTACTCAGTAGATTTCTGCCTGTCGTTCCTTGCATTTCGTTAGACTTGATAATTACTTTAATTACGTTGAAAACAATGCACAATAATAATGAGTAGATGATAAAGTAAACCATTTATGTTGCATTAATAAACTAGAGCTGTATTCTTTTTACGCTAATTGTTGTAACATTAGTGTTGCCAATTTGGATGTTTAAGCTTCTTGGTAAATATTTTGAGACCACCCTCCAACAATTTTTGCCCAGGGCACTGCCAAGTAACAGAAACCTGGAAAACGCAGGGTGCACGAGCCCACTTCCACACGCATAGGAAGACCGGCAAGTCCAGCAAGATTTTTTATTTCATGTGTGTTATTTCGTTGGCAAGATTCCGGTGAAATGGGACCGCGCATAGGCAGGCTGAATCTCGTGATCGCCGTCGACGTTTTAGGAATGAGAATAGTACGTTGAAAGTATTAGCTCGAATATTGATATAATTAAAGTATGATGCCATTGATGAGAAAAATATGTCTCCAATTGTATTTAAATGTTACATAACCCCCCTTATTATCGGAACTTCATAAGTCAAAATAAGAATTAAGTAAACTGAATATAGTTATATGTGAGAAAGATTAAAAAAATGTAACGTTCAATGTATGTGAAAAGTAAAGTAATGTAAATCATCTTGGTTATCATTCAATAGAAATTGAGAAGATTAACGTACGTAAGTGAAAGTGAAACGGAGGCAATGGTCGTTTCGATATTAATAGGAGAGTGTCTAATATCGTGTCGAAAACTTATGAAAATACCTTTGGTTAATTCTTTGCAACATATCCCTTCAGCACGTATCTTAGACGTAGCGCCACCAGTAACGCCTTCTACATAGCTTTATTTGGTCATACAGACCCGACAGTGTCTCGGTGCCCTGTGACGTCACAGCGTCCGCCGGTGAGCCGGAGAGAATTTGCCGACGCAGCGTCGACGGCAGCGGCTGCGACGGCAGGCCGTGGCAGCGGTGACCATGAGCTGTAGCATGTTCGATGTACAGATGTATTACAGGGCGGCTCTGCATTAGTTGGATCATACATAGAGAGGTTTGAGGAAATTACACTGCACCACATATTATGATGTTTACCAATGCGTAATATTTTTGAGAGAATCGATCACATGTATAGAAAAACAGATCGATAGTGGCCTTTCTAGCAGCAACTGTGACGTGAAAAATATTTTCCAGCTTCTTTGCCTGTTTTCACATTTTCTTCATTTTAGAGTCATGAATATTTTTGTCAGGTACTTCCGTGCATATTAAGATATTGAAGAATAATGATAAAAATTGGCGGAAAGATAGACATGCGTATCCATAATAAATGAGTAAGTTTAATTATTCTTTATATACGATCCTTTAGCTGACCTTTGTTTAATTTTAATACACGACAATTTTAGATGTTAACAGGTACACACGGCTATACATGTTTTTGCAATAGCATTTTCAGCCCCTTTTACAGCTATGTACCTTTGGTTAATAACCGAAAATCGATAACATGTTCTCATGTAATATGATGGGTCATGTCATATAAATTTGAGATCTCCGCTGATATTTTGCATACACAGTAACGGAGTAACTGATAGTGAAATATGCTTGTTCTCACTCCTTTAATTTTACTTTTCATCATTAACGTAAATTAATACTTGAACTTCAGGCGTTTTTCGTTCATACTAAATGGTGAATGAACATTGATGATGTGATTCGTTGATTATTGTAAATTATTGATGATTGTAAATGATATTGAAGTTTTTTATATGTAATTGTATTTTATATTTTCATCTTTTCATTTTATTTCCGGGCTCCATCTGCTGCTTCGTATCCTTGCACGAAAATTCACGGTATACAGAGGCTTACACAGTGATGATCATATCAGAAAAAAATATTATAATTTTTCATATGGATTAATTTGTTTTTTTAAGCGCGTTTGTGTTTATATTTGTTTATTAGATATGTACATCATTATAGGGAGAAGGGAAATGAAAATATGTCGATGTTAGTGTTAGTGGTGAATGATGGTTGGGGGATTTTAATTTACTTTCTACTCAGCTCGAGCTTTTATATATACCTGACGATTCATAAGTCCCTCTACATCTATGATTGATTACCGCGGCGGAGGCTGATATAGTATCTACTGTTAGTACTTTACAGCCCATAGAGATCACATCGAGACTTCGGACCATCGCCCTGTTGAGTTTAATACAAATGAGCTAAAGTAAATCAAAATGTTAGGAGTATACAATCACAGTAAGGATATGTTGAGTGGTGAATAGCCTATCAATAGATTAGGTTACTCTCGCTAATATCGATTGTATTTTTTGTAAGAAGAGAGTATAGAACTTTAGTATAGAAAACTGAGAGCTGGAATCTTACAATGGATGATAACCATTAGATTATATAAAGATGACGTAAGGAAGTTAAAATATTAGGGAGCCGGTATATTTGCCCGTATATAGAAGTGACGACTATCATGAGGGTATTGATTAAGAGTAGAGTCAAGCAAAAGATGTGCTCGCGAGATGAAGATGAGCGAGCCCGCGTGGCGACTGATAAGATTAGGAGACTGAAATTGGGCCGGAAATTGTGGACCAGTCTTGGCGGCTTGCTAAGAACTCAACAACTAATCATAGCATTGTTGTAAATTAATGGTTCCCTTCCCTACAGTAACGGGACGTTTAACGTATTCTAGGGATTGTTGCCTGGGATTTCCCTAGAGGTGGTAACTTAGACGTCATATATCGGAGGGTGGAGGAAATTTGTTTAGAATAGGGGATCCAATCTTTTAAAGGGGGCTAGTAAGGATGCGCGAGTGAATGGGTCATTATTCATACATCATCATCGGCTGTAAGGGGTATAAGCGATTCCTAGTTTAAGGTCCGATAGACACCTAGATTGGAGGTGAAGACGTATGAGTTATCATTTTACTCCCCAAGAACCGCAGTGCCGATTTGTTGTTGTTTTTTTTGCAGAGTATCCAAGGCTCCGCATTATCAAGTTCCAGCGAGTTGATCAAGGATTGATCCCGTTCAAAAATCTGGGCCCTCAAGTGTAGATGACCCTTCCATCTAGCTTGGGACGGGGAATGAAAAGGGGGATGGGTGACGACATCCTTGGCATGTCAATCCCTGGTGCGGTAGGGAGGGCGCAAGATACAGAGCAGAAGATAAGAGAAGATGCCCCCTTCCCAGGGATTCAGTTCAACCGGAGGGAGTTATTGATGATGACGATACGATGATGGTGATGATGAATGATAAGTAGGTGATGAAGAATGACGATATTACACCACACTTCCATTTTGGCTCGCAGGACGTAACTGGTGTGTACAACTCCTCCGGGATTTACCATGGGCGCAAATTTTATTGTTGTTGCCACGGGCGGATTTTGAAGATGATGAAGACGATGAAGAAGAGGATGACACCGGGGGATGACGATCTCGGTCCGAAGACCTAGGAGCGGTGACGACCCCTAGGGAAGGGGTTAGCGTCAGAAAGGGGACATATAGTTCATCTTAGAATGAACTATATGTTGGCGCTAATACCCAGGTAGAAGTATTATTTCGAAGCAGAAGTCCGAAGGAATGAGAGAGCGATAGAGGAGGTTGGCTGGATGTAGACCTAGCCAACCCTATCAGGGCAGGCCCTGATAGTATCGGGATTAGCCCGATTTACTCTCAGAATCATGTAGGGGAGACAATTGGGTAGCGGTGCGGCTACCCAGTTCCGGCAGGGTGGCGACCCTGTCGGATGCCAGGATTAGCCTGACGAATCCCTTGGAAGCAGATGCGGCCTGGGACGCCCCCGCACTGTATGTTAACGCCTGAAAATTGGGAGCGGTCGGTACACCATGGTGCCGATCTGGGGAATGGCTGGCCCAGCCATCACCATCGCTGTTGGCTCAATGTTTTTCGGACTTTTATTATTTTTATTTATTAAGTTTATACCACGCACGGTAGGGTAGAAATGATAGTCAAAGACGAGCAAGTATACCGGGCAGACATGTGTTCATTGCGATAATAGGCATGTATTGAGGATCGACAGGAGGAGACTTAGATATTTTTATTGCCAGCTCCAACAGAACACTTGAGTTTAGAGGGCTTTTGTGAATTCATTGATGGAACTGGACTTTGAGGGTTTCAATACAGATATCGATTGGAACTGCACTTTGAGATATTGTTACGAACTTAACGCCAAATATAAATGAAGGTTAGTTGCAAGCCATCCAGTAACAAGGAAGGGGGAAAATGTAGAGAGCCGCAATAATAAAAAGGGAGATGTAGACGGTCAGAGGTACCACTCCTATGTGGATTAGTTGGGAGGGAGCACCACAGATTCTAACATTAAAAATTATGATACTTTGAAACTAATTGAATCAAATGAATCAAACTGGAAACGACAACAACAATGAACATATTTACACTACAACATCACGGAAAATAGAATATAGGTTAGTAATAACCCATTTTGGCCACCACTCGGATTTATATTTTTGGCACTTAACTTAGCCCCCTGCATGTCCGGCTCGTTATTTCGTGTGCTGTCATGCTCATTGCAATGTTTGTTGGTTCTCTGTGTGTGCAATCCAGCGCCTGTCCATGCGACCCATCTCCCGAAATAATTGCGACAAAGGGGGAGGTGTTCTTTCGGAACTTTATTAACTTCAAACATATGTTATATTAGAATGAAAATTTAGTAAAAATACTTCCATCGGCTCTTTCACGGAACCCTACGCCACAGTACCTTGATTAACCTGATGGTGATGCAAAAAGGTTATATTTTTGTTCTGCACAATTGAAGGTGGAAGAAATAGGTGGTTTCCTTGTTCCCAAAATTATGTTTCCTATAATAGTTCGTTTTTAGAACTTCAAGAAATTGGTCCATTCACTGTTATCATTAATTTAATATAAACTGCCCTACTGTCACAATGTTTCGATAGTAAATTAAATTTAATAAAAAAAACATACAGTTCAAACTTCTGAGGTCCTGTTCCCAGTTTCCATCACATTCAAAATTCCAATACATCATTCATCCTTCAGATTTGACACAATGATGCCCAATTTTCAGACGAAAACAAACACTACAAGGCTGTTCCACCGCCCTGCATAGAGAAAAGTTGAGATGGGACTGCCAGATGTGTAGGCAAACAGTTGACCTTAAGAAACCTTACAAAATCATAACATTCCAATTCATGGTACGATTGACCTTCCTTTTTTCAAGTTAATCTGGATATTTCTGAGACTTCTTATAGATTACGAGTTCAGAATTGTTACCTGTATCTCAGGTCACATCATGAAGAAAAATAACTTCAACCTAACTACCTGTTTCTTCTCTACAACGCACTGATAGTTCTTCAAATCTACGGATCCAGGTCCGGAGCTCCACCTCTGTCACAAGAATAGACTTTTAAATACTCAAAAAATAATTATAAGAATAATTGATTCAGCTGAGCGGCAAGCCTCAATCAGCCCTCTCTTCAAAAATATTATGTTATCAAAGTTCAAGACCTTGCAAAGCTCTAAAAAATCAATGTCGGACATAATTACCTAAATAATTCCTTGTGTCACTTCCTGTCTTTCAAATTCACCCTAAACCATCAAAACAGAGACAGGGCCTCAAGACGAGCGAGATGCTTTGATATAACTGTTACCGCAGTAAACTACATAACATTTTCGTAATCCTTAGCAGCACCATACACTTGGAACGAAGTTGTTATATCCAGAACAAGAAACACTTCTGATTTATTTATTTATTAAAATTCATTACCAACAGGCTTAGAACCCACTGATAAGTGAAGTCATAGGATAATACTGATGATTCTGATATTCCACCTATCAAGGCAGTTTCAAAATAATTGTGCAAAAGCTCTTGGATCATTATTGAGGCATGACTGTATAGTAATCGATTAAGTGAGTCCTGCTGACGTGTCCTCGCGGGGACATGATAATTTTGCCATTGTGCCTCTACCACTGTTCTAAACTCCGTGTTTTTAGATCTTCACCTCGCGCTTCCAGACTAGCCGGTCTGTGTAGTCACCGTCGAGTGCCTCACACCACCTTCTCAGCAGCTGGCTCCAACGCTGGAGACGTGATGGACGGACTGCAGTACCACGTGAGTGCTGCAGCTCCAAATACCTTTAACTAGTCACTAGTCGTGAAACATGCGTTTCTGCCCTACATGCCATGGGTTTTGATGTGTGTGTAGCCATATTTATACGCTTTGAACTTGAAAAAGTCCATTTCATTCGTCAATTTAGTAAATGCATCACATATGCTTCTGTAATTTTCATACGCATATGTTGTATAATATTCCGTTTTTTTTTACTCAGGAGTGTAATTGCTGTGTGCTGGCAACTAAAACCGCCTAGTTTTTCGCTAGTGTACAGTCAGTTGCGAAAGTATCGTTCCGCTGCCGACCCACTAGTTTGAAAGTCACTGTACGCTGTAGCACTGAGCCGAGCAAGTGGGCGGGAATTGGGAGGGGACAGCTGAGAAGGGGTGGAACGCACACTTCACAGATGTTGTTCGGTCAGGTTGAGGTCAGTTATACATGGGTGCTACAACTGCAGGTTCGAGCTAAAATGGACGAAATGCCTGCAATGACATGCTACCTGACGGATATATTTATGCCTCTCTGGATGCCTATGGAAATAGTTGCATAGCAAGGCACGCACCCAGGATTTTCGTTTGGGGCGGGGTCGGCTGACGAAAAGGTGAGGGGGCGCCAGGCTGATGTGGGGGTGGCATGTTTGACAGGGGCGGCAGGTTACTGGAGAGGAAGCATTTTCCAGAGAGGGTACTTATCACGTAAAAGCAATACTTGTAGAGCATAAAACGCATGTGAAGGGGGTACAATTGTTCTAAATCTGGTCTGTGGCTGAATCACGTATTGGGTGAATGCTTCACCGCAGGGACAGCACGCTATAGGCAGGGGCAGGAAGGTGAGAGCAGAACTACACGATTTTAACTTCAATTTAAAATAAGTCAAGTTCAAATTAAAACAAGTCAAATTCAAATTAAAACTAGTGAACTTCAAATTAAAATAGATCAACTACAATTTAAAATAGGTCAAGTTAGATTTAAAACAAGTTAAATCCCAATCAAAACATTTTGATTAAGGCAAACAGTGCACACACGGTGCAAGGCAACCAATAAAATGTTTGCACATATTGAACTATATGTTTAAGACACAAGTCAAATGTATTGAATGGCTATCCCACAGCTTGCAATTGAGTTGCAGTTCCACGTATGCATCTTAGTTATCTATATTACAGTATCTTTTACTATACTTAAAAACAATGAACCCCCTCCCATGTGTCGGTACGATAGCGCGAACGTGGTCAGAAATATTTCTTTTTACTAAATTCAGTGACGCTGAAAGCGCACGGGGAGTTTTTAGCGCATGCAAATAAACATTCATCATATGTTATACTTTTGCACCCCCAGTCCTGCAAAATAGATCCCGCTCAACGCTAATCAATTTAAGTGACGGATATACAGACAACGAATAACTGGATACATATTTTTCTAAAATTATCTCCGTTGGGCTTCATTGGAATCGAATTAAGCTTGCTCCATTTTAATTTGAAGTTGATTTATTCTAAATCAAACTGGACTTATTTTAAATCGAAATTTATCTATTTTAATTTGAACTTGACTTATTTTAATTTGAACTTGAGTTGTTTTAATTTGAACTTGACTTCTTTTAAATTGAAGGTAAAATGGTGTAGTACTAAAAGCCGACTGAAGGCTCATTTTGGCCCTCGATGGGCACCTGCGGCGGTCAATTAATACCAGAACCCATGTCGAGCGTCGAAGGCGGCCGACATGGATGGGGAGGGCATTTTGAAATCGAAGCGTTTGGGGGAGGTCCGGGCCCGCTGACCCCCTCCTTGGGTGCGCTACTGGGTATTGCAGAGCGTGGCGGAGAGACGAGAGAGAGAGAGAGAGAGAGAGGAGGGTATAAAGTTGTTGTGCCGAAACCATAATACGTATTTCAGTTAACATCCATCGAGCGTGATATCTTTTTATGTCAATTTTATGTAATTATGAAAATATCAGAAGCCGGTGACGAACGAAGTAAGAAACGGCTTCTATTCTGACAGTTTTTCCGGTCTCGTCGTGTCAGAAGCCGGTGACGAACGAAGTAAGAAACGGCTTCTATTCTGACAGTTTTTCCGGTCTCGTCGTGTCTGTCTGTTGTTGTTGTCTGTTCTGAGCGCTGGTATCAGAGACCTAAAACTTTTGTGGATAGAAGGCACTTCCAAATGATTAAGCACCACGGTTGTCAATTTTCCAAATTTTCAAAATTTTTCCCAGAATTTTGCATTATGTGATTTGTAACTTTTATTTTTCTATTTTTTGCTAATTCACCTACAGTCTTCAAACTTCCACCCTTTTATATCAGACAAATTTGTAGTTCACACAAAAAGTTGGAAAGAAAAAGCTTTAAATTTAGGGCTCTAAATTAGCTTTTAAACTTTGCACCCTAAATTTGGCATAAAACCATTGGTCTTAACTACAGGCTCGAAATATCTGAAGCTACAGCAGTTCAGGTTCTGAGTCAAATATCAACTTGAAGGCCGGTTTGTGCAGTACTGCACAAACACAGAAACAAAACAAAAATGGAAATTTAAGGGTCCTTTTTGGCCCATTCCGTAAAGGTCTGCATTTCCCAAAATATCATTCAAACCCTTCTATCTTCCGATCTAATTGATAAAAATTAGTTCCCATTTCAGATAATAAAAGAGAATAGCCTCCTTTATTATATATTTAGAGATAAAAACTTTCAGACTGAAACTTTTTATTTTATAGGCAAAAATAAAATATAAGTTTTTAAAATTTTTATTCTCAGCCCCTGGTTTCCAGACCATGATAGCTACGGTATTGAACTTAACACGGCTGGATAGAAAACTTCGTTGCCGTCATTTTTCTCACTCATACCCCCACTTATCTCTTACGGCTTCCGCGCTATAAGCCGTAAAATACATTCCGAAGTGGTAATTTTATCAGTTCATTTTTCCTTCACACCTGGGTTTAGGGTGGTTAGAGTCATTGGAGGGAAATGAAATTTTGCATGCAGCTAGGTAAGAGACATATGTCGACATTCCATCTGCACAGATATCAATGAAACACCAAGTTACCTTTACAAACATGCCATTTCTCCACGCAACGTTGTAGCAAATCACCACGCGTCACCCCTGCGTCCACGCCGCGGCAACGCCGGCGATCGGCGCGGCCGTTTCTGTTTATTTATAGTCTGGTAAAAAAGTACCCAATACTACCCATAATGCATCACAAGTAATTAGAGTACCGTAAAAGTCCGAGTTTACAATAAAAGTATTATGTTTCTGTTTTTGGGCCATGGGTGGATCCAGCCCTGGAATAAGTAGTCTAGGTGCCCCCCTCACCCTTCTCCCCCAATCCCCCTCCCCCAACCCCCCAATCGACCATCGGCGCCCTCTAAAATTGTAAAGACACGCCTCTCAAGGTCGATGACGCTCCCTGAAATGTCGCTTCCCATACGCGGATCCAGGATTGCCTTTCGGGGGCGAGGTGGAAGGGGAAACTTCCTGGTGGGCGCTATCTACACCAGGGACGACACTTTTGGCCGGAAAACCTATCAAGTAGGCGCTAACACCTATCAGTAGACCCCGATACCTGCATCTCGGGGAAAACGACATTTCAGGGGGTGCCATCGAACTTTCCTGGGGTTTCCGGGACAATTTCAGGGGGCGCTAAGATTCTATGGGGGGCACCTGTCCCCTTTCCCCCTTGGGTCCGCCTATGTTGTTTTGGAGGGGGGCACGGAGGTGGGGTCGTTACGTGTGTGGGGGTAAGGAGCTCGAGCATAAGCGGATCCAGGACATCAGCATGGGGGTAGGGGCTAAAGAGTTCGAGCATAGGCAGACCCAGGACATCAGTACGAGGGTGGGGCTAGGGAGTTAGAGCATAGGCGGATCCAGGACGTTAGTACGGGGATGGGGCTAAGCAGCTGAGCATTAGCGGATTCAGGACATTAGTACGGGGTGAGACTCGGGAGTTCCAGCATAAGCGGATCCAGGACATCAGTAGGGGGGTAGGGCTACGGAACACGAGCATAGGCGGATCCAGGATATTAGTACGGGGATGGGGCTAAGGAGATCGAACATAGGCGGATCTAGGACATCTGTACGGGGGTGGAGATAAGGAGTTCGAGCATAGGCTGATCCAGGACATCAGTATGGGTGTGGGGCTAGGGAGCTCGAGCAGAGGCGGATCTAGGACATCAGTACGGCGGTGGGGCTAAATAGCTTGAGTATAGGCGGATCCAGGACATCAGTAAGAAGGTGGGGTAAGGAGCTCGAGCATAGGCGGATCCAGGACATCAGTAGCGGGTAGGGGCTAAGGAGTTCAAGCATAGGCGGATCCAGGACATCAGTACGGAGGTGGGGCTAAAAAGTTCGAGCATAGGCGGATCCAGGACATCAGTACGGGGGTGGGGCTAAGGAGCTCCAGCAAAGGCGGATCCAGGCCTTAGTACCGGGGTGGGGCTAAGGAGCTCGAGCATAGGCGGATCTAGGACATCAGTACGGTGGTGGGGCTCGGGCGTTCCAGCATAGGCGGATCCAGGACAATAGTAGGGTGGTAGGGGCTAAAGAGTTCGAGTATAGGCGAATCCAGGGCAGTACGGAGGTGGGGCTACGGAGTTCGAGCATAGGCAGATCCAGGACATCAGTTCGGGGGTGGGGCTAAGGAGCTCGAGCATAGGCGGATCCAGGACATCAGTGCAGGGGTGTGGCTCCAGAGCTCGAGTAAAGGCGGATCCAGGACATCAGTACGGGGGTGGGGCTAAGGAGATCGAGCATAGGTGGATCCAGGACATCTGTACGGGGGTGGGGCTAAAAAGCTGGAGCATAGGCGGATCCAGGACATCAGTATGGGTGTGGGGCTAAGGAGCTCGAGCAGAGGCGGATCCAGGGCATCAGTACGGGGGGTGGGGCTAAGGGGTTCGAGTATAGGCGGATAAAGGACATCAGTACAGAGGTGGGGCTAAGGAGCTCAAGCATAAGTGGATCCAGGACATCAGCACAGGGGTAGGGGCTAAAGAGTTTGAGCATAGGCGGATCCAGGACATCAGTACGGGGGTGGGGATAAGGAGCTCGAGTATAAGCGGAGCCAGGACATCAGTACCGGGGTAGAGGCTAAGGAGTTTGAGCATAGACGGATCCAGCATATCGGTACGGGGATTGGGCTAAGGAGATCCAGCATAGGCGGATCCAGGACATCTGTACGGAGGTGGGGCTAAGGAGCTCGAGCATAGGCGGATCCAGGACATCAGTATGGGTGTTGGGCTAAGGAGCTCGAGCAGAGGCGGATCCAGGACATCAGTACGGGGCTGGGGTAAGAGGCTCGAGTATAGGCGGATCAAAGACATCAGTACGGGGGTGGGGCTAACGAGCTCGAGCATAAGCGGATTCAGGACATCAGTACGTGGGTGGGGCTCGGGAGCTCGAACATAGGCGGATCCGGGACATCAGTAGGGGTAGGGGCTACGGAGTTCCAGCATAGGCAGATCCAGGACATATGTAAGGGGGTGGGGTAAGGAGCTCGAGCATAGGCGGATCCAGGACATCAGTTCGGTGGTGGGGCTGAGGTCTCGAGCTGGGGCATAACTCGGTAACAAATAGACTGAATTGGGTGAAAATCTGCAGGCATAGGTGAAATACCGTCGGAAAACCCATCATATTTTATATTGTATCTCCTTTCTTCTCGTCGTGCCCAGTCTTTGCTTAACAAAACAAACATTATTCGTGTGTTTATTTCTTTGATGATATGAACCGAGGGCAAGCGTGGTGCAGTATGCAGAGACATGCTAATTTAGGAAAACATGGGCCTAGACAGGGGATTGAATGGAGCCATAATGAGAACACAAAACCTAAAACTCCAACATTGCGTTGTTATAAGCATCAAACTGCTGAAAAAAACTCGCCTGTCAATCGAACTGTTTGGCTAACGTACATTGTCACCGGCTTCTCCTGCGCCAGAGCGGCACCAGCCGAGGCCGCAGGCCGAGGTCTGTCTGTTGTTGTTGTCTGTTCTGAGCGCTGGTATCAGAGACCTAAAACTTTTGTGGATAGAAGGCACTTCCAAATGAATAAGCACCACGGTTGTCAATTTTCAAAATTTTCAAAATTTTGCCCAGAATTTTGCATTATGTGATTTTTAACTTTTATTTTTCTATTTTTTGCTAATTCATCTAGACTCTTCAAACTTGCACCCTTTTACATCAGGGAAATTTGTAGTTCACACAAAAAGTTGGAAAGAAAAAGCTTTAAATTTAGGGCTCTAAATTAGCTTTTAAACTTTGCACCCTAAATTTGGCATAAAACTCATGGTCTAAACTACAGGCTCGAAATATCTGAAGCTACAGCAGTTCAGGTTCTGAGTCAAATATCAACTTAAAGGCCGAATTGTGTAGTACTGCACAAACACAGAAACAAAACAAAAACGGAAATTTAAGGGTCCTTTTTGGCCCATTCCGTGAAGGTCTGCATTTCCCAAAATATCATTCAAACCCTTATATCTTCCGAACTAATTGATAAAAATTAGTTCCCATTTCAGATAATAAGAGAGAATAGGCTCCTTTATTATATATGTAGAGATAAAAACTTTCAGGCTGAAACTTTTTATTTTATAGGCAAAAATAAAATATAAGTTTTAAAAATTTTTATTCTCAGCCCCCTGGTTTCCAGACCATGATAGCTACGGTATTGAACTTAACACGGCTGGATAGAAAACTTCGTTGCCGTCATTTTTCTCACTGATACCCCCCACTTATCTCTTACGGCTTCCGCGCTATAAGCCGTAAAATGCATTTCAAAGTGGTAATTTTATCAGTTCATTTTTGCTTCACACCGGGGTTTAGGGTGGTTAGAGTCATTGGAGGGAAATGAAATTTTGCATGCAGCTAGGTAAGAGACATATGTCGACATTCCATCTGCATATATATCAATGAAACACCAAGTTACCTTTACTAACATGCCGTTCCTCCACGCATCGTTGTAGCAAATCACCACGAGTCACCCCTGCGTCCACGTCGCGGCAACGCCGGCGATCGGCGCGGCCGTTTCTGTTTATTTATGGTCTGGTAAAAAGTACCCAACACTACCCATAATGCATCACAAGTAATTAGAGTACCGTAAAAGTCTGAGTTTACAATAAAAGTATTATGTTTCTGTTTTTGGACCATGGGTGGATCCAGGGAATAAGTAGGCTAGGTGCCCCCCCCACCCTTCTCCCCCCATCCCCTCCCCCAACCCCCAATCGACCATCGGCGCCCTCTGAAATTGTTAAGACACGCCTCTCAAGGCGAATGACGCTCCCTGAAATGTCGCTTCCCATACGCGGATCCAGGATTGCCTATCGGGGGCGAGGTGGAAGGGGAAACTTCCTGGTGGGCGCTATCTACACCAGGGACGCCACTTTTGGCCGGAAAAACCTATCAAGTAGGCGCTAAAACCTATCAGTAGACCCCGATACCTGCATCTCGGGGAAAACGACATTTCAGGGGGTGCCATCGAACTTTCCAGGGGTTTCCGGGACAATTTCAGGGGGCGCTAAGATTCTATGGGGGCACCTGTCCCCTTTCCCCTTGTATCCGCCTATGTCGTTTCGGGGGCGGGGGGCACGGAGGTGGGGCGTTACTGGTGTGGGGGTAAGGAGATCGAGCATAAGCGGATCCAGGACATCAGCATGGGGGTAAGGGCTAAAGAGTTCGAGCATAGGCGGACCCAGGACATCAGTACAAGGGTGGGGCTAGGGAGTTAGAGCATAGGCGGATCCAGGACATCGGTACGAGGGTCGGGCTAGGGAGTTCGAGCATAGGCGGATCCAGGATATTAGTACGGGGATGGGGCTAAGGAGCTCGAGCAGAGGGGGATCTAGGACATCAGTACGGCGGTGGGGCTAAGAAGCTCGAGCATAAGCGGATTCAGCTGATCAGTACGGGGGTGGGGCTCGGGAGCTCGAGCATAGTCGGATCCAGGACATCAGTAGGGGTGGGGGCTAAGTAGTTCAAGCATAGGCGGATCCAGGGCAGTACAGAGGTGGGGCTACGAAGTTCGAGCACAGGCGGATCCAGGACATCAGTAAGGGGGTGGGGTAAGGAGCTCGAGCATAGGCGGATCTAGGACATCAGTGGGGGGGGGTAGGAGCTACGGAGTTCGAGCATAGGCGGATCCAAGACATCAGGAATAAGGTGGGGTAAGGAGCTCGAGCATAGGCGGATCCAGGACATCAGTAGGGGGTAGGGGCTAAGGAGTTCGAGTATATGCGGATCCAGGACATCAGTACGGAGGTGGGGCTAAGAAGTTCGAGCATAGGCGGATCCAGGACATCAGTACGGGGGTGGGACTAAGGAGCTCCAGCAAAGGCGGATCCAGGCCTCAGTACGGGGGTGGGGCTAAGGAGCTCGAGCATAGGCGGATCCAGGACATCAGTACGGTGGTGGGGCTCGGGCGTTCCAGCATAGGCGGATCCAGGACATTAGTAGGGTGGTAGGGAATAAAGATTTTGAGTATAGGCGAATCCAGGGCAGTACGGAGGTGGGGCTACGGAGTTCGAGCATAGGCAGATCCAGGACATCAGTTCGGGGGTGGGGCTAAGGAGCTCGAGCATAGGCGGATCCAGGACATCAGTGCAGGGTTGTGGCTCCGGAGCCTGAGTAAAGGCGGATCCAGGACATCAGTACGGGGGTGGGGCTACGGAGATCGAGCATAGGTGGATCCAGGACATCTGTACGGGGGTGGGGCTAAAGAGCTGGAGTATAGGCGGATCCAGGACATCAGTATGGGTGTGGGGCTAAGGAGCTCGAGAAGAGGCGGATCCAGGGCATCAGTACGGGGGTGGGGCTAAGGGGTTCGAGTATAGGCGGATAAAGGACATCAGTACAGAGGTGGGGCTAAGGAGCTCAATCATAAGCGGATCCAGGACATCAGAAGAGGGGTAGGGGCTAAAGAGTTCGGGCATAGGCGGATCCAGGGCATCAGTACGGGTGTGGGGCTAAGGAGCTCGAGCATAAGCGGAGCCAGGATATCAGTACGGGGTTAGAGGCTAAGGAGCTCGAGCAGAGGTGGATCTAGGACATCAGTACGGCGGTGGGGCTAAGAAGCTCGAGCATAAGCGGATTCAGCTGATCAGTACGGGGGTGGGGCTCGGGAGCTCGAGCATAGTCGGATCCAGGACATCAGTATGGGTGTCGGGCTAAGGAGCTCGAGCAGAGGCGGCTCCAGGACATCAGTACGGGGCCGGGGCTAAGGGGCTCGAGTATAGGCGGATCAAAGACATCAGTACGGGGGTGGGGCTAAGGAGCTCGAGCATAAGCGGATCCAGGACATCAAGAGGCTAAAGAGTTAAAACAGGTAGGGGCTAAAGAGTTAAAACATAAGCGGATCCTGGACATCAGTACGGGAGTGGGGCTAAGGAGCTCGAGCATAAGCGGATTCAGGACATCAGTACGTGGGTGGGGCTCGGGAGCTCGAGCATAGGCGGATCCAGGACATCATTAGGGGTAGGGGCTAAGGAGTTCAAGCATAGGCGGGTCCAGGACAGTATAGAGGTGAGGCTACGGAGTTCGAGCATAGGCAGATCCAGGACATATGTAAGGGGTTGGGGTAAGGAGCTCGAGCATAGGCGGATCCAGGACATCAGTTCGGTGGTGGGGCTGAGGTCTCGAGCTGGGGCATAACTCGGTAACAAATACGCTGAATTTGGTGAAAATCTGCAGGTATGGGTAAAATACCGTCGGAAAACCCATCATATTTTATATTGTATCTCCTTTCTTCTCGTCATGCCCAGTCTTTGCTTAACAAAACAAACATTATGCGTGTGTTTATTTATTTGATGATATGAACAGAGGGCAAGCGTGGTGCAGTATGCAGAGACATGCTAATTTAGGAAAACATGGGCCTAGACAGGGGATTGAATGGAGCCATAATGAGAACACAAAACTTAAAACTCCAACATTGCGTTGTTATAAGTATCAAACTGCTGAAAAAACTCGCCTGTCAATCGAACTGTTTGGCTAACGTACATTGTCACCGGCTTCTCCTGCGCCAGAGCGGCACCTGCCGAGGCCGCAGGCCGAGGTTTGTTGTTATCAAAATATAGACATTAATTTCCAAAGCCTTCTGTGGCTGCCAATTTTGTGTTACTTAGTTTTACTGCAAAAACAAATTTGGCTGCTTTCAGACGGGACGGCCTTTGGTCAACTTACCACCGCCTATGATAATCCATGACCGTCTCCTCCATACCTGGACCACGTGACCTCACACATGAATGGGTGGCTGGCATTGCGCCAGCTCATTCATCACTTCACAAATCTCGTCGTGTCTGAGGGGCACTCGTATTGCAATTGCTACCACAGTGTTACTGTGTGCTGGACATCTGGTGTCACTGACCTGGGGCAATGCAGTGGCAGAACCACGCGCCACTTTTTGGGGAGGGAGCGATATCCAGCAAAACGATCACAGATCATCATCGCCATCACAGCATTATCGGAACCTATTTTGTTGCGGGGAAGCAAACACATTTTTTCTTCCTGGATCCGTCCTTGTGCTTGGGTTGCGAAACATGTTGACTCACTGGCTGCCAGGGCTCTCCTCGTCCGTCTACTTAGGGAGGATTCTGGTAAAACGGCTGAAACAGTGATACAACTTTATCTACAGCTTGCATTATTAAACATATTTTTATATACGCATCGGGAAAGGGGGCAGCTGTCCGATTACATTAAATATCCTTATTTATTCCTGGAAAAACGAAATATTGTAACCAGTATTTTTTTATAGGCCACAAGGAGCCTATACCTAACGAGGTTTTGTTTCTGGAGGGAACATTTCTTCCAGCAGGAGGTTTAAGATTCACTGGCTCTACCACTGTTTTGTAGGTAGTGACGATTAGGAGAGAGGGTTCACACACTTCCGAAGTTTTTACATTCTGGTGGACAAACTAGTTGAGTCAGGAGCATGAGATAGTAAAGTAGGGTTCCTTATCATCTTAGCAATATGCTAACGAGAAGGGCAACTGAAATATTTCGGAGATTGAGCAGAGCCAAAGGCGCCGCCACGGAATTTTTACAGGGGGGCGAACCCGGGCTGGTGATGACCGGGGAGGCGAATTTTGAGCATATTCGGTACCTGGCAGCATTAATGACGAGGGACCCAAAAATTTGAGGGATTTTCCCCCTGGTTGGCCATCAGGGGAGACACGTCTCCCCGTCCCGCTCGCGCGCTTTTGGCGCCCATGACCAGAGGAACAAACTTTGCACCATTTCAAACGTCCAAACCTGCCCCACTAGTGGGGTAGGGTCGGACAGAGGACGGATGAGTTTGAAAAGAGTCCTAGTGACAAAGGTATTACCATTTCTATCTTAACACGCGCACTGGAGGGGGCCTCGGAGGCCCCCACCTGTTTTTCCAAGGTGGTCAGAGAACCGCTTGTAGCCAAAAAACGAAACGTGGCCACATTTAACAGAACTTTATAGCGCGTCGATTGGTGAAGACTTTTTGAAAATTTGCCGAACGTGTTTTGACTTATAGGCTTTCAAAGTCAGACCTGCATTTTGAGATCGCCGTAAACGCGTGGTCGGACCAGTTAGCTTGCATTGAAGACTGAGTGGTGACGTCATAACGTCATATAAGCGGGATTATATGTCAAGGTCACTTTACATGAAAGTCAAGGTCAAGTTCAAAGGTCACAGGTCAAGGTCATATCTGCACTTTCAAGGTCACTGACCACTGTGCGTCAAATGACGTTACCCGGTCTGACATATATTATGCTATGACGTCATCGGTAGGGTATCCCAATACAAAGGTCAGGGTCAAAGGTCAAGGTCAAAGGTCATTGGGAAAGGTCAATCCTCATTTCCCGCCAAACAGTGGCTACAGTGTTAGTCAAAGTGTACATAATAAGTAGTATACCATATGATGACCTTAAAGGTCAATGACCTTGAATGACCTTGACCCAAAAGTTGTGGGGGGGCCTCTTTGAGACCTCTTCTCTATGAAACTTGTCTGCCTTTAGCTTATTCCCGCCATTTTCCCGCATAATCACAGCATTTACCAATCGATCCCCAGCATGGCCAATATTTGACATTTACGACCTCGTTTGACCTTGAAGATATTGACCTAGGTCAATGAAAATTGGTCATAATGTAGACCACTATAGCCCCCACCCACCTACCAAGTGGCGTTTTTCTAACCCGCTTAGTTTTTGAGATCATAGGGGGGCCTACCAGCCCCCCCCTCCAGTGCGCGTTAGTGCCAGACCCCCCTCCAGTGCGGGTATTAAGGAATTTAAAGATTCTCACGCCGATGAAGAACTAGACTGTCATGTTTTCATAGCCAAAATTTTAGATCTAAAGCATCATCTGGGCATCACTAAACAACTACCCATGAACTTTGAATTGGGGAAAATAAAATGAGTGGAAAGTAGCAGCATCGTTTTAGCGGTTCAACACTCAGGAATCATCACATTATAGCATGAATCATCTCCCTGGCATAAACCAAGGTCACTGAAATTTAAGTGAGGAAAAATCTAACGATTTGCTAAAAGCTAGACTTTTCAGAGTCCGAACCTACGCCACTTTGTTTTGCCCGAACCATCCCTATACCACAGCTTTGGGGGATGAGATGCTTCAACCACAGGACATCGTTGATGCCGGTGAAATAAAATCCTGAATGTTTCCGCACAGGATAAGGACGTCACATGTGAAGCTAGGGCTTAAAACATCAGTCCTAAGGTCTTTGAGATGCATCAGCTTTACGTGAAAAACTACATGAAAAATCTGAAAAACGAACATTTGCTATCCCTCCTGAATTTGAAATCAAAGCTGACAGTAATTTGGTGACAACAGACCGCCATAATGGAAAGCATTTATAGTTATAGGCTGCCTGAAATATCCCCAAAAACTTTGGAGAAAATTGAGTTGCCCGAACCACCCTGTCGCTGAAACCACACCCACCCTTCCCTATGTATTATCGGACAAATGTTTTCCAAATAATTTGGTTGAATTCCACAGGGGTCAAAAAAGTTGCTGGCGTGTCACCATTTGAAATTCCATATCACGAATGTGTCACCAAATTAAAAAATGCTACCAAACCCTTATTTCTTTCCGTTATTACACCGTTTTTCATTGTTTCTGTGTATTATGCTCCCAATATAAGCCAGAGCTAAAAGTTTTGATATATTTATCTAACGTTTGAAGCCGAAGGAAGTATATGTGAGCAATCAGCAGGGACGGATCCAGGAATTACCAAAGGGGCCTTGATAGGGGGTCAGGAATAGCTTTGGGGGCTGGACCGTGCAAGGAATAAATTTTCATTAAAAACGTGTATATATATATATATATATATATATATATATATATATATATAATATTTCGAAGAGCAAAAAAACCTTAACCTCCGTTTTGGGAGGCAGACAACTTCATGAACTCTGGTGGGTCACAAAGCTATGCACCGGCGCTAAATTCGCTGAGGTCCGCTCAACATTGGATTGGGTCTCCACAAATACAGGGGTTGACCAAATGTCCGCTAGGATCAGTGATCAGGACCATCCCGAATCGCATCAAATATTATGTGGCCTGTTTAAATAAAGAGTTATCTATTGCTCCCAAGCAAAGACGGAGGTTGCAGCCACAGAGGGCCGATACCAAAGGGGTAACCGCAAGCAAGGCAGAGACCGACTGAAGTCAGGCCTAGGTAGACCATGGGGGAGGGGGGCATGAATGTTAGAAGTAGGGGACTGGCTTCGGCCACAACATGTCAACATGATATTATCGTGAGGGACCTGGTCGCAAACACATAGGTCGCAAGTGGACCACAAGGGTCCAGAAGCACTTCAGGGGGTCGGATAGTCACAGGAGATCCGGGTGAAACGCAAAGGGCCCGGCTGAACCCACTGAGGGCCCGGGTAGATAACAGGGGAATTATCTGCATCTGCGGAGAATAGGGCCCGGCTTCGGCAGCAGTGGGCTGGGGGTAATTCGGAGGAGCCCGGTCGCAGACTCAGATGTTCCAATGGGACTAAAGAGCGCCCGGAAGCATGTCAGGCTGCCCGGATAGCCACAGGAGGCCCAGCTCAACCGCTGGGGGCCCGGCTTCTACCACAGGGAGCCCGAGTGGAAAACAGGGAAATTATCTGCAACTGCTGAGAATAGGGGCCCGACTTCGGCAGCAGTGGGCCTGGGATAATTGTGAGGGCCCCGGTCGCAGAATCAGAGGTTCCGAGTGAACCAAAGGAGGCCCAGAAGCTTTTCAGGGGCCCAGTGTAGAGACCAGTGTAGCTCCGGGGTAAGGCGCCTGCCTTCTGAGATAAGGGTCTCGGGTTCAAATCCCGGGACCCGCTGGGCGCAGGGTTGACTCTCACGCTTAACCGTAGCCTTGTCCTGGCAATGACTGACAACCACCTTGTGCGGCACGGTGGGACATAGGGAAACAGTCATCAATTCCCGGAATTTTTCCGCATATACGGGGAATTGGGCAGAAGCTTGTGATGTTGGCAAAGGCCAGGAGCCGAAAAGTAAAAAAATAAACACTCGGAGAGCCTCCGAGGCCAAAAGCTGGAGACCCGGAAACCAGCATTAGGAGGGGGGGGTTGCGACAGCAACCCTCGGAGATCCAAGAATCGGAGATCGGAGAAGTAAATACGCTTCCCTTATATATTTTTATATTTTTCCCAACCCTCGAAGATCCAAAACGACAACCATTCGGAGCCCTGAGATCAATTTCAGAGGCCCCGAAATACATTAAAATGGGCCCCTAGACCTGAATTCGGGTGACATTTGGAACAGGGGCAAAATAATACTTGGGTGAGGATTCTTACGCAGTTGGCTTTCAGACAATTATCAATTTTCCGCCGTGCGCCATACTAGAACATTTCTGCAGCGTTGGAAATCCATGAAATTTTTGCATTTTCGTAAATACCAAGTAAATACGCTTCCCTTATATATTTTTATTTTTCCTTGATAATTCTCCAACACTTTCCACAGAACAATTTCCGAATCAAAGAACATTTTTATCAATCCTTAACACTGTTGGAAGTTTTCCACGATTTCAAAGTAATCCCATCTTACGTTACGAATTTTTGCACACTTTATACCCAAAAGTCTAGGGGAAACGTTGAGGGCTTCGACTGTTTCGCCCTGTGTGTTTTGATGACGATGCCACCGCTCTGTTCTGTACGCATCTTTGCGTATGTATTCTGGAGTGGTAAATTTACCCATATGGCCAGAGCTTCCAAATTTTACGCTGTGGTTTCTCGGCGTAAATCAACTTTTATTTCCCCCTGATTTGGAAGCCTGCGGGGCCTAGCTAAAGCCGCAGGGCTTACCCTGCGGTGGCCCAGCGGCTGCGGCGGGAGGCGTTTCTTTCCAGTGCTTAAGGTCAGCCCAGGGGGTGGGGCCGATCGCTCCCCCTTTGGATACGCCCTTGGCAATCAGGACCACACATAGGATAAATTGCATTTTAACGTTCATGCACGAAAGTCAAGCCAGGGGTAACGCAGCTGCACAGCTGACCGGAAGATGCTAGGGTAAGCGGAAGCTAAAGCTGCAGACAGTGGCTAATGGCTACAACCACGAAGTGACAAGAGTTCGCAGCTGTAGCATGGCTTCCCGCGGCCACTGTCGACATCATCGATAGGGAGCTGCGCGCTGTGGCTCGCACGATCCCAGCATGCCCGCAGCCAACTCCGACGGACCCCTCATGGCGGAGGCAGGTGGCGCGACCAGGATTTGGCTTGGAGCCTAACCTTCAGAATGGACCCTTTATAGCTTAATGCCTCCCTCCATACCCACCTGTTAATGAGTAAATATTTCTTCCAAAAAGCACAGTGAACTTCACCCAGGATTTTCCTTTCAATGATTGGAAAAGGCGCACTTTATTAATATTTAAAAAGAATTGTGATATCTGGATATCTTACGAACATGCCATGGAAGGAAGGAAGGAGAAAATCTCATCGCTCTGGACGGACGGGATCAGATGAGGAAGGACTTTCTGGTGGAGAATAATCTTCAGAGTTCGCAATTGGCGGCTCTCACCACTCACCACATGCACTCGTGCCTGCTGAGCAGCGAAATATTCCAATGTCACTTCAGTGATTATTCTTAGAAAATTATAGATAAAGAAACTCGCAGCAAGAGGGTAGCAGTGAAGTGTTACCGCTGAATATTTGCCGTGAAGAAAGATATTATCACGCAATAATATGATTGTGATATTTTAAAGGTCATACAGTCACGACATTATAAAACAAACAAATTCGCACACTTGATGTTCATAAACATCTCTCAGATCCCCCCCAGCTTGCTCTCGTGCAGCAGTTTCGGGAAACACAACGAGAGCATTGCTCGGGATCGCTGTTCAGGGATTCATGAGACCGATTCACGATGGCTTCTGAGCGCGATGCTCGAACTGACCTTGCTCACTGAACGAGCACTTCACTTGCTTTGAGCTGACCTTGTTCCTGAAAGCGTAGGCATTGGTCTCGGGGCCCCCAAACTTGACCTCCGGGACCCCGGGAATCAGTCTCGGAGGCCCCCGAGCATCGGTCTCGGACTCCACGAGCATCGCTTTGGGGGCCCCGAACATCTGCCTCGCTGCCCCGAGAATCGCTCCGGGGGTCTCGCCCCTCCCCCCAGAGCGATGCTCGGAACCGATATTCGGGGACCCCGATACGGATTCTCGAGGGATTCCAAGACCAGGCTTAGAGGGATCCAGTGATGCTCGGGAGCCTCCAAGAATGATGTTGAGTGTGGGGGGTGTCCAGGAGACCGATGATCACGGTCTCCGAGTCAAGAGCAATGCTCGGGGGCCCCAAGACCGATGTTTGATGCCCCTAAAATGTGTACCTTTATCAATCCCAGGAAATCCACCTCAGTCAGCATCATATTCTCAACACAGGCACATCTACCCGAACACTTTTTTCCGAGACCTTCCGATCTTGGTCCCGAGCAGTGGTCTCGGGGCCCCCAAGGGTGATATTCGGGAGCTCCCAAGACCGACATTCGGGGCCCCCAAGACCAATGTCCCTGGCCCCCGGGAGGGATGTTCGAGACCAATGTTTAGGGGCTCCCGAGACTGATTCCCGAGGGCCAAAAGATCGGGGGCCCGAGTAGGATTTTTTTTTTTTTTTCCTCTATATTTTGCACCATTAGGCATCACAAGTACATCATCATCGTAACATTTTCACTTTTCAATACTCTTAGCTTCACCATCTCACATTCCACGAAAAATCACAAACCCAGTTTTCCTCATACACTCAATCCCACCCCACCCCACCCCTCCCAACCCACTATTTTAGGCGGCATTACCTATACCGCCACATATTGTGTTTGCACTCAGCCTGTCATGGCATATGGCTAGAACCCTTAGATACACAGGGCCCGAGTAGGATGCTCGGAGCCCCAATTCTCTGGGGCCCTCCAAGACTGATTATCGGGGTCCCCAAGACCAAACTGGAGGGGGGAGCACCAACACCCATATTCCTGCTTTACAGTGAACAATAAGCCCAAGAGGAGTCCACGGACCCCCTAGGCTACGCCATTGCCCCAGCCCCACCTGTATCAAACCAAAGCAGGCCCCAAGCAACCATGTTCTCTAGTTGTCGGCATCGCAGAGGAAAGGGATTATGTAACTGAATTGACAGCATGTTGTATCCTCTTTCTCAAAACTTACTCCATACTTTAAGAGCTTTTAAAGTCAGTTTTAAAATAGCAGTGGCATAAAAAAATAGAGCAAGAAGTCCCAAAACATCTCAGCGTACAAAGAGTGTCAAATGAGGACCAGCAAAATAGGCACCAGGCCAAACATAATTTTTCGCTAAAATAATAGTTCTACATGTGAAAGATTGTGCGATAGCATATTGAGGGATAACATTGTACCTGACCATTCCCAAAATGTGCAAGAGTTTAAGAGTGCAAAAAAATATGCAAAAACATGTATACAGATTAGCACACTGCACAATACACCTCAATTGAGCCAGATATGTGGGTGAACTTACTTTCCTTCCAATCATGAATATTCCCTTCATATTTCTATATAGACAGCTTTCTTAAAGCATTCTTAAAGCTGTCATAAAAATTTGCCTGTATTTGATAAAGTTTAAGTGACTTCCACAATCCCCTCTCCCACAGTCCCAAATGCCTAAAACCCATTCCAAACCTATACACCTGCTGCTCCAGCAAAAACTAATAACACCTACAATGTTTCGCAGACAAGGCAGGAGCCACATTAAGAGGATCTGTTGCATGATTGCAAAGTCATGCTGAATGAAAATATTTTTGGTCATTTATCAGCCACTTACACTGGCTCTGTTTTAACTTCTGATCTGATGAATGCACTACAGTTCCAAGCAACCATGTCTGTGCATGACACAGGCAGAAAGAACATGGCTTGTCTAGATAAAATCTTGTTATGGCAGCTCTTTGATTTGTCAAACATTTTTAAGTCCCTACCCTTGGCCAGCCAAGATAAATTTTCTCTTTCTAAATGCTTAAAATAATATAAATACTAATATCAAGATACATTTTGCAGGGTGTTGACCATTGAACACAGCAAAACTTGCAGCAGTTACCATTATGTTGGCTTTAAACATTTTATTTAATATTTTATTCACATTTCTGAAACATTTTGCATCATTGCTAGAGAAAAGCACATCATGCTAATCATTGCTTAATCTCCCAAAACACTTCTTTAAACCAGACTTCTATCATTTGTATTCACTAGCATTTTCAAGCCAAGGGACGTTGGGGAGGCAAATTCTTTTTAAAACTGAAGCAGCGGCACTCCTTCCTTCTTTTCCTATATGGAGTAAAACACATTTGCTGTTTACCTGCAAATGAAAAGCCACAAAAAATCACATTCTGTCCTCAAATGCCCACAACCACAAACATACTTCACCTAACCACCATGTTAAAATATATATCTGGTGGTTCATCCCTGCTTGCCCCAGCACTACAAGTTCTGCCCCCCCCAAGTATGTTTGTGCCCTGAGTTTCTTTTGCTGACCCCAATCTGTAAAATTTGGCAGGCTTCCTAAGACTGCTGAAATTTTACACTCATGGCACAAATATGTCCATGTACATACCTTTACCATGGAAATACCTCAAAAATCATTATTGTTACATTTAAATGATTTTATGTTCGTGATGCTTGCATGAGTTTGTGGTGGCGCTCACCACCCAGTATGCTAGTGGTGCCCCACAGACAGAAGAAACTATCTCAAGGTGGTAGGTCTGAATCCATATAAGAGCATCAATGCTTCACATGATTTATCATACAGGCATGAGCTAAGCAGGTACTAAAACTGCTCACTATGCCCAACAACCACCCTAATAAGATGTTAAAACCTGACACAATCTGCTTACCTACTGTTCTTCCCCCATAGACTGCCCCACACTGGTCTTGACCCCCATCCCTACTAGTCATAGCCACCCCCAAAAGCTACCTCCTAAACAACTCAAACTACAAGTTATTATTCTTGTCATTGTGGCAATCCTCAACATTTTGCAGACTAGAAGTGGGATGTTTTGCAGTTATTAAATCTAGATATTGATGCCCAACACACTCCAAAGATGAAACAAAAAATATGTTTTGCTTCAAATAGGCACTGCATGAGGCAGGGCTGGAAGTCTCTGTGAGTTGATGCTGGCACAGCACTACAAGCCCTATATAAAGTCTATGGGAGACCCAAATTCAGGGGTCCGAGGGTTGATCCAAGGGGGGCCAAAGGGGCTGTTGCCTCCACCAAAGCCCAAAATAGTGTCTTTTGCCCACTGAAAGATCCAAATTTAGAGCCTTTTAAAATACTTTATTTTTGGGATTTCTTGATGTAGCCCCCTGCAAACATTGATTTCGTTCCTCCAAAGTTGCTCCTGGTTCCGCCAATGAGGGGTCTGACCCCCAAGGATTTCCATGCACGGGCTTAGAGAGATAGGTACCTAGGTACCCAGTTACAAGTGCCCCACTTGAGTCCCCGACTCGGCATACCAGTAAGCACAGCGGCAAAAAGTTTGCCTTCACTGCAGCACTTATATCAGGTTTAAGCAGTATTTCTATATCATACTTAGTACCAAAATACCTGACTGATCAACACCTATACTCTCACCACCTTGCCACCATATGCGGAAGAAAGATAGCAACCGATATTCTCCTTTCTCTTCCTTGTCTTTCCGCTCTCTATATTTTTACAGCGCCTTATTTATAAATAAATATTTACAGCACCTAATGTGGCGGATGGCGCAGTGCGGTGAAGGCCGAGCCGCTCAGCTGATTATAGCAGTGATGTGTTCGACCACGGAAGGAGAAGTGAATACGGCCGGTGACATAGCCTGGGGGCAATGGTGACAATGGCACTTTATCACCATTCGTGCCACCAGCCCATGCTGAGAGACAGACGAGGGCCTGAACTTTTTCGACCCCAGGATCGAATATGGTTCGAATAATTCACCGCATTTACCAAATACGGTTAGTCGAACAAAGCTTATGGCGCAGAGGGTTAAAATATGCCAATCAAGTCAATCCAGATTTTGCAGTGTATGAGAATTAGAGGTGCCATTTTTGTAAATCGACTTGTGACTTTTGTCACCCGGTGGAACTCCAGCTGTCACCATTTAGAATGGCAAAATGGCAACTTTTTCGACCCCTGGAATTCCATAAAAAAATTAAAATATTTCCAGCCAGAGAAACTTTGCAGGGTCTATTTCTCGGCAGCAGCAGAACTCCACCCTTGCTTGAACCCAATCACGAAACTCGCCTCCCCTCAACCAGACAACCATTGCTTTAATTTAGAAGGGTTGCTGGGGTTTCATTGAAACTGATCTCTTAACTCATAAAACAGGGTGCGAGTTCGGCAGCGCGCTTGCGATAGCCTCTAATAATAATTGTTGGGATTAAGCGACACTTCAACTGCCAGGGTTAAACCTCATTGCCAACATTCAGCCTGCAAGGGGGATATGGTGCATCAGACCAGCATATTCAGAGATTCCGCTGGGACATGACCCGGGACCTGCGGCTCGCAAGACATGTGCTGTTCCACTGAACCACGAATCCGTGCGAGAACCTCTCCTGGTTATAGCCATTGAATTATCCTTACTTCTCGGAAGGTTTTTACCATATTTTATGCCGCAAAACATTAATTAAGTTTTTAACAAGATTACAAAAGTATAGAAGCATATGAATCAGCTTCGGCGGTGGAAGTGATAGTTGATGTGCGTATCACCAGCGGTAAAATTGGGAAGTGGCCAGTGGCAGACACCAGGGGCGGCTAGGAGGCTCAAGCCCCCCGAAATGTTCGAACCCATATAATTAATACATAAGCGAGGGCAGCCCGAGGTACTGACGGCTGAGGCTCCAGCCCCTAGCCCCCACACCCCATATGAATTCCTTGATCCGCTACTAGCAGTGGCGGATCTATCCGGTAGGTGGGGGGTTAAATCAAAGACGAAAAACCCAAAAGAACGTCACGCAATGAAATATTTCGCCACAATTAACTAGCTAGTAGAAGGGTGGGGGAAGGGAGGAAGACCCAAGTCGAAAAGCAAAGAGATGTTAAGTTGGTTCAGAGAAGTGGTCCCCATCAAAGAACCTACTAGTGGAAAGGAAGTCCGTAAACAAATACTGTGGAATAATGAAGCTATTCGGGTGGAATCGAAAATTATTTTTAATGCTGCATTGTACGAAAACAGTATATTGTTCCTTGATGCATTCTTTAATCATCAGGGACGAATCTTGCACAAAAATTCGTTTAAGGAAAGCAGTAACTTCACACAACTGGATCCTCTTGTTTATATGGGCTGGTGCCGGGCCATTCCTGCGATATGGAGACGGCTTGCCGTTGTCAGTGAAACACTAACAGTTCAGGAGAAGGTACTTGAACGTGGCATAGAAGTGAAAGGGAAACTTGTCCCCGTTCAGCAGATTAAAGTTAAAAATTTTTTTCAAACAAATTTCTAAAGGAGATAACCCCCAGAGCGCAAATGAAATTGATGAACGAAGGAGTTGAATACGGAGAAGACTGGTGTAAAGCATTATACTTACTTACATTTAACATCACGAAATCAACAAAGCTTCAAAATGTACAATATAGGATAGTTAATAGGTGTTTTCCAACTAACACATTCTTGTGCATACAAAATGTGATAGATAATTAATTCTGTGATAGGTGCGGTAACATAGAGACAATTGATCATTTTTTTGTAGAGTGTGGAGAGGGTAGAGGGTTTGGGATGATCTAGTTAGAAAAATTTACTCAAAGCTTGCCACAACAAAACAGTTCTCTGGCACTGTTACAGACATTCTCTTTGGATCATTAGAAACAATAAATGTTGTCAATATTTTAGTCAACTGACCTGATGCTGGCCGCAAAACAGTTTATGGTGAAACAGAGGTTTAACACGCGCATTGACGGGGGTCTGAGCCACCTTCGCTTTGACGGGGAAGCGGGGACCCGCCCTTCCCCCACCCCTAAGATCTCAAGAACCACGCTAGGTAGCAAAAAACAGTAAACGGCGTTGGGTAGCCCATCCACTTCTCCATCGAAAATATTTGGTCCATTTTTTGTCAGGTCACATTTAAGGTCACTAGAGGTCAAAACATGCTGTAATAGGGATAACATGTAAATGAAGGTTTTCGGTCATTGCATCCGAAAAAGTAAAGATAGAGAAAAACGATTTAGACCATGTGAATCCCTGCAGCAAGCCAAATCGATTGATATATAATATGACCTTATGAGGTCAAATCAAGGATTTGCCCTGACCTGAAGCCAGGTCAAGCTCAAAGTATATAAAATGCATATCATTAGAACCGTACAGACAAGGCACCTAAAATAAACGTTCTATCGTCATCCGTTGCTAAGTTATTCATTTAAAACCATTTTCCCATGTATTTCTAATGGGGAGGTCATGGCTCATATCTGACCTTAGGTCATTGATATCAAAAATACTGGAACATATTTTGGAGACCTTGGTGAGCCCTTTGTGTGATATGAGTTTCAATCGGATAAGCTCAGCCTGTTCCGACTTATGCTTTCTTAAACTTTTTTAGGTGAGGTCACGACCTGTGCTGGTGACCTGATCTGAGATGACCTAACCTTAGGCAAAAGTTGTAAAAATGATGAGAGAAAAGGTATGACAAGTGCGGTGAAGCTACGCGCCGCCGTTTTATGTTATTTTTGAAAAACCCGACGGGCGGGGTTGGTACCCGCTCCCCCGTGTTAAGGATGAATAAATAAAGATGGAAATATTTTCAAAACTTCTGAAAAAAATTCAAATGGAACGGTGCATAGCAAAGAAGGACAAAAGAATTGATAGGTTTAACGAGATATGGCTACCATTCATCAATGAGCATTTTGAGCTTTACATTTAGTTCGCATAATCTGGACCCACTTCGGCGAGCTGCATGCGGTTAAAGGGAATGTGACACCTTTATAACGTGATTTTAACTGAGATAGCCAAGTTGTAAAGCAAGTCGAAAAACCCGGAACTCTATATATCATTTGTCTTGGAACTCGATATTTCCGTAGAAACTTATGCGGTATGAGGGGCAGCGAGACTCCTCATACCGCACCTAGTTTCAGTGGCGGATCCAGGGAGAAAGACATTTGCCCCTAACGAAATAGCTCCAGGAGCGTTCCCCCAAAGCTCTCGACATTTTGCCCCGGCTCCTGTTTAGTTTCAGTGCAAGGTTTTGGTGCTTCAAGTGAACCGATCAGCTTCAAACAGAACCAGTCACCTTCAGTGTAAATATTGAAACCAGGTCCTCTTGATGTCTAAAATCGCTTTTGAGTGAATGATCCCTGGAAAATAAAATCATGCATCTTGTGGCCACATATTTCACCCCGTGTCGTCTTCTTGCTTTGCTTTTCGACTTTTTTGAAGAATATATTTCACAAAACACAGCTGTAAACTTGCAAAACAATTAAACAATTCTCCTTCACACCTTGCCGCTCGTGTCACGGTAGTAACCCCACGTCGCTTCAACGTACCATCGTCTCTACACTAAACCCACCCCATCCCATCTCCCCGATCCTACACTTCCACAATGTGCATCGTGCAATCATGTTGATTCCATACTCTTCACAGATGACCACGACAATTTCCTTAAAGGGAATGTGGCACCTTGGTCGGGTCGTGGAATTTAGTGTAATTAGACGTACTTTAAAATTTTAATTTAATTAGACGTACCGAAAATAATGAAACCACTTATGATTTCTCTGAATAATTTACAATAAGCTCAATATTTTGATTTTCAAACTACTCTTTGCGCAACCACCGGGGGCAGAAGGGCAGTGAATAGTGAATATTTCACCTGATAAAATCCACCAACTCGAGAGCCAACTACTTGTATTTTGGTGCTACATTGGTTCCAGTTAGTGTTGTTGGTAAAGTGTTTCAAGGTATCACTAAAATTGAAATATTTTAGGATGAACAGTTTTTAAATAATCTGGTTGACTGAATCCGGAACATTGCCTGGGAGACCTTGTAACCAAAGCCTACGCACACATATCCAACGTCAGTGCCCATCGTGTGCTCCCCAAGCTTTGGTAATCATTTGAAATCGGAAAAATTTGTGCCAGTTTTTTCTACGCCTCTTCCCTGAGGTGCAATAAGTTTTGTTATAATCATTGAGTTCGTTAATACGAACCTAAAACATGGAAATCTCACTCCAGTGCAGGAGCGGTATGTTACATGAAGCTGCGTAACCTTGCGGGGTTGAAACAAATTTTGACACACGAAAATATATTGGCCCTTTTTCTTAGCACACGCCCCGCTTGGGGAGGCGAAATTCGCCCCTCTCCTGGTTTTCCCCAGATAGCTCAAAAACAAAGAGAAGCAGAACAACGAAACTTACAGTACCTTATTCCTGATCAATTTTACACATCTGACAAAATTTTTAGTTAAGGTCATGTCAGGTCAAGGAGCTACTTAGGGTCAAGTGACCCGACCTCAAAACCTAAAAGTACGAGTTTGAAGCAGCGCCCAGGGAACATTAGCAAACCGATCAGTTTGAAACTTCCAAAATATGATGAGGTTATTAGGATCTACAAGTCTGCTATATCGGAATTTCGATATTGATGACCTAAGGTGGGGTCAATTTTTCGGTCACCCCATTATAAGTCTACGGTGAAAAATAGAATGGGTTCGTTTTCAGTAGCAACTGGATAGATAAAGCTGAAAGTCATCAAACCGTCCATTCTTACCACGATCTTGACCATAAAGTTGAGTTTTTGAGCATCTGATCTCTCAAAGGTCATATCAGGTCATGGGAGCAGAGAGTGATTGTTTTGCCAATAACTTCTCACTGAATTGAGATAAAGCTTCCATTTTGCTTGCATTGTGCTCATATTATCACAGGAAGTCGATTGACATGAAACATGACCATACCAGGTCATTATGTGACCCTGAACTAGCTCGAGGTCAGGTCATTTTGAATATTTAACCTAGCAAGGTCATATTATACATCATTCAATTTGCCGCGATAAGAGAAATCCAATGATGCATAAATATTTGCTCTAGCTCCCCTGAGGGCAGATCTAGAGAGGGAAACGTACCCTGCTCTGTTGTAAGCCTATGGAGCCTTCTTTGACCTATGCTAACCTCAATATTGACCTGACATAAAAATTATTCTTATAAAATCTCTTCGTCTTGTCAAGATCTTTCGAACACCGCCCGTAATTTTCCTTTAACTTTCGTGGGGAACGAGATACGGAGGGGGACGCCCCCCAGCGGGGCGCGTTATGCAAAGGGCCCCAGCGGTCCGCGTGTTAGGGAAATTTATCTGCTGCGCCAAAACATCAAAATCGGTCCTAGCGAATTTAAATGAAAAGGGAAAGTGTGGCTCTCCAATGAGCTTCCAGTGAATTGAAGCGGAGGACATCCCTCCATCAGAATAATAATTTAGGTAAATTAGGGTATTTTTGCATATAAGCTGGTGACCATTGATTGTTGGCAGCCCCTATTAATAAGCCTATGGCCTTAGAATTTTTCCCTCCTTGGCAAACAGTACTCTTCTAGCTCCAAATACCTGGAGACTTTTTCCCGTTTTCAAGGGCTAATGTGGCCTTTGATGAAAGCAGAGCTGCAAAAAATCTCAAATCTGTCGGGCACTTTCGAAAAAACCTCCAAATCTGTCGGGTGGTTAGGATAGGACTATTAAAATTGTCTAAAACCCATTCAATTGGTAAAATGTTCTTACTCATTTTCCACATTCTTAATAGAAAATACTAAAATTAGCATAAAAAACTTCTAGTTTGGCACCAATGGATGTCATTATCCTTATTTTTGTGCTCTGATCCTTATATGTGTGATATCCTTATTTTTCGTGCTCTGAAGCCGCCTATGGCAAATCTAAGTGGAATGACACAAGTCTATTAATTTTCAAAACTCTAGAACTGAGACTGTTCTTCGGGTTTTCAATTATCAGACGCGCTCAGGAAATTAAGGTTATCGGCAGAAACCTATAACAAATTGAATACCGAACCACCAATTCTCATTTTCTGGAGTCACCATTGGTAAAGGGAATTTATTATTGGATGTAATTTGAGGTTTGCGGACGTACAGCATACAAATAGTGTGTGTCAAAGTCAGCTCGACTGGGTCTTGAATAAGACTCAGTCTTGAATTCAGATGATTTAGGTCACAGGTGGAAATATACAATAACATGAAAAGCAGCCCCCCTTTTTCAGTCCTCTGCAGCCGCCATTGACAAAAAATGCTGCATTAGAATGAGAATAAGTGATATTTTGTTATTATGTTACATAGTCCAGCCCAGAATACTTAAAAATATAGTTTGCAATGGAAGAAAGCTGACCTGGTTCCCATACCATGCGGTTACTTATGCCAGCTTCTGCAGATTTTCATGATTTCAGTTTTTTGGAGGTGGGAGGGGGTAATTTGGAAGGAACCCCCAAAATTTATATATGGATTTTGCTCTGATGGCCAGACAAACAAGATTGGAGGGGTACTTTTTTGATATCCGAAAGTGTTTTTTAAGGATCATGGCTACTTGTAGTTGAATACAAACATGTAATATTACCTTTCCATGAATTTTAAAAGCATGTTTACATGAAAAATCCTAAATTTTGAAGCTGTTGGCTATTTCGAAGTTTTTCATGCATTGCCGTGCTCATTTCCATGAGGGTACGTGGTTTAGGATCTGAAGTTCATGAGGCTAATAAATAACCTTAAGTCAGTTAGATAGTAAATGTCAAATAAATATCATGTTTCCAAGGAAGTTAAGAGTAAAAGGAATGAGTAAAGGTTGCACTAGGCTATGTTTTTGTTATATCTTTGTCCCCTTGACATAGATCATAGGCATATTTAGGTAAGTGAATAAAATGAAATGGGAGAAATAGTTTGATACTTAAAACTCAAATTAATGTGGAAAGGTGAAGAGTTTTGTTTCTTTGGCATCTACAAATCCACTGATGAAGGTACGCAACTTTTGTGGTTAATTCTGGACAAACAGGCATTGGATTTAAAAGAAGACGGAAGGGAAAATCAAATGTTTTAGTCTAATTTGACCAGTCTGCTGGTAAATTCATTTTTCCCTTATTAATATCATTTAAAATTATTGATCAACAGTGAGCATAACATACTGTGTGGAAATAAATGTAAGCTGCCGAAATTACAACGAACACCACATCACTTACTTGTTTTTCTCCCCACACTGTTCTGATCTGCCCGCTGTTTGATCCATGCTTCAAAACGACCTCCTTGGCCAAAACCACTGTTCCTGAACTTGCAGGGAAGCCCAAAATGCTTGATTCGCTGATGCTCCTTAAAAAAAACGTTTTTCACCAAAATACCCACATCCCTCAAATCCACATTTAAGCTTGACACGGGACGGTGGAAGGGGCTTCAGCTTAATCGGAGCCCTTTATCAGCCCTTCAACTATGGACGATGAAATCCAGACTCAACCAGTTTACTCAAGATGTATACCAATGTAATGCAAGGGAAAAATAATCAAAAACACAACCTTGCAACGTATTGCCTCCACCACACCACGGGATTCTATGGCCCTGGCCTCCGCCATATCCACAACGCAACACACCAAACCGCAGGGCTGCTTTTTCAAACCAAAGATACCTTTTACACCGGCTTTGCCGCAAGGGCGCTGTTCAAACAGCGGCCTTGCGGCAGCGTTGAGCGTACTTCCAAACGAAGGAAGTGAAGGAAAAAAACTGTTTTGCCTGTCTAAAGGCCTTTACGGCGGCCTGTCGGGCCAAGCTGTCGCGTGCTATGGAATACAAATCGGGCCCGACAGGCCGGTGAAGGAATTTTTCCAGCAGAGGATTTTCTGGGGTGACGTTTAAAAGGCCCTCTGTGCATAAGGCCCTCTATTCAAAGGTCCCTCGATTCATAAGTCCCTCGAAAAGACCCTCTGTGCATAAGGCCCTCTATTCAAAGGTCCCTCGATTCATAAGTCCCTCGATTTTCTATGGGTTCTTGCCGCACACTGGCTTGATATGGGAGAGGTGCAAATTCATTAAAAACTTGTTGAGTGAAAGAGGTGACAATTCTAATATTTATTTTTTTAGAACAAAAAATATTTTCTGTTTCCTTTCAAGATTTTTTTCTCACAGATTGTAAGATCTGTCGCAGGTCCATACCGTGCCCTAAAATCTGTCGGGCACTTTATGACCCGAGAGCCCGACTTTTTGCAGCTCTGGATGAAAGCCATAATAAACACATAATCAGGCAAGCAAGGGCAAGGTAGGAAGGTTGGCCCGAGTTATCAGGGAAAGGGAGTAGGATTAACCCCCCACACCGCAGTGGGTGCAAAAAGAGGCCAGGTGTTGCCTGGTTAACATACTTGGCCATTTCCTATAACTATTATTTGCACTTGACTGGATTAAATCTAGTCAAATTTAATTGGAACCGTCTTAACCCTCGCCCCAGTGAGTGAGTGTTTAAACACTCCCCAGGGTTTTCCCACGGCACCAAAAAGGACGAACACCACAAAATATATTGTGAAACTATTCATATGAATGACCTAGTAAGGAATGGATCATGACCTTCCAATTGGAAATGCATGGAAAAATGGTAATTGGGTGAACATGGCTAAAATTTTGTAGATACAGCATAGCATGCCTTCATATTCTCCAAATTGTAGTATCCTAGGCCCTCCGCATGTTCAAGCTGCAGCTTTGGACCTGTGACCTCTTAGAGTTCAACAGGGACTAAGCAGGGACTTAAGCAGGCTAATGTTCGTCTTAGGTCATTAATTTCGCAAGAAATGATGGCAACCGCTTATTTCAATGCCATTACGTTTAGATTAGTTTTGTAGGCAGATTGATATACATATTGACTATTTTAGGTCAGATGGTGACCTTGACCTGACCTTAGATCACCTCATTTGTAGGTTGTGATCCAGTATAGTCATAGACATCATCCGGTTTTCCGTAAGAAGTGGTAATGAATGGTGCCTAAAACCGATTCTAGCTCAATTCGAACGCAAGAGCCCAGAAACTCTTCCCTAGTCTGTCACCTTTGGCCTGTCATGACCTCAATATTGGCTTGGGACAAAAGTGACTACAAGTTTCTTCATCCATTCTTAAGAGCTTTTCACCAGTTTTCCCGTTTTTTTGTCATCCCGAATAGGAGCCAACATCGAGGGGGCTGTTTGATCACCAAGGGTGGCTCGGGGGCCTTCCGGGGTTTGTGTTAAACAGGAAAAGCCTGGTCACTGGGTAGCTTTCAAACCCTATGAACTCTAATCAACCCCAATACATATTTTAGTTATGAAGCTGTGAGTCTTATGAGCCTGGAACCACTGTTTGTAGCCATAACTCAGACATACCCAGTCTCGGAACTCCGTGCCCAGGCGCCTCGGTTACTGAACGGACCGCCTGGGGCAAGGCACCTGCGAGACAGTACTGAGGCCCTCGGTTTAAAACTCTGTGCCCCTTGCGCGCCACACATTACTTTCTACGTATGACCTTGCACCTGTCGTTGTAAACACGTAGTAATCACATGACCCAGGTATGCGTGCCAGTCGAGCGAAGAGTCGGGAATTATCAGAGGCGTTGGCAACTCAGCGGAAGACAACCCTGTCAGAATGCAGAAAAATCAGTCTCCCAGGTGTCGGATTAAGAAATAACTGTAACCACGGAAAACCTGTTGAACAAATACTTATGGTAACCCGTTTGTAAAGCTAGAAGCACCATAGGTTCTGAGATATCCATGCTAAACCGATCGAGCCTAGTCATAATAATTTCAAATGCGGCGCACTGTGCCCCTTGTGTTTCAGGATTAGTTAGGCTTACTAAAAAGCAGTTATCTTTATAAGTAACTGTATTCAGCTAATGACATCATTATTAACTGCCCAGTGGTTTGAAACACATACATTCAATAGTACACGTTCAAACGTAAAAAGAAAATAATCAAACGTGTAATTCCGAACAAAAATTAAGTAAGGGACTTCAGCCTTAGCTAATGACGTTCGGGCGCAGGAGGATCACATGATAATAATGTGCGGAAAACTGAAAATGCTTACTCCAAGAAACATAATTTGATAGGTTGGCACCAGTATTAGGTTTAAGAAAGCTAACAAACTATGCACAGCTAACCCGGGTTGTCCGTAAAAGAATTGAATATTCTGCCTACTACATTACCGCTCCACACGCTGCCGCCACCCCACTAGTCCGGACAGACGACCCGTTTGGGAGTCACGTGAATCTCCTGCCGGTACTTCCGACTAATCGAGGTTCCTCGCAGAGACTGAATCTGGCGCTGAACGCTGGAGCGGACCAGAAAATAATTTCAAGAAAAATACTAAAATATAATAATAATAAATCAACAATCTGCTGTACCCACTGTCACGTCCCTATCATAGGTAAGAAAGATGGTGCTGCAACGTGTCAACAGGTCGATCATTTTTCAGAGGCTGGCTCATCAGTCATTGGTTTGTCCTGCATCCACTTGCACCTCATGGGCGAATCCAGGGAAGGCAAGAGAGGGCACTTGCTCCTTTCTCAAGATCAAGCCTCAGCGCCCCTGAAATGGTCAAGGCTTCCCCTTAAGATTTCAATGAGGCCATCCTAGACTTTCGTTTGCCACCCGCTTACTCATCCCCTCAGAATGAAAATGAGCACCCCCACGCTAGGTTTCGATGCCCCCTCCCTCCTGGCTCGGATAGCGACCCGCTTTCGATTGAGTGCCCCCCCCTATAGGAAATCCTGGAATTGCCTATGCTGCACCCTCGAAAACTATGTTAATCCCCTTTCTGCCAACTTTCTGGAAATGATGTGACCCCCTTGCCCCCTGGCAGTAATGCCACGCTTATAAACACGGTTCTGCGTCCAATGGCATTAGGCGTTCAGCTCTCAAAAGTAAGGAGGGATACTTGGTGGCCCACCGCAGCGGAACTGAGAAATTACCATTATGGTGCTTCGCCTCTTTGTCGGGGAGGCTCAAATACAGGAATTTCCACTGCTAAAAGTGAATGCACTGGGTCGCCCCACCCTCCCGGCTGACCCCAGCCTCATCGGTCCGACCCGCTAACTGCTGGGGAGGTCGACCAGCCGAACAGGCCACGCCCTCAGGCCTGTGGTTCCCAAACTTCCTATTCCCGGCTGGTTGGACAACCCTGGAATGGAACGATACTTTCGCAACATATTGTACCTTAGGTGTAGGCAGTTACAAGTACGTTTTCATAGATTTGGTGCTTTCCGATGTGGCAACACGCACTGAAGGTCAACTTATTATTTCTATGGTGTTTGACAGCAGAAATTCGTGCGCACTCGGCTCCTCTTTGTGGTGTTGAGATCTTAAAACGAGCAAGCCGATCCGTCCTGAAATGGCTCTTCGGGGTTGAAAGCTCTCGTTGGTTAATTACGGTTTTGGCAGCAAACCCCATGAGTGAGCCTAAACTTTCCTGTTGGAAATGTTGCGCTGTGTTGCGCTGCAATACCGGTAATTAATGCCCGATACCACTATTCGATTGATAATATGTTAAACAGCTGCTTTCACCTCGATTATATTGCCAGTTTTCATAGCTGCTTTATAAAATTGGCTGTAATAAGCTAGTCACGTGAAGCCAATGCCTTTTGTGGGGTGTGTTTGGGGAGTGAAGCAATACCTACTGCTTCGTACATACTGTTGGGGGTTCTGCATAGTTATAACAACGACCGCTAGATGGCAGGTGTGTGCTGTGTCCCTGTATGACCTGAACACGTCAGTGTAATACAGAGCCTGACCTGGGGCGCGTGTCTCTGCTCTCGCGGATCGTAACATGGCGCAGCCGGCAGCGACGGCCGCTGCCGTCGTTTCGGACAGTGTGTCAGAGGAACATACAGCCGTAGTGCCCTTGGCACCTAGTGATATCGGCTCGCTTTCACGGGCCGCGCAGCCTGCAAAGCTGGATTTTTCCGTCGATCGTGGTGAATCCTATCGTCAGTGGCGGACGCGTTGGGATGACTTTGCACTGCTATCGGGTCTCAGCCGGCAGCCGCCGGCGATGCAAATGGCAGTGCTTAGGTCTTGCCTATTGGACGAGACCTTGAAGATTGTGAAAAACTTCGACATTGCAGACAGTGATGTAACTGACGTGGCAGTAGTGCTGAGCCATATCGCAAAATATGCGCGGGGACAGGTGAATGAGGTGCTACTGCGTCGAAACTTCAACTGTCGGAACCAGCAAGATGGCGAGTCCTTTGATGATTTCCTGAGTTACGCGACCTGAGCGCCGAGTGTGGATTTTGTGACAAGGATCGGGATTCGTTACTGCGCGATCGGATTGTGACCGGCCTGCGGGACACTGAAACGGTCAGAAAACTATGTGCCATTCCCAACTTGTCGTTGGCGCAAGCTGTCAACATCTGCAGGTCAGAGGAGGCTGCCAGCAGGGATGCACTGGAAATATCGGGGCGGCGGTGGCCTCGCTTTCGTCCACCGACCGCAGCATGTCTCGGCGTCCATCGAGTGCAGTCACCGCTCCAGGCTACGTAGGGTGGTCACGTGCTCCGCAGGAGTGGGGCTGGACGGGCGTTGGTGCAACGGGTGCCCCGCCCCATCCCCACCCCCGGACGAACCGCGGCCGGCATACACCTGAGTGGCGGCCGCCCAAGCCAGCGGGTGACTGGCAGCGCTCCAAACCAGCTGGAAGCAACTCTCCGGCCGGCTCAGAGGGAGGATGTCAGCGTTGTGGTCGCCGCCACAATGCCGCCGCACTCTGCCCTGCCGTTAGTAGGGAATGTCTCCTCTGCGGCGAAGTTGGGCACTTTGCTGTGCGATGCCCCGCGCGGGGGCGAGTGCTAACAGGTCAGATGCCTAGGGCGTCAACTGTCCAGATTGCTTGTACAGTCACCTCAGCACCCAAGGTACAAGTTGAAGTTACCCCCGCGATGGGAGGCGTGCACGCACTCGTAGCAGCGCTTCCTGATACCGGTGCCGATGTTTCCGTCGCTGGTACTGCTCTCGTGGCACAACTGGGAAAAGATGGCTGCCTACTTCCACCCATCGCTCATCCTACAGTTGTCGATGGTCGGAAAGCGTCATCTCTCGGCTGTCTACCAGTTATGATTCGACTGGGTGACGTCGTCGTTGAGGACACCGTGCACATCATTAGCGGCGTGAACGGCTTGGTACTGTCCTGGCAGCTTGCCCGGGATCTGCGGTTGCTCCCACGCTCATATCCACAGCAGGTGAGCTTTCTGGAGACCGTGGAGGGTGTTGACGAGATGGGCAATGCCTGTGAAGTTACTGAGACAATGTGTAAACCACCCACCGAAGCGGATAATGATATGTCACCTGCGTCTCAACCGGTAGCGCCACCTATTCCAGAGTCGCCTGACGTAGCTTCGTTTTCTGCCGCCAGGGCGGCAGTGGCGGTGCAGAAGCTGCTGGTTCTTCAACGGAGCGGCCTTATTCGTCCGGTGATGGTACCTTCGAGCCGGAGCGTGCGCCCGGGAGCACTGCGAGGTGAATGCAGTCTACTGTCGGCAGCTCCGCATAGGACGCTTGCGTCGATAACGACGCCACGTGAACACAACGCGCATGATTCTTCAAGAAGTGCGATATCCTCAGGAAGTTCAACTGTGAAACAACCAGAATGGAAAAATAGCGATTCGTCTCCGCTGAACGAATTTCTAGACGTGCTGGATGGTGTTGTTCGCGTCATGCCGGGGGAAGAGTTCAAGATAAGTTTACAGGAAGGTGCTGTTCCGTTCTCCGTCCGCGCTCCTCGGCGGATCCCGTATGCTTACAGGGATCAGCTCAGGGAAGAGCTATTCAAGCTACAGACTGATGGCATTATTGAGCCAGTGGTGGAACCCACCGAGTGGTGTGCGCCTATCGTGGTGACTGGGAAGAAGGGAGGCGGCGTTCGTCTCTGTTGTGATTTCACCAAACTAAACGCTTCAGTTCGGCGTGAGAGGTACCAGACAAGCACTCGTGCTGAGTGCGTGGCTGCGATATCGGGATCTGAGGCAAGGTGGTTCAGCGTTTTTGATGCAGCAAAAGGATACCACCAATGTCCCCTCGAGGAGTCCAGCCGCGGTTTCACTACCTTCCTCAGCCCATTCGGAAGGTTCAGGTTTTGCCGCGCTCCGTATGGAAAATCATCCATATTGGAACATTACAACAGGCGCATGGACGAGTGTTTCGTGGGCATCGGCGGCATCCAGAGGCTCGTTGACGATGTCATAATCTACAGTTGGACAAAAGAAGAACATATCGCCAGAGTCCGAAGATTCTTGGAAAGATGCCGCCAGCGTCAGGTCACATTAAATCCGTCCAAGGTGCAGCACATGCAGGAAAGTGTGAAGTTTGCAGGTTTCATCATCTCGGCGGAGGGCTATCGCCCCGACCCTGACCTGACAAGAGCCATATCGTCGTTTCCTACGCCGAAGTCTCTCACCGAATTACGAAGTTTTTTCGGCATGGTCAACCAAGTGGCTTCGTTCTCGGAGGAAACCGCCGAATTGTTGGAGCCGCTTCGCGCACTACTGAGCACTAAGAGAAGCTTCAGCGGAATGAACCATTTCGACATTCTCGTCGATCATCGCCCACTGATACCTATTCTGAACGGGAAAAACATCGACGAGATAGAAAATCCCAGGCTTCAGCGGCTGCGACAAAAGTTAATAGAGTTTAACTTCACAGTAAGCTGGCGTAGAGGGAAAAACAACCAGGGACCTGATGCTCTTTCTAGGGCAAACCTCTCCTCCAGATGAGCTGGCGGAAGACGTCCAAGCTGTGACCGTTGCCACCATTGTTACCGAAGGTCTGAAGCACGTCAGCTCAGATGTAAAGCTTGAAGAAGTACGCCGAGCTGCGGATGGCGATGAAGAAGCACGACTGCTTATTAAAACAGTGGTAGAAGGGTTTCCCTCGCACAAGTCGGAGCTTCCGGAAGTTCTGAGGCCTTACTGGCCGGTACATGACGCCCTCACCATCGACGACGGCCTCGTCGTGTACGGATGTCGGTTGGTGATACCAAAGCCATTGAGACCCTCCGTACTGAAGGCATTATACGCTGGGCACTCCGGAAAAGAGAAAACCAAGAGCAGAGCACGTCAAGCTGTTTATTGGCCTGGTATGGATTTGGCCATTGAAAACGTTACCCGAGCATGTCAGCCCTGCCAGCGTGAGCTTCCTTCGCAGCAGAAAGAAACGTACCGACGTCATGAAGCACCCACCCGTCCGTTCCAGCACCTCTACGCGGATATCAGTCAGCATGCAGGTCATTACTATCTCGTCGCTGTTGACCCGTTGTCTGGATGGCAGATGGTGAGGCCGCTCGGTAGGAACGCCACCGCACAGACTGTGATGGCAGACTTCCGTGAGATATTCTGCGTGGCCGGAGTCCCGGAGATACTCAGGTCAGATGGAGGACCTCAATTCACAGCGCGATCGTTCCAGACGTTCCTTATGCAATGGGAAGTGACGCATAAGACCTCCTCACCTCACTACCCTCAATCCAACGGGAGGGCTGAAGCAGCTGTCGAGCATACTGGCAAGCTAATCCGACGGTACTGGGACCCTCGATCCAACACGTTGGACCAGGACGCATGGGTGCGAGGCGTCTTACAACATCGCAACACGCCTGGCCCAGACGGGCGTTCCCCGGCACAGATCTTGTTCGGGCACCCTGTTCGCGATATGGTGCCTGCCCACCGTAGGTCCTTCGCTGCCTGTTGGCAGCGCGCTGCCGATGAAGCGGAGGCTGCAGCCGAGTCTCGGAAACAACGGGAGGAGGCTAGGTACGATCAGCATGCCAGAGACCTTCAAGGACTGCGTATTGGAAGTCAAGTGGTGCTTCAGGACACCAAAACAAAACGGTTGGACCGTTTTGGAGTTGTCACCGAGGTGACGCCACATCGGAGGTATTTCATACGACTTCCCAGTGGCAGGCTTCTGACCCGCAACCGACGGTATCTCCGTCAACGTTATGCACATGCCGAACCAGACACTGCCGCATCCTCTCAGCAGCTGATGCCTCGCCCAGTCACGACCCAGGTGCGGCCTGCTGTCTCCGCACCTCAGCCGAGACCGCCCCCTGTCACCGCCACGGTGCCCCACCGGTTCGGCCGTACCAGGCGCCGACCTCAGCGTTTAATTGAAGTGATGGCGTGCTCAGGCCACTATTAAGATCGTTGCATTTTGTACGCCTAAACTTCAGGCCCTTCTTTCACCTATGATGTGCATTCATCGGAATCAGTGTTGGTCTAGAATACCTTGGCAGATGCCCCATTTGGTTTGCACCGGGGGTTAATTGCTGGAAGCTACGATTTCAGTTTTTTTCTGAATTATCTTCAGCCTGCCCAACTGACTTTTTCAGGAATCTTTGAACCATATATATCAATGACGTTATTCAGTCCCCTGTTGGTCATGCTGCGATAACTGGTGAGGGGGTGTTGGGGGTTCTACATAGTTATAACAACGACCGCTAGATGGCAGGCGTGTGCTGTGTCCCTGTATGACCTGAACACGTCAGTGTAATACAGAGCCTGACCTGGGGCGCGTGTCTCTGCTCTCGCGGATCGTAACACATACTGAACGTATTCTAATTGAACCAAATTAGGGTCGAACACGATGAAGCAACGGAGATTAGCAGCTCCAGGTGGTATCGATACGAATAACTTTTTCCAAAGCTTTCCGATATCCTAATACCGAAATGGTATGTATGTGGTCTAATGAAAACGAACACAACCAAGTTGTAGCAATTTAGATTTGTTATACAGCGAAGCGAATTTCAGTCGAGCAGAGTAGTACTTAAACCCCACCATCAGAATAATATTGCATTGAACTCTCCTGATTGGAGCACAGTCATCACACGATGTGCATTCAGTGCTCTTCACGTTCTAAACGTTAATCGAAGGAAGTAATGTGAAAATTATTTTGAGGTAGGTTGTTTGCAACTTATTTATATAAAATACAGGTTGAGGAGCTTCCAAGAGTAGATCCAACTCAGGTATTTGGAGCTCCTAACAGGAACCAGCTCGCTGAGGACTCCATCGGCGCGTCCAAATCGTGAGATTGGGATGACACCTGCCGCTATCGGCACTTCCCGGCCAGCACTGGGGCAAACAGTCACAATGCACAATGGTTAGGCAGGTCAATAATTTTGGGTTTGGGGCTGATCGACGCACCACCTACCCGGGTTATGTGGCATCGTCAATGCCTTTAACCCGCGCCCCACCGGGGATCTGGCGCCACCTTCGCCCCACCTGGGCGCCATCGATGGCCCCTCTCCAACTCAGAAAATATGGGGGTTAGCACAAATCTGCGAAGTGCATTAGAAAGCCCGCGTGAATTCAGTAAGAAATTACTTCTCATGTTTAAGCGCTCAGGTCAATGGTTTGCCCTCCAGAGGTCAAGAAAGGTCACGATAGGCTATTTTCACTCAAATATGCAATGCTTAAGAAAACTGGACATAACTCATATGCCATTACAGCTATTGAGATCTGGTTAAGTACATTTGATAGGAAATTGCCAGACCTTTTCCGCTATGTGGAACGTAAAGACCTCCCGCCAGTGGTTTGACCCTCGTGACCTATATGACATGAGGTCACGAAATGTCAGAAAGTGACCTTGCCGTATATCAAAGGAAAGCCAGTGACAAGACACGATGGTTTTTGTTTCAGTGCTCTAGCTTAATTAGGTCAAAAGGTATTGTCAAAACACTATTTTTGAACCCTGGTGACCTTGGATGACCTTGGAAAGGCAAAATATGACCCCTGGGATTCGTGAAAGGGTGTCTAAAAACGTTGTTCTGAGCAGTCTAGTATTTGCAATCATTTTTGTGGCTTTTAGATCATGAGACAGCTTTTCCTCAAGCTTTTCCAATGGCAGAGGTCGCCTCGTGACCTGAACTCAGGTCACGAAATCAAAAATCCTGGATATACACGTTGTAGACCCTGGAAAGGTCATGAAGTGTACCAAGTTTCAAATCGATCGACTAAGAAATGTAGCTCTTATAGCGCATCAAAGTTGAAGTGAGATGACCATGGTTGACCTCGCCTGGTGACCTGCCCTTGGGTGACCCGGAGTAAAAATTTTTAGGGATGGTGCGAAAATGATGAGGTGAGAGATATAGCCCTTAGCCGCCGTGCTGCGTTTCGTCTTTTTCTGCTATCTCGAAAAAATCTTGGGGGTCATCGATGGCCCCCGCTGGGGCGAGGGTTAAGGAGTTCTAGAGAGAACTTCTTAGACCCCCGTCAGAGAGAGAGAGAGAGAGAGAGAGAGAGAGAGAGAGAGAGAGAGAGAGAGAGAGAGAGAGAGAGAGAGAGAGAGAGAGAGAGAGAGAGAGAGAGGGCGGGTACCCGCCCGTCCCTCTAAGAATTCGAAAACCACGCTAGACAGCGAAAAACGATAATTTCGTTGGGTAGGCCATGTTGCGCGAGCATTGACGGGGGAAGGCGGGCATCTGCCCCACCTCGGGTTTTTTGGAGACAGAATAAAAACGGCGGTGCATGAGCCATCGTACTTGGCATAAATTTACTCTGATAATTTTTACAGCTTTTGCAACATCTTAAGATTGGGTCATCTCAGGTCAGGACACCAGTGTAGGTCAAGTGACCTCACCTGAAGAAACGTTTAGGAGAGCATAACTCAGAACAGGCTGGACCTATCCAATTGAAACTCGTACCACATAATGGCCCTACCAAATTTTGCAAAATCTGCTCCGGTTTTTCTTATCTCGTTTGCTTAAGGTCAAGTACGTGTCATTACCTCTCAATTGAAAATACGTGGGAGAAATGGTTTAAATTAAATATTTTAGTAATGGATGGCGGTAGAACGTTTATTTTAACGGTATTATGTCTGCCTCATCCTGGCAGTTCTTATTGACATTTATTTTGATTTAATTTGACGTTGAGCTGACCTCAGGTCAGGTCAAATATTATTTTACCTTATTTGACCCAGAAAAGTTATATTATATATCATCCCATTCCTCTTGCTGCGAGGATTTCAATGGCCGGGATTGTTTTACTCTATCTTTGCTAGTTCAGATGTAATGAAAGAAAACCTTCGCCCACATGATATCCCTATGGTGGCGTGCCTTGACCTATAGTTACCTCAAATGTGACCTGACAAAAAATAATTAAAAGGTTTTCTATCGAGAACTGGATGGCCTTTCCATCACAGTTTACCGTTTTTCGCTATCTAGCGTGATTCTCGATATATTAGGAGGGGCGCGTACCCGCCCCTCGTCAAAGCGAAGGTGGCTCAGATCCCCCGTCAATGCACGTGTTAATTCTGCATAGGAAACATTTGAATAATTTTTTTCAGGTCACGTTTAAGGTCACGAGAGGTCAGGGCATGCCACTAAAGGGATAATATGTAGATGAAGGTTTTCAGTAATTTCATCTGAGCTATTAAATATACCCCTCAGGGGACCGATCTTCACTTGCCGGATTCGTCCGGCAAGTAAAGATTGGAGCAACGGGGTGTGATGCGCCCGGGGCTCCAGTCAGCCTTGGGAGGCACTTGTCGCATCGCCGCGGATACATCTTTTCTAGCCCTCCGACGGCCGCCGCCTCTTCCGACTTCGGTCGGTTAGAGTCGGCGTCTGTCGTCGGTGGCTCTGGTGATGAGGTCCGCGACGATGCTGATGGCTGCCTTACGGGCCCTTTGTTACCTGGTCGGTAACCGTATTGGAACGGGTCAGATCTGTCCTGCACCTCCCAGTATGTAGCTCCTGTTTGTTTTTGTTTTCTTATTTTGTTGATTATTTTTAGTTCCTGTCCTCTTCTTACGCTTCAGTTGCTGGTCCCACAGTTATTTGCTTTCTTCGGCATTTTATGGGTGTAAGGCGCCCACTCGAGGCCTATCTTGAGCCCCGGGGACGAGGTTGACGGGATCCTGGGGGGTTGAGGTCCCCCTCGGGCGGGTCAGTCCCGAGGGCTCCAACACGCCCCCTTTGGCCCAGATATCTCGATCCAACCGGGGGTAAGCCGTCCGTAGGCTGCCGCGGGCGGCCTAGCTACGCGGCAGTGTCTACGGGCACTGTCGCTCGGTCCAGCTGAGCAGGGGGATTATGTTTCGGGCGTGCGGCGCGGCGCCCTTCGCGGTGGGGACTATGATAGTTCTTGCCGGGCGCGACGCGGGCCGGGATTTCGGAAACCGTCGTTTTTCGAGACCTCGGCCTGTTGCGCGCCTGGTGGACTGCAGTCTCCGCTGCGTGAGGGCTGCCGCGTTTTGCTTCGTCCCGACTCATGGCCCTGCCGGCCCACTAGACTGATGGCGTCAAGGGAGGGGTTGCGTGAGTCTGTCTCGCCCCTCTGAGACGGGCGCACCTGCCCTCGTAGGCACTGTACCAGCCCCCGGGCCCAGCTATTGACAGCTGGCAACCCGGGGGGCCGAAGGTAGATGCTGCACTCATGGCGGCTTACACTTCTCAAACGCTCTCCGAACAGACATCACGGACTCCGACCCGTGCAACGAACCAGACCACCACTAGCCCACCTTCTTTGACCACTGCAATGGATCTCACGGACGATATACTCCCCGTCGCGCGAACCGTACCAGAGCAGTCCAGAGACCCAGGGTACACTCCTGCAGAGAGCGGAAACACGCCCGTCATGCCCGAGCCTTCTGCTAAAAACAAGCATAGCCCCGCTGAATCTCACAATCGCGTTCCGCGTATCCTCGTCACGAGAATACAGGACAGAACGGTGAAAGTGAACACATTCCAGCTCCACCACTTGCTGAATCGGTTCAACCCTGCTCGTGTCCTCTGCCACCCGAACGGCAACGGTAAAACGAGACTGGTACGCTCCTGCTCACATTTTCTGACACAGCACTACCCGACAGAGTACACGTAGAGTGGCAGTCGTTCCGTGTTCGACAGTTTGTCCCCAGTCCAATCCGCTGTTACAAGTGCCAGAGTTTTGGGCACATGGCTTCCACATGTAAAGGCAAGGAGCGATGTGGTAGATGTGCCGGGACAGGCCACCAATCCACGGCATGTATTGCTGCCAAGCCGAAATGTGTAGGGTGTGGGGGAGGAACATGAGGCCTGGAACAAGGACTGTCCTCGTCTGACAGAGGCCAAGGAGTCCCTGAAGCAGAGGACGAAGGGGAAAGCGAACCAAGCCACAACACAGCCATCAACTAACAAAACCAAAGGGACAGGTAACGAGCTCCCAGCACAGACCTCAAAACAGACCGCTGTCCCACACCCAACATATCGAAGCACACTCCTGTCCGGTCCTAGCCAGGACCCCCTCCCTCACCCCACTCACAGGTCCGGACATCCCTAAATATGGAGAGTACTTTAGGCGAGTATATGCAGCTGCCCATGGGCCAATTCATCGCCATGCCCGCAACTTTGATGCCTTCCCAATCTCAGATGGCAGACACCACCACATCGACAGCCCTTTCTTTGGAGAGCAAATCCACCCAGACAACACAGGGGGTCTGTGAAGCTGGAACCAACGTTTCCCCGGCCCAACTGGACGCTGAGCTGGGTGTCATAGAACCCTGTATAGCGAGCTCAGGAACAATGAACACAACTGAAAGAACAAATACAAATGAAACAACAAACACAACTGAAAGAACAAACACAACGGAAACAACAAACACAACTGAAACAAAAAAAGACGAAACAACAAACAGTGAGCCAAGCGGAAAGAGAGCTAGGGAAGACTCCCAAACTTCCCCCCCAAGAGCCGCGAATGACCCCAGCCCTCCCACTTCTGTCAGAAGTGCTTCAAACCCTAAGTCCTTCTCAAAAATGGCGCATGTGGTGCTGTCCCGGATGGAAAACCCCCTCCCTACCACTGAGAGAGGACACAAGCCGTGTGAAACCCCAAGCACACCTGGAACTGCCTCTCCCGGCTCAGAACAGAGAGAGACTGACCCTGACCACCTCCCCACCACAGACGAGTGCAGTGATAGGGTGTCACCGCCACCATCATCACCCAAACCACAGAGACCACTCAAGGCGTTGCTCCCCCTGCCAGCCCCACCGGATAGTCAGCCCATGGACCATGAAGAGAATAGGATTATGCCCGCTCCACCGCCACCGCACATAGGGCCCCCGGGGCGAGTAAATGAATTAGTAGAAATCATAAACAAAAGAGTTAGCGCCACAGGCCAAAACAAAGACAACAAAAATATAGCAAAAACAGTACATACATTGAACATGAACATAGACACCCACAAACAGGACGGCTTTGTGCCTCCCCATCCCCCTCCCAGAGTGCCACATGGCTTTCGGGCCCGGGATCGCAGTAGAGCACATTCGTTTTCTGACCCACCGGAGAGACCGCGCTTTCACTCTCGGGAGTCTGACAGCTATAGGCGTGCACGCTCAAGGGACCGGCCATGTCCGGTATGGGAGCGAGAAACAGCTCCTCAGCTGAGTGGAACTCTAACAGGAGGAATCCCCTTCCAGGGGCCCAGCCAGCCACGATGATTGGTTTCTCTTTTAGCCGTGATCAGTGTTTTATATCATTTCTTATCACTCTCATGACCATGACCAGCTTCCTTCAATGGAACATGCGCGGCTTCCGATCCAACTTCCCTGACCTCCAGGTCTTGGTGTCAGCAGGCAATCCCATTGCAGTCGCACTTCAGGAGACGAAGCTCAGGGACGGCCAAGGCTGCAATATTCACCACTATAAAACACATCAACATAACTTACCAAGCACAACAATTGCCCATGGAGGCGTCGCTCTTCTTATTCACTACAGCGTACCTTCTGTAGCATTTACGCTTCGCACTGAACTGCAGGCAGTGGCTGCGACTGTTGATGTTGGGGATATAAAAATCACACTAGTATCGCTCCATCTACCTCCCGGGGAGGCCTTCCCTGACGCTCAATTCCAGAGCCTGTTACGACAGCTGCCCCCGCATCACATAATATTAGGCGATTTCAACTCACATAGCACATTGTGGGGGGGGCGCGGTAGTGGAGTGGTCAGTACAGCTGGCTGCCACGCAGCCGACCCGGGTTCAAGGCCCGGCGGCTTCCCTGAACAAGGAGCAAACTGGCTCCCGAGAAACCCTTCCAACAGGGAAAGAGTTGGCGACGCGATATGACCCTGGCAGTTGGTGCGTCGATAAGCCCCAGAAATTATTATTAGCACATTATGGGGCTGGTCCCGATCCAACAGCCGAGGAAGGCGTCTCGAAGATATAATCAACTACAACGACTTATGCGTTATGAACACAGGCCAACAAACATACATCTCTTTACCCTCAGGCGCGACGTCGGCCATCGACTTATTGCTTTGTTCTTCCTCTGTAGCAAATCGGTTTCAGTGGCGCACCCACAGCAACCCCTTCAGAAGTGACTACTTCCCGCTGTGGGTGTGGTCGGATAGGCCCCATCCGGGAACATGGATTCCTAGATGGAACTTTGTAAAGGCGGACTGGGACAGTTTTACCTCTGACTGCGTTTTAGCATTCAGACCAGAGGCTGGTAAAACCGCTACCACCTTGTATGAAGAGATACGCTCTCGCATCCTGCAATCTGCTGACAGTTTTATCCCAAAGACTAGCCCACTCCCCGCCGAGTACCAGTCCCCTGGTGGAACGAGGATTGCAGGTGCACTATTAGGGAACGGCGACACTGTTTTAGAAAGTTTCAAAGGCGCCCTACAACCGAGAACCTAGTCGCGTTCCGACGCGCAAAAGCATTAGCGAGAAGAGCTGTTAGAGATGCGAAAAGGAAATCATGGCACGCTTACATTAACACAATTGATAGGCTCACACCACTCACGGCTGTCTGGAAGCATATAAACCGCATCTCCGGTCGTACCGCCCCGACACCCCTACCGGTTTTATCACACAACCACAATTTGATCACTGACCCCACGGAAGTTGCTAACACCTTCGCAGCAGTGTGGGCCGAGCGCTGGCAGCTGGGAACGACCGACCCTCGCTTTATCCGCCACAAAGCAATCAGTGAAGGGACGCCGGTCGACTTCAACACCACCACCTCACTGTCTTTTAATGATTGTTTCAGCTTTGACGAACTGAGTACAACACTCTCGCTCACCAAAAACACCGCAGCCGTGCCCGACAACATTCACTACAGCATGATTAGGAACTTGGACGAGCCATCACTTCGGGTGTTTTTATCATTCTATAACCATATCTGGACCACGCACGAATTCCCGGATACTTGGCAGGAGGCCATGGTAGTCCCTGTCTTAAAACAGGACAAAGACGGTAGTGACCCTTTCCACTACCGCCCTATCGCCCTGACTTCTAGTGCATGCAAGTTGTTCGAAAGAATGATTAACCGTCGCCTCACATGGTTTCTAGAAAGCACCGGCTTTCTATCCAACGCACAGTGTGGTTTCCGCGCCGGCCGGTCCACCACTGATCATTTAGTTTCACTTGACACAGCCGTTCGCTGCTCTTTTACGCGGAAACAGCACACCATCGTGGTCTTCTGTGATATCGAGAAAGCCTATGATACGGCCTGGAGACATGCGATTCTCCGGAAGCTCCATGCTGCGGGAGTGAGAGGGCACATGGGCCATTTTCTGGCCAACTTTCTCAGGAATCGGTATTTTAGGGTAAAGGTAGGAAATGCCGTGTCAAGGAGGTTTGAGCAGCTGAGCGGGGTACCACAGGGAAGTGTCCTGAGTGTGACCCTCTTCGGGGTTTTAATCAATGTCATCTGCAGTGCAATCCCTCCCACTGTTGAGAGATCGCTTTTTGTCGACGACCTAGCCGTCTGGATAAGCACCTCGACCACACTCTCTGCACAGCGACAGCTACAGCTATGTATTGACGGCCTGACCGAGTGGAGCCTCGTGAATGGTTTTAAGTTTTCGACTGAGAAAACGGTTTTTGTGCATTTCTGCCGCCGGACCCGCTACTGCCCAGAGCCGATGCTGAGGCTGTACGGGAGGCGAATCCCAGTCTCTGACCACGCCAAATGTCTTGGTTTAACCATCGACAAGCGTCTTACCTACACACAGCACATTATATTGGCAAGAGACAAATGCATGAAACGCGCAAATGTATTAAAGATAGTATCACGAACATCCTACGGAGCGGACAGAATCACACTTTTACGCCTGTATCGCGCGCTGGTAAGATCGGTCCTGGATTATGCTTCCGTGGTTTATGACGGTTCTCTAAAGAGCACTAAGCAGCCCCTGGACGCAGTCCACCACGCCTGTATAAGAGTGGCCACTGGTGCCTTCCGCACCTCACGTAGAGCAAGCCTTCTGGCTGACGCTGACGAGGCCTGGCTTCACCTTAGGAGAAAGCGACTCGCACTTATGTATGCCACTAAGATCCGCCAATACCCAACCCACCCAACGTACAAGTGGATCTTTGACCATTCGCTAATAGACTTATTCGCTGCGAGGAGGCAAAGCTCATCTTCGGCTCTGTGCAGCCGGATTTCACACTGGCTTGGAGAATCTAACATTAATATCACCATGATCTCAAAACAACGCCCAGGGACCCTAGAGCCATGGCGTGAAGTATCCGCAAAATGTGACACAAGGTTGATGCAGTATGGAAAGGCGCACACACTTCCACCAGACTTTGCGCAACTCGCTGCTGAAAGAATCGATTCATACACCGACCGCACAAAGTTCTACATTGATGGCTCTAATGAAGCAGCAGCTGGAGCCGGATGTGCCTTTGTTAGCGAAGGAACCCGCCGCTGTTTCGGGCTGCCGAATGTTGTGTCGGTCTTTACAACGGAACTGTTTGCCATCTTGCAAGTTTTACGACGCATCAGACACCTTTCTGGGACACGACATCTTAAAATCACTGACTCAGCTAGCTCGCTGGCAGCGCTCCAATCTAGTCATTTACGGACATCGTGGCTTGTAGCTGCTATTCTAAAGCTATTGACTGCAATGGCTTCTCGTGGCTTTGACGTCCAGTTTCTATGGGTTCCAAGTCATGTGGGTGTGACTGGCAACGAATTAGCGGACGAAGCTGCCAAGACGGTGTGTTTGCTGGCTCCCCCGCAACGATTTTGAGTGCCAGCTAGTGACATCAAGGCCCTAATTGACCAGAATATACGTTCACAATGGCAGTCGAGATGGGAGGCGGAGTCAGACTGTGCGTTGAAGCGCTTAAGACCACGTATTGGGCAATGGGAGTCGAGTTGCAGACGCAATAGGAGGGAGGAGATCTGCCTCACTCGACTCCGCATTGGTCACTGCTATACCACACACTCGCATTATCTCAACAGCACGAACCCCAACATGTGTTCTCACTGTGGCAGCCGCCTTACTGTTCAACACGTTTTATCTGTCACTGACTTCTGTGAACAGCTTAAACGAATTCAGCGCCGGTTCTTCCCGCCGTTTCCACTGGAACAGATTTTAGGCGACAACACAGTCATAGACACCTGTCAGGTTCTACCATACCTGCGGGAGATCATGTTTGACATCATCTACAATCTCATCCCATCTAATTAGGTGGCATGTAGAGCTCGCAACAATCCAGGGCAGGTTTAAATTACATAGCATTAGAAACTAAGTAGGTTAAAAAATGGTGGGCGCGATATAGCCTAGACGCTGAAGGCGCCCTATAAACCCCAATACACACACACACACACACACACACACACACACACACACACACACACACACACACACACACACACACACACACACACACACACACACACACACACACACACACACACACACACACACACACACACACACACACACACACACACACGCACGCACGCACGCACGCACGCACGCACGCACGCACGCACGCACGCACGCACGCACGCACGCACGCACGCACGCACGCACGCACGCACGCACACACACACACACACACACACACACACACACACACACACACACACACACACACACACACACACACACAGCTAGTAAATATAGAGAACAACAATTTAGACCCAAAGAATCTTCGCAGTAAATGAATGGCCGAACCAAACGGTATAAAATATGACTTTCCTAGGTCAAATTTGGGATTGAATTTGACATGACCTGAGGTCAGGTCAAGGTCAAAAGTAGGCAAAATGCATGTCCTGAGAACTGCAGAAATCAGGCACACCTAATGCCGTCAAAACAAATGCTCTACCACCATCCATTACTAGGTTATTCAATCTAGACTATTTCTCCTAAGTATTTCCAATGCAGATGTCATGACTCGTACCTGACCTCAGGCTATCAATATCAAAAAGATTGGAATATATTTCGTGGAACTCTGTATGCTCATTGTCTGATATGACTTTTAAGCGGAAATGCTCAAACTGTTCTGAATTATGCTATCTTAAAATGTTTTTGAAATGAGGTCACTTGACCTGCACTGGTAACCTGACCTGAGATAACCCAACCTTTAAATTTTTTATTAAGTTGTACATATTCCTGAAGAAAATGCATCCGAAGTACGGCAGCGCTACGCGCCGCCGTTCCTATTCTATATTTAAAAAAAAACCAAGGAAGTCGGGTACCCACCCCGTCAATACGCGTGTTAAAGAATGCTTTAATGCACAGTGCATAGTTGACATCTCTAATATTTAATGCTACATTTTCATTCCCCACCTTGGGCATAGGCAGATCCAGGGGTCACGGCAACCACCTAAAATGCGCTTCTTACCCCCATCCTCCAGGATGTAAAAATCGGCGCACATCGATATCACTTGGCCTGATAGGTTTTGCTGGTCAAAAGTGGTACCCTCCTGGCCCGGCTGGCGCCCTCCAGGAAGGGGTCCCCTCCCCTGATTGACGATCCTAGACTCCCCTGTGACTTTGGGAGCTGAAAGAAAGAGTAAGAATTTGCGATAAATAAATGCAGCAAATGGGATATCAAAATGCCTGGCTTTTCCTGCCCTTCTCTCCCTAATGGGTGTACCATAATGGAAATTTGGTAGCCACTGACTGTGGCAGTGTATGGTTCATAACAAGATAGAGTAGTTTTGTTTGTGAAAATTTGACAATATTAATGATTTTCTGCAGACCAGATTTGTTAAGATAAGACTTGATGGGGCCAGGCGATCGGATTGATCAAACATTCATACTATTTTCCTTTGAAGGGATTTAAAAAAAATGTTCATAAGCAAACCACAATATTTTATATTAAGAACTTACTTTACCTTCAAATTTGGCCAAAAATGCAGATAGAGTAAACTTGGTATACCTTTATCCGTTGCAATCAGAGTATGCCAGTGAGAAATTAAAACCAACATACCACATACAAAACCTGCAAACAGGAGCCTCATGGAGGGATCAAAATAAAAATGGGCAAACTTAATTGAACTTCATCTGCCTTTTTAATTAAATTTGGGTATTTCTGAGCCTTTTGAAAGTCTAGTATTCAAATGTGGATCACAGAAGCTCATACATCTTAACCCGCGCCCCACCGGGGGTTCAGCGCCACCTTCGCCCCACCGGGGGAGGCCATCGATGGCCCCCCCTCTAACTCCGAAAATATGGGCGTTAGCGCAAATCTGTAAAGTGCAATAGAAAGCTCGCGTGAATTCAGTAAGAAATTACTTCACATGTTTTAGTGCTCAGGTCAATGGTTTGACCTCCAGAGGTCAAATTAGGTCAAGATCGGCTATTTTCACTCAAATATGCAATGCTTAAGCAAACTGGCCATAACTCTTATGCCATGAGAGCTATTAAGGTCTGGTAAAGTACATTTGATAGGAAATTGTCAGTCCTTTTTCCGCTATGCGAAACGTAAAGACCTCCCGCCAGTGGTTTTACCTCCAGAGGTCACCTCGTGACCTAAGATGACCTGAGGTCACGAAATGTCAGAAAATGACCTTGCCGTATATCAAATGAAAGCCAATGACAAGACAAACACGATGGTGTTTGTTTGAGCGCTCTGGCTTAATTAGGTCAAAAGTTATTGTCAAAATACTGTTTTTGACCCCTGGTGACCTTGGATGACCTTGGAGAGGTCAAAGGGCAAATATGACCCCTGGAACCCGTGAAAGGGTGTCTAAGAACGCTTTACTGATCAAGCTGAGCATTTTCAATCGCTTTTGTGACTTTTAGATCATAAGATATCTTTTCCCTATGCTTTTTCAATGGGAGAGGTCACCTCGTGACCTGACCTCAGGGCACGAAATCGAAAAATCCCGGATATACAAGTTGTAGACCCTGGAAGGGTCATGAAGTGTAGGAAGTTTCAAATTGATCGACTTCGAAATGTAGCTCTTACAGAGCTCTAAAGTTGAAGTGAGGTGACCCTGGTTGACCTCGTCTGGTGACCTGACCTTGGGTGACCCGGGGTAAAAAATTTCAGGGATGGTGGGAAAATGATGCAGTGAGAGGTAGAGCTCTCAACCGTGGCGCTGCGCCTCTTCGTTTTTCTGCTATCCCGGAAAAACCTTAGGGGGGCCATCGATGGCCCCCGGTGGGGCGAGGGTTAAAAGGGAAACACTGCTCCCTGAATCCTGGACATAAAATACCATTAAGATTATATATTTGGGCACAGCCCTTCATTTGATATGGAGTAATAATCAGAGACATGCTAGAGCGATCAGACTTATATTCCATGTCTAGCCACATTATGAATAATACTTTGGCTTGACCTACCTGATCCTGATGGACTGTGCCCAAATACATAATGGGCCTAAAAATATAATATAAATGTATAATCATCAATTGGTATTTTACATCCAGGATTTGGGGAGGCAAGCCAATATATACCTGTCAACTTTTAATCATGCTTCTTGCCTCAGCACTCCAAAATCTATCAACATTGGAAATAACTTCATCAAAATATGTTATCCATATATCAAAATTTTTACAAGCTTTTTGAGACATCCAAATATTGATATAATTTTTGGTGCTTATCCACAAACCAACTGCCAGGGTCATATGGCCTTGCCTACTCTCTCCTGTTGGAAGGGTTTACAGGGAGCCAACTTGCTCCTTGTTCAGGGAAGCTACAGGCGTGGGTGCGGAAAGCGGGGGGGGACAGGAGGATGGGTCCACATGTCGACCAACCAGGGGGGACATCCCCCCAACATTTTTGGGCCAATGGTCATTAGGGCTGTCAGGTACAGAACATACTCAAAATTCGCCTCCCCGGTCAGCACCAGCCCGGGTCCATCTCCCCTGTGAAAATTCTGCTGCAGCGCCCCTGGCTGCAGGGCCCTGAACCCGAGTCAGCTATAAAACTGTTATTATCCTAGCATGTGACCTTCATGATGAGATCATGCCATCCAATCACCTTTGCTACACTACACAATAATGAGGATACATCTTCATTTTTTAGCTAGGATGTGTTGAGATTCCTTTTCTTTAGTCTTTCTAACATGTAACATCTTATTCCTTCATTATGGGTTTAGAACTTAGATAGCCTGGTTTCGAACTGAGATGGACTGCATCATTAAATACATCTAAATTTATTGTGCCCAATGTCCAGTTCAATCACATTTGAATTGTATTTTAAGAACCCTCATTTTAATGGGATTCCAGAAATTCCCCCTCCCCCAAACTAAGAAATAATACTGTACCCAGAATTGACCATTAAATTGTTATGAAAAGGAGAACTTTTGCTGCTTAGGTAACTCATTATTCAGTTCATCATCACCATCGATTTATTTATTTCTTTTTTAATTATGATAGTAAGACGGCAGAAATGAGGAGCAAGAAGCAGATAAAGGAAGAGCAAGCAAGACAAAATCATACAAAAAGCAGCATAATAAGCGGGACCACATGTGACATTAACTTTAATCTAAGCAAATCTCGGTGCCCAAAAAGTTTCATCATCTCACTACAATCTACAGACATGTCAAGCTAATAAAACTAGAAGTATCAATAGAATAAAAAGTGAGCAGGTACGCACCTTCTTTTCGTAGAAGAAACTAGAAAGTCTTCTCTAATTAGGTGGACGTCTTGTGACCGAATGAAACGAATGTGTTGCGCCAGCTTTGTCGCACGTTCAAACGGGCTTATCGCAAGCTGGCTCACTCGCTAGCATGACATTTTACGCTAGTGGGCCGGGCTCAGGCGTGAGGACCAATCAGATTGCTGCAACCATATGGAAGGCATTCCTTTAGGGTTTGAAATAAGCCAATAGGCCCCTCTATTTTGAATTTTAAAGCGTGCGGAAATTTTATACAGGGGGCTTTGAGTAAAACTAAATATGCCAAATGTGATTTCTCAACACGCTCTACAAAACTGCTATCTCAGTTCAAAACACGTTATAAAAGTCGGGCACTTCCTTTAAGCAGGGGGTGCGTCGCTCGCCGTCGTTGTTGGGTGATGGTCGTCAGCTCGGCCGCTCTGCTGAGGAGGTCGCCGCTGTGCTGACTTCCTGGCGGTGCTGGAGCCTGCCTGCTCAGGCGCCAGTCGATGTGGCCCTAACTTCACCGCCTGCTGGAGCCGCACCTCGTCTGGCGCAGCAGTTGAGGCTAGCAAATTGCTCGCAATTTTCGGATGAAATTATCCCAAATTCTCACTGGGCTTTCTTAGATATATACAAAAACATCCATGGCTTATTAATTCAGCAAGGTGTAAAACAGAACCCTGGGCATCATTAATGAATTAAACCACAAATTAACAGTACCTCGCTTGAATACCAACAGTATAACGGAACCTGGAAAAATAAACCAACTCTACCAATTTATTAAAGCAAATGATGTTAGAATTGTAGCCCTTACAGAGACGAAACTGGACGTTAACGCAAACCCTTGTCTTTACCAAATTGATCATGTTCATCGACCAGTTTAAAACATCGCAATCGACATGGAGGAGGAACACCAATACATGCCCACAAAACTCTCGCTATAAATCGTCTTGAACAATTAAAACAGAAAAACTCAGAGGAATGGATATGGTGCAAAGCAACTTTAAGCTACGTTTCTGTAATTCTATGTTGCTTGTACCCGCCACCGAACCTGAGTTCACAAAGATCGGACCAGTTCACGGCAAATTTAACTGAAAGTATAAATTTCTGTAACCAGTTCTTCGCCTCAGCTGTAGTTGTATTAGGAGATTTCGGTGCCGGAAACAACTACTTCATGTCCTCTTCCGTAGCAGGAAGCAGCGGCGTCCCGTCATTCGATAGGAAACTTGCCGATAGTGCCGATGTCCTATGGCTATCGCAACTGATTGAAACACCAACGAGAATAACAAACGGTTCCGCTACTTTATGACATCTATTATTTACTAATAACAAACTACTAGTCGCCGACTGTGAGACGTTCTTATCTTTTGCAACATTAGATCACTTCCCTATCCTTGCTACATTAAATATAGACGCACTTAAACCTATTTTAGTGCAAAAATACTCTGTGGGATTACGAAAAGATGGACTGTGATGTTTTCGTGCAGCTTTTGATGACCATAAACTGGGGTAAAATAGCCCAGGAGATTCACAGTGCTGTTCGAGACTTTACCCACGATCTTTTGATGGCCGCTAAAACGGCCATTCTCTCAAAAACAACACGCCTCAGACCAAAAGACAAACCTTTGGTAACAAACGAGCTTAAGAGAAAGTTAGAGTCGGCGTCTGTCGTCGGTGGCTCTGGTGATGAGGTCTGCGGCGATGCTGATGGCTGCCTTACGGGCCCTTTGATACCTGGTCGGTAACCGTATTGGATCGGGTCAGTTCTGTCCTGCGCCTCCCAGTATGTAGCTCCTGTTTGTTTTTGTTTTCTTTTTTGTTGATTATTTTTAGTTCCTGTCCTCTTTTTACGCTTTAGTTATTGGTTCCACAGTTTTTTGCCTTCTTCGGCATTTTATGGGTGTAAGGCGCCCACTCGAGGCCTATCTCGAGCCCCGGCGACGAGGTTGACGGGATCCTGGGGGGTTGAGGTCCCCCTCGGGCGGGTCAGTCCCGAGGGCTCCAACACGCCCCCTTTGGCCCAGATATATCGATCCAACCGGGGGTAAGCCGTCCGTAGGCTGCCGCGGGCGGCCTAGCTACGCGGCAGTGTCTACGGGCACTGTCGCTCGGTCCAGCTGGGAAGGGGGGGATTATGTTTCGGGCGTGCGGAGCGGCGCCCTTCGCGGTGGGGACTGTGATAGCTCTTGCCGGGCGCGACGCGGGCCGGGGTTTCGGAAATCGTCGTTTTTCGAGACCCCGACCTTTGTGCGCGCCTGGTTGACCGCAGTCTCCGCTGCGTGAGGGCTGCCGCGTTTTGCTTCGTCCCGACTCATGGCCCTGCCGGCCTACTGGGCTGATGGCGTCAAGGGGGTGGGTGCGTTCTGATCGGAGGGGTTGCGTGAGTATCTCTCGCCCCTCTGAGAGGGCGCACCTGCCCCCGTAGGCACTGTACCAGACCCCGGGCCCAGCTATTGACAGCTGGTAACCCGGGGGCCGAAGGTAAATGGATCTGTCATGGCCTCCTTAAATGCTCAACCACTCATTGAATCGACCGCACGGACTCCGACCACCCCCGCAACGACACTGACCAGCCCAAGCTCACCCTATGATGCCGCCGATAAGAGGGATGACAGGGTTGAAACACCCCGCGTATTGACGATTCGGACTGAGGATCCGTTGGTCAAGTTGATCCCTTTCCAACTTCACGCTGCTCTCAAAGCATACGGAAATCCGAGCGACGTTTTTTGCCGGCCCAACGGGAACATAGACGTTGAGTTTACCAACGACGCAGATGCGGCAAAGCTACTCCACGCTATGTGCCTTAGTGTTAGAACCGCGAACGGCACAAGGTCCATACCCATCACAGTTGTCCCGCACGCCACGAAAAACAGTAGCAGAGGTGTCATCACCTCTCCGGAGCTAGAGGATGTCTCGGAGGACGAGATTCTCGCGGAAATGAGAGATCAGGGCGTAGTAGGCGTTAAAAAGATGTCCAGGCGAGAAGAGGGAAAGCCAACTGGCACGGGTACGATTGCACTGACATTTGCAGGACGTGACCTGCCTGAAAAGGTACGTGTTGGTTGGCCATCTATCCGTGTCCGACCGTTCGTTCCTAACCCAATACGGTGCTTTAAATGCCAGTCATTTGGACACTTTGCAAACACCTGCAGAGCCAAAGAGCGCTGCGGCCGGTGCTCGGAGCATGGACACAGCTCGAAAGCCTGCAAGGCAAAACAGCTGAAATGTCCCAACTGTGGTGAAGCCCATGAAGCCTGGAGCAGGACCTGTCCCAAGCTAACGCGGGCCAAAGAAGCTCTTAGGAAGAGAGCACAGGGATCCGGAGCAGCGATCCCTGTCACCCCAGCTGCAGTGACACTGGAGGCTGCGGCGAGACCAAGGTCTCTAGCGGCAGCTGGCTCACCTGCATACCGAGATACCTTGCTCGGATCTAGCACATCCATCGAAAACATCTCACAAAACACTAGAGTGAATGAGCTATCTCACTTAACGATACGGAGCCTGGTTCAGATCCTACGACGCTTCATCCCATACACAGGACCACCCAGCACCCTGCCGGGAAAAGAAACGGCCGAAAAGGCCACCCAGTGCGACCTGACCAGGACACAGATACATACCGCCACTCAGACCGAGGCTCCTGATGATATGACTGCTACTGATGCGGCCGAAAACACCACAGTCGCACCAGCTGCTGACGAGCCAAGCGATTCCCCGCCCAACACAAAGCGCCCCAGAGTCGACACTTACCCAGCAAATGAAGCCCAAAGCCACTCACAGTCGCAAAATATGCATGAAGTAGGATCATGCCAAACTAACACAGAAACCCCGGCGACTGAGACATCTGCCACAAGTACCGCAGTCGGGGAGGAGACCACCCCAAAAAAACTCACAACAAGCAAACATCTCGAAACTCCAGTCGCACAAATACAGCAGCCTAGGAAAGTTACAACACGTACGGAGGTCACGGATTCAGAAAAAAACAAAGGAGTCTGATCAGATGCCTCCTCCTCCCAGTGATGCAGCAGTGCCGCAAAAGACACAGAAACAACGACAAAGTGAAATCACCAACAACAATCAAACACAAAGTAAGAAACGTAAACTTGTATCCCCAACAAATACAAATCGCTCAAACAGTAACAACAACACAAATATGGCCGCGAAACAAGGAACGGGACACCCGTTCCGATCCAGCAAAGGTGTCCAGTTAGAAATTCCTCGAGTATCAATAAAAACAACTCTCCAACAAAAGAAACACAACCTCTCTGAGCGGGCTCGATCAATGGAGAACCTAGGGCCTGCGCAAGCAGACTTAAGGAATTCTGCGGACCTTAGGCAGCGGATACGCAGGCCCACCCCTGCAGACGACGGGAGACCGGCATATGCAGGCGATGCATATATGGTGGAGAGGCCTTTTTTCACCAGGCGCTCACCTCCACGAGATTGCAATGTCCCTCCACGGGAGGTACGAAATTGGAAGTCGCGCGTGGGCTGGAGGGAGCCGGAGATGTTTGACGGGAGGAGTTGGGAGGCATAATGAACGGTGCGGGTTTTAAACTAGGACAGCTTTTACACACCTCATTAGTACTTTACTCAATGACACACGTATTACAGTGGAATATAAGAGGGTATAGGGCAAACCACACTGAACTGCAAACGTTGTTAGCACTTAAAACTCCTGATGTGGTTGCGTTACAGGAAACCAAGCTTAAACACGATTATATATGTCAACAATTACATTATAAAACGTTTCGCCACGATATCCAATCACCGACAATCGCCCATGGAGGAGTAGCTCTGCTCGTCCATTTTAGCGTTCCTTCTTATTCATTTCGCTTGAGAACTAGCATCCAGGCTGTTGCTGCAACTGTAGCCTTCGGACAACATAAAGCAACAATAGTATCTGTATATCTCCCTCCCAGTGAAACTTTTCCGGAGGAGGCACTTAATAATTTAATCCAACAATTACCAGCAAACTACATACTACTGGGCGATTTCAACGCTCACCACACAATGTGGGGCTGTCCGCGGACAAATAGGCGAGGCCGACGCCTGGAAGAAATAATTCACCGTTTTGAGAAATGTGCTCTCAACACAGGAAACCCAACGCACATCTCACTACCATCAGGGGCAACATCTGCAATCGATTTGTCCCTTTGTTCACCCTCATTGACCGATCGTTTTCAATGGCGAATGCATTCCCACCCGTGTGGTTGTGGTCACTACCCAATCTGGCTGTGGTCTGAGACGCCACATCCGGGTAAAAGAACGCCGCAATGGAACCTGCGGTGGGCCGACTGGGAAGGTTTTACCTCCGACTGTATTCTTGATTTTATACCTGACGAAGGCAAGACTGCTATTATACTTGAAGAAGAGATGCGTGCGCAGTTAATTGACTCTGCACATAGGTTTATCCCCATGACTGGCTCCTTACCACGGCGCATCCCCGTGCCCTGGTGGACGGAGGAGTGCCATCGTGCCATTAAGGAGCGCCGGCGGTGCTGTAAGATATTTACAAAAAGACCAACAACTATAAATTTAACACAATACAGACGTGCCAAGGCATTGGCGAGACGTACCGTAAGAGATGCCAAGTGTCAATCGTGGCAAACATATATCAGCACCATCAACAGGCTCACCCCACTGACAACTATTTGGCGGCGAGTTCATCGACTGTCGAGACGGAGTTCGCCAATGGCTGTGCCCGTGTTGGCTGGACCTAGCGGTACTGTTACCAGTCCTACCGAAGTAGCAAATATTTTTGGTAGGGCCTGGGTAGCTCGGTGGCGGATAGGATGTGACGATCCGAGGTTTACTCAGGCCGGGACCGTCGGCCGCGAAGCTGGGCAGGCGCAGTCAGCTGATACCGATTGATGCAAATTGCTGTTAGCTCACTTCAAAACCCAACTAGAGATGAAAATTTATCCGGCAGTAAACCGAAGGCCGTAATGAGCTCGGTTTGAAGAATAAGGGGCAGTGAAGGTTCGGTTTTAGTATTTCGAGTGTGGAGACCATGGTGTTATTAACAGGAACTTGTAATGTCAGATCCAGGTTTTCTCTTTGTAGGGGAAGAAGGTGGCATTTAGACCAGAAACTATTAGGGTGCCGTAAGTGCCCAGGGTTTTGCTAGAGCTGCAGTGTATGGGAATTGGGAAGGAACAAAATGCGAATTTAGTTTTGAAGGGAATGTAGTTTTTCGAATCCGGGCAGCGCAGCCACCAAGATGCCAATGCTCGCACCCTTGGAATGGGGCTAGCAATAGACGTTGTCAGGGATCACTTGGTCTTGATCGGGGAGGGGAGGTAACGTTCAGTAACGGTTTTGTATACTTTTGTTTCGGGGAGGGGGCTAGGGTACTCAGCCCTCTGCACACCTCCGAATAATCCCTTTCTATGGGCATCCAGAAATATTGCGGAGTTTCAGCCCCATAGAAATCCTGCATCCGCTGCTGGTAGAGTTCGGCCCGGAGATACCCTGGTTTTGACAATGGGCCAGATGTCACGCACGGATAGTCACCAACATTGTTCCATGAATATTTGGGGTAGGGTGGGGGATGGGTGTCTTACAAGACACCAATTCTCGCATGCCAGGGGGGAGGTGAGGAGACATCTCTGTTGCCGTGGTGGCTTCAGGGATTTAAGCGTTCTATCGTTGGAACGCCTTGCCCCCTGAATTCCCTGGGAAATTCTTGCGAAGAAATTTGCCATAAGCCCAATCCACACTTACTCCTGAAGATAACGTAGGCGGATCCTGGGGGGCAAAGGGGGCGCGTGCCCCCCCCATCGACCCTCGGCGCCCCTCTGAAATGTCGCTTCCCACCTCCCCCCAGGATGCGAAAATCTGCGCCCACCGATAGGACTTGGCGCCCACCTGAAAGGTTTTGCCGGTCAAAAGTGGCGCCCCCTGGTCCGGATGGCACCCCCCGAGGTGCCCCCTCCGATCGACAATCTTAGATCCGCCTATGGAAGATAATGTATGCCCCTCACCTTGGGGAATTACAAGAATGCGCTGGGCGAGCAAACAAATTAGAACTGCATTGGACCCCGCGACATTTCATGGAAATACGAGGGCAGTCGGTAAGGGAAATGTGCTTGATCAGAGATCCGAGGTGGCAGCTATTTTTTTTCTGGGAGCGGGAATCTGGCCTTCTGTTTTTAATTTTTCAGATTTTTTTCTCTACAATCGCAAAAATTTAAATAAGAAAGAACGGGCATTTAGGAAATTCTTTTTTAGACATGTTTCAATCCAAAGTTATTGTCTCGAAATTTAGTATTCATCAGTCATATACTGAGAAGGAACTTTTCTAATGGCCTTATTTTCCGAGAAATTTATTACACTGAAGGCCACAGCACAACAGAGCTGGGAGGCACTTCCGTTAAAAAATGCTGACAAGGAATTTTCCAGAACGCGACTTAACTCTTTTTAACGCTTATGTAAATATCGTGGAACAAGATCTTGTTCCACTGGTGCACTGGTGCATAGATCGATCTATGCACCAGGGCAGTGTGTTTATGTTTATGGGGGTAACGACGAGGCTTCGATATCATATAGTGCGCTAATTTCTCAGGAAAAACACCATTTAAACCAGCACCACCTCAAAAAACATTTTGAAATACGCAGTCCATGCCCATATATCTATTCATGATGGGTGTGAGTAAAGAGTGGAGGGTTTACACAGACTGAAAGAAATCACAACGCCGTAAACACGAATTATGTAGTGCTGCGTTAATATCCATACGTATTCTTACACGGTTTGCACACCTAACGCGAATGTAAGTCATCGTCACCGCGTACTTTCGCGCTATCTTTTCGTTAACACGCGCATTGACGGCGGGGGCGGGTACCCCCCCTCGGGTTTTTCGGAGATAGCAAAAAAACGGCGGCGCGTAGCGCCGCCGTACTTGGCATACCTTTTCCCTCATCATTTGTACAACTTCTGTTAAAATTCTAAGGTTAGATCATCTCAGGTCAGGTCACCAGTACAGGTCAAGTGACCTGACCTCAAAAAAGTTTAAGATAGCATAAGTCGGAGCAGGGTGAACTTATCCGATTGCAACTCATATCACATAATGGGCCCACAGAGTTCTCTAAAATATGTTCCGGTATTTTTGATATCGGTAACCTAAGGTCAGGTACGAGGCATGACCTCTCCATTGGAAATACATGGGAAAAATTGTTTTTACTGTATAACTCAGTAACGGATAGTGATAGAACGTTTATTTTAGCTTCATTAGACTCGCCTTGGTTTTGCGGTTCTACTGATATGCATTTTCTATAATTTGACCCTGACCTGACCTCAGGTCAGGTCAAATCCTTGATTTGACCTAGCAAGGTCAAATTATATATCATTCGATTAGGCTTGCTACGGGAATTCATACAATTCAAGTCATTTTGCTCTATCTTTACTTGTTAAGATGTAATGGCCGAAAAACTTAATGTACATGTTATCCTATTACGGCATGTTTTGACCTCTCGTGACCTTAAATTTGATCTGACAAAAAATGGTTCAAATGTTTTCGATGGAAAAGTGGATGGGCAACCCAAAGCCGTTAACCGTTTTTTGCTACCTACCGTGGTTCTCGAGATCTTAGGGGGGCGGGTACCAGCCCCCCGTCAATGCGAAGGTGGCTCAGACCCCCGTCAATGCGCGTGTTAAGGTCCGGGAATTTAACTAGCATACCAAAAGCAAAACAGAGGATAATTCCTGTTTTTCTACCCATGTTGCTAGGTTCACGGATAACACAAAACAAAACATTTAGCTGCCTTAATTGTCTAAGCCACTTTTCTTTTGGTACTGTGAGAACACTCCGACTAAGACGTGGCAACCACTCCAGATCCTCACTATTATTTACTACAAGCACGACCGATGAGCTGTTCGATAGAGCTGTACAGATTTACACTTTACAAAGCAATAAAGCCCACCATGTAAGCCAGCACCTGCCTAAAATTTGTTAGGTATATTCCCCTTTCTGTCGGAGCAGCTGGTTGCGCGGCGGTGTCCTGGTCATCTTCATCCCGTCAGTCCTGTTCTTTGTACATGTGGAGCGGGGCAAGGCTGCAACCTCTCCACCTCATAACACAGCGGCGACGTCAAACTCTTCAGTACTGACTGTCAGAGGGTCCAGCTGCAGGGTAGCCGCACCCAGGTTAGTTGGTTCTTCTTCATCAAGCAGGACTGGGACTCCAGCGGGCCATGGTCTGGCATGAGAACCAGCGGCCACGGACGGTGAGGTCCCATCAACAAGAGTCTCATACGAGTCTTGGCTTCGACCGGCGTTGGGTGGGTGTTGGCTGCCCCCAACACCCTGACCCGTGAGAAGAAGTTTTCCACCACGTCCTGGTTCACCCGTGACGTCAGAAAGTACTTGACGCCGTATATGTTCTTAATAATGCTGTGGGGACCTCACAGAGCAGTTAAGGATATGATGAACCCGTTCTGGAAGGGCAGCCTGCTCTGGCTTTCATCGCGCCAGGAGTCCCGATTTAGTCGCGCTAACTAGATAGGAGCGGTGGCTGAGCAACGATAGTGTACTCGAAGCCGAACGCCGACCGAAAAGCCCTGCCGTCAAGCATGCACCGAGAGCTACAGATGTCAAACACCTTAACGCAGGTGATGATGAACTAAGCCTGCTTGGCGAAACGCTGACTGAATAGATGGAGCAGACGCTTTCCGACACGCTCGTCGAGCATTTAGGCTGCGGGGCGTACTCGCTGTTGCTCCAGGCCAGTCACCTGACGGGAGAGATTTGTTATTAACTTCACCATCAAAACTATCGACTGATGAGCAAATGTCATACGCGAACAGTTTTATCCCATATATCGCTATATCGAGCAAGTAGCAGACACTTCTGTTAAATATTCACAAGCCGGTGATTTACGGTTCTTCCAACTTAAAACCCGGAGACAAAATATATCCAGTTTTCACACTTTGGTCTTTACTTAAAACTGACAAAATCTATTTTGACCTACCCACTGCAAGGTTCATTATCTCATTTTATTCACTAGGGAACCACGGGCCTTTCTGATTTCCGATTTTTCCACACCAGTCATCCACAGTCCAGCGATCCCAGCAATTAATCCACGGTCCGTCAAGTACCAATGGTAGTCACGCCTACTATTTTTTCCGCACCTTTACCTGAGATAAAAAGCACTCGCTTATAAGCAACTACTACGTTCCTGATGCCCGAGAATAATAAAATATGTTGATCTGAATGAGTGACCTGAGCTTACACACGCACTTAACCATGCTTCAGTCAATTACTAAACTTCATAGGCAGATCCAGGGGGGGCAAGTCAGCGCCCTCTGAAGGGTCGATGGCACCCCCTGAAATGTCGCTTCCCAAACCCCCCCCAGGATGCGAAAATCAGCGCCCACCTATAGCATTTTGCGCCCATCTCATAAGTTTGCCGGTAAGAAGTGGCGCCCCCCCCACGGGAAGATGTCCCCCAATCGGCAATCCTGGATCAGCCTATGCTAATCTTTGAGTTAAGTTTGAACTTTCACTTGATAGTCATACGATCAATTGTCACTACAAGTTGAATGGGACATAACAATCATACAAATGTTTTAAACCAGATGGAAAAGTGTGCTCCCGCGTTCAGAATCAGTCCACATGCTACGGAAACACTAGCAGACACAAGGGGGAGGGTAAGCGGACATGCTTCTCCAAAATGGCAAAAATTTGAGCTTATTTTCTGAAATAAAAACTTAACAATTTCTCCCGCGTCCTCCCCCAATGGTGCTCCTGAATCCGCTCCTGCAGAGAAATCAGTTAAACTTCACGCTTAACAGAGACAAAAACGAGAGTGAACGGGAATTTGATACACACACTTTCTACTGCGCACCTGTATGTGCTCCCACTAAAGAGAATGGCAAGGCTGTCACTTGGTGTTGTCCTTGGCCAAAATTGGCTGGTAGAAGTCCTTGTCCAGTACCGGTACTTCTGGACCTTGAAGCCAATGATCCTGGCCCGAGATGTGGTTCTTCAGCAGCTTCAGCAGGTGAGGGATGTCAATGAAAGTGTAGATCTTTCTGCAAAAGTCAAAATACACCAAAATGTAATATTGCAAAATGTTAAAAGGTAATGCCTGGACAAATAATTTTGTTCTCTGGATTATCAGCTGGTATTATGTTCCAATGCAGTAATTATGTTGTTTAAAACATTTTACCTTGCTAGGCAAGTGCAACTTCATCAATTAATACAAGATTCTACCATCAAGCAGTGTGATTTCTTCTTCTGTGAATTAGGCAAGAGTAGAGCTTCACTTCCTGCATGGAAAGTACTATGCCCATGGTTTCAGCTCAGTAATAAGCATAAATAATGAACAAAATTTATTTAATGATTTAAGAAAAATGATTTAAATTATTTTTTTTACATGAAGTAAAATCAAAAAAACTTTGACCAGACTTTGAGGCAGGTAATATTTTTATCAATGAGCCCTAGAGAATACAGCAATATGAAAGTATCACAGCACAGAGGTGCTGCCACATACATTGTCAATTTTGGAGGGAGAATTTTCAATTACGGGTCACAGTGCCCAGAATAGAGAGCATGCTTATTTCTGGAAATTTTGGCCACCATTTCCCCAACATGACACAAGTAAAGACAACACTTATATGTGATACATATTTTCATAATTGTACTACTCGTCGTATCATTATATCAATGCATTTTTCATAATATTTGGCTTTAAAAAATCCACAGCATAGCAAATAGGCTCCAAAGAAAACTGACTTTGTCAGCCTAATGGAACTAAATAAATGAACATCACCATGGAACCAAGGAAGACATAACGTCGAAATAATTACGAACCCACTGTGTTATGACAGCTTCATAAACATATCAACCATGTCACACAGCAGAGCACGGCCAGTACCCGTCCCCAGATTATTGAGACAAACCAAACTACTGCACACTGCTAACTAGCCACTGACACTAATTTACCACTTGACCTGATCAGAGATAAACTTCACAAATTCAATTTCAGTGTGGAGCACCTAGACATGGATTTTATGCCTATGTACTCAAGAGAGCATATCATTGAGCATGGAAAAGGAAACTTGACCATTTACCATGCATAGCTGGAAAGAAACAGATGCATCGTTGCTGGATGTTTAGTGCAACATTTGAACTCTGCATATTGCAGGTGTATTTTAAGTACTGCATAAGCAAGTACTGTTCCCTTGGCCTCTCCTTCATTCCAGAATATTTTTCTTCGGCAGCCCCATCGCTTCTTTCTAGGGACGAGAACCACACCATTACCTGTGCGACAATTGCCATGAGCACAAACCTGGACAATCAAGTAACTTTGAAAATATTGACAACCACTCCCCAAACTTGCTATAGAAAAGACAACACACACACACTGCAATATACATCGCCCTTGCCAGGGCAGTTGAACATAGATTATAAACTGCGGCAATAAACAACAAAAATCAACAATGGTGGGCACATGTGGCGGCAAATAAATGGCGCGACTGACTTGCGCACGGTTCCTCGGTCTTGAAAGATGCCAATTAATGAACTTGATTTGGCTTCACTTAATCTCTATATTTTACAAAAATATATTCATTAAATTTACCTTAGATAGTCTAGAACTAATAGAAAAATCATTTGAAAACATAAAAATTATAAACTATCTCCAAATTAGGGAGAATAATGAATTTTTTCGTGGTACAGTGTTGGGTTCAAGCACGAGCAAGACATTTTCTTTGCACCGTTTACCCCCTTACCAAGACTACCAAGTCAGCAAAGAAACTGCTTTGTTTTGGATTTTTTGGATAAAATATTTGTTTATCAATTAAATTAGAAAAATCCAAAATGTAACGATTTTTCATATTCAATGCTTAAATAAAAGAAAACTAATCTCGGGTGGTCTCGAGGCCCCGCCTCCAGCATCTGTCAAACTGTGCACCCATTGGTCCATTGTTTAAATCCGGCCAAAGTTTTACCTAGTGTCTATATTGCTTTGGGTTTACTAGGCATAGATGGCAGAGTGAGCGTTGCCCTGTGAATTTTAGTTCATCTGATAACCTCTCCTTTAATGAACTTTTCACGATGGCAGAACTCCGGACAGCACTCTCACGGGCGAGGAGCACAGCTGCTGGCCCAGATGGCATCCACATTGACATGTTGAAAAACCTCAGCGAACGTTCTGCTACTGCTCTACTGTCTTCTTTTAACTGGATGTGGGCTACGCATGACTTCCCCAGTGCCTGGGGAAATGCCACTATTATTCCGGTTTTAAAACCTGACAAGGATGGCAGTGACCCTTTACATTACAGACCTATCGCCCTGACATCTTCTGTCTGTAAACTCTTCGAACGCATGGTGAACGCGCGGCTGATGTGGTACTTGGAGAGCACGGGTTTTTTCTCTGACACTCAGTGTGGATTTCGTGCGGGCCGTTCTACCATAGACCATCTCGTATCGTTGGACACATCAGTGCGCCGCTCTTTCGCTTTGCGACAACACGTATGTGCTCTGCTATTCGACGTTGAAAAGGCCTATGACACGGCCTGGCGCCATGCAATTTTACAGAAAGTACGAAAAGCCGGTATCAAGGGCCACATGGGGTATTTTATGGACAATTTCATGAAACGACGTAATTTCAGAATCAGAGTTGGAAACTCCTTGTCGGACAATTTCTGCCAGAACAGTGGGGTGGTCCAAGGTGGAGTTTTAAGCGTGACACTGTTCGGAATTTTGATTAACGATATATGCGACGTCCTGCCTCCCACGGTCGAGAAGTCTCTGTTTGTCGATGACTTTGCCGTGTGGTTGGGTACCTCCACATCGATCTCAGCCCAAAGACAACTACAAATATGTATCGACCGGCTTACCGAATGGAGTCTGAGAAACGGTTTTAGGTTTTCGACGGAAAAAAACTGTGTGTATACATTTTTGTCGTCGCCGAACATGTCCCGACATCAGTCTCCGGTTGTACGGACGTAGAATCCCAGTCGTGCCGGAGGCCAAGTTTCTTGGCATGACACTAGATAAACGCTTGACATACGCACCACATATATCACTGTTGCGCGACAAGTGTTTTAAACGCATGAATGTGCTAAAAATGATCTCTCGCACATCTTATGGTGCCGACAGATTGTCACTGATTCGGCTTTACCGCGCCCTAATCAGATCCGTCTTAGATTACGGCTCAGTTACATACGACGGCGCTCTGAACAGCGTCAAACAACCCCTGGACGCTGTTCACCATGCTGGTATGAGGATTGCGACGGGTGCGTTCCGCACCTCCCGCAGAGCTAGCCTCTTAGTCGACGCCAACGAACCGCCACTGGATCTTAGACGGAAAAGGTTGTCACTCGCATACGCCAGCAAGATCCGCCAATATCCCACTCACCCGACGTACAGGTGGATATTTGATGAGGTGCTAACAGCCCCTCTCGGAACAGCACGGCCCCCGTCCTCAATAGCACTCTGCACACGTGTAACCGAGTGGCTGGAGGATTCTAACATAAATCTGGAACAGATAGCTGAAACTAGGGTACAGCGCATAGAACCATGGCGACTCACTCCTCTCAAATGCGACCTCGACTTGATGCGCCACAAAAAGTCTTCAATCCCGCCTGCAGAGTTCTTAGACCTAGCTATGCATAAAATAGGAACATACACAGGACATACAAGGTTTTACACCGATGGTTCCAAGGGTACCAGTGGCGCCGGCAGTGCCTTTGTGGGGACGGACTTAGCAAAGGCTTCAGCTTGCCTGCGACTGCTTCAGTTTTTACCACGGAACTATACGCTATTTTGTGCGTTTTACGACACATCAGACACACCCCTGAGGAGCGATGTATTATTATAACAGACTCAGCAAGCTCTTTAATAGCCCTCCAGTCTCACCACACGCAGCAGAACTGGCTCGTGCTGACAATTCGTAAGCTTCTGACAGTTATTGCATTCCGAGGTACTGACGTGTGTTTCCTTTGGGTGCCGAGCCACGTCGGCATTCTGGGTAATGAACAAGTTGATAGGGTTGCTAAAGATGCGTTTCAGCTGCCCCCCTCGTGCAGGTTTAAGATTCCAGCCGCGGATCTGAAATCATCGTTTAAAATGTTGGTAGATGCCGAGTGGCAGAACAGGTGGACTGCAGAGCCAGATTGTTTTCTGAAACGTTTGCGTCCATCGATTAAACCATGGGAATCGAGCTACAGGCGAAGCAGAAGGGAGGAGGTGAGCCTTACAAGGCTTCGAATTGGTCACTGTTTCGCGAAGCATGCCCATTATCTAAACAGCACCGCACCAAGCACATGTCCTCACTGTGGCAGCCGCCTCACTGTGCAGCATGTTTTATCTGTTACTGACAGCTGTGACCAGCTGAGGCGAAGTCAGCGGCGATTATTCCCGCCAGTTCCGCTGGGACAGATCCTAGGCAATGACGCAGTCGTGGATATTAGGAAGGTTTTATCGTACCTGAGAGAAGTTCGTTTTGACGTAGTATACAATCCCGCTGGAAATTCGTAGATATCACGCCCTCCGTATACGCCAATGTAGCTAATAGGGACAGTCTTGGAATATTGATGGAATGACTTAATATGGTACAGACGGGCACATATGGCCTCTGGAGCTGCAGTGCCCTAAGACCCCAATTATTATTATAGTAACGTAAGCAAAACGGTCATTCGATGACAAGGAACAAAATGAAAAAAACTAATCTTTACGCTGGCAAGCCTCTTCACGTACCCTTTTAAATCCTACCTGTGCCCCAGGCTCGGCATCTCTGCCGTAGCAATCCCCTTCCCTCGCTAGTGTTGCTACACTTCGCGACCCATTCCTTGGAATAAGATTCGTCCCTTAGTTCTGCGACATTAAAGTAAACATCCCTCCCGAAAAATTCTCCCCCACACTTTAGAGGCGGGCAAAGGTGCCTTGCACAGAACGCCTTATAAAAAGCCCTTAACTAACTAACTGACAACAACGGTCAGTTCGCCAGGGCTACTCTCTGGGCTGGTCCACTCCTCCACCTCTGCATTGCGATCACTCGCCAGGGCCACTCCCTGGAGTGTTTCGTCCCCCCCCAGTTGCACTGACAATACCGTCGTGTAATTGGGTCTGCACTCGTGACTGAGCAGATCCCTGCTCACTGCAAGTCCGATTTCGGTTTACAGCCGTCGCTGAATTCATTGTAAATTACTGCATCGAACCTGCCGGCGATTTATTCCTCGCCGTCACACGCTCTCACAACCACTCACGCTCTCACTCACTCTACACGCGTCCATATCGAGTGTCACATATTGCTCTGGGATTTTGTTATTTCCCATTGGAATGGGTATATGTTCCCATCTGTAAATATTGGCGCTATTGTTTTCGGTTACCATTGTTGTCTCTCGTCCGCTGTTTGGCCATTGCATCAATAAATTGGACATTATCGTCGTCGACTTCTTTCCTTCGATTGGTAGATTGAATGAGGCCTTGCGCGGCCGAGTTGAATCCTACAGGCCTCATGGCGGTGTGACTGTCCTACTAGCGGCGAAAGCAGTTTGCTCACGAACTTGGCCAAGGCGTATGTAGACGACCCGAATGCAGAGATTATAGGGCGTAAAGGTGAGTTGATCTTATGAATTTTCGGAACACCATAGAATCTTGGCAGACCATAGAATATAGGGTTGACAAGGTGATGGGAGGCACGGGAAGAAAAGGGCAGCGTAGGATAGAAATATTTCGGAACAGGACGATGGGAAGGCGCGGCAGATTAAAGAAAAGGGCACACGAGGACGAGGGCCGGACAGACGAGAGGCAGACAATAGTGAAATGGCAAGACAGATGAGGAAAGGCCAGAACGCATCAATGTGAGGGCAATTCTGACGTGAGGCATTTAAGGACAGAGAACAGGAGGGTAGTTCGATTTAGGGGACGGCAAAGTACGCAAAGATACGCAAATCTGTCAAATGTGTGAGACTACGGTCTTAAGGACGCAACGCGCTCGAAGATTACGTATTCTACCGGTTCCAGAATCAGTGCACAGCTCTCTATACCAATCAGGAGGCACTATCTTTGCCATAGACTGATGACGTAATCGTGACCCAGACATGTCAAACCCAGGCCGCTCCGCCGATAGATGGCATTGGCAGGTCGCAGCAGAGCAGAGGCGGTCACCGCCACCGTCTGGGGAGGCGTGACGGCTGCCAAATCCAGCTATGCCGCGCCGGGCCGCAGCAAATACGGATGGAGCGGCCACCTACCCGACAGTGACTGGAAGCTGATTACGGTGCCCCTGCCTCCCCACCCTGAGTACGCCAGTGGTCATCAAACCCCAGTACTGGAGACCTGACGTCCCGAGCGGGGAGGAGCTCTGAACAATCAACCCGCGCATGAGCGGCAGGCCTTTGCACACGCTCGCCACCTCGTCCGAACCAGATCCAAACTCGGCGGACACTTTTGGTGACCCGGTTAGAGCGAATGAACCGAATGGAATATCTAGTTGTAATCTTAAAATGGAGCTGCTTAGCGTATCGTTATCGTTATATCGTTACTTCCAAAAATGTCAGACATGGGAACTGACGTCTGCATGCGTCAGTGCCTGAAGTTCTCTTCTTTACCGAAATCTGAAGTCATCTCTGTATCACCTTCCCTCCATCGAGGGATACCGCCTCTTCTGCAATGACTGCGTCCTTGGAAGAAAGAAGAGTGGCAGTGGCGTGTTCATATATGTAAGAAAGGATTTGCAAGCAGAAAAGCTTAACATTAATTCATCACTAAAATTGAAATCCCCTGCTGAAGTGCTCTGCATTGAGGTCAAATTCGATCGTTGCAGAAAAGCTATACTGGGATGTGTGCATCGTCCACCGATAGTGCCCGATACCCAAATACAGACCGACTATAACGACACTGAAGAGCAAATCCAAAACGTGATCTTGACTTTTCATTCCAAACGAATTTTGACTGTTGGTGACCTGAATTCAGCCTTTGCAACTAACTTGCCTTTGCCTTTGCCTATAAACGTTTGAGAGAACTCGAAAGGTTTGGTCTGCTTCGTGCTGTACATGAACTTACTTTCGTTCGCAGCGCTATTCAATCTGTGCTTGATATCATACTGTTATCGGACGCACTTCATTCGGCCCAATCCCTTTTGGAATGGTCTGTCGTTCTGGGTGATTACTCCTGTCAACACCGTAGGGTTGATCTTGAGATCAGAGTACCATGATTTAAGGGTATAGTCATCTACAGATCCGGGTGTAACTGGAGACAAACGCATTTCTGGGAGGTGGAGACAGTGTGGAATGCTATCCCAGCCCAAATTCAGGCGCCGAAGTCGCTAGCCCCCCCCCCGCCTTTCTGTGGACACGCGTCCTACAGAAAACTCCATTCACACACTTTCTTTTACGCCTGAAAAGATTGAATAGCCAAATAGTTGTAAATCTGCTTTTGTTAAACATCTTTTGCTATGCCTGACATGTCGCCGAAAATCGGCGAGTTAGCAGTTATCCATGGTTATTAAATATGTGCCCATTTTATTAACACGCGCATTGACGGGGGGCGGGTACCCGCCCCCCTCGGGTTTTTCGGAGATAGCAGAAAAACGGCGGCGTGTAGCGCCGCCGTACTTGGTATACCTTTTCCCTCATCATTTTTACAACTTCTGTGAAAATTTTAGGGTTAGGTCATCTCAGGTCAGGTCACCATTACAGGTCAAGTGACCCGACCTCAAAAAAAGTTTAAGATAGCATAAGTCGGAGCAGGGTGAACTTATCCGATTGAAACTCATATCACATAATGGCCCCACCGAGTTCTTTAAAATATGTTCCGGTATTTTTGATATCGATGACCTAAGGTCAGGTACGAGGCATGACCTCTCCATTGGAAATACATGGGAAAAATTGTTTTTACGGAATAACTCAGTAACGGATGGTGATAGAGCATTTATTTCAGCTGCATTAGACTCGCCTGGGCTTTGCGGTTCTAATGATATGCATTTTATATAATTTGACCCTGACCTGACCTCAGGTCAGGTCAAATCCTTGATTTGACCTAGCAAGGTCAAATTATATATCATTCGATTTGGCTTGCTAAGAGGATTCATATAGTTCAAGTCGTTTTGCTCTATCTTTACTTGTTCAGATTTAATGGCCGAAAAACTGAATTTACATGTTATCCCTATGACGGGCATGTTTTGACCTCTCGTGACCTTAAATGTGACCTGACAAAAAAATGGTTCAAATGTTTTCGATGGAGAAGTGGATGGGCAGCCCAACGCCGTTTACCGGTTTTCGCTACCTACCGTGGTTCTCGAGATCTTAGGGGGCGGGTACCCGCCCCCCCGTCAATGCGAAGGTGGCTCAGACCCCCGTCAATGCGCGTGTTAAAGGCGAGGTAAGTGAGTTGGGCCAATTTTCGTATCAACAATCGCGCCATGCTGTAGTGGTCAGTTCTAAGAAATTTTCCTTGTAACCACATTTTAGCTCCTTTCCCACTGACGAGTTGGAACCCATGGAGGTGTCTGTCTCCCCCCCGTCCTCCTTTTGACAAAAGTATTCCGCCGCTGATGCCAGTCGCGCCAAGAGATTGAGATGTACATAATTAGTCTTTATGTGTCGCCAAATGGATACGCATGGATGGATGCAAGTTAAAAATAGGTTTACTGCAAGGCTTAAAACTACCCCTTCCAGTTAGGGTCACGATACCACAGTTTCTGAACAGCAGCGACAAATTCACCGCTGAACGCCGTTTGAAGCCGGCCTTTAATCCGCTTCGGGCCCTTGCCTCATCTGACTGGGTCCGGAATCCCGGAGTTCCCCCTCCACTCTGACTGGGTCCGGAATTACGGCCCGTTCCCCAATCTGACGGGGTCCGGAATCCCGGAGTGCCCCTCCGCTCTAACGGGGTCGGGAATCCCGGCCTGTCCCCCACTCTGACGGTCCGGAATCCCGGAGCACCCCTCCACTCTGACTGGGTCCGGAATCCCGGAGTGCCCCCTCCGCTCTGACGGGGTTCAGAATCCCAGCCTGTCCCTACTCTGACTGGGTCCGGAATTACGGCCCGTTCCCCAATCTGACTGGGTCCGGAATCCCGGAGCAACCCCTCCACTCTGACTGGGTCCGGAATCCTGGAGTGCCCCCTCCGCTCTGACGGGGTTCAGAATCCCGGCCTGTCCCCACTCTGACTGGGTCCGGAATTACGGCCCGTCCCTCTGATCTGGGGAGAGGGGGGTGGAATTTCGCAGCGTCCCCCGATCTGACGGGGATCCGGGATTCCGCAGCGTCCCCCGATATGATGGGGGATCCGGGATTCTGCAGCGTCCCCCGATCTGACGGAGATCTGAGATTCCGCAGCGTCCCCCCATCTGATGGGGGATCCGGGATTCCGCAGCGTCCCCCGATCTGACTGGGATCTGGGATTCTGCAGCGCACCCCGATCTGATGGGGAATCTGGGATTCCGCAGCGTCCCCCGACACCCTCCAGCACGGTAATGACGGAAACCCAGCGACCTGTCTATAGCGGACATAGCGCACACTGGGGCAACTGGGCTTCAAAATAGGCTAAAACCTTGTAACTAAAAAATACTTTAATTAAGAATACTTTTTTGTGCTCAAATGAAAGCTGTTGCTCTGAACTGCATTACCCAGCCACAAAACATTGGGTATCTACACCAGGTCATATCAGATAGACTATTTTTCAAGGTTTATAAATATCGGAATTCGATTTTGTTCTTTTCAGTTTTGCAGACACTCAATGAGACAGAATCAGATAAGGCGGGTCCAGTGACGGTTAAAATGTAAGGAAAAAAACAAAAGTAGCATTTCAAAAACCGATCCGACATATTCAAGGTTATCATAGGTCAGAGGTCTTGCTGGGCCTTCGCTCTGGTTTAACTATTAAGTACCACATGATAAATAATGGCACAAATTCACTCTTTCACTATTTGACATCTTTAAATCCAGTACCGAACCATATCGAAACTTCTCGGGTCATGTGCAGGAGCTGGATTTATTGACACAATAATGTTAAGCGTTATTTCAGGGAATTATTACCGTCACTCTTCTCATAAAATGAGCACAAACATGCGGAAACAGACAACACATTAAACTCACAGGGAATGTTCATTAAATCATGCGACCTCTTTTGCATCTTTGTGTAACTCTCCTATTTAACATCCCGCGTCCCTTTATCCACCCTTCTATCCATTAACCCCGAAAATTATCGTTGAAGTCTAGGTAAGTTCTTAAAGCAGTCTTACAGCCAAGTACCCACTCACGCACCATCGAATTATTAATGGTTAGTGCCATTATCTTTCAGCTTATAAAGAGGGTTACTGCCAGGCTCGAAACCTCCGTTGTCATGGGCCTTCTGGATTTTTATATCATCGGAGATCATGTTACCACGAGGTCATTGGTGATAAGCAGGTACTGGTACTGATCAGTGATTGTCAACTATGGATGTCTTTCTGGTATGATATTGCCTGAATGCAAGGTGACCTCTATTCCTTGCCTCCTGGGCCTCCTCCATGCATGCTCCTATGGAAACTTTCAGGCTCTCAGTCATAAGCGTGCCACCGGCAAAGAAGTGGGGGGGGGGCAGCCAAACTTCAAACTGACGCTGACAAAAAACTTCCCACGTTAGGACCAAATACTGTTCGAATTTGGGCTCCTCGTTGCCTTCTGCAGCGGCTGGTGATAAGAATGTCCGGTTTTCTCCCATTTTGACTAAGATCAGGAAATTTTTGGCCAAAAAGTGGAGGGGGCAGCCCCCTGGCCCCCCCCGGTGGCGACGCCCCTGCTCTCAGTAACATCTTCCCCGTGCATTTGCCCCTTATGTATGGTTGCCGGCATGCTGTACCCTGGGTACACGTTTACAAACAGCCTCGCTGTCTCTACAGCATAGGCCGGATACTTCTCAATTTCGATTGTTGATGATGATGATCAGGGGCGTAGCCAAGGGGGGGCAGGGACAGCCGCTCCCTGAGGGTCCGAAGGGTCCCCCTGAGGACACGATTCTGTAACAAGCATGACCCTTTTTACCCATCAGGGGCCTTTTGGCGCTGTCGCAGGGGCCCTTTCGGGGCGCCCCCTCCCAGTGAAATCTTGCCTTAGCCCATGATGAGGATAGTGCGGCTAATATTACCGAAAACCTTTGTAGCAGATCCAGGCTTATCCCAGTAACCTCGCTGAACTGTCGGACGTTCCCGAAAGAACGGCGAGTTGTGTTTCCTTCATTAGCTGTGCCGTTGCTCCCCCCTCCCGCTTTTGGTTGATCGACGACCAGACTCATGGTAGCACGAAAAAATTCCTGTAAATCTCTTTTGTTTTTTTAACAGCGTCCTTTTTGTCGTAGTTTTGAGCTCTCTGTGAACAAATGGGTGACTCTTCTCTGATCTTCCCTCATCCTCAGTGCGCGTGTTAAAATCGGTTTTTGCACAGATTGAATCTCTGCCCAGCGTCTTGCAAGTCCGCCTTCCCCTGTCACGACTCGACCACGGCGCCCTGTCAGCAGTCCTCACTCCAATTGCCGCGCAACATGAGCCGACGGCCGCCGTAGCCGCCGGCCTCACAGCGCTACTTGGACTACATTGCCGCGCAAAAAGTGTCATATCTCGCCTGGGACAACTGATGCCGAGCTAATTTTTTCACGGCTGGCTAGAGGACACAACATTGCATCACTACCTATAAATTTCTAAGTGAAACTCGCTGTGCGTTTTTTCGCAGGTCTAACGAAGCTTAGGATTTGAGAATACGTTAGAAGCTTTACATGTCCTAATAGTTACACGTACTATCAGGCTCTTATTGTCAAATTTCGTACTTTTCAACATTGAGTGTCTTCAGGGCGTTCTCAGCTTTCCATTGATATAAATAGATACTGGTTTTGTGACTGCGACCATGGATGATAATGCATCAGAAAGTATACCTCCTCTCGAGTCAACTTGACGCCGAGCTGCAGCGTGTTTAATGCGCTGTGTTCGAGCATCTGTGCAAGCGGCTAAAGAAGAGAAAAATGGATACAATTATGCTTTTCCAAGTTTTTAGACATTTCTCTGTCAGAGCCAAACGATTAAGTCCGATTTCGAAGATGTCAAAATTGGAGGTTTTGGCCGGTTTTGGAGGCCATTTGCCCCAGTGTGTAGCGGCAGGAGCTGGCTAACACGCAATAGTTGAACCAGGGTGTCGGTAATTGCAGTGCGCGCTCGCCAAAACTCGTTCTCCCAAGGAACAGCACCGAGAGTAATGTTTTGGTGAGGGCGGCTGCTGCCCCGTCTGCGTGCTCATCGTTGACTTTTGAACTGTGGTGCCGCCTGATGCCCGGATTGGGGATGAGGTGGCTTAGTGGATAGCACCCTTGTCTTCTAAGCCACCGGTCCCGGGTTCAAGTCCCGGCGGAGCCTCTGAATAAGTCGATCTGATCCCCAAAATCCCTTCCAACAGGGTGAGAGTTGGCGACCCTGGCCCTGGCAGTTGGTGCGTCGTCAAACCCCAACAATTATTGATGCCCGGATTCGCCGATGAACACAGCACAAGCATCTTCAAAAAACGAGGATTGCCGTTCCACCGTCCTGTCTTCCATAGAAATGGAACACCGCACGCATGCCCGCCATGGCTTGGTGAGGCAGCGCTTTAAAATAACATCAGCATGCAGTCATGTACAGCTGGCTGTACATCACCTGTACATTCCGCTATGTATTCTACTAATCTTCGTCACAGTAAATGTCGAAGCCCTTGCTGCACTGCAGTGTGTCTTGCATGTGAATAGAAAATTATCTTCATTCCTTGCCTAATGCAATTGCATGCAAGGCCAACCATCCGCCGCACTGATGCAGAAATAATCAACATTTCGTTCTAAGCTCCACATGGGGCCGGGTGAGCCGCCGCTCTGTTCAGCCTTGGCTTCGATATAAATCCTGGTGGCATGGCCACGCAGCCGACCAATGCGCGCTCAGCTACATGACAATGTAGCCGACCAGTGCAGACTCGGCTACATAGCCATGCAGCCAACCACTGCGCGCTCAGCTACATGACAATGTAGCCGACCACTGCAGGCTCGGCTACATGGCAATGTAGCCAGCCCCTACAGGCTCGGCTACATGGCCATGCAGCCGACCACTGCGCGCTCAGCTACATGACAATGTAGCCGACCACTGCGCGCTCAGCTACATGGCAATGTATCCAGCCACCGCAGGCTCGGCTCCATCGCCATGCAGCCGACCCCTGCGGTCTCAGCTACATGGCCATGGAGCTGACCACTGCGGTTTCGGCCACATGGCCACGTAGCCGAGCGTGCAGCGGTCGGCGGCTTCTGGAACGGCACAGCCGGCCGCCTCTGTAGGGGTGGTTACAAGAGCCAATAGAGCTCGGCGGGCGACTGCAACAGATGGGACAGGCCGGACGGCTTGTGCAGCCTCTCAGCTGATGCTATCAGCCCGCTGCAGCTTTGTACAAGCCCCGCCACGCGACGGGTATCGACCATTAACCAGTCAGAGAGCAGAGCAGGGCAGAGACAACAGCAGGCGAGGAGAAAGAGAGAAACGAACAGAGCCAGGAGGGATGGAATTTTAATGGGATGGACCTTTCGAAGACTGATTGCATAAATAAGGCCACAGGTCATTTTCTCTGACAGCTCTACAATAAAATCAGAGGGATACAAACACCAGGGCGTAAATCCCATTGGGGCTCCTGGTGCTAAAGCAGCAGCAGGTTTTTGGGTGGATCCTTTCGACGGCCCTATAATGCATGGGCGGAAATGTGAGCCAATTGACCTATTTCTACAAGCTTGTAATATTGTAATATCCGCACTAATTCTCTCTGATGTTAAGTTTCGTCGCAGGAAATGGGTGACAGTTTCAGGGGCAGGGGGCCCAGGGCATAGGTGGTGGAACGGGGGAGGCACCTAAGCACCGTACCCCCTTGGACGGACCAGAGCACAATTTAGGTGCTCCCCGTAAATCGGTGAAGATAGCAGTGAAGCAGCGCCTTGTATGGTTTTGGAAAACACTTGACTTTGAAATATTGTTCGCAGAACCCACGGAGGCTGACAGCAGACCCTCCCTGTTCGTTTTCCTCAGATATTACAGATTTATAGATACAATCATTACTCTCATTGTGTAACCACTTCCATTATCTAAAGTGAACCGGGAAGTGAACGCTGAATTGACTGGTGAGGCATTCCTGGACAAAACGGTCCAAAGTAAATCGGAAACTTTGTTTCTGGAGTAGTTTTATTCACTGAACACAGATGTTAGAACCTTAGCCCCTCCAATCAACGGTGACCGAGTTATAGGGGAGACTGGGTCAATTGTAACGAATTTCACTTCTTTGGTTCTGGGGAGAAATAGTGCTTTGAGTTAGAGCACTTATAGGTATATTTTCATCAACTTTGCAGATTTTGCAATGTGACAGGCGAAGAAAGATTTCAAAATAAAAAACATGAGTGGTCAAAATTTCACTTCTACAAATTTACTTCAGCTGTTACAATGTAACAGCACCGAGGGTCAATTGTACCATGTTAAAGCCATCTGAATTTGGACGATTTATTTCTACCATACAAAAACATCCTAATGCAAACATTTCTGCATTTTTGGCCTGCTGCACTCAGGCACCGGCACGTACTCAGTCTGAACCACAGTTTTCACAGATGTAGCCCTGACATCTCTCAACGGCAGTGCAAGGCAGTGTAAATGTAAAAATGTATATTATTTGGCTAAAATTTCGTTATTTTTTCAAACTGGGCACATATAGCCTCAGCAGCTGAAGTGCCTTTAAACCCCAATTGTCATCCTTAATTTTTCAATGTAAGATATTATATAGGGCAGCCCACACTGCCACTTTTCTGAAGCATATACCAATCTACGAACAAACGCATCGTTGGAAAGCAATGTGATTATCATAAACAGCAGCGCACCCAGGGGGCAGCGGGCCCGCACTCCACTCTCCTCTTCCCCGCTGTAGGATGCAGGGAACAGGGTAATCCCCCAAATCGTCCAATATTTGTCGATTTTCTTCAAAAACCATTTTTCCCGATTTTAGCCCACTTTTCATGCCCACCAAACGGTCGGCCTGGATCCAGGCCTGCCCCCCCCAACGTGTTAAGTGCCTCCTCCCAAAAACAGTTGACACTATGTTCTGCGAAGCAAAAAGTTCATCGCTCCCCCCAGGATATGAAGATTGGCCCATTTGAGTGAACAAGTGCGCCCTCTTCATCGGCCTGACGTCCCTTGTCAGCTGCCCCCAAACGAGCATCTTATATCTGCTTTATGCCTCCGTAAATACATAAACACATCCTTGTGTTTTCTAAAATCGCCTAGGCCTCTGCAATTCATGGATATTATTTGTAGCTCTGACATGTTGTTACGTTAGCTTAACGTGGAAGAGGGGAAAGCATTTCCCACTCACCGGTACACGAGCAAACAAAAGGACATTTCGGCATATGGCAGATGATCCGTACTAATTTTTTGGTCTTATGATAGGCCAAACTGATTACCACCATATTTACATGTGGAGCACACAGTCTCATCTCTAAATTCTGGCTCAAAACTCATAAACACAAGTCCAAACACAAGCACAACGAAGATACATAGCACACAATGGAACAACATGCCTAATATGTTCAGTGCTGGTGCTCATAGATACAATTTAATCATTCTTCCGGTGTAGGCTATTTGGTGCGCAGAAGCTTCTGATGTCCCCGGCGGCACGTCGGCGGAGGCCAGTGCACCTGTCGGCTGGCCTCAGTCTCGATTCTCGTGCACTGTCTCCATCAGATGGCTGATATGCTCCGTGTTGAGCTGCTGACCTCCCTGTTGTCACAGTGTGTTCCACGGTGTATTCCATGGATACTTGTCTCTGTTCTTGTCTTTCCTCTCTGTCTCTGTAGCTCCTCACCCCCTGCGAGGGGTCAGGGTCTGTCCTTTCCCTTTTGTGTTCACTTCCTTCCTGCTCCGGCTCGTTATAGACTCGTAGAGGGGGCGAGTAGAATGATTGGGTGAGTCTTCTCTCTTCTCTTCTCTCCGTGTCTTTACCGTGTTCCCCTTGCGATCTGATCCCTGGTGGTCGGTAGTTACGATTCTGTGATTCTACCGCTGGTCTGATTTGTCTTTCCTCGCTGTCGGAGTTAGCGTTGGCGTTAGTGTTTTGACTTGAAGAAGTCAACCGATGGAGCAGTCTCTGGAGCGCCTCCTCGCTTTGGATAGGCACAAAGCGTGTACAGTTTGCCTCCATACAAAAGACTGCCGGAACGGGTGCTAACGACTCTGATAAGCCCCCTGTGTTTGAGCTTCATCAGTTCATCACACCAGCTCTGCCTCCTGGCTGTGATTTTCTCCCGGACAAATAGGCCAGCTCCTTGAAGATGCGTCTTTCCTCGAAATATTTGGTCTCTGTTGGATCCTGGGAAGCTGTGTGAAAAGCGCACCCATATTTTCCCCCTGTCCCGGTGCACTTCTTTGACCTGATTGTAGTCCAGTCTGAAACCTAAGAGATCTAGAAGCATATCGTGCAGGAGGCGTGGTGCGTCTTCGGGCCTGTCATTTCTTGTGAGCTTTGGGATCGCTGGGCCCGAGAAAACCAACCAGTCCAGCAGCTTCTCTTGCTCAAAGCTATCCAGCTGGTCCTCTACTGCTCCAAGACGCCGCTGGCACTGCTGCAGCTCATTTTTAGTTTCGGAGGCATTCTTCTCAGTCTTCGATAGCCTTTGGGAGATTACTTCGTTTGCTGTGAGTGCAAAGTTCAAAGAATCCTCCACTGCACTAATTCTAGTATCAATTTCTTTCTGTACTTCTTCCGTTATTTCCTTCCTTGTTCGAGCCATTTCTTGGGTTATAAACCTCTTCAGGTCTTCCATGTTTGTGCCGCCAGTCGCTTTCTCTTGCTCGTCCACTGAAATTTCCTCTTGGGGTTCTCCGTGTGGGGTTTTCTCATTTGCCTTTTGCAGTGGGCTTGGATTTTTCCGCTTTGCCATATCCAAAAATGGAGCAGCCACTCCCAGATTCGATCCAGAGTCCTCTCGCTCCGCTCGGATTGTGAAAGTCCTCCGTACCACTCGGCTGCGGTCACTGAAATAATGACTGGCTCCTTCTATTTAGGGATTTTCATCCATGTACCGCCGCCCCAACCGTGTGCGCTAACATGGCTGCTGGCGAATTCACCCTCAACCGCACCCGACGTTAAGAGCCTATGGTCGGGTGCGTACAGTTTATTATATAAAGAAAGGCTGGTCTAAAAACAGGCAGATGTATCAGTTATGTGTTCTGGATGCATCAAAAGACCACTCACGTGCCACCTACTCCCACAATCCAAACAAATCACAGGAGCGCCCACCACACGTCCATTCCTGCCGACGGTGGCCTATAGTTATATTTTCATCAACTTTGCAGATTTTGCAATGTGACAGACGAAGAAAGATTTCAAAATAAAAAACATGAGTGGTCAAAATTTCACTTCTATAAATTTACTTCAGCTGTTACAATGTAACAGCACTGGGGGTCAATTGTACCATGTTAAAGCCGTATGAATTTGGACGATTTATTTCTACCATACAAAAACATCCTAATGCGAACATTTCTGCATTTTTGGCCTGCTGCACTCAGGCGCCGACACGTACTTAGTCTGAACCACAGTTTTCACAGATGTAGCCCTGACATCTCTCAACGGCAGTGCAAGGCAGTGCAAATGTAAAAATGTATATTATTCGGTTAAAATCTCGTTATTTTTTTCAAGCTGGGCACATATAGCCTCAGCAGCTGACGTGCCTTTAAAACCCAATTGTCATCGTTAATTTTTCAATGTAAGAGCAATTATATAGGGCAGCCCACACTGCCACTTTTCTGAAGCATATACCAACCTACGAACAAACGTATCGTTGGAAAGCAATGTGATTATCATAAACAGCAGCGCACCCAGGGGGCAGCGGGCCCGCACTCCACTCTCCTCCTCCCCGCTGTAGGATGCAGGAAACAGGGTAATCCCCCAAATCGTCCAATATTTGTCGATTTTCTTCAAAAACCATTTTTCCCGATTTTAGCCCACTTTTCATGCCCACCAAACGGTCGGCCTGGATCCAGGCCTGCCCCCCCCAACGTGTTAAGTGCCTCCTCCCAAAAACAGTTGACACTATGTTCTGCGAAGCAAAAAGTTCATCGCTCCCCCAGGATATGAAGATTAGCCCATTTGAGTGAACAAGTGCGCCCCCTTCATCGGCCTGACGTCCCTTGTCAGCTGCCCCCCAAACGAGCATCTTATATCTGCTTTATGCCTCCGTAAATACATAAACACATCCTTATGTTTTCTAAAATCACCTAGGCCTCTACAATTCATGGATATTATTTGTAGCTCTGACATGTTGTTACGTTAGCTTAACGTGGAAGAGGGGAAAGCATTTCCCACTCACCGGTACACGAGCAAACAAAAGGACATTTCGGCATATTGCAGATGATCCGTACTAATTTTTTGGTCTTATGATAGGCCAAACTGATTACCACCATATTTACATGTGGAGCACACAGTCTCATCTCTAAATTCTGGCTCAAAAGTCATAAACACAAGTCCAAACACAAGCACAACAAAGATACATAGCACACAATGGAACAACATGCCTAATATGTTCAGTGCTGGTGCTCATAGATACAATTTAATCATTCTTCCGGTGTAGGCTATTTGGTGCGCAGAAGCTTCTGATGTCCCCGGCGGCACGTCGGCGGAGGCCAGTGCACCTGTCAGCTGGCCTCAGTCTCGATTCTCGTGCACTGTCTCCATCAGATGGCTGATATGCTCCGTGTTGAGCTGCTGACCTCCCTGTTGTCACAGTGTGTTCCACGGTGTATTCCATGGATACTTGTCTCTGTTCTTGTCTTTCCTCTCTGTCTCTGTAGCTCCTCACCCCCTGCGAGGGGTCAGGATCTGTCCTTTCCCTTTTGTGTTCACTTCCTTCCTGCTCCGGCTCGTTATAGACTCGTAGAGGGGGCGAGTAGAATGATTGGGTGAGTCTTCTCTCTTCTCTTCTCTCCGTGTCTTTACCGTGTTCCCCTTGCGATCTGATCCCTGGTGGTCGGTAGTTACGATTCTGTGATTCTACCGCTGGTCTGATTTGTCTTTCCTCGCTGTCGGAGTTAGCGTTGGCGTTAGTGTTTTGACTTGAAGAAGTCAACCGATGGAGCAGTCTCTGGAGCGCCTCCTCGCTTTGGATAGGCACAAAGCGTGTACAGTTTGCCTCCATACAAAAGACAGTGCTGGAACGGGCGCTGACGACTCTGATAAGCCCCCCTGTGTTTGAGCTTCATCAGTTCATCACACCAGCTCTGCCTCCTGGCTGTGATTTTCTCCCGGACAAATAGGCCAGCTCCTTGAAGATGCGTCTTTCCTCGAAATATTTGGTCTCTGTTGGATCCTGGGAAGCTGTGTGAAAAGCGCACCCATATTTTCCCCCTGTCCCGGTGCACTTCTTTGACCTGATTGTAGTCCAGTCTGAAACCTAAGAGATCTAGAAGCATATCGTGCAGGAGGCGTGGTGCGTCTTCGGGCCTGTCATTTCTTGTGAGCTTTGGGATCGCTGGGCCCGAGAAAACCAACCAGTCCAGCAGCTTCTCTTGCTCAAAGCTATCCAGCTGGTCCTCTACTGCTCCAAGACGCCGCTGGCACTGCTGCAGCTCATTTTTTGTTTCGGAGGCATTCTTCTCAGTCTTCGATAGCCTTTGGGAGATTACTTCGTTTGCTGTGAGTGCAAAGTTCAAAGAATCCTCCACTGCACTAATTCTAGTATCAATTTCTTTCTGTACTTCTTCCGTTATTTCCTTCCTTGTTCGAGCCATTTCTTGGGTTATAAACCTCTTCAGGTCTTCCATGTTTGTGCCGCCAGTCGCTTTCTCTTGCTCGTCCACTGAAATTTCCTCTTGGGGTTCTCCGCGTGGGGTTTTCTCATTTGCCTTTTGCAGTGGGCTTGGATTTTTCCGCTTTGCCATATCCAAAAACAGAGCAGCTACTCCCAGATTCGATCCAGAGTCCTCTCGCTCCGCGCGAATTGTGAAAGTCCTCCGTACCACTCGGCTGCGGTCACTGAAATAATGACTGGCTCCTTCTATTTAGGGATTTTCATCCATGTACCGCCGCCCCAACCGTGTGCGCTAACATGGCTGCTGGCGGGTTCACCCTCAACCGCACCCGACGTTAAGAGCCTATGGTCGGGTGCGTACAGTTTATTATATAAAGAAAGGCTGGTCTAAAAACAGGCAGATGTATCAGTTATGTGTTCTGGACGCATCAAAAGACCACTCACGTGCCACCTACTCCCACAATCCAAACAAATCACAGGAGCGCCCACCACACGTCCATTCCTGCCGACGGTGGCCTATAGTTATATTTTCATCAACTTTGCAGATTTTGCAATGTGACAGACGAAGAAAGATTTCAAAATAAAAAACATGAGTGGTCAAAATTTCACTTCTATAAATTTACTTCAGCTGTTACAATGTAACAGCACTGGGGGTCAATTGTACCATGTTAAAGCCGTATGAATTTGGACGATTTATTTCTACCATACAAAAACATCCTAATGCGAACATTTCTGCATTTTTGGCCTGCTGCACTCAGGCGCCGGCACGTACTTAGTCTGAACCACAGTTTTCACAGATGTAGCCCTGACATCTCTCAACGGCAGTGCAAGGCAGTGCAAATGTAAAAATGTATATTATTCGGCTAAAATCTCGTTATTTTTTCAAGCTGGGCACATATAGCCTCAGCAGCTGACGTGCCTTTAAAACCCAATTGTCATCGTTAATTTTTCAATGTAAGAGATATTATATAGGGCAGCCCACACTGCCACTTTTCGGAAGCATATACCAACCTACGAACAAACGTATCGTTGGAAAGCAATGTGATTATCATAAACAGCAGCGCACCCAGGGGGCAGCGGGCCCGCACTCCACTCTCCTCCTCCCCGCTGTAGGATGCAGGGAACAGGGTAATCCCCCAAATCGTCCAATATTTGTCGATTTTCTTCAAAAACCATTTTTCCCGATTTTAGCCCACTTTTCATGCCCACCAAACGGTCGGCCTGGATCCAGGCCTGCCCCCCCCCAACGTGTTAAGTGCCTCCTCCCAAAAACAGTTGACACTATGTTCTGCGAAGCAAGAAGTTCATCGCTCCCCCCAGGATATGAAGATTGGCCCATTTGAGTGAACAAGTGCGCCCTCTTCATCGGCCTGACGTCCCTTGTCAGCTGCCCCCAAACGAGCATCTGAGTGTACGCCTGATCATAAAATCATTAACCTAGTTACCGCATTTGTGCAGTAGAAGCAAGCTTAATACGTCGTAAGGCCATAGGGGTCAATTGTAACATTGTTACATTTGACCCCAAGAGAAATGTCACAATTGTACCTATCACAACGCACAATTTGGTAAACGAAATTGCCGCTCAGCGAGCTGGCCTAGGCAACAGATTTTGTGCTCATTTTGTAGCCAATTAAACGCTCTTTATGCACTGAAATTGTTTCCGCTGTACCTTACCATATCCATCAATAAGCTAATATACTTTAAATATTTCAAAAGTTACAAAACACCCTCGAAAATACATAATTGTGAACAGCGTCTGACTTACCCACCGCACCGAGTTGAAACTTCGTTAACAAAGGCAGCAGCTGATTGCGCATTTCCGGCTGTGCCACAAGATCCATCCATTGATTAGTTTAGACAGTATGGCCAGTGTTACAATTGCCCCGTGTTACATTTGACCCCAGTCTCCCCTAGCGTGAGACATTTTCGGGAGGTCACCTTATAGACTTATCTTTGATGCTTCATACACTGAGAAAAAACATCACTCCGGGTGTAGTATTCCAACGCCTTTTTGGTCATAACTCCTCTTCAGAGAGGCTTTATACCTCACGAAAAAGAGTGAATTTTGGCGGGAAAACAGAAAAGTAGCTTAAAAAAGAGTGAGCTTACTCTACTAGCGTACTGGTTCTCTAAAAGCTGGAGCAGTATCAATAAATGGAGTGAATTCACCCCGTCTTTTGAAAACAAGAACCACAAGGTAGAGTATGAAAACCACTTTTACCGATACATATAGTCATTATACTCTCACTGAAGGAATTGGGCCTCTTCAGGGGGTTTACGTTACACCAGAACCCATGCAACCTGTTAGCCATTTTCCTTCTCAACGTCAAGTCGGGCGGTTGATGGCAAGAGCGCTGTCTTATTTTTCTGTGTTAAGGGCAGAATACGTTTGTGGAGTGGTTTTTAAGTCAAGCTGTTCCTGTAAAATAACCATGATCCTCTTGTGTAGCTTATTCTGGGATAGTGTGGTGTATGAAGGTGAATATTGTTCCTGACGAGCAAGGAGGATATCGGCCCTCACAAATTAAACCGTGAGTACCTCCTACAATAAGTGGAACTTTCCGAACATACATTTCTGGTCCGTTTAATTGCATAAGCTCCATCGTCCAATTGGCCACACCTATCAAATACTCATATACGTTAAGTGACAGGTCTAGGATTTCGGTAAGAGGGAAGGGCAAGCCTCAGAGAGCGCCTCCATTTTTTGGTGGACTCCTTCCAAATCCAAGGTGATAAGCAAAAAAACGTCACCCATACACAATGCAGGGCACCAGACCAGCACAGGAAGTCTCCAAATCAACTCTTAGGAAACCATGGCGACTATATAGGGGTCCCCAAGTTAAACATTTGGGTGGCGATTGGGTTTCCGAAATCAATTTTCGGAGCGCTTATTATTAGGTGTCCGGGAGACCCCTACCCCAAGGAAGGAGGGGGTGGTCGCCCCCACAGACCCCCTTGGACCCGCGCCTGTGCACCGTGGTCCCACCTGCAATCCCACCTTGCTCGCATGGGATCTTGTGTGATTTTTTATGTGAAACTGCAGTGTCTAAAGATGGGAACTCTACGCCCGACATGACCCCTAATGTAACTCTCGTTCCGAGAGAACTGTATCGCCCTCGGAAAATCACCGTCTCCATCCAGGCAACAAGGGAATTTTATATGACGTTTTCAGGTTTATTTTAAAGAAGCCTAAAATGTTAAAAACTGTTTATATTTCTCGATATTTCTCAAAAACTTCTGGCCTGGAAAACGAATCTTATGTTCAAACAATTTAACAATAAGCCAGCAAACGGGCAACGGAGAAATCACTCTTCAAAATTAATCACAGTCAAATTTAAATACAACTCCGAATCAACTGAATATCACGCACATATGTTTTATATTGAATAAAGCAGGTCAAACCACCCAATTGAATATATAATATTGACTTTTTTGTCTATTTTTTTCAGGGAAAATAGACAATTAGAATCTTAGCTATCCCTGCTTCTGGGTGAGCTGTCGCTCAGGTAAAAAACCGTGAAGGACAAGCCCGGCCTGACACTCGTGGGTCGTGCGGTCTATGCGGGGAAAATGGAGCTGGCTACCTTCGCCGACAACGGTGTTCAACTCCAAGTTGTTTAGACCGCGGAGAAAAGCCCTCGGGTTCTACACGGTGCCAAGTCGATTTTCTTTGAAATGGGTTTGCGGGGTTCTAATAGGCCCTGAAGCCGAATCTGAAATATTTGATATAGCCTCCGGAAGTGTTCGGGAATCTGATTACCGTGCACTTTTCGGATGCCCACAGAGGTGCAGAAACTTGCCAACTCGGCTACCGGAGTTTGTGACACATTTACGAAAATTGAGGTGCATAATTGTGACAAAATAGCGATCCTGACTGTATGGTTAAAAATCAAACCACAGATTTTCGAAATAGAGAATGAAGCGTGTAGGGAATATTTTAACTTAGCAGCTCTGTTCTTCAATTGCACAGCGTACCATTAGTGATACAATATTGGTACTGTGTTCAGTTTCTACTAAAACGAGGGACCCCGCTGCAGAAAACCCGTAAACCGCTGTCACAGTTGCCAGATTTTAACATGCAGCCCAATGGTGCCGATTGTTAGTAGTTTGCAGAAAGTTTGCGCCTAGATACCCGAAATGTGACAGTCAATTTTTTCGAGAAATACACGATTGTGGGCATATTTAAGGCATTAACGATAACGCAGATACTCTATCAAGTACTTCTCTGTCCATTTTTTCACGTTAAATCAGATTTACAGTTTGAGTCTCTTCGATTTAGCGGCCCCTATTTCTTCGAATTTAGTATTAAGTACGCCTAAAAGCTACTAATAAAGTACTAAGTGAGTGAAAAAATAAACATAACTGGGCAGCAATTCTACTTAAACTGCGCAACAGCGACAAGACAAGTTAGAAATGTTTATGTGATGTGGAGCCTGCCAAAAATTAAAACAGGCGGGAAGCCACTTATTTTGAGGGCATATTTATTAGGTATATTTGAGATAAGTGCAGGCTAAAACTAGCTAGAATAAATATTGCTGCCCATGGCTAATCTAAGATGAATGTAGGCTATTGTAAGACTGGTGCACTTTCCCATATCAAGCTTGGTTTTTCATTCCTTAGCCTGCTTGTGCCTTGGCTTATTTGTGCCCTAGATTGGTTAGATAGATTTGGAGCTGGAGGAAGTTGGGAGAGTTGGCGCCAGCAACGGGCTGGCAACAACAGTGATTCAGGTGAGTTTTCATGATCAAATTATCATATCAATATTGTACAGATAGCAAATGTGTGCTAATGCAGTCCTCCACAAAGTGTTAACACCCACACTGGAGAGGTGCCTGGCACTAACGTGCACTGGAGGGGGCCTAGTAGACCCCCTTCTTATCTCAGAAAATCACAGCAAATCTCAGAAAGAAATAGACTTCGAAAAACGCTGGTTGGGGTGTGTTGCTTACTACCAGTGGTGGTAAGCAACGCACAGGACCTGAACTACATGGAGTTAAAGCAGGATTTTGACTACACTGGATCTTTCTTTGTTATGTGAATTCCAATACCTCTGTAGCTATTAGGTCAATAGACATAATTTTACATCTATGCAGGCTAGTGGCCTCAGAGTTTTTACTGCAAGAAGGAATGACCAGGCAGGTGATGATCGTGAGTGGGATGCAAATTTTAAGCATTTGACGTGTTTATAAAAATGCTACCTAAGGTCCACTTTACCAACACATTTTAGGTAGATCCAAATACTATGTTCACATTGACATTTGTGTCCCTTTTGTTGATATGTGAGGTAGAAGTTTAGTGGGGGGAAGCTGTGGTTAGGGTTCCCAGTTGTGTGTACATGTACGCTCCCATTAATAGATAGGTATGTTCCCAATAATAACTTTTTTCATGATAATTGCTACATTTAATCATGTGGAAAAGTACCATAATTGGAAACACTCCTTCCAAAAATGGAAACTTCTTCAAAAAGGGAAATGCATGTCATTGGGGGAAACTGCGGTCAGAGTTGCCAATCATAGTTATGACCCCAATACTGGAAAAAATGACCCATAATTGGAATTTTTCCTTCCAAAAACAAAAACATGATCGATGAAAACTCAGTTTACTACTTTCATGCTGTAATGGTTTGGTGCTAGAACCTTGTCTGCTGCAAAAAGTAAGGGACAGGTAGAGGACATTCAGCATATTGGAAATAGTATTCAAGTATACAATTATTATTTCCAGCTCTGTGTGACAGAGGAGGCATACGTTGCATTGAGTTTGTGACAGCCAGCATACTTTCTGCACCTCTGGATGCCCATAAACACCACTGGAACTCATAAAATATGTATAAAACAATATATTTTCCTATCCGGAATGCACCAAAGAACTCGAATCTGGAGTCCGTCTTACCATGGATGGCATTTAAAAAAAATCATATGATATTTGTTTTTATTTATTGTACACTTCTTTGGGAGTTTTGTTAATGTGAAAAATTAAACATTTCTCCGTCGGATAAGGCCGGCGAAAGTATCCGTTTTTTATTCTGAGAGGCTTACCTGGATTATGAGTTCCTCTGTAATTTATACGCATGAAAGAATTGCAAGCACATTGCCGAAAACTTCCAGAAACTATAAATCCTGAAGTTTTGGTCCAATCTAACTACACATTTTACATTCGGCTTCAGAGCCAATTAAAAACCTTGATTTTTTTAAATAACCGAAGAGGTACCGCGTAGATTTATCATTTTTGTGGTCGATTTCTCCTGCAAATTGCCAATGGGGTGATATATGTTTTGTTAAAGTTCGTAACGAGTACGAATTTATGTGATAAATAACAAAATGATTACCTTCAATCATTCCGAGATCATATTGGTGTGTCAAAACAGCCTTGTGCGGCCACTGTGTAAATACATGAAATTACTGTACAAACCTTTTCAATGCGTTTGAAGTATTGAGTTTAGGCATTCCTCATACTAATTTTTGGAGCTTACCGATGCACCAACTGCCAGGGTCATATGGCGTCGCCAACTCTTTCCCTGTTGGAAGGGTTTCTCAGGAGCCAGCTTGCTCCTTGTTTAGGGAAGCCGCTGGGCCTTGAACCTGGGTCGGCTGAATGGAAGCCAGCTACGCTGGCCACTCCACACGGCGCCCCCCTTTATGCATTACTCTATCATGTCTGGTTTCGAGAGTGAACATACTCCATGATAGAGTAAATCGAACTTACTCCAAAAGAGGGGGTGGTTTTTGCACCATCACTCCCCCTTTTGGCTTTACTCTATATTTTGAACACTCTTTTTTGCGGAGTGAGTGGTATACTTAACTACACAAAAGAGAGTGCCATTACTCCCGCAGAGTGACTTTACGCTCCTATTGGGGAAGATTCACTCCAATGTAGAGAGTAGCAGAAACCTCTTAGATGGAGTGTCAGTCCTCCATGAACTAGAGTGTCGGTACTCTGAAACGAGGTGTTAAAATTGCACCAGTTTACGCTAAAGATTGGGGTGATTTTTTCTCTCAGTGTAACTAAAAAACGCACAGCCTGATTAATAATTTTTGTATACCATTGAACTGATCTTGAATCATAGATTATATAAAAAGATATTAGAATAATTTAAACTTGTGACTTTTGATTGGTTTGGTCCTTTCTTTTGTGACCTAACTTGACCTTTTGGTAGTTTAAATTGATCTTTCAATCACCTCAAAAATTTGTATTCTTAGATTATCTTTAAATAATTTTTTTCTAATGCATTCTTGCTGTACATTCTGAACTTCTAGCACCTAAGACAGGTATGCAGACGGCCTGCAGACCACTGAAGAAGTACAGCCTTATGTTAAGCACCGCAAGCAAAGTGATTGCTTTTGGAATAGGCTAAATAGTATCCTGAAGCTGATTGCAACGATATTGCATTGTCTTTACGGAATGTTCATTGTGCAAGTGTCAGAGTTTATGAAAATTAAGACGCGCCTTCAAGAGGGGATGGATAACTGGCCTCCCCAGGTTTCCACAGGTAGTTAAGAAAACACCATCGTGCAGCGCCGCCGTACTTCATCTACCTCTTACCCGACATTTTTCAAACTTCTGGCAAAATTTAAGTCAGGTGGCGACTGGTAGGTACCGTAAATGCTGTAGATCAGCCTGCAAGTGTGGGTGGTGTTGGTGTGTGCGGGTGGGTGGGGCGCAGGAAATCAACTAAGCCTCACTAGCAAAAAAAACTCAGCGCAGGCCAGACTCTCTTCTCCGGACTTGACCTTGGCACGACAATATGACGAGACCTATGGATCGGCAACATTCACGACAAGGTAACCTCTTTTTATTGCCCGTGAGGTCTGGTGAGCAGCAGGTCCCACCTCGTTCGCTGGACTGACCGGGCAACGGAAAGATGATATCATGCTCATCTTTAGTCACTCACCTCATCATCACTTAAAAGGCCCAAAACACGTCATTGTGTGACTGATGTTAAACAGATATTAAACATGCCTGTGGTCGAGCACCCAGATTGACAGATATTAAACATGTCTGCGGTCACGCACCCAGTGTCACAACGCACTGTTGGTGTTTCTGCGTGAGACAAACATGATAAAAAATAGCAGTTACATAAATAGCAATAATTGAACTTGAACCAGGGATTCGTGGCTCAGAGTACAAATACGTCATTCACTGAGCCAACCATCCCTTGACAATCTTGGAAACGGGGCGCGCAATCATGCACCAGGGGGCAGTCCAATTTGGATGAGAGCGATACAATTTGCAGTGGGCCGCTCTAGGGCAGAAAATGAGTGGTTAATCATGAAATAGGGGCATCCATCTACAAACCAGAGGGCTGCTGGAGGTGAATGAGGGCGGTCCACGTTCAAGTGGTGTGCCCTAAGCCTGCACAAGAGTGATTAATGCTGGAGAAGGTGCGCACAATCATGCAGAAGAGAGCGGCTTAAAGTGGATGAGGGCGGTCCATTTAGCAGTGGGGCACCCTCAGGCTGAAAAGGGGCGACAAATCTTCAAAACCGGTTACTCAACCACAAAGTTGAGGGCGGCCGGAGGGAAATGAGGACGGTCCATGTTGAAGTGGGGTGCCCTGAGGTTGTAAAATAGCCGTGAAAGGTGGAGAAGGGGCGCACAGGCATGCACTGGACAGTGGTCCAGATTGCAGTGGTCTGCCCAAGAGCTAGAAAAAGGGTGGCCAATCGTGGAATAGGAGGCTCCGAATTACAAAATAGAGGGCGGCTGGAGGTGACCATGGGCGGTCCGCCTTGAAGTCGGGAGTCGTAGGGCTGCAAAAGAGCGTCCAATCGTGAAGATGGGGGGGACAATAATGCAGAAGAGGGTGGCTAAAAGAAGACGAGAGCGATCCATGTTGCTGTGGGGGCACCCTAGTGCTGAGAAAGGGCGGCCATTCGTGAAGTATATGCAGCCAATAACAAAGTAGGGGGCAGTCAACTGTGAAATATTGGCACCTAATCACAAATTTGAGGGCTGCCTAACATTGGTGAGGATGGTCCATATTCAAGATACCGCCCAATGCATTGGGCGGTATCCCGACGTATCATGGCAATGGTATGTCGGGGGAAGCTGATCCCAAAATAGGGCTGACTCACAGAGGAAATGGCCGGCTTCAAATGTTTTTTATTTGCGTTTTGGTCTAGATTTCACTGTTACTCAACGTACTCCATGTGTCGGAAATGTGTGTCTACGTGCGCTGCGCTCGCTCCTCCCCAGTACCGCCGATCCGCTGACTCTTCACCCGACCGGGACAAAAGGCCTAGTGTGTCGTGACCAACCACGGCCGCCCCGGCTATACACATTTACTGCTTATTTTGCACATTATTTAGTTGTCTGTCCTCCTTAGTTTTCGTCGAGTTTATTTGCGGTATTTTCTTGTTTTGCCCTACTCTCTTTTTTCTATTTGTTTGTGTCTCTCTTCTCCTTGTATTTGGCTTGATTCCATGAGACGCATTATTTGTTCTCACCGATCACATGTTTTGAATATAGGCTTATGAGTTTAATATGTTCATGATTTAGTTTAAGTGTTAGTCATTTTTCCTTTATTTTTTTCCTTATTTGTTCTGTTTTTCCTTCCTTATTTTTGTTATAAATAAGTGTTTTCATATATTTTATTTATTTATTCAACATATATGGGCCCTCTTCTTATAATTATACTTCATGTTAGTTCTTTCACCATTTTATTTGCTTTTTAGGCGTTTTGCATGACCTATCCGCTCAGCTGGTTTCGTTACGCTCATTTTGTTTATTATGATGATTTAGTTTGAATCGTTTTTTCCGTTTTTTTTATTACCTGTTTTGTTTCCCTGTTATGTGTTTTCGTTCCAGCGGCCTGCATTATTATTTTCTCTAATCTGATAGCATACTTGCCTACTTCCTTTTGTTCTGTATCGTGTGCCTATGAATTGCTTTCCATTTGGTTGCTCCTAAGTGCTTGCTTTTTCATGTCTTTTTCGATGTTCTCTTCCTTCGCTTCTGTCCACCTATCTTTATGTAAAAATGAAATTAACACGCGCATTGACGGGGGTCTGAGCCACCTTCGCATTGACGGGGGGTGGGTACCCGCCCCCCTAAGATCTCGAGAACCACGGTAGGTAGCGAAAAACGGTAAAGGGCGTTGGGCTGCCCATCCACTTCTCCATCGAAAACATTTGCACCATTTTTTTTCAGGTCACATTTAAGGTCATGAGAGGTCAAAACATGCCCGTCATAGGGATACCATGTAAATTCAGTTTTTCGGCCATTACATCTGAACAAGTAAAGATAGAGCAAAACGACTTAAACTATATGAATCCTCTTAGCAAGCCGAATCGAATGATATATAATTTGACCTTGCTAGGTCAAATCAAAAGATTTGACCTGACCTGAGGTCAGGTCAGAGTCAAATTATATAAAGTGCATATCATTAGAACCGCAAAGCCCAGGCGAGTCTAATGCAGCTAAAATAAATGCTCTATCACCATCCATTACTGAGTTATTCCGTAAAAAAAACATTTTTCCCATGTATTTTCAAAGGAGAGGTCATGCCTCGTACCTGACCTTAGGTCATCGATATAAAAAATACCGGAACATGTTTTAGAGAACTCGGTGGGGCCATTATGTGATATGAGTTTCAATCGGATAAGTTCACCCTGCTCCGACTTATGCTATCTTAAACTTTTTTGAGGTCGAGTCACTTGACCTGTACTGGTGACCTGACCTGAGATGACCTAACCTTAAAATTTTCACACAAGTTGTAAAAATGATGAGGGAAAATGTATACCAAGTACGGCGGCGCTACGCGCCGCCATTTTTCTACTGTCTCCGAAAAACCCGAGGGGGGGCGGGTACCCCCCGTCAATGCGCGCGTTAAACATGATGATTTTGGGCACCTGCGGGGCTGGTCCTTGGGTACCTAAGAGGCAGGAGAGGCGACCGCCCCTTCGCCCCGCCCCTGGATCCGTCTCTGCTGCTCACAAGCTACTCACGCGCCCGTGATACCGATACCAGAGCCAAGGCCGCGCCCGTGATACCGATACCAGAGCCAAGGCCACGCCCGTGATACCGATATCAGAGCCAAGGCCGCGCCCGGCACCGTGGCAGCCGCCCCGGGATGGAACCCCACCATCCGACTCATGCATATGCGAATGGTTCCGGGAGGACAGCCAGTGCCTGCTGCCGGACCGACTGGTGGAAAGTGGGCGATAACTTCCATATTCTTCTAAAATATGGATGAAATCAGTTATAAGAAACACTCGTGCTTTTCAAAATAGCTAGTTGTAGTTTTTACTCCTTAGTAGTCCTACGAAATATACTTGTAGGGTTGTCGTATACTAGTCTGGTTCTTCTCATTTTGATGTCTTTCACACGGTTAATTTTCGATCGATAGCTGCTACTGCAAGCAGTATATCTTTAAATGGCTCATGGTCTAAGTGTTGTGAGATCCCCTAGAATCCCATGTTAAAATTAATCATATCCAAGCGTCTTTGACAGATGCAGCATGCTTCAGGAGAGTGCAATTTCTCTTATCATGATGGTACCGGAGTTGTGCGTTTCAGAATTTTGTTGAGTGAGTCAGCTCAACTCAACTCACATGCTGAGAACGGTTGACTCAACTCCGACTCAACTCACCATCAAATTTCAGTGAGCTGACTCAACTCCGACCCAAGCTTCAATCCAGTCAACTCAACTCTGACTCAACTCACGACTCAACACCACTCAAACTTCGACCCAGTTTACAAATAAATAAATAAGTACATAAGTAAATAAGAATAAATAAAAAGGTAAAAATACAAGCCGTACACGAAGTAATACAGGACACTGACCATTAATGGATGAAAAATTATTTAATTGGCATTCAAGGATTGGTTCACAATTAACCAGCAACAATGGATTGGTTTCATTCTTCCCGACTGTCACTGCCAGATAAACCTGCCACATCATGTTGCATTGATTTCTAAAGGAAGCCTTGCACGTTTAATCAGGCACGTAAAATTAAAAGGCGCGTAAAAGGCCTAAGGTTACACCAAGTGCAGGCAAATAATTGCACCTTCATACTATCGGAAGAGGCCCAAGCTAAAAAAAACTATTGATCTAAACTGAAGTTTCAAGGATAATGTAGGTATTGCTTTTGATTTCTGCTAAATAAGGATGTGTGGAAGCCAGCTGCGCTGACCACTCCACTACCATGCCCCCGAAGAGGTCAGATTGAGGCTGGGAGTGAACAAATATGCTTATGTTTGTCGCGGCTCGGCAAAACAATCCGCGTTTTACTGTTTCTACCCTTGCAAATTGAATGTGAAACAAACTATTTGCCGATGCTCTCGTATTCCTAGTTGGGATATGTAAGGGGAAACATCCGAGTAGATAGTTGCAGTCAAAATTTCCAGTTAAAATTTTATGGACGAATAGAATAACGTATTGGACACGTCTACTCGCCAGGCTCGATACCTTGAAGTGGACAAGAAATCTGAATAGGACAGACATTCTGAAGGTCGACAGGAGTGTGCGTGTGAGGCTAGCCAGATGAGAAACTTATGTTGAATTTTGTCTAGTTTTTCTAGTTGAGTTTTTGAGGCACTACCCCAAAATGAAGCATCCATATTCTAAAACAGGGGTCTAAAAATTTTCCGATCTACCTACGCCGTCGGCGACCCTATCATCTTTTGGTTGGCGACCCAGCAACCGTCTCAAACTCTGATTCCATCTGTTTTCCCACGGTTTTAGCTTCCACCATCCGCTTCTACTTCTAAATATGGTTACCCTCTCCACTGCCTCCAACCGTTATCGTAATACATACAGTGCCCATCAAAATCTATTGGATGAAGTCTGCTCGTTCCTTTGGCCAAGAATGGGCAGAATCTACTTCGACAAAGAGCCAAGTTAGCCTTTGTTTCCCGGCTTATTTGGCGTTTCTGAAAGACAGCTTGGCTACAACGGGGTATCTTTGGCCGATTCCATCTGGTATCATCACCGCCCTTAGTTGCTGCTAGTCTATGCTAGTTATGTTTCTTCTTATTACAATTTTTGGTTCCAATTTTACGAAAAACGACTGAAATCACCTGGTACTTTAGGTGATGCCATCTCCCCTACCGTATTTATGTACTATTTTTAAGTTCAAGCTAGAATGTACTAGAATACTAGAATCTAGAAGTCGGTACCAAGTCGGTGATTTTCATTTTTTCAATAGGCGACCAATGGGCGACCAAGTCGGCCGAAACCGCCGACTTGCGTGGTCGCCTGGTCACCGGTGGTCGCCCTGGTACATTTTCGGTGTATGCGGCCTTCAGAACGAGCGCGGCGCGGGCTGCCGCTAATATTTTTGTATTCTGGTTGAAGGCAGTGGGCGCCGTTTTTGACGACTGGTGTTCAATTTGTTAAATCCAAGGGGTTAAATCAAGATGTGCGTTTATCATAGACGGTCCGTGCAATCTAGGTGGGTTTTGGAGTCTACTTGCAATGATGTTTCCTTGTTTTGCTTTACCGCGAAAAGTCTCAGAAGGAAAAAACTTGAATACCAGTGGTGCCAGTCTGCAAAGTATGACAGCAGGTCATACGAGTCACACCAGCCATCTAAAATTCTCGCACAAATTCGCACCGATAGCGGCAAAAAGAATTCGCACCAATCTGCCATATACCAGGGAGAAAACGCACCCACTCCTACCCACCCGATACAATACTACCTCTTCCATTAGTTTGTTACGGACTTGGCATAAGGCTCCCTTCTGTGTCTTTATAACCATTCAACCATTATTTTTTGGTTCTCAGTGTTGCCTCCCTCGCAACAATCTCGCAAATTCGCACCAGGTTAATAAAATTCGCACCACTTGCTCCTGTCTCCAAGGGCACTCGCACCAACGAGATCTCGTGGAAAGTGCCATACTTTGCACACTGGCAGTGGTGCATGTTTAAACTCTTTCCAACCACAATCACTCTAAAATGTCATTGTAAACATTGCTCTATAGTCACACATTCCCAAGGGGGTGGATTTCCAAAACGATTTTTAGGGTGCCTTATTATTAGACTATCCATAACAAGTATACTGCTTTTGATACCACCATGTTCTTGCCTTATAGCTGGACATATAACTGGGTGACCAAGTAGGCCTCTTATTTAATGATTTTAAAGTCCCTGAAATGAGAAATATGAAAATTTTAAGGATAATCTTAGTAGGCACAGAAAAAAACTTGAGCTTTCATTTGGGGTGCAACAGCAGTGACAGGTCCAAGGGATCCCTGAACTCGAGTTCAGGACCCCTTAAGTTTGAAAGGATTAAGGGCGGCCTGAGGAAAAGGGTAACCCCAAAACTGATTAACACGCGCATTGACGGGGGCGGGTACCCGCCCCCCTCGGGTTTTTCGGAGACAGTAGAAAAACGGCGGCGCTACGCGCCGCCGTACTTGGTATACCTTTTCCCTCATCATTTTTACAACTTCTGTTAAAATTTTAAGGTGAGGTCATCTCAGGTCAGGTCACCAGTACAGGTCAAGTGACCCGACCTCAAAAAAAGTTTAAGATAGCATAAGTCGGAGCAGGGTGAACTTATCCGATTGAAACTCATATCACATAATTGCCCCACCAAGTTTTCTAACATATGTTCCGGTATTTTTTATATCGATGACCTAAGGTCAGGTACGAGGCATGACCTCTCCATTGGAAATACATGGGAAAAATGGTTTTTACGGAATAACTCAGTAACGGATGGTGATAGAGCATTTATTTTAGCTGCATTAGACTTGCCTGGGCTTTGCGGTTCTAATGATATGCATTTTATATAATTTGACCTTGACCTGACCTCAGGTCAGGTCAAATCCTTGATTTGACCTAGCAAGGTCAAATTATATATAATTCGATTCGGCTTGCTAAGAGGATTCATACAGTTTAAGTCGTTTTGCTCTATCTTTACTTGTTCAGATGTAGTGCCCGAAAAACTGAATTTTACATGTTATCCCTATGACGGGCATGTTTTGACCTCTCGTGACCTTAAATGTGACCTGAAAAAAAGGTTCAAATGTTTTCGATGGAGAAGTGGATGGGCAGCCCAACACCGTTTACCGTTTTTCGCTACCTACCGTGGTTCTCGAGATCTTAGGGGGGCGGGGACCCGCCCCCGTCAATGCGAAGGTGGCTCAGACCCCCGTCAATGCGCGTGTTAAACCAGGTCTGTGAGGCAGAAAATACCTTGCTACTGCCCCCACCACTAGAATACAAATGATGGGGCTACAGATGGAGCTTTGAAGTTTAGAAGTTGTGAAAAATGGCATTAAAGGTGCTGAAAACAGGTTTTGTTGTGCTAGGTTGGCTCACATCATGTTCTGTATGGCCATATGTCTTGGTCTGTATATATTATTATCTCAAGTGGCAATTTAAATCAAATATTTAAAAACTTTTTTATTGTTTCACTAGGTATATATTAATTGATTTTGTATAGGACTAGTGTTTTATTTACACAGATACACCAAGACATGTGAATGATCATAATAAACATGTTGAGCTTCAATATTTGAAGCAGGGTATAAAGTATGATTTCCTGTTTCTGTTTCAAAGATAAATGCCCTCTAAAATTTTAAGAACAGAAATAAGCCAGGTAGAAAGACCAAAAGTTTGTTTCATGGCCCAAAATATTGTTCTGGAAAATGGTCTCAAGCATTTCCATAATTGGGAATGTGTGTTCCCATCTATGGGTCTTGCATTCCCATTTATGTCACTGTTACCATTTTTAAGTCACACCAACCACAGTTTTCTCCCACTGATTGATGATAATAGCCACCCTTTTGGGTGAAGTGTGCCCTTTTGGTTGACAGCATGTAATCTCAGAGGGCTGCCCCTTACTAAAACCCTAGATCCATCACTGTGCATTGGTACCCCATAAGGGATATAAATGTGCATTCCTGCACAGCACAAAGATGTGATTTTCAATTTGCCAGAAGACTCCACTGCAAGGACAATGGTCCAATCCAAGTCTGCCAAACATAGAATAAGCTGTTTCTTTTGCACTGATGGATGCACACTGGGTGATCAGGGTGTGTGTGTGTTTTTTAACTGACTGATTATATGCATCCAAGTTTCTGATAATATCTTGTATTTTTGTCACAAGAAAGTTGACTTGTTTTGTTTTCTCTAGTATGGATGAAATATGGAAGCACTGCCACAGAGGTACAGCAGAAATATCACAGAGAGATTGTGTCCACCACAAAAGAACAGGTTGCTGAAATGCAAACTGTTCCTCTCAGTACCCAATCCTGGTCCAAATGGGTCATCAGCAACTATTCTGGAAACTTTTTCAGTCTTGATTATTAATGCTAAAATGCATCAATTAAGAGCTTTGGAAATAGTTATCATGGGAATGATGTCATGCAAAGAAAATAAGGTTATTCCCAAGAGACAGCATTGCTATTGCTTTGAGTAGAACCATGTTCAACAATGGAGCAAAAATTGGGCCTCATCTCAGCAATGGTTGATATTTTCCACTGCACTTCTGAGGAAATGTTGCCAATGAATAATGTTTGAATTTGAAATGTCACAGGAATCTATCTGATTTGTGGCACCTCAATGTGAAGAATCACAAGTATTTCACGACGCATGTATGTACATGAAAAATGTTTTTTCTCTAGTTAAATGAAACATCGGAACTGTTTCTGAGGTTCTTTTTAAGGTGCTGCAATTCCTTTTATTTGTCTCTAAGATAAGGCGTAACAATTTTTTACGTGGATGGACACAAAATAAAACCATTGTTGATGAGAGAACAACAATGGTGCATCAATCATGGTTGTATCTTGCTTGGTATAGAAGTAATGGTCGAAAATGTTAATGCCCAGGGGCGCTGCCACGGAATTTTTACAGGGGAACGGACCCGGGCTGGTGCTGACCGGGGTAGGGGAATTGTGAGCATATTTGGTACCTGACAGCATTAATGACGATGAACCTAAAATTTTGGGGAGACGTCCCCCTGGTTGGCCAACCGGCGGATGCGTAGTTACTCCGTCCCACCGCTTTCGGCGCCCATTTAATTGCCCTTGGGTACGGCAGCGTATCATCTTTGACCTCGATTGATCTCTAAACAGACTTAGCCTAAGCTTAGTGAGCACTATCGATACGTATTCATGACTGCGTAGTGCGTATAAATGACTGATCACTATCCAACATTGGCTTTTAGGTCCGACATATCACGCCCAAAGCAAGTGTTCTTCCTATTGTAACTGGAAGCTACGTGATAACATCCCCAATATTCAGTGTCCTGTTGCGCCCTAGCCTTTGACCCGATATGAAAATGGATATTGCCTTAGTGAAAGAGCTGGTCGGGCTCTATCGAATAGCGTTGAGAAAGTGGTTCCGGCTATTTTGCGTACGGAGATAAGCAAAGTTTTATAGAGCACTGCATTTGATACATTTTGACGTATATGAATTTTCCCCTCTGGTGACCACAACAGTATTGACCTTACGCAAAAATTCCGAGAGTAACGCCGATTGTATTTCCGACGACCTTTCGATCGCTTTTTCCGCTTCTATCTTTCTTTGTTTCCGAGATCGAGGGTGTCATTTTTAACCCTCTCCCACCAGGGGGGTTCATAGGTGATTCATGCTGGTCACTGGGGCTAGGGTTAAGGGCCAGCATGTATAATTTTGTTGCTTTCAGATCATAACTTTGACTTTAATACTGAATTATAATCAGGGGCGTAGCCAGGATTTCGCTCAGGGAGGGGCGGCGCCCCGAAAAGGGCCCCTGCGACAGCACCAAAAGGGCCCTGATCGATAAAAAGGGCCCTGATGGGCGGCTGTCCCTGCCGCCCCCCGTTGGCTACGCCCCTGATTATAATCGCATGAAATCACATAGGTAATGACTTGATTCTGGCTTAGGTCATCGATATCGAGAAACCCGATCTATATTTTATAGGTTTTTTATATCTATATTTTATCGGAACCTTCCCCCTTGCACTCGCCAGTGCTTCCCTATAGCCATATTTATAGCACTTTTAAGACCGATTTTGTAATACATGTAGCATTAGGTTCGGCGACCATCGAAGAAGCGTGGATTTTAGTCGGCGACCACTCGTTCACTTTTTAGACCCCTGTTCTAAAAGGGACCGAATGTTTCCAAAATATACTGCAAGTATTGGATCGCATTTAAGTCGACCGGGGACTCTAATTGCCTGAAAAATCTAATTAGTATTCCTAACATTAATAAAGAGAGACATGTTAACTTCCAGACGGGTTTCGATATATTATAATATCATCATCAGTGTAATAAATGAACAACCTACATAAGGAGCAGAGCAGTAGACAAGAAGGCCAAAGGCGCAGTTTCACGGATAATTGCTAAAATATATAAGACACTAACAAACACACACATATATGTTGAAGGTACTTGCTATACAAAGATTTGAAGAGGGAAAGCCGAAGACATTGTGTTCAACCTAGGTTTGTTTTTAGATATATAAAGAGACTCGAGAATTCTTAAATCTACACCTGTACCACACCTATCCAGAATTTTGAAATCATCAATGGTGACTAGGGTATCACGTTGATGTGAATGCTCGCGAATCGCAGACGGATCTGGATTCGCCACCATTCGGTTAGTCCAGTCGGACATACCTAAGTGTTGTTTTATCCTGCAGTGTAATGAACGATGGGTGGAACCAACGTATGACGCACCACACGATGCGCAACAGAATTGATACACCACTGAAGATTGGCAACTCTTAGGTAACCTGTCCTTGAACCGGAACATAGAACCCAAGGATGAGGTGTTCTGAAGGACGATCTTTGGATTGAGATAAGGGTAATATTTGGAAAGAAGGGACAATAACTCTTTCTTAAGTTTTAGAGACTGCTGACCAAAATACGGAATAACAAAATATTTCTCAAGTTTCTTAACTGTACATGCATTGGGACTTCTTCTTCAAACTTCTTATTCAAAAATCCTTGACCGAACAATCAAAAGATGAATGGGAAAGCCATTGTTTTTAAAGAAGCGCTTTAAAAAGTCGAGTTCCCTGTGGAAAAGTTGGAATGATGAGCTGATACTAAATGCCCTATAGATAGCCGTTAAGGTGATGGCACGTTTTACAGCAAGGGGTATAAAGCTAAAAAAGCTAGTTTCATCAGTCTATCGAAAGCCAACATTCACTGACCTAGGAACTAGCTTTTGTAGCTTTATACCCCTTGCTGTAAAACGTGCCATCACCTTAACGGCTATCTATAGGGCATTTAGTATCAGCTCATCATTCCAACTTTTCCACAGGGAACTCGACTTTTTAAAGCGCTTCTTTAAAAACAATGGCTTTCCCATTCATCTTTTGATTGTTCGGTCAAGGATTTTTGAATAAGAAGTACGATTTATCTCCCAAGGCATGTACAGTAGGGTGCATCAAACGCCCCGACTTTTGAAATTAGCTACGCGGCCCGGCCCAATTTTTTGCCTTGGACCTAGTGAGTACAAATATTAAATATTTTGAAATTTCGAAAGGGGCTAGGGGTGCCACCTAGCGGCCAAAGTTTTCAATTTTGACCATTTTTAGATATACTTTGGATTGGCCGCAGAAGTCGTCTCATTTCATTAGTGGACTGTTTTGTGACCAAACACTGTTGCACTGGCCTAAAAGCACATACATGCCCAATTTCATGGATTTTAGACATCTTTTAGGGGTGCCTCCTAGCGGTTAAAAAATCAATTTTGACAGTTTTTTTACAATTTGTTTCATTAAATGTGGGGACAGAATCATTGTGTATTTTGGTCCAGCTGAAACGAGATTTTGCGGAATCGACCTCAAGGTACTTGCGAGACGGATTTCATGCATTTTGGATTTCTTTATATGGCACTACCTGGCGGCCGAAGTTAAAAATTTACATTGGCTTCTGTTCATCCATTTTTATTTATTGAGGACACTGGTCCTGCTTGCAGCTAATTTTTTGGATGATAAACTACCGTTTTACTGTAATTTGATGCCTTCTCGTACACACAAGGCTAAGAACGAAGAAAGACGGAAACAAGTTGTGGGGAGCGGACATGGAAACTAATTACTGCTTACACCGTGGTAGAGTAAGACAACGAATGCAAAATACGGCTCCCCATATCAAATTTGACGGTTGAGCTTCTTGAACGGCAGGAGTGTTCAGACGCAGTGGTGAACATGGTGTTTGCCACAACAGAGTCGAACACAGGTCATCGATCAGCCGCCTGCATCCAAATCCAAAACCGGCTGAACAAGGCTTTGCTCTGGTCTGCGGACAGGCACTAAGTCGGGGAAAAAGTCCACGTCAGTGCTTTCAACAGACTCGATATTGAGAAATTATGCTTGCCTAACCAATAATTCTAACAAAAACCTACTTACGTTCATTAAACACTGAAGAAAAACGGGCCAAAAAATGAACAATATTTCTAAATTGATTATTTATCAAGATAAGCGAAATATGAAAGACGGTTGAGTTTATCTTTCAAATAAACTCAACTTCACTAGAAAGTCGCCCGTTCCTGATGGAACTCAAAGAGAACCTCCTTCCAACTGTCTGTCCGAATCAAAGCTGTGATGACCACGAGGAGTTCAGAGAATTAGGAATTACTTTCCTTGGCTCAAATAATCCAGATGTATATTTTCGAGCAATGCGTAGAGCTAGATGGATGAGCAGACTGCCTTATGCGATGAAGATATGCACGTCCGAGCACCACATTCCCAACGTTCAGGACGAAAAAAGCTCCAACGCAGGAACTAATGTCAAAGCTTTGGCGGTTCGGGACCTTCATCACCTCCGTCTATGGCTTGTAATGCATGATATGCCAGGACGCAGTGGGTTCCCCATGGCATGATCTGAATCTTAATCACCACTTATCCTGTTATGGGGACTGGGTGAACGAAGTTGTTGGCACCGGTGCACTGCTGGCTTTCAGCCATCAGCGGTACTTCACCTTAGAGATGGTTCCCTTGCTCTTTTCAGCAACTTGACATCTCAGCCTGTGCGAAGTCAGCTTGCAAAACGTTTTCTGGTGGTGAAGCTCAAGATCATACCCGAGGCACCTCTCAGTTGTGAAAGAAGTGGGTCCGGGAAACCGTGTTTTTTATTTTATTTTTTTATTAGGGCCACTCCCAACATGCACACTTGCCCAATTACAGGGAGTATTGGCGTGGGTGTTCAAGGATCCTCTCCACCGGGTCAAATCGGACACGGAAGGCGGTTTCCCGCCGTGGGAATTGAACCCACGTTAATCCATGCTATCCGATCCGAAGACTGGCAACAAAGCCACCAGGCCACCCCGGCACCAGAGTTCGCAGAGAGTGAGCAGAGAATAAGTTGGTAGACCTGGCTGAACCTGAATCGTGGTCTAAATTCAGACTCCTGAAGCTAGACACCGGGTTCCTAGAGTTGGATGTCAGTGACGGGCCTGACTCATCTACCTACCAGGCAGCAAGGGTAAAGCCCAGGGCCATACATGTTCCCAATGATACCGCCGTAAAGGGAGGAAAGATGGCCTCGGACTTTCAAACGACAGCGTAGTCTAAGCGACACTTGCAGAACATTCTGCAAGCGGTTGGGAAAAAACGAAAAGGCAGCCTGATCTACGCTCAAGGAAACCGAAACAAGAGTAATCTGTGTGCTCAAGAAAGTGGGATTGTGTGAATAGTAGAAATAGAAACAGTCAAGTGTGACTATCAGTGGTCTAAACTAGCGCAACTGAACATGACGTCTTGTCGAGGCCATGAGTTGTGAGCGCGGCAGTGGAGTGGTTAGCGCAGTTGGCTTCCACGCAGCCGACCCGGGTTCAAGGCCCGGTGACTTACTTGAACGAGGAGCAGGCTGGCTCCCCAGAAACCCCTCCAAAATGGTAAGAGCAGGCGACGCCGTATGACCCTGCAGTTGGTGCATCGATAAGCCCCAAAAATCAATCAAACAGGCCGTGAGCTGTGCTATGAATGTCTCTTACAAATCTCGTATTTGTAATCGAAAGATCGGTGTAAGTTAATTACAATAATAACATAAGCAATAACCTAAAGTAACATGATTACAATAATCTAAGACATTTCGCGTTAATTTGGAAACATCGGCTCTTGGCGTTAATCATCGTACATGAGCTTAGCTCCCACAACGGTGCTTTTCATGCAAGGTACTTACGCTGGAACCTTCAAGCATTTCATATATTGATGAATCAAGATGTTTTGGTCTCAGCATTGTATAACTGGCCTTGTATTGTAATAGGAATAATACCTCAAATCGATGAACGATTGGGTTCTTTCCCGAAATATCCCAACTTAGCCGCCCACTGTGCTCCGGTGAATTTCTAAAATAAGAGGAGGTCGTGTGAGAACTACCAAAAACCATGAAACGGTATGGAAGGAAATGGATGATTTGATGAAAAAAACGGAAAAGGAAGATTAAATATTGGTCCGGAAATTTTGAAGGTGATATCTGACACTTGAGAGGAATTTGCAACACAAATTATCGTTGGAACTCAACCAAAACTTCTTACTCATTTTTGTCATAGTCATTAATTTCTTAAAAACTTAGAAATTAATTTCAGCCACCAGATGTCACTCATTGCCAAAAGTTGTAAATGCCTTTACCAGATACTTTGACCTACAGGAGTAGTTCATAATGACAACAAAGTTCTAATCCAGGATGGTTCAACAATTATTTTCGATAAAAACTCACCAAAACGCAAAACGTTGCAAACTTCTACCGTCAGGTGGCACCCCTAGCTGGCGTCCAAAATACGCAAAGTGACTGCACAGGTAATTTGGAGCTTGGAAAACAGTATTTGACCACTGCTGGGTCCTATTTTATGATAATACAATTTCCACGGGAGACCCAATGAATATTAAAAATTGCAAAAACTTGAAACTTTGACCACTAGGTGGCACCCCTAGCCCAATATAGATTTTCCCAAAAATTGGGATTTGAGGTTTTCATGTCTGAAACAACAAAATGTGACGGGCCGCTAAGCTAATTTATCCAAAAATGAAAATCATGGGGCGTTTGATGCACCCTAATGTACAGTTAAGAAACTTGAGAAATATTTTGTTATTCCGTATTTTGGTCAGCAGTCTCTAAAACTTCAGAAAGAGTTATTGTCCCTTCTTTTCAAATATTACCCTTATCTCAATCCAAAGATCGTCCTTCAGAACACCTCATCCTTGGGTTCTATCTTCCGGTTCAAGGACAGGTTACCTAAGAGTTGCCAATCCTCAGTGGTGTATCAATTCTGTTGCGCATCGTGTGGTGCGTCATACGTTGGTTCCACCCATCGTTCATTACACTGCAGGATAAAATAACACTTAGGTATGTCCGACCGGACTAACCGAATGGTGGCGAATCCAGATCCGTCTGCAATTCGCGAACATTCACATCAATGTGATACCCCGGTCACCATTGATGATTTCAAAATTCTGGATAGGTGTGGTACAGGTGTAGATTTAAGAATTCTCGAGTCTCTTTATATATCTAAAAACAAACCTAGGTTAATCACAATGTCTTCGGCTTTCCCTCTTCAAATCTTTGTATAGCAAGTACCTTCAACATATATGTATGTGTTTGTTAGTGTCTTAGATATTTTAGCAATTATCCGTGAAATTGCGCCTTTGGCCTTCTTGTCTACTGCTCTGCTCCTTATGTAGGTTGTTCATTTATTACACTGATGATGATATTATAATATATCGAAACCGGTCTGGATGTTGACATGTGTGTCTTTATTAATTGTTAAGTTTATATTCCTAACATTATGTTTGCCTTTCTAACAGTAAAATTTATATGATCAACAAAGGTTAATTTTGAGTCCAGCCAGACACCGAGACTCCTTAACGATGTAACTTTTTCAAGAGGTTAATTTTGAATTTCGTATGCTGTCTCAATCGGGCACCGTCTTAAAGGAAGATACGCGAAAAAATTATTGGCTAGATCAAAAGGTCACAAAAAGTTGTTTCAGAAGTCCTATTCCATTTTTGCGAATTCGGCCTGCAAATGCCTTAAAATTGCTCTCAAAATCAACATTCCTAGATGGCTTTACCGGTACACCCCATATCGATGCATATGACGTACACACTGCTAAGGCTATCAATTTCTCTAAGAATTAGGTCATATCTATCCTAAACAGTGATGTAGAACTTAAGACTACTACAGAAAAATTACTTTAGAAAAACAGCATTCCAAAACTATTTTGAAACCGAAATAAAGGGCTTAAAAGAAATCACAATTAACCAATCAGAAGCCTAGAAATTCTTATAACGGGGTCACGTGACCTATCTGACCCAAAAGTTTTGTCATCCCGGGGCTGAAGCAGAAAATGACTTAAGACTCGAGGTACGAAACCACTGAAGACTTGAGTAATTATGTTTTTTCCGTTTCTAGGGCAAACTAATTCATTTTGTAGTTTTTAAAAGCTTTTTAAAATTAATTCAAATACAAATACAGGAGAACAGACATTTGTATTACAAAAAAACATTGCTTTTCAACTTTGAATAGTTTTCTAAAAGTAAGTGATTGGTGAAGGTTTCAGCATTTTATCGGAACTGTTAACCTATTATGATAATAATTGAGTGTCCTCCCAAAATTTTGCCAAAGATACAAAAATAATTGATAGTTTCGTCATCAGGATTTTTCAAATAGGAAGAAACCACAATAATAATTTTTCGCGTATCTCCCTTTAATGTCATGATGAAATGTTCGCATTTATTAGGATTTAGTTGAAGTTTCCACTCTTTTGACCAAACCAATTACAAAGAGTGTTTAGGTCTTCCTGATGTTGGTTCGATTCTTCTGGAAAACAGCTTTTGTTAAAAATTTTGACGTTGTTGCAAATACCAGACAGTTAGAGAGAATTCTCATCGGTAGATCGTTGACAAAGAGAGCAAACAGAAGGGGAGATAGCAGGGTTGGCAGGTTTTTGCCACTGGGTGGTTCTTACCGGTATTTACCATGGTTAAAACCGGCTGGCATAAACTAGTTTATGTCAGTTTTTGCCACTTTTTGCCACATTTTTTTAAGAATGAAAATAATGAGTGAATTATTATTGATGATACAAAAATACCTGTATTTTAGCCCTTATGCCTAAAAAGGTCTTCAAATCGACGTTACCCTCCTACTCCCTTTTGAACGGTGCAGCGGCGCTGTTCGGCATCATAGGAGTTCCTCATCGCTTAGGTGTCTTTCTCGACTTTTCGCTGGTAAGACCCAGCAAGAAATAAGAAATATTATTTAAATATATCTTGACATCCTATGGCTTAGGTCAAAGAATGGTTAACGGCTTATTTGGAGTTACTTTTCAGTCTCATTACGATACAGCAATTGACTTTGAACTAATTCCTAAATGTGTATAATGTATCAATAATGTATTTGTGCTCCCGCTGTTTGAACGCTCCTAGCCGCACAAAGCAAAATAATCAACACCAACCATTGAAACATACGAAACCACGTACGATATAGCATCAATTAGCATGTTAATGCTTGTATGGGCCCAGCATATGTATAGATAACCGCCTCAGTGAAACTTTAAAGTAGTGACACCCAGCAGCAATAGAAGAGGATATTTAAGTCCAACGCTTTTAAAGATATTAAACTACCAGGGAACTTTTACATAAAGGTACATTCAAGAGGGATTACTTCACGCCCGAGTGACGTCACACGGGCTTGGAGGAATTCCTTTACCTTTTGGCCGTGTGTTAAACTGCTGCTAATGGCACTACCCGCTTACAAATTTGTGAGAATACATGGTAATCAGGTTTATACCAAATGAATAAATAAACATTTCATCTTCGATTCTTTGCCTCCTTTTGCAACAAATTTGGATATTTTTAATCATTTAATTTTCCTGTGTTATATGCTACGAGGTGTGACGTCACATCCGGTGATCTGCGCTCAGCGCTTGCTGTTGGAGGGGGCTGTTAAACTACAACCCCAGCAGCAAGCACGACGAGTCCAGGGAGCAGGCACATGTTGCTCGTATCAAGTTATGCACACATTAACCAACGGGCGCGGATCTAGGGATACTGAGCTTTGACTAAGGAAACCAGGTTGAAACTACATTTCCTCTTATTCTACCCGGCATTGGACCCTTTTTTGGTAAAAATTCCTAATCTCAGTCAAAATAGGAGAATATCGGATGTTTTTATAAACAGCCGGTGCGGAAAGCAACGAGGAGCCCAGATTCAAAAAGCTTTTTATCCTAACGTGGTAAATTTATTGTTCGCATGAGGTCGAAATTTGGCTGACCCCCTCATTTCTTGCAGGTGGCGACGCTCATGATATCAACACTCATTTTCAAATTGCATATATATTTTTTTCCTGAGAACAATCTATTACAAAAAGTAAGTAGGCGGAGTAATGTTGGTAGCAGCATTGTTATTATGAGTTTAAAATTGGCGTTAAAATGACCATTATCTGCCAAGTTATTTTGTGTTTTAGACCTAAATTAATATTGAAAGAGTAGGCACAATAATCGAAGCTTTCGACGTCAAGTCATCCTCAGCTAAATAACTTGGCAGTTAATTTTTTTATTTTTAACACCACTTTCAAACTCCTATTACAAAAACCTTCGTTTTACTTTTACAGCTACTTGCTCACGATCACGCTGAGCTCGAACGGATTTTTTTAGATATGTGGTTAGTGGAAAAATACTAGCCACGCATGGTGCCGCCTTAACGAATTCCTTTTAATTAGGTGTCTCCTGTTCGCTTGAAGAAAATTTCTGATCACCTGGTGCTCGTATGAAGAAAGTAAAATAATACCTACAATACAATTTGTGGGAAGAAGCTACGGAAGATACACATTTCCATTGAATCTTGTCATTTGATTTCTAAGCGTTGTATTCGCAGTTAGGAGCTTCAATTTCCCACACTAGTTATTAATAACCGCCCCATTGTGCCTCAGATCCACCTTCGCCCACTTTCAAATCCCAGGGCGCTGGGTGGGGAGCCGCAACTGAACAAGTTTGATATTTTCACTCGATTCTGTGTGTTATTATTTTATTTATTTTCCCACTCACTTTTCAAGAAATGCCTTATCAGCTGAATTCAATAGCCCTGGTGTTTATTAACTCATCAAAAGTATGGAACTAAGAATAATTTTCGTGGAAAATTCATTTCTACACTGTAAATAAGTGAGGGATGTAATAGGGTTTTAATTGACTCAAAATATTACTTGAATATTCCACTCGCCGAATATATTTCCCAATATGAATTGTCCACTCGGCATCGTGGGGCAAAACCAGTTTCTGGCACACTGGTGGGGGGAGGTGTTTAACACGCGCATTGACGGAGGTCCGAGTCACTTTCGCATTGACAGGGGGTACCCGCCGCCCCCTAAGATCTCGAGAACCACACTAGATAGCGAAAAAGTAAACGGCGTTGAAGAGTACATCAAAGTCTCTACCGAAAAAAATTCAACCTTTTTCAGGTCACATTCTAGGTCACTAGAGGTCAAAACATATCGCCATAGAGATAACATGTAAATAAAGGTTTTCAGTCATTACATCTGAGCTGGTTAAGTTAGAGCAAAAAAAGTAGGCCATTGGAATCCTCGCAGCAAGCCGAATCGAATGATCTGTAATATTTGTGCTGGAACAACCATACCTGGTTCCGAAGAGATCGTGCGGGGCTGGGAGGTGGCATTGCCGCTGCCATTCGTTCGACGCTACTCCCATTCCGCCTTCCAGATCCCACCAACACTGAAATGATGCTAATCTCTCTGAGAAGGATCTCAGTGACACTAGCAGTATGTTATCGTCCCCCAGACGACGACGCATCACTGGTTAACATCACCGCCTCACTTCAAGCGATGACCGCCGATAGAAAGCTTATAGTGACCGGTGACTATAACCTACCAGAAATCGATTGGACTGGCTCATCGGAGAGCGCCGTTCCGGTTTTTCGCGGAATGTCCGGCCGAGCCATTAAATTTGTTGAGGACAGTGATGTAGTTGGTCTCAAACAGTGGATAGCTGAACCTACCCGGGGTCCTAACATTCTGGACTTGATGTTCACGGAGGAATGGAGTGCATTAGCACATATGTTCGTGATAGTGTGTTCGACACCGACCATAGTGAAGTAATGTGTTGTTTCCGAACGCCCGTGCACCGTCCTTTGGTTGTAAATCGTCGCACTGTCTTAAACTATAAGGAAGCAGATTTCAATGGTCTTCGTAATAGTTTGTCTCTTATTCATTGGGAAATTTTGGATGATTTAAATATTGATGAAGCTGTTGACCTCTTTTATACTTTGCTTGAATCTGCTATTCGTGATCATGTGCGCACTGTCACGCTTCGTCGCAGATGCCCCCCATGGTTTGATGGTGCTGTGCGGGCGGCGCTCAGGCTGAAGGAAGCGGCTTTCAGACGAATGCGTAGAAATTGTTGTGAAGAGAGTATTTCGGACTTTGCAATCAAAAGAAGCCGCTTTAAATCTCTCGTAAACTCAAAATATTACCAATACCTTCGTAAGCTTTCCGACGACCTCAAAACCAACCCAAAAAGATATTGGTCTTTCATAAAAACCGTCAGCAAGAAATCGGCCATCTCTAATGTTTTTGCGCAAAGAAGACGGATCACTGACATCCGATGACGCTGAAAAAGCAACCCTTCTCAACAACGCGTTTAGTGCTAAATTTTCAAACCATACCGTTTCAGTCCTTCCTGACGCACCAAATTATCAGATCGACCCCTGGAGGATATCATCATTAGAACGCACGCGCAATTCTAAATTATCTGTATATTGATGATACGCCAAATACAGTTTGCTTTTCGAACTCACAAGCATACATGGCGCGGTCGGTAATATGAATACTTATTTGAAATATTAGGTAAAACATAATCATTATCATCCACTTATTATCATGGCGAGCGAGTCCATGAGACTTCAGTCCTGCGGACGACCGATGGAGGCAGACCTCTCGGATGCTCCTGTCGCTGTGGATCCCTCGCCATCTCCAAGTGCTGTGGACACTGCGAAGTTGCTCGAAATGATGCAGCAGCAGCAGACCAACCTTATGATGGTGGTACAAGAGCAGCAACGCATGCAAAATGAGTGGCAAAGACAGAGTCTGGAGCTATTGCAGGCGAGTGCTGGCGGTGGCGATCGTAGGCAAGCTACGCAGGTAGGTGCAGATTCGCATGGCCACACTACGGTCCCATCCAAGATCCCGTCCTCTTCGTTGCCTGAAAAGGCCACCTACAGCATGTCCTTGCAACAGTGGAGGATATGGAAGCGGGATATCCTGCAATACGCTCAGATGGCAGACTGGGATAGGAAAACTACTGTGATTAATCTACGTTTGCAGTGCGATGAGAAAATGAAGCGTGTCATCGAAGCGGAGCACGGCGATGACTGGGTGAATCTGTCGCAGGGTGGGGCGCTTGCGGCGATAGAGGCAATTTTGAGAAAATCATCCAACCCAGCAAAGGAAAAGGAAAAATTATATCGATTACATCAGCAACCTGGAGAGTCAGGGAAAGAGTTTCTGCACAGATGTGAGCAGCAGGCTCTCGAGTGTGACATGGCATGTCCTCATTGTGAAGGAGATTTATCCGGTTGGTGCATTCGGGATAGAGTTTTGGCTGGTCTTAGGAGTGATGCACTGAAGCTTGATTTATTCCAAAACATGGATAAATATCCGACATTGAAGGACTTGGTCGCCAAGATCGAGATGTTTGAGGCCGCCAGCTCAGGGTGTGGTAGCAGCACGGGCGTGGAGTGCTCAGCAGCTACCGTTGCCGTAGTGGGTTCCGATGCAGTGCCAGTTTCTGTGACTGAGGCCATCGGTGGTGACGAGACGGCGCTCGCGGCCCTGAAGTCAACGTACAAACGGGCGCAGCAGGAAAGGAAGAGTGGAGCAGGCATTTTTAAAGGAGGTCAGAAGCCAAAAGTCAGAGGTGATACCACGAGAAACCGTCCTATGTCACAGGAAATCAAGTGTTTCAACTGTCGGGGGTTTGGTCACCGCCGAACACAATGCCCCAGCGCACCCAGGACAGAAACAAGTAACCTGGGGTGTGTCAGCGACGCATCACCTGCGGATTCGACTGTGAATCAAATCCTTAGAGTCAAGTATCAGGTCCACAGCTTCAATGATAGCAGGTGCAAATTAGACGAGGTGCAGCTCATTGTGATACATGGAAATGACCGGGAGAAGCAGAGGTGTCCGGCAGTGGCGGACACGGGAGCCGAATGCTGTGTTGCTGGGCCGGAGCAAATGAAAATCCTCGGGCTGAAAAAGACTGACCTGGACAGAGCCGACGCTAGGATCCGCCACGCCGGTGGTGGCGCTCTCAATGTGCTTGGAATGAAGAAATGTACGCTGCAGCTGGCCGGCAGAAGCACGGTACAACACATTCACTTCATTCAAGGCGTTGAGCGCTTGTTCTTGTCCATTGGTGCATGCAAGTCCCTTCACTTGGTTGACAAGAACTTTCCATACCACACACAGCATGGGCTGTTGACAGCTGGGGTAGTCTCTAATGCCGGAGAATCTGCCCAGCGCAATCTGCCAACACGGCCAGTGAGGCTGCCGTGTCAAGCAACAGAGGAGAACGTGGCTCAGCTGGAAAATTTCCTGAGACAGCAGTTCGCCGGGACAACGTTGAACAAGGACGCTACCCCACTACCCATCATGGAAGGTCCACCTCATACCATACATATTCAACCTGACGCTGTGCCCCACGCCCGACACTCACCAATACCAGTCAGCAAGCACTGGGAGGATGAAGTAAAAGCGCAGCTCGATGAAGATGAGCGCAAAGGCATCATTGAGAAGGTTCCTGCCGGAGAGCCATCGGTGTGGTGCGCGCAGATGGTGGTAGTGCCGAAACAGAACGGCAAGCCGCGACGAACTGTCGACTTCCAGCAGCTAAACAAGTTCTGTGTTCGGGAGACTCACCACACTAGACCACCGTTTGATATGGTATCGTCGGTGCCGCGGCACTCCTTCAAGACGACCTTAGATGCCTTCTGGGGTTTCCACCAAGTGACTCTAGCTGAGAAAAGCAGTCCTCTCACCACCTTCATAACTCCATGGGGACGATACAGGTATCGCCGCACACCAATGGGACATATTTCAGCTTCCGATGCGTATATGAAGAGGTATGACGATGCCGTTGTAGACATAGAACGCAAGTTGAAGTGTGTTGACGACGTCCTTCTCTATGACTTCAATGTCGAGCAGGCGTTCTGGCACTGCTGGGATTTCCTGGAGATATGCGGCAAGGCAGGCGTGACGTTGTCGCCTGAGAAATTCCGCTTCTGCCGACGGGAAGTCGAGTTCGTTGGGTTCCAACTTGACTGGGATACCTATGGACCGGCGGCTGGAAAAATATCGGCCATCTCAAGCTTCCCTATGCCGAGCGAACCAACGATCACGGATGTTAGGTCGTTCGCCGGCCTGATCAACCAAATAGCACCATTTATGGCCACAGCTCCCCTCATGGAACCGTTCAGGGCCCTCCTTCAAAACCCTCAAACTAAAAAGGTGTATTGGGACGAGCAGCTCCGGAGACGGTTCGAAGAAATAAGAAAAATCGTATCGCAGCTGGTCGCACATGGTCTGCAGTACTACGACAAAAACAAACCCACAGTTCTGCTCACCGACTGGAGCAAGAAGGGCATTGGGTTCGTCGTTCTGCAGCAGCATTGCTCTTGTTCAAGCTTGGAGCGACCCTTCTGCTGCCCGGACGGATGGAAACTGACTCTATGTGGCAGCAGATACCTGACGCCGGCTGAACAGAGGTACGCAGCAGTTGAGGGTGAGGCGCTTGCAATAGTATGGGCGCTTCACAAAGCGCGACTTTTTCTGTTCGGGTGTCACAACGTGGAAATAGTCACCGATCATAGGCCCCTGGTAAAACTGTTCTCAGACAGAGAACTCAAAGATATTTCCAATCCAAGATTGTTTCGTCTGAAGGAGAAGACGCTGCTGTACCATTTCACGATGCGGTTCAGCCCCGGGAGACTAAACAAAATGGCGGATGCCTTGTCCCGCTATCCAGTGGAACGAACGGGACCCTCAGAGGATGATGTTTCACTCGGTGAAGAGTTCTCGGTGGGAGCACTGACGGCGGTGGAACACTGCAGCGACACGATCACCATTGATCAGGAAACGGTACGCCGTGTCGCGAACGCAGACAGCACATACCAGCTCCTCAAGCAGCGTATCCTGGCAGATAGCTGGCCGGAGGGGTGTGCTCAGGAGGTCAGCGAGCTGAAGGCGTACTTCAAGGTACGAGATCGACTCAGCATCGTTGGTGATGTGATATGCTACTCGTACGGAGACGGCCCACTTAGACTCGTCATTCCCGAGGTACTGAGGACACGGGTGGTGAGAAACCTGCAGCAGCACACCAAGGCACTGATAGCATGATCCGTCGTGCCAGACAAGCCGTGTATTGGCCTGGATTCGAACCTGACGTGGAGATGGCTCGAAGACAATGCGTTGACTGCGACTATCATGCTCCATTGCAGCCCGCTGAGCCTCTGATCATGACGTCACCACCTGAATATCCATTCCAGCAGGTGGTCGCGGATCTCTTCGAAGTGTCTGGTCACCATTACGTCGTATATGCTGACAGGCTAAGTGGCTGGATCAAACTGGATCACATTAGATCGTTCACGTCCAACGTACTTATACCGATCTTCCAGAGACACTTCTCACAGTATGGAGTTCCGGAGGAGATCTCAATAGATGGGGGAACCAGTCTCGTCAGTGCACAGATGAAAGAATTCTTCGGGCGCTGGCGAGTGGAAATCCGCCAATCATCGGCAAGATATCCTGAGTCGAACGGCAGAGCTGAAGCAGCAGTTAAAACTGCAAAGACAATTATGCGCAGCAACACGGGTCGCGATGGCAGTCTAAACACTGCACAGATAGCGTCAGCTTTGCTCCAGTACCACAACACTCCCCTACGAGAGGGAGACAAGTCACCAGCACAGCTGCTATTGGGACGCCAACTCAGAGGAGGTGTGCTTATACCTGTCACTCAGCTGCGAGTTACTAAACACTGGAGGGCTCACCTAGAGCAGCGGGAAGAGATGATGGCACAGAAGGCTACAGCGCTAGAAGAAGCCTCCAGCACACGCAGATCTTTACCCAAGTTGACGGTTGGCCAAATCGTACGGGTTCAAGACCCAATAACAAAACGATAGGATCGCACAGGTGTGATCACGAGGGTTCTCCGTTCCATTCGTCAATATACAGTCCGACTAGATGGATCTGGCCGACTGGTTTTCAGGAACAGGAAACATCTGCGGTCGATCCTTTCAAGCACCAACACCGTCCAAGAGCGGCCTCAGTCTGAGAGCTCCGGCAGCGGGCTGGCGCCGGTGGCAGCGCCCCGGCGCTCTGAGAGGCTTCTCGGCGCGAGGGCCCAACACAGATGAGATGAAGCGCGATGCTGCACCGATGGGAGAGGGTGCAACATGTTGGAGGGGAGATGGAGGATATCATCATTAGACGCACGCGCAATTCTAAATTATCTGTATATTGATGATATGCCAAATACAGTTTGCTTTTCGAACTCACAAGCATACAACCCCCTTTCCCAGTTTCATGTTTCGGAAGGGACAATTTTGACCGCATTAAAAACCCTAAAGCCGAACAAAGCCTGCGGAGCAAACAATATTAGCGCCAAAATCATCCTAGAATGTGCAAATGAATTAGCCGTACCTCTGACCAAAATTTGTAGCAAATCCGTTCAGACTGGAATCTTCCCGGCACGATGGAAATTAGCAAACATTATTCCTATCTACAAAAAGGGTGATAAAAAGGACTCTTCTAACTACCGCTCCGTTAGTCTTCTCCCTCATTTGCCAAAATTCTGGAACGTATTGTTTATGACCAACTTTTCCGGCATGTTTCACCCTCGCTATGCTCAGAACAACACGGATTCATTCCAAAACGCTCCTGCTCCACTAACCTCGCCACCTTCCTCAGCTCAGCGTGGGAGGCTATATCGGGGGGATATCAGACAGACGCAATTTATACAGATTATTCGGCTGCCTTTCAGAGTGTCAATCACGGCCTTATCATTCACAAACTCGAGAAATCTTATCAATTACATAGTTCTGCACTAAAATGGTTTGTCTCATATTTCTCCGATAGATAGACTGTGCCAGAGGGTCATAGTGAATGGCAAAACATCTGATTGGAAGCCAGTTCTCTTTGGAGTTCCGGAAAGGATCACTGGTCTCTCCTCTCATCTTTTCTCTCTTCATTAACGACCTCCCTCGGGTGATAAAGTCTGGCTGCTTATTGTACGCTGATGATGTAAAAATTTTCCGCAAAATTGAGGTATCCTCTGATGCGCTGCTGCTGCAGGACGACCTTGATCATCTTCAGCAGTGGTCCACCCAATGGACCCTCACACTAAATCCCTCTAAATGCAAAACCTTTATAGTGACCCTCAGGCGCACCCCCGCTCGGACAACATACCACATTGGCGATGTACCCCTGGAAGCAGTAGATGAAATACGGGACCTGGGAGTTATTCTAGACACTAAATTGACTTTTGTTCCACATATATCCAAAACTGTCAGTCAAGCCAACAGAGCACTTGGCCTTCTTCTGCGCTCATTTCAAACGGCTTCCAGGGGAGCTAAATTCGATTAAAAAATCCCTCCTGGTTGCTTATTTCGCCAATGTAAGATCTATACTTGAGCATGGAAGTGTTGTCTGGACGGGAGTAGCCAAATCCCACGCTGAGCGCGTGGACAGAGTGCAACATAAATTTCTTATTTGGTTAAATAATCACTCTACTCAACAATGTGACTCTATATCTTATGACTCGCTTTTGAACCATTTCGGTCTCCCATCACTTGCTGCACGCAGGCTTCAGTTCGATCTCATTTTCCTAAAAAATATCTTTTCAGGTAAGATTCACTCCATCGACCTACTAAATTGTTTCCCCTTGCATACCCCATCCCGGCTCACTCGCTCCTTTCGACTCTTCGCTGAGCGCCGCGGCCGTGTCAGCACTGTCAACGGGGGGATTTTCTGTAGGGTGCCGAGAAGCATGAACACATTTCTAGCCGCTTCCGGGGCCGACTTCTTTTGTGATGATTTTAATACTTTCAAGACATGTGTGGTGAGATTCGTAAATGCTCGGTAGAAACTTCACTATCAGCTCTTATCTGTTTTTTTATGTTTCTGTGTTTTTTATATTTATATATTTTACCTTTTACCGTTTTTAGGAAGTACAATGTCTCGATTCTTGTGATTTAGATAGCCATTTTTAATGCTTTGACTTCGCCTGTGAGTGGATCTTATCTGTTGGCGATTATTTTGAATAAATAAATAAATAAAAATAAATAAATCATCTTGCTTGGTCAAATCATGTCAAACCTAGAATTTGACCTGACCTCAGGTCAAGGTCAAATTAGGTTAAATGCATATCATTAGAGCTGCAAGGATGAGACAAACCTAACGGCGTGATAATAAAAGCTCTTGTCACCATTTATTACTGACTTATTCTGTGTAAACCATTTTCCCGTGCATTTCCAATGGAGAGGTCATGGTTTGTACTCGACTTTAGGTCATTGATATCGAAAATACCGGAATATATTTTAAAGAATATATTGGGGTCATTATGTGATACGAGTTTCAATCGGATAAGTTTACATTGTTCTGAGTTCTGACTTTTGCTATCCTAAACTTTTTAGAGGTGAGGTCATCTGACCTGCACTGGTGGCCTGAGCTGAGATGACCTAACTTTAAAATTTTGAATAAAGTTGTAAAAATGATCAGGCACAAGGTGTACCAAGTATGGCAGCGCTGCGCGCCGCTATTTTTATTGTATCCCCGAAAAACCCATGGGGGTGGGTACCTGCCCTTGTCAATGCGCGTGTTAGACACCCCCTAGAACTCGGCTCCTCGAAGCAAAAAAACACGCGAAAGCGCTGGATAGCCCACAAAAAATTATGAGGATAATAGCCGTTTTCACAACGTGAATTAAATCTTGGGTGTCTTTTTGAAACGTTTTTTGGTAGCACTGTAATATTGTTGCCATTTGTCGGAATTTCACAAGAGTCTTGGGAATTTATCGAGTTAATTATCTGGCACATCTGGCAATGCTTCACAGTCGCCGGGCGCCCTGTGTTGAGTGTTGCAGAATTAAAAAGAATGAAATTTAACTTTAATAAGTCGTATAATGAGTGAAATTTGCATCAGTTATGCTCCTGCTACCCAGTCGCTTCAATTCCCTTGTCGTTTTTCTCTCGGTTTCTATGTTAGCTGTGTAATAAGCTCAAAACAAAAGGAGTAGGGACTAGGGTAACGTCTGCTTGTGTAATACTCTGGCAAGTTTCCAATTACATTAAGAAAAAGTGTATTACCTAGGTAACCAACTCGCATACAAGCAGGGGTGTCCTAAACAAAGGGTGTCAGGCAAAGGAATCCCTAAATGTAAATCAGGGTAGCTATTATGCCAAATTTTGGGGTTGAATGATGTTTTTTGGCATTCTCATTACAATTAATGCGTGGATCCACCCAAATTTTGAGACTTGCTAGTTTTTTTGGTGAATTGTTTGAGCAGTATCATTTGATGACAAACAATTTGGTCCAAAATTTTGTCCCACTGCATGTTTTCCCCCGCTATTTGTAGTCTGAGTATCTCCTCAAATAAAAATTAAGTGGTGATGTCCCGTATCCTTAATTCAGGGTATGGGTTTTTTCACTGTAAGCGGCTTTCACCTTGACGTGGGCGCTACTGGAAAATTATAATTTATTTTGGTTTCTCAGGTTTGCTTGAGTATATGTGCTATGCAACTAGCAATACACTAGCGTGCAAAGTATGGCATTTTTAACGATATCTCGTCGGTGCCAGTGCCCTTGGTGACAGGAGCAAGTGGTGTGAATTTTATCAACCTGGTGCAAATTTCTGAGACTGGTGTGAGGAAGGTGACACTGAAAACCTAACAACTAATGGCTAAATGGTTATAATGACATAGGAGGGGCCTTATAAAAAGTCCTCCACTAACTAACTAATAAGAGAGGTAGCATTGCATTGTGTGGGTGGGAATGAGTGCGCTTTTCTCCCTGGTATATGGCAGATCGGTGCTAATTTTTGGTGGCTGACGGTATGAGAATTTTAGATGGCTGGTGCGACTCGTTTGGCCTGCTGCCATACTTTGCTGACTGAGTAATACAAAACACTTTGTTTATTATTGAAATAGAGCTATATCTGCTTTTCAGGCCAAGTCAGGCTTTTCTTGTCATTTTAAGAGGTTCGCTTCAAGGTGGTTCCAAATGAAATACAGGATACGTACAGATTATCCCTGTTTTTAAAATATACCTACAGACATTAATGCTAATTCACCATAATGGTTTTTAAACTTGGAGCGCCGTTTGCGCACGTATTGTGGTACCTCCCCGGCGTAATTTAGGGGCCCCGCGTCGGGGAGGCTTTTTCAGCCTTATGGTGCAATCGTATTTTCTTCGATGCATGAGCTCATGTCTCTTTAGTACAGGAGTGTATGCTTTATGTATGTATATTGTCAATATATGTGTATGGATGTAATAAGATGGCGTAGCTTTGTTGGTTGCATTGCTCATTTACCAAAAAGATACTGGGTTTCCTGAGATAACTAAGAAGTAACTAAAGGAGTTTTCTGATGTTGATCATTTTGTCATGCTATTTGATTCATACTTTGATACCTTAAAAGTATCAAGCTCTAAAATGGTGCAGTATCAGGCTTAAGTTTGGTACCATTTGTGAATTACATGTGTCAGCAAGTCACATGATGCCTCACATCGGCGCCCCTTCCAGTTAGGGGCACCGTCACAGAGTTTTTACTGGGGTGGGGGGACAGACCCCAGCTGGTGCTGACCTGGGAAGGCGAATTTTGAGCATATTTGGTACCTGACAACATGAATGGCGATGGACCAAAAATTTGGAGGGGCATCCTTTTGGTTGGCCAACAGGAGAGATACCCCCCGCTTTCGGCGCCCATGCTTCTAGTGATGTGAACCAAAGTTTGAGGTTGACATGCTGGGTGAATCAACCCCACATGCTTCAGCAAGCTTGGCTTTGCACATTAGACATCTACAGCTGACATTTATTGCGTATTTACTCCAGGAAAATACAGTGGATGGTACGATTCTATGCAAAGAGTGGAAAGTTGAGGAACACTGTTTTAACCATTCTTGTACCATTTTAACATGCCCAGCTGGGGTCCCTTGCATGACGCGCCCCCTTCTTATCTCGGTCCCCACGAAAGCTAAAGGAAAATCATGGGTGGTGTTGGAAAGCTCTTGCCAAGACGAAGCGATTTTATACGAAGAATTTTCATGTCAAGTCAATTTTGAGGTCAGCATAGGTCAAAGAAGATTCCATAGGCTTACAACAGAGCAGTGTACGTTTCTCTCTCTAGATTTGCCCTCAGGGGAGCTAGAGAAAATCTTTATGCATCATTGGATTCCTCTCATCGCTGCGAATCAAATGATGTATAATATGACCTTCCTAGGTCAAATAGTGAAAATGACTTGATCTCGAGCTAGGTCAGGGTCAGAGAGTGACCCGGTATCGTCATGTTTCATATCAGTCGACTTCCCGTGACAATATAAGCACAATGCAAGTAAATGGGAGTTTTATCTCAATTCAATGAGAAGTTATTGGCCAAATAATCACTCTATGCTCCCGTGACCTGATATGACCTTTGAGACGTCAGATGATTAAATACTCAACTTAATATTCAAGATCGTGGTAAGAATAGACGGTTTGAGGATTTTCAGCTTTATCTATGCAATATTTACTGAAAACGAGCCCATTCTATTTTCCACCATAGACTTATAATGGGGTGACCAAGAAATTGACCCCACCTTAGGTAAAAAATATAGAAATTCCGAGATAGCAGATTTGTAGACCTTAATGAGTTTATCATATTGTGGAAGTTTCAAAGTGATCGGTTCGCTGATGTTCCCTGGGCACCGCTTCAAACTCGTAATTTTAGGTTTTGAGGTTGGGTCACTTGACCTTGAATAGCTCCTTGACCAGACATGACCTTAACTCAAAAATTTGGTCAGATGTGTAAAATTGATTAGGAATAAGGTACTGTAAGTTTCGTTGCTCTGCGTCTGTTCGTTTTTGAGATATCTGGAAAAAAACCAGGAGGGGCGAATTTCACCCCCCTGCGAGGCGCGTGTTAAATTCACAGACGCACACTGCCCATTTCACCATGTTGACCCACAACCCCTATGTATGTTTGGTAAGCTATGGCCGATGGAGTTGCCGCCTACAGGAGATTGCGCGGCAACTTGTCGGTCGCCGCATTGTGAGAAGTTATTCGGCGGCGGCGGCTTCCCCACCTGGACCTGCGGCAACGGTAGTCGCCTGGGTAACTGTGGCCCAACCTGGGCCAGCGGCGGCGACGGCCCAACCCGGGCCTGCGGCGGCTCCTTGGAACAGCGGTGGCCCCCTCTGATTCATTCAGTCCTCGACACACTCGTGAACGTGACACCGGCGATATATCGACGGAGGAGATGCCTCAACTGTTCGATGAGCCGATGTGCAGTCTACGGCGTCATGGTCTCCCCCATCCCCCCCAACTAGCCATCGCCTCGCGCCTCACGAACACCGTCGCCTCCCGCCTCCGGCCTTGCCAGTGCCGTCACCCCCGCCTCACCAGTGCCGTCACCTCCCACATCACTAGTTCCGTCACCTCGCGTACACGGATCCTGGGGGGGGTAGGATGGACCCTCGGCGCCATCTGAAATGGTCATGGCAACCCCCTGAAAGTTGAATGGTGCCCCCTGAAATGTCACTTCCCACCCCCCCTAGAATGCGAGAATCGGCGCCCACCAATAGGATTTTGCGCCCACATGAAAAGTTTTGCAGGCAAGAAGTGGCGCCCACTGGAAAGGTGCCCCCGATCGGCAATGTCGGCGCCGTCTATGCCTTCCCGGGGGCGCCATCCGGACCAGGGGGCGCCACCTTGGACCGGCAAAATATTTCAGGCGGGCGCAAAATCCTAACAATGGGCGCCGATTTTCGCATCTTTGGAGAAAAGGTGAAAAGCGACATTTCAGGGGCGCCATCAACCCTTCAGGCGGCACCGTAACCATCCAGGGCATAGGCAGATTCAGGGGTGGGGTACGTGTGAAAATCGGCGCCCACCGATATGATTTGGCGCCCACCTCATAGTTTTTTGGTCAAAAGTGGCACCCTCCTGGTCTGGATGGTACCAACCCGGAAAGGTGCCCCGAACGGCTGTCCTGGATCCGCCTATGATTCAGGGGCTCAAGGGCACCTGCCCCTTTAATTGACCCCCGATCTGTATGGTGATGGGAAAAATGTCTGCCTGACTGCCGCAAAAAATTGGTAACGATCAAATAATTTCAATCAAATATTTAACTTTTGTTCCTAGACACACGTAAAATAACGATCGTAGCTCATATACCGTGAGAAAAAAACATTAGAGAACAAACTTTTCCCGAACACGTTCCCCGAACGCGACCTCTCTCTCTCTCTAGGGCCTTGAACGCGGCCATGCTGCTCCCAGAATACTGTCCGATGATTGGTTCTTGGCTATGACGTAGGCAGTGACGTCAAGCGGGCATGTCCTGCATAAATCACCGACCTTAAAATTCGCTCCTGCATATGGAAGCCTTTGAAAAATCCCTCCAGACAAATCTAGAGACTGAAAAGACGGGATCTAGAGGCTTGGGTGTCTTTTGAAAAAACCGACCCTGGAGGTCGGTTTTTTAAAAAAGACGCCCAAGATCTTGGGATATTTCTAAAATATATATCCATTAATTTAGATTTATCTATTGAATTTAATGCCAGGAAAAGCTCAGAATCAAGATATTTAGGGTCATTGCTTTCAATTTTGGGTAAGCATATTTCTCAAACTTCTATAGTTTCACTGAAATTAACGCTGGTTTTTTGGCTTGGGGAATGTTAAAAAAACTACCAAAAGACACCCAAAGTTGATTTCAATTTATTCACGTTGTGAAAACGGCTAATATGTCATTAACATTTGTCTTTGCTCAGGTCAATACTGAGGTCATGACGAGTCAAGGGAGTGAAATTTTTGAGAATAATTTTTTAATCTAGCGCCTGACTGGGTTAACTTGGAGCCAACGTTCAAGCGTCATTCAATTCCTCTGATTACAACAAACCGAGTGATGCTACCATTTCAATAAAAGAAGTCATTTTAAGCCGTAGGTATCTTCAGAAAAAGAGCCATTTTCGACCAACTTGTGTTTTCTACATGAATTTCTAATGGATATGCATGACACGTATTTGACCTTAGATCGGCGATATAAAAAATCCCGGAATATATTTTCTAGCCCCCAGTGGGTCTATTATGTGATAAGTTTCAGATCGCTAGATCCTGACTTATGCAATGTTTAAACATTTTATGAGGTGAGGTCACTTGACCTGGCCTGGTGACCTGACCTGAGATCACCCCAAATAATCATTTTCAGGAACGTTGCGTATTTGGTCAAAGATAAGTGATGCCCAGTACGGCGACCGGAAGTGTTTTCCGGCACCGTTGGAAAAACCTGAGAAGTGTTCAAACACCCTCTCCCCACTAGGGCGAGAAAAGTACAGTGAAATTACTCACTTTGCCGTAACTTGACCCAGCGAATAATTAAGAAATGATTTCATGGGCCCATATCGCCTCTGTTGCCTGCATTTTGATTTAAGAGTCCCCATGTCAGAATATAAAATATGATAAGTACATAAAATACTTGGTTGTTGGTAGAGGGTCAACCAATTTTTCCCAGTCCAGTATAGTTAGCGAGGAATCCTGACCAGAGAATTGCCAATGATATTGGCATATTCCCTAATTATCTCATCAGATTTGCATAATCAATAGCCTAAGAGCTCGAAAACAATCGCCATGCCGCGTTAAGCAAGCAATTAAAGAACCTTGACTTCTTTAGAATTGAATTTTACAACAGAGAAAGTCAAACGCTTTGCTTGAATATCAAATGTCATTAAATCATCAATCTCTGAACACCTACTACCTGAGGAGGGTTCAAAGTGTGTCATTCAGAAATGAGAGGAATACTTAACTTAATGACATACTTAAAAATACTTAAAAATGAGACACATACACAATACATAAAAATGAGAGGAATAATCAGCTTCCATTCAAAATAGTGGGCACAAATATATCAAAGCCCAAAGCGGACGCATATTCAGACATTGGAACCTGAGTGCCCGTCACTGAAGAAGAATGAAGGTAGAATTTGACAATGTTTGAAACCAGACTGATTTTCTAATCTCACCTTTCTACGTTTTCAGTGATGTACGTCTGGTACCTACGGATTAGAATTTTTCATATACTTCTGACATTTTGACATTTTCCAGAGTTTTGGTGTAAGCTGGTTGTTCATAGCATTCTGAACCATGATGCCTAGAAAATAAAATGCCTGCTTATACACCAGTCTTGACCAGAGACCATGCCAATGTCATCAATTGCTTCACATTTACAACTGCTCTTTGGCCTTAGAATGATGTCTTTCTTGTCTATCATTGTTAGTTTAAAGGTTTTTGCCACTTTTTGCCAGTTTTTGACACTTTTTCCTGGTAAATACCGGTATTTACTAGTTTATGCCACTGGCTGGCATAAACCTAGTTTTTACCGGTATTTTGCCAACCCTGGGAGATAGCAAACTGCCCTCCGGCATGCCAGAGCGGAAAGGTGTCCAATCCGAACATTTACCGTTTACAATAACGCGTTGCTTTCGAATTGTCAATAAAGATGTTAGCTAATTTAGAGCGTCACCAGAAATATTTTAAGAATTGCGTGGTTTGTAAATTAACAGATTATGATTCACACTCTGAAATGCCACAGAATAGTCTGGATGTATTACATCTGTTTGCTATCCTGAAGAAACTGAATCCCATGCCATTTTCAAAAGGCAGGCCAAATTGGTTTCACATGAGCGGCGAGGAATGAATCCATGCTGTTTCTCTGTCATAACGGGGCGCACATGGGTCCACAGTGATGTATAGACACACCTTTCCAAAACATTTTCCAAAGATAGGGAGAAACGAAACTGTGCGGTAGTTTGAGGGTGACTTTTTAGAAACTTTTCTTGAATATGGGAATGAATTGGCCTAAGCCCATATAGTCGGGAAAATGGCCTGGCCTACTAATTTTCGGAAGAGAATACGTAACGGTACCACAAGTTGTGCGGAACATTCCTTTAATAATGTGAGCATTGATATTGTCAGGCCCACATGCCTTATGGACTTTAAGGTCGTCAAGTGTTTTGCGTATGTTCGCTTCACTAATGTCAAAGTCGGACAGCGATGACAAGTCATAGTCAGGGGCAAGAGGATAGCGGTCCACCGCAGGTGAAGTAAATTTACTGGCGAAGGTTTTGCTCAGCAAATTAGCTCGCTCCAAGTCTCGGCTCACTTCTGTATCCCCATCTAAAAGTACTGGAAGCTGACACTTTGATCCCCGAACACACTTCAAAAATGTCCAGAATCGTTTAGGATTCGCTTTAAAATCACTGATCATTCAGGTGACCTTCAGGTGCAGAAAGAATCGAGAATCGGATACTCTTTTGAACATGCGTCGCTTTTCGACGAATTCACGGGCTGCTTCTGCTGTTTTGGTTCGCCTGGAGCGTTTGAAAGCTGCCCCCTTTTCCCGCAGTGCGCGTCGGACTTCTGCGTCGAACCATGGTGGGTATTGTCGGTGCATTGCAACCGATGGTACGTTGTCACGTATGGCCGGCTCCAAAATATCGTAAAGGTCTCCACTGCCTCATTCAGAGTCAGGCCTTCCATTTCGTTCCATTGGATATCCTTTAATGTCAGGTACATGTTGTTAAGGTTGGCTATTCTATAGTTCAACGTCGAAGTGCGGCCTGCCACTGGTAAGTCAAACAGTACACCGGAGAAATAACTAATAATCTCACAGTGATCGGAGTTAAATATTCCAGGACGAACTTCAGTATCCATCCGAGCGTTTTTGGAAAACACCAAATCCAGATAATGACCTTCCCTTGTTGGTACGAGAACGTGCTGTTTCAGTCCAGAGATATCGCACCCCTCCAGTAGCTGGTTAGCTCGTGGATTCATGCGCTCAGTGATGGGAACGATAGCTCGTGTCTCTGGGTCTAGCTGCCACTTGACATTAGGTACGTTAAAGTCCCCAACAGTGAAAAATGCACTATCTGGACATTATTGGGAAATGTTTTTATTTTATCGACGTGTTGTATTTTAATGTATTAATATTTTTCAACCAATCCAATTTTCACCTCGAAAAACTCCAATATAGTGCATACCTGTCACTCTTCCAAATAGCAGAACGATTCAATAGAAAAATTGGTAATGCATAACTTTCCAAACACAGCAGCCAAGCAAAATTCTCGGATCAGGCAAAAAAAACGATTTTAGGAAATGTTTTCTCTGATTCGTCCAATAACGGGATCTTCTTTCATCAAATGAAAGGTAAAAACTCCCTACGCTTATAGCAATATCTGCTTTTAATAGCCAAAAATAATAAAACAACTGCACACGGCGCATTAATGAAAAAAGGAGTACCACTTCAAACAAAAACATCGATCCAACTCTTTATGAATTATCATGTGCTTTTGTACATTCCTTTTGCCCTGGGGCCACTAAATCTTGAGTCTCTACTTGGTTGAATATTTTCTTCAAAGACAACAATGGCGTACACTTGCTTTTCTCTATTCTTGGACGATGACGATAACGGCGCGTGGTGTTGCGGTGGTTCGATTGAAGAAGTAATATTAGATATTGTTGATGAGTAGTTTTTGAGATGTGAAATGTATCTTTCGGTCGGTTTCCTAACTTTAAATGTTTGAGGTAATGCCAGAGATAGAGTCAGTTTAATTTTTGAGTACATATTATATTTTTCCCATGGATTTGTTCAGACCGGATATGCCTTTGAAATATGTAATTGAAACGTATAATTGAATTGACAAATTGAAACAAACTTAAGCTTTGATTGAAACAATTGAAACACTGGAGGAAAAATGTATGTAAAGGAGGTAAAAGAAGGTCTGAAAAAGGTAAGCAATTTCAAACACTTATCTAGCATTATATGAACCTGTTGAGTCAACTTTTTTCGCCGACTCAGTTCGCTTGCTGTCTCAAGAACTCAACTCAACTCATTGACGTGGTGTGAACCGACTCAATTCAACTGACTTGTCTAACTTTTTCGACTCAAATCAACACAACTAAGAGTCCAACGAGTCAAAAATTGAGTTAAACTCCGGCTCCGAATCGCGAGTCGCACAACTCTGGATGGTACATTCAATCTTATTCCAAAATCTGTCCTCAGGTGGATTTAATTTCAATTAAAAAAACACATGTACGGTCTAAATATAGCTCTGCAGCCTCCTCAAAGGCTTTGCCTTAGCTATTACAGCCACATTGCCGTCATATCACAGCATGACGTCATCCTGGGAACGGCGTTCCTTTTATGAGCCAACTTTATATAAGGTAATCTTCGGACTGCAGCCTCGTTTGAAGTGCCGCCATTTGACTGACGCCATCAGCTGTCACCAGCTGTCCACCGACCACCAGCTATCCCCAGCTTTCGACCTACCAGCTGTCACCAGCTGTCCACCGACCACCAGCTGTCACCAGCAGTCCATCTGCCACCAGCTGTCCACCGACCACCAGTTATCCCCAGCTGTCCACCTACCAGCTGTCCACCGACCACCAGCTACCACCAGCTGTCAACCGACCACCAGCTTTTATCAGCTGTCCACCGACCACCAGCTGTCACCGTTTGTCCACCGACCTCCAGCTGTCACCAGCTGTCCACCGGTCATCAAGGGCGGCGGGAAATAATTTTGGATGGGGAAACCTCATAATCTTTGACGCTTGTTTGAGGTTTGCAACCTATCCAATTTTCAATGCTTGCTGCAAATTTGGCTCACTCGATGGTGAATTTATCAAAATTTACTGTTTAAATTTATATTGACAGTAAAAAGGGGCCAGGGCGAAGAGGCACAGGAGACGCGCCCCGTCGCCGCCTGACTCGAGGATGCGCTAGCCGCTGTAGTATCCCAACAGCTCGGCGAAGGCAGTGTTCATCTTGTCGGAAATACTCTTGGAATTCTTCTTGTTGACCAGCTCGTGTGCGGAACGAGGCTGGGGTCAGTGGGAGCGCGCAGGCGGTGGAGTCACGACCGACTGGGTGCATGTGCTCGGAGCTAGCTGGGAGACCAGGACTGGGAGGCTCAGAAGGAATGTTTGGGAGGCCAGGAGGCAAGAGCTCACTGCATAAATATCTGAATCTGAGTCATCATCAAGGTAGCACCGTGGGCTGCCCTTCCTCCGTTAGTTAGACCATAACCCAAAGGTTATAGCAAAGCACAAGGCAAAGCTCACCTATAAAATTCAAAACAATGCCCTTGATAAAGTAAAGTCAACACGAGATCTTGGAGTGCGGCTAGACTCAAAATTAACGTTTCATAACCACATTGATCAAACCGTCAGTAAGGCAAACAGGGCACTTGACCTGCTGATAAGGTCCCTCCAGACAGGCTATCCAGTGGGAGGAACAAGATCGAGATCAAAATTTAAACTGGACCCAATCTTGGCAGCTTATTTTGGCAATGTTCGCTCAATTTTAGAATATGGTTGCATTATCTGGAGAGTGGCTGCCAAGACACATCCAGACAGGCTCGAAAGAATACAACACAAATTTGTTATTTGCCTTTCCAACATTTCTCTCAATCACTCGCAGTCCCTTGACTTCTCTGATCTTTTGGAACATTTCAAAATTTGCAGTCTCGCTTCTCGCCGTCTGCAATACGATATCATGTTTATCCAGACCATAACAGCCAGGACTGACTCTGCCCTACTGCTCGGGAGTTTTCCGCTGCGTGTACCGCCTCGTCGCACCCGAGCTATGACCGGCATCTTATTTCATGTTCCGCATGCTCGGATAAATACGGTGTAGCGTGGACTGTTTTGTCGAGCGCCCAGCAACTTCAATGCACTCATGACTGCGCGCCCCCACGCCGATCCGTTCAGGTGCAGCCACGCACAAATTAGGCCCATGTAAGGTCTTTGATTAGAGCGACCCCTATCGCCAGAGATATTGGCAGGCCGTGAATTGTCATCATTTGGAGAGCATGTAACTTATTTACGACCAGGGGCGCAACTTTATGTTTTCGATTGGGGGGCACCCGGCTCGAAAGGGGGCCCGTACATGATGGGGGCCCGTATTTTTTTAATGAAAATGTGCCCGAAAAAAACGTATTTTCGACCGTTTGTTGTTGAAAACTGACTGCAAAGGTTAAATAACAATTTTTAGCGCGCTATTCGTTACTGTTCCTGATTTGCACTATTTAGCCCAAAAAGTAGTCAGAAGACCCAATCTTTTGAACGAGCTGCCAAAGTATGTAAGGATATTGGACAAGTAGGTGTCTACTTACCGTCTTTGTCGTCCACGCGGATGCTCTCCTCCGGAGGTACAACGGGATCAGCCCCGGACGACGCAGGAGGGATGGATGCTGGAGGGTCTTTTAGCAAACGGGATTCGGCTGGTGGCCTGGCCGAGGAAGGCAATGATCAGGGAAAAAAGGATTGAAATTACAACCTTACTTTACCGTTTTGCTGGAAACTATACACATTGCACTTTTCCCAGTTAGTTTTAAATTGGGGTTTTAATTTTTGCGGTCGATAAATGAACGTAGCTTGCAAAGTACCAAAAATAGTAGTGGTATGAACTACTTTAAGTGGACGCGTACGTTGCTAGAGATTAAATGCAAATATGATCGGGATCATTTTATAACCGTTTGCAAAATTAGCAAGACGATTCTTGATTCATAGGTTACCTGAAAAATGAACAAAGATTGGGTAGTTTTGCCAGAGCAGCCCCTTGGTCTTGAATGTTCTTTGTTTTACGCTTTTGTGCACCCGACTTATGTTTATACTGTCCAACCATTTTAACATTCACACCTGGAACGAAATCGCATTATCGCGAATAATTTGATACAAATGGAAGGTAGAGAACGAAGTGCGAAATTCCTTCATCAGCGGGGAAATCGAACCTACTGATATTTATGTTACATGATCAAGATACCTTTTTCTGATCCATTCACCTTGCCAGTTCATGACATTTTACAACACTGGGTACCGGTCAAAGGGTACTATGAAGAGGTGGTACTGCCTTTTTCCCTTTAAAATCCTCATATAGGATCAGTACAAAAGGAATGCGGGGCCTAACATTTCTCACGCCCCATCCATTTTTCCCCAAATGTTCCAGGAGGCATGGGACCGGCCGCACGTTGCCCGGGAAAACCACAGGGGGCCCGCAAGCATGGCAGGGGGCCGATTTCGGTAACAGGGAGCACGGGTACACCACCTGGGGCACGAAACTGCTAACAAATAAGGAACTCCTGCAAAAACGCGACTAACACAACAGCTTCAGTTTGTGCACGATATTCTTAGACCACAAGGGGCCCAGACAGACCACAGAGGGCCTGAGCACACCAAAGGGGCCGGGCAGACCACAGGAACCCAGAAAACCATAGGAGCCCGGTAAGCCCACAAGGGGCCAGAGCAGACCACACACAGCCAGCAATTTGGCTGGACTCTGCCCGATATATGCTGGGCTTTGACTGGGCAGAGCCCGCGTACATGGGCTCAGCCCAGGTCCGGCTCCGCTCCGCCTGGGCAGAGCTCATGGTCAAGCAAGACCGGGCTCTACCGCTCGGGCAAGTTGTCATCCCCCGACCTAATGTCGGGCTCAGCCCGAGTCTATGTGGCTCAGCTATGAGTCTTAGGGCTCGGGCAGAGCCCGGCCCAGCCCGCTCTGGGCCCGGTCGGAATTGCTGGCTGGGCAGCGGGCCCGGGCAGACCACACGGGGCCTGGACAGATGAAAGGACCCGGGCAGACCACAGGGACCCGAGCAGAACACAGGTGCCGGGCTAGCCACAGAGGGGCCACAGTCTGGAAAGTATGGCAGCAGACCCGACGAGTCCGCACCAGCCTTGTAGATTTTTCGCACCACCAGCAGCCTAAAATTCACACCAAGCACTGGTGAGAAATTTCACTGACCCGGAAATTTCTATGTTTTTACCAGTTTCTCCCTTCTCAGACCTCTGTGCGTGTTTGATTTGAGCTCCCTCGCACCATACAGCAAAAGTGGGCATTTTTTTGCTCCAAAGTTTGAACTACCTGAAGGGTGTCCGCACCACGAGATCTCGCCAAAAGTGTCATACTTTGCAGACTGGGAGGGGCCCGGGCAAACCACAGAGGGCCTGCGCAGACAAAAGGGGCCCCGAACGGACAAAAGGGGGTCCGCAGAGGCCACACAGAGGCCCGGAGAGACCAAAAGGGTTCCGGGAAAACCAAGGGAGGCCCGGGCAGACAACAAGGGGATCGATCAGAACAAAATGGGCACTAGCAGACAAGGGGTCCGTGCAGACCAAATGGGACCCGGCCAGTCTGCAAAGTATGGCAGCAGGCCAGACGAGTCGCACCAGCCATCCAAAGTTATCGCACCACCAGCCTAAAAAATTCGCACCAATCTGCCATATACCAGGGAGAAAAACGCACACATTCCCACCCACACGATGCAATACTACCTCTCTTATTAGTTAGTTAAGGACTTTTTATAAGGCCCCCTCCTGTGTCTTCATAACTATTCAGTCATTTTTTTGGGGGGGGTTTTCAGGGTAAACTTCCTCGCACCAGTCTTGCAAATTCGCACCAGGCTGATAAAATTCGCACCACTCGCTCCTGTCTCCAAGGGCACTCGAACCGACGAGATCTCGTCGAAAATGCTATACTTTGCACACTGGGCCCAGGCAGACCACAGGGGTCTGGGCAGACCACAGGGGCCTGGGGAGACTACAGGGGCCTGGGCAGACCACAGGGGCCCGGGCAGACCATAGGGGCCCGGGCAAACCAGAGGGGCCTGGGCAGACCACAGGAGCTCGGGCAGACCATAGGGGCCCGGGCAGACCACAGGGGCCTGGGCAGACCACAAGGGCCCGGGCAGACCATAGGGGCCCGGGCAGACCATAGAGGCCCGGGCAGACCACAAGGGCCCGGGAAGACCACACAGACCCTGGGCAGACCACAAGGAGACTCAGCGGAGCACAAGGGGGCCCGGACAGGCCACATGGGGCCCGATCAGACCAATAGGGGCCGGGATACCACAGGGGCCCGCATGGCAAGCATGGCAGAGGCTGGTTGCAGTTACACGAACCGCATCCATGGCAGGCCCGTCTGCATCCACAGGGTATTAACTACTGGGAGTAGGGACCCGGCTGCAGCAACCAGGGGGCGGGGCGAATGGGGTGGCCACCAAGGGGGGAGGCGAATGGGGCAGCCACCCCTTAAGCCCAAGAGCCTCTGAGGACGAAATGCCGCCCCCAAACCCTCCCCTCCCTCAGGATGCGACGATTGGTCGCCCTTTGGGTGAGAAGTGCGCCCTTCGGGTGGCTAAGTGTCACCCTGTCCCCTAAGGCTTTGCCCCTCCCCTTCCCTTACCCAAATTCTAGATACGTCACTGGCGGCCATAGGGGCAAAAGATTCTGTAAGTCTTGGTATTTAGCCATCAGGGGAGCCGGACAGGGGATCATCACTCACTGGGGATTTAGCCCGACAGGAGCTAATAGCAAACAATCATTTCACTTGGTATTCAACACTGCGCATCGGAGCACGATTTGGATTGACACGAAAAGCCTAAACGCAAAATCCAAATCAGAGCCTAACGAAACTTTTCCAGAGTAGACACAAGCCGATTGAATCATAAGCATGCCAATTTTACTGTTCAAGGCAAACTTTGTGCAAATCATTCGCCTCGGCGAATGCGACAAGAGAGCCAGGAGCATGCCTTAGCTTCCTTCGCGCTGCGCTGACAAGCCCGGGAAATTAAGAGGCTACCATTCGCCGGCGGACGCACATTATTTGACCCAGATTTGACGACAAGATATGATACACTTTTTGACAGACAAATTTAAGATATTTAAATTTGTCTGCATTTAAAATTCCACTAGAACAAACAAAAATAGAAAACTTCATGCACATTTCTGACAAAAATGCCTAGAAATATATCAATGAAGAAAAGTAGTGCCGGCGGAGGGATGCCAAAATAACAAACATGTTAATTTATTAAACCAGTACTTATCAGAAGGGGCCCGGCTGCGCACGGCGGGTGGGGGTGGGGGTGGTGAACTACGGGGGGTCGTAAGCAAGGCAAGGAGCCCGGCTAGAGCCAGAGGAGGCCTGGGTAGCCCAGAGGGAGCCTGAAATTATAGCACGGGTTCCCAGATACAGGGAAGTGGGAGGAGTGGAATCAGGGGCGGATTCAGGCCGATAGTGGGGAAGGGGGCAACGGGGGCCCTAAATCGTGAAAAACATATGGTTTTTGTTTGAAGAAAATCCGTAAAAATCGGTAAAATCGGGGGATTTCGAGAGGGCATCAAATCCCCCGATTTTACCTTTGCCCCCCCTGGATCCGCTATTGCTGTGGTTCCTTGCAGACCACATGGACACGGACAAACCATAGAGACCCGGGCAAATTGCAAGGGGCTGGGCAGACCGCAGGGGGCTGGGTAGACCACAAGGGGCCCGAGCAGACCACAGAGGGCCCGGGCAGACTAAAAGGAGCCCAGACCGCCCACAAGGGGCGCGGGCAGACCACAGGGGCCCGGGTGGACCACACAGGACCCAGGCACACCACAAAAAGCCCAGACCACCTACAAAGGCCCCGGGCAGACTAAAAGGGGCCAAGGCAGAATACAAGAAGCCCGGTTGCAGCCACAGAGGAACCAAAAAGGTCCCGAGACTGCCAGAAATAGGGCCCCGGATGCAGTCAAAATGGGCCTGAGAATATCGTTAGGGGCCCGTTTGCGGGCACAGCGATTGTGGGTGGCCCTAAAGGGGACCGCACCCAAGCAAGCATGCAAGGCAAGCATGCCAGGGAGCCCGGCCGCAGCCACAGCAAGCCCAGATAGACCACGGGGCCCTGCACTCATGGCAAGGGCCCGTCCGTGGCATTAGAGGACCCGCGCCTCCTGGACCACAGGGAGCCCGGATGCAGTCACAGGGGGCCCGGGTGGATCACAGGCGCCCGGTTGCGGTGACAGGGGCTCGGGCGGATCACAGAGGGCCCGGTTGCAGTCACAGGGGCTAGGGTGGATAACAGGGGGCCGGGTGGATTCCAGGGGCCCGGTTGCAGTCACAGGTGGCCCGGTTGGACCACATGGAATCCGTTTGCAGTCACAGGGGGCCCGGGTGGATCTCGGGGGCCCGGTTGCAGTCAAAGAGGGCCCGTGTGGATCACAGGGGGCCCAGGATGGATCACATGGGCCCCGGGTGGATCACAGGCGGCCCCAGGTGGATTACAGGGGGCCCGATTGCAGTCACAGGGGTCCCGGGTGGATCATAGTGGGCCCGGGTGGATCACAAAGGGCCCGGTTGCAGTCACAGGGGGCCCGATTGGATCATAGGGGGCCCGGTTGTAATTACAGGGGGGCCTGGGTGGATCACATGGGGCCCGGTTGCAGTCACAGGGGACCTGGGTGTATCACAGAGGGCCCGGTTGCAGTCAAAGGGAGCCTGAGTGGTTTACAGGGGCTCGGTTGCAGTCACAGGGGGCCGGATGGCTCACAGAGGGCCCAGTTGCAGTCACAGGGGACCCGGGTGGATCACAGATGGCCCGGGTTGATCATAACTGGCCTGGTTATAATCACAGGGGGTCCGGTTGCAGTCAAAGGGGGCCCGGGTGAATCACAGGGGGCCCGGTCACAGTCACAGGGGGCCTGAGTGAATCATAGGGGGCCCGGTTGCAGTCACAGGGGGCCCGGGTGGATCAAAGGGGGCCCGGTTGCAGTCACAGGGGCCCGGATGGATCACAGATGGCACAGTTGCAGCCACAGGGGGCCCGGTTGGAGTCACAGGGGCCCCAGGTGGATTACAGGGGGGCCGGTTGCAGTCACAGGGGGCCCGGTTGCAGTCACAGAGTACCTGGTTGCAGTCACAGGGGCCCCGGGTGGATCACAGATGGCCCGGTTGCAGTCACAGGGGCCCGGGTGTATCACAGGGGGCCTGGTTGCAGTCACAGGGGGCCCGGTTGGATCATAGGGGGCCCGGTTGTAATTACAGGGGGGCCTGGGTGGATGACAGGGGGCCCGGTTTCAGTCACAGGTGGCCCGGTTGGACCACAGGGAATCCGTTTGCAGTCACAGGGGGCCCGGATGGATCTCAGGGGGCCCGGTTGCAGTCAAAGAGGGCCCGTGTGGATCACAGGGGGCCCAGGATGGATCACATGGGGTCCCGGGTGGATAACAGGGGGCCCAGGTGGATTACAGGGGGCCCGATTGCAGTCACAGGGGCCCGAGTGGATCAAAGGGGGCCCGGTTGCAGTCACAGAGTGCCTTGTTGCAGTCACAGGGGCCCCGGGTGGATCCCAGATGGCCCGGTTGCAGTCACAGGGGGCCCAGATGGAGTCACAGGGGGCCCGGGTGAATCATAGGGGGCCCGGTTGTAATTACAGGGGGCCCGGGTGGATCACAGATGGCCCGGTCCCAGTCACAGGGGCCCGGTTTAATCACAGGGAGCCCGGGTGATTACAGGGAGCTCGGTTACACTCACAGGTGGGCCGGGTGGATCACAGAGGGCCCGGTTGCAGTCACAGGGGCCCAGGTTGGATCACAGATGGCCCGGTTGCAGTCACGGGGGCCCGGTTGGAGTCACAGGGGCCCCAGGTGGATTACAGGGGGGCCGGTTGCAGTCACAGGGGGCCCGGGTGTATCACAGGGGGCCTGGTTGCAGTCACATGGGGCCCGGTTGCAGTCACAGGGGGCCTGGGTGGATCATAGGGGGTCCGGTTGCAGTCACAGGGGCCCCGGGTGGATGACAGATAGCCCAGTTGCAGTCACAGAGGGCCCGGGTGTATCACAGGGGGCCCGGGTGGATCATAGGGGGCCCGGTTGTGATTACAGGGGCCCGGGTGGATCACATGGGGCCCGGGTGGATCACATGGGGCCCGGTTGCAGTCACAGAGGGCCCGAGTGGAATACAGGGGGCCCGGTTTCAGTCACAGGGGCCCCGGTGGATCACAGTTGGCCCGGTCCCAGTCCCAGGGGGCACGGGTGTATCACAGGGGTCCGGGTGGATGATAGGGGGCCCGGCTGTAATCACAGGGAGCCCGGGTGGATTACAGGGGGCCCGGTTGCAGTCCACAGGGGGCCCGGTTGGATGACAAGAGGCCCGAGACTGCCGGAATTAGGGACCCGGCTGCAGTCAAAGTGGGCCTGAAAAATATCGTTAGGGTCCCGGTTGCGGACACCGAGGTTAAGGGTGGCCCACAGGGCACCCGCAAGCATGCCAGGGAGCCTGGCCTCAGCCAAAGATAGCCCAAGTAGATCACTGGGGCCCGGAATCGTGGCAGGGGCCCGGCTCTGTCCACAGGGGCCCGCAACTTGGGATTGGGGGGGGCTCGTCGGGTCATTGGGGGGGCTTCTCCGAGCATTGGGGGGGCTCGAGCCCCCCAAATATATGGAAACTTGTGCCCCTGTTTACGACGGTGCTTATTTGTGGTTATTTATGGTTATTTATGACGGTGCTCCTTTTGTGAAATATTTTTACGATATATTATGCCTGATGTCTCTCCATTAGAGTTATATTTTATCGTGTCCTTGTATGTACATCACTTTCTGTTGTATTGTAATGTGAGTGTTTTACCATCTGGACTTGAGCTGTCACTGGGGCTTGCCCTGTTGCTCATCAACTCTTAATAAGCAATACACAAATAATAGTAGCTTCATGTTTGCGAACCACGCTATATTTAGAAAGGACGTGCCTCCAAGTTAATGTTTGTACAGAGACCCCCACAAAAAACTTCTTCACTTCTTAATAGTTTTCGCACCGTTTTCCATGAAAACGAGCATGTAAAATAATGCAGTGACCTCAGTTTGCCCGTATTTGCTCTGCCAGATGAGCACATTCATGTTTTTAGGCTGTTTTTCTTAATTTGAACCTATTTTCCGGGTCTCATGACCCAATAACTAAAAGTTCACAGCAGTTCAAGAAGCACCTCATTTGATTCCTCTCGATGAGACATATTGACTGAGACACATTTTGAGATTGTTGGGCGCTTAGTTTTCTACACAATGAATCCAATAGATTAGTATTTACGCTAAAATTGGCTCATACAACGTTAAACTAGCCAACCACAACCTTATGGACGTCAATGAAGATTCGACCCCGAAAGCTATGTAGTGTGCAAATAGTATTAAGAGACTTTTAAGCATCATTTCTATGAAGATCAGACGCGATTTCTCTCTTTATACTAATAAACGATGTATATCATATAGATTATCAGCCATATCTATCGATTATTATCAGCTTATCCGACAAACTTTAATAAAAGATAGCAGCTAGCTACCTCGAATATATATTTATTTCTCATAGGTCTACCGATCTAGTTCTTTCAAGATTTCTGATGCAGAGGTAGCCGCTGATAGCACTTTGCCTTCAGCTAGAATGAATACGGTGTAAGCAGTCAGTAATTTAACTACAAGAGTGAAGCACATGTAATAAAAGATAGTTGCGCGCTGAAATAAATGCAAGATTCAGCACTAATTCTACTCGTCTATTGTTCTGCGTTGTGGATACAATCTGTATGTTGGATGCCAGAGTATGGTTGAAACGACATCCAGTTTTTAAGAATGCGTACCAAGGGACGTTTGTCGGCAGCTCAACTTGAGGCCACGGTATATAGAACACTAGATAGGCTTGGGGCTACTGCCTCCGGCCGGACCAGTGAAATGACCTTGGTCAGCTAACTTTGAAAACATTGTAAGGAAACAAAGGTTCCTCCTTATTTAGGATTGCAATGTAATTTTGATGAACTATTAAATTTCACCTTGAAGTTTTGCTTATACAATACAAATTTCAACGATTCCTAAAGTAAAGATTTCAACCATTTCTTGAGGTAAGGTAAGGTTTTCTGGCGCGCAGAGAAGTATTTCAGCAGATTTTGAACTATTCTACTTCAAACCGACGGGAATACTTTTTAATGGGCAAAGACGATATAAACACGAAATCAAACCCTGTCCGTAGCCGTCTGCGGCTTAGCGGCACATATACTTTCATCTGCACTTGTACTTCCAGTCTCACAAATTATATATCTCCAAACGATATTCAGCTGGCCCAGGATTGACGTCAGATCACGTTTCTGCCCCTTCCTGTTTGAAGCCTCGATCACATTATGGCCAACAATTTTCCTGATCACCGATTCCCTACTGGAGGAATATTCTGAGGAAGGGCTGTGCCCGAGTAAATAGCCACTGAATTTGTTATATTTTGCATCTAGCAGTCTAGGAGAAAGGTCCATTAATAACTAAAATATATTTCAGGGCAGACTAGGAACAGTAGGATACACGAAAGTTGGGACACGACACGTGAGAGGAATTTCAGGGTTGACAACGGAGAACAGGGCAGAGAGGGCAAGGCAGGGCACACGAGGGCGAGGGTGGGGTAGACGAAGGAGAAAGGCAGATGAGGGAAGAGCAGGACACACGAGGGCAGGGGCGTAGCCAAGGGGGGGGTGGCAGGGACAGTCGCCTCCTTGAGGGCCCGAAGGGCCCCCTGAGGACACGATTCTGTAACAAGCAGGACACTTTTACCCATCAGGGCCCTTTTGGCGCTTTCACAGGGCCCCTTTTTGGCCCCCCTGAGCGAAATCTTGGCTACGCCCCTGCACGAAGGCGAGGACGGGGTAGATGGAAGGAGGATAGACAGATGAGGGAAGAGCAAGGCACACGTCGGTGAGGGCGGGGTAGACGAAGGAGGAAAAGCACATGAGGGAAGAGCAGGACACACGAGGGCGGGGTAGACGAAGGAGGAAAGGCAGATGAGGGAAGAGCAAGGCACACGAGAGCGGGGTAGAAGGAAGGATGAAAGGCAGATGAAGGAAGAGCAAGGCACACGACGGTGAGGGCTGGGTAGACGAAGGAGGAAAGGCAGACGAGGGAAGAGCAGGGCACACGAGGGTGGGGTAGAAGGAAGGAGGAAAGGCAGATAAGGGAAGAGCAGGGCGCACGAGGGTGGGGGCAATGCAATGCAGGAATTTAAAGGCAGATAAGGGAGGAAAGGATACATGAAGGTGAGAGCACGACATTTAAGGCAGATGAACAGAGGGCTAGGGCACGCGAATGCGAGGACAGGGCAAATTAGGGGTATATCCAGGGGCGCAAGTTTCCATATATTTGGGGGCTCGAGCCCCCCAATGCTCGGAGAAGCCCCCCCAATGACCCGACGAGCCCCCCAACCCCAAGTTGCGGGCCCCTGCGGACAGAGCCGGGCCCCTGCCACGATTCCGGGCCCCAGTGGTCTACTTGGGCTAGCTTTGGCTGAGGCCAGGCTCCCTGGCATGCTTGCGGGTGCCCTGTGGGCCACCTTTAACCTCGGTGTCCGCAACCGGGTCCCTAACGATATTTTTTCAGGCCCACTTTGACTGCAGCCGGGTCCCTAATTCCGGCAGTCTCGGGCCTCCTGTCATCCAACCGGACCCCTGTGATACACCCGGGCCCCCTGTGATTAAAACCGGGCCCCTATCATCCACCCGGGCCCCTGTGATACACCCGGGCCCCCTGTGACTAGGACAGAGCCAACTGTGATCCAACGGGGCCCCTGTGACTGCAACCGGGCCCTCTGCGATCCACCCGGTCCCCTGCGACTGCAACCAGACCCTCTGTGATCCACCCGGGCCCCCTTTAATTATAACCGGGCCCCATATGATCCACCCGGGCCCATGTCACTCCAACCGGGCCCCCTGTGACTGCAAGCGTGCCATCTATGATCCACCCGGGCCCCCTGTGACTGAAACTGGGCCCCCTGTAATCCACTCGGGCCCCCTGTGACTACAACCGGGCCCCATGTGATCCACCCGGGCCCCCTGTAATTACAACCGGACCCCCAAGATCCACCCGGGCCCCCTGTGATACACCCGGGCCCCCTGTGACTGCAACCGGGCCATCTGTAATCCACCCGGGGCCCCTGTGACTGCAACCAGGCACTCTGTGACTGCAACCGGGCCATCTATGATCCACCCGGGCCCCTTGTGACTGAAACCGGGCCCCCTGTCATCCACCCGGGCCCCCTGTGACTGCAACTGGCCTATCTGTGATCCACCCGGGGCCCCTGTGACTGCAACCGGGCCCCTTATGATCCACCCAGTCCCCCTGTGACTGAAACCGGGCCCCATGTGATCCACCCGGGCCCCCCTGTAATTACAACCGGGCCCCCTGTGATCCAACCGGGCCCCCTGTGACTGCAACCGGGCCCCCTGTGATACACCCGGGCCATCTGTGATCCACCCGGGGCCCCTGTGACTGCAACCAGGCACTCTGTGACTGCAACCGGGCCCCCTGTGACTGCAACCGGCCCCCTGTAATCCACCTGGGGCCCCTGTGACTCCAACCGGGCCCCCTGTGACTGCAACCGGACCATCTGTGATCCAACCTGGGCCCCTGTGACTGCAACCGGGCCATCTGTAATCCACCCGGGGCCCCTGTGACTGCAACCAGGCACTCTGTGACTGCAACCGGGCCATCTATGATCCACCCGGGCCCCTTGTGACTGAAACCGGGCCCCCTGTCATCCACCCGGGCCCCCTGTGACTGCAACTGGCCTATCTGTGATCCACCCGGGGCCCCTGTGACTGCAACCGGGCCCCTTATGATCCACCCAGTCCCCCTGTGACTGAAACCGGGCCCCATGTGATCCACCCGGGCCCCCCGTAATTACAACCTGGCCCCCTGTGATCCAACCGGGCCCCCTGTGACTGCAACCGGGCCCCCTGTGATACACCCGGGCCATCTGTGATCCACCCGGGGCCCCTGTGACTGCAACCAGGCACTCTGTGACTGCAACCGGGCCCCCTGTGACTGCAACCGGCCCCCTGTAATCCACCTGGGGCCCCTGTGACTCCAACCGGGCCCCCTGTGACTGCAACCGGACCATCTGTGATCCAACCTGGGCCCCTGTGACTGCAACCGGGCCCTCTGTGATCCACCCGGCCCATCTGTGACTGCAACCGAGCCCCCTGTAATCCACCCGGGCTCCCTGTGATTACAACCGGGCCCCTATCATCCACCCGGCCCCCTGTGACTGGGATCGGGCCATCTGTGATCAACCCGGGCCCCCTGTAATTACAATCGGGCCCCCTATGATTCACCCGGGCCCCTGTGACTGCAACCGGGCCATCTATGATCCACCCGGGCCCCCTGTAATTACAACCGGGCCCCCTATGATCCAACCGGGCCCCCTGTGACTGCAACCGGGCCCCCTGTGATACACCCGGGCCATCTGTGATCCACCCGGGGCCCCTGTGACTGCAACCAGGCACTCTGTGACTGCAACCGGGCCCACTTTGATCCACCCGGGCCCCTGTAATCCACCTGGGGCCCCTGTGATCCACCCGAGCCCCCTGTAATCCACCTGGGGCCGCCTGTGATCCACCCGGGGCCCCATGTGATCCATCCTGGGCCCCCTGTGATCCACACGGGCCCTCTTTGACTGCAACCGGGCCCCCTGAGATCCACCCGGGCCCCTGTGACTGCAAACGGATTCCCTGTGGTCCAACCGGGCCACCTGTGACTGAAACCGGGCCCCTGTCATCTACCCGGGCCCCCTGTGACTGCAACTGGGCCATCTGTGATCCACCCGGGGCCCCTGTGACTGCAACCGGGCCCCCTATGATTCACTCAGGCCCCCTGTGACTGCGACCGGGCCCCCTGTGATCCACCCGGGCCATCTGTGACTGAAACCGGACCCCCTGTGATTACAAACAGGCCAGTTAAGATCCATCCAGGCCATCTGTGATCCACCCAGGTCCCCTGTGACTGCAACCGGGCCCTCTGTGAGTCATCCGGCCCCCTGTGACTGCAACCGGGCCCCCTGTAATCCACCCGGCCCACTTTGACTGCAACCGAGCCCTCTGTGATACACCCGGGCCCCCTGGGACTGCAACCGGGCCATCTGTGATCCACTCGGGGCCCCTGTGACTGCAACCATGCACTATGTGACTGCAACCGGGTCCCCTATGACTGCAACCGGGCCCTTTGTGATCCACTCCGGGCCCACTATGATCCACCCGGGACCCCTGTGACTGCAATCGGGCCCCCTGTAATCCACCTGGGGCCCCCTGTGATCCATACTGGGCCCCATGTGCTCCACACGGGCCCTCTTTGACTGCAACCGGGCCCCCTGAGATCCACCCGGGCCCCCTGTGACTGCAAACGGATTCCCTGTGGTCCAACCGGGCCACCTGTGACTGCAACCGGGCCCCTGGAATCCACCCGGCCCCCTGTTATCCACCCGGGCTCCTGTGACTGCAACCGAGCCCTCTGTGATCCGCCCGAGCCCCTGTCACCGCAACCGGGCGCCTGTGATCCACCCGGGCCCCCTGTGACTGCAACCGGGACCTGTGACTGCAACCGGGCTCCCTGTGGTCCAGGAGGCGCGGGTCCTCTAATGCCACGGACGGGCCCTTGCCATGAGTGCAGGGCCCCGTGGTCTATCTGGGCTTGCTGTGGCTGCGGTCGGGCTCCCTGGCATGCTTGCTTGGGTGCGGTCCCCTTTAGGGCCACCCATAATCGCTGTGTCCGCAAACGGGCCCCTAACGATATTCTCAGGCCCATTTTGACTGCATCCGGGGCCCTATTTCTGGCAGTCTCGGGACCTTTTTGTTTCCTCTGTGACTGCAACCGGGCTCCTTGTATTCTGCCTTGGCCCCTTTTAGTCTGCCCGGGGCCTTTGTAGGTGGTATGGGCTTTTTGTAGTGTGCCTGGGTCCTGTGTGGTCCGCCCGGGCCCCTGTGGTCTGCCCGCGCCCCATGTGGGCGGTCTGGGCTCCTTTTAGTCTGCCCGGGCCCTCTGTGGTCTGCTCGGGCCCCCTGTGGTCTACCCAGCCCCCTGCGGTCTGCCCGGCCCCTTGCAATTTGCCCGGGCTCCTATGGTCTGTCCGTGTCCCTGTGGTCTGCAAGGAACCACAGCACTAGCGGATCCAGGGGGAAGGGGTAAAGGTAAAATTGGGGGATTTGATGCCCTCCCCAAATCCCCCCGATTTTACCAATTTTTACGGATTTTCTTCAAAACAAAAACCATATGTTTTTTTCACGATTTGAGGCCCCGTTGCCCCCCTCCCCCACCATCGGCCTGAATCCGCCCCTGATTCCACTCCTCCCACTTCGCTGTATCCGGGAATCCGTGCTATAATTTCAGGCTCCCTCTGAGCTACCCAGGCCTCCTCTGGCTCTAGCCGGGCTCCTTGCCTTGCTTACGACCCCCTGTAGTTCACCACCCCCCACCGTGCGCAGCCGGGCCCGTTCCGATAAGTACTGGTTTAATAAATTGACATGTTTGTTATTTTTGCATCTCTCCGCCGGCACTACTTTTCTTCATTGATATATTTCTAGGCATTTTTGTCAGAAATGTGCACGAAGTTTTCCATTTTTGTTTGTTCTAGTGGAATTTTAAGTACAGACAAATTTAAGTCTCTTAAATTTGTCTGTCAAAAAGTGTATCAAATCTTGTCGTCAAATCTGGGTTAAATAATGTGCGTCCGCCGGCGAATGGTAGCCTCTTAATTTCCCGGGCTTGTCAGCGCAGCGCGAAGGAAGCTAAGGCATGCTCCTGGCTCTCTTGTCGCATTCGCCGAGGCGAATGATTTGCACAAAGTTTGCCTTGAACAGTAAAATTGGCATGCTTATGATTCAATCGGCTTGTGTCTACTCTGGAAGTTTCGTTAGGCTATGATTTGGATTTTACGTTTGGGCTTTTCGTGTCAATCCAAATCGTGCTCCGATGCGCAGTGTTGAATGGCAAGTGAAGTGATTGTTTGCTATTAGCTCCTGTCGGGCTAAATCCCTAATGAGTGATGATCCCCTGTCCGGCTCCCCTGATGGCTAAATACCAAGACTTGGAGAATCTTTTGCCCCCTATGGCCGCCAGTGACGTATCTAGAATTTGGGTAAGGGGAGGGGCAAAGCCTCAGGGAACAGGGCGGTACTTAGCCACCCGAAGGACGCACTTTTCACCCAAAGGGCGACCAATCGTCGCATCCTGGGGGAGGGGAGGGTTTGGGGGCGGCATTTCGTCCTCAGAGGCTCTTGGGTTTAAGGGGTGGCTGCCCCATTCGCTCCCCCCCTGGTGGCCACCTCATTCGCCCCGCCCCCTGGTGGCTGCAGCTACTCCCAGTAGTTAATACCCTGTGGATGCAGACGGGCCTGCCATGGATGCGGCTCGTGTAACTGCAACCAGCCTCTGCCATGCTTGCCATGCGGGCCCCTGAGGTATCCCGGGTCCCTATTGGTCTGATCGGGCCCCCTGTGGCCTGTCCGGGCCCCTGTGGTCTGCCCGGGCCCCAGTGTGCAAAGTATGGCAGTTTCGACGAGATCTCGTCGGTGCGAGTGCCCTTGGAGACAGGAGCGAGTGGTGCGAATTTTATCAGCCTGGTGCGAATTTGCAAGACTGGTGCGAGGAAATTGACACTGAAAACTAAAAAAAATAATGACTGGATAGTTAGGAAGACACAGGAGGGGGCCTCATAAAAAGTCCTTAACTAACTAATAAGAGAGGTAGTATTGCATCGTGTGGGTAGGAATATGTGCGTTTTTCTCCCTAGTATCTGGCAGATTGGTGATAATTTTTTTAGGCTGGTGGTGCGACTCGTCTGGCCTGCTGCCATACTTTGCAGTCTGGCCGGGTCCTATTTGGTCTGCACGGACCCCTTGTCTGCTAGTGCCCATTTTGTTCTGATCGAGCCCCTTGTGGTCTGCCCGGGCCTCCTGTGGTTTTCCCGGAACCCTTTTGGCCTGTCCGGGCCTCTGTGTGGCCTCTGCGGACCCCCTTTTGTCCGTTCGGGGCCCCTTTTGTCTGCGCGGGCCCTCTGTGGTTTGCCCGGGCCCCTCCCAGTCTGCAAAATATGGCACTTTTTGGCGAGATCTCGTGGTGCGGACACCCCTCAGGTGGTTCGAACTTTGGAGCAAACGAGTGCCCACTTTTGCTGTATGGTGCGAGGGAGCTCAAATCAAACACCCACAGAGATCTGAGAAGGGAGAAACTGGTAAAAACATCGAAATTTCCGGGTCAATGAAATTTCTCACCAATGCTTGGTGTGAATTTTAGGCTGCTGGTGGTGCGAAAAATCTACAAGGCTGGTGCGGACTCGTCAGGTCTGCTGCCATACTTTCCAGACTGGGGCCCCTCTGTGGTTAGCCCGACCCCTGTGTTCAGCTCGGGTCCCTGTGGTCTGCCCGGGTCCTTTCATCTGTCCCCGTGTGGTCTGCCCGGGTCCTTTCATCTGTCCCCGTGTGGTCTGCCCGGGCCCGCTGCCCAGCCAGCAATTCCGACCGGGCCCAGAGCGGGCTGGGTCGGGCTCTGCCCGAGCCCTAAGACTCATAGCTGAGCCACATAGACTCGGGCTGAGCCCGACATTAGGTCGGGGATGACAAATTGCCCGAGCGGTAGAGCCCGGTCTTGCTTGACCATGGGCTCTGCCCAGACGGAGCGGAGCCGGACCTGGGCTGAGCCCATATACGCGGGCTCTGCCCAGTCAAAGCCCAGCATATATCGGGCAGAGTCCAGCCAAATTGCTGGCTGTGTGTGGTCTGCTCGGGCCCCTTTTGGGCTTACCGGCGTCCCATGGTTTTCTGGGCTCCTGTGGTCTGCCCGGCCCCTTTGGTGTGCTCAGGCTCTATATGGTCTGTCTGGGCCCGTTGTGGTCTAAGAATATCGTGCAGAAACTTATTTATTATGCTGTTGTGTTAGTTGCGTATTTGCAGGAGTTCCTTATTTGTGAGCAATTTCGTGCCCCAGGTGGTGTATCCGTGCTCTCTGTTGCCGAAACCGGCCCCCTGCCATGCTTGCGGGTCCCCTGTGGTTTTCCCGGGGCAACGTGCGGCCGGTCCCATGCAACATTCGGGGAAAAATGGATGGGGTGTGAGAAATGTTAGGCCCCCCATTCCTTTTGTACTGATCCTATATGAGGATTGTAAAGGGCAATAGGCAGTACCACCTATTCATAGTACCCCTTGACCGGTACCCAGTGTTGTACAATGCCATGAACTGGCAAGGTGAATGGATCAGAAAAAGGTGTCTTGTTCATGTAACATTAATATCAGTAGGTTCGATTTCCCCGCTGATAAAGGAATTTCGCACTTCGATCTCTACCTTCCATTTGTATCAAATTATTCGCGATAATGCGATTTCGTTCCAGGTGTGAATGTTAAAATGGTTGGACAGTATAAACCAGGGTACTTTAACTACGGGTACAACCAAGTTTCCTACTAAATATAGTCCTCCCATGATGACGTCACCGCCCTTTCCTACTAAGTTATAGGAGATTCTACTAAGTTTTTGGAAGGATCAGCTGGAACATACCAAGTTTGGGCGTATTTGGCACCAATCTAGTATAAATCGAAATCAACTTGTTTCACCCATTTGACAGTAACCTTGATCTCAACGGCGAGCAGCGTATTTTACGTAAATCTAATGAAAAAATTATAACACTTCAAAGAATTTGTTGAAAGGGCATGCATTTATTTGATCAACTCAGGCCTACTTAATAGCCGAGAGAAATAAATTTACCTTCGCTCAGGAGATCATCGGTGTTTATTGTCTTCTGCTGCAGGTACCACCAACAGCCAATCAAAGGTCAGAAATCAACAGCCAATCAAAATCGAGATTAGTCTTACTGCAAACAGCTGTTAGTGCTGAACCTGTCCTTATTTTGACACGCTCTGGAAAATTTGTAAAAATAACATTCTTCACTGGAGTTTTTGCAAAACGTCTGATGGTTTCACAAATAAAAATCTTTTAGCTTTCTGTTCAACCATATAAGTTCTGTTGATACAGTTCTAAAATAGGTTATTTAGAGCTTCGAAAAAGTGCAATTTTTCCAATGCCCTGCATAGTAACTGTAGTGCCTCTCCAGCCATGATGACGTAATGCTGCCAAACAACTTGAACGGGGTCTGGTATAAACATAAGTCGGGTGCACAAAAGCGTAAAACAAAGAACATTCAATACCGAGGTGCTGCTCTGGCAAAACTACCCAAATGTTGTACATTTTTCAGGTAACCTATGAATCTAGAATCGTCTTGCTAATTTTGCAAACTGTTATAAAATGACCCCGATCATATTTGCATTTAATCTCTAGCAACGTACGCATCCACTTAAAGTAGTTCATATCACTCCTATTTTTGGTACTTTGCAAGCTACGTTCATTTATCGGCCGCAAAAAATTAAAACCCCAATTTAAAACTAACTCGGAAAAGTGCAATGTGTATAGTTTCCAGCAAAACGGTAAAGTAAGGTTGTAATTCCAATCCTTCTTTTCCTGATCATTGCCTTCCTCGGCCAGGCCATCAGCCGGATCCCGTTTGCTAAAAGACCCTCCAGCATCCATCCCTCCTGCGTCGTCCGGGGCTGATCCCGTTGTAACTCCGGAGGAGAGCATCCGCATGGACGACAAAGACGGTAAGTAGACACCTACTTGTCCAATATCTTTACATACTTTGGCAGCTCGTTCAAAAGATTGGGTCTTCTGACTACTTTTTGGGCTAAATAGTGCAAATCAGTAACAGTGACGAATAGCGCGCTAAAAATTGTTATTTAACCTTTGCAGTCAGTTTTCGACAACAAACGGTCGAAAATACGTTTTTTTCGGTCATATTTTCATTAAAAAAATACGGGCCCCCCATCATGTACGGGCCCCCCATTATGTGCGGGCCCCCTTTCGAGCCGGGTGCCCCCCAATCGAAAACATAAAGTTGCGCCCCTGGGTATATCAGAACAGACGAAGAAAGGGGGGGCGTGAGGGCAGGGGCATAACATATGGAAGGTATTTCAGAGTAGGTGATGGAGGAGAGGACACACGAAGGCGGGGACAGGGCAAATAAGATGGATTTCAGGGCAAGTGGTGGGTGAGGCATATGAAAGGGATTCATTTCATGCCAGACAAAGCAGGTCAGGGAAGACCAATGAGATAGACAGACAGAAAATGACATGGTAGACAAAGGAGCAGGGTGCTTCAGCGCAGAGGGGCACTTGAGTCTTGTCGTGTTGGGAGGGGCACAAGTTCTGAGCCCCTGGCTGATGAAGCTGATAATGTCCTAAGGATTCAGCACACATTTGACGTGAGCCGGCTCTGCTGGATATGAATTTCGCTGCATTGTAGCCGATTTTTCAAACGCATCTTCCAAAAGGGCACTTTCACGGGGGGGGTTGACTTGGAGGACTATGGGTTTTGGTCGAAAAGCTGGGGAGCCGCCCTGGGCTGATTAATGCCGCCCCTGGACCATCATTTCCGTTCTGATTCGTGCCACCCCGAGCTCATCATTGCCGGCCCCGGCTAATCACTGTCGCCCCTGTCTTATCACTCCCGCCCTGATTCTCGTGCCACTCCTAGTTCATATACTAATATACTCCACTTATCATTGCCGTCCTCGGCCTATCACATTTGTCCTGCGTCGTGCTGGCTCCGACTTATCATTGCCGCCCCTCAGATTATCGCTTCCGCTCTGATTCGTGTCGCCCCCAGTCCATAACTGCCGCCCCCCGAGTCCGTACTGCCGCCCTTGGATTATCACTTTTATCCTGATTCGTGCCGCTCCTCGTTCATAGCTATTTCCTCCAGTTCATCACTGCTGCCCTTGACTTATGACTTTTCTCACTTTCCTGCCGCCCCGGCTAATCACCGTCGCTCCCAGCTTATCACTTCCGCCTCAATCCTTGTCGTCCCTAGTCCATAACTGCCGTCCCCAGCTCATCACTGTCGCCCTCGGCTTATCACTTCAGCCCTAATTCGTGCCGCCCCTGACTCACCACTGCCGCCCTGATTCTTGCCCCCCCGCCGCCTGTGTGTTAGGGCAAAAATAAAGGGCATATGTGGGTACAGTGAAAGTTGTTGTGATGTTTAATGAACAATACACACTTTGTTTGGAGCGTTCGTGGTGAGCTTTTCACGTAGTGAAAGTCCTTAGTTTTCTTTTAACTTTTCATTGACTCTGTTACTTTAAAGGTAAAATTTAACCCCCCCAACCTAATATTCGTCAATCGAGGATACATTTACAACTCCGACTGCATTTTTTAAGACCTGTACTTAGCTTCGGTATGTCACCTGAAAAGCAAACAAGTTTGGAAAAGCTGTAAAATGCCTGCCCAACGTCAAAATAAAATATACTCTGTGCTGTACAAGACGCAAAAAACGATAATTAGCAGATTTGGTGCAATGATGCCAACCCCCGCAACGCTGCCGCCCCTCCCCCACCGCCCCACCGGCGGAGCACCCCAAAGATTTTGGGAAAATTACACCCCTGTGTTACACTGCGGTGCCGAATTGTGGGTTTTTGCTTATTCAATAATTTCTAGGTGGTGCTGATTTGCAAAACCACAACACACGCTGAAATAACCGACCGCAAACAGGAGCCACCTTCCACCATCCCCAAAACCTGTTTCGCGGCTGTGAGATAAGCTAGCCATAACGTGTGCTTCACATTGATGTACAATTTTCAAAAACAGTTTGGCATCTGAGCTCGTGTAACAGCCGCGTGAGGTTCTGTGAGATTGTTTATTTGATCTGTAGAGTATTCTGAGTCACAGGGGGTTATCACCATCTAATACATCGTTTCTCACAAATCCCCAAAGTCACTGACCAGCATGAAAGCGCCCACTCCGAGCATTAAAAGTCCAGGAAAGCAATATGTGCCCTGCCTTATTTCTCTCTCTCTCTCTCTCTCTCTCTCTCTCTCTCTCTCTCTTCCTCTCCAAATACGGTGGACAGAACAGCGCCTTTTGAGGTCCGATTATGAGCGGTCTGACGGTACTCCACACGTTCCCCGGCAGGGGTCCCACTCAGAGGCAGGTGACAGGCGACCGGGTCACCAGAGGTCAAGGCACGCCGGCGCCCGCGGCGCCGCCGGCCTTTGTTGGACCGCTGTCGTCATTTTAGATGAATGAGCTGTGACGAAACCACGCTTACAAAGGTAAACATATCTGCAGGAAGCGAGAGAAACTTCCCTGGCTTCGGACAAATGAAAAGCTTAATTCGTTGACTGTAAAGGTTTACCGCTTGAATTGATGTCATTTTTTCTCAGTGCTAGTGGTTACTGAACACGTCGGTGCTTTACCGTGCGCCTGTCTGATCGAAACATTGGTGTTCTATTGGGTTCGGCTATTTCATTTGCGTTTTACGACCTCCCAGAAGAAGATGCGAGCGCAGGTGGGTTTATGGCCAATTGTGGGCTGCGACGGCTGAGGAGCTGCACTGCCTCCCATGGTGCAGTGCGCCTGCAGTAGCCACGCCGATACGGTCGTCCACAATAGCCCAATACCAGCTCATAATGCCATAACGACGCTCCAGCGGTGCTGTACCAATGCTGCAGACGGGAGCTGGGCGGCGGCTGCGGCGGCTCAGCCCTGGCCGGCAGCGGCGGGGCGCCGCCACCGACCCTGATGGATGGCACGGCAGCGCCGGCGGGGGTGCACGCCGCCGCCGACGCGCCCCCTGTCGACACCGACACATTTGCATGCGTTCTCAATTACCCCAGCAGTGGATGTCACCGCGGTGGAGGGAGGGCACTGCGCTCCAGTCCGCCGCTGCACCGATCTGCACCGCTCTCACATACATTTCCAACCGGCTCAACCAACGCCGTAATAATGCCATTATTTTTTGCAATCATCGGCAGAGATGGGCCGTTGAAGGGCACTGCCCGGCCGCGCCCTGCAACGGCCTGCGGCATTGCAGCGCAGATGACCACGTTGCAAACTCCGCCCTTCGACCAATCAGCGTGGGCGCCGATGGCAGCGGCGTCACATGGGGCCCGCGTCACACGCCGCCAGCCGGTACTCATCAGAGTGAAATACGGCGCCGCGTCGGCGTCGTCTCCCGCCGCCATTTTGTCGTCGACGATGCAGATGCAGCATGCAGGCGTCGGCATCGAGTTGACGGACGAGGATTGGAGAGGTCCGTCGGCATCGAGTTGACGGACGAGGATCAGTGAGGCCCGTCGTTATCGAATTGGCGGACGGGGGTCTGTGCGTTCCGTCGGTATCGAGTTTGCGGACGAGGATCGGTGCTGTCCCTTAGTATCGAGTTGGCGGACGAGGGTCGGTGCGGTCCGTCGGTATCGAGTTTGCGGACGAGGATCGGTGCGGTCCGTCGGTATCGAGTTGGCGGACGAGGGTCGGTGCGGTCCGTCGGTATCGAGTTTGCGGACGAGGATCGGTGCTGTCCCTTAGTATCGAGTTAGGGTACGAGGGTCGGTGTGGTCCGTCGGTGTCGAGTTTGCGGACGAGGGTCGGTGCGGTCCGTCGGTATCGAGTTGGCGGACGAGGGTCGGTGCGGTCCGTCGGTATCGAGTTTGCGGACGAGGATCGGTGCTGTCCCTTAGTATCGAGTTGGCGTACGAGGGTCGGTGCGGTCCGTCGGTATCGAGTTTGCGGACGAGGATCGGTGCGGTCCGTCGGTATCGAGTTGGCGGACGAGGGTCGGTGCGGTCCGTCGGTATCGAGTTGGCGGACGAGGGTCGGTGCGGTCCGTCGGTATCGAGTTGGCGGACGAGGGTCGGTGCGGTCCGTCGGTATCGAGTTGGCGGACGAGGGTCAGTGCGGTCCGTCGGTATCGAGTTTGCGGACGAGGATCGGTGCTGTCCCTTAGTATCGAGTTGGCAGACGAGGGTCGGTGCGGTCCATCGGTATCGAGTTGACGCTGCCACGCAGCCGACCCAGGTTCAAGGCCCGACGGCTTCCCTGAACAAGGAGCAAGCTGGCTCCCGAGAAACCCTTCCAACAGGGAGAGAGTTGGCTACGCCATATGACCCTGGTAGTTGGTGCGTCGATAAGCCCCAATGATTATTATTTATTATCGAGTTGACGGACGAGGGTTTGTGAGGTCCGTCGGTATCGAGTTGACGGACGAGGGTTTGGGAGGTCCGTCGGTATCGAGTTTGCGGACGAGGATCGGTGCGGTCCGTCGGTATCGAGTTGCCGGACGAGGGTCTGTGAGGTCCGTCGGTATCGAGTTTGCGGACGAGGATCGGTGCGGTCCGTCGGTATCGAGTTGACAGACGAGGGTCTGTGAGGTCCGTCGGTATCGAGTTGGCGGACGAGGGTCTGTGCGGCCCGTCGGTATCGAATTTGCGGACGAGGATCGGTGCTGTCCCTTAGTGTCGAGTTGGCGTACGAGGGTCGGTGCGGTCCGTCGGTGTCGAGTTGACGGACGAGGGTCGGTGCGGTCCGTCGGTATCGAGTTGGCGGACGAGGGTCGGTGCGGTCCGTCGGTATCGAGTTGACGGACGAGGGTCTGTGAGGTCCGTCGGTATCGAGTTTGCGGACGAGGATCGGTGCGGTCCGTCGGTATCGAGTTGACAGACGAGGGTCTGTGAGGTCCGTCGGTATCGAGTTGGCGGACGGGGGTCTGTGCGTTCCGTCGGTATCGAGTTTGCGGACGAGGATCGGTGCTGTCCCTTAGTATCGAGTTGGCGGACGAGAGTCGGTGAGGTCCGTCGGTATCGAGTTTGCGGACGAGGATCGGTGCTGTCCCTTAGTATCGAGTTGGCAAACAACGGGCGGTGCGTTGTCGTGAATATACTTTACTAGACTGTCATTTCGTCTCAGTGTTAGGCCCTTGTCGCACCACCTCAGGACAATACCTAAGGTCCTTTTTCTTCTGTATTGCCTCGCACGCTGCTTCAGCCAATAAATTGAGGAGACCTATTGAAAAGATAACGTGGCATGTGCGTGCTTATAAAAACAATATATGGAATCTAAAATGCATTCTTTTAATTGTTAGAGGCATTTTCAACGCAAAATGTGTGCTTGCTATTCCCAGTGCATCGTAACTCAGCGCCGGGGACTACGAAAGAAAAAGGGCACTTTTAAAGCGCTCAAAAGGGCATATTTTCACTATCAAAGGACGCTCTTGTTAATACAAGTGGTGAAATACCAGGGCAGGTATTTAATCAGTGGTCTTATGCACCTGCTCGCCTAGGAAAGTTTCCCACACTTTAGTCCTATCAGATTCTCTGCATAAGGTGTGATGTGGTTTCCGCAGTCCCGTCCAAGGGGATGAGAGTTTGCGTCTTTATACAACCGTAGTAGTTGGTAGATAGGAAAACCTCAGTGATTCAGTTTTTTCAAACGTTTGTAACCCTTACCTATGGGAGTGTTTGAGCTCCTCCTGGGGGGTTTCTAAAGCTGCCGAAAACAGCGGCGTGGAACGCTGTATTTTGTGCACTGAGCGTCCTTGATTATTGCACAAATTTTCCAAAATATCAGGTTTGGATCATCTCAGTTTCGGTCACTAGGCTAGGTCAAGCGACCTCACCTCCAAAATTTTGTGAAGAAGTACCAGTGAGAAAATATTTAACGTATCGATCTGATATTCTGATCGCAAAATAATCCCAATGGGGAAAACCGGACTTTGTTATAACGATAGCTTAGGGTCATGTGCTCGTCATTGCCTTGCCATTGGAAATCTATGGAAAAGGGATTAGACCAAAATATTACTCTTTTTGGGAAATACGACTTAGCATGACCTTTTCTTTTCAAAATTGAGGCATGTTACGCCACTCCCCAGGGCCAGGTTGGAATTTTTACTGTGACCTTTAAGAGATCAACTGGAGTTTGGTACATTCTTGCGTCAGAAGCTTTACGTTTTGCGTTAACATAGTCAAAAAGAATGGTAATAAAACATCTATTTTGATATTACTATGGTCGCAATCTCATTTCCGTCGATTGATATGCGTAAGAACGACATAAGAGCAGAAAATGAATTTGTCCTGACGCTGGTCCAGGTTATTCTGCATGGTAACCTAGCATGGTCACATCATACATAATTCTATTTTCTGTAGTAAGAGGAACCTAAGGATGCCTAAAATTTGCTCAGACCAAACCCTGTCAGAAGCTAAAGCCAACAAAGCCGTCCCTAGTCTGCCACGTCTTTTTTGTCTTTTATGACTTTGACGTCATATTTTTCTTTTTCTCCTGAACTAATATTTAAGGTCTCCAGAACTTTAAGGTTTTTCGGGATTTAGTTTCTGGTAAGGTATATAAAAAGTTATTTATCGGATATTTCGAATCTATTGGAAGATTCTTTATCAACGAATATTGTGATACTGTGGTGTGGTGTGGTGTGGTGGTGTGGTGTGCTTTTGTGACAGTATCACAATGTTCGTTGATGAAGAATCGTCCAATAGATTCGAAATATCCGATAAATAACTTTTTATATACCTTACCAGAGACTAAGTCCCGGAAAAACCCTCAAAGTTGATGTTTTTTTGTCAGTCATGACCTGAATATTGAAATTGGCTAAAAAATAATAGATGCAGTTTCGCAATTATTCAACGAGCCTCGATTTTGTTTACCAGCCTTTTGGTTTTTGCACGTTCTGCTTTATTAGCCGAGATGGATGGAGAATTCAATCAATATTTTTGGCCTATCGATTTAGTTGCTATTTGGAGCATAAATTATATTGCACATGATAAACTTGATAAAAGCACACGACAGTTAACAAATAAAAACATGGGCCATGCACTCATGCCCCCCGTGCGGAACTCCTAAATTACGCCGAGGACGACGCCGAAGTTACGGTGAAAAGGCATAAATACAGTGACGATAAAACGACATAGACGCCAACACGTCAATTTAGCTGGTAACTCCCGGCGCAAGCAGTTTTACCTCCACTCGCCATATGTAGAGAACCAGTTTAAAAGCGATTGTAAATGCCGATAGCTTGTCTGGGAAACCTCTTAAACTTATTTGAGCTTCTAAAATAATCTGAGGTCCTATGAGTCTGTTTTAGGGCCCCTGAGCTGTTCGGGGCCCTGAACTAGCATCTGATGCCATATGAGCTAGTCTGGGGCCCCTTGAGCCGAACTGAGCGCCCCTGAGCTGGTTTGGGCAGCATGAACAGTTCAAGGGTCACATCTGAGCTAGGAACCATGAGCTTGAACGGGGCCCCTTGATCTAGCCAAAGACTAGGGGGCCTGGGACCCCTGAGCTGAGCAGGACCCGCAAAGCTTATCTTAGCCCCTGAGATAATACGGGTCCCCTGTGTCATGCACGGGAGGCCTTGAGTCAATCTGGAGTCCCTGCACAGTAATCTTCGATCTTCGAGATCGAAGAGTTAAACAAAACTGGCAGACGATGAAGATCACCACCGGATTTCCAGCAGTCTCGTATTTTCTCATACAGCCCACAAAAATACGTAGGTACGAAAATACTTTATTATTATCGTTGATACCATCACAACTGCATCGACTGCGTTCGACACCAATAACACACCAGCCGCGCCGCACGCCTTTGCCAGGCGCCATGCCTCTGGCGGCACCGTTACGCCAACTGCGTTCTGTGCAAAAAAACTGCGTTGTGTTAACCAACTGCATCAACACGTTCAACAAAACACCAATCGCGCCGCACGCCTTTGCTAGGCGCCATGCCTCTGGCGGCACCCGCGACCCATCATCCACTTTCAGGATGAACCTCTGTATAAAGAAAACTACTGCCTTGCGTCGATCCCTGAGAATGGTCTGGGCCAGCACGGTAAACGTGCCGGCCCAGAGCAGAACGATGTCTCTTAGATTATCACTCTCCCCGACCTCCTCGCCCTCAACAATCACGACGTATTTATCATAACCCCCCAACTGGTCGTCTTCCCGGGCCAGGGATAAGTTGCATGCTGGTACAACACAACATACAAAGCTTGGAAAGTCGGTCGTAGATCTGTCTAAAACTCCCGTTAAGCCAAGTTTCTTAGCATGTTATAGTCACTAAGACTGATATTCTGTTATATTTGTTACACATATGGTTCACTGACATTTGGAAATGTACCGCTACTATCAGGGTTCATACGCGCGCTGACGGGCGAACGCAAGCGCCGACGGGAACGATTTATGCTAAGTGCGGCGGGCGACGAACAGTGACGGAGGTCGGGGTGGGACAGAGCGAGCCACGGACGGCTCGCTCGACGCAGAGTCGATGTGTCCCGAGGTGAGGTTACAGGCAGGGTGAGGGCTCTTTATTCCGAGGCATGTTGGCTGGTTTGGATGGGCACACATACGGTAAAGCACACATACGAGCACCGTTCTTTCTGCGTCAGGTGGGAAAAACTGACAAGAGACAAGCTAAGGGTATGCTTATAACGGTAACAACGGAGGGCTGCTGAAAAGCTTAAGTCAAGATTAGGATTCAGAAGCTAGAGTAGCAAGACTAGCTATGCAATAAAGTACACAGCACATCCAATGCAGGTCTCATAGGAGCCGCTACGAATCCTTCGTCAGACCGAGATCATAGGTGGCCCTGTCAAAATTTCAATATGGCTTCGATACCAGCCGGTTACGCCTGTTCACCACCGCCGAAAATGATCAAATAAGCATTCAGACAATTGCTATACAAACGGCCTCTGAAGTGGAGATTCTGCAAAAGTTTTAGTAGGTCGGGTACAGATTCATATTCTAGGATACGAAAATAGAACACCTAAGCTGCTAACAGGAGCGTCGGAACTATGTTCAAAGTTGGGGGGCAGCGGGAATTTTTAAGTCATTTCTTTCCAGTCAACGCCATAGGGTTAATGGTTAAGAATCATGAAAGTTGAGGGGCAGCTGCCCCCCTGCCCCCCCCAGCTCCTACGTCCCCGGCTGCTAATTGTTCAAAAAACCTCATTGTGCAAAGGGATACATTTGAGTTACATGCTGGTTTAGAGTGGCACACAAGATACACAGGTACAACAGCTGTGACGGGAGGGAGAACTGCAAAAGCAGAAAGTGAGAGCTTATACACGAAAGGCCCTGCTACTTGCAGCAAATTTACCAGAACAATGTCGAGGTAAGAATTCGAAATAGCTCGATGTTCGGCAAGTATAAGCATGTATCAAACACATTTAGGAAATATGTATCAAACACATTTTTAAGGAGCAGCTTTGTGAGTTTGAAACAAATATTCAAAGGAAATTCAACCACTGGTTTCATACTTCAAGTGAAGCTTCTCAAAATTTTACAACTTACAGCTAAACCCCTACAGCAGCAGCCCATTTTATTTCCTAGTGGCCTGTTGGGTTTCTTTTTTCTAAAAGAAGATGACACCTTGAAACTATTCAAAATTATAGTGCTTCCAAGGACAATCTATGCTAAAAATAATGGATTTGCCCCATATCTGCAAAAAAATGATATGACTGATATTTCAATAAAAACAATTGTTGGGGTATAACTATGCATCAACTGCCAGGGTTATATGGCATTGATACAACTAATATTTTGTTATATTTTGCTTGAGTTAATTTTCCTCTGTTAGTAATGAAAAATATCCAAATTATTGTGATATCAAATTGACCCATGAGCTGGCAATGCTATTTCCCAATTTGATTTGTGCCAATAATGAATATGAATGCAAGCAAATGTGTTTAGCTAAAAGAGGTTACCATTAGGAACCAAAGCAACATATATCATTTCTTCTCTTTTGTTTAAAACATTTAAACATATTTTGAGCTTAAACACAGTCAATAAGCAAGTTATATATACCCATGTACAATCAACAGTACCAATAGTATGTTTCACATGTGGGTTTTAAAGATGACCAAAAAAGAAAACTTTGTTCCCTCAGCATGTGTAGCAGGGTTGAGCGTAACATAGGTAACTTTCCTAAGATTGTGTCATAAAGTGTAAACATGACCAAGGAGGACAGGGTCCACAGGAAAAAATTTCTTCATTTTTCTGCAGAAAGTAAAACCTTGAACAGATGAAATGGTGATCAAGTGTTGTCTTGGCATTTTGTATCACACAACTTTCTCCCATTGTGCTAAGTATGGCATTTTTACGAGATCTTGTTGTTGAGAGTGCCCTTGGAGACAGGAGCGAGTGGTGCAAATTTTACCAACCTGGTGCGAACTTATGAGACTGGTGCAAGGAAGGTGACACAGAAAACCAAACAAATAATGGCTATATGGTTATAAAGATACAGGAGGGGCCTTATGAAATGTCCTCAACTAACTAACTAATAAGACAGGTAGCATTGCATCTTGTGGGTAGGAATGGGTGTGTTTTTCTCCCTGGTATATGGAAGATTGGTGTGAATTTTTGGTTGCTGGCGGTGCAAGAATTTTAGATGGCTGGTGTGACTTGTCTGGCCTGCTGCCATACTTTGCAGACTTGACTTTCTCAGTTCATGTCATATTAAGAAGGTGTCATATTCCCTAAACTGGTCTTCAGAGTTCCCACATTCAAGAACGAAGGTGGGTCAAGTAACCCATTATCGGGTCAAGTGGTTATTGGGTCTGATTGGCACAATTTCCAGCATGGCAACTCTCCAAGACCAGGAGTGTCAAATGCTGCCCAAACAGGTGCAGGTCCAGCAGGTTGCTTAGGGGGAAGCCGAGCCCATGCATGTGAGAATAGATCAAGTATACTTCAGTATACTTTCTACAGAAAGTATTGACTGACAGAGTCAATGGGACAAATTTGTCTGGTGCAGCCAATAAATTTTTCACTATCAATTATAAATACCTTGCAAATGGTCAAAAGCAATCAAAATAGTTTTTACTGATGGCAATTTCCCAATTGATTAATTATGAAACACTAGTTGGCTAGAAAACAGGCCATAGGAGAGTTTGGACCCTCCCATTGCTTTGGGGTTTATGGCCGAATCAGCATAGCAGGTTTTGACGAGCTCATTTGGGCAGCCTTAGGGAAGAACAACCAGTTTGGGGCAGCTTTTACCCTTTTAAGGGCAGGTAAGGAAACTTGGAATTATCCTCCCATCCATTATATTCCTTCATTTAACAGTGTGCGGCCGCAGATTATTGTTGATAGGATATACTTACATGTACGAAGGCGAACATGCCGCATTCTATTTTGCGCTTTTTTTTAGCAAGTTCCGTTCAACACTGGGACCCAAAGCGGTACTTTCCAGTCTTCTGCTATTATTGGCATTACGCTAAAACGATTTGCACATGCCGACCTACTCGAGATGAATCACATAGGCATTTACAACCCAAGATACCTTTACAAACGACATACGGCATAATGCGAAGGAAATTTGGAAGACACCGCTGGAGATTGAGGTATGTTCCAGACCCTCGTGGCGAAAATCCAAGAGCTTTTAATGCCAGATGTTTTTCCAAAAATTACCCAAGACAAATGACGCAAGGGATTGCAACATGTGGGTCATAATTTTCATATCAACGAACGAGGCCCATAACGAGACAATAAAAGTTTATTCGTTACATTTCTTGACGTCATTTATCTTGGGAATTTTTCAAGGGGTCAGTAGGTATTTCCTCAAAAAAGTCTGGCACCAAGAGCTCTCAGATTTTCATAAGAGAGTCTGGAGCATACCTATTATTTCCGACAGTGAACAGCATGGGCGCTAAAAGCGGGGGGACGGGGGGAAGTGTCCCCCTGTTGGCCAACCAAGGGGGACGTTCCCCCTCCCAAATTTCTGGATTCATTGTTATTAATGCTGCCAAGTATCGAATACGCTTCAAATTTGCTTCCCCCGGTCAGCACCAGCCTGGGTATTTCCCCCTGTACAAATTCCGTGGCGGCGCCCCTGGTGAATAGGGATTTCAATGGTTCAGATTTGCCGTCGGGACTGGCCGGGCCCTGTATATCCGGCAAATCTGGCTGTCGCCCAAGGCCGCTGTCGCCGATTCTCACTGTCCCATCCACACTGTCTGGGGTCATTGAACTCCGCAGTGCTGCAGTAGAAAAATAGCAAAGGAACGTGACTACTAATTAGATAATTGTGATTACTTATTTCATTCGCCAGAAAGTCTTATCTATTGAATCGTCTAACGTGACATGGGCGGGTCTAGGATTTCCGATTGCGTGAAAAAGGAGCGCTTAAGCTGCGAGGCGCCATCGGAACCATGAGGAAGCCTTTTTGTACGGAAAAACCTATTGTGGGGGCGCGGTACCTGCATACTGAGGGGATGGGAGTGGGAGTGGCAGTTTATAGGTGGCGCCATCCACATTTCAGGGGGCCCGTGACCATTTCAGATGGAGGCGAGAGTTTATGGGAATGTGGGGGGAGGGGGTGTCAAGTGGCCCCTTGCCTCCTGGATCTGTCTGTGTATCGAGGTTTTTCAGCGTAAGGACCCGGCTCCCTGGGAACTCACAGGAAAAAAGCTAGCTTTTTTGTTTTCTCGGCGGCTGCTGGAGTTCCTATTTGGTAGACGTTATCTGTCGCACAGAATATTTGCACTAGCCAAGTTCTGTCGCAATCCCTGCTTGGCGAATTGGCGGGTTTTTCCACCCCTGCCACCCCTTAAGCCCAAGAGCCTCTGAGGACGAAATGCCGCCCCCAAACCCTCCCCTCCCTCAGGATGCGACGATTGGTCGCCCTTTGGGTGAGAAGTGCGCCCTTCGGGTGGCTAAGTGTCACCCTGTCCCCTAAGGCTTTGCCCCTCCCCCTTCCCTTACCCAAATTCTAGATACGTCACTGGCGGCCATAGGGGCAAAAGATTCTGTAAGTCTTGGTATTTAGCCATCAGGGGAGCCGGACAGGGGATCATCACTCACTGGGGATTTAGCCCGACAGGAGCTAATAGCAAACAATCATTTCACTTGGTATTCAACACTGCGCATCGGAGCACGATTTGGATTGACACGAAAAGCCTAAACGCAAAATCCAAATCAGAGCCTAACGAAACTTTTCCAGAGTAGACACAAGCCGATTGAATCATAAGCATGCCAATTTTACTGTTCAAGGCAAACTTTGTGCAAATCATTCGCCTCGGCGAATGCGACAAGAGAGCCAGGAGCATGCCTTAGCTTCCTTCGCGCTGCGCTGACAAGCCCGGGAAATTAAGAGGCTACCATTCGCCGGCGGACGCACATTATTTGACCCAGATTTGACGACAAGATATGATACACTTTTTGACAGACAAATTTAAGAGATTTAAATTTGTCTGCATTTAAAATTCCACTAGAACAAACAAAAATAAAAACTTCATGCACATTTCTGACAAAAATGCCTAGAAATATATCAATGAAGAAAAGTAGTGCCGGCGGAGGGATGCCAAAATAACAAACATGTTAATTCATTAAACCAGTACTTATCGGAAGGGGCCCGGCTGTGCACGGCGGGTGGGGGGGGTGGTGAACTACGGGGGGTCGTAAGCAAGGCAAGGAGCCCGGCTAGAGCCAGAGGAGGCCTGGGTAGCCCAGAGGGAGCCTGAAATTATAGCACGGGTTCCCAGATACAGGGAAGTGGGAGGAGTGGAATCAGGGGCGGATTCAGGCCGATGGTGGGGAAGGGGGCAACGGGGGTCCCAAATCGTGAAAAACATATGGTTTTTGTTTGAAGAAAATCCGTAAAAATCGATAAAATCGGGGGATTTGGGGAGGGCATCAAATCCCCCGATTTTACCTTTACCCCCCCTGGATCCGCTATTGCTGTGGTTCCTTGCAGACCACAGGGAGACGGACAAACCATAGGGACCCGGGCAAATTGCAAGGGGCTGGGCAGACCGCAGGGGGCTGGGTAGACCACAAGGGGCCCGAGCAGACCACAGAGGGCCCGGGCAGACTAAAAGGAGCCCAGACCGCCCACAAGGGGCGCGGGCAGACCACAGGGGCCCGGGCGGACCACACAGGACCCAGGCACACTACAAAAAGCCCAGACCACCTACAAAGGCCCCGGGCAGACTAAAAGGGGCCAAGGCAGAATACAAGAAGCCCGGTTGCAGCCACAGAGGAACCAAAAAGGTCCCGAGACTGCCAGAAATAGGGCCCCGGATGCAGTCAAAATGGGCCTGAGAATATCGTTAGGGGCCCGTTTGCGGGCACAGCGATTGTGGGTGGCCCTAAAGGGGACCGCACCCAAGCAAGCATGCAAGGCAAGCATGCCAGGGAGCCCGGCCGCAGCCACAGCAAGCCCAGATAGACCACGGGGCCCTGCACTCATGGCAAGGGCCCGTCCGTGGCATTAGAGGACCCGCGCCTCCTGGACCACAGGGAGCCCGGATGCAGTCACAGGGGGCCCGGGTGGATCACAGGCGCCCGGTTGCGGTGACAGGGGCTCGGGCGGATCACAGAGGGCCCGGTTGCAGTCACAGGGGTCCGGGTGGATAACAGGGGGCCGGGTGGATTCCAGGGGCCCGGTTGCAGTCACAGGTGGCCCGGTTGGACCACATGGAATCCGTTTGCAGTCACAGGGGGCCCGGGTGGATCTCAGGGGGCCCGGTTGCAGTCAAAGAGGGCCCGTGTGGATCACAGGGGGCCCAGGATGGATCACATGGGGCCCCGGGTGGATCACAGGCGGCCCCAGGTGGATTACAGGGGGCCCGATTGCAGTCACAGGGGTCCCGGGTGGATCAAAGGGGGCCCGGTTGCAGTCACAGGGGGCCCGGGTGGATCATAGTGGGCCCGGGTGGATCACAAAGGGCCCGGTTGCAGTCACAGGGGGCCCGATTGGATCATAGGGGGCCTGGTTGTAATTACAGGGGGGCCTGGGTGGATCACATGGGGCCCAGTTGCAGTCACAGGGGACCTGGGTGTATCACAGAGGGCCCGGTTGCAGTCAAATGGAGCCTGAGTGGATTACAGGGGCTCGGTTGCAGTCACAGGGGGCCGGATGGCTCACAGAGGGCCCAGTTGCAGTCACAGGGGACCCGGGTGGATCACAGATGGCCCGGGTTGATCATAACTGGCCTGGTTATAATCACAGGGGGTCCGGTTGCAGTCAAAGGGGGCCCGGGTGAATCACAGGGGGCCCGGTCACAGTCACAGGGGGTCTGAGTGAATCATAGGGGGCCCGGTTGCAGTCACAGGGGGCCCGGGTGGATCAAAGGGGGCCCGGTTGCAGTCACAGGGGCCCGGATGGATCACAGATGGCACAGTTGCAGCCACAGGGGGCCCGGGTGGATGACAGGGGGCCCGGTTGCAGTCACAGGGGCCCAGGTTGGATCACAGATGGTCCGGTTGCAGTCACAGGGGGCCCGGTTGAAGTCACAGGGGCCCCAGGTGGATTACAGGGGGGCCGGTTGCAGTCACAGGGGGCCCGGTTGCAGTCACAGAGTACCTGGTTGCAGTCACAGGGGCCCCGGGTGGATCACAGATGGCCCGGTTGCAGTCACAGGGGCCCGGGTGTATCACAGGGGGCCTGGTTGCAGTCACAGGGGGCCCGGTTGGATCATAGGGGGCCCGGTTGTAATTACAGGGGGGCCTGGGTGGATGACAGGGGGCCCGGTTTCAGTCACAGGTGGCCCGGTTGGACCACAGGGAATCCGTTTGCAGTCACAGGGGGCCCGGATGGATCTCAGGGGGCCCGGTTGCAGTCAAAGAGGGCCCGTGTGGATCACAGGGGGCCCAGGATGGATCACATGGGGCCCCGGATGGATAACAGGGGGCCCAGGTGGATTACAGGGGGCCCGATTGCAGTCACAGGGGCCCGGGTGGATCAAAGGGGGGCCCGGTTGCAGTCACAGAGTGCCTTGTTGCAGTCACAGGGTCCCCGGATGGATCCCAGATGGCCCGGTTGCAGTCACAGGGGGCCCAGATGGAGTCACAGGGGGCCCGGGTGAATCATAGGGGGCCCGGTTGTAATTACAGGGGGCCCGGGTGGATCACAGATGGCCCGGTCCCAGTCACAGAGGGCCCGGTTGTAATCACAGGGAGCCCGGGTGGATTACAGGGGGCTCGGTTACAGTCACAGGTGGGCCGGGTGGATCACAGAGGGCCCGGTTGCAGTCACAGGGCCCAGGTTGGATCACAGATGGCCCGGTTGCAGTCACGGGGGCCCGGTGGGGCCCCAGGTGGATTACAGGGGGCCGGTTGCAGTCACAGGGGGCCCGGGTGTATCACAGGGGGCCTGGTTGCAGTCACATGGGGCCCGGTTGCAGTCACAGGGGGCCTGGGTGGATCATAGGGGGCCCGGTTGCAGTCACAGGGGCCCCGGGTGGATGACAGATAGCCCAGTTGCAGTCACAGAGGGCCCAGGGTGTATCACAGGGGGCCCGGGTGGATCATAGGGGGCCCGGTTGTGATTACAGGGGCCCGGGTGGATCACATGGGGCCCGGGTGGATCACATGGGGCCCGGTTGCAGTCACAGAGGGCCCGAGTGGAATACAGGGGGCCCGGTTTCAGTCACAGGGGCCCCGGTGGATCACAGTTGGCCCGGTCCCAGTCCCAGGGGGCCCGGGTGTATCACAGGGGCCCGGGTGGATGATAGGGGCCCGGCTGTAATCACAGGGAGCCCGGGTGGATTACAGGGGGCCCGGTTGCAGTCCACAGGGGACCCGGTTGGATGACAAGAGGCCCGAGACTGCCGGAATTAGGGACCCGGCTGCAGTCAAAGTGGGCCTGAAAAATATCGTTAGGGTCCCGGTTGCGGACACCGAGGTTAAGGGTGGCCCACAGGGCACCCGCAAGCATGCCAGGGAGCCTGGCCTCAGCCAAAGATAGCCCAAGTAGACCACTGGGGCCCGGAATCGTGGCAGGGGCCCGGCTCTGTCCACAGGGGCCCGCAACTTGGGATTGGGGGGCTCGTCGGGTCATTGGGGGGCTTCTCCGAGCATTGGGGGGCTCGAGCCCCCCAAATATATGGAAACTTGCGCCCCTGACAAGTTAGTTTTTGCTCATTCCAAACGGACTCTGTAAAATATCACGCAGCGTGGTTGGCAAGCATTGGAACAGCGTACATACAATGCAATGTGGTTGTGTGCAATGTGTGTGACTTTCAATGACTCACAAGGGTCTGGTACGTAGAATCCGAAGAGCGAAGAACATCACCGAACTGGTCGAGAAGACTGCAGGCGACTTCCGCATACTTCCGCTTTCCTGGGTAGCTGAAGAACGAAAAAACGCAAAGTAAGGAAGTCATCAATCCAAGAGTTTTTTTCAGTGTCGTGTCTCTGCTAATCCAAATTGAATAATTCCGAACATATTTGATGAAGATTGACTAGTTTTGTGGGCGATACAATTAAAAAACAGCCAAATATGTGTATCTACCTTCAGGGTTTTTTTGTCAGCGGATGGATAGATCGAAAGAAATGTTCATTGTCCGAAAGACAAGATAAAAAGACACTATTACTTTCCAATTGCACACTACTTTCGATATATCCTTCTGTTGACAAGAAATCCTACAGATGATAAATATTTGGTAAACTTCTATTGCACTTCAACCACCTAGTAAAATGTTCTAGGAAATGACGCTAAAACCTATATGACCGGCATGCTTGTCCACGGCTTTATGCACGGACCAAACCCTGATCCGGCGGAAACCAGTCCCCTGTTCCGGGCCATAAAATTGGCGTCAGAAATTAGTGTCGCAACCAACGAGTTTTGATTAATAAAAATGCCTCAGTCCAAAAACACAAAACTGGTAGGTTATTGGGCGACTTTAAATGAGCGGTTAGATTGAAAGGTACTACTATAGGTCCGACTTTAGGTTACGGCGGCTTCCCAACCCCGGGCCTGTTCCGGGACCAACAGAGTCCGACCAATTGGGACCGGGCTGGGATTTGCCACTGACGGATTCGGTGGGTCAGTTTTTTAGGGGGGGGGGGGGCGTTAGGCAAAAAGTCGATGAACGAAATACATAAATGTGCAAAACAAAAGCGTATCGCGGTCAAAGCGTGGGATGGAAAAATTCAACTAGTCTATAGAGGAGAGGACATTTCTTTCACCTTTAGAGCGGAAGATACCTTTCAAACGAACGAAAACGCTTGGAAAATGTCTCGCTGACGGCCGTTTGGGAGGGGACATGTACAGTTGGGGTATGCCGTTAGGGTGGTAAAATACAAATTTTCTAGCTTTTCGGACGACGTGAACCCTTTCCCCTACTGGATCCGACATGGGGTTTTGATGGGATTTGCCGGCATCAATCGAGGCTTGCCGGCACCAAAAAATTGGGACAATTGGAACCAGCTAAAAAGTACTACTTTCAACCTGTATGCACAGGGTAAGTATGAAACACTCAGTCAAATCTATAGCCTTCACTGCTTAATGCCAATTCAGGCCGACCACAATTTACGTAACGCTCAAAGGAGCGAGGAGCCAGCCACTGCGCCATCAAGTTACACAGCGGCGTCTCAAAACGTTACATGGCGAGCGGATACAGATAGCAAAATAGGCATTCGGTACGTAATCAATGGATTTGACGAGGCAAAAATAAGGTGGGCACAGGCCGAATAAATACAAAAAGGTCATCAAGAAACGACATATAACTCATGGATAATAACACATGTACACGAAGTTATGTTAAGAGAGTGTACACCACTTACGTCTTATCTATGATGCCCTGGTCGAAGACCGCCTGAATGAGCCGAGGCCACAGTTGACTTCGTAGTCTGTCTGGCTTGCTCAACGCAGCTTGAAGAGCAGGATCCAGCTGATCCAAGCGGAGCCTCAGATCAGCATTGCCGTCAGCCTGCGAACAGGATGCATTTATATAAATATCGAATGACAAAAGAACCAACAGGCGTTTGAAAGTGATGCAATGCATTTCTATATTGCATACATTGCAAACATGAACCAATGCAGTGGGCGAAAGATACCGCTATTTCGCACACCTGTTTCCCTCCTCTCGTACACGTGTTTCGGCCATTTCTTTGTTGCGGGCTATTGAAATGTCGCCTTGTATCCTTTGTCCACAAAAATTCAGACAGCCTACATGCCATTATCAAGCTCGCTCGGAGACATCGCTATCCATAAAGCCTGGCACCCTTTTTAATGGCTTTTAAAATGAAAGAATATTTTATCCTCTAACAGCCATACGATACGGGCCCCGATTGTTATGAGTACCTATACTTTGCTATTTTATAAGAGCAGTCAAATGCCTATTTTTGTTTGCAATATCTAGATTCTGGAAAACAAAACAAATCATAAGCATTGCCACTGGCTAAAAAGTGAGGGAACAAGCCAAATTTCAACCTGTTGCCCACATGGAACTTTCCGTGCTTAGAAAAAATCCGAAACTCATCGGATTTTAGTTACCGTTTCCGCACTGGCTGGTTGTACAATTTTTATATCCTGTTTCCTCCCAACTGGGCTGAAATCGGGAACCTTTTACGAGAAGTGGTGGGCAGGCCACCCCTGGCCCTACTTCTTTGACGCTTTGAAATTCCTATCGAGTTCGCATTTGAGGTTTGAGGAGTATCTCCAGTTCCTTGTTCCTGATAAGGTTCCGAATCCACGGGAAGCGTAGCGTCCGAGGCGTAGCTCCTGTCATTGCTGACGTTCCTGGATCTCCTGCGGTGCCAGATCGTTAGGTCAGGCTTAGCGAACATGAAATGACTGGGTGATCGGAAGAGATTCGGGAGTAGGGCACTGGTAGAACTCCCAACTCTAAAAAGAAGGCTGGTGCAGCGCTGGTGGTTAGTAAAATCGAGGAGAGTCCAGAACAGAAATGGCTTGTCACTGACCAGATGCGACCACACAGGGTGGAGAAGACAATGTCAAGACAATGACAGGTTAATTCATAAGACCAGGAGCATGGAAAATAGAGGAAGACACGGCACTCGTGGTCAGTCACGACAGATCCGCAGCTGGAATGGAGGACACTGGTGGGCACAATGGGGTCAGGGAAAGGGAAGGCAGGAAGTTATATAAGGGAAGTTGGAATGAAGGCACCTTTCCACCTATTTAAAACGATGAGAACGACGGTAAGATGAGCGTACAGGTTTGACTTTTACACAGTATAAAACCATCAAAAAGTCTCTAGGGCTTTGATAAAAGCTATTGTTTTGATGGTGTCACAAATTGTTAGAAAAATGCAATATTTCTTGTTTAAGCCCAGAACCCACCAAAAATTGTGGTTACTGAACTTTTTGATTTGCAATCACTATATAAAGTATCATTTGAAGCATTATAAAGGTGAGACACTCCTTTTAAATACTATAGCTCACCTTTCACAGGATATATCATCAGTGGTCACCGTCGGCTCTGCGCTGGATCCCGGAAGCTGCGATGGTCCGGATGAACACAGCGAGCAACGCGCGAACTCCTCCGGTTCAGCGTCTGCACTTGATGCCCTCTCAATTTGCAGCTTTCCCTTGTTCGGCAGATCATCAATGTCGTAATCGACGTATTCGTCGAAATCTTCTACCAGTAGAAGAACTCGAAGTCGTTCAGTCGCACTTACAGTGAAACTTCTTCTTATTTCGGGAAGCAGATCGTCCTTGTTTTCGACGCGTATCAGTCGTTTCACGCAACCATAAGCGACGAGGTAGGAGAGCATACCTTACACAGACATCGACCTATTAGGCACGACAAAACAGGCACCATAGATGCTCATAGGCTCACGATCTAAAATGCAGTCAAGCGACACTACACTAAGTGGGTCAGTCTTTTTGACACGATATACAGCACGGTGGGTGTCAAACTTAATCTTGCTCAAATGTTTACACAAGAACAAGAACCTCTCTCCGTTATAAAGAATGTTCACAACTTGACCTATCTGAGCCACACCACCAGTAGTGTAAGCTAGCACATCTCCAGCAGAGTATTCGATCCCAGTCACATATGCCCTATCAGAAGCACTGTATCCATCGGGGGTAATGTCTGGAAGAACCCTCTCATCACAACCCACAAATCTGTCCCCGGGAGAGAAGAATGTTTCTTCTTTTAAGCGAGTCGCTAGGTCTGCTTGGTGCTTAAGAGCGATGGTCTTAGTGATGTTCCTGGTGTTCTTAGACCTACGCACGTAGCCTTTTAGTTGGGAATGCTTGCTCTCAAACCTAAGTGTTCTGTAGTTCACGAGACAGCCATGTTTCAACACTTGGTCAGTGTAGTGCAGCATGTAATGAAGTTAGGGAACTACTTTAGCATGTGGGAATGTTCGAACGTACTTCTCTAGCCAGTCCTCGACGTCATACTGAAGGATAGCGAGGTCACTCTCAACCGTGCAGATTGAATTAAAGCCCCTAACTAACTGAACTAATTTTGTGAGAATGTGCCACTCCCCAGAATCAACTGGAGCCTTATCTCCTATCAAAAGAGGTAACAGATTGACGAGATTGAAAGCCTCAGCAGCAGTTTGCCTGACGATAACTCGGGAGCCTTTTTTAGTTAAAGGCTGGGGCCCGTTCACTCTGTCACGCCGGCTATATGGAAACGTTTCGATATCTGTGTTAATTTCATTTAACGTAACCACACCATTTTTTATGCAAGACTGCAACACCTGGGTGACCACAGCCGGAATCATTCCTTCGTTTATGTTGTGAGCAATATCCGGGGGAAGCTAGTATTCACGTGAAATGTTTTGAGTTCACCAAAATTACATGGGCGTTTTATCCCAAGCTGAGAACACAGTTCTCGCGGAAATCCTTTTTCACGCAAAAGCTCGATCTCCTTGTCGTAGTCAGCTACCGTTCGCTGTTTGAATTCAGCAGCAGTGAACTGTTTCTGGATATCCCGTGTTGTTGCAGTACAGAAACGACAAATTCTACCAGACCGGTAAAATGATTCAGAAAAACCAGCAAGACTATGGGCCGCCAAATCATCTGCCACAACAAAGGTTACACAACCTTTCAAACGCACTTGGTCGCCACCCTGCTCAACAATCAGTCCGTGCTCTTCTAAAATATGCAGCTCATTTTTATTCGTTCCAATATTTCATCACGATATATCTTCAGGTATGAGCTTCGCAGAAGGCTTAGCAGGAAAATATGTTCGCGTTTTGTTCTCAGGTGTGGGTAACCAAGGGCAAAATATATGCCGCAGATTTGGCACTTTTTTGTTTTGTTGCCCAAGGGATTTGAAACCCCAAAATCGTCAATATACAACACTATCAGAATACGGTCGAGAGTACTCTTGTGAAATGGCCTGGTATAAAAGTCTCCTATACGAATTGTGGAGTCTTCTTTAGGGGAGCGCTTGATGTACTTCTAAGAGACGCCTGTGCCTGAACAGATGTGCTAATGTGTCGATCAATGAAATGGACTGGTATGATTGAACAACACCGCTCGATGCGTTTCCTAGCCTAACAGTCGTAGGCGGTATGTAAGTATGGATGTTTTTAGTTGCTCCCTCAATGTATCCTGAGCTTAGAAACCGACTGCAGTTAGATACAGTCGGAAGTTCTGGAACGCATCTGTCGGACTCGAGACGAAATTCCTCTGCTGTACTGAGGCACGCACGACGCACAAACCTAGCTACTTCCACACATGCTCCTTTGCTAACACCCCAGCGGGTGCTTAAGGTACCAAAGAACTTCCCAAAGTCTTCCAAACTTAATGTGGACGAATTATGATCAGATCCCACGGTAACTTTCTCATTCTCAGATGACACTGCTCCAACAGTTCTAAGGCGTCCTTCACCAGCAGGAGCTTGCTCGCACAGGAGAGACGATTCTTGCGAAGTTCCACCTTGTGAAGTAGTATTCTCAACAGGTTGCAGCGGCTGACTAGGACTGAAATGTCTGATCTTACTGGAGTGGTAACGGCGAATGTGTGAAACCCAGTAGCGAACCGATTTGAAAATTTGAGGGCAATAAGTGCACTTTATCGCAAAAGATGGTCGCGAGGAATGCCTCCGAAGATGTTTGCCCAGCTTAACAAATGTTCCTAGATTCAGTGAACAGAAGCTGCACACGAAGTCCTGGAAATTGCAAATTAGTGTTAGTTTTTGTGACAAGCACAATATAAATTTCAAATACGTTCCAGTGGATGTAGCAGCCGAAATGCACGTTTCCAGCGACCTCATCCAATGAGTACAAATATGACGCGGCATTACGAGGTCTGTTAACACGCGCGCCGCCGGGGGTGGGGGGATTTTGCCCTCCTCCAGGTTTTTTTCGCGGATAGCCGGAAAACGGCGGTGCATAGTGCCGCCGTACTTGGCATACCTTATCCTTGATCAATTTAATCAAGCTGACCAAAATTTTGAGGTTAGCTCATGTCAGATCATGGAGCTATTCAAGGTCATATGAACCGACCTCAAAGCTCAAAATCACGAGTTTGAAGTGGCGCCAAGGACACAAATGCAAACTGATCAGTTAGAAACTTCCACAATATAATGTCATTAGGGACTACAAATCTAGGCAGGGGCAGGGTGAAATATTCCCCCAGTGGCGCGCCTCAGCGGCGCGCGTGTTAAATAGAGTCCGAGGACTGGTGTCACAAAACATTGGTTTCGAATCCAAATTACAAGTATCCCCTTTCAAAGTGGTCATCGATTTGTAGCATATAACCGCGAGCTCAAGGCTAAAGGCATGGCTATATTACATAATGGGCCAACCGGGAGCTACAACATATGTTTCTGGATTTTTTATATCTCGGACCTGAGGTCCGATATGGAGAATGAATACCTCTCCAGTGAGAATATAAGGGAAACAGCATTTGGCCGAAAAAGAGCTCTATTTCTGCAGATACGGCTTAAAATGCCTTCTTATTCTTCAAATCGTGGTACTCGAGGCCACGTCGTAAGGTCATGTTGTAACTTTTGACCTGTGACCTCTGAGAGGTCATCTAGGGCTACTAAACCAGGCTTTCCGACTTGGGTCTATGACTTCGCAGAGAATGGTGACAGGGCTTTCATTTTGCCGCCGTAACGTTCGCACTGTCATTGCGAGTCGAATGATACGCATATTGACTATCGTAGGCTAGTTCATGACATTGACCTGGCCTTAGGTAAGGTCATTATTACAGTTTGATCTAGATAAGCTCTGAAACCTAGGTAAGTAAGGTCTGAAAAGGCAAGGCCTGAAATCTTCGCCATCTTACGAACCAGTATGGTAACATTATACATAATTCGATTTGCCGTAACGAGAAATCAAATGACGTTTAAAATTCGCTCCAGCTCGGCTCAGTAAGAATCTTTAGAGGTAAACCTGCACTGCCTTTTCGTAAGCCTATTGAGTCATTTTTCATGGGTCATGGCACTCCAAAGACCGGATAAATTTGTGAAAAAGGTGCTTACACTAGGTCTGTAGTCTGTAGAGAAAAATATTCGTTCCCATCCCCCCCCCAGAGAGCGATCATGTACTTGGAGAGGTAGCTTATACTAGTTCTGTCGAGCACCAAAATTGTACGTCCCACCCCCCCCCAGGAGTAGACGCAGACATGAGTTTGCCCCCCCCAAAATTCGGGTCTGCGTCCGCCCCTGCCCTAGATGACGTCTCAGGTCATAGGTCTAAAGCTACAACATGACCCTACGAAATGGCCTGAGATACCATGATTTGAAGAATAGCCCGCGCCCCACCGGGGGTCCGGCGCCACCTTCGCCCCACCGGGGGCCATCGATGGCCCCCCTCTAACTCCGAAAATATGGGCGTTAGCGCAAATCTGCAAAGTGCAATAGAAAGCTCGCGTGAATTCAGTAAGAAATTACTTCGCATGTTTTAGTGCTCAGGTCAATGGTTTGACCTCCAGAGGTCAAATTAGGTCAAGATCGGCTATTTTCACTCAAATATGCAATGATTAAGCAAACTGGGCATAACTCTTATGTCATTAGAGCTATTGAGGCCTGGTAAAGTACATTTGATAGCAAATTGCCAGTACTTTTTCCGCTATGTGGAACGTAAAGACCTCCCGCCAGTGGTTTGACCGCCAGAGGTCACCTCGTGACCTAATATGACCTGAGGTCACGAAAGGTCAAAAAGTGACCTTGCCGTATATCAAATGAAAGCCAGTGACAAGACAAACACGATGGTGTTTGTTTCACCGCTCTAGCTCAATTAGGTCAAAAGTTATTGTCAAAATACTGTTTTTGACCTCTGGTGACCTTGGATGACCTTGGAAAAGTCAAAGGGCAAATATGACCCCTGGGATCCGTGAAAGGGTGTCCAAAAACGTTGTTCTGAGCAGTCTGAGTATTTGTAATCATTTTTGTGGCTTTTATATCATGAAATAGCTTTTCCCCATGCTTTTCCAATGGGAGAGGTCGCCCCGTGACCTGACCTCAGGGCACGAAATCGAAAAATCCCGGATATACACCTTGTAGACCCTGGAGGGGTCATGAAGTGTAGGAAGTTTCAAATCAATCGACTTTGAAATGTAGCTCTTACAGAGCTCTAAAGGTGAAGTGAGGTGACCTTAGTTGACCTCGTCTGGTGACCTGACCTTGGGTGACCCGGGGTAAAAAATTTCAGGGATGATGGGAAAATGATGCAGTGAGAGGTAGAGCCCTCAACCGCGGTGCTGCGCCTCGTCGTTTTTCTGCTATCCCGGAAAAACCTTAGGGGGGCCATCGATGGCCCCCCCCGGTGGGGCGAGGGATAGGAATGCATTCTTAGCCGTATATACAGAAAATGGCTATTTTTCGACCGAATCCCGTTTTCCCCATGTATTACCAGTGGAGAGGTCATGCTCCATATCTGAGCTCATGTCCAAAATAAACAAAATCCCGAAACATTTTTGTAGCGTCCGGTAGGACCATGATGTGATAAGTTTCAGGTCGCTAACTTAACCCTGCTCTTCCTTATGCGGTCTTAAACATTTTTGGGGTGATGTCATTTGACCTGGCCTGAGATGACCCAACTTTAAAATCTTGGGAAAGTTGAGCAATTTATCGACTATAAGGTGTGCAAAAACGGCGCCGGAAAACTTAAGGGGGTTCATTTGGACCTCCTAAGGTTGTAGGGGGCTCAAATGATTTTTTTGACCTCCCACGGGCGAGGGTTACAATAAACTAAAAAAACACGCAGAATCACTCAGAACAATGATAAGTAGTCATTTACTGTTCTCAGGCGCTCCAGCTCCAGGTTGCTTGGATCCAATTCAAATCGGAAATCTACAAAGCGGGGAACCTGTTAGTGATTCGATAAGGTGGTGATGGTCTTTCTTCCCGACTCCGAGAAAAAACGTTAAGAGGCAGGGGCGTGGATTTTTTAACATGATTGAGGGTGCCCAAATTCGAAATAATGTAAATAAAGAACACAATCCGCGGAGATCGTGGAATTTTCAGTGTGGTTTAGGTTTCTTCTCGGGCCCAGACACTGGCGGATCCAGGGGAGGGGGCAACAAAGGCATTTGCCCCCCAAACGGAGAAGCTCGGGGCAAAACTATGTTTTTGCCCCCCCAAAGCGATCGACCTCCTTTTTCCCCCGACTCCTTTTCAGTTTATAAGCAAGATTTTGGTGCTTCTACTCTCAACTTCAAACAGAACCAGTTAAGTTCAGTGTAAATATGGGGCTTTGGATAGGAAAAAACTATCTTGAGCTCATATTTTTGCAGCCCGTAACGTCTTTTTTTGCTCCTCGCCTCAAACACCAGTACCGGGAAGTGATATTTTAGCGAAATTTTGCGCTGCGTGTAGTTTTTTTTTGCTTTTCGACTTTGGTTTGCCCCTCCCAAACCCACTGGCTAGATCCGCCACTGGGCGCAGAGGCACAGGAACTTGTTTCAAGTGGGGGGGACGGGGGGATGCAACGGTAATCCCCGCCTAGGAGTCACCGGTGACTCGACCATTTATTTCCACCAGCAATAGTTATTAGCTCGAAGTTCGGGGGAGGCACTGCCTCCCCAGTCCGAAAATTGGGCCCCAATAGCCCCCCACGGTTCCTGCACCTATGCTCAGGCCTGTTGCGCTGTATGCAGGGGCGTCGGCACCGGGAGCCCAAGGGCCCACCCCACTTTTTGGCCAAAAATCCTGATATCATTCAAAATGGGAGGAAATAGGACTTTTTATAACCAGCATTAGCCGAAGGCAGCGAGGAACCCAAATCCGAAGTTTTGGTCCAGCATGGCAAAAAGTGGCGCCCCCCCTGTCTTGAAATGAAAAAGAAAAGCACTTAAAGAATATTTTATACTATCTTGATGCTTCATTGGGGGTTCCCGGGCACCCCAAAGAGATATAAAATAAATCCACTCCCCTGGTTTGAAGCGTGGCCTCTAATTGCCCTTTACCTGAGTCAGGGGCGCAACTTTATGTTTTCGATTGGGGGGCACCCGGCTCGAAATGGGGCCCGTACATGATGGGGGGCCCGTATTTTTTTTAATGAAAATGTGACCGAAAAAAAACGTATTTTCGACCGTTTGTTGTTGAAAACAGACTGCAAAGGATAAATAACAATTTTTAGCGCGCTATTCGTCACTGTTACTGATTAGCACTATTTAGACCAAAAAGTAGTCAGAAGACCCAATCTTTTGAACGAGCTGCCAAACTATGTAAGGATATTGGCAAGTAGGTGTCTACTTACCGTATTCGTCGTCCACGCGGATGCTCTCCCCCGGAGGTACAACGGGATCAGCCCCGGACGACGCAGGAGGGATGGATGCTGGAGGGTCTTTTAGCAAACGGGATCCGGCTGGTGGGCTGGCCGAGAAAGGTAATGATCAGGAAAAGAAGGATTGGAATTAAAACCTTACTTTACCGTTTTGCTGGAAACTATACACATTGCACTTTTCCGAATTAGTTTTAAATTGGTGTTTTAATTTTTTGCGGTCGATAAATGAACGTAGCTTGCAAAGTACCAAAAATAGTAGTGATATGAACTACTATAAGTGGACGCGTACGTTGCTAGAGATTAAATGCAAATATGATCGGGGTCATTTTATAACAGTTTGCAAAATTAGCAAGACGATTCTAGATTCATATGTTACCTGAAAAATGAAAAAAAAGTTTGGGTAGTTTTGCCAGAGCAGCCCCTCGGTATTGAATGTTCTTTGTTTTACGCTTTTGTGCACCCGACTTATGTTTATACTGTCCAACCATTTTAACATTCACACCTGGAACGAAATCGCATTATCGCGAATAATTTGATACAAATGGAAGGTGGAGATCCAAGTGCGAAATTCCTATATCAGCGGGGATACTGATATTTATGTTACATGATCAAGACACCTTTTTCTGATCCATTCACCTTGCCCGTTTATGACATTTTACAACACTGGGTACCGGTCAAGGGGTACTATGAATAGGTGGTACTGCCTATTTCCCTTTACAATCCTCATATAGGATCAGTACAAAAGGAATGGGGGGCCTAACATTTCTCACGCCCCATCCATTTTTCCCCGAAAGTTCCAGGAGGCATGGGACCGGCCGCACGTTGCCCGGGAAAACCACAGGGGGCCGCAAGCATGGCAGGGGGCCGGTTTCGGCAACAGGGAGCACGGATACACTATCTGGGGCACGAAACTGCTAAAAAATAAGGAACTCCTGCAAATACGCGACTAACACAGCAGCTTCAGTTTCTGCACGATATTCTTAGACTACAAGGGGTCCAGACAGACCACAGAGGGCCTGAGCACACCAAAGGGGCCGGGCAGGCCACAGGAACCCAGAAACCAAAGGACGCCGGTAAGCCCAAAAGGGGCCCGAGCAGACCACACACAGCTAGCAATTTGGATGGACTCTGCCCGATATATGCTGGGCTTTGACTGGGCAGAGCCCGCGTACATGGGCTCAGCCCAGGTCCGGCTCCGCTGCGCCTGGGTAGAACCCATGGTCAAGCAAGACCGGGCTCTACCGCTCGGGCAAGTTGTCATCCACCGACCTAATGTCGGGCTCAGCCCGAGTCTATGTGGCTCAGCTATGAGTCTTAGGGCTCGGGCAGAGCCCGGCCCAGCCCGCTCTGGGCCCGGTCGGAATTGCTGGCTGGGCAGCGGGCCCGGGCAGACCACACGGGGCCTGGACAGATGAAAGGACCCGGGCAGACCACAGGGACCCGAGCAGAACACAGGTGCCGGGCTAGCCACAGAGGGGCCACAGTCTGGAAAGTATGGCAGCAGACCCGACGAGTCCGCACCAGCCTTGTAGATTTTTCGCACCACCAGCAGCCTAAAATTCACACCAAGCATTGGTGAGAAATTTCACTGACCCGGAAATTTCGATGTATTTACCAGTTTCTCCCTTCTCAGACGTCTGTGGCTGTTTGATTTGAGCTCCCTCGCACCATACAGCAAAATTGGGCATTTGTTTGCTCCAAAGTTTGAACCACCTGAAGGGTGTCCACACCACGAGATCTCGCCAAAAGTGCCATACTTTGCAGACTGGGAGGGGCCCGGGCAAACCACAGAGGGCTCGCGCAGACAAAAGGGGCCCGAACGGACAAAAGGGGGTCCGCAGAGGCCACACAGAGGCCCAGACAGACCAAAAGGGTTCCGGGAAAACCACAGGAGGCCCGGGCAGACCACAAGGGGCTCGATCAGAACAAAATGGGCACTAGCAGACAAGGGGTCCGTGCAGACCAAATGGGACCCGGCCAGTCTGCAAAGTATGGGAGCAGGCCAAACGAGTCGCACCAGCCATCCAAAATTATCGCACCACCAGCCTAAAAAAATCGCACCAATCTGCCATATACCAGGGAGAAAAACGCACACATTCCTACCCACACGATGCAATACTACCTCTCTTATTGGTTAAGGACATTTTATATGGCCCCTCCTGTGTCTTCCTAACTATTCAGTCATTATTTTATTTAGTTTTCAGTGTCAACTTCCTCGCACCAGTCCTGCAAATTCGCACCAGGCTGATAAAATTCGCACCACTCGCTCCTGTCTCCAAGGGCACTCACACCGACGAGATCTCGTCGAAAATGCCATACTTTGCACACTGGGGCCCGGGCAGACCACAGGGGCCCGCATGACAAGCATGGCAGAGGCTGGTTGCAGTTACCGCATCCATGGCAGGCCCGTCTGCATCCACAGGGTATTAACTACTGGGAGTAGGGACCCGGCTGCAGCCACCAGGGGGCGGGGCGAATGGGGTGGCCACCAGGGGGGGGCGAATGGGGCAGCCACCCCTTAAACCTAAGAGCCTCTGAGGACGAAATGCTGCCCCCAAACCCTCCCCTCCCCCAGGATGCGACGATTGGTCGCCCTTTGGGTGAAAAGTGCGCCCTTCGGGTGGCTAAGTGCCACCCTGTCCCCTAAGGCTTTGCCCCTCCCCCTTCCCTTACCCAAATTCTAGATACGTCACTGGCGGCCATAGGGGGCAAAAGATTCTCCAAGTCTTGGTATTTAGCCATCAGGGGAGCCGGACAGGGGATCATCACTCACTGGGGATTTAGCCCGACAGGAGCTAATAGCAAACAATCATTTCACTTGGTATTCAACACTGCGCATCGGAGCACGATTTGGATTGACACGAAAAGCCCAAACGTAAAATCCAAATCAGAGCCTAACGAAACTTTTCCAGAGTAGACACAAGCCCATTGAATCATAAGCATGCCAATTTTACTGTTCAAGGCAAACTTTGTGTAAATCATTCACCTCGGCGAATGCGACAAGAGAGCCAGGAGCATGCCTTAGCTTCCTTCGCGCTGCGCTGACAAGCCCGGGAAATTAAGAGGCTACCATTCGCCGGCGGACGCACATTATTTGACCCAGATTTGACGACAAGATATGATACACTTTTTGACAGACAAATTTAAAAGATTTAAATTTGTCTGCATTTAAAATTCCACTAGAACAAACAAAAATAGAAAACTTCATGCACATTTCTGACAAAAATGCCTAGAAATATATCAATGAAGAAAAGTAGTGCCGGCGGAGGGATGCCAAAATAACAAACATGTTAATTTATTAAACCAGTACTTATCGGAAGGGGCCCGGCTGCGCACGGCGGGTGGGGGGGGTGGTGAACTACGGGGGGTCGTAAGCAAGGCAAGGAGCCCGGCTAGAGCCAGAGGAGGCCTGGGCAGCCCAGATGGAGCCTGAAATTATAGCACGGGTTCCCAGATACAGGGAAGTGGGAGGAGTGGAATCAGGGGCGGATTCAGGCCGATGGTGGGGAAGGGGGCAATGGGGGCCCCAAATCGTGAAAAACATATGGTTTTTGTTTGAAGAAAATCCGTACAAATCGGTAAAATCGGGGGAATTGGGGAGGGCATCAAATCCCCCGATTTTACCTTTACCCCCCTGGATCCGCTATTGCTGTGGTTCCTTGCAGACCACAGGGACACGGACAAACCATAGGGACCCAGGCAAATTGCAAGGGACTGGGCAGACTGCATGGGGCTGGGTAGACCACAAGGGGCCCGAGCAGACCACAGAGGGCCCGGGTAGACTAAAAGGAGCCCAGACCGCCCACAAGGGCCGCGGGCAGACCATAGGGACCCGGGCGGACCACACAGGACCCAGGCACACTACAAAAGCCCAGACCACCTACAAAGGCCCCGGGCAGACTAAAAGGGGCCAAGGCAGAATACAAGGAGCCCGGTTGCAGTCAGAGAGGAACCAAAAAGGTCCCGAGACTGCCAGAAATAGGGCCCCGGATGCAGTCGAAATGGGCCTGAGAATATCGTTAGGGGCCCGTTTGCGGACACAGCGATTATGGGTGGCCCTAAAGGGGACTGCACCCAAGCAAGCATGCCAGGCAAGCATGCCAGGGAGCCCGACCGCAGCCACAGCAAGCCCAGATAGACCACGGGGCCCCGCACTCATGGCAAGGGCCCGTCTGTGGCATTAGAGGACCCGCGCCTCCTGGACCACAGGGAGCCCGGTTGCAGTCACAGGTCCCGGTTGCAGTCACAGGGGGCCCGGGTGGATCACAGGCGCCCGGTTGCGGTGACAGGGGCTCGGGCGGATCACAGAGGGCCCGGTTGCAGTCACAGGGGCCCGGGTGGATAACAGGGGGCCGGGTGAATTACAGGGGCCCGGTTGCAGTCACAGGTGGCCCGGTTGGACCACAGGGAATCCGTTTGCAGTCACAGGGGGCCCGGGTGGATCTCAGGGGGCCCGGTTGCAGTCAAAGAGGGCCCGTGTGGATCACAGGGGGCCCAGGATAGATCACATGGGGCCCGGGTGGATCACAGGGGCCCGGGTGAATGATAGGGGGCCCAGTTGTGATCACAGGGGGCCCGGGTGTATCACAGGGGTCCGGGTTGATGATAGGGGGCCCGGTTGTAATCACAGGGAGCCCGGGTGGATCACAGAGGACCCGGTTGCAGTCACAGGGGGCCGGGTGGATCGCAGAGGGCCTGGTTGCAGTCACAGGGGCCCCGGTGGATCACAGTTGGCCCGGTCCCAGTCCCAGGGGGGCCCGGGTGTATCACAGGGGCCCGGGTGGATGATAGGGGGCCCGGTTGTAATCACAGGGAGCCCGGGTGGATTACAGGGAGCCCGGTTGCAGTCACAGGTGGGCCGGGTGGATCACAGATGGCCCGGTTGTAGTCACAGGGAGCCCGGGTGGATGACAGGGGGCCCGGTTGCAGTCACAGGGGCCCGGGTGGATCACAGGGGGCCCGTTTGAAGTCACAGGGGTGCGGGTGGATCAAAGAGGGGTCCGGTTGCAGTCACAGGGGGCCGGATAGATCACAGGGGGCCCGGCTGCAGTCACAGGGGGCCCGGGTGGATTACAGGGGGCCCGGTTGCAGTCCACAGGGGGCCCGGGTGGATCAGAGGGCCCGGTTGGATGACAGGAGGCCCGAGACTGCCGGAATTAGGGACCCGGCTGCAGTCAAAGTGGGCCTGAAAAATATCGTTAGGGGCCCGGTTGCGGACACCGAGGTTAAGGATGGCCCACAGGGCACCCGCAAGCATGCCAGGGAGCCTGGTCTCAGCCAAAGCTAGCCCAAGTAGACCACTGGGGCCCGGAATCGTGGCAGGGGCCCGGCTCTGTCCGCAGGGGCCCGCAACTTGGGATTGGGGGGGCTCGTCGGGTCATTGGGGGGCTTCTCCGAGCATTGGGGGGGCTCGAGCCCCCAAATATATGGAAACTTGCGCCCCTGACCTGAGTCAGGAAGCAGACCAACACCACTTTACAACTTATCTTCACTAAATAGCATAGACAAACGCCCCCACAGTTGCAAATATTAGGGCAGATTTTCAACACCGTTCCCAGCACTCCACGATGAACTGCGATCACTGGCCCAACTTGGCGCAAAAATCGAGGTACTTTCCCGATGACGTCACAGCGCGTGCAGCGTCCGCCGTCCACCGCTTAGCACATGTCGCTTCCGTATGTAACTGAAGTTTTGATTCTGACGGCAGATGGCAGGGCGATAGAAGTTGTCGCGAAAGAAGTATCATGAGTTCAAATCCCGCCTGATCGATGCCAAGAGTTTTTGTAGATCAGAAAAAGTACTCAATGTACGCTAGGGTATCTACCAGATCATCTAACCCTAGCAAATATGATCTCGAGTACAAATAGCAGCCCTATATTGATGTATCGAAGATGCATCACTGTTGTCGGCAGTGTTTCCGAGATAACAAATTTCCAGGTGTAGTGCATTCGAGTCTATGGTACTATCTCCATGTAAACAATTTTAGTCAGTGATCTCCAAAGTGTTTTTCAGTGTAGGAACCGGGGTTCAGGGGGGCTACTGTTCCCCCTCCCACTTTTCTTTGGTGGGCTCCCGTAACGAATATACATGCATAAACCACTGTAATATAAAACAAGAAACGCAAACGGGCCCAATAGCTTGTCTGGGAAAGTTTCAGTTCCGTAGTACGCCACCTGCCAGCCCCTGGATGAGGAGCGCTTCGCGAAAAAGGCCAAGGCACCTACTTCCCAAACGTTTCGAAATGGGCCCTGAGAACTGGGCCCGATAAAATTTCATCTTTTACCGCTCCCAACACAAAGCATGAATTGGGACACGCATCCGGCACCGAACTGCCAGCAGCCTTCCCTCTGAGATCGACAGGCGTGACCAGCCCGGCCGTCCGTGACACGCAGACGCGACAAGTGGCTCGCGGACTAAGGAAGCGGTGTTTGGCACGCGTAGATGTTGATGACTTTCAACTGCAGATTTCCTCGATTGACTGGTCCCTTTTGTTCTTTTTTCACCCATGTTGATGTGCGCAACGCCCGATATAATCTGGAAAATATTAAGAAGAGCCTTTTTGCTTGAACTAGATCGTGTCGCCCCTCTCCGCTCTGTCCCAGCTCGTAAGCCGGTCGTGTTGCCACTCACACACCATACACGGCAGATCATTCACCGGAGGCAACTTGCACTGGCCTGGGGATCTTGTCTAGAGTATAAACAATTAAACCGTTTAAGTAAAGCTGCGATTCGACATCACGCGAAATTTTAAGGAAAGGTCGTGGTCGCTTCTGGAAAATCTTGAACCCTGTTCTGTAAAACTAAAAAACGACCTCTATGCTCCTCGAAGTGAAACCAGACGTGCTCAACGTTTATTACGTTTTGGTGGGACCGAACAATGCTGCTTCCATACTAGAGGTGGGAGTTTCGGGCAATTTTGCAGGTCCGGGCCCGGGCCCGGTCTGCTGCTGATTTTAGAAGCCAGTCACAAGCCCGGTTTGTGGAAGAAATTGCTTATCAAGCCCAGGAAGGCCCGGTATCATGGAAAACCCATAAACGACTATATACAACATTTATTTACTTTAAAGCTGTTTCAAATACATGTTTTAAGCCAATTGATCCGGGAAAAAGTTTTGGTTGTACCCAAAACCATATTAAAAAGGTGCATACAACATCAGCAGCCTCAGCTATCTTAATAATTCAGCAGAAAATGATACTGAAAAAACACAGTATGAAACACGGCTTGCTTATGATGCAAGCTGACTTCAGGTAATGACCAGCATCACCTTATAAAAACAATGGTAATTCTAGGTAGAGGTATGCACATGGCAGCTATAAGAATTGGGCTGAAATAACCCCACTCATATCAGACATTTCCTTCATCATTGCTTTTTAATAAATCATGATGTACTGGCAGGAGCCTCATCATTTAGGGGTGCGGGAGCACCCCTAAAACTTTTGAAAACACTCCTAAACTTCCAAAAGCACCCCTAAAACTATTTTGCGACATTCTACTAGGACCTAATGCCAGGATTATGTAGCAATTAAGTAAAACGTGTAAGAAATTCGAAGTTCTCTGGTAACTATTCATCTGGAGAGATCATTTCTAGCTTAAAAGATTACTTAAGTGATATGGAGGTTTCATATAACCGAATGAAATCATATCTAGACAGTGGGAGTAACCATGGAAATTAGGTATCTGCCACCTGCGACCAAAGCCGAAAGAGTACGTTTTCCAAAATGTTAATTGCCGTGTCGCCGTTGTCTCAGAAGCAGTATCATCGAGTGCAGCTAGACTCGACTCGTCGTGCAGATGGATTCGTCGTTGTTTCCTTTATCATGTTTTTCAGAAAGTAAAAAGAAAGTTCACTGCTGGAACTATTTTCCAAAATGGCACGGTGTATGCTGAAATTCCGTCCTGAATTCATTAAGGCTGTATGTAGATCAGACCTGTCCATAGCTGCTATACGTACCAAAGCAGGGTCAAATCAGCAACATGTGGTAGCTGTGCATCTGTTGAAACTTGTTAAGAAGGGGAGGGAAATCAGGGCCAATATCTGGGAAACGTAGCTTGTGCTTAACCCTCGCCCGTCCGAGAGGAGCATTGATGTTCTCCATAATGTTCTTCAAGGATAGGGGGAAAACGGCGGCGCTGCGTCACCGTATTTTGCATATCTTCCTTGATCAATCCCTCATCTTTAAAAAATTAACTTGTCATGTTAGGTCACGTCATGAGGTCAAGGCAAGTGATTTAACACGAGCCCCGCTGGGGTCCCTTGCATGACACGCCCCGCTGGGGGGGCGTTTTTCGCCCCCTCTTCTGTATCTTGTTCTCCACGAAAGCTAAAGGAAAATTAGGGTCGGCGTTCGAAAGCTCTTGACAAGACGAAGAGATTTTATAAGAATAATTTTATGTCAGATCAATGTTGAGGTCAGCATAGGTCAAAGAAGGCTCCATAGGCTTACACAACAGAGCAGTGTACGTTTCCTTGTGTAGATCTGCCCTCAGGGAGCTAGAGAAAATATTTATACATCATTGGATTCCTCTCTTCGCGGCAAATCGAACGATGTATAAAATGACCTTTCTAGGTCAAAAAGTCAAAATGACCTGACCTCGAGCTGGGTCAGGGCCACAGAGTGACCTGGTATGGTCATGTTGCATATCAATCGACTCCCGTGACAATATAAGGACAATGCAAGAAAAATAGAATCTTTATCTCAATTCAGGGAGATGTTATTGGCAAAATAATCACTCTAGGCTCCTGTGACCTGAAATTACCTTTGAGTGGTCAGATGCAAAAAAATCAACTTAATAGTCAAGATCACGGTAAGAATAGACAATTTGAGGATTTTCAGCTTTATCTATTCAGTATTTACTGAAAACGAGCCCATTCTTTTCTTCACCATAGACTTATAATGGGGTGACCAAAAAATTGACCTCACCTAGGTCAGCAATATCGAAATTCTGAGATAGCAGATTTTTACACCATTATGATTCCATCATATTGTGAAAGTGTCAAACTGATCGGTTCAATGATGTTTTCTGGGCGCCGCTTCAAACTTGTGATTTGAGGTTTTGAGGTCGGGTCACTTGACCTCGAATAGCTCCTTGACCTCACATGACTTTACCTAAAAAATTTTGTCAGATGTGTAAAATTGATCAGGAATAAGGTACTGTAAGTTTCGTTGTTCTGCGTCTCTTCGTTTTTTAGCTATATTTGGAAAACCGGGAGGGGAAATTTCGCCCCTCCCCCAGCGGGGCGCGTGTTAATCTAAAAAGATTAGGATTTCATTTATGCAATAAGTATAGTAAAGTTAAATGAAGTTATTTATAAGTAAGAACACGTTTACCCTAGCAATCCGACGCTTTACACCATAATGGACTGACAGTTTACACCATAATGGACCTACCAGGTGATATGCTTAACCCTCGTCCTTAAGGGGCAGATTCGACGCCCCTGGACATTTTTCGCGATGACACAAAAACAGTTTGGTTTAGCCTAATGCTGAATAAAACTGTATAAACTTTGACAAATCTTGACAGAATTTCAAGTCAATGTCATGTGAGATCACCGACTTATGACTAGGGCTGATAATCCCGGGACATTTTTGCAATCCCGGATCCCGGGATTCACCGACTCTCAATCCCAGGATATCCCGGGATCCCGGAATTGGGAAATTTTTTTCAATAAACATGTCAAAAATTAGTGTCTGCTTTAGATAACGTATGTGGCGTATTCTTAATAGCATAGTAAATATTTCCCCGTTAAGGATAACTCATAGCATACTATTCTCACCATGTTTCACCACCAGTTTCAGGATCCTAAGGCAACGAATGAGCCTAGGTATGGAGGCGTATTTGTAATCATCGATCATTTTAATACGTTTGTCTCCTATGTCAATAATTGCCTTATGGACAGCTGCTTTCAGAGTATCAAACTGATCGAGTATGTCACACAAGCTATTCCATCAGGTTTTACAGCATAGCACCAGCATCAGTTCTTGTCCACGTTCTTCTTTAGCGTATTTCTGAAAGACCTCGTTTCGTACGGGGAATTTTCGAAACCAGCGGACAATGTTTACGATTGGATTGATCAAACTGTGTAGTTCACGGCGACAGGTAGCACCATCTGTGTCTTCGTCCGTGCTGTTGCTGTCAACCTCGTCATCACAGTCAGATTCCTCTGACGAGTTTACTTGCAAGGCTGCAAGATTCTCATTAACGCTACGACGACATAACAATTTGCATAGGCATTAGGGTGTTTCAGCCCACTATAGTAAAATTTTGTTTGTTTGGAACGAAGCCATATCGACTTTCCCCAGCTCTATACCTAAAACTGAATCGATTGGCACCCTTAAAAGCAAAATAAAAGGACATTTAGAGGTCACGCACTTTTATCACCAAAAACCATTACACTTGAAAGAGGCGCATTCTTTCTTGCTGCGCTTGGGTAGAGCCCTCCGATGGAGTTCCACCAGCTGGAGCAGGGACTGCTTCTGCTTCTCGTCCTTGACGAATCCGTTGAACCTCTTGATGAGGGCGATCTCCCTTTCCCGCTGTTTTTGTCATGAGTCGAAAGTTAAAGCCATTGTGGCGTCCCATTTGATATAATGACCTTTCCCATATGCAGAAGGAGCATCGCAACAGATTCGACGCATATGTTCTAAATTCAACGTAAGAACATATTTTAAGCCACATCAAACGATGAAACCATCAATGGTCAAACCAACTGACAGGATAGACAACCGGAAAAACCAGGCCCAGTATACAAGATGGAATGTAATGACTGTCCAAAAATATACAGTGGAGAAAGCAAAAGGATGATGGAAGTCCGACAAGACGAACACCGAAAATCTCGACAAAAACTAATCTGAGGATCAATTGACGAGAGAGTAGCGGAGGCCACAGCGGAACATTCATTCAAGAAGGATCATTATATCAAATGGGACGCCACAACGACTTTAACTTTCGACTCAAGACAAAAACAGCGGGAAATAAAAGAGACAATTTACATCCAAACCACCACGGAACCAAAAATGAATAGAAATATCGGCAAAGTTATCTTCTATTCATTTTCTCCCCTGGATTTTTGAACCTCTTAAAACGCCAGTCAAACAAGAGATTGAATTGAGAAATAACACGTGTTTAGAGCTAATAGTTCTAAAATGATTCGTCATGTTCATAGCTAAGATTGTTCTTTCAAAGTGTACCCTGTCCTCGTGTTTTTCGCTTAGTTAGGTTCATGTCATAGTGTTATCTTCATCTCCCTTGAAAACGGGGGCGGGATGCTCCCAAAATCGGTAGGGTTTTATACTCAGGCTAGTCATTGTGCAGTAATAAATGTTTTACTTAATTTGAAGAATATTTCAGATGTGAAATAGAAAACCAAGCAAAAGAAAAGCAGCGCCAGTATCAGTGTGAAAATGTGTACATGCATTCATAGGCGTAGGAACAGGGGGGCAGAGGGGCCATGCCCCCCAATATTATTGATTCTTAACCCTTAACCCTATGGCGTTGGCTGGAAAGAAATGAGTTCCAAATGCACCTTGGCCTCCCAAATATTCTGGACGTTCCTACGGTTATGTGTACATTTTAATACATTTGATAAAAAAGCTGCAAAAGTGCGCGACCTCTAAATATCATCGAAATACATGGAAATTTCGCACAGAAGCTTGTAAGCAGATGAGGTTTGAGGGGAACATCGATATGCGTCGAAATATTGCATTTTGGAACAATGAAACACCCTAATAGGCATGCTATGCAGCTAGAACGGCAATACAAGTCAATTGACCAGTTCAAATTTGACTCACTGATTTTCACGCATTATGATAAAATACGCGAAAAAAATACAAAGGATGTGCGTGACATCGATCAGAGAAGGAATTTAAAGACACCGAATGTGAAAAGACCACAAATATTCATATCAGATCCCACAGCAAAACTCAAACACTTGCAAATATCGAATTTGCCGTCAATATCGTAATAAGCTAGTTTTGCGCTATCTCAGAATAAAAGTTTTCAGGTACATTATCATTGATCTCACCTGGTAAGCTTCACCACCACCGCCGTCGTCTGCTTGTTCAGAGGTCTGCCTGTCATCACCCGAGTATAGCGTCGATGACGGCCAGGTACACGCCGTGAGCGAGGCAGAGTTGGTGTTCGCAAGGCAGTGATTTCCCGAATTTGACCATCACGGAAGCTCCGTCGGTTGTGACACAGGTGACGTGCCTACTAAGCTCAAGACCAAATTCTGCCAACTTGCCCTGGAGAAGATCCAGGCACTTCTCGGCTGGCATTGCGCCGTGACAACGCGCGACACCGAGACCCCACATGTTGCCTTCGTAGTGGACAGTCACGCTCATGTAGCGACGGTTTTTCAAGGACGTATATTCATCGATTGTAATCGAGAACCTTTTGCCCTTTGACACTTGATCGGCCAACTTCGCCTTCACCTCGCACTTCAGGTGAGCTCAGTGTTTGATAGCACGCCGGCGAATGGTGTTATGATGTATTGGTAGGTTTTTGTAACCTTTAGCAGCCATTAGTCTGCGCAGGTCCCGTTAAGTGCAAAAAAACTGTGAAAGGCAGCCCATCTCTCGTGCACATTCTAGCTAGGATGGAATCCAGGTCTTCCTCAGTTTTGGAGACGTAGTAGGAATCCAGGGTCCGAATTCCTGTCGCAGGTTCCGATGTTTTGGAGCTACTTTTACCGGACAAGTTCTACGGGGTCTCCCTGGATCGGGATGGTCCAGCAACGCCTTCACCACCATGCTTACTCTTGAGATGTACGTGAAGTCCTTTTGTTGATCCTCCGGCTATTTTCAATACCTTTTTACAAAGGCGACATTTTGCTGTGCTCCCATCCCGACTTCTAGGAAAGTTTTCCCACACCGCACTGCCCTTAAATTCCCCAAATCGGTCATTGCAAGCACTTCTAAAAATGCACACCATGTGTAAGTTCCTACCCTGAGTGCCTTCTGGGTCACACTGACAGCAGGCACTGAGAGTAACTGAGTCAGAGGACATGCTCCCTCACAGATGCGACGAGCAATTCGACCCCTCCTATTCGATGGTCGAGATAGTCGGCAACCTCCCGAGTAATATGACCTGAAACTGAATGCTTGAGGGAACGACGCCGCGGGGAGAGAGAGAGAGAGAGAGAGAGAGAGAGAGAGAGACGAGTTCGAACAGATAAGTTGACACGGTGTGAAATGTGAAGCGATGACAGGTATAATCTACGTACATGCAGAAGGGAGAGCCTGACTTTTGCTTGTGTTTGAACATTTCAGGTAGGTAAAATATTGAGCATAAAACAACGCTGTAGCATGTTGTTGGATTCTATAATGATTTTAATACTATCAGCGACGCTTTCCACGCCATTTTTAGTGTTGGAAAATATCGGGATCACGGGATTCTGAAATATATAATCCCGGGATTCGGGATTAATACAATCCCGCGATCCCGGGATCCCGATCCCGGGATTATCAGCCCTACTTATGACGTCACTTAAGGCAATGTTTGTCCTAAAAATAAGTCTAAGAAACACCAGGCGTTACTCGACTGCTAAAAGAACTATATCAAGTTTCTAAACAGCATTCGAAAGCTCCTGAAAAGGCAATCTGGAATATGTCATCCATTTTGAGGACAAGTCCATAACAAAGGCACCAGAGGTCCCCAAAGGTCAGCAAAGGTTACTGTTTTAGAAACTGTTGTTGGCTATAACTTATGAAGGGGACAAGATGCAGCAATGAATTTGGTATCAAAGTGACGAGCATCACCCAAGGATTCGAATGGTATGCGACCTGACCTTTGCCTTAACCTAAGGTTATGTTAGGTGGTCTAACCTAACCTTAGGTTAGGTTAGACCTTGTTCGTGTCCTTACAAGGTCATGCCGCATATGGTGAAAATCCTTGGGTCAAGACAAACACATTGACACATTGGTCTTTATTCTAGGTCTATTGATTCCCGAATTATAAGAGATTTTCTAAATGTGTCAAAATTTCACCATTTTTTGACCTCATAAGGTCACTAGTTAACCTAGGGTAAAAATTTTAAATCGTCGGAGAGATCAGGTCATGGGTAACACGCTGTGCCTTACCGTGCATTTCCACCTCTTTTAGATTTAAACGGTTGGAGGGTCGAATCGGTCACTGGTAGGGCGAGGAGAAATAAGCCATTAGAGATATTTCGACAAGGTTTTAAGAGGTTTTTACCCCTTTTTAACGTTTTTCACCCCCTAACACCGTAAGTAAAATTGCATCGGTCGGCTAGGAAAAAGCACCCCTAAACATTTTCACAAAGTTACACCCCTGGTCAAGCATATTCATGTTTTGGTGCAATTTCAAAAGTTCCTTCTAAGGCTGACTGCTCTCCCCAGTATCTCCCACAACTGACTAATTTATGTTCTGAAGTACTTCGATAATGTTTTCTTTGTGCCTAGTCCCTAATTTATGTTTTGAAGTACTTCGATAATATTTTCTTTGTGCCTAGTCCCTTGCACTATCCTTTTCTGAGTGGATTCTGCATCTTTTTGGGCAATGAAGGAGCAAGATGAAGCTGTGGAAAGGTCAAACTTATCAAAATTTGTTCTTGCATCTAGAGTTAGCAGGCCAATTTGACAATTATGGGCTCCCACCAGATACTTTATGCCTGACATATTCACTTGGCCATTTTTTGTAGAGGACATGGGAATGGCTCCAAAGATAACATTTTTTACCTGAAGCAGAAAACTTCTGGGAAAAATTTTCTAGATAGAGCTAGGTGTTAGTATGAATATAATGTTAGCAGCAAATCGGTTAAATGACTTCGTTTGAAATGGTGTACTGACAATATGGAAGTAACAAATAGGCTATCACAATTTATATTTTGTCCACCCATATATGACTTCAAGACTTTAAAGTCATCGGAATATTCATAAGATGACAGTACAGCATGTATGTGTGCAACTGTAGGCATTATTCAATATTTGATTATGAATATTGATACAGGTTTAATTAACTTGCTTTTGACCCTGACATGAGTAACAGAAAGAAAGCTAGAGCTTCATGCTTTTACATTCCTGATGTATGTCTAAAAGTAAATGTCTCAAAATTAATTGTAAATGCATTTTCAAAAGCTGATGGTGCATGAATAAGATTTTGCACTGAAAAACTAGGTCTGTACCGAAAAAGGCTTATTTAACTTACAGAAAATTGACTTTGAAGTCCCAGTTCAGTTGAAGCCCGGAATGAGCCTGGGTGAAGCCCATTATCAGCCCAGCATTGGCTTAAATCAGACCTTCAGGCCCGGTCCAAGCCCGCGGGCCTGGGCCGGGCTTTTGCCCCGGGCCTAGAAAGTCCCACCTCTATTCCATACCCGCCCCGACGATGCCCGTCCCACTGCAACTGCCTGGCGTCACCAAATCCAGTTTCATCGTCCAGCCCATCGACATACAAACCCTACAGGCCACTACACTCAGCATGAAGCCGTCCAGCAACGCCGGAGGTGATGTTGATCCAGGTGATGGTGATGAAGTTCCAGCGGAGTGGAAACACGCTCTGATAACCCCAATTCCAAAAAGCAAATCACCAGCGAGCCTGGCCGACATGTGACCCACTACAATTTTACCCTCGCCAATGAAACTAGTTTTCTTTCCATAAATTGTGTCCAAGTTGTTCCCAGTACGGCTGTTGGAGTCTCACTAAAATCATCAAGGGACTTGTCACGGAGACCCCGACCCCACCACCCGAATGAGCAACTCCCACAATGATGGTTTGATTTAGAAGCCAAAGTTTAACGTCCGACAAAGCACAGGGACGACCGCCCCGCTTAGGTCACCCTCTCACCAGTCAGTTACCAGCCGACCTACGTCGTCGGTTGAGCGCCGGAGCGTCTCAGGGGAACCGATCCCAAGTCTGAACATGCACTGTCACTGCATGTTTCTGAGCAGCGGGCCGGAGCCCAACGCTCTACCAACTCAGCTACCGGGGCAGCTCAGTCGAAAAAGTAATCCAAAGCCAACTTGTAAACTACCTCGGAACCACTCATTTGCTGTCCGATTCTCAGCACGGTTACTGACGAAATTTTCTGCAGAGTTCGCCTTGAACGTGATGACTTACCACCTCTATCGCGCCATGGACCAAGGTGAAATCAGTACTCTTGCTCTATTGGAAAATGTTTGATATGGTTCCCCACCACATCCTACTGCAGAAAATGACACTCCATGGCTTAGACGCAGTCTGGTTTCGAAATTATTTGCAAGGTCATACTAAAAAATCCATATAAAATTCCCTCAAGATTGCAAAATTATCAGATCTCGCTAAAAAACATTCAAATTTTTCGAGATGAACGTCTTTCTTGTGTACTCTGTATTCTCTTAACCCGCGCCCCGGTGGGCCTCCGAACGACCTTCGCCCTGGTGGGGGTGTTTGAACACCCCCTCGAACTCGGCCCCTATGCGAGATGGCGAAAAAACGCGAACGCTGGTGGATAGCTCATACAAATTCATGAAGAAACTATATTTATTTATTTATTTGCTTTCTCAGAGATACCCACGTTGTCGTGGCAATTACATCTCCGTTTACACTTAACTCAGTGACACAGATCATCGTGTAACATCGATGGTGCTAATTATGGATGACAGCCTATTATTATAATTATTGAATGAAGTCATGGATTTTACTGATAATGGATCGACACAGTAAAACAGATTATATTTAGGGTCGGATGAGTTTCTTTATTTTCTGTTTGAAGCTGGAGCTGTTCTTGGTGTATCCTGCAGTCGCAGGCAGTGCGTTCCAGGTTCTGACGGCTCGGTGCGGGAATCTCTAAATTTGGTGGTCTCGTGTTGGAAGTTTGGATGATGGTAGTGTCAGCTGATGCACGTGTTGTCCTGTATGATACCTCATGCCTGTTCTTGATCAGATACTTGTTTTTCTGCGGGCCTTCATTTAGGAGGACCAATTTATGAATGGCAGATGAGTCGCATGTTGAAATGGGCTTGGTATAGCTTGGCCACCCGAGCTCCCGCCTGGCTGCGCTGATTCGGTCGTACTTCTTCTTGCCGGTGACGATTCGAACCCCGAAGTTCACGACCTTGTTCATCCTTTGGCAGTTCTCATCAGTGACTGGTGCCCAGGAGGGCAGACAGTACCGCATGTGAGGAGACACGAGGGCTTCTACCAGCGTTTTGGTTGTTTTTCGAGGGAGAGTGTGAACCAGCTTGTTGATGGAGAGAAGTGAACCAAAGCATCGTTTGTGACTATGGATGTTTGTTGCTCCCCAGTCAGATGCTTATCGAAAGTTATTCCAATAATTTTCACTGTTTCGGTAGATTTCAGCGCTGTATTTTCAAAAGTGACTTCAAAATTATTTGCTTGTTTGGTCTGATGAGGCGTTCCGAATGTGATTAATTTGTTCTTTTTTGGACTCGGCTTCACGCCGTTCGATTTGAATCACTTGGAGACAATGACTAGGTCCTCTTCGATGCTCGCTTTCAGGTGAGCGAGATCAGTATGGTTCGGAGCAGCGGAGTGAGGCAGTTGTGTGTCATCAGCATAGGCAATGATCTTACAGTCGTCTGATAAGTAGCAGCTAAGGTCATTAGTAAACAGCAGGAACATGATGGGGCCTACGTGACTGCCTTGAACCACGCCAACAGGGACGTTCATTACTGAGTCGCCTCCTTTCACGCTCTGTTTTCTATTCAGGAAGTAATCGCAGAACCAGAGCGATGAAATTATGTTACATTCTAGCTTGTCGAGCAGCTTGCGGTGGTCCACACAATCGAAAGCCTTTAAAAGGTCTGTCGAGCATGGGGATGTTAAAGTTAGTTTAAGTTAAAGTTAAAGTGGTTATCCATTAGGAAGGCTAGTCGGCCTTCATGTGTTGGATATCATTGACGCACAACTGCGTCATTTCCACATCATCGAGTCACTGTACGTCCTTTCTGAATTACTTCTCTGCTTTTAACATTACTTCATGCGTGACTGTCTTATCTTGGTCTTGCATCTTCTTCCATTTGTCGTAGCGGTTTTTGAAGCAGTTCACGTTCGGCGCATTCCGTACTGCTTCCGGTAACTCGTTCCAGTATTTTTCAACTCGTAGATTGAAAGAAAAATTCTCCTGATTTCGAGCCTCGCCCTTCTGATTTACATTTGTCCTCCCCTCCGCACTACCTCGCCTTCCTCTCCTATGACCGAACTCTGCCTGACATTTATCTGTTCTTTGATTATTTTAAACCATTCATCCTTCTCTACTTCGCTCCTATTCGTCATCACTTTATACGCCTCAATAACATCCCCTCTCTTCCTCCTCTCCACCAACAGCTCGAGTCCTGCATCCTTTAGCTTCTCCTTATAACTCGCGCCTCTCACATTTGTCATCATATTTACACATCGTCTCTGGACCTTCTCTAAAAATTCACAATCACCTAGCATCCACGGCAACCACGCTGGTGTACCATACTCTAGCTTGGGTCTGACGAAGACTTTAAACAATTTGGTCATAACATGTTTGTTTCTGTAATGGAAAGCGCGTGAAATCTAACCAAGAACTTTATGTCGATCATTGGCAGCTTTTAAACATTGTTTGCTGGGTTTCATGTGCTTGCTTACTAATATTCCTAGGTCTTTTTCCACCTCAGTCGTCTTCATTCGAACACCTCCCATAACATAGTCGATTGCTTTGCATTTGTCGGGATTGTAAGTCATCAAAAATTCAAATCCCCACTTCTCCATGCCTCTCTGGTGTTTTTGAAACTCCCGGGCCTCTCCTTCTGACCTCACTATTTTCGCCAGCTTGGTGTCGTCTGCAAACTTAGAGGTCAGTGCCTCCGAAACTTCATCAATATCATCAATGAACATAATGAAGAGCAGGGGTGCAAGGACTGAGCCTTGGACCACACTACTGACCACTTCAACCCACTTAGATACCTCTCCATTCACGAGAACTCTTTGCCTTCTTCCTGTGAGCCAATTTCTCAGCCAATCCAGCAGCGTACCGTCAATTCCCATCGCTTTCACTTTTTCGAGTAGTCTTCGGTGTTCAACCTTGTCAAAGGCCTTACTAAAGTCATAGAAGATGACATCGACCGGATGGTCTAGGTCAACCCATTCCAAAACTTTCCCCCAAAATTCGATCAAATTAGTCAAACATGACCGACCAGATCGAAATCCATGTTGTGATGATCGGATTAGCCCATGCCGTTCCAAGTGCTCCACAATATGGCCTTTCACTATTGATTCCATCAGCTTCATGCTTGTGACTGTCAGGTTTACAGGCCTATAATTTGCAGGCATAAACTTGCTTCCCCTTTAAACAAAGGGACTATTTCCGCATCTTTCCATTCCTTTGGAATTACTTTCTCTTGCATGGATCTCTCAAAAAGCATTGCCAGGGGCACACAAGCCTAATCCATGATCTCCTTCAACACTCTGGGCGAGACTCCATCCGACCCTCCTGATGCCTCACTACGAAGGTCATCAATTTTCTTCATCACATTTTCCGCCGTGAACTACACACAACCCAAAGTATCACTGTTTCTGACTCGTTTTTTTCAAGCTTGGGATACCCCTATTGTCGTCAATTGTAAATACTTTGGAGTATTCCTGATTCCACAAGTCGGCTTGGGCCTTGTCGTCTAAAATTTTCATCCTTTGAAGGGCCTACTTTCACTATTACCTCGCTCTCCCTTCAGGTACTTAAAAGACTGATTCTTCTTTGCCTTACTTTTCATCGCCACTTTCCTTTCCAAATTCCTCTTTGCATTTCTGACACTCTTCTTAACTTCCTTCTCCGCATTCTTGTAGGCTTCCCGGTCTGATTGTCGGTCTTTTTCCTTGCTCACCCGCCAAAGTCTCTTCTTTTTATCTATCAACTTCCCAATCTTGTGCGTCATCCACATGTACTTATTCCGCACTTCTATTTATCTCCATGGAATGTTTGCATCCATAGCTGCCGTAATCTTGGTTCTAATAATGCCCCATATTTCTTCGGTGTCCTTCCCTTTCAGCTCCACATTCCAGTCAATTTCCATCATCTTTCTTAATCCTACTTTATCCATATTTCCATAATCTCGCCATTTTGTTTTGCCTTTCCTCAATGTGACTTCAATTTCTATCTGGGTTATCCAGATCTCGTGATCACTGCTACCCAAACAACCGTCCTTTTTGCCTCCACAATCATGTTTTCTGTCGAAATTAAGACCAAATCCAAAGTGTTCCCACCTATGTGCGTTGCATCTCGTATATGTTGCGTCAAAAATTTCGATTCTATCGTTTCAAGAAATTCCCTGCCTCTTGCATCGCTTGATCCTTCATCCCATTTAATTCCTGGAAAGTTGAAATCCCGAAACAACACGTATCGGCCCTGTAACGTTTAGATCCATTCATTAATCATCTGATCATTATCAGGTGATGAATTTGGTGACCTATAAACCAAATATAACCGAGTAGTGTCTCCTGTGGCTCCTTTGATTTCTATTCCTCCGACTTCCAAAAAGTCCGTTCGACATTCTAACTCTAACGCGTATATATCAGATTTCACATACATGAGAAAGCCCCCTCCTCTCCCTTTTGATGTGTTTTCTCTGTCTTTATGGACGAGTAATTGATACCTTTCAATATTTAATAAGCTGTCGTCTATTGGTGAATTCGTCCAACTTTCCATCAAAAAGACCAAGCCCAGATTTAACTGTGCCACCATAGCCTTCAACTCATGTTTCGTACTCAACACAGATTGGCAATTTGTTGTAAAACACAGTTATTATTGATTTTCAGTCTTCACTTTCTCCTCCTCTCTGTCCGTCCAAACGATTCTTCTCCTTCCACGCTGCCCTACCACAATCTATCTTCCGTTTTTCCATCCTCTCTTGCCTTTTTGTTTTTCCCTCCGCTTCCTTCCTCCTTTCATCTTCCTTTTTCTCCTCCTGTCTTTGCCTGGGCGTCATATCAGGGGAAATGAAAACTTTCTTCCATCCCTCTCTCCTTGCCAGTTTTCTAGCATTGTTGAGTATTATTTCCCTCTTTTCTCCATCCTTTACCTTGATTATCAGGGGCCTCGGCTTGCCATCTTCTCTCATCTTACCTGCTCTAATCTTGATCTCTACTTCCTCCTCCTCAACCCCTACACTTATATTCTCACGCAGATCTTTGACTTTTGCAGCGTCATCCCTGATCCTTGTTTTCGCCTCCTTCTCCTTACTCCCCTCTAATCCGGAAATGGCAAGGTTTTCGATACGTTCGTCTCTTTCTTTCAGTTCCTCTTTCACTTCTTCCTTTGCTTTTGTCAATCCCGTCTCCACCTCCTTCAGGCTACCTTCACACTGCCCGAGCTTTCTCTCCAAGTTCGCTATCTTCTCCTTCAAGCCCTTATTTTCCTTGTCCATGGTCCCAAATCCACTCTCCAGCTCCTTCATTCCTTTATTGAGCTTTCCCATAACTTTTCTACAAATCTTACATAGAAAGCCACTCCAACCGAAAATCCTCTCCGTTCTTAATATCTGGTCGAAATAGTCATCACTTAATCCTTCGACGCAATCCTTGTGCCACCACGTCTCACATAGGCCGCAAGAGATGGTCACTTGCCCCCTCGTGCAATTCAGATCACGTTTACCGCAGGGATATTTAGACATAATTGGTAATATTATCTTCTGACCCAATCCACAGTTAAGTGTTTAAGTTCTTGCTGTAAGTTAAGTGTTTCTTGTTGTAAGTGGTGTGTTCCTGACGTCATATAACGTCTATTCCGCGGAAAGATCCTGATGAATGCACCACAGTTACTTTCTTGCCCTCGCTATGTTGTAAATGAACAAATTACCAAAACAATAGGCGCCTGAGATAACTGTCGCCTTGGATTACTCTGTCATTGTTATTTTAACACGCGCATTGACGGGGGTCTGAGCCACCTTCGCATTGACGGGGGTGGGTACCCGCCGCCCCTAAGATCTCGAGAACCACGGTAGGTAGCGAAAAACGGTAAAGAGCGTTGGACTGCCCATCCACTTCTCCATCGAAAACATTTGAACCATTTTTTTCAGGTCACATTTAAGGTCACGAGACGTCAAAACATGCCGTCATAGGGATAACATGTAAATTAAGTTTTTTCGGCCATTACATCTGAACAAGTAAAGATAGGGCAAAACGACCTAAACCATATGAATCCTCTCAGCAAGCCGAATCGAATGATATATAATTTGGCCTTGTTAGGTCAAATCAAGGATTTGACCTGACCTGAGGTCAGGTCACGGTCAAATTATATAAAATGCATATCATTACAACTGCAAAGCCCAGGCGAGTCTAATGCAGCTAAAATAAATGCTCTATCGCCATCCGTTACTGAGTTATTTCGTAAAAACCATTTTTCCCATGTATTGCCAAGGGAGAGGTCATGCCTCGTACTGACCTTAGGTCATCGATGTCAAAAATACCGGAACATATTTTAGAGAACTTGGTGGGGCCATTATGTGATATGAGTCTCAATCAGATAAGTTCACCCTGCTCCGACTTATGCTATCTTAAACTTTTTTGAGGTCGGGTCACTTGACCTGTACTGGTATTCCGAACAACCCGAGGGGGCAGGTTCCCGCCCCCCGTCAATGCGCGTGTTAAAACCAACGAGATGGACCAGGTTGCTATGTACAGTCTGTTGTGAAAGTATCGTTCCGTTCCAGGGGTGTCCAACCAGCCGGCAATATGAAGTTTGGGAACCACAGGTCTGAGGGCGTGGCCTGTTCGGCTGGTCGACGTCCCCAGCAGTTAGCGGGTCGGACCGATGAGGCTGGAGTCAGCCGGGGGGGGAGGGGCGACCCAGTGCTTTCACTTTTAGCAGTGGAAACTCCTGTATTTGAGCCTCCCCGACAAAGAGGCGAAGCGTCATAATGGTAATTTCTCAGTTCCGCTGCGGTGGGCCACCAAGTATCCCTCCCCACTTTTGAGAGCTGAACGCCTAATGCCATTGGACGCAGAACCTTGTGTATAAGCGTGGCATTACTGCCAGGAGGCAGACGGGGGGGGGTCACATCATTGCCAGAAAGTTGGCAGAAGGGGGATTACATAGTTGTCGAGGGTGCAGCATAGGCAATTCCCGGATTTCTTATGGGGGGGCACTTCATAGAAAGCGGGTCGCCATCCGAGCCAGGAGATAGGGGCATCAAAACATCGTGGGGGTGCTTATTTTCCATCCTAAGGGGAAGAGTGAGCGGATGGCAAACGTAAGTCAAGGATGGCCTCATTGAAATCTTAAGGGGAAGCCTTGACCATTTCAGGGGCGCTGAGGCTTGATCTTCAGAAAGGAGCAAGTGCCCTCTCTTGCCTTCCCTGTATTCGCCCATGAGGTGGAAGCGGATGCAGAACACAAACCAATGATTGATCAGCCAGCCTCTGAAAAATGATCGGCCTGTTGACATTTTGCAGCACCATCTTACCTATGATAGGGACGTGCCAGTGGGTACAGCAGATTGTTGTATCTCAACTGTTCCCGAAAAATCGATTTAACATTTCGGAATGCCAGTATTTTTCTTGAAACTATTTTCTGGTCCACTCCAGCGTTCTGTGACGGCACCCGTCACATGACGCCTATCCAGAACACGCACTGGTCCGAGAGCAGGAAATGAAACCCACGGTGCTGCAGCGGCGCCGCCACGCTCACGGAGCAGCGCTACCAGCGGCCGAATAACGCCGGAACAAACAGTGGGTCGGGGTCTGGTCAGACCCAGCGCTGCCGTTGTCCAAAGGCAGGGCGCCGCGGTCTATGACCCTGTTCCGGAGAAACACGCGCGACCGGGCCAGTGGCGGATCTTGAAACTACGGGGGTGGGGCTTGTTATTGTCTCTTCCTCCTTCTTTTTTGCTGACGAATTGCGTGATTTTTTCTTCCCCCCCTCTCACGGTAGCCTCTGACGTAAATGGGGCGACCCCGGTTTACGGGCCTGGAAACGCCGCCGGCGGCACGGTATGGCAAGTGCGAAAATCGGTGACTGCCACCGGGTCGGCAGCTGGCCCAACCGTAACCATGGAGACGGCTGTCGAACCCACGAGTTCACATCAGGTCACCGAGCTGTGCCAAAATTCCGTGACCGACCGGGCGCCACCTGTAAGTGTTCTCCACACTGCTATCAATTAATTGACGGGGCTTTCGGCCGCTTGTTTTTATTATATTTCTTCTTCTTTGTCTTACTCTGTGTATTATGTCGTGTCCTCTTTTTGCTTATAGTGCCTTTCAATGGTAACCGGTCCACACATAGAAATATCTAGAAAAAAGGGTTGGCTCCTAACTCCTTAAAAACAAAACCGTATCACAGTACCCCATATCTGATTTGCCTCTCTCTGCGAAGTACCCACGGCCTTGGGTAGTTTCTTTGTTGCTGTTAAATTACACGTTTGAGGACCTATCGCACACTATGTACGGCGCACACAGGGGGGGGGCAGGCTGACTGTTCTCATTGTTCTGGAACCAATTTCCTGAAGTGTCAGCGTGTTAGTGGATGAGTGTTTTTTGTGTGAAAACGGGCATATGCCGCCACGAAAGCGACGCAGACGGTAATATACCGGCGGAGCCCAGGGGAAGTTAAGTGTAATTATAGATGTGCGTTGTAAACCTCTGCCGAGAAGGCTCTCCTGGCTGTTGTCTTTTCATTATTTTTTGGCACTATTTTCTCCCTCCCCCCTCTTCAAAACGACCGCGCATGAGCCCCTCCTGCGGTGCAGCGTGGAAAGGAGAGTCCGCACGGAGCCAGCTGTAAAGTCAAACCAGCGAAGGGAGTGCAGTACGGCAAAGGCGAGTGACCTCCCACGACCCCCGGACGGAGGGCATGAGCAGAAACAGAGGAGAAGCTAGCAGAAAGCGGGACAGGTGTGCCCAGGAAGCGAGTCAGCCAATGGGACGGCCCCACGGAACGGGCGTGATAAGCAGAGTGAAAGCTCCGAGGAAAGGAGGAGAGGAAGAGAGAAGGGAGTGGCATTCAGCCGGGGGCCGTCGTGTGAGACAGACCGGCACTCCGGGAGCGAGCGACACCAACGAACAAGTGAGTCCGCTATGCGGAACGGTCTGACCAACCTCCCCTCCCCCCACCCTCAAAATTTTGACATTTTGAAAAAAAATGAGCCGAGCTTTGGAGTGCCTACCCGGTAGGGGGGATGGATGAAAGCCTGGAAGGCACGGGGGACGGGGTAATGTGTTTGTGTATGTGGACTTGGGCGTCAGCGGGCAGTTATGCACCGGCATAATATGGAATTCGGAGACAATGGAATGTGCATTTTAACCCAGTTCGACCACGTTAGTGTGTTTTCTACCACTGTAACGTTCGCTTTTGGTGCGCGAAATGTCAATTAAATACAAGGATGAAAGGGGGAAATAAAGCTTTTTCCTGCAGAGGGCCTTACTGGAAGCAATAGGACAGTCGAGCAATGGGGTGGGCGGCTCATTGCCGTAATTACGACGAGTATTCATTCGTTATCACGGCTTTCCTTTGGCCGCTTACAAAACAAACACCCTCATGCCTCGCCGTTATGGGACAAAAATACAGGAAAAATACTACGAGTTAGCAAATTAGTTCACACCCCTTTTTTTCGATCGTAAATTCGGCTGAAACTCATGATCAGCAATGGGCGGGGCCCATCACGACCATTACGATGTTGACATAACCGCACGACGAGAAATTTCCACGAGCAGTAAGTAAAAACTGTCCTCTAGCCGGCCGATACTCTCCCGCGCCGCCACACCGAATCGGGCTGTAATAATCACGCATCAAAGTTTGGCCAAATTCTGTCGCCAAGTAGTACTTGTGCATAAACAATAGGCTCGCTAACAGAGGGGCGAATTCTCGCCGCTTCATAGTTTTAATTCGTTTTAAAGCCAGTATGATAAGCAGCGTCATGTTTTTTTGCGTTTGCTATTCTTTTTTATCTTTGCATCTGTTTTGTCTGGGCCTGGGGCCTGGAGCTCTCTAAATAGCTGCAACGCAAAGCAAAGTCTCATCTTTACCTTCGCCCGGGTGGGGGGTCTTTTTAGACCCCCCTCGGGTTTTTCCGAAGTGATAAAAAAACAGCGGCGCGCAGCGCCGCCAAACTTGGTCTAGCTGTTCCTTCATCATTTTACATCTTTCCTGAAAATTTTATCCCAAGGTCATGTCAGGTCAGGTCACCAGGCCAGGTGAAGTGACCTCACCTTACAAAATGCTTAGGACCGCATAACTAAAAGAAGGGTTAATCGATCAAGTTCAAGCTTATACCACATATTGGGCCCACCAGGAGCTACAAAATTTGTTCCGGGATTTTTGATATTGGTGACCTAAGGTCATGTGCAGAGCATGACCTCCCCATTGTAAATACATGGGGAAAATCACGAAACGAGCTTTTCTCAGTAAGTATGGATGGAATCATCTTCAAACATCGGTTACGATTTGATCTTAGCCCATTTCTGAAGTTTATGCCAAAATGTTGAGTTGGGACCTTTAAAAGGTCATTTTAGGTCAAATAAGCTTTTTTTGGGTGTTTTACTCTATAAATTTAAAATAAACTAAGATAGAACTTTTATTTTGTCACCAAAGTGTTTGTATAGTCACTGTAAGTCAAATAATATACATCATGACTATACCAGGTCAAGTTGGGTCAGACCGTTGTCCTGGGTCAGGTCAAATTCTTAAATTTGACCTGGCATAGCAATATTATACATCATTCGATTCGTATTGACAAGAGGATTGCAATGGTGCATCAACTATGGCTGTATCTTGTTTGGTTTGGAAGTTATTAGCGAAAAAAGAAACACCCTTATGCATGGGAGGCTATGGACATTCCCAAGAATATGCCCAATATTCAGTGACCTGTAGCTCCCTAGGCTTTGACCTGACACGAAAATGAATGCCACTGTAATGAAAGAGCAACTCAAGAGCTTTCGAATGGTGCTAGAAAAATGTTTCTAGCTATCATAGTTTCTGAGATATATGACGTTTTCTTAGTACACCTCATATTAGCGATTTTGACCTATTTTGACCTCTGGTGACCTTAATATTGACCTGAAAAAAGAAATGACCGAAGTATTTTCGATATCATTTTTGAAGAGCTTTCGATTGCCGTTTTGTGCTTTTTTCTAGCTCTCTTAGTTTTTGAGATCGGGGGGAGTCCTTTCTTTTTGCCCCCCTACCAGGACGAAGGTGGCTCGTACCCGCCACCGGGGCAAGGGTTAATAGCCGAAGTTGGGATTTAAGCATTCAAAACCGATCTTTTGTCGTTCTCATTTTATACTCGCATCTATTATGTCGATGCTTGGGGCTCGGAGCACCCCTCAAGGGTTGCAACGCAATGCAATTCTCATCTTAATAGACGAAGCTCGGGCTTAAGCTTTCCAAAAACCAATTTCAGAATGCTTGGGATTGGATCGACTGTCTTATAAGTTCCGATTTTCTTTCGACCCGGGTGAAAGCAAAAAGGATTGCTGCCTTATTGTGGTTTCGGTTTTTTTATAGCACCTATTATGTCAGGGTCTGGAGCTCGAAGCTTTGTGCACGGTTCCAATGCAAAATACATTTTCGTCTTAAAAGTCGAGGTTTGGGTTTAAGTATCCAAAACGCAGCATTTTTCTCGTACTGATTTTATAACGGCACCTAATAAGTCAAAGCCTGGGGATCGGAGTTTTCTAAATAACTGGCATGCGAAGACAAATTTGCCTTAATTAGCGGAAGCTTGGGCATAAGCTTTCAAAGGCCAATCTTCAGTGCTGGTCCTGAGTATAAAGGCTCCGGGACATCGCTTTTTTCTATAGGCCCCCTCGAATATGGAACATTTTTAGCATGCCTTTCTAGAATACTTGCCGTTTGGATCGGGTGTGCTAAAAGTTTTGATTTTGTCCCGACCCGGTCGGAGGCTAGAAAGCTTGCACCCGTCTAAATAGCCGCAACGCAATGTAATTCTTATCTTAATAGACGGAGCGCGGGCTTAAGCTTTCAAAAGCCGGTTTCAGAATGCTGCTGTTTGGATCGAGTGTTTTATAAGTTCCGATTTTCTCCCGACCCAGTCGTAAGCAAGCAGGCTTGCCTCTTTGGTTGATTCGTTTTTTTTATCGCACCTATTTTGTCAGGGCCGAAGGCTCGGAGCTTCCTAAATAGATGCAAAGCAAAGTAAATATGATCTTAAATAGTAGAAGCCAAGGCTTAAGCTTGCAAACCAACCTTCGGCGCTGGTGCTAAGTTCAAGAGCTCTGGAGCGTTTTCCCTTTTATGCAAAACAAAGACGCAACATTGGGTTGTCTGATTTTTTTTTTGTTGAATGCTGGCTGTTGGGACCGAGCGTTTTTGAATTATCCATTTGCCTCAACCCGGTCGCAAGTGGGATGTGCAGGGCAAAATAAGTTAGGTTGGGCAATCCAAGCCGTAAACTAAATATAGGAGGTCCTTGTCTGCGAAGTGTACGGGGCGGTGGTTAAGATATGATTGAATGGGCGCGTGCGCCGCCATGTCAGGGGATAAGTCCCGCCTCTCCGGGGGCCGGGCGGACCCCCCCCATCGGCGCATACAGGCAGGAAGGGAGGGGCTTGCGCGCCTGTCGGGAAACCAGGACAGCAGTAAATCCTTACGACGGGATTCGGTGGGTGGCAGCAACGGATTTAGGATTTCTCCCGGGGGCACGAAGGGGGGTGACTGGCGGGCCCGGGCGCGCGTCCATAATTATTAGAGAACCCATCGGTGCAGTTTTAAAAAGTTTTGGGGTAGGTGCGGATGAGCCTACAACCTCACGCAAACATGCCGCTCAAGATAGGCTGAAGCACACTCAAAACCGCGAATAGCATTTGGAGACGCCCATATGCCTCCAAAGGTCCCAAGCAAGGGAAGAGGGGCTGTCAAAGCAGCGCAGTCGTGCAACGTGGTTCAGACTAAGCTCCCTTCAACACCAGTTCGTCCTCTCAATCGCACATGGCATAGTACAATAAAGACGTAAGAATTATTCAAACGCTATCCTATGTGCCATGGCCGTGCCTTTTCTATCCTTCTAGCCTTCGGGCCCCTTGGCTCCCAAAAGAGAGTCATGGCGGCTCTCCTCTTCCTGGGGGTCACGGAGGCGCCGAAACGTGCACTGTGATTGCCCTTGAACCGACCTTCACTCTACATCACTCTAACCGCCTGCCTTAGTAACCCGGCACTATCATTCTAGCCTTCGGGCCCATTGGCTCCCGAAAGAGAGTCATGGCGGCTCTCCTCTTCCTGGGGGTCACGGAGGCGCCGAAACGTGCACTGTGATTGCCCTTGAACCGACCTTTACCTTACGTCACTTTAACCGCCCGCCTCAGTAATCCGGCGCTGTCATTCTAGCCTTCGGGCCCATTGGCTCCCGAAAGAGAGTCATGGCGGCTCTCCTCTTCCTGGGGGTCACGGGGGCGCCGAAACGTGCACTGTGATTGCCCTTGAACCGACCTTCACTCTACGTCACTTTAACCGCCCGCCTCAGTAATCCGGCACTGTCATTCTAGCCTTCGGGCCCATTGGCTCCCGAAAGAGAGTCATGGCGGCTCTCCTCTTCCTGGGGGTCACGGAGGCGCCGAAACGTGCACTGTGATTGCCCTTGAACCGACCTTCACTCTACATCACTTTAACCGCCCGCCTCAGTAATCCGGCTCTATCATTCTAGCCTTCGGGCCCATTGGCTCCCGAAAGAGAGTCATGGCGGCTCTCCTCTTCCTGGGGGTCACGGAGGCGCCGAAACGTGCACTGTGATTGCCCTTGAACCGACCGTCACTTTACATCACTCCTCCCGCCCGTCTTAGCAACCCGGTACTATCCTTCTAGCCTCCGGGCCCATTGGCTCCCGAAAGAGAGTCATGGCGGCTCTCCTCTTCCTGGGGGTCACGGAGGCGCCGAAAGGTGCACTGTGATTGCCCTTGAACCGACCGTCACTTTACATCACTCCTCTCGCCCATCTTAGTAACCCGGTACTATCCTTCTAGCCTTCGGGCCCATTGGCTCCCGAAAGAGAGTCATGGCGGCTCTCCTCTTCCTGGGGGTCACGGAGGCGCCGAAACGTGCACTGTGATTTCCCTTGGACCGACCGTCACCTGACATCACTCCTCCCGCCCGTCTTAGTAACCCGGTACTATCCTTCTAGCCTTCGGGCCCATTGGCTCCCGAAAGAGAGTCATGGCGGCTCTCCTCTTCCTGGGGGTCACGGAGGCGCCGAAACGTGCACTGTGATTGCCCTTGAACCGACCGTCACTTTACATCACTCCTCCCGCCCGTCTTAGTAACCCGGTACTATCCTTCTAGCCTTCGGGCCCATTGGCTCCCGAAAGAGAGTCATGGCGGCTCTCCTCTTCCTGGGGGTCACGGAGGCGCCGAAACGTGCACTGTGATTGCCCTTGAACCGACCTTCACTCTACATCACTTTAACCGCCTGCCTCAGTAATCCGGCACTATCATTCTAGCCTTCGGGCCCATTGGCTCCCGAAAGAGAGTCATGGCGGCTCTCCTCTTCCTGGGGGTCACGGAGGCGCCGAAACGTACACTGTGATTGCCCTTGAACCGACCCTCACTCTACATCACTTTATCCGCCTGCCTCAGTAATCCGGAACTATCCTTCTAGCCTTCGGGCTCATTGGCTCCCGAAAGAGAGTCATGGCGGCTCTCCTCTTCCTGGGGGTCACGGAGGCGCCGAAACGTGCACTGTGATTGCCCTTGAACCGACCGTCACTTTACATCACTCTTTCCGCCCGTCTTAGTAACCCGGTACTATCCTTCTAGCCTTCGGGCCCATTGGCTCCCGAAAGAGAGTCATGGCGGCTCTCCTCTTCCTGGGGGTCACGGAGGCGCCGAAACGTGCACTGTGATTGCCCTTGAACCGACTTTCACTCTACATCACTTCACCTGCCCGTCTTACTAACCCGGTACTATCCTTCTAGACTTCGAGCCTACGGGCTCCCTCTGGCTATGCTGTCCGCTGTCGAAACCTTCTGGTCCGAACCACGGAGCACCGATCGCACAAAAAAGGGAACGTGGGACGTCGGAGATTGCTGGCAGTCGTTTTGTTGCACACTTGCCAGGCCGAAACGATGAAGATGAGAGGATCAGGCGGGCTCCGCCGTAACGGAGGAAGTTTTTTCGTGACGGGGGGGTAAGCTGTCAATTTTTGGGATAGCCTAGCCGGAAAAGGCGTGGCAGACGTCGACTCATGGCTCTGGCTGGGCCATGGAGGAGCCGACGTGAGGGACGGGCGGTCAGTGTGGGACTCGTGGGCGGGTAGGGTCCGAGGGAGGGCCGAGCCTAGGGAGGCTCCCCACGCTAGGAAGTTGTTTGTGAGTAGACTATGGCGTGAACGCCCGGAGGCTAGTAAAATTAAAAGCCGGAACTCGGTCATTCCGGTGGTCCCATGTCCGTGACCTCCAAGCCCTAGGGGCTACGGCTCAGCGACGCATCCACTAGCATGGTCCGTGCAGGCGGGATTTGACGCAGCCAGCGTTTAGTAAGTTTCTGTTTAGGGAGAAAATGAGGCGGGAAGGAGGAGCACTAGATCATCGGGGAAGGGCGGAGCCGAGGTACCTCCTGTTGGGCTCTAGCCAAGCCCTGGGAGCTGCGGCCGCCGGTGTGGGTGCGCGTGAGTAACTGGCGGTGGGTGAGTGACAGGCCATAGAATGAGGAACGTTTGGTGCCTTAGAGCGGCCTGCAGGTAGCGGGTCGTACCGGTCTGACCGACCGGGGATCCCACCACTCGCGCCCCTCCATCGGTTGCGCCCGCAAACGGTAGCAAAGCGTAAGCATAGCCCCAGGTGAATTCGCCCACTTCTTTCTGTCGGGGGGATGTGCAGCCCGGCCTAATCGGCTGATTGGGCTTAGGTGGGGCCGAATCGGCCATCCTCTATGCACGCCCTTTCACGAATAAATAAGACCCTACCACGATCACGGATAGGAGGAGTGTAACCTTCTACATACCGCTCGCGTTGGCCGACGGGGCTCTAGCCGTCAGATCTCGGAAACACCGGGAGGGATATGAAATTGGGGAGGGACTCAGAATGTTTAGAACAAGTGAGAGGCGCGAGAAAGAATGGCCCTAGGTCAAGGTGAATTATGAGTGCGTGCTTAGCGTAAGGCCCCGGTGGTGAGAATGTTTACTGAGGGCATTCGTTCCGGATCTGACAGTGAGAGCACACGCCGGAACGGATGACGTGACAAAAAAGGGGAGGAGGGTATTAAGGTAGGGGACTGGTTTAGGGGTTAACGATGCTGAAAAGTGCTGGCGTAGGCAAAACAAATCCGCTCCCAGAGAGACTGGACCCCTGGTACGTGGAAATAGCCCACCGAGATAGACGATGTTTGAGGCGAGAAGTCAGTGCAGCTCAGAGAACCACGATGTGAGGGTACGAAAGGGCAAGTAGTTAAGGTAGCTATGGAAGAATCGGTTAAAAGGGGGGGTGTAACTTGTGATGATAGGTCCGAGGGAAATAATAAGAGTTAGCGGGCACTTAAAGGGGCCGGGAGAGGATTGACGGTTTCGGTGCCGCTTCTATGCGGGTAATACTTGGCGTACGGGTGGTTAAACGGGCCCCCAAAATCGCGAGAGGCGGGTGGGACCCCTGCTACCGGGGAGGGCTACAAAGCTCGGCACTAGCTGTATCCCCTTCCTGGAACCCAAGGGTGTCGAGTGGGAGTGTCGGGACACAGGCTCGCCCGTCTGGAGGACTCGGCCAAGCTAGCCGACTTTGTCCACTGCCCACCGTCAACTCGGCCCGCCACCCGACCGCGCACGCGACGAGCACGACCTCTCTCAAATAAAATTTAGTGTGATGCTGGGAGCGGGCGCGACGTCGCCACCATCGTGAGCGAGCGGGTCACGGCCAAGAGCAGCCGCCACGGCGGACCACCGAGAGGGCGGCCCGTACGACGCACAACAACAGCGGCGGCGACGACGCCACAGCCCGACTCGCACCGAGCGACGAGCCCCGCGACCCCAGCGCCCCCGTCACAGTTCAGCGCCAGATTCAGTCTCTGCAAGGGACCTCGATTAGTCGGAAGTACCGGCAGGATAGTCACGTGACCTCCAAACGGGTCGCCTGTCCGGACTAATGGTGTGGCGCCAGGGTGCAGAGTGTAGTAGGTAGAATATTCAGTTCTTTTACGGAGAACCCGGGTTAGCTGTGCATAATTTGTTAGCTTTTTTAAACCTAATACTGATGCCAACCTGTCAAATGATGTTTCTAGGTGTAAAAATTTTCAGCTTTCCACACATTATTATCATGTGATCCTCCTACGCCCGAACGTCATGAACTAAGGCTGAAGTCCCTTACTTTATTTTCGTTCGGAATTACACGTTTGATTGTTTTCTTTTTACGTTTGAACGTGTACTACTGAATGTATGTGTTTCAAACCACTGGGCAGTTTATAATGATGTCATTAGCTGAATACAGTTACTAATAAAGATAACTGCTTTTTAGTAAGCCTAACTAATCCTGAAACACAAGGGGCACAGTGCACCGCATTTGAAATTATTATGAATAGGCTCGATCGGTTTAGGATGGATATCTCAGAACCTATGGTGCTTCTAGCTTTACAAACGGGTTATCATAAGTATTTGTTCAGCAGTTTTTTCCGTGGTTACAGTTCTTAATCGGACATCTGGGAGACTGATTTTTCTGCATTCTGACAGGGTTGTCTTCCGCTGACTTGCCAACGCCTCTGATAATCCCCGACCCTTCGCTCGACTGGCGAAGGGTCGGGTGATTACTACGGTGATTACATACCTGGGTCACGTGATTACTACGTGTTTACAACGACAGGTGCAGGGTCACACGTAGTAAGTAATGTGTGGCGCGCAGGGGGCACAGAGCTTTAAACCGAGGGCATCAGTACTGTCTCGCAGGTGCCTTGCCCCAGGCGGTCCGTTCAGCAACCGAGGCGCCTGGGCACGAGAGTTCCGAGACTACGTATGTCTGATTTATGGCTACAAGCAGTGGTTCCAGGCTCATAAAACTCACAGCTTCATTACTAAAACATGTATTGGGGTTGATGAGAGTTCATAGGTTTTGAAAGTTACCCAGTGGCCAGGTTTTTCCTGTTTAACACAAACCCCGGTAGGCCCCCGAGCCACCCTTGGTGATCAAATAGCCCCCTCGATCTTGGCTCTTATTCGGGATGGCGAAAAAACAGGAAAACTGGCGAAAAGCTCTTAAGAATGGATGAAGAAACTAATAGTCACTTTTGTCCCAAGCCAATATTGAGGTCATGACAGGCCAAAGAAGGTGACAGACTAGAGAAGAGTTTCTGGACTCTAGCGTTCGAATTGAGCTAGAATCGATTTTAGGCACCATTCGCTTCCACTTCTTACGGAAAACCGGATGATGTATATGACTATACTAGATCACAATCTAAAAATGAGGTGACCTAAGGTCAGGTTAAGGTCACCATCTGACCTAAAATAGTCAATATGTATATCAATCCGCCTGCAATACTAATCTAAACGTGATGACATTGAAATAAACGGTTTACCATCATTTCTTGCAAAATTAATGACCTAAGACGAACATTAGCTGGCTTAAGTAGTCCCTGATGACCTCTCAGAGGTCACAGGTCCAAAGCTGCAGCATGAACCTGCAGAGGGCCTAGGATACTACGATTTGGAGAATATGAAGGTATGCTATGCCGTATCTAAAAAAAATGTAGCCATGTTCACCCAATTACCGTTTTTCCATGGATTTCCAATTGGAAGGTCATGACCCATTTCTGACTAGGTCATTCATATGAATAGTTTCACGATATATTTTGCATTTTTCGTCCTTTTTGGTGCCGCGGGAAAAACCTGAGGGGTGTTCAAACACTCACTCACTGGGGGCGAGGGTTAAGACGGTTCCAATTGAATTTGATTAGACTTAATCCAGTCAAGTGCAAATAATAGTTTTAGGAAATGGCCAAGTATGTTAACCAGACAACACCTGGCCTCTTTTTGCACCCACTGCGGTGTGGGGGGTCAATCCTACTCCCTTCCCCTGCTAACTCGGGAGTCAAAGGTGATACGACAAATAGAAATGGCGCTAAAATCTCACTGCCGTCTCAGTCTAAAATTACAGACACAAGCAAGTTCGTAAATGTGACCTCTGGTTATTGCCCCCCCTCGCCCCTGGTATTCACATTGTTGACTTGGTCTCAAAATAATTAGACGGTATATCGGCAATTTTTCTTTCAAGAGCTCTTGAATGAGGAGGAAACTCGACCTGGGACTGATAACAGTCACGTTACTGCCTAGTTTTGTAGTCCTTGTCCAAGAATAATAAAATTGCCTCACATGGGCGTGAAAATGACGTTAAAACTCGTTCATTTAGCCTGAGCTGCTATTAGTATACAGCCAAAAGTTATCAAAATGATAATCATAAAATAATTGAAATGATATAAGGCGACGAGTCTCTCATTCTCAATGGCTCGGAATCATCCGCAAAAAACGATGAGAGCGCAAAGGGATTAAAGTTATATATACCCATAAGTTATTAAAATTATATATTACAGTTATAAGCAGTAGCAGTAGCAGTTCAGCATACTATATATGATATATGGAAGAGGCTTAAGCCTTTTTATCAATTTACTTTATATATAGGATGGTGAGACAGATTTTCAATCCAAGTATGTTAACACATGCTAAGTACGTTATTCATGCTTGTAAGCACCTGTTTTGGGGGCGCGGTAGTGGAGTGGTCACCGTAGCTGGCTAACCACTCAGCCGACCCGGGTTCAAGGCCCGGCGGCTTCCATGAACTAAGAGCAAGCTGATTCCCAAGCTGGCTTCCAACAGGGAAAAAGCTGACGACGCCATATGACCCTGGCAGCTGGTGCGTCGATAAGCCCCAACAATTATTAAGAACCTGTTTTATTATATTTATCGTTTCTATAGACGTTTCGGTGGCAAAGCACCTTCGTCAGTATGAAGAGTAAAATCACATCAAAAACATATCAAAGCGACACATGCATGAAGCAACATAAAACGAATAATATAAATATATAGGACTTCTCCACTAGTGAAAATGAAAAATGACATAAAACGAATAAGCAAGACAGTTTCGCAAGAATGAATCGGCAAACATTTCTGAGACGGGTATGTTTCCATACAAATTGACAACGTCTATGCTGAAGAAAATACTACCTGCTGGGTAAACTGCCTGGGTAATACTACCTGGGTAAACTGCCTGGGTAATACTACCTGGGTAATACTACCTGGGTAAACTGCCTGGGTAATACTACCTGGGTAAACTGCCTGGGTAATACTACCTGGGTAAACTGCCGGATAGGACAGTAACAGATCTAACCCCCGCGCATAGTAGAACCCCCGTATTTTATGGCTTACCGAAGGATCATAAACCATTAGTCCCTCTCAGACCAGTCATATCTGCCTGTGGAGGGCCCCCAGAGAAAACTTCCTGTTTGCTTGAGAGAATACTTAATCAACTTCTCCAGTTTGTGCCTACGCATATTTGGGATACCAAAGACTTTTTTGAGGAGACTCTCAAATCACACTCAATCAGAAGGCATACCAGCAGGTAGTATTTTCTTCAGCATAGACGTTGTCAATTTGTATGGAAACATACCCGTTCCTGAAGCTATCAAAGCGGTAGAAGCAAAGCTAGACAATCATTCACAGAATATTGATACTTTTGGCCTGACCAAAGACGACATTTCTAAACTTCTCGACCAGTGTCTGAGTGACAATGTTTTCTCATTAGGGGATCAGTACTACCGACAAAAATTAGGGTTAGCTATGGGGAATCCATGTGCACCTGCCTTGGCCATTCTGTTCTTAGATATGTTTGAAACCAATACGTTAGCTACATGTCCTGTCAAACCAGAGTTCTTGGTAAGGTACATTGACGATTATGCAGGTATCTTCTCGCATGGGCAGGAAGCTTTGGATGACTTCCTTAGCTATATGAACAGTAGACATCCACACCTAAAATTTACCATGGAGCACACGGGTAGTGGGAGTGGGGTGCCCTATTTGGATACGTTAGTCACAGCAGAAACACACGGCCAAAACACTAAGATAGAGACAGAGCTCTACATCAAACCAACCAACTCGGGAATCATCCTCCATAGTAAATCTGCCCATCCCACGTCTACGAAACACAATATCCTTCGCCCGGGTGGGGTGTCTTTTTAGACCCCCCCTCGGGTTTTTCCGAAGTGACCAAAACCCGGCGGCGCGCAGCGCCGTCAAACTTAGTCTAGCTGTTCCTTCATCATTTTTACATCTTTCCTGAAAATTTTGGCTCAAGGTCATATCAGGTCAGGTCACCAGGTCAGGTGAAGTGATCTCACCTCAAAAAATACTTAGGACGGCATAACTAAAAGAAGGGTTAATCGATCAAGTTGAAACTCATACCACATCTTGGGCCCACCAGGAGCTACAACATTTGTTCCGGGATTTTTGATATTGGTGACCTAAGGTCATGTGCAGAGCATGACCTCCCCATTGACAATGCATGGGGAAAATCACGAAATGAGCTTTTCTCAGTAAGTATAGATGGAATCAACTTCAAACATCGGTTGCGACTTGCTCTTAGCCCATTTCTGAAGCTGATACCAAAATTTTTGACTTGTGACCTTTAAAAGGTCACCTTAGGTCAAATAAGCATTTTTGGTGCTTTTCTCTATAAATTTTGAATAAACTAAGATAGAGCTTTTATTTTGTCACCAAAGTGTTTGGATTGTCACTGGAAGTCAAATGATATACATCATGATTATACCAGGTCAAATTGGGTCAGACCGTTGACCTGGGTCAGGTCAAATTCTTAAATTTGACCTGGCATAGCAATATCATATATCATTCGATTCGTATTGACGAGAGGATTGCAATGGTGCATAAACTATGGCTATATCTTGTTTGGTTTGGAAGCTATTATCCAAAAAGTAAACGCCCTTATGCATGGGTGGCTATGGATATTCCCAAGAATATGCCCAATATTTAGTGACCTGTAGCTCCCTAGGCTTTGACCTGACACGAAAATGAATGCCACTGTAATGAAAGCGCATCTCAAGAGCTTTCGAATGGTGTTAGAAAAATGTTTCTAGCTATCATAATTTCTGAGATATAGGAGGTTTTCTTAGTACACCTCATATTAGCGATTTTGACCTATTTTGACCTTTGGTGACCTTGATATTGACCTGACAAGAAAAATGACTGAAGTATTTTTGATATCATTTTGGAAGAGCTTTCGATTGCCGTTTTGCGCTTTTTTCTAGCTCTCTTAGTTTTTGAGATCGTGGGGGGTCTTTTTAGCCCCCCCCACCAGGGCGAAGGTGGCTCGTACCCGCCACCGGGGCAAGGGATATTATCCGAAACATGTTCCACAGGGCTATGGATAACTCATCGGGCTCAGAGAAAGAGAGAAAAAGCGTAGATAAGATTTGGAATCTGCTTCTAAAAAATGGGTATCATGCAGGGCTTCTCAGGCGTTGGTTGAGGGAGGTTAGACTAGCTAGGACAGGTAACGGAAGGTGCAAGAAAAAGAAAGAAGGCTCAGATTCTTATGATGGGTTCTTGACTTTGCCGTACGTAGACGAACAGCTACTCTGTAAAATAAAAAAGGTCGTAAAGAAATCTAACCTGAAAGTACATATAGCCTGGAAGAATAACGAGAAACTTAAGTCGTCATTGGTTAGGTCGGCCATTTCTAAGCCAAAATGTCCTGGGGGTCAGAGGTGTCATTTATGCAAGTCAGGTTTTAAAGGCGACTGCACACAGAAAAATTTAGTGTATCAAATAGACTGTAGACTGTGTAACCAGGATCAAAACAGGGCTCAATACCTAGGGGAGTCGATGAGGCCCGTCCGATTGCGATTTAACACGCGCATTGACGGGGGGGGTACCCGCCCCCTCGGGTTTTTCGGAAAGAGGAAAAAACGGCGGCGCGTAGCGCCGCCGTACTTGTATACCTTTTCCTCATCATTTTTACAACTTCTGTGAAAATTTTAAGATTAGGTCATCTCAGGTCAGGTCACCAGTACAGGTCAAGTGACCCGACCTCAAAAAAAGTTTAAGATAGCATAAGTCGGAGCAGGGTGAACTTATCCGATTGAAACTCATATCACATAATGGCCCCACCGAGTTCTCTAAAATATGTTCCGGTATTTTTGATATCAATGACCTAAGGTCAGGTACGAGGCATGACCTCTCCATTGGAAATACATAGGAAAAATGGTTTTTACGGAATAACTCAGTAACGGATGGTGATAGAGCATTTATTTTAGCTGCATTAGACTCGCCTGGGCTTTGCGGTTCTAATGATATGCATTTTATATAATTTGACCCTGACCTGACCTCAGGTCAGGTCAAATCCTTGATTTGACCTAGCAAGGTCAAATTATATATCATTCGATTCGGCTTGCTAAGAGGATTCATATGGTTCAAGTCGTTTTGCTCTATCTTTACTTTTTCAGATGTAATGACCGAAAAACTGAATTTACATGTTATCCCTATGACGGGCATGTTTTGACCTCTCGTGACCTTAAATGTACTTGACAAAAAAATGGTTGAAATGTTTTCGATGGAGAAGTGGATGGGCAGCCCAACGCCGTTTACCGTTTTTCGCTACCTACCGTGGTTCTCGAGATCTTAGGGGCGGGTACCCGCCCCCCGTCAAGCGAAGGTGGCTCAGACCCCCGTCAATGCGCGTGTTAACGAACATTTGCGGGACGCGAAAAATAAAAATAGGAACACACCTCTAGGAGATCATTTCCTCGAGAAACATGCAGCACAGGTCACTCAGGCTATATCAGAACCACTTGAGCTAAAAGTAGTTCATCGGGCACGTGATCATCCAGATAGAAAGATAGCCGAATCCATAATCATTCAGGATCGTCATCCCAGCCTTAACGTACAAGGTACGTCCTGGCCTATTATGCGGGTCTAGGATAGGCTATCACTTAACAGCAGTGGCTTAAGAGGTAAGGGAGGGATCAGCGTAAGTACATATGTTCTGGGGTAGGACTTCCTTACATTATTGATAGTGTTATTGATGCTAGACGTATATGCTTTTGACGTTTAACTTTGGGCCCGATTTACAGGCTGGGAAAAAGGGCTATGATGGTTGAATTAGTTTAGCTAGTCAGAAGTGATGGACTTAGGTCACAGGTAAGGCTCAGGTTTTTTTAGGTAATTTATCTTTGATGGTGCTTTTCTGCAACCAGATATATACTCTTTCAACGCTAACGTTGGGCCAGAGGTACAGGCTGGGAAAAAGTGTTTATTAATGATTGATCAGATTAACTAGCTCAAAGAGATCTTTTGATTTTAGGGGTACGTACTGGGGTTGGGGTTTTTGAAATATGCAACTAATTATTGATAATACTTTTCTGCAGCTAGACGTATAGCCATTCGACACTTAACGTTGAGCTAGAGGTACAGGCTGAGGAAAAGTATTTACCAATGATTGTTCACATTAACTAGCTATAAAAGTTGCATTTGTTTAAGAGGTACATACTAAGGGCAAGGGTTGTTGAATAAGTATAATGTAAAATTTATAATGTTTTTTTACAGCCACACGTATACTCTTTCGACGCTTAACGTTGGGCCAGAGGAGCAGGCTGTGGAAAATGGGTTTATCAATTACAAAAAAAGTTGACCTTGACCACTAGGTACAATCTTAACTAAATAATTCGAGGGAGGCTTTTATTGTAAAATATAGCATCATCTTAAAGGGGAAAGTATGCAGTCTTTACACAGATCTAGTATCACGTCTACTAGTGCTTAATAGGTAGTTTTTGGTTAGCATTTTAGCTGCAGCCGACGGAAAAATAGTAAATAAGAAGAACAGAAATATTCAAATAACCGATTAAGGTACTTCAGCGAGTTTTTCACTCTTAATCAAAAGCTAGTGTTTGGCTGAAATAATAGAAAAGACTGTCACAAATACTGCTCTAGGTTTGTCGTATTGTCGGCATTACTTTTAGGTTAGAGGTACTAATATGGTTGTTGTCACGACATCCAATCTTATTTTTAACGATTCATTCTAAAAGGCATTTTTGTGTGAAGCTCAATTCGAGGTCTGGCTATACTAGGACTGAGAATTATTGATATTTACTCCACGATTCTGATGAATGGCTGTGCCCGAATATATAATCTTCAGTGTTTTTTACATTTCCGGATTCGAGGGGAGAGGCCAGGGAACATCTTATCAACTCATCATCATGCTCCTCGCCGCAGCACTTCAAAACTTATCAACGGGCAAACATTTCTATAGTATTTCAAATTTCTCTCATGTCTTTCACGAAAACACGTCATCGAGGAACTTCTGATATTGCTAAACATGCCGCAGATTTTGACTAATTTACAAATTCAGATGGCGTGTTTAAATAGGCGTAGACCGAAATAAATGCTGATTCTAAATTTCTTCTTAGCATTTTATCTTTTGGTTTGGCCATAATTTTAGTATCATCCCTGGTTTCCTACCTTGCCCTTGCTTGCCTGATTATGTGTTTATTATGGCTTTCATCAAATGCCACATTAGCCCTTGCAAACGGGAAAAAGTATCCAAGTATTTCCAGCTAGAAGGCTACTGTTTGCCAAGGGTGGAACAATTCTAAGGCCATGGGTTCATTAGAAGGGGCTGCCAACAATCAATGGTCACCAGCTTACCTATATGCAAAAATACCCCAATTTACCTAAATAATTATTCTGATGGAGGGATGTCTTCCACTTCAATTCAATGGAAGCTCATTGGAGAGGCACACTTTCCCTTTTCATTTGAATTTGCTAGGACCGATTTTGATGTATTGGCGAAGCAGATAAATTTCCCTAAGAAAAAGGGCCAATAGATTTACGTGCGTCAAAATTTGTTTTAACCCCGCAAGGTTACGCTGCTTCATGTTACATACCGTTCCTGCACTGGAGTGAGATTTTCATGCCGAACTCAATGATTATAACAAAACTTATGACACCTCAGGGAAGAGGCGTATAAAAAACTGGCACAAATTTTTCCGAATTCGAATGATTGCCAAAGCTTGGGGAGCACAGGATGGGCACTGACTTTTGTGACATGTGCGTAGGCTTTGGTTACAAGGTCTCCCAGTCAATGTTCCGGATTCAGCCCACCAGATTATTTAAAACTGTTCATCCTAAAATATTTAAATTTTAGTGATACCTTGAAAAACTTTACCAGTGACACTAACTGGAACCAATGTAGCACCAAAATACAAGGAGTTGGCTCTCGAATTGGTAGATTTTATCAGGGGAAACATTCACTATTCACTGCCCTTCTGCCCCCGGTGGTTGCACGGGGCAGCGAGAACCCTCAGACCGCACCCAGTTTCAGTGGCGGATCTAGGAAGAAAGACATTTGCCCCTAACGAAATAGCTCCGGGAGCGTCCCCCAAAGCTCTCGACATTTTTTCCCCGACTCCTGTTTAGCTTGAATGCAAGGTTTTGGTGCTTCAAGTGAACCGATCAGCTTCAAACAGAACCAATCACCTTCAGTGTAAATATTGAAACCTGGTCCTCTTGATGGCTAAAATCGCTTTTGAGTGAATGATCCTTGGAAAACAAAATCATGCATCTTGTGGCCACATATTTCACCCTGTGCCGTCTTTTTGCTTGGCTTTTAGACTTTTATTGAAGAACATATTTCACAAAACAAAGCTGTAAACTTTGCAAAACAATTAAACAATTCTCTTTCACAACTTGCCGCTCGTGTCACGGTAGTAACTCCACTTCGCCTTAACGTCCCATCGTTTCGACACCAACCCACCCCACCTCCCGATCCCTACCCTCCCACAATGTGCATTGTGCAATCATGTTGATTCCATACACTTAACAGATGACCACGACAATTTCCTTAAAGGGAATGTGGCACCTTAGTCGGATCCTGGAATTTAGTGTAATTACACGTACTTTTAGCCGAAAATAATGAAACCACTTATGATTTCTCTGAAAAAATGTACAATAAGCTAGATATTTTGATTTTCAAACTACTCCTCTAGGAAAATAAATAAATATCTGCCTGTGGATGATGTCATGATCTGGCAACCACTACCATACTTGAAATGCTTCAAGGGCTTCGATTGACTGATGCTCATCATGACGTCAACATATGTCGTCACACCAACTACCATGACAACTGTGGCCTGCAGCTAGGGGTATATGAGGGGTAGATTGAAGGTAGGTTTTAGCTTTTTTCTACGGAAATATCGAGTTCCAAGACAAATGATATATAGAGTAGCGGGTTTTCCGACTTAATTTACAACTTGAATTCTCAGTTCAATTCACGTTATAAAGGTGTCATATTCCCTTTAATCGCATGCGGCTCGCCAAAGTGGGTCCAGATTATGCGAACTAAATGTAAAGCTCAAAATGCTCATTGATGAATGGTAGTCGTTAAACCTATCAATTCTTCTGTCCTTCTTTGCGATGCACCGTTCCATTTTAAATGTTTTTTTCAGAAATTTTGAAAATACTTCAATCTTTATTTCTCCATCCTTAACACGCGCATTGTCGGGGAAGCGGGTACCATCCCTTTGGGTTTTTTTTCAGAAAAAGTATAAAAACGGCGGCGCGTAGCTCCACTGCACTTGGCATACCTTTTCTCTCATTATTTTTACAACTTTTGCCTAAGGGTAGGTCATCTCAGGTCAGGTCACCAGCACAGGTCAAGTGACCTCACCTAAAAAGTTTAAGATAGCATAAGTCGGATGAAATATAAGTCGGATGAGATAGCTTATCCGATTGAAACTTATACCACATAATGGGCCCACCGAGGTCTCCAAAAGTTGTTCCGATATTTTTGATATCAATGACCTAAGGTCAGGTACGAGCCATGACCTCCCCATTGGAAATCGTGGAGAAAATGGTCTTAAGTGGATAACTTAGTGACGGATGACGATAGGGCGCTTATTTTAGCTGCATTAGACTCGCCTTGTCTTTACGGTTCTAATGACATGCATTTTATGCATTTTATATACTTTGACCTTGATCTGGCCTCAGGTCAAGTCAAATCCTTGATTTGACCTAATAAGGTCATATTATATATCAATTGATTTGGCTTGCTGCAAGGATTCACATAGTTTAAATAGTTTTTCTCTATCTTCTTTTGTTCGGATGGAATGACCGAAAACCTTCATTTACATGTTATCCCTATTACAGCATGTTTTGACCTCTAGTGACCTTAAATGTGACCTGCCAAAAAATGGTTCAAATATTTTCGATGGAGAAGTTGATGGGCTACCCAACACCGTTTATTGTTTTTCGCTACCTAGCGTGGTTCTTGAGATCTTAGGGGGTAAGGGGGGGTGGGGCGGGTACCCGCTCCCCATCAAAGCGAAGGTGGCTCAGACCACCGTCAATGCGCGTGTTAAACCTCTGTTTCACCATAAACTGTTTTGCGGCCAGCATCAGTTCAGTTGCCTAAGATTGACAACATTCGGTGTTTCTAATGATCCAAAGCGAGTGTTTGTAACAGTGCCAGAGAACTGTTTTGTTGTGGCAAGCTTTGAGTTAAGTTTTCTAACTAGATCATCCCAAAATACTCGGACCTCTCCACACTCTACAAAGAAATGCTCAATTGTCTCTATGTTACCGCACCTATCACAGAATGGATCATCTCACATTTTGTATGCGCAAGAATGTGGGAGTTGGAAAACACCTATTAACTATCCTTTATTGTAAATTTTGAAGCTTTGTTGATTTCGTGATGTTAAATGGAAGTAAGTATAATACTTTACACCAGTCTTCTCCGTATTCAACTCCTTCGTTCATCCATTTTTTCGCTCTAAGGGTTATCTCCTGTAGAAATGTGTTTGAAAAAAATTTAGTTTTAGTCTGCTGAACCGGGACAAGTTTCCCTTTCACTTCTATGCCACGTCCAAGTACCTTCTCCTGAACCGTGAGTGTTTCTCTGACAACGGCAAGCCGTCTCCATATCGCAGGAATGGCCCGGCACCAGCCCATATAAACAAGAGGATCCAGCTGTGTCAAGTTATTGCTTTCCTTAAAAGAATTATTATCCAAGATTCGTCCCTGATGATTAAAGAATGCGTCAAAAAACGATATACTGTTTTTATACAATGCAGCATTGAAAATAATTTTCGCTTCCACCCGAATAGCTTCATTATTCCACAGTATTTGTTTACGGACTTCCTTTCCACAAGTAGGTTCTTTGATGGGGACCACTTTCTGAACCAACCTAACATCTCTTTGCGTTTCGACTTGGGTCTACCCTCTTCCCCCCAACTAGCTAGTTAATTGTGGCGAAATATTTCACCGCGTGACGTTCTTTTGGGCTTTTCGTCATTGATGTCCCCCCCCACCTATCGGATAGATCCGCCACTGCTAGTGGCGGATCAAGGAATTCATATGAGGTGTGGCGGCTAGGGGCTGGAGCCTCAGCCACCAGTACCTCGGGCTGCCCTCGCTTATGTATTAACTATATGGGGTCGGACATTTCGGGGGGTTTGAGCCCCCTAGCCGCCCCTGGTGTCCGCCACTGGCCACTTCCCAATTTTACCGCTGGTGATACGCACGGCAACTATCATTTCCACCGCCGAAGCTGATTCATATGCTTCTATACTTTCGTAATGCTGCTAAAATCTTATTTAATGTTTTGCGGCATAAAATATTAAGAAAACCTTCCGAGAAGTAAGGATAATTCAATAATTATAGCCATAATTATAGCCATTATCCGTTCTCGCACGGATTCGTGGTTCAGTGAAATAGCACCTGCCTTCCGAGCCACAGGTCCCGGGTCATGTCCCAGCGGAACCTCTGAATATGTTGGTCTGATGCACCAAATCCCCCTTTGCAGGCTGAAAGTTGGCGATGAAGTTTAACCCTGGCAGTTCAAGCGTCGCTTAATCCCAAAAATTATTATTAGAGGCTATCGCAAGCGCGCTGCCAAACTCGCACCCTGTTTTATGAGTTCAGAGATCAGTTTCAATGAAACCCCAATAACCCCTCCTAATTAAAGCAATGGTTGTCTTTGGTTGAGGGGAAACAGTTTCGTGATTGGGTTCAAGCAAGGGTGGAGTTCTGCTGCTGCCGAGAAATAGACCCTGCAAAGTTTCTCTGGCTGGAAATGTTTTAATTTTTCTTTGACGGAATTAAACCGAATTAATTGGAAAACATTTGTCCGATAATACAAAGGGGAGGCTGGGTATGGTTCCAGTGAGAGGTTGGTTCGGGCAACTCAATTTTCTCCAAAGTTATTGGAGATATTTCAGGCAGCCTATAACTGTAAATGTTTTCCATTATGGCGGTCTGTTGCCACCAAATTACTTTCAGCTTTGATTTCGAGTTCAGGAGGGATAGCAAATTTTCGTTTTTCAGATTCTTCCTGTAGTTTTTCACGTAAAGCTGATGCATTTAAAAACCTTAGGACTGATGTTTTAAGCCCTAGCTTTACATGCGATGTCCCTATCCTGTTCGGAAACATTTACGATTTTATTTCACCGGCATCACCAATGTCCTGTGGTTGAAGCATCTCATCCCCCAAAACTGTGGTATAGGGATGGTTCGGGCAAAACGAAGTGGCGTAGGTGCGGACTCTGGAAAACCTAGCTCTTAGCAAATCGTTTGATTTTTCCCCGCTTAAATTTCAGTTACCTTGGTTTATGCCAGGGAGATGATTCATGCTAAAATGTGATGATTCTTTAGTGTTGAACCGCTTAAACGATACTGCCACTTTCCGCTCATTTTATTTTCCCCAATTCAAAGTTCATGGGTAGTTGTTTAGTGATGCCCAGATGATGCTTTAGATCTAACATTTTAGCTATGAAGTATGACAGTCTAGTTCTTCATCGGAGTGAGAATCTTTGAATTCCTTAAAGGGAGATACGCGAAAAAAGTTTTATTGGCTATATCAAAAGGTTACAAAGAGTTGTTTCAGAAGTCCTATTCTCATTTTTGCGAATTCGCCCTGCAAATGCCTTAAAATTGCTTTCAAAGACAACATTTCTAGACGACTTTACCGGTACACCTCATATCGATGTATATGACGTACACACGGCTAAGGCTATCAGTTTCTCTAAGAATTAGGTCATATCTATTCTAAACAGTGATGTAAAACTTTGGACCACTACAGAAAAAATTACTTAAAAAACAACATTCCAAAACTCTTTTGAAACAGAAATATAGGGCTTAAAAGAAATCACAATTAACCAATCAGAAGCCTAGGAATTCTCAAAACGGGGTCACGTGACCTATTTGACGCAAAAGTTTTGTCATTCTGGGATGGAAGCAGAAAATGGCTCAAGACCCGAGGTACGAAACCGATGAAGACTTGACTAATTATGTTCTTTCGGTTTCTAGGTCAAACTAATTCATTTTGTAGTTTTTAAAAGCTTTTTAAAATTAGTTCAAATACAAATACAGGAAAGCAAACATTTGTATTACCTCGGCCTGCGGCCTCGGCAGGTGCCGCTCTGGCGCAGGAGAAGCCGGTGACAATGTACGTTAGCAAACAGTTCGATTGACAGGCGAGTTTTTTTCAGCAGTTTGATACTTATAACAACGCAATGTTGGAGTTTTAGGTTTTGTGTTCTCATTATGGCTCCATTCAATCCCCTGTCTAGGCCCATGTTTTCCTAAATTAGCATGTCTCTGCATACTGCACCACGCTTGCCCTGTGTTCATATCATCAAAGAAATAAACACACGCATAATGTTTGTTTTGTTAAGCAAAGACTGGGCATGACGAGAAGAAAGGAGATACAATATAAAATATGATGGGTTTTCCGACGGTATTTCACCTATACCTGCAGATTTTCACCCAATTCAGCCTATTTGTTACCGAGTTATTCCCCAGCTCGAAACCTCAGCCCCACCACCGAACTGATGTCCTGGATCCGCCTATGCTCGAGCTCCTTACCCCACCCCCTTACATATGTCCTGGATCTGCCTATGCTCGAACTCCGTAGCCCCACCTCTATACTGCCATGGATCCGCCTATGCTTGAACTCCTTAGCCCCTACCCCTAATGATGTCCTGGATCCGCCTATGCTCGAGCTCCCGAGCCCCACCCACGTACTGATGTCCTGAATCCGCTTATGCTCGAGCTCCTTAGCCCCACTCCCGTACTGATGTCCAGGATCCGCTTATGTTTTAACTCTTTAACCCCTACCTGTTTTAACTCTTTAGCCTCTTGATGTCCTGGATCCGCTTATGCTCGAGCTCCTTAGCCCGACACCCATACTGATGTCCTGGATCCGACTATGCTCGAGCTCCCGAGCCCCACCCCCGTACTGATCAGCTGAATCCGCTTATGCTCGAGCTTCTTAGCCCCACCGCCGTACTGATGTCCTAGATCCACCTCTGCTCGAGCTCCTTAGCCTCTAACCCCGTACTGATATCCTGGCTCCGCTTATGCTCGAGCTCCTTAGCCCCACACCCGTACTGATGCCCTGGATCCGCCTATGCCCGAACTCTTTAGCCCCTACCCCTCTTCTGATGTCCTGGATCCGCTTATGATTGAGCTCCTTAGCCCCACCTCTGTACTGATGTCCTTTATCCGCCTATACTCGAACCCCTTAGCCCCACCCCCGTACTGATGCCCTGGATCCGCCTCTTCTCGAGCTCCTTAGCCCCACACCCATACTGATGTCCTGGATCCGCCTATACTCCAGCTCTTTAGCCCCACCCCCGTACAGATGTCCTGGATCCACCTATGCTCGATCTCCGTAGCCCCACCCCCGTACTGATGTCCTGGATCCGCCTTTACTCAGGCTCCGGAGCCACACCCCTGCACTGATGTCCTGGATCCGCCTATGCTCGAGCTCCTTAGCCCCACCCCCGAACTGATGTCCTGGATCTGCCTATGCTCGAACTCCGTAGCCCCACCTCCGTACTGCCCTGGATTCGCCTATACTCAAAATCTTTATTCCCTACCACCCTACTAATGTCCTGGATCCGCCTATGCTGGAACGCCCGAGCCCCACCACCGTACTGATGTCCTGGATCCGCCTATGCTCGAGCTCCTTAGCCCCACCCCCGTACTGAGGCCTGGATCCGCCTTTGCTGGAGCTCCTTAGTCCCACCCCCGTACTGATGTCCTGGATCCGCCTATGCTCGAACTTCTTAGCCCCACCTCCGTACTGATGTCCTGGATCCGCATATACTCGAACTCCTTAGCCCCTACCCCCCTACTGATGTCCTGGATCCGCCTATGCTCGAGCTCCTTACCCCACCTTATTCCTGATGTCTTGGATCCGCCTATGCTCGAACTCCGTAGCTCCTACCCCCCCCCCACTGATGTCCTAGATCCGCCTATGCTCGAGCTCCTTACCCCACCCCCTTACTGATGTCCTGGATCCGCCTGTGCTCGAACTTCGTAGCCCCACCTCTGTACTGCCCTGGATCCGCCTATGCTTGAACTACTTAGCCCCCACCCCTACTGATGTCCTGGATCCGACTATGCTCGAGCTCCCGAGCCCCACCCCCGTACTGATCAGCTGAATCCGCTTATGCTCGAGCTTCTTAGCCCCACCGCCGTACTGATGTCCTAGATCCCCCTCTGCTCGAGCTCCTTAGCCCCATCCCCGTACTAATATCCTGGATCCGCCTATGCTCGAACTCCCTAGCCCGACCCTCGTACCGATGTCCTGGATCCGCCTATGCTCTAACTCCCTAGCCCCACCCTTGTACTGATGTCCTGGGTCCGCCTATGCTCGAACTCTTTAGCCCTTACCCCCATGCTGATGTCCTGGATCCGCTTATGCTCGATCTCCTTACCCCCACACCAGTAACGCCCCACCTCCGTGCCCCCCGCCCCCGAAACGACATAGGCGGATACAAGGGGAAAGGGGACAGGTGCCCCCATAGAATCTTAGCGCCCCCTGAAATTGTCCCGGAAACCCCTGGAAAGTTCGATGGCACCCCCTGAAATGTCGTTTTCCCCGAGATGCAGGTATCGGGGTCTACTGATAGGTTTTAGCGCCTACTTGATAGGTTTTTCCGGCCAAAAGTGGCGTCCCTGGTGTAGATAGCGCCCACCAGGAAGTTTCCCCTTCCACCTCGCCCCCGATAGGCAATCCTGGATCCGCGTATGGGAAGCGACATTTCAGGGAGCGTCATCGACCTTGAGAGGCGTGTCTTTACAATTTCAGAGGGCGCCGATGGTCGATTTGGGGTTGGGGAGGGGATGGGGGGAGAAGGGTGGGGGGGGGGCACCTAGCCTACTTATTCCCTGGATCCACCCATGGTCCAAAAACAGAAACATAATACTCTTATTGTAAACTCAGACTTTTACGGTACTCTAATTACTTGTGATGCATTATGGGTAGTGTTGGGTACTTTTTTACCAGACCATAAATAAACAGAAACGGCCGCGCCGATCGCCGGCGTTGCTGCGACGTGGACGCAGGGGTGACTCGTGGTAATTTGCTACAACGATGCGTGGAAGAACGGCATGTTAGTAAAGGTAACTTGGTGTTTCATTGATATATATGCAGATGGAATGTCGACATATGTCTCTTACCTAGCTGCATGCAAAATTTCATTTCCTCCAATGACTCTAACCACCCTAAACCCCGGTGTGAAGCAAAAATGAACTGATAAAATTACCACTTTGAAATGCATTTTACGGCTTATAGCGCGGAAGCCGTAAGAGATAAGTGGGGGTATCAGGGAGAAAAATGACGGCAACGAAGTTTTCTATCCAGCCGTGTTAAGTTCAATACCGTAGCTATCATGGTCTGGAAACCAGGGGGCTGAGAATAAAAATTTTTAAAACTTATATTTTATTTTTGCCTATAAAATAAAAAGTTTCAGCCTGAAAGTTTTTATCTCTACATATATAATAAAGGAGCCTATTCTCTCTTATTATCTGAAATGGGAACTAATTTTTATCAATTAGTTCGGAAGATATAAGGGTTTGAATGATATTTTGGGAAATGCAGACCTTCACGGAATGGGCCAAAAAGGACCCTTAAATTTCCGTTTTTGTTTTGTTTCTGTGTTTGTGTAGTACTACACAATTCGGCCTTTAAGTTGATATTTGACTCAGAACCTGAACTGCTGTAGCTTCAGATATTTCGAGCCTGTAGTTTAGACCATGAGTTTTATGCCAAATTTAGGGTGCAAAGTTTAAAAGCTAATTTAGAGCCCTAAATTTAAGCTTTTTCTTTCCAACTTTTTGTGTGAACTACAAATTTCCCTGATGTAAAAGGGTGCAAGTTTGAAGAGTCTAGATGAATTAGCAAAAAATAGAAAAATAAAAGTTAAAAATCACATAATGCAAAATTCTGGGCAAAATTTTGAAAATTTTGAAAATTGACAACCGTGGTGCTTATTCATTTGGAAGTGCCTTCTATCCACAAAAGTTTTAGGTCTCTGATACCAGCGCTCAGAACAGACAACAACAACAGACAGACACGACGAGACCGGAAAAACTGTCAGAATAGAAGCCGTTTCTTACTTCGTTCGTCACCGGCTTCTGACAACCTCGGCCTGCGGCCTCGGCAGGTGCCGCTCTGGCGCAGGAGAAGCCGGTGACAATGTACGTTAGCCAAACAGTTCGAATGACAGGCGAGTTTTTTTCAGCAGTTTGATACTTATAACAACGCAATGTTGGAGTTTTAGGTTTTGTGTTCTCATTATGGCTCCATTCAATCCCCTGTCTAGGCCCATGTTTTCCTAAATTAGCATGTCTCTGCATACTGCACCACGCTTGACCTCTGTTCATGTCATCAAATAAATAAACACACGCATAATGTTTGTTTTGTTAAATAAAGACTGGGCATGAAGAGAAGAAAGGAGATTAATATAAAATATGATGGGTTTTCCGACGGTATTTCACCTATACCTGCAGATTTTCACCCAATTCAGCCTATTTGTTACCGAGTTATGCCCCAGCTCGAAACCTCAGCCCCACCACCGAACTGATGTCCTGGATCCGCCTATGCTCGAGCTCCTTACCCCACCCCCTTACATATGTCCTGGATCTGCCTATGCTCGAACTCCGTAGCCCCACCTCTATACTGCCCTGAATCCGCCTATGCTTGAACTTCTTAGCCCCTACCCCTACTGATGTCCTGGATCCGCCTATGCTCGAGCTCCCGAGCCCCACCCACGTACTGATGTCCTGAATCCGCTTATGCTCGAGCTCCTCAGCCCCACCCTCGTACTGATGTCCTGGATCCGCTTGTGTTTTAACTCTTTAGCCCCTACCTGTTTTAACTCTTTAGCCCCTTGATGTCCTGGATCCGCTTATGCTCGAGCTCCTTAGCCCCACCCCCGTACTGATGTCTTTGATCCGCCTATACTCGAGCCCCTTACCCCAGCCCCGTACTGATGTCCTGGATCTGCCTCTGCTCGAGCTCCTTAACCCGACACCCATACTTATGTCCTGGATCCGCCTATGCTCGAGCTCCTTAGCCCCACCTCCGTACAGATGTCCTGGATCCGCCTATGCTGGATCTCCTTAGCCCAATCCCCGTATCGATATGCTGGATCCGCCTATGCTCAAACTCCTTAGCCTCTACCCCCGTACTAATATCCTGGCTTCGCTTATGCTCGAGCTCCTTAGCCCCACCCCCGTACTGATGTCCTGGATCCGCCTATGCTCAAACTCTTTAGCCCCTACCCCTGTGCTGATGTCCTGGATTCGCTTATGCTTTAGCTCCTTAGCCCCACCTCTGTACTGATGTCCTTTATCCGCCTATACTCGAACCCCTTAGCCCCAACTCCGTACTGATGCCCTGGATCCACCTCTGCTCGAGCTCCTTAGCCCCACACCCATCCTGATGTCCTGGATACGCCTATGCTCCAGCTCTTTAGCCCCACCCCCGTACAGATGTCCTGGATCCACCTATGCTCGATCTCCTTAGCCCCACCCCCGTACTAATGTCCTGGATCCGCCTTTACTCGAGCTCCGGGGCCACACCCCTGCACTGATGACCTGGATCCGCCTATGCTCGAGCTCCTTAGCCCCACCCCCGAACTGATGTCCTGGATCTGCCTCTGCTCGAACTCCGTAGCCCCACCTCCGTACTGCCATGAATTCGCCTATACTCGAACTCTTTAGCCCCTACCACCCTACTAATGTCCTGGATCCGCCTATGCTGGAACGCCCGAGACCCACCACCTTACTGATGTCCTGGATCCGCCTATGCTCAAGCTCCTTAGCCCCAACCCCGTACTGAGGCCTGGATCCGCCTTTACTGGAGCTCCTTAGCCCCACCCCCGTACTGATGTCCTGGATACGCCTATGCTCGAATTTTTTAGCCCCACCTCCATACTGATGTCCTGGATCCGCCTATGCTCGAACTCCTTAGCCCCTACCCTCTACTGATAACCTGGATCCACCTATGCTCGAGCTCCTTACCCCACCTTCTTACTGATGTCCTGGATCCGCCTATGCTCGAACTCCGTAGCCCCTACCCCCCCCCACTGATGTCCTGGATCCGCCTATACTCGAGCTCCTTACCCCACCCCGTTACTGATGTCCTGGATCTGCCTATGCTCGAACTCCGTAGCCCCACCTCTGTACTGCCCTGGATCCACCTATGCTCGAACTACTTAGCCCCTACCGACGTGCTGATGTCCTAGATCCGCTTTTGCTCGAGCTCCTTAGCCTCACCCCCGTACTGATGTCCTTGATCCGCCTATACTCAAGCCTTTTAGCCCCACCGCCGTACTGATGTCCTAGATCCGCCTCTGCTTGAGCTTCTTAGCCCCACACCCATACTGATGTCCTGGATCAGCCTATGCTCGAGCTCCTTATCTCTACCCCCGTACAGATGTCCTAGATCCGCCTATGCTCGATCTCCTTAGCCCCATCCCCGTACTAATATCCTGGATCCGCCTATGCTCAAACTCTGTAGCCCCTACCCCCCTACTGATGTCCTGGATCCGCCTATGCTGGAACTTCCGAGTCTCACCCCGTACTAATGTCCTGAATCCGCTAATGCTCAGCTGCTTAGCCCCATCCCCGTACTAATGTCCTGGATCTGCCTATGCTCTAACTCCCTAGCCCGACCCTCGTACTGATGTCCTGGATCTGCCTCTGCTCGAGCTCCTTAACCCGACACCCACACTGATGTCCTGGATCCGCCTATGCTCGAGCTCCTTAGCCCCACCTCCGTACAGATGTCCTGGATCCGCCTATGCTGGATCTCCTTAGCCCAATCCCCGTACCGATATGCTGGAGCCGCCTATGCTCAAACTCCTTAGCCTCTACCCCCGTACTAATATCCTGGCTCCGTTTATGCTCGAGCTCCTTAGTCCCACCCCCGTACTGATGTCCTGGATCCGCCTATGCTGGAACTCTTTAGCCCCTACCCCTGTGCTGATGTCCTGGATCCGCCTATGCTCGAATTTTTAGCCCCACCTCCGTACTGATGTCCTGGATCCGCCTATGCTGGATCTCCTTAGCCCAATCCCCGTACCGATATGCTGGAGCCGCCTATGCTCAAACTCCTTAGCCTCTACCCCCGTACTAATATCCTGGCTCCGTTTATGCTCGAGCTCCTTAGTCCCACCCCCGTACTGATGTCCTGGATCTGCCTCTGCTCGAACTCCGTAGCCCCACCTCCGTACTGCCCTGAATTCGCCTATACTCGAACTCTTTAGCCCCTACCACCCTACTAATATCCTGGATCCGCCTATGCTCTAACTCCGTAGCCCTTACCCCCTACTGATGTCCTGGATCCGCCTATGCTGCAACTCCAGAGTCTCACCCCGTACTGATGTCCTGAATCCGCTAATGCTCAGCTGCTTAGCCCCATCCCCGTACTAATGTCCTGGATCTGCCTATGCTCTAACTCCCTAGCCCGACTCTCGTACCGATGTCCTGGATCCGCCTATGCTCTAACTCCCTAGCCCGACCCTCGCACCGATGTCCTGGATCCGCCTATGCTCTAACTCCCTAGCCCCACCCTCGTACTGATGTCCTGGGTCTGCCTATGCTCGAACTCTTTAGCCCCTACCCCCATGCTGATGGCCTGGATCCGCTTATGCTCGAGCTCCTTACCCCCACACCCGTAACGACCCCACCTCCGTGCCCCCCCGAAACGACATAGGCGGATCCAAGGGGGAAAGGGGACAGGTGCCCCCCATAGAATCTTAGCGCCCCCTGAAATTGTCCCGGAAACCCCTGGAAAATCGATGGCACCCCCTGAATGTCGTTTTCCCCGAGATGCAGGTATCGGGGTCTACTGATAGGTTTTAGCGCCTACTTGATAGGTTTTTCCGGCCAAAAGTGGCGTCCCTGGTGTAGATAGCGCCCACCAGGAAGTTTCCCATTCCACCTCGCCCCCGATTGGCAATCCTGGATCTGCGTATGGGAAGCGACATTTCAGGGAGCGTCATCGGCCTTGAGGGGCGTGTCTTTACAATTTCAGAGGGCGCCGATGGTCGATTGGGGATTGGGGGAGGGGGATGGGGGAGAAGGGTGAGGGGGGCACCTAGCCTAGTTATTCCCTGGATCCACCCATGGTCCAAAAACAGAAACATAATACTCTTATTGTAAACTCGGACTTTTACGGTACTCTAATTACTTGTGATGCATTATGGGTAGTAATGGGTACTTTTTTACCAGACCATAAATAAACAGAAACGGCCGCGCCGATCGCCGGCGTTGCCGCGGCGTGGACGCAGGGGTGACGCGTGGTGATTTGCTACAACGTTGCGTGGAGAAACGGCATGTTTGTAAAGGTAACTTGGTGTTTCATTGATATCTATGCAGATGGAATGCCGACATATGTCTCTTACCTAGCTGCATGCAAAATTTCATTTCCTCCAATGACTCTAACCACCCTAAACCCAGGTGTGAAGCAAAAATGAACTGATAAAATTACCACTTTGAAATGTACTTTACGGCTTATAGCGCGGAAGCCGTAAGAGATAAGTGGGGGGTATGAGTGAGAAAAATGACGGCAACGAAGTTTTCTATCCAGCTGTGTTAAGTTCAATACCGTAGCTATCATGGTCTGGAAACCAGGGGGCTGAGAACAAAAATTTTAAAAACTTATATTTTATTTTTGCCTATAAAATAAAAAAGTTTCAGTCTGAAAGTTTTTATCTCTAAATGTATAATAAAGGAGGCTATTCTCTCTTATTATCTGAAATGGGAACTAATTTTTATCAATTAGATCGGAAGATATAAGCGTTTGAATGATATTTTGGGAAATGCAGACCTTCACGGAATGGGACAAAAAGGACCCTTAAATTTCCGTTTTTGTTTTGTTTTTGTGTTTGTGCAGTACTGCATAAACCGGCCTTTATGTTGATATTTGACTCAGAACCTGAACTGCTGTAGCTTTAGATATTTCGAGCCTGTAGTTTAGACCATGAGTTTTATGCCAAATTTAGGGTGCAAAGTTTAAAAGCTAATTTAGAGCCCTAAATTTAAAGCTTTTTCTTTCCAACTTTTTGTGTTAGCTACAAATTTCCCTGACGTAAAGGGGTGCAAGTTTGAGGAGTCTAGATGAATTAGCAAAAAAATAGAAAAATAAAAGTTAAAAATCACATAATGCAAAATTCTGGGCAAAATTTTGAAAATTTTGAAAATTGACAACCGTGGTGCTTATTCATTTGGAAGTGCCTTGTATCCACAAAAGTTTTAGGTCTCTGATACCAGCGCTCAGAACAGACAACAACAACAACAACAACAACAACCTCGGCCTGCGGCCTCGGCAGGTGCCGCTCTGGCGCAGGAGAAGCCGGTGACAATGTACGTTAGCCAAACAGTTCGATTGACAGGCGAGTTTTTTTCAGCAGTTTGATACTTATAACAACGCAATGTTGGAGTTTTAGGTTTTGTGTTCTCATTATGGCTCCATTCAATCCCCTGTCTAGGCCCATGTTTTCCTAAATTAGCATGTCTCTGCATACTGCACCACGCTTGCCCTCTGTTCATGTCATCAAATAAATAAACACACGCATAATGTTTGTTTTGTTAAATAAAGACTGGGCATGACGAGAAGAAAGGAGATTAATATAAAATATGATGGGTTTTCCGACGGTATTTCACCTATACCTGCAGATTTTCACCCAATTCAGCCTATTTGTTACCGAGTTATGCCCCAGCTCGAAACCTCAGCCCCACCACCGAACTGATGTCCTGGATCCGCCTATGCTCGAGCTCCTTACCCCACCCCCTTACATATGTCCTGGATCTGCCTATGCTCGAACTCCGTAGCCCCACCTCTATACTGCCCTGAATCCGCCTATGCTTGAACTCCTTAGCCCCTACCCCTACTGATGTCCTGGATCCGCCTATGCTCGAGCTCCCGAGCCCCACCCACGTACTGATGTCCTGAATCCGCTTATGCTCGAGCTCCTCAGCCCCACCCTCGTACTGATGTCCTGGATCCGCTTGTGTTTTAACTCTTTAGCCCCTACCTGTTTTAACTCTTTAGCCCCTTGATGTCCTGGATCCGCTTATGCTCGAGCTCCTTAGCCCCACCCCCGTACTGATGTCTTTGATCCGCCTATACTCGAGCCCCTTACCCCAGCCCCGTACTGATGTCCTGGATCTGCCTCTGCTCGAGCTCCTTAACCCGACACCCATACTGATGTCCTGGATCCGCCTATGCTCGAGCTCCTTAGCCCCACCTCCGTACAGATGTCCTGGATCCGCCTATGCTGGATCTCCTTAGCCCAATCCCCGTATCGATATGCTGGATCCGCCTATGCTCAAACTCCTTAGCCTCTACCCCCGTACTAATATCCTGGCTTCGCTTATGCTCGAGCTCCTTAGCCCCACCCCCCGTACTGATGTCCTGGATCCGCCTATGCTCGAACTCTTTAGCCCCTACCCCTGTGCTGATGTCCTGGATTCGCTTATGCTTGAGCTCCTTAGCCCCACCTCTGTACTGATGTCCTTTATCCGCCTATACTCAAACCCCTTAGCCCCACCCCCGTACTGATGCCCTGGATCCGCCTCTGCTCGAGCTCCTTAGCCCCACACCCATCCTGATGTCCTGGATACGCCTATGCTCCAGCTCTTTAGCCCCACCCCCGTACAGATGTCCTGGATCCACCTATGCTCGATCTCCTTAGCCCCACCCCCGTACTGATGTCCTGGATCCGCCTTTACTCGAGCTCCGGGGCCACACCCCTGCACTGATGACCTGGATCCGCCTATGCTCGAGCTCCTTAGCCCCACCCCCGAACTGATGTCATGGATCTGCCTCTGCTCGAACTCCGTAGCCCCACCTCCGTACTGCCCTGAATTCGCCTATACTCGAACTCTTTAGCCCCTACCACCCTACTAATGTCCTGGATCCGCCTATGCTGGAACGCCCGAGCCCCACCACCTTACTGATGTCCTGGATCCGCCTATGCTCGAGCTCCTTAGCCCCACCCCCGTACAGAGGCCTGGATCCGCCTTTGCTGGAGCTCTTTAGCCCCACCCCCGTACTGATGTCCTGGATACGCCTATGCTCGAATTTTTTAGCCCCACCTCCATACTGATGTCCTGGATCCGCCTATGCTCGAACTCCTTAGCCCCTACCCCCTACTGATGACCTGGATCCGCCTATGCTCGAGCTCCTTACCCCACCTTCTTACTGATGTCCTGGATCCGCCTATGCTCGAACTCCGTAGCCCCTACCCCCCCTCCCCCCACTGATGTCCTGGATCCGCCTATACTCGAGCTCCTTACCCCACCCCCTTACTGATGTCCTGGATCTGCCTATGCTCGAACTCCGTAGCCCCACCTCTGTACTGCCCTGGATCCACCTATGCTCGAACTACTTAGCCCCTACCCACGTGCTGATGTCCTAGATCCGCTTTTGCTCGAGCTCCTTAGCCTCACCCCCGTACTGATGTCCTTGATCCGCCTATACTCAAGCCTTTTAGCCCCACCGCCGTACTGATGTCCTAGATCCGCCTCTGCTTGAGCTTCTTAGCCCCACACCCATACTGATGTCCTGGATCAGCCTATGCTCGAGCTCCTTATCTCCACCCCCGTACAGATGTCCTAGATCCGCCTATGCTCGATCTCCTTAGCCCCATCCCCGTACTAATATCCTGGATCCGCCTATGCTCAAACTCTGTAGCCCCTACCCCCTACTGATGTCCTGGATCCGCCTATGCTGGAACTTCCGAGTCTCACCCCGTACTGATGTCCTGAATCCGCTAATGCTCAGCTGCTTAGCCCCATCCCCGTACTAATGTCCTGGATCTGCCTATGCTCTAACTCCCTAGCCCGACCCTCGTACTGATGTCCTGGATCTGCCTCTGCTCGAGCTCCTTAACCCGACACCCACACTGATGTCCTGGATCCGCCTATGCTCGAGCTCCTTAGCCCCACCTCCGTACAGAAGTCCTGGATCCGCCTATGCTGGATCTCCTTAGCCCAATCCCCGTACCGATATGCTGGAGCCGCCTATGCTCAAACTCCTTAGCCTCTACCCCCGTACTAATATCCTGGCTCCGTTTATGCTCGAGCTCCTTAGTCCCACCCCCGTACTGATGTCCTGGATCCGCCTATGCTCGAACTCTTTAGCCCCTACCCCTGTGCTGATGTCCTGGATTCGCTTATGCTTGAGCTCCTTAGCCCCACCTCTGTACTGATGTCCTTTATCCGCCTATACTCGAACCCCTTAGCCCCACCCCCCATACTGATGCCCTGGATCCGCCTCTGCTCGAGCTCCTTAGCCCCACACCCATCCTGATGTCCTGGATCCGCCTATGCTCCAGCTCTTTAGCCCCATCCCCGTACAGATGTCCTGGATCCACCTATGCTCGATCTTCTTAGCCCCACCCCCGTACTGATGTCCTGGATCCGCCTTTACTCGAGCTCCGGAGCCACACCCCTACACTGATGTCCTGGATCCGCCTATGCTCGAGCTCCTTAGCCCCACCCCCGAACTGATGTCCTGGATCTGCCTATGCTCGAACTCCGTAGCCCCACCTCCGTACTCCCCTGAATTCGCCTATACTCGAACTCTTTAGCCCCTACCACCCTACTAATGTCCTGGATCCGCCTATGCTGGAACGCCCGAGCCCCACCACCTTACTGATGTCCTGGATCCGCCTATGCTCGAGCTACTTAGACCAACCCCGGTACTGAGGCCTGGATTCGCCTTTGCTGGAGCTCCTTAGCCCCACCCCCGTACTGATGTCCTGGATCCGCCTATGCTCGAATTTTTTAGCCCCACCTCCGTACTGATGTCCTGGATCCGCCTATGCTCGAACTCCTTAGCCCCTACCCCCTACTGATGTCCTGGATCCGCCTATGCTCGAGCTCCTTACCCCACCTTCTTACTGATGTCCTGGATCCGCCTATGCTCGAACTCCGTAGCCCCTACCCCCCCCCACTGATGTCCTGGATCCGCCTATGCTCGAGCTCCTTACCCCACCCCCATACTGATGTCCTGGATCTGCCTATGCTCGAACTCCGTAGCCCCACCTCTGTACTGCACTGGATCCGCCTATGCTCGAACTACTTAGCAACTACCCACGTGCTGATGTCTTAGATCCGCTTTTGCTCGAGCTCCTTAGCCTCACCCCCGTACTGATGTCCTTGATCCGCCTATACTCAAGCCCTTTAGCCCCACCGCCGTACTGATGTCCTAGATCCGCCTCTGCTCGAGCTCCTTAGCCCCACACCCATACTGATGTCCTGGATCAGCCTATGCTCGAGCTCCTTATCTCCACCCCCGTACAGATGTCCTAGATCCGCCTATGCTTGATCTCCTTAGCCCCATCCCCGTACTAATATCCTGGATCCGCCTATGCTCAAACTCCGTAGCCCCTACCCCCCTACTGATGTCCTGGATCCGCCTATGCTGGAACTCCCGAGTCTCACCCCGTACTGATGTCCTGAATCCGCTAATGCTCAGCTGCTTAGCCCCATCCCCGTACTAATGTCCTGGATCTGCCTATGCTCTAACTCCCTAGCCCGACTCTCGTACCGATGTCCTGGATCCGCCTATGCTCTAACTCCCTAGCCCGACCCTCGCACCGATGTCCTGGATCCGCCTATGCTCTAACTCCCTAGCCCCACCCTCGTACTGATGTCCTGGGTCTGCCTATGCTCGAACTCTTTAGCCCCTACCCCCCATGCTGATGGCCTGGATCCGCTTATGCTCGAGCTCCTTACCCCCACACCCGTAACGACCCCACCTCCGTGCCCCCCGAAACGACATAGGCGGATCCAAGGGGAAAGGGGACAGGTGCCCCCCATAGAATCTTAGCGCCCCCTGAAATTGTCCCGGAAACCCCTGGAAAATCGATGGCACCCCCTGAATGTCGTTTTCCCCGAGATGCAGGTATCGGGGTCTACTGATAGGTTTTAGCGCCTACTTGATAGGTTTTTCCGGCCAAAAGTGGCGTCCCTGGTGTAGATAGCGCCCACCAGGAAGTTTCCCATTCCACCTCGCCCCCGATTGGCAATCCTGGATCTGCGTATGGGAAGCGACATTTCAGGGAGCGTCATCGGCCTTGAGGGGCGTGTCTTTACAATTTCAGAGGGCGCCGATGGTCGATTGGGGATTGGGGGAGGGGGATGGGGGGAGAAGGGTGAGGGGGGCACCTAGCCTAGTTATTCCCTGGATCCACCCATGGTCCAAAAACAGAAACATAATACTCTTATTGTAAACTCGGACTTTTACGGTACTCTAATTACTTGTGATGCATTATGGGTAGTAATGGGTACTTTTTTACCAGACCATAAATAAACAGAAACGGCCGCGCCGATCGCCGGCGTTGCCGCGGCGTGGACGCAGGGGTGACGCGTGGTGATTTGCTACAAGGTTGCGTGGAGAAACGGCATGTTTGTAAAGGTAACTTGGTGTTTCATTGATATCTATGCAGATGGAATGCCGACATATGTCTCTTACCTAGCTGCATGCAAAATTTCATTTCCCTCCAATGACTCTAACCACCCTAAACCCAGGTGTGAAGCAAAAATGAACTGATAAAATTACCACTTTGAAATGTACTTTACGGCTTATAGCGCGGAAGCCGTAAGAGATAAGTGGGGGGTATGAGTGAGAAAAATGACGGCAACGAAGTTTTCTATCCAGCTGTGTTAAGTTCAATACCGTAGCTATCATGGTCTGGAAACCAGGGGCTGAGAACAAAAATTTTAAAAACTTATATTTTATTTTTGCCTATAAACTAAAAAGTTTCAGTCTGAAAGTTTTTATCTCTAAATGTATAATAAAGGAGGCTATTCTCTCTTATTATCTGAAATGGGAACTAATTTTTATCAATTAGATCGGAAGATATAAGCGTTTGAATGATATTTTGGGAAATGCAGACCTTCACGGAATGGGACAAAAAGGACCCTTAAATTTCCGTTTTTGTTTTGTTTTTGTGTTTGTGCAGTACTGCATAAACCGGCCTTTATGTTGATATTTGACTCAGAACCTGATTTGCTGTAGCTTCAGATATTTCGAGCCTGTAGTTTAGACCATGAGTTTTATGCCAAATTTAGGGTGCAAAGTTTAAAAGCTAATTTAGAGCCCTAAATTTAAGCTTTTTCTTTCCAACTTTTTGTGTTAGCTACAAATTTCCCTGACGTAAAGGGGTGCAAGTTTGAGGAGTCTAGATGAATTAGCAAAAAAAAAAAAAAAAGTTAAAAATCACATAATGCAAAATTCTGGGCAAAATTTTGAAAATTTTGAAAATTGACAACCGTGGTGCTTATTCATTTGGAAGTGCCTTCTATCCACAAAAGTTTTAGGTCTCTGATACCAGCGCTCAGAACAGACAACAACAACAACAACAACAACAACAACCTCGGCCTGCGGCCTCGGCAGGTGCCGCTCTGGCGCAGGAGAAGCCGGTGACAATGTACGTTAGCCAAACAGTTCGATTGACAGGCGAGTTTTTTCAGCAGTTTGATACTTATAACAACGCAATGTTGGAGTTTTAGGTTTTGTGTTCTCATTATGGCTCCATTCAATCCCCTGTCTAGGCCCATGTTTTCCCTAAATTAGCATGTCTCTGCATACTGCACCACGCTTGCCCTCTGTTCATGTCATCAAATAAATAAACACACGCATAATGTTTGTTTTGTTAAATAAAGACTGGGCATGACGAGAAGAAAGGAGATTAATATAAAATATGATGGGTTTTCCGACGGTATTTAACCTATACCTGCAGATTTTCACCCAATTCAGCCTATTTGTTACCGAGTTATGCCCCAGCTCGAAACCTCAGCCCCACCACCGAACTGATGTCCTGGATCCGCCTATGCTCGAGCTCCTTACCCCACCCCCTTACATATGTCCTGGATCTGCCTATGCTCGAACTCCGTAGCCCCACCTCTATACTGCCCTGAATCCGCCTATGCTTAAACTCCTTAGCCCCTACCCCTACTGATGTCCTGGATCCGCCTATGCTCGAGCTCCCGAGCCCCACCCACGTACTGATGTCCTGAATCCGCTTATGCTCGAGCTCCTCAGCCCCACCCTCGTACTGATGTCCTGGATTCGCTTGTGTTTTAACTCTTTAGCCCCTACCTGTTTTAACTCTTTAGCCCCTTGATGTCCTGGATCCGCTTATGCTCGAGCTCCTTAGCCCCACCCCCGTACTGATGTCCTGGATCCGCCTATGCTCGAACTCTTTAGCCCCTACCCCTGTGCTGATGTCCTGGATTCGCTTATGCTTGAGCTCCTTAGCCCCACCTCTGTACTGATGTCCTTTATCCGCCTATACTCGAACCCCTTAGCCCCACCCCCGTACTGATGCCCTGGATCCGCCTCTGCTCGAGCTCCTTAGCCCCACACCCATCCTGATGTCCTGGATACGCCTATGCTCCAGCTCTTTAGCCCCACCCCCGTACAGATGTCCTGGATCCACCTATACTCGATCTCCTTAGCCCCACCCCCGTACTTATGTCCTGGATCCGCCTTTACTCGAGCTCCGGGGCCACACCCCTGCACTGATGACCTGGATCCGCCTATGCTCGAGCTCCTTAGCCCCACCCCCGAACTGATGTCCTGGATCTGCCTATGCTCGAACTCCGTAGCCCCACCTCCGTACTGCCCTGAATTCGCCTATACTCGAACTCTTTAGCCCCTACCACCCTACTAATGTCCTGGATCCGCCTATGCTGGAACGCCCGAGCCCAACCACCTTACTGATGTCCTGGATCCGCCTATGCTCGAGCTCCTTAGCCCCACCCCCGTACTGAGGCCTGGATCCGCCTTTGCTGGAGCTCCTTAGCCCCACCCCCGTTCTGATGTCCTGGATACGCCTATGCTCGAATTTTTTAGCCCCACCTCCATACTGATGTCCTGGATCCGCCTATGCTCGAACTCCTTAGCCCCTACCCCCTACTGATGACCTGGATCCGCCTATGCTCGAGCTCCTTACCCCACCTTCTTACTGATGTCCTGGATCCGCCTATGCTCGAACTCCGTAGCCCCTACCCCCCCCCACTGATGTCCTGGATCCGCCTATACTCGTGCTCCTTACCCCACCCCCTTACTGATGTCCTGGATCTGCCTATCTTCGAACTCCGTAGCCCCACCTCTGTACTGCCCTGGATCCACCTATGCTCGAACTACTTAGCCCCTACCCACGTGCTGATATCCTAGATCCGCTTTTGCTCGAGCTCCTTAGCCTTACCCCCGTACTGATGTCCTTGATCCGCCTATACTCAAGCCTTTTAGCCCCACCGCCGTACTGATGTCCTAGATCCGCCTCTGCTTGAGCTTCTTAGCCCCACACCCATACTGATGTCCTGGATCAGCCTATGCTCGAGCTCCTTATCTCCACCCCCGTACAGATGTCCTAGATCCGCCTATGCTCGATCTCCTTAGCCCCATCCCCGTACTAATATCCTGGATCCGCCTATGCTCAAACTCTGTAGCCCCTACACCCCTACTGATGTCCTGGATCCGCCTATGCTGGAACTTCCGAGTCTCACCCCGTACTGATGTCCTGAATCCGCTAATGCTCAGCTGCTTAGCCCCATCCCCGTACTAATGTCCTGGATCTGCCTATGCTCTAACTCCCTAGCCCGACCCTCGTACTGATGTCCTGGATCTGCCTCTGCTCGAGCTCCTTAACCCGACACCCACACTGATGTCCTGGATCCGCCTATGCTCGAGCTCCTTAGCCCCACCTCCGTACAGATCTCCTGGATCCGCCTATGCTGGATCTCCTTAGCCCAATCCCCGTACCGATATGCTTTAGCCGCCTATGCTCCAACTCCTTAGCCTCTACCCGACAGCCCTAATATCCTGGCTCCGTTTATGCTCGAGCTCCTTAGTCCCACCCCCGTACTGATGTCCTGGATCCGCCTATGATCGAACTCTTTAGCCCCTACCCCTGTGCTGATGTCCTGGATTCGCTTATGCTTGAGCTCCTTAGCCCCACCTCTGTACTGATGTCCTTTATCCGCCTATACTCGAACCCCTTAGCCCCACCCCCATACTGATGCCCTGGATCCGCCTCTGCTCGAGCTCCTTAGCCCCACACCCATCCTGATGTCCTGGATCCGCCTATGCTCCAGCTCTTTAGCCCCATCCCCGTACAGATGTCCTGGATCCACCTATGCTCGATCTCCTTAGCCCCACCCCCGTACTGATGTCCTGGATCCGCCTTTACTCGAGCTCCGGAGCCACACCCCTACACTGATGTCCTGGATCCGCCTATGCTCGAGCTCCTTAGCCCCACCCCCGAACTGATGTCCTGGATCTGCCTATGCTCGAACTCCGTAGCCCCACCTCCGTACTGCCCTGAATTCGCCTATACTCGAACTCTTTAGCCCCTACCACCCTACTAATGTCCTGGATCCGCCTATGCTGGAACGCCCGAGCCCCACCACCTTACTGATGTCCTGGATCCGCCTATGCTCGAGCTCCTTAGCCCAACCCCGGTACTGACGCCTGGATCCGCCTTTGCTGGAGCTCCTTAGCCCCACCCCCGTACTGATGTCCTGGATCCGCCTATGCTCGAATTTTTAGCCCCACCTCCGTACTGATGTCCTGGATCCGCCTATGCTCGAACTCTTTAGCCCTTACCCCCTACTGATGTCCTGGATCCGCCTATGCTCGAGCTCCTTACCCCACCTTCTTACTGATGTCCTGGATCCGCCTATGCTCGAACTCCGTAGCCCCTACCCCCCCCCCACTGATGTCCTGGATCCGCCTATGCTCGAGCTCCTTACCCCACCCCCCATACTGATGTCCTGGATCTGCCTATGCTCGAACTCCGTAGCCCCACCTCTCTGTACTGCCCTGGATCCGCCTATGCTCGAACTACTTAGCAACTACCCACGTGCTGATGTCCTAGATCCGCTTTTGCTCGAGCTCCTTAGCCTCACCCCCGTACTGATGTCCTTGATCCGCCTATACTCAAGCCCTTTAGCCCCACCGCCGTACTGATGTCCTAGATCCGCCTCTGCTCGAGCTCCTTAGCCCCACACCCATACTGATGTCCTGGATCAGCCTATGCTCGAGCTCCTTATCTCCACCCCCGTACAGATGTTCTAGATCCGCCTATGCTCGATCTCCTTAGCCCCATCCCCGTACTAATATCCTGGATCCGCCTATGCTCAAACTCCGTAGCCCCTACCCCCCTACTGATGTCCTGGATCCGCCTATGCTGGAACTCCCGAGTCTCACCCCGTACTGATGTCCTGAATCCGCTAATGCTCAGCTGCTTAGCCCCATCCCCGTACTAATGTCCTGGATCTGCCTATGCTCTAACTCCCTAGCCCAACCCTCGTACTGATGTCCTGGATCTGCCTCTGCTCGAGCTCCTTAACCCTACACCCATACTGATGTCCTGGATCCTCCTATGCTCGAGTTCCTTAGCCCCACCTCCGTAAGGATGTCCTGGCTCCGCTTATGCTCGAGCTCCTTAGCCCCATTCCCGTACTGATGTCCTGGATCCGCCTATGCTCGCACTCTTTAGCCCCTACCCCTGTGCTGATGTCCTGGATTCGCTTATGCTTGAGCTCCTTAGCCCCACCTCTGTACTGATGTCCTTTATCCGCCTATACTCGAACCCCTTAGCCCCACCCCCGTACTGATGCCCTGGATCCGCCTCTGCTCGAGCTCCTTAGCCCCACACCCATCCTGATGTCCTGGATCCGCCTATGCTCCAGCTCTTTAGCCCCATCCCCGTACAGATGTCCTGGATCCACCTATGCTCGATCTCCTTAGCCCCACCCCCGTACTGATGTCCTGGATCCGCCTTTACTCGAGCTCCGGAGCCACACCCCTACACTGATGTCCTGGATCCGCCTATGCTCGTGCTCCTTAGCCCCACCCCGAACTGATGTCCTGGATCTGCCTATGCTCGAACTCCGTAGCCCCACCTCCGTACTGCCCTGAATTCGCCTATACTCGAACTCTTTAGCCCCTACCACCCTACTAATGTCCTGGATCCGCCTATGCTGGAACGCCCGAACCCCACCACCTTACTGATGTCCTGGATCCGCCTATGCTCGAGCTTCTTACCCCAACCCCGGTACTGAGGCCTGGATACGCCTTTGCTGGAGCTCCTTAGCCCCACCCCCGTACTGATGTCCTGGATCCGCCTATGCTCGAATTTTTTAGCCCCACCTCCGTACTGATGTCCTGGATCCGCCTATGCTCGAACTCCTTAGCCCTTACCCCCCTACTGATGTCCTGGATCCGCCTATGCTCGAGCTCCTTACCCCACCTTCTTACTGATGTCCTGGATCCGCCTATGCTCGAACTCCGTAGCCCCTACCCCCCCCACTGATGTCCTGGATCCGCCAATGCTCGAGCTCCTTTCCCCACCATCTTACTGATGTCCTGGATCCGCTTATGCTTGAACTCCGTAGCCCCACCTCTGTACTGCCCTGGATCCGCCTATGCTCGAACTACTTAGCCCCTACCCACGTGCTGATGTCCTAGATCCGCTTATGCTCGAGCTCCTTAGCCTCACCTCCGTACTGATGTCCTTGATCCGCCTATACTCAAGCCCTTTAGCCCCACCGCCGTACTGATGTCCTAGATCCGCCTCTGCTCGAGCTCCTTAGCCCCACACCCATACTGATGTCCTGGATCAGCCTATGCTCGAGCTCCTTATCTCCACCCCCGTACAGATGTCCTAGATCCGCCTATGCTCGATCTCCTTAGCCCCATCCCCGTACTAATATCCTGGATCCGCCTATGCTCTAACTCCGTAGCCCTTACCCCCCTACTGATGTCCTGGATCCGCCTATGCTGCAACTCCAGAGTCTCACCCCGTACTGATGTCCTGAATCCGCTAATGCTCAGCTGCTTAGCCCCATCCCCGTACTAATGTCCTGGATCCGCCTATGCTCTAACTCCCTAGCCCGACCCTCGTACCGATGTCCTGGATCCACCTATGCTCTAACTCCCTAGCCCGACCCTCGTACCGATATCCTGGATCCGCCTATGCTCTAACTCCCTAGCCCCACCCTCGTACTGATGTCCTGGGTCCGCCTATGCTCGAACTCTTTAGCCCCTACCCCCATGCTGATGTCCTGGATCCGCTTATGCTCGAGCTCCTTACCCCCACAACCGTAACGACCCACCTCCGTGCCCCCCGAAACGACATAGGCGGATCCAAGGGGGAAAGGGGACAGGTGCCCCCCATATAATCTTAGCGCCCCCTGAAATTGTCCCAGAAACCCCTGGAAAGTTCGATGGCACCCCCTGAAATGTCGTTTTCCCCGAGATGCAGGTATCGGGGTCTACTGATAGGTTTTAGCGCCTACTTGATAGGTTTTTCCGGCCAAAAGTGGCGTCCCTGGTGTAGATAGCGCCCACCAGGAAGTTTCCCCTTCCACCTCGCCCCCGACAGGCAATCCTGGATCCGCGTATGGGAAGCGACATTTCAGGGAGCGTCATCGAACTTGAGAGGCGTGTCTTTACAATTTCAGAGGGCGCCGATGGTCGATTGGGGGTTGGGGAGGGGGATGGGGGAGAAGGGTGGGGGGGGGCACCTAGCCTAGTTATTCCCTGGATCCACCCATGGTCCAAAAACAGAAACATAATACTCTTATTGTAAACTCGGACTTTTACGGTACTCTAATTTCTTGTGATGCATTATGGGTAGTATTGGGTACTTTTTTACCAGACCATAAATAAACAGAAACAGCCGCGCCGATCGCCGGCGTTGCCGCGGCGTGGACGCAGGGGTGACGCGTGGTGATTTGCTACAACGATGCGTGGAGAAACGGCATGTTTGTAAAGGTAACTTGGTGTTTCATTGATATCTATGCAGATGGAATGTCGACATATGTCTCTTACCTAGCTGCATGCAAAATTTCATTTCCCTCCAATGACTCTAACCACCCTAAACCCCGGTGTGAAGCAAAAATGAACTGATAAAATTACCACTTTGAAATGCATTTTACGGCTTATAGCGCGGAAGCCGTAAGAGATAAGTGGGGGGTATCAGTGAGAAAAATGACGGCAACGAAGTTTTCTATCCAGCCGTGTTAAGTTCAATACCGTAGCTATCATGGTCTGGAAACCAGGGGCTGAGAATAAAATTTTTAAAAACGTATATTTTATTTTTGCCTATAAAATCAAAAGTTTCAGTCCGAAAGTTTTTATCTCTAAATATATAATAACGGAGGCTATTCTCTTTTATTATCTGAAATGGGAACTAATTTTTATTAATTAGATCGGAAGATATAAGGGTTTGAATGATATTTTGGGAAATGCAGACCTTCACAGAATGGGCCAAAAAGGACCCTTAAATTTCAGTTTTTGTTTTGTTTCTGTGTTTGTGCAGTACTGCACAAACCGACCTTTAAGTTGATATTTGACTCAGAACCTGAACTGCTGTAGCTTCAGATATTTCGAGCCTGTAGTTTAGACCATGAGTTTTATGCCAAATTTAGGGTGCAAAGTTTAAAAGCTAATTTAGAGCCCTAAATTTAAAGCTTTTTCTTTCCAACTTTTTGTGTGAACTACAAATTTCCCTGATGTAAAAGGGTGCAAGTTTGAAGAGTCTAGATGAATTAGGAAAAAATAGAAAAATAAAAGTTAAAAATCGCATCATGCAAAATTCTGGGCAAAATTTTGAAAATTTTGTAAATTGACAACCGTGGTGCTTATTCATTTGGAAGTGCCTTCTATCCACAAAAGTTTTAGGTCTCTGATACCAGCGCTCAGAACAGACAACAACAACAGACAGACACGACGAGACCGGAAAAACTGTCAGAATAGAAGCCGTTTCTTACTTCGTTCGTCACCGGCTTCTGACAGACAACACGAGACCGGAAAAACTGTCAGAATAGAAGCCGTTTCTTACTTCGTTCGTCACCGGCTTCTGACGAGACCGGAAAAACTGTCAGAATAGAAGCCGTTTCTTACTTCGTTCGTCACCGGCTTCTGACAACAGACAACCACGACGAGACCGGAAAAACTGTCAGAATAGAAGCCGTTTCTTACTTCGTTCGTCACCGGCTTCTGACAGACAACCACGACGAGACCGGAAAAACTGTCAGAATAGAAGCCGTTTCTTACTTCGTTCGTCACCGGCTTCTGACCGTTTCTTACTTCGTTCGTCACCGGCTTCTGACAGACAACCACGACGAGACCGGAAAAACTGTCAGAATAGAAGCCGTTTCTTACTTCGTTCGTCGCCGGCTCCTGACAACGACGACGACGAGACCGGAAAAACTGTCAGAATAGAAGCCGTTTCTTACTTCGTTCGTCACCGGCTTCTGACGGACAACAGAGAACGAAAAACTGTCAGTATAGAAGCCGTTTCTCACTTCGTTCGTCACCGGCTTCTGACAACGACGAGACCGGAAAAACTGTCAGAATAGAAGCCGTTTCTTACTTCGTTCGTCACCGGCTTCTGACAGACAGCGATGAGACCGGAAAAACTGTCAGAATATAAGCCGTTTCTTACTTCGTTCGTCAACGGCTTCTGACGGACAACAGAGAACGAAAAACTGTCAGTATAGAAGCCGTTTCTCACTTCGTTCGTCACCGGCTTCTGACAGACAACGACGAGACCAGAAAAACTGTCAGAATAGAAGCTGTTTCTTACTTCGTTCGTCACCGGCTTCTGACAACGACGACGACGAGATCGGAAAAACTGTCAGAATAGAAGCCGTTTCTTACTTCGTTCGTCACCGGCTTCTGACGACGAGACTGGAAAAACTGTCAGAACAGAATAGAAGCCGTTTCTTACTTTGTTCGTCACCGGCTTCTAACAACAACAGACCACGACGAGACCCGTCTGAGCGGCCAGAATATGTAGAGCCGCTTGGGAAATCTCAATGCGCTTCGCTCCATGGATTTCGTCATGCGGCTCTGACAACGACGACGAGACCGGAAAAACTGTCAGAATAGGAGCCGTTTCTTACTTCGTTCGTCACCGGCTTCTGACATGTCGATCAGGCACCATTACTGAAGGAAAGGCAAAAATTAATATAATTTTAGCATCCATAATAGCAAATCGAACAGGGAATTTGGAACTTCAGCTGGTTTTCAATCTATTAGCTTAGTCCCAATAACCACCGTCCTAAATATTTTGAAATAAACAACTTTCAAATATTTTCGTAGGAAACCAGACAAACAAGGAAAATGACAAACATTGATGAGCATAGTCCCAAAAAGAAAAAAATAGGTATGAAAGGCTTAACACGCGCATTGACATTGATTGATTGAAAAATTGGACGAAACCAGGCTCAAAAAATGGCTCCCATTTTGTAGGTAAACCCTTCGCTACTTTGATTGGTGCAGCATTACACATATTTGCGTTAATTTTGAAACTCACTTAACACCACAATTATTGGTACATCCTATATATTTCGGTCATTCCTAAGCGATGATTTTGCATACCTCAATGTCCCATCCAGAACAATAACTAAACATGGAAAATTCAAGGAGGTTTACGTATCAAAGCTTGGATTAAGTAAAGCTTCAAATTTTCACATTGAAAATACTCTAAACAACAGAGTGTGTTCATCTGAATAGAAGCAGAATGTCAGCATCATTCCCCTTTTCTATTCAGCTTTCTCATCGAGACCATCTCCCAGCTCTTTCTCGGTTGACAGCAAGAGCCGAGATATTTTTGACAGCTCGACAGTGCTGTCCTGGAGGCGATAATACTTTCGGTGGATGTTTAGGTCATGCCCCAAGTACAGTCAGTTGCGAAAGTATCGTTCCGCTGCCGACCCACTAGTTTGAAAGTCACTGTACGCTGTGGCGCTGAGCCGAGCGAGTGGGCGGGAATTGGGCGGGGACAGCTGAGGAGGGGTGGAACGCACACTTCACAGATGTTGTTCGGTCAGGTTGAGATCAGTTATACATGGGTGCTACAACTGCAGATTCTAGCTAAAATGGACGAAATGCCTGCAATGACATGCCACTTGACGGATATATTTATGCCTCCATGGATGTCTATGGAATAGTTGCATTGTAAGGCACGTACCCAGGATTTTCGTTTAGGGCGGGGTCGGCTCACGAAAAGGTGAGGGGGGAGGGGCGCCAGGCTGATGGGTGGTGGCATGTTTGACAGGGGGCGGCAGGTTACTGGAGAGGAAGCATTTTCCGGAGAGGGTACTTATCACGTAAAAACAATACTTGTAGGGCATAAAACGCAAGTGAAGGGGGTACAACTATTCTAAATCTGGTCTGTGGCTGAATCACGTATTGGGCGAATGCTTCACCGCTGGGACGGCACGCTATGGGCAGGGGAGGTAAGGTGAGAGTAGAACTAGTACTGAAAGCCAAATGAAGGCTCATTTTGGCCCTCGATGGGCACCTGCGGCGGTCAATTAATACCAGAACCCATGTCGAGGGCTGAAGGCGACTGACATGAATGGGGAGGATATTTTGAAATCGAAGCGTTTGGGGGAGTTCCGGGCACGCTGGCCCCCTTCTTGGGTGCGCTACTGAGTATTGCAGAGCATGGCGGAGGGAGAGAGAGAGAGAGAGAGAAAGAGAGAGATAAAAAATAGAGAGAGAGGACGATATAAAGTTGTTGTGCCGAAGCCCTAACACGTTTGTCAGCTAACATTCGTCGAGTGTCATATCTTTTTATGTCAATATTATGTAATTATGAAAATACATGTTGTTATCACAAGATAGATATTCAATTCCAAAGCCTTCTGTGGCTGCCAATTTAGTGTTACTTAGTGTTACCACAAAAACTAATTTGGCTGCTTTCAGACGGCACAGCCTTTGTTCAACTTGCCACCGCCTATGATAATCCAAGACCCTCTCCTCCATACCTGGACCACGTGACCTCACACATGAATGGGCGGCTGGCATTGCGCCAGCTCATTCATCCCTTTACAAATCTCGTCGTGTCTGAGGGGCACTCGTATTGCAATTGCTACCACAGTGTTGCTATGTGCTGGACATCTGGTGTCACTGACCTGGGGCAATGCAGTGGCAGAACCACGCGCCACTTTTTGGGGAGGGAGCGATATCCAGCAAAATGATCACAGATCATCATAGCCATCACAGCATTATCGGAACCTATTTTGTTGCGGGGAAGCAAACACATTTTTACCTCCTGGATCCGTCCTTGTTCTTGGGTTGCGAAACATGTTGACTCACTGGCTGCCGGGGCTCTCCTCGTCCGTCTATTTAGTGAGGATTCTGGTAAAACGGCTGAAACTGATATAACTTTGTTTACAGCTTGCATTATTAAACATATTTTTAGATACGCATCGGAAAAGGGGGCAGATCTCCGATTACATTAAATATCCGGATTTATTCCCGGAAAAAATAGGAAATTTTGTAACCAGTATTTTGCATAGGCCACAAGGAGCCTATACCTATGAAGTTTTGTTTCTGGAGGGAACATTTTCTTCCCAGCAGGAGGTTTAAGATTCACTGGCTCTACCACTGTTTTGTAGGTGGTGACGATTAGAAGAGAGTGGGCATGGTTCACACACTTTCGAAGTTCTTACATTCTGGTGGACAAACTAGTTGAGTCAGGAGCATGAGATAGTAAAGTAGGGTTCCTTATCATCTTAGTAATGTGCTAACGAGAAGGGCAACCGAAATATTTCGGAGATTGAGGAGCAGAGGCAAAGGCACCACCACGGAATTTTTACAGAGGGCGGACCCGGGCTGGTGATGACCGGGGGAGGCGAATTTCGAGCATATTCGGAACCTGGCAACATAAATGACGTGGGACCCACACATTTGAGGGATTTCCCCCTGGTTGGCCAACAGGAAAGACACGTCTCCCCGTCCTGTTCCTCCGCTTTCGGCGCCCATGAGCAGAGGAACAAACTTTACACCGTTTCAAACGTCCAGATCTGCCCAGGTAGTGGGGTAGATTCAGGCAGAGGACGGATGAGTTTGGAAAGAGTCATAGTGACAATGGTATTACCATTTCTATCTTAAAGGGTGAAAAAATAAAAAATAAAAATTATATCTTACGTGAAAAATTATTATTGTGGTTTCTTGCTATTTGAAAAATCCTGATCACAAAACTATAAATTATTTTTGTATCTTCGGCAAAATTTTGGGAGGCCACTCATTTATTAGCGAAATAGGTTAACAGTTTTGATAAAATGCCCATCACTTACCCATGCCCATACCCATCACTTATTTTTCGAAAACAATTTTAAGTTGAAAAGTAATGTTTTTTATCAGAAGCCGGTGACGAACGAAGTAAGAAACGGCTTCTATTCTGACAGTTTTTCCGGTCTCGTCGTCAGAAGCCGGTGACGAACGAAGTAAGAAACGGCTTCTATTCTGACAGTTTTTCCGGTCTCGTCGTGGTTGTCTGTTGTCAGAAGCCGGTGACGAACGAAGTAAGAAACGGCTTCTATTCTGACAGTTTTTCCGGTCTCGTCGTCGTTTCAGAAGCCGGTGAGGAACGAAGTAAGAAACGGCTTCTATTCTGACAGTTTTTCCGGTCTCGTCGTGTCTGTCTGTTGTTGTCTGTTCTGAGCGCTGGTATCAGAGACCTAAAACTTTTGTGGATAGAAGGCACTTCCAAATGAATAAGCACCACGGTTGTCAATTTTAAAAATTTTCAGAATTTTGCCCAGAATTTTGCATTATGTGATTTTTAACTTTTATTTTTCTATTTTTTCCTAATTCATCTACAGTCTTCAAACTTGCACCCTTTTACATCAGGGAAATTTGTAGATCACACAAAAAGTTTGAAAGAAAAAGTCATAAATTTAAGGCTCCAAATTAGCTTTTAAACTTTGCACCCTAAATTTGGCATAAAACTCATAGTCTAAACTACAGGCTCGAAATATCTGAAACTACAGCAGTTCAGGTTCTGAGTCAAATACCAATTTAAAGGCCGATTTGTGCAGTACTGCACAAACACAGAAACAAAACAGAAACGGAAATTTAAGGGTCTTTTTTGGCCCATTCTGCGAAGGTCTGCATTTCCCAAAATATCAGTCAAACCCTTATATCTTCCGATCTAATTAAGATAAATTAGTTCCCATTTCAGATAATAAAAGAGAATAGCCTCTTTTAATATATATTTAGAGATAAAAACTTTCAGACTGAAACTTTTTATTTTAGAGGCAAAAATAAAATATAAGTTTTTAAAATTTTTATTCTCAGCCCCCTGGTTTCCAGACCGTGATAGCTACGGTATTGAATATAACACGGCTGGATAGAAAACTTCGTTGCCGTCATTTTTCTCACTCATACCCCCCACTTATCTCTTACGGCTTCCGCGCTATCAGCCGTAAAATACATTTAAAGGTGGTAATTTTATCGGTTCATTTTTGCTTCACACCAGGATTTCGAATGGTTAATATAGATAAAAGTGGATGAAATTCAGCAAAAAGCTAGTTGAAAGACATATCTTGCCATCGCAACAGGTTGCATATCATAGCAACAACAGTGTACCTTTAATTAAATGTAATACACAATGCTAGTAAGTTTTCCGCTCGAAACCTCACCCCGCCGTTCGGCCGTAGCGTGGCTGCGGGCGGCGCACTGGTAGCTGCTATGCGAGACAGATACCATAGCTATGTACGCATGCTATAGACCAGCGCGAATGCCCGGTGGTGGCAGGGTAGCCTGTCTCGTTTCGGCGCCTCCACTCGTGCGGCGGGCGCGTTGTCTATTAGATATTCATATCAGTCGGACGGCCGGGTGGCGGCCGTGCGGTAGGGTCCCGCTCGCTGCTGCGACTTGCGACGAATAAAAAAACAAAATGGTGGTCAGGAACTGGTTTGCTTATTTGGTTTGTTGTGTTTTGTTGTTTCTTTATCTGTGTCCAAATCTTACTGTGTATGTGTGTGATAGGTCCGGTAAAAGTGATGTGTCTTATGAGAGAGATAAGAGAGGCCCCACCACTTAAGCCTTCGGGGTTTTGCGTCAATCTATTTGTTATACCTGTCATATTGTTTCCGTCCAATAAAAGTTTATCATCTGTCTATCTATCTACCCACTAGTTAATGCATCCTCTAACCATAGGTAGCACTGGCCAATGGATCCACCGTTGCACACCATTTCTTTCCCAGCCGAATAATCATCATCATCATCATTGTTGTTTTAGGGCGCGCCGACAACAAGGGTCATGTGGCGCCCATAACGCTAGACAAGATATATATATATATATATATATATATATATATATATATATATATATATATAAAAAGAGTTTCAACTTCTCAGGGGCTTAAGGTGTGTCAAGGGTAAAATGTGAATACACCGCACGTGCTTCAACTAGTCAAAGAGTGAAAAAGACTGGTGATTACGTCCTAGGATGGTGAGTAAATGACATTAAATGAGACACTCTTTAAAAAAAGCAGCAATGGCCGTGAAGTCCACAGTTGGATGCTCTCCAAGCAGCGAATCCAGTGAGGGCGACCCGTGGAAGTATCGCTGTCTCTCAACCTGAAAATCTCGACAATCCACGAGAACATGGCGCACAGACAGGCGCTCCCCACAGCGAGTACACTCCGGCGGGACATCTCTACAAAGTAAAAAGGAATGTGTTGCGTGGGTGTGACCAATGCGGAGCCTAGAGAGGATCACCTCCTCCCTCCTTGAACTCGCAGAACCTGAAAAGCGCTTAACGATCAGCGATTTCAGGGCCCGAAGCCTTTGACCCTTTGGGTCCGTATCCCACCTGTCCTGCCATAATTTAGTCACGTGTTTTCGAATATGTGGGAACCAATCAGAGCACGGGATCCGAAGGCCCGATGGTACGGTGCCCTGTGCTGCCTGCTTTGCAGCGAGATCGGCGCGCTCGTTTCCAACGATACCTGAATGACTGGGGACCCAGGCTAGTATAACTTCTTTTTTCTTGACATGCGTTCGGTGAAGTCTGTGTCTGATTTTATCTAAATAAAATGATGATGACTTAGTTCCGAAACACTCGAGGGCCTGTAGCGAAGATAGACAGTCAGTGAATATAACACATCGGAGCTGTCTCGATAAAAGAATGGCGTCCAGGCAGCGTAGAATGGCGTATAACTCCGCAGTGAAAACCGAAGCAGCGGACGGTAGAGTGAAACATCTTGCAACATCATCACTTACAAAGGCACATCCGACACCATCCTGACCCTTGGATCCATCCGTATAAAAGAGCCTGTGGTTTGGATAAGAAGTCTGACAGTGCTCCAGAAAAACTGTTGTGAGGCTACCGGAGTCAAATATCTGGTTTTTGAGACCAGGCTTGTGTCTATCGTTGGCTCGGCTACCATCCAAGGTTCGATGGACGGGGCCTGAAAAAGTTCCACCTGTTCCAAGTTAACTTGGGCGTCATCAAGCCAACTAGCTATCCTGTAATCTGCGTGCCGGGCATATTGAGGAGAGTGTTCAATTTGACGCCGTTGTTCATCTGAGAACAGCCTTCGGAAGGTTGGATGATTTGGGAACTGAAAAAGTTTTAGGGCATACTGCATGCCGTGCATTCTGCGCCTTAGGTCCAACGGCATCTCACTTGCCTCCACGAGCATACTGGAGGTGGGAGATGTGCGAAAAGCACCAATTATTATCCTGATGGCGTGATAATGAACTGTGTCCAGCATGCGTTTAGAGCTTTCCGTGGCGGCATCATATGCTATGGAACCATATTCTATTTTAGATCGGACCAAAGATCTATATAACATAAGGAGGGTTTCCTGGTCCGCGCCACACTTGAGCTTGGTTAGAACTTTAAAGATATTTAGAGCTTTGAAACATCTATCCCTTAGATCCTTGAAATGTGGTACGTATGTTAATTTCCTATCAATGATTACACCGAGAAAGCGGGTTTGTTCTACTACAGCTATGGCTTGTTTATACATTGTTAGGACAGGGTCAGTGCAATCATTTCGTTTACGACAAAAATGTACACATTTTGTTTTTTGCATTGAGAACTTCAAACCATTCTGTCCGCTCCATCGCTCCAATTTATCCAGGGCAATCTGCAACTGCCTCACGGCCGATGGTGTGGATGATGTCGTGACCCAAATAGTAAAATCATCGACAAAGAGGGCTGTTTTTATATTCGGAGGGATACCATCTGCTATGTCGTTGATAGCGATTGCGAACAGTGCAACAGAGAGGACGCTGCCTTGCGGTGTTCCATTTTCTTGCGTGTATTCACCAGATTCTGATGTGCCAACGCGGTATCGAAATCGTCTGTTCCTAAGAAAATTGGACAGAAACCATCCCAGGTGACCTCGCACACCTAGATCGAAGGCCTTCTGCAGGATACCGTGCCTCCAGGTGAGGTCGAAAGCTCGCTCAATGTCAAAAAAGACGGCAATTGTGTGCTGCTTTCTGCTGAAGCCTTTCCGGATAGACAAGTCTAGAGCTAAAAGGTAATCAATGGTGCTTCGACCCCTCCGGAATCCACATTGAATGTTTGAAAATAGATTATTGGTCTCCAAAAACGACATGAGGCGGACGTTAACCATCTTCTCCAGCAGCTTGCAGACGCAAGAGGTCAGTGAAATTGGGCGGTAGTCCCCAGGTGAGCTACCTTCCTTACCAGGCTTCAGTATAGGAACAACAACCGCGTCTCGCCACTGCTCGGGGAAATCATGCTCTACCCAGATTCGGTTAAAGATCTGAAGTAGAGATGCCAATGAGCTGTCAGGAAGATGGGAAAGCATTTCATTTCGAATAGTGTCAGGCCCAGGCGAAACTGGCCTAACAGAACGAAGTGCGCCTTTCAGTTCAAGCATTGTAAATGGAACATTATATGAGGCAGAATGGTTATTTCCGAAGTTAACAATTGTTTGCTCTGCTCGTTCGCGCAGACGCCTGAAGCTAGCATCCTGGACGTGGGAGCTACATCGCATACTAAAGGCTGCCGCCATACGGTTCGATACTTCTTTTGTGTCAGTTATTTTGATGCCGTTATCGTCTAATACGGGTGTGGATGTATATTGTGATCTACCCTGGAGTTGTTTGACTCTGGTCCAAACCTGTGTAATTGGCGTGAATCTATTCACAGTACAGACAAACTCCACCCACCACCTCCGCTTCGCATTTAACACAATGCGGCGGGCGAGTGCTCGGGCACGCTTAAACGCTACTAGGGTCGTGGTTGTCGTACTCCTCCTAAAAGCTCTAAAAGCCCGCTTCCTACTTAAAATAGCCTGCTTGCACTCAGGGTTCCACCACGGAACAGGCGTTCGCTTGAGTTTGCCAGAGGTCATGGGTATAAAGATCTTTGCAGCCTCCAGGATCATGTTGTTAAAGTCCCTTATGCAGTCAGTTGCCGAGGTCTCCGGAGAATGGTCTACCAGACTGCACGCACTCTCAAAACCAGTCCAGTCCGCGCGCCGCGTGTTCCATCGTGGAATATTTGTTCCGCGGATGGATGTCCGGGTTTGGGAGATGATAATAGGGAAGTGGTCGCTACCGTGTGGGTCATCTAGAGGTTCCCATCGGAGCTGGGCTAGGAGAGACGGTGTGCAAATTGAAAGATCTATAGCAGAATGATTTCCGGATGGAAGAGATACGTGGGTGGGGCTGCCGGAGTTCAAAAGGCATAAAGAGTTTAGGTGGAGGAAGCGTTCAAGTGTTCGACCTCGGGCACACGTACGGCCTCCAGTCTCTCCCCATGCGACGTTGTGGGCGTTGAAGTCACCCAATAGCATGTAAGGAGTTGGGAGCTGATCAGCAAGGTTGTTTAAACTGCTGATGTCTGTGTTGCCTCCTGGTGGTAAATAAATGGAACAAACGGTCAGCTTCATAAAACCCAAGTCGGCCCGGGCTGCTACAGCCTGCAGAGTACTTCTTAAAGTGATTTGATGACATGGTATGGATGTGTGGACAGCTAACATCACTCCACCGTATGCTATTGTGGTACTAAATACGTCTTTTCGGAATATACTATATTGTCGGATTGAAAAGTTACCACCTGGGCGCAACTTTGTCTCCTGGAGGCACACAACAGACGGATTGTAAGCAGATAAAACGTTTTGCAGGTCTGAGAAGTTTGAACGAAGGCCTCGACAGTTCCATTGTAAAATATTTGTCATTTAAGTAAAAAGGGCGACGGCAAATGGGCCTGCCTGGTCTACTGCGAGCTAGGGAGAGGGGTTACTTCCGCGGGTTGCTGATCCCGTGGGTTCTCCCTCGAAATCCTCCCGGTGGACCTCCCTGCTTTAGGCGATTGGAAGGAGCCGAATAAACCTCTTTGTGGTGATACCATGACACGTGACTCCTTGCACTCCCTGCTTAAATAAACTTAATAAGCAGTGGCGGATCCAGGCCATTAGTATGGGGGTGGGGCTAAGGAGCTCGAGCATAGGCGGATCCAAGACATCAGTACCGGGGTGGGGCTAGTGAGTTTGAGCATAGGCGGATCCAGGACATCAGTACGGGGTGGGGCTAAGAAGCTCGAGCATAGGCGGATCCAGGACATCAGGAGCGGGTTGGAACTCGGGTCCTCGAGCATAAGCGGATCCAGAACATCAATACGGAGGAGGGGCTAAGGAGCTCGAGCATAGGCGGATCCAGGACATCAGTAGGGGGTGGGGCTAAGGAGCTCCAGCATAGGCGGATCCAGGACATAAGTATGGGTGTGGGGCTAAGGAGCTCGAGCAGAGGCGGATCCAGGACATCAGTACGGGGGTGGGGCTAAGGAGCTCGAGCAGAGGCGGATCCAGGACATCAGTACGGGGGTGGGGCTAAGGGGCTCGAGTATAGGCGGATCCAGGACATCAGTGCGGGGGTGGGGCTCCGAAGCTCGAGTAAAGGCGGATCCAAGACATCAGTACCGGGGTGGGGCTAGTGAGTTTGAGCATAGGCGGATCCAGGACATCAGTACGGGGTGGGGCTAAGAAGCTCGAGCATAGGCGGATCCAGGACATCAGGAGCGGGTTGGAACTCGGGTCCTCGAGCATAAGCGGATCCAGAACATCAATACGGAGGAGGGGCTAAGGAGCTCGAGCATAGGCGGATCCAGGACATCAGTAGGGGGTGGGGCTAAGGAGCTCCAGCATAGGCGGATCCAGGACATAAGTATGGGTGTGGGGCTAAGGAGCACGAGCAGAGGCGGATCCAGGACATCAGTACGGGGGTGGGGCTAAGGAGCTCGAGCAGAGGCGGATCCAGGACATCAGTACGGGGGTGGGGCTAAGGGGCTCGAGTATAGGCGGATCCAGGACATCAGTGCGGGGGTGGGGCTCCGGAGCTCGAGTAAAGGCGGATCCAGGACATCAGTAGGGGGTGGGGCTAAGGAGCTCCAGCATAGGCGGATCCAGGACATAAGTATGGGTGTGGGGCTAACGAGCTCGAGCAGAGGCGGATCCAGGACATCAGTACGGGGGTGGGGCTAAGGAGCTCGAGCAGAGGCAGATCCAGGACATCTGTACGGGGGTGTGGCTAAGGAGCTCGAGCATAAGCGGATCCAGAACATCAGTACGGGGGTGGTGTTAAGGAGCTCGAGCATAAGCGGATTCAGCTCATCAGTACGGGGGTGGGGCTCGGGAGCTCGAGCATAGGCGGATCCAGGACATCAGTAGGGGGTGGGGGCTAAGGAGTTCAAGCATAGGCGGATCCAGGGCAGTACAGAGGTGGGGCTACGGAGTTCGAGCATAGGCGGATCCAGGACATCAGTAAGGGGGTGGAGTAAGGAGCTCGACCATAGGCGGATCCAGGACATCAGTAGGGGGTAGGGGCTAAGGAGTTCGGGTTTAGGCGGATGCAGGACATCAGTACGGGGGTGGGGCTAAAGAGTTCGAGCATAGGCGGATCCAGGATATCAGTACGAGGGTGGGGCTAAGAAGCTCGAGCATTACCGGAGCCAGGATATCAGTACGGGGGTAGAGGCTAAGGAGTTTGAGCATGGGCGGATCCAGCATATCGGTACGGGGATTGGGCTAAGGAGATCCAGCATAGGCGGATCCAGGACATCTGTACGGAGGTGAGGCTAAGGAGCTCGAGCATAGGCGGATCCAGGACATCAGTATGGGTGTCGGGCTAAGGAGCTCGAGCAGAGGCGGATCCAGGACATCAGCACGGGGCTGGGGTAAGACGCTCGAGTATAAGCGGATCAAAGACATCAGAACGGGGGTGGGGCTAAGGAGCTCGAGCATAAGCGGATCCAGGACATCAAGGGGCTAATGAGTTAAAACAGGTAGGGGCTAAAGAGTTAAAACATAAGCGGATCCAGGACATCAGTACGGGGTTGGGGCTAAGGAGCTCGAGCATAAGCGGATTCAGGACATCAGTACGTGGGTGGGGCTCGGGAGCTTGAGCATAGGCGGATCATGGACATCAGTAGGGGTAGTGGCTAAGGAGTTCAAGCATAGGCGGATCCAGGGCAGTATAGAGGTGAAGCTACAGAGTTCGAGCATAGGCAGAACCAGGACATATGTAAGGGGGTGGGCTAAGGAGCTGGAGCATAGGCCGATCCAGGACATCAGTTCGGTGGTGGGGCTGAGGTCTCGAGCTGGGGCATAATTCGGTAACAAATAGGCTGAATTGGGTGAAAATCTGCAGGTATAGGTTAAATTCCGTCGGAAAACCCATCATATTTTATATCGTAATCTCCTTTCTTCCCGTCATGCCCAGTCTTTGCTTAACAAAACAAACATTATGCGTGTGTTTATTTATTTGATGATATGAACAGAGGGCAGGCGTGGTGCAGTATGCAGAGACATGCTAATTTAGGAAAACATGGGCCTAGACAGGGGATTGAATGGAGCCATAATGAGAACACAAAACCTAAAACTCCAACATTGCGTTGTTATAAGTATCAAACTGCTGAAAAAACTCGCCTGTCAATCGAACTGTTTGGCTAACGTACATTGTCACCGGCTTCTCCTGCGCCAGAGCGGCACCTGCTGAGGCCGCAGGCCGAGGTTGTCTGTTGTTGTTGTCTGTTCTGAGCGCTGGTATCAGAGACCTAAAACTTTTGTGGATAGAAGGCACTTCCAAATGAATAAGCACCACGGTTGTCAATTTTCAAAATTTTCAAAATTTTTCCCAGAATTTTGCATTATGTGATTTTTAACTTTTATTTTTCTATTTTTTGGTAATTCATCTACAGTCTGCAAACTTGCACCCTTTTACATCAATCAAATTTATAGTTCACACAAAAAGTTGGAAAGAAAAAGCTTTAGATTTATGGCTCTAAATTAGCTCTTAAACTTTGCACCCTAAATTTGGCATAAAACTCATGGTCTAAACTACAGGCTCAAAATATCTGAAACTACAGCAGTTCAGGTTCTGAGTCAAATATCAATTTAATGGCCGGTTTGTGCAGTACTGCACAAACACAGAAACAAAACAAAAACGGAAATTTAAGGGTCCTTTTTGGCCCATTCCGTGAAGGTCTGCATTTCCCAAAATATCATTCAAACCCTTATATCTTCCGATCTAATTGATAAAAATTACTTCCCATTTCAGATAATAAAAGAGAATAGCCTCCTTTATTATATATTTAGAGATAAAAACTTTCAGACTGAAACTTTTTCTTTTATAGGCAAAAATAAAATATAAGTTTTTAAAATTTTTATTCTCAGCCCCCTGGTTTCCAGACCATGATAGCTACGGTATTGAACTTAACACGGCTGGATAGAAAACTTTGTTGCCGTCATTTTCTCACTCATACCCCCACTTATCTCTTACGGCTTCCGCGCTATAAGCCGTAAAATACATTTCAAAGTGGTAATTTTATCAGTTCATTTTTGCTTCACACCGGGGTTTAGGGTGGTTAGAGTCATTGGAGGGAAATGAAATTTTGCATGCAGCTAGGTAAGAGACATATGTCGACATTCCATCTGCATAGATATCAATAAAACACCAAGTTACCTTTACAAACATGCCGTTTCTCCACGCATCGTTGCAGCAAATCACCACGCGTCACCCCTGCGTCCACGCCGCGGCAACGCCGGCGATCGGCGCGGCCGTTTCTGTTTATTTATGGTCTGGTAAAAAAGTACCCAATACTACCCATAATGCATCACAAGTAATTAGAGTACCGTAAAAGTCCGAGTTTACAATAAGAGTATTATGTTTCTGTTTTTGGACCATGGGTGGATCCAGGGAATAAGTAGGCTAGGTCCCCCCACCCTTCTCCCCCATCCCCCTCCCCCAACCCCCAATCGACCATCGGCGCCCTCTGAAATTGTAAAGACACGCCCCTCAAGGCCGATGACGCTCCCTGAAATGTCGCTTCCCATACGCAGATCCAGGATTGCCAATCGGGGGCGAGGTGGAATGGGAAACTTCCTGGTGGGCGCTATCTACACCAGGGACGCCACTTTTGGCCGGAAAAACCTATCAAGTAGGCGCTAAAACCTATCAGTAGACCCCGATACCTGCATCTCGGGGAAAACGACATTCAGGGGGTGCCATCGAACTTTCCAGGGGTTTCCGGGACATTTTCAGGGGGCGCTAAGATTCTATGGGGGCACCTGTCCCCTTTCCCCCTTGGATCCGCCTATGTCGTTTCGGGGGGGGCACGGAGGTGGGGTCGTTACGGGTGTGGGGGGTAAGGAGGTCGAGCATAAGCGGATCCAGGCCATCAGCATGGGGGTAGGGGCTAAAGAGTTCGAGCATAGGCAGACCCAGGACATCAGTACGAGGGTGGGGCTAGGGAGTTAGAGCATAGGCGGATCCAGGACATCGGTGCGAGGGTCGGGCTAGGGAGTTAGAGCATAGGCGGATCCAGGACATCGGTACGAGGGTCGGGCTAGGGAGTTAGAGCATAGGCAGATCCAGGACATTAGTACGGGGATGGGGCTAAGCAGCTGAGCATTAGCGGATTCAGGACATCAGTACGGGGTGAGACTCGGGAGTTCCAGCATAGGCGGATCCAGGACATCAGTAGGGGGTAGGGGCTACGGAGTTTGAGCATAAACGGATCCAGGATATTAGTACGGGGATGGGGCTAAGGAGATCGAGCATAGGCGGATCGAGGACATCTGTACGGGGGTGGAGATAAGGAGCTCGAGCATAGGCTGATCCAGGACATCAGTATGGGTGTGGGGCTAAGGAGCTCGAGCAGAGGCGGATCTAGGACATCAGGACGGCGGTGGGGCTAAAGGGCTTGAGTATAGGCGGATCGAGGACATCAGTACGGGGGTGAGGCTAAGGAGCTCGAGAGTAAGCGGATCTAGGACATCAGCACGTGGGTAGGGGCTAAGTAGTTCGAGCATAGGCGGATCCAGGGCAGTACAGAGGTGGGGCTACGGAGTTCGAGCATAGGCGGATCCAGGACATCAGTAAGGGGGTGGGGAAAGGAGCTCGAGCATAGGCGGATCCAGGACATCAGTGGGGGGGGGGTAGGGGCTACGGAGTTCGAGCATAGGCGGATCCAGGACATCAGTAAGAAGGTGGGGCTAAGGAGCTCGAGCATAAGCGGAGCCAGGATATTAGTACGGGGGTAGAGGCTAAGGAGTTTGAGCATAGGCGGCTCCAGCATATCGGTACGGGGATTGGGCTAAGGAGATCCAGCATAGGCGGATCCAGGACATCTGTACGGAGGTGGGGCTAAGGAGCTCGAGCATAGGCGGATCCAGGACATCAGTATGGGTGTCGGGTTAAGGAGCTCGAGCAGAGGCAGATCCAGGACATCAGTACGAGGGTCGGGCTAGGGAGTTAGAGCATAGGCAGATCCAGGACATTAGTACGGGGATGGGGCTAAGCAGCTGAGCATTAGCGGATTCAGGACATCAGTACGGGGTGAGACTCGGGAGTTCCAGCATAGGCGGATCCAGGACATCAGTAGGGGGTAGGGGCTACGGAGTTTGAGCATAGGCGGATCCAGGATATTAGTACGGGGATGGGGCTAAGGAGATCGAGCATAGGCGGATCTAGGACATCTGTACGGGGGTGGAGATAAGGAGCTCGAGCAGAGGCGGATCCAGGACATCAGTACGGGGGTGGGGCTAAGGAGCTCGAGCAGAGGCGGATCCAGGACATCAGTACGGGGGTGGGGCTAAGGGGCTCGAGTATAGGCGGATCCAGGACATCAGTGCGGGGGTGGGGCTTTGGAGCTCGAGTAAAGGCGGATCCAGGACATCAGTAGGGGGTGGGGCTAAGGAGCTCCAGCATAGGCGGATCCAGGACATAAGTATGGGTGTGGGGCTAAGGAGCTCGAGCAGAGGTGGATTCAGGACATCAGTACGGGGGTGGGGCTAAGGAGCTCGAGCAGAGGCAGATCCAGGACATCTGTACGGGGGTTAGGCTAAGGAGCTCGAGCATAAGCGGATCCAGGACATCAGTACGGGGGTGGTGTTAAGGAGCTCGAGCATAAGTGGATTCAGCTCATCAGTACGGGGGTGGGGCTCGGGAGCTCGAGCATAGGCGGATCCAGGACATCAGTAGGGGGTGGGGGCTAAGGAGTTCAAGCATAGGCGGATCCAGGGCAGTACAGAGGTGGGGCTACGGAGTTCGAGCATAGGCGGGTCCAGGACATCAGTAAGGGGGTGGAGTAAGGAGCTCGACCATAGGCGGATCCAGGACATCAGTAGGGGGTAGGGGCTAAGGAGTTCGGGTTTAGGCGGATGCAGGACATCAGTACGGGGGTGGGGCTAAAGAGTTCGAGCATAGGCGGATCCAGGATATCAGTACGAGGGTGGGGCTAAGGAGCTCGAGCATTAGCGGAGCCAGGATATCAGTACGGGGGTAGAGGCTAAGGAGTTTGAGCATGGGCGGATCCAGCATATCGGTACGGGGATTGGGCTAAGGAGATCCAGCATAGGCGGATCCAGGACATCTGTACGGAGGTGAGGCTAAGGAGCTCGAGCATAGGCGGATCCAGGACATCAGTATGGGTGTCGGGCTAAGGAGCTCGAGGAGAGGCGGATCCAGGACATCAGCACGGGGCTGGGGTAAGAGGCTCGAGTATAAGCGGATCAAAGACATCAGTACGGGGGTGGGGCTAAGGAGCTCGAGCATAAGCGGATCCAGGACATCAAGGGGCTAATGAGTTAAAACAGGTAGGGGCTAAAGAGTTAAAACATAAGCGGATCCAGGACATCAGTACGGGGGTGGGGCTAAGGAGCTCGAGCATAAGCGGATTCAGGACGTCAGTACGTGGGTGGGGCTCGGGAGCTTGAGCATAGGCGGATCCAGGACATCAGTAGGGGTAGTGGCTAAGGAGTTCAAGCATAGGCGGATCCAGGGCAGTATAGAGGTGGGGCTACGGAGTTCGAGCATAGGCAGATCCAGGACATATGTAAGGGGGTGGGCTAAGGAGCTGGAGTATAGGCGGAGCCAGGACATCAGTTCGGTGGTGGGGCTGGGGTCTCGAGCTGGGGCATAATTCGGTAACAAATAGGCTGAATTGGGTGAAAATCTGCAGGTATAGGTTAAATTCCGTCGGAAAACCCATCATATTTTATATCGTATCTCCTTTCTTCTCGTCATGCCCAGTCTTTGCTGAACAAAACAAACATTATGCGTGTGTTTATTTCTTTGATGATATGAACAGAGGGCAGGCGTGGTGCAGTATGCAGAGACATGCTAATTTAGAAAAACATGGGCCTAGACAGGGGATTGAATGGAGCCATAATGAGAACACAAAACCTAAAACTCCAACATTGCGTTGTTATAAGTATCAAACTGCTGAAAAAACTCGCCTGTCAATCGAACTGTTTGGCTAACGTACATTGTCACCGGCTTCTCCTGCGCCAGAGCGGCACCTGCCGAGGCCGCAGGCCGAGGTTGTCTGTTGTTGTTGTCTGTTCTGAGCGCTGGTATCAGAGACCTAAAACTTTTGTGGATAGAAGGCACTTCCAAATGAATAAGCACCACGGTTGTCAATTTTCAAAATTTTCAAAATTTTGCCCAGAATTTTGCATTATGTGATTTTTAACTTTTATTTTTCTATTTTTTTGGTAATTCATCTACAGTCTGCAAACTTGCACCCTTTTACATCAATCAAATTTATAGTTCACACAAAAAGTGGGAAAGAAAAAGCTTTAGATTTATGGCTCTAAACTAGCTTTTAAACTTTGCACCCTAAATTTGGCATAAAACTCATGGTCTAAACTACAGGCTCAAAATATCTGAAGTTACAGCAGTTCAGGTTCTGAGTCAAAGATCAACTTAAAGGCCGGTTTGTGCAGTACTGCACAAACACAGAAACAAAACAAAAACGGAAATTTAAGGGTCCTTTTTGGCCCATTCCGTGAAGGTCTGCATTTCCCAAAATATCATTCAAACCCTTATATCTTCCGATCTAATTGATAAAAATTACTTCCCATTTCAGATAATAAAAGAGAATAGCCTCCTTTATTATATATTTAGAGATAAAAACTTTCAGACTGAAACTTTTTCTTTTATAGGCAAAAATAAAATATAAGTTTTTAAACTTTTTATTCTCAGCCCCCTGGTTTCCAGACCATGATAGCTACGGTATTGAACTTAACACGGCTGGATAGAAAACTTCGTTGCCGTCATTTTTCTCACTCATACCCCCACTTATCTCTTACGGCTTCCGCGCTATAAGCCGTAAAATACATTTCAAAGTGGTAATTTTATCAGTTCATTTTTGCTTCACACCGGGGTTTAGGGTGGTTAGAGTCATTGGAGGGAAATGAAATTTTGCATGCAGCTAGGTAAGAGACATATGTCGACATTCCATCTGCATATATATCAATAAAACACCAAGTTACCTTTACAAACATGCCGTTTCTCCACGCATCGTTGTAGCAAATCACCACGCGTCACCCCTGCGTCCACGCCGCGGCAACGCCGGCGATCGGCGCGGCCGTTTCTGTTTATTTATGGTCTGGTAAAAAAGTACCCAATACTACCCATAATGCATCACAAGTAATTAGAGTACCGTAAAAGTCCGAGTTTACAATAAGAGTATTATGTTTCTGTTTTTGGACCATGGGTGGATCCAGGGAATAAGTAGGCTAGGTCCCCCACCCTTCTCCCCCATCCCCCCTCCCCCAACCCCCAATCGACCATCGGCGCCCTCTGAAATTGTAAAGACACGCCCCTCAAGGCCGATGACGCTCCCTGAAATGTCGCTTCCCATACGCAGATCCAGGATTGCCAATCGGGGGCGAGGTGGAATGGGAAACTTCCTGGTGGGCGCTATCTACACCAGGGACGCCACTTTTGGCCGGAAAAACCTATCAAAAAGGCGCTAAAACCTATCAGTAGACCCCGATACCTGCATCTTGGGGAAAACGACATTCAGGGGGTGCCATCGAACTCTCCAGGGGTTTCCGGGACAATTTCAGGGGGCGCTAAGATTCTATGGGGGCACCTGTCCCCTTTCCCCTTGGATCCGCCTATGTCGTTTCGGGGGGGGGCACGGAGGTGGGGTCGTTACGGGTGTGGGGGTAAGGAGCTCGAGCATAAGCGGATCCAGGCCATCAGCATGGGGGTAGGGGCTAAAGAGTTCGAGCATAGGCAGGCCCAGGACATCAGTACGAGGGTGGGGCTAGGGAGTTAGAGCATAGGCGGATCCAAGACATCGGTGCGAGGGTCGGGCTAGGGAGTTAGAGCATAGGCGGATCCAGGACATTGGTACGAGGGTCGGGCTAGGGAGTTAGAGCATAGGCAGATCCAGGACATTAGTACGGGGATGGGGCTAAGCAGCTGAGCATTAGCGGATTCAGGACATCAGTACGGGGTGAGACTCGGGAGTTCCAGCATAGGCGGATCCAGGACATCAGTAGGGGGGTAGGGGCTACGGAGTTTGAGCATAAACGGATCCAGGATATTAGTACGGGGATGGGGCTAAGGAGATCGAGCATAGGCGGATCTAGGACATCTGTACGGGGGTGGAGATAAGGAGCTCGAGCATAGGCTGATCCAGGACATCAGTATGGGTGTGGGGCTAAGGAGCTCGAGCAGAGGCGGATCTAGGACATCAGTACGGCGGTGGGGCTAAAGGGCTTGAGTATAGGCGGATCAAGGACATCAGTACGGGGTGAGGCTAAGGAGCTCGAGAGTAAGCGGATCTAGGACATCAGCACGTGGGTAGGGGCTAAGTAGTTCGAGCATAGGCGGATCCAGGGCAGTACAGAGGTGGGGCTACGGAGTTCGAGCATAGGCGGATCCAGGACATCAGTAAAGGGGTGGGGAAAGGAGCTCGAGCATAGGCGGATCCAGGACATCAGTGGGGGGGGTAGGGGCTACGGAGTTCGAGCATAGGCGGATCCAGGACATCAGTAAGAAGGTGGGGCTAAGGAGCTCGAGCATAAGCGGAGCCAGGATATTAGTACGGGGGTAGAGGCTAAGGAGTTTGAGCATAGGCGGCTCCAGCATATCGGTACGGGGATTGGGCTAAGGAGATCCAGCATAGGCGGATCCAGGACATCTGTACGGGAGGTGGGGCTAAGGAGCTCGAGCATAGGCGGATCCAGGACATCAGTATGGGTGTCGGGTTAAGGAGCTCGAGCAGAGGCAGATCCAGGACATCAGTACGAGGGTCGGGCTAGGGAGTTAGAGCATAGGCAGATCCAGGACATTAGTACGGGGATGGGGCTAAGCAGCTGAGCATTAGCGGATTCAGGACATCAGTACGGGGTGAGACTCGGGAGTTCCAGCATAGGCGGATCCAGGACATCAGTAGGGGGTAGGGGCTACGGAGTTTGAGCATAAACGGATCCAGGATATTAGTACGGGGATGGGGCTAAGGAGATCGAGCATAGGCGGATCTAGGACATCTGTACGGGGGTGGAGATAAGGAGCTCGAGCATAGGCTGATCCAGGACATCAGTATGGGTGTGGGGCTAAGGAGCTCGAGCAGAGGCGGATCTAGGACATCAGTACGGCGGTGGGGCTAAAGGGCTTGAGTATAGGCGGATCAAGGACATCAGTACGGGGGTGAGGCTAAGGAGCTCGAGCATAAGCGGATCTAGGACATCAGCACGTGGGTAGGGGCTAAGTAGTTCGAGCATAGGCGGATCCAGGGCAGTACAGAGGTGGGGCTACGGAGTTCGAGCATAGGCGGATCCAGGACATCAGTAAAGGGGTGGGGAAAGGAGCTCGAGCATAGGCGGATCCAGGACATCAGTGGGGGGTAGGGGCTACGGAGTTCGAGCATAGGCGGATCCAGGACATCAGTAAGAAGGTGGGGCTAAGGAGCTCGAGCATAAGCGGAGCCAGGATATTAGTACGGGGGTAGAGGCTAAGGAGTTTGAGCATAGGCGGCTCCAGCATATCAGTACGGGGATTGGGCTAAGGAGATCCAGCATAGGCGGATCCAGGACATCTGTACGGAGGTGGGGCTAAGGAGCTCGAGCATAGGCGGATCCAGGACATCAGTATGGGTGTCGGGTTAAGGAGCTCGAGCAGAGGCAGATCCAGGACATCAGTACGAGGGTCGGGCTAGGGAGTTAGAGCATAGGCAGATCCAGGACATTAGTACGGGGGTGGGGCTAAGCAGCTGAGCATTAGCGGATTCAGGACATCAGTACGGGGTGAGACTCAGGAGTTCCAGCATAGGCGGATCCAGGACATCAGTAGGGGGTAGGGGCTACGGAGTTTGAGCATACGCGGATCCAGCATATTAGTACGGGGATGGGGCTAAGGAGATCGAGCATAGGCGGATCTAGGACATCAGTACGGGGGTGGGGCTAAGGAGATCGAGCATAGGTGGATCCAGGACATCTGTACGGGGATGGGGCTAAAGAGCTGGAGCATAGGCGGATCCAGGACATCAGGATGGGTGTGGGGCTAAGGAGCTCGAGCAGAGGCGGATCCAGGGCATCAGTACGGGGGTGGGGCTAAGGGGTTCGAGTATAGGCGGATAAAGGACATCAGTACAGAGGTGGGGCTAAGGAGCTCAAGCATAGGCGGATACAAAACATCAGTAGGGGTAGGGGCTAAGGAGTTCAAGCATAGGCGGATTCAGGGCAGTATAGAGGTGGGGCTACGGAGTTCGAGCATAGGCAGATCCAGGACATATGTAAGGGGGTGGGGTAAGGAGCTCGAGCATAGGCGGATACAGGACATCAGTTCGGTGGTGGGGCTGAGGTTTCGAGCTGGGGCATAACTCGGTAACAAATAGGCTGAATTGGGTGAAAATCTGCAGGTATAGGTGAAATACCGTCGGAAAACCCATCATATTTTATATTAATCTCCTTTCTTCTCGTCATGCCCAGTCTTTATTTAACAAAACAAACATTATGCGTGTGTTTATTTATTTGATGACATGAACAGAGGGCAAGCGTGGTGCAGTATGCAGAGACATGCTAATTTAGGAAAACATGGGCCTAGACAGGGGATTGAATTGAGCCATAATGAGAACACAAAACCTAAAACTCCAACATTGCGTTGTTATAAGTATGAAACTGCTGAAAAAAACTCGCCTGTCAATCGAACTGTTTGGCTAACGTACATTGTCACCGGCTTCTCCTGCGCCGGAGCGGCACCTGCCGAGGCCGCAGGCCGAGGTTGTTGTTGTTGTTGTCTGTTCTGAGCGCTAGTATCAGAGACCTAAAACTTTTGTGGATAGAAGGCACTTCCAAATGAATAAGCACCACGGTTGTCAATTTTCAAAATTTTCAAAATTTTTCCCAGAATTTTGCATTATGTGATTTTTAACTTTTATTTTTCTATTTTTTGGTAATTCATCTACAGTCTGCAAACTTGCACCCTTTTACATCAATCAAATTTATAGTTCACACAAAAAGTTGGAAAGAAAAAGCTTTAAATTTATGGCTCTAAATTAGCTTTTAAACTTTGCACCCTAAATTTGGCATAAAACTCATGGTCTAAACTACAGGCTCAAAATATCTGAAGCTACAGCAGTTCAGGTTCTGAGTCAAATATCAACTTAAAGGCCGGTTTGTGTAGTACTGCACAAACACAGAAACAAAACAAAAACGGAAATTTAAGGGTCCTTTTTGGCCCATTCCGTGAAGGTCTGCATTTCCCAAAATATCATTTAAACCCTTATATCTTCCGATCTAATTGATAAAAATTAGTTCCCATTTCAGATAATAAAAGAGAATAGCCTCCTTTATTATATATTTAGAGATAAAAACTTTCAGACTAAAACTTTTTATTTTATAGCCAAAAATAAAATATAAGTTTTTAAAATTTTTATTCTCAGCCCCCTGGTTTCCAGACCATGATAGCTACGGTATTGAACTTAACACGGCTGGATAGAAAACTTCGTTGCCGTCATTTTTCTCACTCATACCCCCCACTTATCTCTTACGGCTTCCGCGCTAACAGCCGTAAAATACATTTCGAAGTGGTAATTTTATCGGTTCATTTTTGCTTCACACCAGGATTTCGAATGGTTAATATAGATGGAAGTGGATGAGATTCGGCAAAAAGCTAGTTGAAAGACATATCTTGCCATCGCAACAGGTTGCATATCATAGCAACAACAGTGTACCTTTAATTAAATGTAATACACAATGCTAGTAAGTTTTCCGCCTCGAAACCTCACCCCGCCGTTCGGCCGTAGCGTTGCTGCGGGCGGCGCACTGGTAGCTGCTATGCGAGACAGATACCATAGCTATGTACGCATGCTATAGACCAGCGCGAATGCCCGGTGGTGGCAGGGTAGTCTGTCTCGTTTCGGCTCCTCTACTCGTGCGGCGGGCGCGTTGTTTATTAGATATTCATATCAGTCGGGCGGCCGGGTGGCGGCCGTGCGGTAGGGTCCCGCTCGCTGCGGCGACTTGCGACGAATAAAAAACAAAATGATGGTCAGGAACTGGTTTGCTTGTTTGGTTTGTTGTGTTTTGTTTCCTTATGTGTGTCCAAATCTTACTGTGTATGTGTGTGATAGGTCCGGTAAAAGTGATGTGTTTTATGAGAGAGATAGGAGAGGCCCCACCACTTAAGCCTTCGGGCTTTTGCGTCAATCTATTTGTTATACCTGTCATATTGTTTCCGTCCAATAAAAGTTTATCATCTGTCTATCTATCTACCCACTAGTTAATGCATCCTCTAACCATAGGTAGATCTGGCCAAAGGATCCAGCGTTGCACACCATTTCTTTCCCAGCCGAATAAACCTCTTTGTGGTGATACCATGACACGTGACTCCTTGCACTCCCTGCTTAAATAAACTTAATAAGCAGTGGCGGATCCAGGCCATTAGAATGGGGGTGGGGCTAAGGAGCTCGAGCATAGGCGGATCCAAGACATCAGTACCGGGGTGGGGCTAGTGAGTTTGAGCATAGGCGGATCCAGGACATCAGTACGGGGTGGGGCTAAGGAGCTCGAGCATAGGCGGATCCAGGACATCAGGAGCGGGTTGGAACTCGGGACCTCGAGCATAAGCGGATCCAGGACATCAATACGGAGGTGGGGCTAAGGAGCTCAAGCATAGGCGGATCCAGGATATCAGTAGGGGGTGGGGCTAAGGAGCTCCAGCATAGGCGGATCCAGGACATCAGTTCGGGGGTGGGGTTAAGGAGCTCGAGCATAGGCGGATCCAGGACATCAGTACAAGGGTGGGCTAAGAAGATCGAGCATAGGCGAATCCGGGACATCAGCACGGAGGTGGGGCTAAGGAGCTCGAGCATAGGCGGATCCAGGACATCAGTACGGGGGTGGTGTTAAGGAGCTCGAGCATAAGCGGATTCAGCTCATCAGTACGGGGGTGGGGCTCGGGAGCTCGAGCATAGGTGGATCCAGGACATCAGTAGGGGTGGGGGCTAAGGAGTTCAAGCATAGGCGGATCCAGGGCAGTACAGAGGTGGGGCTACGGAGTTCGAGCATAGGCGGATCCAGGACATCAGTAAGGGGGTGGGGCTAAGGAGCTCGAACATAGGCAGATCCAGGACATCAGTAGGGGGTAGGGGCTAAGGAGTTCGGGTATAGGCGGATCCAGGACATCAGTACGGAGGTGGGGCAAAGAATTTCGAGCATAGGCGGATCCAGGACATCAGTACGGGGGTGGGGCTAAGGAGCTCGAGCATAGGCAGATCCAGGACATCAGTGCGGGGGTGGGGCTCCGGAGCTCGAGTAAAGGCGGATCCAGGACATCAATACGGGGGTGGGGCTAAGGGGCTGGAGCATAGGCGGATCCAGGACATAAGTATGGGTGTGGGGCTAAGGAGCTCGAGCAGAGGCGGATCCAGGACATCAGTACGGGGGTGGGGCTAAGGAGATCGAGCATAGGTGGATCCAGGACATCTGTACGGGGGTGGGGCTAAAGAGCTGGAGCATAGGCGGATCCAGGACATCAGTACGTGGGTGGGGCTCGGGAGCTCGAGCATAGGCAGATCCAGGACATCAGTAGGGGTAGGGGCTAAGGAGTTCAAGCATAGGCGGATCCAGGGCAGTATAGAGGTGGGGCTACGGAGTTCGAGCATAGGCAGATCCAGGACATATGTAAGGGGGTGGGGTAAGGAGCTCGAGCATAGGCGGATCCAGGACATCAGTTCGGTGGTGGGGCTGAGGTCTCGAGCTGGGGCATAACTCGGTAACAAATAGGCTGAATTGGGTGAAAATCTGCAGGTATAGGTGAAATACCGTCGGAAAACCCATCATATTTTATATCGTATCTCCTTTCTTCTCGTCATGCCCAGTCTTTGCTTAACAAAACAAACATTATGCGTGTGTTTATTTCTTTGATGATATGAACAGAGGGCAGGCGTGGTGCAGTATGCAGAGACATGCTAATTTAGGAAAACATGGGCCTAGACAGGGGATTGAATGGAGCCATAATGAGAACACAAAACCTAAAACTCCAACATTGCGTTGTTATAAGTATCAAACTGCTGAAAAAAACTCGCCTGTCAATCGAACTGTTTGGCTAACGTACATTGTCACCGGCTTCTCCTGCGCCAGAGCGGCACCTGCCGAGGCCGCAGGCCGAGGTTGTCTGTTGTTGTTGTCTGTTCTGAGCGCTGGTATCAGAGACCTAAAAGTTTTGTGGATAGAAGGCACTTCCAAATGAATAAGCACCACGGTTGTCAATTTTCAAAATTTTAAAAATTTTGCCCAGAATTTTGCATTATGTGATTTTTAACTTTTATTTTTCTATTTTTTCCTAATTCATCTACAGTCTGCAAACTTGCACCCTTTTACATCAGGGAAATTTGTAGATCACACAAAAAGTTTGAAAGAAAAAGTTATAAATTTAAGGCTCCAAATTAGCTTTTAAACTTTGCACCCTAAATTTGGCATAAAACTCATAGTCTAAACTACAGGCTCAAAATATCTGAAGCTACAGCAGTTCAGGTTCTGAGTCAAATACCAATTTAAAGGCCGGTTTGTGCAGTACTGCACAAACACAGAAACAAAACAAAAACGGAAATTTAAGGGTCCTTTTTGGCCCATTCTGCGAAGGTCTGCATTTCCCAAAATATCAGTCAAACACTTATATCTTCCGATCTAATTAAGATAAATTAGTTCCCATTTCAGATAATAAAAGAGAATAGCCTCCTTTATTATATATTTAGAGATAAAAACTTTCAGACTGAAACTTTTTATTTTAGAGGCAAAAATAAAATATAAGTTTTTAAAATTTTTATTCTCAGCCCCCTGGTTTCCAGACCGTGATAGCTACGGTATTGAACTTAACACGGCTGGATAGAAAACTTCGTTGCCGTCATTTTTCTCACTCATACCCCCCACTTATCTCTTACGGCTTCCGCGCTATCAGCCGTAAAATACATTTCAAGGTGGTAATTTTATCGGTTCATTTTTGCTTCACACCAGGATTTCGAATGGTTAATATAGATGGAAGTGGATGAAATTCGGCAAAAAGCTAGTTGAAAGACATATCTTGCCATCGCAACAGGTTGCATATCATAGCAACAACAGTGTACCTTTAATTAAATGTAATACACAATGCTAGTAAGTTTTCCCCTCGAAACCTCACCCCGCCGTTCGGCCGTAGCGTGGCTGCGGGCGGCGCACTGGTAGCTGCTATGCGAGACAGATACCATAGCTATGTACGCATGCTATAGACCAGCGCGAATGCCCGGTGGTGGCAGGGTAGTCTGTCTCGTTTCGGCTCCTCTACTCGTGCGGCGGGCGCGTTGTCTATTAGATATTCATATCAGTCGGGCGGCCGGGTGGCGGCCGTGCGGTAGGGTCCCGCTCGCTGCGGCGACTTGCGACGAATAAAAAACAAAATGGTGGTCAGGAACTGGTTTGCTTGTTTGGTTTGTTGTGTTTTGTTTCTTTATGTGTGTCCAAATCTTACTGTGTATGTGTGTGATAGGTCCGGTAAAAGTGATGTGTTTTATGAGAGAGATAAGAGAGGCCCCACCACTTAAGCCTTCGGGCTTTTGCGTCAATCTATTTGTTATACCTGTCATATTGTTTCCGTCCAATAAAAGTTTATCATCTGTCTATCTATCTACCCACTAGTTAATGCATCCTCTAACCATAGGTAGCACTGGCCAAAGGATCCAGCGTTGCACACCATTTCTTTCCCAGCCGAATAAACCTCTTTGTGGTGATACCATGACACGTGACTCCTTGCACTCCCTGCTTAAATAAACTTAATAAGCAGTGGCGGATCCAGGCCATTAGTATGGGGGTGGGGCTAAGGAGCTCGAGCATAGGCGGATCCAAGACATCAGTACCGGGGTGGGGCTAGTGAGTTTGAGCATAGGCGGATCCAGGACATCAGTACGGGGTGGGGCTAAGGAGCTCGAGCATAGGCGGATCCAGGACATCAGGAGCGGGTTGGAACTCGGGACCTCGAGCATAAGCGGATCCAGGACATCAATACGGGGGTGGGGCTAAGGAGCTCCAGCATAGGCGGATCCAGGACATCAGTTCGGGGGTGGGGTTAAGGAGCTCGAGCATAGGCGGACCCAGGACATCAGTACGGGGGTGGGCTAAGGAGATCGAGCATAGGCGAATCCAGGACATCAGCACGGAGGTGGAGCTAAGGAGCTCGAGCATAAGCGGATCCAGGACATCAATACGGGGGTGGGGCTAAGGAGCTCGAGCATAGGCGGATCCAGGACATCAGTACGGGGTGAGGCTAAGGAGCTCCAGCATAGGCGGATCCAGGACATCAGTTCGGGGGTGGGGTTAAGGAGCTCGAGCATAGGCGGACCCAGGACATCAGTACGGGGGTGGGCTAAGGATATCGAGCATAGGCGAATCCAGGACATCAGCACGGAGGTGGGGCTAAGGAGCTCGAGCATAGGCGGATCCAGGACATCAGTACGGGGTGGGGTAAGGAGCTCGAGCATAGGCAGATCCAGGACATCAGTACGGGGTGGGGCTGGGGAGCTCGAGCATAGGCGGATCCAGGACAGTACAAAGGTGGGGCTACGGAGTTCGAGCATAGGCGGATCCAGGACATCAGTAAGGGGGTGGGGCTGAGGAGCTCGAGCATAGGCGGATCCAGGACATCAGTACGGGGATGGGCCTCAGGAGTTGGAGCATTAGCGGATCCAGGATATTAGTTCGGTGGTGGGGCTAAGGAGCTTGAGCATAGGCGGATCAAGGATTACCGATAGAGGAGGCACCGTCCGCAGGGCAAGGGGTGTAATCCGGAGCATAGAGCGCAACTTTTGGCACGTAAAATCCTTCCGATGGGCGCCAATTTTTGCATCTTAGGGGAAAGGGTGGGAAGTGACATTTCAGGGGTGCCATCGAATGTTTGAGGGGCGCCGTGGCCATTTCAGGGGGTGCTGAGGATCGACCAAAGGGGGGGGTGCACGTGCCTCCTATCCCCCCGCTACCCTGAATTCACCTTTTAGCTCCAGCCTCTCTGCCATTGCCTCCAAACATCCTTTGCTCATGCTATAGCTCTAGGCATTTTCACATGGGGGGGACTTAAGCCCACTAGCCTCACCCCTTGTATCCGCTATCGTATTTAGACATGTAAATAATATATAAATCTCGTTGCACTCTATTCCATATTGTCGAACAATATCAATGAGAGGAAATCGGTCATGCAGATTTTGAATCCGGTCTTCAGGTCAATGAAAGGTCACTGCGCATGCGCAGTGGAACTAATGGTAACAGAGGCTATCCCGGCAACCTACGGGTCGATTTTTTTGAAATTTTGTGAACAAGAAAATGACACGGAGTGAAAACCACAAATAATGTCATAGTGAAGCTGCACTGCCCTGCGCATGCGCAGTAGAAATCTTAAAGATAAGCCTTAAAGGTGAGGATATTTCAGAAGAGGACATGGACAGAGGAGAGCAAACATGCTTAAATTTAGTATGAAAGTTTTGACACCCTTGCTTACTACAAAGGTAAGTGCGCATGCGCATTAGAACTTATGGTCAGGGAGGCTATCTCGGGAGCCAATAGACCGATTGGGCTAAAAATTTGAGAGTAATAGCAGAATACTATCTGCTAATCCCAATTCACGGAATTATGACATTGCATTGTGCTGCGCATGCTCAGTATGAATTCTAAGGAATATTAGGCTATAAGGGATAGTTTAGTTCAGGAGACAAACAAACGACATACCAACATGCTTCAGACAATTATAACGGTATCTTCGCTCTCATTCACTGCAGACTTTACTGCGCATGCGGACTGGGACTTAGGATAAACGAAGCTAACTCGGCAACAAATAGGCTGAGTTGTGTGAAGATCTCCAGGTATAGGTGACATATGGTCGGCAAACCCATAATATTTTATATTGTATCTCCTTTCTTCTGGGCATAGCCAGTCTTTACTTAACAAACCAAACTTAATACGTGTGATTATTTATGTGATGACATAAACAGACGACAAACGTGGCGCAGTGTGCAGAGACATGTTAGTTTAGGAAAACATGGACTTACACATGGGACTGAATGTAGTCAGAATGAGAACATTAGACCTCAAGTCCCAACATCGCGTTAGTATATGTATCATACTGCTGAAAACACTCGCCTGTCAATCGAACTGCTTGACTAACGTACATTGTCACCGGCTTCTCCTGCGCCGGAGGGGCACCTGCCGAGGCCGCAGGCCGAGGTTGTTGTTGTTGTTGTTGTCTGTTCTGAGCGCTGGTATCAGAGACCTAAAACTTTTGTGGATAGAAGGCACTTCCAAATGAATAAGCACCACGGTTGTCAATTTTCAAAATTTTCAAAATTTTGCCCAGAATTTTGCATTATGTGATTTTTAACTTTTATTTTTCTATTTCTTGCTAATTCATCTAGACTCTTCAAACTTGCACCCTTTTACATCAGGGAAATTTGTAGTTCACACAAAAAGTTGGAAAGAAAACGCTTTAAATTTAGGGCTCTAAATTAGCTTTTAAACTTTGCACCCTAAATTTGGCATAAAACTCATGGTCTAAACTACAGGCTCGAAATATCTGAAGCTACAGCAGTTCAGGTTCTGAGTCAAATATCAACTTAAAGTTCGGTTTGTGCAGTACTGCACAAACACAGAAACAAAACAAAAACGGAAATTTAAGGGTCCTTTTTGGCCCATTCCATGAAGGTCTGCATTTCCCAAAATATCATTCAAACCCTTATATCTTCCGATCTAATTGATAAAAATTAGTTCCCATTTCAGATAATAAAAGAGAATAGCCTCCTTTATTATATATTTAGAGATAAAAACTTTCGGACTGAAACTTTTTATTTTATAGGCAAAAATAAAACATAAGTTTTTAAAATTTTTATTCTCAGCCCCCTGGTTTCCAGACCATGATAGCTACGGTATTGAACTTAACACGGCTGGATAGAAAACTTCGTTGCCGTCATTTTTCTCACTCATACCCCCCACTTATCTCTTACGGCTTCCGCGCTAAGAGCCGTAAAATACATTTCGAAGTGGTAATTTTATCGGTTCATTTTTGCTTCACACCAGGATTTCGAATGGTTAATATAGATGGAAGTGGATAAAATTCGGCAAAAAGCTAGTTCAAAGACATATCTTGCCATCGCAGCAGGTTGCATATCATAGCGACAACAGTGTACCTTTAATTAAATGTAATACACAATGCTAGTATGTTTCCCGCTCGAAACCTCACCCCGCCGTTCGGCCGTAGCGTGGCTGCGGGCGGCGCACTTGTAGCTGCTATGCGAGACAGATACCATAGCTATCTACGCATGCTATAGACCAGCGCGAATGCCCGGTGGTGGCAGGGTAGTCTGTCTCGTTTCGGCTCCTCTACTCGTGCGGCGGGCGCGTTGTCTATTAGATATTCATATCAGTCGGACGGCCGGGTGGCGGCCGTGCGGTAGGGTCCCGCTCGCTGCGGCGACTTGCGACGAATAAAAAACAAAATGGTGGTCAGGAACTGGTTTGCTTGTTTGGTTTGTTGTGTTTTGTTTCTTTATGTGTGTCCAAATCTTACTGTGTATGTGTGTGATAGGTCCGGTAAAAGTGATGTGTTTTATGAGAGAGATAAGAGAGGCCCCACCACTTAAGCCTTCGGGCTTTTGCGTCAATCTATTTGTTATAACTGTCATATTGTTTCCGTCCAATAAAAGTTTATCATCTGTCTATCTATCTACCCACTAGTTAATGCATCCTCTAACCATAGGTAGCACTGGCCAAAGGATCCACCGTTGCACACCATTTCTTTCCCAGCCGAATAAACCTCTTTGTGGTAATACCATGACACGTAACTCCTTGCACTCCCTGCTTAAATAAACTTAATAAGCAGTGGCGGATCCAGGCCATTAGTATGGGGGTGGGGCTAAGGAGCTCGAGCATAGGCGGATCCAAGACATCAGTACCGGGGTGGGGCTAGTGAGCTCGAGCATAGGCGGATCCAGGACATCAGTACGGGGTGGGGCTAAGGAGCTCGAGCATAGGCGGATCCAGGACATCAGGAGCGGGTTGGAACTCGGGACCTCGAGCATAAGCGGATCCAGGACATCAATACGGGGGTGGGGCTAAGGAGCTCAAGCATAGGTGGATCCAGGACATCAGTAGGGGGTGGGGCTAAGGAGCTCCAGCATAGGCGGATCCAGGACATCAGTTCGGGGGTGGGGTTAAGGAGCTCGAGCATAGGCGGACCCAGGACATCAGTACAAGGGTGGGCTAAGAAGATCGAGCATAGGCGAATCCAGGACATCAGCACGGAGGTGGGGCTAAGGAGCTCGAGCATAGGCGGATCCAGGACATCAGTACGGGGGTGGTGTTAAGGAGCTCGAGCATAAGCGGATTCAGCTCATCAGTACGGGGGTGGGACTCGGGAGCTCGAGCATAGGCGGATCCAGGACATCAGTAGGGGGTGGGGGCTAAGGAGTTCAAGCATAGGCGGATCCAGGGCAGTACAGAGGTGGGGCTACGGAGTTCGAGCATAGGCGGATCCAGGACATCAGTAAGGGGGTGGGGTAAGGAGCTCGACCATAGGCGGATCCAGGACATCAGTAGGGGGTAGGGGCTAAGGAGTTCGGGTATAGGCGGATCTAGGACATCAGTACGGAGGTGGGGCAAAGAATTTCGAGCATAGGCGGATCCAGGACATCAGTACGGGGGTGGGGCTAAGGAGCTCGAGCATAGGCAGATCCAGGACATCAGTGCGGGGTGGGGCTCCGGAGCTCGAGTAAAGGCGGATCCAGGACATCAATACGGGGGTGGGGCTAAGGGGCTGGAGCATAGGCGGATCCAGGACATAAGTATGGGTGTGGGGCTAAGGAGCTCGAGCAGAGGCGGATCCAGGACATCAGTACGGGGGTGGGGCTAAGGAGCTGGAGCATAGGCGGATCCAGGACATAAGTATGGGTGTGGGGGCTGTTGGAGTTTTAGGTTTTGTGTTCTCATTATGGCTCCATTCAATCCCCTGTCTAGGCCCATGTTTTCCTAATTTAGCATGTCTCTGCATACTGCACCACGCCTGCCCTCTGTTCATATCATCAAAGAAATAAACACACGCATAATGTTTGTTTTGTTAAGCAAAGACTGGGCATGACGAGAAGAAAGGAGATACGATATAAAATATGATGGGTTTCCGACGGTATTTCACCTATACCTGCAGATTTTCACCCAATTCAGCCTATTTGTTACCGAGTTATGCCCCAGCTCGAGACCTCAGCCCCACCACCGAACTGATGTCCTGGATCCGCCTATGCTCGAGCTCCTTACCCCACCCCCTTACATATGTCCTGGATCTGCCTATGCTCGAACTCCGTAGCCCCACCTCTATACTGCCCTGGATCCGCCTATGCTTGAACTCCTTAGCCCCTACCCCTACTGATGTCCTGGATCTGCCTATGCTCGAGCTCCCGAGCCCCACCCACGTACTGATGTCCTGAATCCGCTTATGCTCGAGCTCCTTAGCCCCACCCCCGTACTGATGTCCTGGATCCGCTTATGTTTTAACTCTTTAGCCCCTACCTGTTTTAACTCTTTAGCCCCTTGATGTCCTGGATCCCCTTATGCTCGAGCTCCTTAGCCCCACCTCCGTACTGATGTCTTTGATCCGCCTATACTCGAGCCTCTTACCCCAGCCCCGTACTGATGTCCTGGATCCGCCTCTGCTCGAGCTCCTTAGCCCGACACCCATACTGATGTCCTGGATCCGCCTATGCTCGAGCTCCTTAGCCTCACCTCCGTACAGATGTCCTGGATCCGCCTATGCTGGATCTCCTTAGCCCAATCCCCGTACCGATATGCTGGATCCGCCTATGCTCAAACTCCTTAGCCTCTACCCCCGTACTGATATCCTGGCTCCGCTTATGCTCGAGCTCCTTAGCCCCACCCTCGTACTGATATCATGGATCCGCCTATGCTCGAGCTCTTTAGCCCCTACCCCCGTGCTGATGTCCTGGATCCGCTTATGCTTGAGATCCTTAGCCCCACCCCCGTACTGATGTCCTTGATCCGCCTATACTCGAGCTCCTTAGCCCCACCCTCGTACTGATGTCCTGGATCCGCCTCTGCTCGAGCTTCTTAGCCCCACACCCATACTTATGTCCTGGATCCGCCTATGCTCGATCTCCTTAGCCCCACCCCCCGTACTGATGTCCTGGATCCGCCTCTGCTCGAGCTCCTTAGCCCCACCCCCGTACTGATGTCCTGGATCCGCCTCTGCTCGAGCTTCTTAGCCCCACACCCATACTTATGTCCTGGATCCGCCTATGCTCCAGCTCCTTAGCCTCACCCCCGTGCTGATGTCCTGGATCCGCTTATGCTCGGGCTCCTTAGCCCCACCCCCATACTGATGTCCTTGATCCGCCTATACTCGAGCCCCTTAGCCCCACCCCCGTACTGATGTCCTGGATCCGCCTCTGCTCGAGCTCCTTAGCCCCACCTCTGTATTGCCCTGGAACCGCCTATGCTCAGCCCCGACCCTCTACTAATGTCCTGGATTCGCCTATGCTCGAGCTCCCGAGCCCCACCCCCGTACTGATGTCCTGAATCCGCTTATGCTCGAGCTCCTTAGCCCCACACTCGTACTGATATCCTGGATCCGCCTATGCTCGAACTCTTTAGCCCCTACCCCCGTGCTGATGTCCTTGATCCGCCTATACTCGAGCCCCTTAGCCCCACCCCCCGTACTGATGTCCTGGATCCGCCTCTGCTCGAGCTCCTTAGCCCCACACCCATACTTATGTCCTGGATCCGCCTATGCTCCAGCTCCTTAGCCCCACCCCCGTACTGATGTCCTGGATCCGCCTCTGCTCGAGCTCCTTAGCCCCACACCCATACTTATGTCCTGGATCCGCCTATGCTGGACTCCTTAGCCCAATCCCCGTACCGATATGCTTTAGCCGCCTATGCTCCAACTCCTTAGCCTCTACCCCCGTACTAATATCCTGGCTCCGTTTATGCTCCAGCCCCTTAGCCCCACCCCCGTATTGATGTCCTGGATCCGCCTTTACTCGAGCTCCGGAGCCCCACCCCCGCACTGATGTCCTGGATCTGCCTATTATCCAAAATGGTCACTGCTTCGAAATTTTTACGCTTGGAAAGAAGTATTCCTCAATTCAGGGTTTGTGAAATCCTGCACAAAAATTCTTGACCTGGGGAATTTAAGGTTGTTTTGAAGTGAGCACAGAGGTGACATTACTGCATTTCTGCTCAGTGCTCAATAGCAATACAATTCCGGAATTGCCATTTTTATGCATTTGTGAAATAGGTCCTGCGATAGTTCGTGCATTTAGAATTGGAGTATGCGATAGGATTGCAAGTTTTAGCACCTCTGATGAAAATAGACCGAAAACTTCATCTGGAGTCTGCTACAACATTTTACTAGCGGCATCTTTGATCCATGAACAAAAATGAAGATAAAACTTAGGCCTGATCTGTAAGCATAACTCAAGTTTAAGGACGGTGCAGTACCTCTATCATATCTGTCAATATTTGTTTATTGAGGTTAATACGTGATTTTCGGTGCATTACCGGAGTTTTAAACATTCATTAAACATGAGGATCCCGTTCCGTAATGTCGCGAGCACGCATTAATATTTGAAAATGCACGCGTGCGTTAACAATTTTTTGGAAGGACTGGCACAAGAATAGTGTTTAGCTCCAAGTTTATCTTTGATAAAGGGTTTGAGGTCAAAATGGAGGAAAATTTAGAAACAGATTTGGATCATCAGCCATCATCGCAGATGGATGAAGAAACCTTGGACACCATGGATGTCACTGCGCAGCCCATAAACACAGGAAAACACAGAATGGGCAAAGCGAAGATTTGATGCCTGGCTAAGGAAACGCCAAATAATCATTGACCTGGAGAACGCACCGCCTGCTGAACTAGCACCAATATTACGCAGGTTTTATGGAGAGCTGAAATCTGCCGATGGCAAAACTCTGGCTCCTGCCACGATGAACGGCATCAGGGCAGGGATTCAGCGCCACCTTACACAAATTCGACCAGTTCCCCGCAACATCACCAAAGATGCGGCGTTCCAAAAAGCAAACAACACATTTAAGGCTAAATGCAAGCTATTCGCTGCCCAGGGAAATCCAAAGTCAAAGAGAGAGGAGGAGATAGCACCCCAGGACCTAAAGAAGATTCGGGACTATCTGAGTGCCGAAGAGACGGCTACAGATCCCCGTCGACTCAGCCAAGCGATATGGTTCTTGTTAGCTTTCAATCTGGGGTGCCGAGGTCGGGAGATTTACAGACAGCTGTGGAAAGACTGCCTGTCATTCTCCGTAGACGACACCGGAAAAGAATACGTAACCATAGACCAAACACATATAGAGGAAAATCATCTAGGTGGGCACTCTAAAGACGATCAAATAAGCGTCAGCACACACATATATAACTGCAGTATAGGGCCGCAAACCCTCATCGGCCTCCTAAAGCTGTACATTTCAAGGCTGCACAAAGCATGTGATTGGTTATTTCACACATAATGAATATTTCCGCTTAGCCTGACACGATTCTACGACGTTGAATTTATGGTGACATTTTTATGGTGACATTTTTATCCTGACACTCCTGAAGTCAGGATAAATTCTAACAGAACGAGGGTAAAGTAAACGCTTTCCGTGCAAAAATTCCCTTATTCTGCAAAACGTGCACGTTCACTGTCGCGCCAGCTGACGATTGGGATGTTATAATTGCTATGGCAACGAGACTTTTGTTGCGGGAAATAAACAAAGCAACTTTGCCAAGTTCAGTTAGCAGCTTCCACTTCTGCCACTACAGCGACGCTAGCCCCGTAATGATAGTCCCATGCAAATCCCCGAGCAATGAGCAATTGCGCCAAAAATCATGTGTACAGAGAAAAGGTGGGCTACGTCATTGTCAATGGGTGCAGCTCTCCACATCTTTGGTGGAATCCAAGCAAGCCCCGCCAACGTTCGGAAATATCCCACCAATCCAGAGTCGTGGCTTCCGGTGGTCACAACCAGGCTCCCCGATAATAGCATAACCCTGTTCCCTCGTCCAATAACATTTTTTCCATGATAACTATCATAGGCGTAGGGACAGGGGCCAGGGGGCCATGACACCCCTTCCTCCAAATAAGCAATATGTTTAGCATTAGCCCCATCGTGTTAAGTGGAAAAAAATACTTGAAAACACATGTTGCCCTCACCCTCAATATTCTGGACGCTCCTATGCCTGCGATGCCTATCAAGCACCATATAGTCACAAGCTGATCCCTTTACATAGTCCCACGCTCCTAAAGTCATAGAGGGTCACTTACCATAATCAAGTGTCCCTAGTCAAACCGGGTCCCCTGAAGATGGGGTCGGATCCCCTACCACATTACGGGCGACCTTGCCCAACTGGGTCCCCTTGCGGAATACCGTAATAATGAGCCGAGCTCTGGCAGAGTGTCTCTGTGGCCGTCCCCGGGCCCCCATGCCTCGTAGTTGCGGGCCCTCTGTAAAGCAATCGTCACTTATCCTTTCCGAGCCCATATGCGTCGCGACCAAGCCCCTACCATTATCTCAAGACACTGCATTCACAACCGACCCATATTATTTTTTAGGTATCCTGTGGTCACTACAGCGACAGGTCCAGGGGGCAAAGGGGCTGTCGTCCCCATTAGGACCCAAGGGCTGACAGCCGATTTCGGGCGCCGAAGGCGCCCGCAGTTGGCGACACTTTGGGTACAAAACACCAATGCTAGAGCAAAACGCAAAGAAAATACTATTTTAATTTGACTTTGTTCACTCTTAGCCAACCTTAATTTCGAACCAGCTTCCCCTGGCATACTATTGGGCGCGCCACGTGAACATGGACTGTCCTCATCGATTACTGACCGCCCTCTTCTTTGCGATTGGGTGCCTATATTTTATGATTAGCCACCGCCTTTCAGCCCTGGGGCGCCCAACTGCAACATGGACCACCCTCGTCTACTTCTGGTCGCCCTCTTCAGCATGATTGTTCGCCCCTTCTCCACTATTGGCATATTGGCCCATAGTGCCCGATTGGCCGCCTTTATGTACCCATACATGTTCTCACATTCACGGGCAACATGCCTGTACACAAACTTAGGATAACATGAATAGGTACACGTATGAAGTGTAGGTACACGTACAGGGATGAGTGATGACAGCCCAGAATGATGCACGTCCCATCCATCCAGCCCCACAGAGCGGGCCGAAACGCGACGGCGCGCAGGTAGAACCGCGCAAGGCAAGCAGCGGGCGGAGCGAAGGGCGTCAGCGGCAGGCAGCACTGGAGAAGCAGCGGTGATCGCGGGGAGAAGTGTCTGCTATTTCACAGCCTCGTGGCGCCCCACCTCAACATGGACCATTCTCATTTGCCTCCGGCCGCCCTCAATTTTGTGGTTGGGCGCCCTGTTTTGACGATTCCCCCCTCCCTTTCAGCCCTAGGATGCCCCAATGCAACATGTATCGCACTCAACCCCTTTAAACCACCCTTTTCTGCATGATTGCGCGCATGGGTGGATATCCCGGGGGTTAGGGATCAGGACCCCCTGATTTAGAAATTGAGAGAAACTGGGCGGGGAGGGGGAGGGGTCAGCTCGGATCATACCACTTTTGCCCTCACAAAATATTTTCCCGACCCATAAGTAATGATAGTTCTATTCGCGGCATTTTATTATCGGCTTAGTCAAGATTTGACTATCTGTTCCTTTGCATCTTCTTTGAATAGGAGTGCTAGAGGCCAGGGGCGGCGCAACGGCTGTGTCAGGAAAAGTCCGGGTCCCCGAGCTGGTCTAAGGTCCTTCAGCTGAACTAAGCAGCACCCTAAGTCGGTCTTTCACAGAGGGCACGAGATTTAGTGTGGAGTCATGCTCTTACCTTAACACCTTCGCTGGAGAAGGGTCTGGCGTCAACGTGCAGTGGAGGGGTGTCCTAAAGTGCCACCCTTAGGGGGCACTTTAGGAGATGCTCAGGCACTTCCGAGATCTCGGAAACCAAGAGGGTTAGAAAATCACCCGTTGGGGGTGCGTGGGGGGATGGCGATCAGCGTAATGGCTAAGATTTATTAACCTAAGTCAGTATCTTAAAGGTCAAACGAGGTCGTAAAGGTCATATATGGGCCGCGCTGGAGACCTATCGGAAAATTCTGTGATTGCACAGAAAAAGCCAGGAATACACTAAAAGTGGACTAAGGCCATAGAGGGAATGTCCCACATAATATCTTCCGAATGTTTGAGCTCAAGGCTATTCCAGGTCACTGACCTATGATTAACATGACATATTCTCAATAATTTACAATATAACTGGCACTGTAGCAGCTTTTTGGCGGGAAATGGAGGTTGGACCTTTAAAAGGTCTTTGACCTCAACCTGTGGCATTGCCACTAACAAAAACATTAACTATGAAGTGATAGCATATCATACGTTATACTGAGCAATGACATCTGTCCAGAACACTTGGGCCAATGACTTTAATATGTGACCTTGAACTTCAAGCGCGGGGACCCTAACATATAACCTGATTATATGACGTTATTACGTCACCGCTCGGTCTGCAGTGCAGGCGAACAGGTGCTACCGCGCGATTGCTACGGTCTCAAAATATAAGTCTGATTTTCAAAGATCATATGTTTGTAAATTATTAAACAGTTTTCCAAATTCGTTCACCAGTCGACGCACTTATGAATTCTCTCAAATGTGGCCGAGTAACGTATTCTGGTAAAGAACGGTTCTCCGGCCACCTTGGAAAAATACGTGGAGGCGCTTTAGGACCCTTCCACTGCGCGTGTTAAGACCCCTGAGTTGATTTGGCGCCCCTTGAGCTGATTCACGGCCCCGGAGCTGAGCTGGACCACTAAATTGGCGTGTGGAACCCCCGCGTTGGTATTGCCCCCCCCCAATGGGCTCCTTTAGCAGTTTTGGAATCTCGTGAAGTTAAGCTAGTCTGTGGTATCTGAAATAGACAAGGCTCTGGGCTGGTGTGGGCCCCTGACCCTTGAACTGGGCTGGCTTTTGAACTGGTCTCGGTCCTTTACATGTTTGGGTCCCGTGCACTGATCTTGTGACCCCTGGGCTCAACTGGACCCCTACGAGTTGGGAAATGGGCCTATACGCTCATTTTGAGCCCCTTATCTGGTCCGGGGCCCCTGAACTCATATGGAGTCTGCCAGGTGATCTTCGGACCCCTGAGCTGGTCTGCACCTCTGAGTTAAATTTGCGCATTCTGAGATCCGTGTTTCGGAGGGGCCCTTGGGTCGTTCTGGGGGCTGCTTATTAATACTCATGGGCTGAGCTGAGTCCCTGTGTTGGCACTGAGACCGGTGGGGTCTTTGGCACCCTTTATCTTATCTGACCCTCCTGAATTGGTATGGGGCCTTCCTCAGATGGTTTGGGTACCCCTGAGCTGGCTTTTGTGCCCACTGAGATGGAGCTTCCCTAGGGCCCCTGAGAAAATCTGAGGCCGGGGGGGGGGGCTTATCGACGCACCAACTGTCAGGGTCATGTGGCAAATCTGGCCTCCTGAGAGACTTGCACAGAAGTTTCTAGACTTGGGCTTAGAGCCCCCAGCCAGTACCGTCCACTGAGTTTTTTTCTGGACCTTCTGAGCGGCTTTGGAGTCCATCAGTATGTCTGGGTCCCCGAGTTTTTTCTTGGGAGTCCTTTGAGTTTATATTGAGTCCCCACAGCCGATCTGGGGCACCTTTATATAACCAGGCCCCCAAACGGATTTCAAAACCCATGTGTTGGCACTGGGGCTCCCTGAGCTTGTCGCGGCCCGTTAACTGGTATCAGCTGATATCGGCCCTTGAGTTGGTTTTTCAGGTAGCCCCTGGGCTGTTCAGGGGCCGTGAGCGGGTATTGTACTTAAACTTACTGGCTCGGCATTAGACCCACGCTGGTTTGAGACACCCTAAGCTGGAAAGAACCCTTTATATGGAATTAGTGAGGCGGCCATGAGCTGGTATAGGGCCCATAAGAGGATTTACGTAGGAGGTCCTTGGCTTGGTCGTTGAGCCCCTTGCTGGATTGATGTCCTTTGAGCTGGCAAGGACCCCTGAGCTAGAATGGAACCCTTTAAACTGGTATCGGCATTCTAGCTTGTCCGGACCCTATTGCGCTGATCTAGGTCCCTTGGGATAGTCGCGGGGCCAGCTGGTCTGCCCCTGAGTTTTTTTCAGAGCCCGCTGAGCCGATTTGGACCCCCACAACAGGCCTGGTCCCTAAACTGATCTGACGTACTTTTTGATGGTCAGGGTCCTCTCGCTAATCTTGAAATATCGGTGTTGGACTGGCGCCCCGAGCCGTCAGGGGCCCCTTATCTGGTCTGGAACCTCTTAACGGTATGAACCCTTTCAGCTGATCTTGGGCCCCCTGAGTTGGGTTTGGGCCTCCTAAATAGAGTTTTTCATGGGGCCCTAGGCTGATACGGGATCCTGAAAGGGTATTTTACATGAATTTAATGACTTTGTCTTGCGGCACAAGCTGGTCTGGGGCCACCTCAACTGGTAAGGGCCCCTGAAATGAATTAAATAAGAGGTTTTTAACTTGGCCATATGACCCATATCTGGAATAGTGTCTCTTGAGCTTACAAGCGCCCCTGGGTTGGCATCGGGTCCGTTTAACGTATGGGCCCATTTAGCTTGTTTGCGGCCCTCTTGTGCTTATCTGAAGGCTCCGTGAGTTCATCGAGGCATCCGCTGGTCTGGCCCTCTTACGTTTGTTTGGGCCTCCCAAGCTGCTCTTACGTTTTTTTGGGCCCCATCGGCGTGCTGGGCCCCCTGAGTTAAAGCTGCGACTCAGGGGGCCCAAACACGCTAAGGTCAGGACCCAGCACAACAGCAACGTCCCAGCAGGGTGCGGTCTGGGGCCAGGCACGACGCCCGGCCAAATTGATCTCCTCGCAGCCGGGACCCGGCTAACGCCCTGCCGATGCCCAGCGAAGTCCTCTGCCGGGATTCCGCTATGCTCCCAATAAAAAACGAATTAATACGCCCACTCGGCCCCACTGAGACATCCAGCTGACACCCCGCAAAATTGCCGGCTGGGCCCCAGCGGAATCCCAGCGAAATTCCTGGCTGAGAGTTTGGCCCTCTGAGCTTATTTAGGACACGTGTCGATGGTTAAGCTCCCCATGCGGATCTTGTAACCCTTGTGTTGGCCTGGGCCCCTGAATTGACGTTGGGTCTCCTGAGAGGGAGTTTCGCAAAATTGATCTGAGATGTTCTGGGCCATGGAGAGGGTATTGCATAGGAGCTTTTTGGCTTGACCTTGGGGCTAAAGCTGCTTTGGGACTCCTGAGCTGAAAAGACCTCTGAGGTAGAATTTCAACGGAAGCCCTGAGCTAGTCTAGGCTCCCAGAGAGGGATTATGTAAGAGGCTCGTAACTTGGTTCTATGGCCCCTAGCTGGATCGGTGTCCCTTGAAATGGCAAGAGCCTTGAGTTAGCATTGGGCCCGTTTAACTGGAATGGATCTAATTAGCTTGTCCGGGCCCATTGTGCTGATCTTAGGCCCCCTGAGCTCCTCGGAGCCCTTGGCTCGTCTGGCACCCTGGATTGGTGCTGGGCCCATTTAGCTGGCCTGGGGCCCACTGAAATTTGATTTTGCAGAAGGTTTCTGACTTGATATCGGAGTCATTGTGCTAGCAAAGGGCCCCCTGAGAGCCTAACTGGGCGTCTATGTCCAAAGTCAGCTGTCGCACAGAAATCGTGGCTTTAATTGGTGTGTTTGCAGGAGGCCCGTTCATCGTTATTCGCTATCGTGATTTCAGTATTCGGAACAACGTGATGCGACCTGCGTGAAAGTGGGGGGGGGACAAAATACTCAGTCCATCCCCACTCTCAAAAGTGGGCGGACGCGTCTCCCCTTCCCCCATGCGGAACTCATGATTTTATACAAGAAAAAGAATAAAGAAAGTGGCTAAGTGAAATGGATTCAATTTTTGAAACATTCAAGGAAGAAATTTTCGTGGTTTTATTGTTCCATTCACTTTCAAGTAAGGTTAAGTGTTTTTTCGTTTTTTTTTGGTCCTGGAATTTTAGGGGATAAAACCATTGAATGAAAGAGAAGTGAGAAGAAGAGCGTAGACATGTGTCAATTTTGTGGACACAGCATACTCAACCTAGCTATCGACATGTTGTAGCATGCCTTAGAAGCTTGTGGTGTTTCGTTTATAGCATCCAAATATGTATATTGTAATAATTGTTTTGGGCTACTGCTGGTGTCATAAGATATCTCAGAAGGAGGATACGCCAGGCTTGAGCATTCAAAAGTAGTTTGATTGAAAGCACTGGTGTAATGTTGTCTGCTGCTAACACGTTTTCATGGAGGACCAGATTAAAAATCGTACGGCACGTTATAATCGCTTCCCCATTCAAAGACCAAGTCAACAGCAAAGGTTTGGAATTGTACCTCATTTCAAGTTGACGAAGAACAATCTAATTAAATGCTAGAAGTTTGTTGAAATGTGCATGTGGCCTTTACCTCCCGAGGAAGTTATGATAATATTAATAATAGTAATAATAATGCCATTTATGATACAGTCCGTGAAAAAATGCTGACATCATATAGTTGCATACAGTATTTATAGGCATTGCCCGAATTTTAATATATATTTTTACCAAAAATCCACTCCTGCAGCGCCGATCAGACCGGAACCATGAAGAGATTCCGGTTTGAAGGTTTGAATTCCGGAGTTTTGAAGAGATCTCCACCCCGGACTGGGCGTACCTTCTCCACCACTGGCCGCTCTTGAGCAGTCCTGCTTCAACGTGGACCGCCCTTATTCACCTCCGAATGCTCTCACCTCCGACATTGTGGTTTTGCATCCCTATTTCATGATTGAACTGCCCATTTGGCCATTTCATTTTTCAATTTGGCTTATTGTTGTCAGGTTTCGTGATTTCTTCCGTTCTATGGTCCAAGTGAAGTCGTTCGGTGCCAGTTATATCAAAATTGGACACTATTTTGGTCTCCCTCATGGGACCTAAAGACATCGAGTTACCGTAAAAATAACTATACTGGAGACAACTGCAGCTGACACTCATGGTGAGGATCATTTCAAACGTGTTCTTTTAACCCCGCTATTTGCAAAATGTTCATAAAGGCATGATAGAAGCCATAGAATGTCATTAACCAAGGGAACAAGGTCTCGGTAAGCTATGATAAAGAGGGCAATTCTCGTTTATGATGCCTTGACCAGCCCTTTTTTAGCTCACTTCTGAAAGTGCTTTAGGTGGTAAAATGCATAAAGAACAGATCTTGGCTGGATGCCATTGTAATATTGCATTTGCATGTGCTGATCGTGGAACAATTTTCGGAGTGTCACAACTGTTTTCATTCTGTGTGCATCCCGTCAGGTCACGCGCCTCAGTGGTCGGGAAGTGCGGGCGCATGACGTTGTAGCCACTTAAGGAAGTGTACAATCTCTCCTAAACATGCTTTAAAGCTTCCTTGGAACCAAGGAGATTTAATTCTGTGATTTTCCACCTCCTGCAGAAGCCATTGAAACTGCTGTTCATATTTTTCTCTGCTGGTAAAATCTTTCAGTATATCAATGCCTGTTCTACTATACCATTTACCACTTTAAAGTACTTGATAAGGGTGTGCAACATGTTGTACTGCTTGTCTGTGTCCCGTTCCTTAATCTCTTTTGCCAAGCATTTCATGATGCATTTGAAGATGCAGGTAACATTAGAGATCAGGTGGCGGATCTGGAAGACTTGGATGGATGAAAGCGCATCCCAAGCCTTTGCTCTAGGCGCCATTGAGCCAGCTCTTGTCTCCCCGAAGGAACGCGATTGAGCTGGGTGGGGGGGGAGGGGGGCATACACACGTCAGGGCCTGTGAGACGGCGGATTGAGTGATGGATCGCCGAATGGTTGAGGAAGTTTGAGTTATCGTCACGAACTGAGTACAAATGTATCAGAACAAGTATAATGTCTTGTTACCTGGATCTCGACAGGGAAACTACTTGCGTCGCAACCACTCTTCGGCTGGGAGTCACTGTTTGTGAGCCGGCAAACGGCCGAAAGGGTTATACATTGTTCCCGGTCACCAGTGGGAAGTGTTTAACGTGGGACGCAACCTGCGTAGACACCTTCACTTTCACAGTTGTTCAGTCCGCCCTAGAACCGGGAACGGCTGCGCGTGCGGCAGGGGAGAGGAAATGGCATCGCTACGCCAGCTTGACCTCCAGGTGCCGTTTCCAGCCGCTGGCAGTCGAAATAACGGATGTACTGGGGCCCGCCGCTTCAGCCCTGTTGAGAGAGATGGGACGGCTCATCACAGCTGTCAGCGGCGATCACCGAGAGACGGCCTGACTGCGACAAGGAGTTTCCATCTCTGTTGTTCGAGGAAACTCCGCAGCAGCTCTTGCTACGGCCAGTCCCCGTTGTACAAATAAACATCACCAGAAGCCATCAGCCCGGACCTCGGCATCTCCGCGCAAGACAGGCGAGGCGGAGAATGCCCTGCTGCTGAATGGCGCTCAGGTGCAGGCACCGATCCTGGAGCTGGTGCTTGCAAAGCAATCGCGACTAGCACAAGCACAGCCCGGCTCCGCTCTTTATCGGTCTGCCCAACTTAGGCAACTCGTGCTACCAGAACGCTACGCTGCAGTCGCCGCTGGGACTGTGGCCGTTCCTCAGCGAGATGGTGGCCCTGGGGCCGGCTCTGGACCCTGAACGATGTCGCACCCTGCGCGCCGTCACCTGCCTTATGGAGCTGCGCTAGAGCGCGTGCGGCACCTCCGTCTACAGCCACCTCAACTACCTGCGATGTGCGTTTGCTCGGATAGGCTCGGCGTTCCACAACACTGAGATGCAGGCTGCTCAGGCTACTGGATATCATCAAGGAGGAGGAGAACGGAAGTCAACCGGTCTCCCCCAAGCAGCCGGCCGACCACTGCCGCTAATCCAGTTAGATATAAATTCCTGTACTAGACTATGGAATGATACACGTGCATGAAATGCCAGGAGGCGGTGCTGAAGCAGCAGGAAAACATAGCTGATTCGTTAACGTGCCGCGGCGCTAAGGAAGCGGGGCAGCACCCACCTTGCAGGACGCGCTGCACCTCTCCATGTGGCCGACCGACGTGAGCTGCACTGCGAGAAGTGTCAGCACGACAAGTTCAACATCACCGCCCAGATCTCCAAATTACCCAGGACGCTGATTATACAGCTGAATCGTCACCTGTTTGTTGGAAAGGAGTCGAAGAAGATCTGCGCCAACGTAAAGATCTCCAAGTTCGTGACGCTGCAGGATTGTGCGGTGGACGACGCCGTCCGTCCCCCAGCTTGGGACGCCACCAGGTACGGCTCGCAGTGCCCGCCTGAGGAGTCGAAGTGGAAGGACTCGGCTGAGCTGGAGCGATCGGCGGCGCCGTGGGCGTTCGATCCTCCGCAGGTGTCTGACGCCGGTCTGGAGGAATTGGCGGAGCAGGACGGAGCCAAGGAGTGGCCCATGCGCGCTGTTGAAAACGAGGAATATCAGCTGCAGGAGGCCAACCGACGCTCGCTGCAGGAGGACGAGCCGGGCGACATCGCCGCCGATCCGGCACGGCGGTCCCAGCTCTGCGCGGAGGGCGACGACGACGACTTCGCCATCTGGGCATCGGATCGCTAACTGCTGTACTGCGCGGACCGCCTACGACCCTCACTCGACGAGATATCCAACTGGTGCGACCAGTGGAAGGCCCTGCCCTCCCTCGTAAAATGCTCAGTGACTACCTTCTCCCTATGCCCCAGCGAAGCGAGGGACAAAGTCAAGATCAGGCTCCATCTCAGGGGACAGATTCCCCAGATAACCCACCCCACCTTCCTTGGCCTCACCTCGGACGGCACACTTTCATTCACAGAGCACATCAAGAGACTGAAAAAATCGATGGCCCAAAGAAGAAACTGTCTGGCGGCGCTGTCTGAACGCAATTACGGAGCATGCAAGCGAGTCCTCCGTACGGCCTACACGGATTACATCCGCGCCAAGGCGGTCTACGGAGCGGCAGTTTATATGAATCACGCAGCCCTGCTCTTCAAGAGACCTACTAGAAGTCGAACAGCACGCTTGCACCCGCATTATCACTAGATGCACCCGAGAGACAAGAAAGGGACCCTAAAAGCTAAAGCAGACCTGGAAATATCAATATGTGGAAACTAGCGGGCAGAGAAGACCAAACAATACGCCGCCTGCCAGATCCGACAAGAAGAGTCCTAGAAAACGATATCCCCAAGACTTACAGTACCAAGCAAGGGAAGCTTGGATTAAGAAGACAAGAGCAGACGGTCATTCGGGGGCGAGGGCAAGGGCACAGGAAGACAGACGAGGACATGGAAATGACCGTCAAGCCAACCTTCCGCAAGAAAGGCATCTGGATGGAAGAGAAGAGCGACCCACGTGGTCTCCCCGCAGAGACGCAGAGCCTGGTCCCGCCAGTATTGCTGCCCGATCCACCAGCCGCCTCCTTCAACCTGCACCTCCAGGAACCCGTCGGAAGGAAAGACCCCCCAGATAAACGCCGAGAAGCAGCTGAGAGGACCCTGGAAATATATCCATGTGGAGGCGTGGACTGACGGATCGGCCTCCTTAGGTATTACCAGGAGGAGCCAAGATACTTATCCACCGACCCGGGGGTCCCGCCACCAAAACCACCAGAGCGGCGGGGAGTTTGTGCAGTAGCACTCGAGTGGAGGAAGTGGCCCTGGAGGAGGCCACTTCCTTTATATTATGCGACCCCAGGGCATCCATCCAACCCGTAGCAGACCAGACAATTTCCAAGACACTAAAAGTAGAAGCCCCTTGGCAACATATTAACTTGCTATCTTCCCTAGGACACAAAATTGTGTACACCCGGGCATTCCCGGGAACGAGGAGACAGACGAATTAGCCCACCGAGGAGCACGGGAGGATCAGCGGGACATCCCCATCGACTAAGAGTCGGCCCGAGCGGCGGTGGCGCGCGCCGCATCGTTTTTCAGGACCAGCAGAATCAGAGATGCCCACCAGCACACCCGTAGCCCACGCCGGGGACAGACTCACTATCTAGACGAGAGCAAACCATCCTGGCCCAACTGAGAGTGGGGTCCTCAATCGCCACATACGACACGCTTCACAGATTTTGTCGGGCGGATAGCGCCGCGTGTCCAGATTGCGGGGACCCAGACTCAGTAGAACACCTCCTCACAGACTGCCCACTCTACCAGGGCCCTCACCAGAGGAGGTGGGGCCCATTGCCCTCCCTACACACTATTTTCACACAAGAAGCCAAATGCATATGGTCGTTCCTTCTGGAGGTGGGGAGGGTCGTCCAGGACCCTCCCCGAAGAGCTGGCGGAAAAGAAGAAGGGCGACAACTCAGCGGCTGAGGGTCAAACAGTGAATCCACCGGCGCCCATAGCTACCGGCTGGTGTCCTAGTCAGCCTAGTCTAGTCGGCCTCCACTACGGCGGCGCCACCCAGGCCGGACACTATGTGGCAGACGTCTACAGCCTGGGCATGCAGCGTCAGTTCCACTGTGACGACCGCAGCGTCACCTGCGTCTCAGAGCAGCACGTGCTGTGCAATGGGCCCCATCACGGTGGCTAGATCTTTTACCTGCATACAGATATCTGCAGGCAGGTGGACAAAGTAGAGAATGGAATGACCTAACAAAGTTTTATCATCAGGTGTGGACCCGTTCCAACGCTATTGAAATGTTTTGTACGGCGTGTGCAATACGGGCACTTTCCAACTGCCTCTCCTAATGCCTTTTTTGTAATAAGCAACTTGTCTTGAGTGTAGTGTCGTCTGTCTTCACGGAGAAGTATCGAGCACAATCCGGGCCACAGATGGTGACGGATGCTGTGGAAACGCCGCCCGCATTTAAATATTAATTTCTGCCCCCATCGAGCCATGATCTGTGTTGTCGGAAGGGTCTTAGTGTCTTCCATAAAGTACATACCCTCAGGCAGTGTACCAAATCCCAGGTTTATGGGTGGAGAGCAACACCTAAGCAACCTGAAAGCAACCACACTTACTTCTGTGCCGTTCTTCACAATCTTCCAGCCACTTTACTGTGGATTATTTCTCTTAAAACCAATTATCCCGATGAGTATGAAGTCTTTCAACCATGACAGGGAAAATATTTTGATGATATTTGTGTTAAGCTTAGAATAACGATCACAAGCGTTTGAGTAAGGGTTTACTTTACTTTTGCAACGTTGTAACTAATGGCATTTCTACCTTTTTGCAGGGTGAATTTCACCCTATGCTTCCTAATGCAAAATCAGTTTTGGGATGCAATGCAAACCAGGTTGATGGACAATGTAAGCTTCAGCCTTATTGGATGCTAAGCATGTAAAAAAGTACAACCAACATTCAAAGACATTGCATGGGGAGGAGTGCAAGAAATCTTAAGATTACAAAAATTAGAATCACCCCACGTTCCCTAGTGTAAAATCAGTTACATTATGCAACACAAACCTGGGTGATGTACAATGCAAGACTCAGCCTTACTGAACGTACAAATGTAAAAACGGACATTTAAAGCCATTGTATGGAGGAGGAAAGTACAAAATCACAATATATGTGCTGATACTTTATAGACACCTCATCTTATTGAGAACCCTGCCATATTCAGAACACTGACAATTGGCACTCGCCTGGATATGTACTACACAAATATTTTAGGTCCACCTTGCAAGACAATGTGTCACTGTAGACATCATGTGCATAGGAACAGAGTGAACCAGGGAGTCCTTGGCTCCCTAATCCTCAAAGTTGGTAATATTAGCCCTACGATGTTACATGGAATAGACGACTTTGTTGTAATTCTAAAAGGAACAATTTATGGACAAAATCCTTGAAAATCAGGAAAACAAATTTTTTGTTCACCTCAATTTACTTAAAGCAAATCTATGACCTATTGACTAACTATGCTGGGTTAACCCAAGCATCACATGTGATCATGAACCTGACAGCTTCTGGCAGCTTGCGACACATAGGGTTGCATGGCCACACTATTTGGTGGCAGCTTTCACATGACAAGCACTACCAGATAAAGTGTAGTTCATGCTAAAAAAAACAGGGTAGTCAGCTATTTTACTTTGAACTTTAAAATGATTCGCTTTAAAATGGCTTTATGATTGTGTTTTCACCCTTGCATTGACTATTTTAACCTTTCATTGACGTGCATTCATGACACCTCACATTGTTGAGGATGATGTGAATATATGGAACTGAATTGAGCTTGCAGAATTGCATACAAAGAGCTTTGAGTGGAATTAAATATGCCAACTATGTTTTATCACCACACTCTCCAAAGCTGCTATCTCAGTTAAAAACAACCCATTTTAAAAGTTGGAAAATCCCTTTAACTGGAAAGAAATCACTTCAAAATACAACTTGGCCCTCCACTATTCCAGATATTCTTGCACATTGCCAGATAGTAGGTACGCATAGATATCCATGGCGGGTCAAGAGTTGAAAAAGATATAAGAAATATCATTAATTTTTGGTGACAACTAATTGGAGCCAAAAATTTTGTCAAGCTTAAGAGCATCCAACACCATACAATAAAGCAAAATTCAAGAAGTCAAAGCTAAACTCAATAATATATGAAGGCAACATGAGCATGGAATACATAGTAGTCGGCTAACTGATATTAAAACTGAGTAGAACGTTTCTGGCCATATTAATATTTGTAAGCAAAAATATATAGTTTGCCACACCACCATATTTAGGGGCATCTCCAGGCCAGTTTTCAGAAGGTTGCAGCTTTTAACAATATCTTGTTGGGGCAGCCTCAGGGAATACCTATTGGTTTAGGGCAGCTTTTGCCCATCATTGGGGCAAGAAAGGAAACCTTGGGCCAGAAAGTGACACTTAGGGCAGCACTGACACAGAGGCGGACATAGCAGCACCAAAAAGAATACATTTATAAAGGAAATTGTTGTTTTTTAGTGGTCCTGCTTCAGTATAAAGGCAAGATATATTCCCCAGCGGAAAGAAAAAGCCTGCTCTCGCAACCAAATGTAGACCCTGATTGATACTTAACAATACCTTAGGTTACATTAGGTGTGCTGGTACAAGTATTTATAAGGCAAGCTTTGTCGCCCATGTGCCTGCCTTGCTCACAAAAAACCTATGGCAAAAAGTAGGTGTGCGTACACATTAATGGCAGCTCAAGAGTTGAAAAGATACAAGAATAAAAACAAATAAAAAAAATTTTATGGCAAAAAAAGATAGGGCATCAAACCATCATATGCTCCCGCCGCAGCCAAAAACTAACGATACAAGAATAACATTAATTGTTTATGGCTACCAATTGGAGCCAAGTATTTTCTTGCTTAACCTTAAGAGCATACAGCAGCAAATAATAAAGCAAAATTAAAAAAGTCAAAGCTATACCTACTCAATAATCTATGAAGCCGACATGGGCACGGAATACATTTTAGTCGCCTAACTGATATCAAAACTGAATAGAATGTTGCTGTCCATATTAATACCTTTAAGGAGAAATGTATAGAGTTTGCCACACCACCACATTTAAGGACATTTCCAAGCCAGTTTCCAGAAGGCGGTAGCTTTTACCAAGATCTTGTTGGGGCAGCCTCAGAGAAGACCTATTGGTTTGGGGCAGCTTTTGACCATCATTGGGCCAAGAAAGGAAACCTTGGGCAGAAAGTGACACTTACGGCAGCACTGACACAGAGGTGGACATAGCAGCACCAAAAAGAACACATTTATAAAGAAATTATTATTAGTATTTTTAGTGGTCTTGCTACAGTATATAGGCAAAATATATGCCACAGTGAAAAGAAAAATCTGCCCCCGCAGCCAGATGCATGCTCTGATTGACACTTTACATTACCATAGGTTACCTTAGGTTGAGGTGTACTGGTACGGATCTTTATAAGGAAAGCCATGTCACCCATGTTCCTGCCTTGCACACAAAAAAACACCTGCCAACATGATTCTTAACATCGAAGCATGCCATTGTCATTCTGCTCCTACACCGCATCCAAAATTGCAGTAAACGCCTGTAAATAGATGTAATCAGATATTGATAAAAACCAAGATACCTTTGATAGAACTGACTCTATGCGTGTGTCTAACCACGGCCCTTAGAAATATCCAATGTAAGCAACTTGTACGAAGCTGGACATCCTCCAAGCGATCGAAAAAACCAACCAATCACTGATCAGCATAGCGAGAAAGCTGAATGCTGATTGGTTTATTTGGAGGAATGTCAAACGCAAGCTGCGAAAGAACCTTTAAAAGCAGGATGCTTCCTGACAAAATGTGGCATTATTCATGGAGGAAATTTGTGTACCAAGCACAATAATGCTGCGCCATGTTTGAAAAAAAGCGTCATGCCTGCTCCCAAAGGTATAAGTCACTAACTGCTGCCAAATATTGTAAGAAATTCTCTATCAAAGAAGAAAACTCGGCTTGTTCGAAGGAGACCAATGGCGGGCAAAGGCGAATTCAAATCTCATTGCGAAAACGTAGAATTCGGCAAGTCAGGATAAAAGGGTTTATCCTGACATGCTCCGATGTCAGAATAAACTCGGATCTGGACTTTTCGCATCAAATAACATAGGGTTAAATTTATACTGATTTTTTGGTTATGATAAATTGAAATTCATTGAATTTGGCGCTTATCCTGACCAAATGTCAGGATAAGCGGAGAAACTAAAAGCAGCAGTGCCGCAAGAAAACAACTGATGGTCCCTGGTACAATAATGAGATGTTTGGTGTGAACCCCCTAGGATCAATGATGAAGACAATCAGCCAGGCAGCAGGCTTGAGCAGGATGTACACTAGGGTGCCTCATTTTGCACCGACCATGCAAATTATTGAGTGGCGGTGGTTTTTCCCATTGTTTGAGACCTCCTGAATCCAATGGTACCAAAATCATACAAATTCAAAAATTTCTAGGGGTCGCGGATTGGATTTGAAATTCTGAATTTGTAAAAACTGGTAAAAAAGCCTGTTTTGATGCCAAAGAGATATAGCTCTTCTGTTCAGAGCCAAGAAACCGAAATCTACCGGTCGTTTGCCATAAATCCTGTTTATTTGGAACGTATTTGGTTGAATTTAGAAGCCAGATTACTCTTAATTTTAAGTTAATCATCATATGTTAGCAAAATGTAGGCATTTGCATGCCTATTTCGATGTGTATTTTAGTTAATACGCACTCTGTGTACCATCCATAGTAAGTGAGTTACTTCGGTCACGTGAGGAGCATTTATAACAGTTTGGCTGGTAAAAATGGCAAAGACTGTGTCAAGAATGGATGTTCATAAGGCTAAACCAATAAAGAATGTCTGAGATTCGCTCACATGTTTTCTCCCGAACATGAACTATACCATCCTTAGATTCTGCCTCAATAAGCTGCATTCCACCACACCATATTACCAAGTACCTTTCCAATGTGTACGCTTTGATTAAAAATAAAAGTTTATGAATAATGAAGTAAAATGCAGCATCTTCAAATGTTCAGGAAAACTGTCCTATTGTAGCCAGGCTCGGGCCTGTAATAACACAGTTTTTTCGGAAGATCATGCTACTAGTTGATAACTGAAGTGATCTTCCACGGATCTTTTCCTTATTCCGGTAAGAAAGTCTTATAATTTTAGTTCGGCTTGATCACAGGCTAAGTTATGGAGACAGAAGACCTATAAACTATAGGCACTCGGACATTTCGCGGGGAGAAGCCTGAGCTCCCCCTCTTAGATTCACCATTGCTGGCCAGTCAAATAGGGGCAAATTGCCGGCGATTCGATCCCCTACCCGCGTCTATTACGTAGGTCAGCCTTCCTCCTCAATTATTATAGGAGCCAGCTTCGAACAGCACGACAGGTCCTCAAGTATTTCTTCCACATGGCTTTATGATAGTGATGACAGACAATAGGCCTACGAAAAGGCTGTAGAAAAAGTCCTCCCGTTTTGGCATATGGCTAGAATACATACCATTAGTGAACGGAGTTACCGGCATAGACTAGAAAAACTGTGGCGGGAGTGGCGGAAACTCCAAAAAGCCGGAGCCATCCATGTCAGAAACATGTAGAAAAATTTCCGTTAGTGTTGGACAATCTAAGGGACATATAACCACCAAACGTGATTGTTGAACTACAACAGAGCCACCTACTAACATCCAATTACAAGGAAGAAGACATCGTGTTCTGGTGCCAGGTAAGGGACCACGAGCGGTAATGACAAAAAGCTCGCTGGAAAGGAACGACTGCAGAACACGTGACAGACAGCACAAAGAAGAGCAGGGGGAAGTTCTTCGGCTGGTGCCGCGCTTGAGTATGAACACTCGACTCAGCAAGTATGCTGAAGAATAAATGTACGATGTGCAATCCGCCGAGGAAGCTGTGGAGACCGAGTCTGCGACGCGCATAGCGAAGCGTCACGCCAAGAACTTACCCGTTCAACTACCACGGCACATCCTTCGAGCACCTGCCAGCATAGAAGCTGGAGATCGCCTTGTTCTCCCGAATCGGCAGGTGTGTTGTGAAATAAACTGAACTGACATTTTTATACATTCTTCTGACAGGGCTCCCTCCGGCCTTTTTTAAGAGTTTCTGGCACTCTTCCCGCAGTTTTTCTAGTCTATACCGGCAGCTCCGCTCATTGTATTTATTCTAGCCATGTGCCCGAATAGGAGAGCGTTTTCTACACCCTTTTCGTAGGTCTCTTGTCTGTCATCACAATCATGAGCCACGTGAAAGAAATACTTTAGAATTGTTCGCGATGTTGGAAACTTGGCCCCTGTAATTGGGGAGGAAGGCTGGCTACGGATAGACGCAGGCTGTGGATCAAGTCGCCGGAAATTTGCCCGTATTTGTTGACTGGCCAGGGTCATTTTCATCTGTTTCCATAACTTAGACTGTGATTGAGCTGAACAAAAACTATAAGAGATTCTCACAGGAATAAGAAAAAGATCCGTGGAAGATCACTTTGGTTATCAATTAGTAACCTGATCTTCCGACAATTGTCATATTGTAGCCGCGAGCCTTATTGCTAATTATTATTAACTAATTAATATTATTATTAATTAATTATTATTACTAATTACTTATTATTATTGCTTAATTATTCATAAACGTTTATTTTTAATCAAAGCTTACATATTGGAAAGGTACATAGTAATATGGTGTGGTGGAATGGGGCTTATTGAGGCAGAATCTAAGGATGGTATAGTTTATGTTCGGGATAAAACATATGAGCGAATCAGACATTATTTACTTGTTTGGCTTTATGAACATCCATTCTTGACGCAGTCTTTGCCATTTTTACCAGACAAAGTGTTATAAATGCTCCTCATGTGACCGAAGTAACTCACTTACTATGATAGTACACAGAGTGCGTATTTACTAAAATAGACATCGAAATAGGCATGCAAATGCCTAGATTTTGCTAAAATATGACGGTTAACTTAAAATTAAGAGTAATCTGGCTTCTAAATTCAACCAAATACGTTCCAAATAAACAGGATTTGTGGAAAACGACCGGTGGATTTCGGTTTCTTGGCTCTGAACAGATCTCTGTGGCGTCAAAACAGGTTTTTTTACCATTTTTTTACGAATTTAGAATTTCAAATCCAATCCGCGACCCCTAGAAATTTTCGAATTTGTATAATTTTGGTACCATTGGATTCCGCAGGTCTCAAACAATGGGAAAAACCACCGCCACCCAACAATTTGCATGGTCGGTACAAAATGAGGCACCCTAATATATACGAACCACTGTGTACGCTCCACCACAATCACGGCCCTCTTCAATGCAGGCGTGGACGTGACAAATATTCAATCAAGAACTGGCCACAGAAGCCTCCAGGGACTGCAGCCTTACAAAGGCCACCCCACAGCAGCTAAGAAGCCAGAGGAAGCGGCTATCCTCCACGATGCGCTGGGCTGTGAGAGTAGCCAGAGCCCACAGCACATCACACAGCACATAGCGCTCGAAAGGAACCAGGAATACACTGGACAGCACCATGAACTGATGTCTGGACAGTTCACCAACTGTGTTTTCAAAATCACCGTGAATCACAAAGCGCAGTAGTCAGTCAAAAGTTCTGTTGTAGGCTCAAGTGTGCGGTATGAAGCATATGTTGCCGTGCAAAGAATCTGATTGGGATGAGTTGGAATGCTCAATACAGCATTGATTAAAAAACGTTTGCTTTCTGCACGCGTGCATCTATCTTGTAAATACCCCAAAAACAAACCATGCCCCTTTTTATTTTTCCATTCCCCAAAAGAAACCCTTTAACAATGACAGGAAGCCGAAAGCGACCTTTCGGTCCGAGACTGATGCACCGAAAATCATCTTATTAACACACGTAATGCATGGTTTTGGGTGTATTAATGGATTTAGCACACTCGTGCTCTACTCAAGCGACTCGTGTGCTAAATCCATTAATACACCCAAAAATCATGCATTAAATAATGTTATTCTCCAAGTCCTGTTAAAAGAGGAATATATATATATATATATATATATATATATATATATATATATATATATATATATATATATATATATATATATATATATATATATATATATATATATATATATATATATATATATATATATATATATATATATATAAGCTTCGTTGAATATTACAGCTTCTTTGGCGTTGATAAGTTTCTTCGTGGTCGACTCGAGTTTTCGTATTAGGCTTCGGTCATTCTCGTCATACTGGTGTAAAACATTAGAAAAAGACATAATTCGGCGTTTCGTCTTACGTAAGACATATTCATGTTATTTTGACACTACAAGTTTCAAGTTACATAATAATAAACACACAAATAATATAACACTGGTTAATGTATCTCACGATGGATCGCAATTCTTTGTTTTTATTCAAATGAGTGGAACGCTGCAGTCTGTTTTGTGAACCCTCTGTTTAGTGGAAGCGAAAAATATATATATAAATAAATATGTCCGCTGAGTGTGAACTAAATTTTCATATCGTAAAGTGGTAGCGTAGTGAGCTGTTTAGTCTGAATGTTTATGACCGGCGACTTGTTGCGAATGATGATGGTTTCAAGTGTTGTTAGTCGTCGCCGGTCATTGCAGTGTGCTATGATCTTAGTGTTTGATGTGAGCATGTTGCGGGTGAGGGTGATGTTGTGCTGGTCAAGGGTGTGTTTCTTAGGAGCACCGTCTTGGAGGTGCATTGTCAGTCTGCGGCTGAGTGTAGTGGTTAGGTGTGACCAACGTAGTATACCTCGCGGGTTGTACAGTCCCCGGCAGTACATTTGTATTGGTATACTACGTTGGTTTTCTTCAGTGGTGTGGTTTTCTGGTTAGTGTTGTATTTCTTGACTAGGCTGGAAGTTTTGGGATTTTTGTAGTAGATGTTCAGGTGTAATTGGTAACTATGATCGGAAGAAGCAGTGTTTCGTGTGATAATGTCCCTAATGACCCTCTCGTCTGTTTTCCATGCCGGTGTGAGTATGTTTCTGTAGTGTATGGTTATTTTGTGTTTCTGTGGTGGCCTTACTGGGGTTGTGATGTAGTCATTTAACATTGCCTTAGTGACCCGGTCAAACTCGCTGTTAGAGTACCCGTTGTTTACCAAGATCTGGCGTACCCGTTTAAGCTCTAGGTGTAATAATTTCCACGTACTACAGTGACTTAGAGCCCTGCGGATATATGCGCGGATTACACTAGTCTTGTAAGTGTCAGTGCAGTCCCCTCCTCCATTCATACAACGTCCTAGATTGGTCGGTTTCCTGTACACGTTCGTGGTGATAATATCTTGCCCTGCATCTATCATAAGGTCCAGAAATGGGAGTTTGTTGTTTACGCTCAGTTCTGTCGTAAAATTGAGGACTGAGCTGGCACAAAGTTGGTTCTTAAGTCCAGTTAGCTGATCCATATTTGCCACGTCGAGATATATATCGTTGATATAGCGGAAATATTGATGGGGCCTATTCTCGCCTTTAAGGACCATATTCTCCACATGACCCATGTAAGCCTGCGCAAACAAGACACCCAGCGGAGACCCCATAGCGACACCATCAGTTTGGACATATAGGTCTCCCTGCGGGCACCTGAAGGGAGATTCCTTAGTACACAGTTGCAAAAACTCCCTAAGGACACGGCGTGGGAGCTTGGGTGCTTTAAGGGAATCATGTTCATATACACTCTTCAGGATAATATCTATGGTCTCCTCCACCGGGACGTTAGTGAAGAGGCTCTCGACATCTAGTGAGGCTAAAAATCCTTTAGGTTTGTTACTACGCAGAATATCTACAAAATCCTCAACCGACTTTAAACCATAATCATTGGGAACAAACGATGTGATAATACTGTTTAGCTTTTTGGCAATATGGTAAGTGGGAGTTCGAATTTGCGAAATGATGGGCCTGATAGGATTGTTGGTTTTATGAATTTTAATGTTGCCATAAAGGCATCCCGGGCTAAACTTCCCTACTAGTTTGCTAAAGTGTACACCGCCGATTTCTGCATTGGCTACCTCGACAAGTTTGTTTAACTTACTCTTTAACCTTGAAGTTGGGTCCTTACGAATCTTCTTGAATTTACTTCTATCAGAAAGGACAGCTTTCACTTTAAGAAGATAGTCAGCCTTATCTAGGACAACAAAAACAGCACTCTTGTCTGCCCTGCGTATCACAATATCCGGATTGTCTCTAAGCTCTCGCGCTGCTTTTCTCAGTTTTGGGGTAAGAACACTTGTTTTCCCGCCGTGCCGTTTCCGGGTCGCCTCCGCTTGTAGTTGTGGCTGAAGATCTGGACTGACTTCTATTTTCCCTTCGTCTTTAAGCTTGCATAGCTCTTCAAAAAGGATAGAAATTTCAGTTTTCTTCAGGTCTAAATCAAATTTCGGATAGACGTGACAATTAATTCCAAGATTAAGAAATTCTTCTTGTGCTTTAGTAAGAATGATACTGGAAAGGTTTACAAAACCTATAGCACCTTCTCCCACTGCGATAGGTCCTTTATATAAATGACTAAGCTTCTTAAGGATTCTCGTTCTCGCTAGTTCACTATGATCTTGGAAGATGTTGTCTAACCATGAGTCAGTATCCTGCCTCAGTACAGGTGAGGTATTCAATCCGTTATACTTAGCATTGAGTTCTTTAACCTCGCTCTCCAGCTGATCGATAAGCTTTTTCTTATCAGAAAGTTGTCTAGAGGTTAACCTAGACCTAAAATCGGCCACGAATCTTGCCTGCTGTACTTCCTCGTTGTGTATATTAATGTTCGAATATTTCGGAAGAAGTCATTCTTTTATACAAGCTTCGTTGAATATTACAGCTTCTTTGGCGTTGATAAGTTTCTTCGTGGTCGACTCGAGTTTTCGTATTAGGCTTCGGTCATTCTCGTCATACTGGTGTAAAACATTAGAAAAGACATAATTCGACGTTTCGTCTTACGTAAGACATATTCATGTTATTTTGACACTACAAGTTTCAAGTTACATAATAATAAACACACAAGTAATATAACACTGGTTAATGTATCTCACGATGGATCGCATTTTTTTGTTTTTATTCAAATGAGTGGAACGCTGCAGTCTGTCGCACTACACTACACTCAGCCGCAGACTGACAATGCACCTCCAAGACGGTGCTCCTAAGAAACACACCCTTGACCAGCACAACATCACCCTCACCCGCAACATGCTCACATCAAACACTAAGATCATAGCACACTGCAATGACCGGCGACGACTAACAACACTTGAAACCATCATCATTCGCAACAAGTCGCCGGTCATAAACATTCAGACTAAACAGCTCACTACGCTACCACTTTACGATAGGAAAATTTAGTTCACACTCAGCGGACATATTTATTTATATATGTTTTTTCGCTTCCACTAAACAGAGGGTTCACAAAACAGACTGCAGCGTTCCACTCATTTGAATAAAAACAAAGAATTGCGATCCATCGTGAGATACATTAACCAGTGTTATATTACTTGTGTGTTTATCATTATGTAACTTGAAACTTGTAGTGTCAAAATAACATGAATATGTCTTACGTAAGACGAAACGTCGAATTATGTCTTTTTCTAATGTTTTACACCAGTATGACGAGAATGACCGAAGCCTAATACGAAAACTCGAGTCGACCACGAAGAAACTTATCAACGCCAAAGAAGCTGTAATATTCAACGAAGCTTGTATAAAAGAACGACTTCTACCGAACTATTTGAACATTAATATACATATATATATATATATATATATATATATATATATATATATATATATTATCTTTTGATTTCATTCCGAAAACTTGTGAAATAATTATATGCGCCGTAAACGCTTTTCATAGGCAAAAACAAAAGCCGGGCTAAAACAGGCTAAAATAAAAAAATAAAATACAACAGGCTCTACCAAAAGCAATTCGCGGATTGACTCGGATGCAACACTCGTGGTACCAGAACTGCCAATGTCACCAATGTTCACCAGACACTGTAGCGAAGCAAAAACAACTGCCAGAGTAACTTCCCAAACTTGAGTTTGAGTTCTACCTAATGGGGGTGTAAATAGATTCTTGAATAAATATAAATTTCCGTAATAAGTAGCCACACAATTTCAAATTACACCTCACCGCCGGGAATCTTATTCCCCAAAGTGACAGGACAGTGACGGTAAAGTGACCTCGGTACCAGATGACAGCAAAATATAGCCTATTTAGTGCAGTAGAAGTGGAGCGGAAATTTCCGTATGTTACGCCGCTTTTCTACACCTTGTATGAAATTGGACCATGACACTAAAATTGACACAATTTTTTTGTTCAAAATGGACGGAAATTGGGTCGTTATGCCGTGACTGACACGAAAGCGCCACCGTCAGGGTTTGGTAACAACATACGTATCAATTCACGAGCAATGATAATTCAGAAGTATCGATATCGAATCAAATTTCTATCTACGTGTCCTGTGAAGTAATTGTTGGGTATTCAAAATAAGGTATTAAAAAGTTATTCTAAGCGGTCTCGACAGAAAATACCTATTTATCGGCAAATTCCCTTTTTCCACACGCATTTTCAATGGATAGACCAAGGCCCATACCTGACCCTAGTTCATCGATATGAGAAAAAATCCCGTGACCACAACTTGTGTTACTCGGTAAGTGTATTGTGTGACATGGATATTAGATTAATGGATAAAGTTGCTTTTAAGTTGTAGTAAAAGAATGAACTTAATAATTAATAAAGACACATATGTCAACATCCAGACCGGTTTCGATATATTAAAATATAATCATCAGTGTAATAAATGACAAACCTACATAAGGAGCAGAGTAGTAGACAAGAAGGCCAAAGGCGCAGTTTCATGGATAATTGCTAAAAATATAAGACACTAACAAACACACACATATATGTTGAAGGTACTTGTTATACAAAGATTTGAAGAGGAAAAGCCGAAGACATTGTGTTCAACCTAGGTTTGTTTTTAGATATATAAAGAGACTCGAGAATTCTTAAATCTACACCTGTATCACACCTATGCAGAATTTTGAAATCATCAATGGTGACCGGGGTATCACATTGATGTGAATGTTCGCGAAACGCAGACGGATCTGGATTCGCCACCATTCGGTTAGTCCGGTCGTACATACCTAAGTGTTGTTTTATCCTGCAGTGTAATGAACGATGGGTGGAACCAAGGTATGACGCACCACACGATGCGCAACAGAATTGATACACCACTGAGGATTGGCAACTCTTAGGTAACCTGTCCTTGAACCGGAAGATAGAACCCAAGGATGAGGTGTTCTGAAGGACGATCTTTAGATTGAGATAAGGGTAATATTTGAAAAGAAGGAACAATAACTCTTTCTTAAGTTTTAGAGACTGCTGACCAAAATATGGAATAACAAAATATTTCTCAAGTTTCTTAACTGTACATGCCTTGTAGAGGTGGGAGTTTTGGGCAATTTTGCAGGCCCGGGCCCGGGCCCGGCCTGCTGCTGATTTTAGAAGCCCGTCACAAGCCCGGTTTGTGGAAGAAATGGATCATCAAGCCCGGGAAGGCCCGGTATCATGGAAAACCATTAACGACTATATACAACATTTATTTACTTTAAAGCTGTTTCAAATATATGTTTTAAGCCAATTTATCCTGTAAAAAGCTTTGGTTTCACCCAAAACCATATTAAAAAGGTGCATGTAGCATCAGTAGCCTCAGCTATCTTAATAATTCAGCAGAAAATGATACTGAAAAACACAGTATGAAACATGGCTTGCTTATGATGCAAGCTTACTTCAGGTAATGACCAGCATCACCTTATAAAAACAAAGGGCATTCTAGATAGAGGTATGCGCATGGTAGCTATAAGAATCGGGATGAAATAAGTCCACTCATGTCAGACATTTCCTCCATCTTTGCACTTTTATAAATCATTATATGGTGGCACGAGCCTCACAATTGAGTTCCAATAATGTTTATGAATAGAGGAGAGAGCAGTGAAAAGTTTTCAGCTATACCCGGGGGCAAAGTGCCAAAAGCTGTCCGGCGTGTTGTAAAAGGTTGTTGCACAGAAATGAAATCCCTAAAGATTCAGGATCATGACCTTGGGTGGACAACCGATACAGCGCCTACTCGTTGTCCGCAGGAGGTGCATTTGTCAAAGGATGCACGCGCAAAATCGGCCCTTGCCTCTTGGACTTAAACGGCTTATAAGTAAGCCAAAAAGACCGTTGGTGGCAAAAACATAATGTTATTTTCAAGCTCAAAATACATTGCTTCTACACATGCCAGTTTCTGTATTCTGGTTTGGTCCTATCACGTCATTTTTGGCACGTGCAGCTCCGCGAAAGGGGTGTACGTCAACACCCCTTCTGGCTCAAAACCTGTATCTCTGTATGGGCTAAACGAACAGCCGTAAAACTTTGCACACATGCTGTTTAACATGTTCAGTATAATTGCTCCAAAAATTGTTTAGACACCTAGAACAGTTATTGAGATATGACGTCATATCTGAGCGCGTGCAAATGCACTGTTTTCAAGCCAATTGGGGAACTTTGTCCGGGATGTTAGCTTCTTGCTTCAGTGCTGGTAAGAACTGATTGGATAAGCAAATAGTTTCAAATGGTATCTTTCTGATTGAAATCAACCATTTTCCTCCATATTATATAGGAAATTGCGCAATGGGTGTTCTGCCTAATACTCCAGCACGCGCAACATCGCCTGAGGGACATAGTTACACCCCTTTCAGTTAAACTCAAGTAGATTAAACTCAGTTCAGTTAACAAACACTAAATTTTGCAGATGTTATGCTGCACATGTTTGATATATTAACACAACGTTTTGTGAGACTATAATGACTATTGCAAAAGTTATGGCCATTCATCAAAACACATGTATATGCGTGGTCCAATGCAAAATGTAGCGCACTGCAGTACCCTTATTGGCAGTGATGTTTGGTAGTAATTTGGTCCGCCTGTAGTTATTATGTGCCGCATCGCAGCTCCCGTCTGCAAACTGAAGAGGTATGCTGTGCGCCTAAGCATATGTTCCCTGGTATGAACGGTAGCGCGGGGTACCCCCGTGTTTGCCCGGTCTCTTCCATTGTAGCACCAAACCCTAGGAGTTGAGATCAAAAGATCATTACCCACATCTGACCTTCATAGCCCACGTCCAAAGATACATTACATGCAAATGCCAGACCATGCTTGCTTCTGTCGCTACCTAAGGTGGACTTTGAACTTTTTTCAAAAAAAAAGATTACCGAAAGAAATAGCGCGGGAAGCTTGTAAATGGTGAATCACTAACAAACATGAGAAAGACGCCAGCGGACAATGCCGACATTGAACATCTCGGCAGTTAGGAAGTAAGACGTTAGGCTTAGAAATGTTGAAATATTTTATTTTCTAGGTCATCTCCAATGGTGTTGTTACTGAGGCATCACAAAAAAGTGAATCCACGTACGCAGGGTTGATGTATTGTATACAACTCTTACACGAGTAGCTCGAGGTTAGAACGGATTTGAATCGATGGAATGGTGTGTTTGCTGGTAGACTTTGGGTCCTGAATAGATATTACATTGCGGGACCTGATTAAAACATCATGATCTATCATATTGTAGCTGCGTTTTTCGTAGAAAGAGTCTTGGAACCAAGATTCATAGCCTTAACAAATAACGTTTATGTCCTAGCAGCTCTGATGAGCGCAAAAAGGCGACAAAAATGTCACTATTACCCGAGAAACGAAAGACAGTTGCTCAGCACGCCAGCAAAAAAGGACTCGCAGTGATTTGAGTACAGAATATGCAGGGAGCATCATTTTCCAAGATAATATTGCAGACAATTTATGCTAAGTTGAATGGGAGATAAGATCAAACTTCACAAATGTTCGCCACGGTGACGTTTTTCGAACAATCAGCGATGGCGCATTATCAGGAAATTGTCAGTCAGAGAAATAAGTGGCATCCCTGATGTCAGAATCGGTATTTTCACGAAAAGAGCTGTCATTATGCTGACAGGAAGCGTCTCTCTGATAATAAAAAAGCAAGTAGATACGCAAGTAAGCTAATCGGAGCCTCCCGAGTTGATAACGTGATTTCCTGAGCAGCTCTGGGGCCCTCAGCTGAGCTGGGCCCGCCGAGGCTGATGAGGACCCCTGAGCTGGTATGGGGCTCCTGAGCTAATTAAGTGCTTCCTGACTTGATCTGGTACCCCTGAGCTGGTCGGGACCACTGAGCTAATTCTTTGTCCCCTGAGCTGATAAGGTGCCCCTGAGCTGATCTAGGCCCCTGCTCTGGTCTAGGGGATAGGAGCTGATCTGGGCCCCCGAGCTGATAGATCTGGTGCTCCCTGAACAGATATGTTGCCGCTTGAGCTGAAATAATGCACCCTGAGTCGATCTCCTGAGCCCTTATTGTGCCTCCTGAACTCATATTATGCCCTCTGAGCTAGTCGGGTGCCCCTGAGCTAATCAGGTGCCCTTTAAGCCTGAGCCTCCTGGGTTGATAAAATGATATCCTGAGAAGGTCTGGGCCCCTGAGCTGGTATGGGGCTCCTGAGCTGATTAAGAACCTCCTGACTTGATCTGGTACCCTGAGCTAATCTGGGCAACGTCTTGGTCGTTCTGGTGCCCTTTGAGCCATAATTGTTCCTCCTGAGCCCATATGATGCCACCCGAGCTATTCTGATCCCTCTTGAGCTAATTTGGTGCCCTTTGAGCTAATCTGGTACCCTTTGAGCTCACCTGGGCCTCCTGAGTTGATTACGTGATTTCCTGAGCAGCTCTGGGCTCCTGAGCTGATCGGGATCCCTGAGCGGATAAAGGGTTCCTGCTGATAAAAGGCTTTGCGGTTCTAATGGTATGCATTTTTTTGTAATTTGACCCTGACCTGACCTCAGTTCAGGTTAAGTCCTTGATTTGACCTAGCAAGGTCAAGTTATATATCATTCGATTCGGCTTGCTGCGAGGATTCATACAGTTTAATTCGTTTTGCTGTATCTTGCTCTATCCCCAGTTGTGGCTCCAGGGACTAGACTAGCTCAGTGGCATCCCGAGATTATGGGAGTTGGCCTTGTATTATTATTCTCTGCCTATCTAAGATCAGCTCAGGGACCTCTGATGTGGACCAGAGCTCCCCAGCGCGGCTCATGCTTCGCCCAAAGACTAGACAAGCTCAGTGGTCCCTAGAGATGGGGTTATCAGACTAGCTTAATGAGCCCCAGGTAGGCTCACAGGGCCATGAACCAGCTCAATGAGCCCCGTAACACTTTAAGACACCCGATCACCTCAAGCGACCTCAGGCCAACTTGGAGAACTCTAACAGGCTCAGCGCCAAGACCAGCTCAGGGTACCCCCAAGCCCCATACCAGCTCAGGGTGCCCCCAGGAGCCAGATCCGATCTTGGGCCTCCAATCAATTCAGGGGCTATAAGTCAGGTCAGGGGACAAGATCAATGGACCCTAAATCAGCTTAGGAACCTTTTATCAACTCAGGGATCCCGATCAGCTCAGGAGCCCAGAGCTGCTCAGGAAATCACATAATCAAATCAGGAGGCCCAGTTGAGCTCAAAGGGTACCAGATTAGCTCAAAGGGCACCAAATTAGCTCAAGAGGGATCGGAATAGCTCGGGTGGCATCATATGGGCTCAGGAGGAACAATTATGGTTCAGGGGGCACCAGAACGACCAAGACGTTGCCTAGATTAGCTCAGGGTACCAGATCAAGTCAGGAGGCTCTTAATCAGCTCAGGAGCCCCATACCAGCTCAGGGGCCCAGACCTTCTCAGGATATCATTTTATCAACCCAGGAGGCTCAGATCAGATTAAAGGGCACCTGATTAGCTCAGAGGGCACCCGACTAGCTCAGAGGGCATAATATGAGTTCAGGAGGCACAATAAGGGCTCAGGAGATCGACTCAGGGTGCATTATTTCAGCTCAAGCGGCAACATATCTGTTCAGGGAGCACCAGATCTATCAGCACGGGGGCCCAGATCAGCTCCTATCCCCTAGACCAGAGCAGGGGCCTAGATCAGCTCAGGGGGCACCTTATCAGCTCAGGGGCACCTTATCAGCTCAGGGGACAAGGAATTAGCTCAGTGGTCCCGACCAGCTCAGGGGTACCAGATCAAGTCAGGAAGCACTTAATTAGCTCAGGAGCCCCATACCAGCTCAGGGGTCCTCATCAGCCTCGGCGGGCCCAGCTCAGCTGAGGGCCCCAGAGCTGCTCAGGAAATCACGTTATCAACTCGGGAGGCTCCGATTAGCTTACTTGCGTATCTACTTGCTTTTTTATTATCAGAGAGACACTTCCTGTCAGCATAATGACAGCTCTTTTCGTGAAAATACAGATTCTGACATCAGGGATGCCACTTATTTCTCTGACTGACAATTTCCTGATAATGCGCCATCGCAGATTGTTCGAAAAACGTCACCGTGGCGAACATTTGTGAAGTTTGATCTTATCTCCCATTCAACTTAGCATAAATTGTCTGCAATATTATCTTGGAAAATGATGCTCCCTGCATATTCTGTACTCAAATCACTGCGAGTCCTTTTTTGCTGGCGTGCTGAGCAACTGTCTTTCGTTTCTCGGGTAATAGTGACATTTTTGTCGCCTTTTTGCGCTCATCAGAGCTGCTAGGACATAAACGTTATTTGTTAAGGCTATGAATCTTGGTTCCAAGACTCTTTCTACGAAAAACGCAGCTACAATATGATAGATCATGATGTTTTAATCAGGTCCCGCAATGTAATATCTATTCAGGACCCAAAGTCTACCAGCAAACACACCATTCCATCGCTTCAAATCCGTTCTAACCTCGAGCTACTCGTGTAAGAGTTGTATACAATACATCAACCCTGCGCACGTGGATTCACTTTTTTGCGGTGCCTCAGTAACAACACCATTGGAGATGACCTAGAAAATAAAATATTTCAACATTTCTAAGCCTAACGTCTTACTTCCTAACTGCCGAGATGTTCAATGTCGGCATTGTCCGCTGGCGTCTTTCTCATGTTTGTTAGTGATTCGCCATTTACAAGCTTCCCGCGCTATTTCTTTCGGTAATCTTTTTTTTTGAAAAAAGTTCAAAGTCCACCTTAGGTAGCGACAGAAGCAAGCATGGTCTGGCATTTGCATGTAATGTATCTTTGGACGTGGGCTATGAAGGTCAAATGTGGGTAATGATCTTTTGATCTCAACTCCTAGGGTTTGGTGCTACAATGGAAGAGACCGGGCAAACACGGGGGTACCCCGCGCTACCGTTCATACCAGGGAACATATGCTTAGGCGCACAGCATACCTCTTCAGTTTTCAGACGGGAGCTGCGATGCGGCACATAATAACTACAGGCGGACCAAATTACTACCAAACATCACTGCCAATAAGGGTACTGCAGTGCGCTACATTTTGCATTGGACCACGCATATACATGTGTTTTGATGAATGGCCATAACTTTTGCAATAGTCATTATAGTCTCACAAAACGTTGTGTTAATATATCAAACATGTGCAGCATAACATCTGCAAAATTTAGTGTTTGTTAACTGAACTGAGTTTAATCTACTTGAGTTTAACTGAAAGGGGTGTAACTATGTCCCTCAGGCGATGTTGCGCGTGCTGGAGTATTAGGCAGAACACCCATTGCGCAATTTCCTATATAATATGGAGGACAATGGTCGATTTCAATCAGAAAGATACCATTTGAAACTATTTGCTTATCCAATCAGTTCTTACCAGCACTGAAGCAAGAAGCTAACATCCCGGACAAAGTTCCCCAATTGGCTTGAAAACAGTGCATTTGCACGCGCTCAGATATGACGTCATATCTCAATAACTGTTCTAGGTGTCTAAACAATTTTTGGAGCAATTATACTGAACATGTTAAACAGCATGTGTGCAAAGTTTTACGGCTGTTCGTTTAGCCCATACAGAGATACAGGTTTTGAGCCAGAAGGGGTGTTGACGTACACCCCTTTCGCGGAGCTGCACGTGCCAAAAATGACGTGATAGGACCAAACCAGAATACAGAAACTGGCATGTGTAGAAGCAATGTATTTTGAGCTTGAAAATAACATTATGTTTTTTGCCACCAACGGTCTTTTTGGCTTACTTATAAGCCGTTTAAGTCCAAGAGGCAAGGGCCGATTTTGCGCGTGCATCCTTTGACAAATGCACCTCCTGCGGACAACGAGTAGGCGCTGTATCGGTTGTCCACCCAAGGTCATGATCCTGAATCTTTAGGGATTTCATTTCTGTGCAACAACCTTTTACAACACGCCGGACAGCTTTTGGCACTTTGCCCCCCAGGTACTAAAGCTTTTCAGAATATCATGGCGGAATGGCTGTGAATGAACCGAAAATCCTTCACATTGTCCCTCAATTAATACATGTGAACATTTTCTTTTAGTTTAGTCACTAAACAGCTTGGAAGATAGGTAAAAGATTGTTCTGCTTGGGTCAGCCCGGTCTGCAAAGTAGGTAAGCCAACAGGCCAACATGAACAAGGCCCATCAGCCATATACAATTATCAAACCACCAGCCATAAAGAAGTATCTTGATAAGGAACCACTAGTTTTCCACAGGTTCGCACCAAACATTGAATACAAATATTGCACCAATCTCCACCAAAAGTAAATCTGACACAAAAAAACTCAATCCCATCCACATCACCATTTGGGCTTGAACACTATTTCTGTTTGTTTTGTTGTATTTTACGGGCTTGCGCTTAGTAGGTATCTGAAGCGCCGTGCTTGTCTACATTAGAGCAATCATTTATGAAAACATTTTTCACCAAAATTTACCAGAATAGTTAGTTTATTTCAGCGAAAATATTTCAAGAATTTTGAAAATATATTTTAAAATTTCACAGATTTAAAAAATAAGCACAAAGTGTGTGGTGCATTTCTTTTGTTCCTGATAATAGGCCACTTTTTGTGCACTTATTTCATATATGACGCTTTTCTGGCTCTGCAAGGCTTTACAAGCTGCTCAAGGTCGCGGAATTTGCCATAATTTGGATATTCTGTTTTTTGTGTTCTGTATTCCTACGTTTCTGTACATTTTTAGTGTGGTGGGAGGGAAGTGTAAAGTAAAGGTATCTTGGGAGGGAAGTGCTTTTATGTTCAAAGCTTATAATAGAAGTTGTATTTCCTAGAGGCCAGGGAAGTATCTTCACAAGGAAAATGTAACACATAATGTCAAGTATATTCATGTTTTGGTGTAATTTCAAAGGTTCCTTCTAAGGCTGACTGCTCTCCCCAGTATCTCCCCACAACTGACTAATTTATGTTTTGAAGTACTTCGATCAAAAACATGTTTTCTTTGTGCCTATTTCCTTGCTTATACTAGCCCTTTCTGAATGGATTTTGCATCTTTTGGGCAATGAAAGAGCAAGATGAAGCTGTGGAAGGGTCAAACTTATCAACATTTGTTCTTGCAGCTAGAGTTAGCAGGCCAATTTGACAATTATGGGCTCCCACTAGATAGTTTGTACCTGACATATTTACTTCACCATTTTTTGTAGAGGACATGGGAATGGCTCCATAGATAACATTTTCTTTTTACCTGGAGCAGAAAGCTTCTGGAAAGAATTTTCTAGCTAGAGCTAGGTGTTGATATCAATATGTTAGCAGCAAATTGGTTAAATGACTTTCTTTGAAATGGTATATTGACAATATGGAAGTAACAAATATGCTATCACAATTTATATTTTGTTCACCCATATATGACTTGAAGATTTTGAAGTAATCCCGAAATTCATAAGATGACAGTATGGCATGGATGTGTGCAACTGTAGGCATTATTCAACATTTGATTTTAAATATTGATTCAGGTTTAAGTAACTTGCTTTTGACCCTGGCATGAGTAACAGATAGAAAGCTAGAGCTTCATGCTTTTACATTCCTGATGTATGTCTAAAAGTCTCAAAATTAATTGTAAATGCATTTTCAAAAGCTGCTGGTGCATGAATAAGATTATGTTTCAGTGGAAAAAACTAGGTCTGTACTGAAAAAGGCTTTTTAACTTACAGAAAATTGACTTTGAACTCCCAGTTCAGTTGAAGCCCAGAATGAGCCTGGGTGAAGCCCGTTATCAGCCCGGCATTGGCTTAAATCAAGCCTTCAGGCCCGGTCAAAGCCCGCGGGCCTGGGCCAGGCTTTTGCCCCGGGCCCCCGGGCCTAGAAAGTCCCACGTCTAATGCCTTGGGAGATAAATCGTACTTCTTATTCAAGAAATCCTTGACCGAGCAATCAAAAAGATGAATGGGAAAGCCATTGTTTTTAAAGAAGCGCTTAAAAAAGTCGAGTTCCCTGTGGAAAAGTTGGAATGATGAGCTGATACTAAATGCCCTATAGATAGCCGTTAAGGTGATTGCACGTTTTACAGCAAGGGGCATAAAGCTAAAAAAGCTAGTTCCTAGGCCAGTGAATGTTGGCTTTCGAGCTTAGAGCCGACCCTCCTAACGCATACGTCAAGGAATGGTAGTTTACCACTCTGTTTGACCTCTTTTGTAAACTTAATATTTGGATGTTGAGCATTAAGAAAACTAAGAAATTTATCAGCATGTAATCTATGACGAAATATTAAAAAGTATCATCAATGAACCTCCTATACGTTACTGGGCGGAAGTCGGCTGGACAGTTTTTCAACCATTTCTTCTCATGAAAACATAGAAAAATGTTAGCAAAGGTGGGGCCTAAAGGAAGACCCATGCCTACCCCATCGACCTGCTTATAGAGAAGATTGTTACAAATGAAGTAGGAGTTCAAAACGGCCACTTCAAGAAGTGAGCGAAAGTACTTCGCAGTAATCCCTGCTATGTCTACGCAATTATTTCGGAAAAGTTCGCTGATAGTTATTTCAATAGTTTCTTTCACCGGGATGTTAGTAAGAAAAATTTCAACATCAAAGCTAGCCATAACCATGTCGGAAGTGAGTTGAAGTCCACTTAAACTATGTACGAACTCGGAACTGTTTTTTATTGTATACTCATTTACGGTTAGTGTCGAAAGCAGGGGGACCAAAAATATAGCAAGTTTATACGTTGGAGTCCCACAGGCAGCAAAAATTGGGCGCAGAGGAACCAGCACCTTATGGACTTTTGGAAGTCCGTACAAAATACCAGGAGTGGAGCCAGACACATAAAGTTCTTTGTACACCGAGTCCGATATCATAGATAGTTTCTTGAGTTTTGAAATAATGCGGTTTACCTTATCCTCAACTTGTCGAATGGTTTTAAGCACAGGTTCATTAATAAGATGAAATTTCGTAGCATCAGAAAATATTGACTTAACCTTATCAATATATGATGTTTTGTCCAAAATCACAACACCTCTCCCCTTGTCTGGTTTAGTAACAACAATTGACTTATCGGCAGCGAAGTCTTTCAGCAAGTTAACATCATGTCTAGTGGACACTGGTGAAAACACCCGAGAAGACTTAAAGCCATGAAAATATTTTAAGCTAATGAATCTCAACTTTTCTTTCACATCACGAAGTTCAAAGCTTGAAGGTAGATGTAGATCTGATACAGTGTGAAGTAACTTCTCGAAGCATAGGAAGTATCGGTAAAAGTTAAGCTTCCATACAGGTAGTTTAAAGTCAAGTCCAAATGCGAGTAAAGTTTTGATTCTTGCAGGTAGTGCCTTCGATGAAAAGTTAAAAATGACGCTGTCAGGGTCACAAGGTCGAATAGTGTTTTCAATCCCAATACGTGTCAGCTTTCTAGAGTGAATTTCAGAGAAGCAAAATGAATTTCTGATTTTTTCTTTTTGATGAGAATTTCTGCATTTTTCCAGTTCGGTAAGTGGTCAAATTTTTCGGAGTGTATTACAAATGAACTCGCGGTTTTATTATTTCTAAGGTCTGACTTGTGTTCGTAAATTCGTTTTTGCAGGCCGCGATACGTCTCCCCGTAGTAGAATCTTGTGCAGTTTTGACATGGAATTTTGTAGACGATGCTGTTCTCATTGCTGTTTTTCGTATCTTGCTTCTTTTTTATGAGGTCTCCTATTTTCAAGCCTGTGCTTGCAATAAACCTAATTTCTGCTTGTTTAAGTGTCCTTTCTAGTATTCCGTGTTGATTTTTTTGCAGAAATGCAGAAATTCATTTTCGGCGGTGATGGACAGACGTAACCGGCTGGTATTGAACCCATATTGAAGTTTTGTCAGCGCCACTTATGGTCTCGGTCTGACGATTGATTCATAGCCTCACCTTTATGAGACGAGCATTGGATGCGCTGTGTACTTTATTGCATAGCTAGTCTTGCTACTTTAGCTTTTGAATCCTAATCTCGACTTCAGCTTTGCAACAGCCCTCTGTTGTTACCGTTATAAACATACCCTTAGCTTGTTTTACGTTTCTGTGCTCTATATGCTCTGTGAACATGTTTTATTTGCAGCAAGTCTAAACGGTGTACAAACTGGATCCTCATCTCACCTCAGGACACATCGTCGCTGGATCCTCGTTTCCTGATACTCCGATTACTAGCTCAGTTTTTTCTCTCCTAACACAGAAAGAACTATGTTCATATGTGTACCTTTTCCTATAGGTGCCCATCCACACCAACCTGCATGCCTTGAAATAAAAAGGGTCCTCACCTTGCCTGAAACCTTACCTCAGACACATCGTCGCTGCGTCGAGTGAGCCGTCCGTGGCTCGCCCCGTCCCACTCCGACCCCCGTCGCTGTTCGTCGCCCGCCGCACTCGGCATCAGTCGGTCCCGTCTGCGCTCGAGTTCGCCCGTCACGCGCGCTTATGACCCCTAATAGTAGCGGTACCGCCCGTATTTAATACCCTCCGTCACTACACCGACGCCGATCCACTTCGTCGAATCGAACTCGTACTCGTATCGAACTCGAACTCGTAGTCCCGCGTGCGTGCGCGTCCGTGCTGGTCCGCTCGCGTACCCCCTCCGCACTCATCGCTGCTTAACCCCGGTGCCATCCTCTACATATCAGTGCTTCCCTTTTGTTGTAGCGTGGATATATTTATGTATGAATGTATGAATGTCGGTATGAATACATGTTGTGGATCTAAACTTTTTCGGTCCTACGATAGTTCTCAGTGACATTGCTCTTGTTTTTCTCGAGTTTCTAATCTTTTTTGCCTTCATAAGACATCTCACGATAAATGCTTTAGGGTATTTTAGTTTTAGAAACGACGAAAAAATGTGATTGATCTCCTCTTCGAGGTATTCGTTGCTGCACACACGGAGTGCACGGAGGAAAAACCCAATGATTACCCCGGATTTTACTTGGTCACTATGGGCAGAAAAATAATGTATGAAATCTTCGGAGTTGGTTGACTTTCTGTATATTTTGAATTTCACTCCGTTGTTAGTCCTCAGAATCTCTACGTCCAGAAAAGGTATTCTGTTGTCTTGCTCAGTTTCGATCGTAAACTGGATGGAAGGTTCTACTTTGTTCATCTGAACCAGTTTGTCTACCAAATTCATTTCCTCTGGCACTAGAACAAAAATGTCGTCTATATATCTTAGCCATACTGTGTCAGGTCCCATGATCCCTTCTAAGTGTTGCTCTTCGAGCATTTCCATGAATAAGCAAGTAGCCACGGGGCTCAGAGGAGAACCCATGGTCAGGCATACTCCTTAGGCCACCCAACTTGAGCATACTCCTCGTCCTCGAATGCAAATGCTTGACAATCTAGGCATACAGCTAGATTGATAAACTGAGCTTTTGGCACAGGGAACTCTTCAGATGGAATTTGTTTGATGGCACGTCTTATCGCTTGCGCTGCTCCTTGGCCCGGTGCATAAGTGAACAAAGCTTTAACATCGAAGCTCGCCATCTTCTTATTGCTAAAGTTGAGCTCTCTGACTCGCTGCAGTAAGTCTCCTGAGTTTATTAAGTGAATGGCACTGATGGATCCTAGTAGACTTGTCAATGACAGTCACTTGATAGTGTACTTCTGGTGAGATGTGTGATGTTTCGATGGCTTGTCACTAATATTAAGATAATCGGAATCATATAAATGGTGCAGCGGCTGCACGTCCAGTAACTGATAATTATCAGTTTTTGATTATGAAATGATTAATAATCATTTCATGATCATTTGATGATGAAAAACCCAATGATTACCCAATCAAAAACCCAATCCAAAAGACCGTTCTGAGCGTAAGACCGTTCTGACACAGCATGACTAAGACATATAGACGACATCTTTGTTTTAGTGCCAGAGAAAATGAATTTGGAAGACAAACTGGTTCAGATGAACAAAGTAGAACCTTCCATCCAGTTTACGATCGAAAATGAGCAAGACAACAGAATACCTTTTTCTGGACGTAGAGATTCTGAGGACTGACAACGGAGTGAAATTCAAAGTATACAGAAAACCAACCAACTCCGATGATTTCATACATTATTTTTCTGCCCATAGTGACCAAGTAAAATCCGGGGTAATCATTGGGTTTTTCCTCCGTGCACCCCGTGTGTGCAGCAACGAATACCTCGAAAAGGAGAGCAATCACATTTTCTCGTCGTTTCTAAAACTAAATTACCCTAAAGCATTTATCGTGAGATGTCTTATGAAGGCAAAAAGATTAGAAACTCGAGAAAAACAAGAGCAACGCCACTGAGAACTATTGTAGGACCGAAAACATTTCAACACGGAATAATAGAAAGGACACTTAAACAAGCAGAGACTAGGTTTATTGCAAGCACAGGCTTGAAAATAGAAGACCTCATCAAAAATAAGCAAGATTCGAAAAACAGCAATGAGAACAGCATCGTCTACAAAATTCCATGTCAAAACTGCACAAAATTCTACTACGGGGAGACGTATCGCAGCCTGCAAAAACAGATTTACGTACACAAATCAGACCTTAGAAATAATAAAACCACGAGTTTATTTGTAATACACTCCGAACAATTTGACCACTTACCGAACTGTAAAAATGCCGAAATTCTCCCCAGAGGTCTATAAAAAAATAGAAGAAAGTTTTTGGAGTCGGCCCTAATTGAACAAAAAGAAAATCTAAATTCCAAAAGAGGGGATTTCGCAATATCAAAAATATTGGCAAATATTACCCACGTTTAGTCTCACGTGAGTTCCCAGAAACCTGCATTCGTCGACAGATAGTCCTACTCTTCAAACACACACTGAAGAAGTAACGAAACGCGTCCGTGTGTTTGATTTTGAATATACTTAATATCCAACTTGGCAGTGTGTACCTTTACCTTTATCGTTCGTCAAATGGCTCTTCAAAATATACCACCATTGATAGTTGGTGTACTTCTGGTGAGATGTCTGATGTTTTGATGGCTTGTCACTAATACTAAGATAATCGGAATCATATAGGGTAAAGTGGTGTAATGGCGACCCCCTTAGATTTTTTCCGTTTACCTCTTAGATTACTTGCATTAAGACGTTGGAAATACTTGTTTTGAAGAGAGGACAAATAAGTCTTTGTTTTCGAAAAAAATTATCAGGTTCGACTGATAAATTTGCTTATAGTTGTAATCCAAACTTTCTTAGGCACTTCAACAAGTGAAAAACATAGTAGGCTAATGACGCCCATTTCAAAATTCTCCAACAAATTGTTTCAGTTGGGATATCTGTCGCGACATTTTTGTTTCTTAGTATAGTAAACAACTTGCCAGGATATTTTCTTTGACTTTCAATGGTTTTGGTCTCGAAAATGACCATAAAATAGTTTCCAAACTTGTATTGAAATCTGATAGATTTCTCGATATCGATAGTTTTATCGATAAGACATGGAACCACATACAAATCATCAGAAAATGACATATTGAGAATACGTTTCCAAGCCAGAGCTGAGGGAATCCACTCAGCACTAACAGGCCTTGCAGAAATCACATACAAAGCCTCTCGAAGTGCTTCCACTTGAACATTATTTATGTTCCCACTTTGCACACATAACACACTGTAGCTATATTTCGTTCTTCGTAATAACTCCTTCCCCACAAAAAATGTAGGCATCCGTCCCTGCTGCTGTCTTTTTCCGGTTTACAACATCTTGTCTAGGCTGGATCTGCTTCTTAGGTTGCAGTACACTTTGTACTGTTTTTGCTACTGGCTGTTTGCTAGAGGAAGCTGTAGCGGAGTAGTAGACGCCGGTCCCACTCATGATCTGACTCTTTGCCGGAGAGCGGGTCAGGATTATGGACCTCTGCCTTTTTGGACAACGTCCGGCGGTTTTGACTTTCAGGATCTCATCGATCACGTTGGCCACAGAACCCATCGCTTGCTGATCCTGAGTCGGAGTAGGGCAATGGCGCCCACCCGGGTGTCAATCTACCACTTGTTCCTGTGTTGCCTTGGCAACCAACAGACCGCTTCCAAAGCGTTGTCTCAAATATGGTGGCGGTGGATTTGCGAGGAACAGTGTATTTTCAATTTAGAAGATTAAAACTAGGATCTTAGCTAGGTTCAGTCCGAAATTACGGTAAAAAAGTATAATAAAAATTACTGCAATACAAACAGACAGCTGTCAATGCCTACTATAGAAAAAAAGGACAGAAAACTACGGAGCTCTTACCTTCTCACCAACGTAAAACTGCTCACCACCGGAAAGGGCAATCAGCTGATAGTCTGTCGCCAGCTATATTCCCAGGATAGCACTGGGCAGTATTACCCAACCGGGCGTGGTTTACCCATCTTACCCTAAATGGTGCAGCGGCTGCACGTCCAGTAGCTGATAATCATACTTATGTTACCTTCATAACAGTTCTCTTGATGCATTTTTATGGATCCAAAAGACCGTTCTGAGCGTAATTGTTGTACTACATTTTGAAGCTGCATGTCTGAGTTAGTTGAATGTATTGACGATTCCCACATAAGCTGTTGGATTGATGAGTGTCTGGATGAGTTTTTTCTGATGTTGATGTCGCGTCAGTTACTCTTAATTTCATCGGTAATGTGGTGGTCGTCAGGTTTTGAAAGTGAAACCGTTTTTCTCAATCAATCATGGCATTACGGAGTTCAAACTAGTTAGCGACGGGGAGAGGGACTGCTCACTGACGATGCACGTCTACCCTGGATGCTCGGAGTCTGCTGTGCAAATGAGATCCGATTATGATGGAGCTTTTTTTAGAGTACCCACCGTTTCGGTCTGGTGGGATGCCAGCTGTTCAACCATGTGAATAATATTCTGGTGTTTCCGTCCATTCAACAAACTTAGACTTGCGACACTCTAGATGACGAGGCAAATACTAATCTAGTCCTGGAGAAAAATATTGGGAGGAAAGTCGTGTTCCTAGAGGAAAGTGCACACGTGCTTTTCCTCCGCACCGCTACTTTACCGTTGCCAACATCGCGTTCTAAGCGGCGGTTGCAGTTAGAAATCGGTTGAGAGTGTGGTGAGTGATGCATGCACAGAAGCGTTGTTTGACAGCAGATATAGAGGTGCGACTACTTTCATTGTGGCAAGGGATGAGAAGCAACATTACAGGAGCTTCCGATGCTGGATCAGAGGCGCACATTCATCTTCATCCCCTGTTTCCTCCTGAGATGACTGGTCAACATGGGCAGTATTTTCTGGTCCTAGTTGGGCAGAGGGTGTCGTTCCGCTCTCCTGATCTTATGCACCTGCGACTCAGTTCTCCTGAAAAAAGAAAAACTGAGAACAGCGACTCAATTCTCCTGAAGAAACTGAGAACTGTGACTCATTTCTCCTGAAGAAACTGAGAACTTCAGCTCAGTTCTCTTGAAGACACTGAGAACTGCGACTCAGTTCTCCTGGAGACACCGAGAACTGCGACTCAGTTCTCGGTGTCGACTGCCCAGATGGTAACGACTGCCCAGATGAGAACGACTGCCCAGAGGTTACGGAGGGGTCGCTCTGCTTGCACGGATCAGCCTTAATTTCCAACTACTATCGAGACCAACAACTAGAATAACTGCCAACTCGAATTTAGAGATTATTTGGGGGCTCTTAAGAACGCAAAAGCATGTTCACCTTGTGATAGCATCAGCATATCGCCACTCTACCAACGCTGCAACTCAGCTCGAAGCCGATTTCGACGATCTGGAATCACAGATTCAGTTTGTGATGGCTGTATATCCAAGCGCTACATTGATCCTCGCGGGTGATCTAAATGCATGCTTGTTGAGGTCGGCCAACACCGCAAATGCGCCTAGTCACAAACTGCGTCAAATAATCACGACCTACGGCTTGCACGTGTGTAACCAGACTACTGCAAAATATCGACCTGCGGGATCACTAATAGATGTAGTCATCACAAACCGACCAGGGACGGTCTTTAGGAGCGACGTTCAACGCTGTCATTAGGGATCGCCGCATGATTTACCAGGATTCTGATGCAGCATGGATCCAAAATCAAACACCGTCCGCCTGCCAGACAGATCCGTAGGCTGGGACGCGTCAACCAGAGTGATTTTAACATCACTGTATCCAACGCTAACTGGGACCCAGTTTTTACAGCACATGGATCATCTTCTAAATGGGAAGCCTTTACGCGGATTTTCACCGCACTTCTGGATACCGTGGCACCACTGACGAGGTCACGACCTCCCCCGCCAACTACTACCCGTGTAACCAGCCCAACGCGGGCACTACTGGCGAGGCGCGGGGCAGCGCTGAGCTCCGGACGTGGTGGGCGCGCCGAATACAAGCGGCTCAACCGATTGTGCCGTGCTGCTCTACGTCAGGACACTCGTGAACACTTGCAAAGGCCCCTGGCTGAGGCGGGATCAGGGCCCCATTTCATAAAATGCGTAACTTATGCTTATAGCGTAGAAGTAGCATAACGCAGCGTAGAAAGTGAATAATACACCACAATCTTGTTTCACAAAAATTCAGCGTAAAATACAACTACTTGCAAAGTTACGCTACTCTAAACTACGCTGTACTGGAATGCAGCGTAGAATATTGGCAATATTGTTTCATATAGCAGACAACATATACGTTGAATAGGTAAAACAGGGGGCGCGGTAGTGGAGTGGTCAGCGTGGCTGGCTTCCACGCAGCCGACCCGGGTTCAAGGCCCGGCGGCTTCCCTGAACAAGGAGCAAGCTGGCTCCCGAAAAACCCTTCCAACAGGGAAAGAGTTGGCGACGCCATATGACCCTGGCAGTTGGTGCGTCGATAAGCCCCAATAATTAGAATAGGTAAAACACTCCTGAAAGGCTATGCAAGATATAGCAGCGTAGCATTTATCAGACAGGGAGGCAAAACATGAAAAATATATAATTTCTTATGAAATTCTGAATCTTAGGCAAAAATAGGTAGTGTAGTGAAGGACAAAAAGAGTCATGAATGTAAAATAAACTTAAATAAAACAGGTGTGCAAGTTCTTGCTTGCACAGGTATGAAGTGCAAGCTATGTGTGCCAAATTGAACTGAGGTGTAGAGTTCTATGGCCATTTGGTATGCCAAAAATGATGATAGCTATTGATGCAAATACACAGGAAAGCTGACATTGATTTTTTACTTTGACTTTCTGCCGTTACTGTTATTTTACAGTCTAGTGAGAACAGAACCCTAGATAGGCTGACACTGACAAAGTGGTATATGGAGTCTATGGAGGGTAAAAATTCAATTTAAGGTGCCTGTCACCAACAAAATCCAAGTATCTCTACTGAGTCCTCTGGCGAAAATTATGATATACCTAGGTACCTAAGTACCGGCATCTTGATCTAGTTATTCTTCAAAGATGTTTACTCACTATTCCTTTCCCAGTTTCACGAAATTATAAGGTTCACAGACCTTTCACAGTTCACTCATGATTAGTAAACACAATTCACCTCGAATTCCACACTGAACTACACTCGCACAACAATACAATAACTTTTTTAGGGCCTTCTTGACAGTAACTACCTAGAGAAATGGGGTACTGCCAAAAACAAATCCGTCGTATTTTTATTGAGTCAGCTGTTAGTGCATCTTCCGCCGCGGTACTTGTAAAAGTGCATTTGGAACTTAAAAATCGATTAAGAGCAAATAAGTACGATAATTTTCATTCAACTTATTTATTGAAAAATATAAATGCCCTTTTTAATGTTAATGAAGCAGTTATATGCCATATTTGAAAGGGGTAATTTCATTCTGGAATTGGGCGTAATTCACGCTGCATTTGATATCTATGCCGCTTTAGCGTGAATGTCACCGCTCTTTGTGAAACGCGATTCTGAGTACGGCGTAACTTTGCAGGTGAATGTGGTGTAAAACACGCCGCATTTCTACAACTTTTATGAAATGGGGCCCAGGACGTATGTTTCAAGTGGTTAGGCCTATTATTGGGGGTAAAAAGGTTACCAGCAGTGCCCCCAACGTGACGACAGACGTAATCAATCACTATTTTGTGAACGTTGGACCAAATACTGCAGCAACTGTCGTGTCACCTACTGAGAATCTGCCGATTAGATTGCCGCGTGTGCCTGCTTGTGGTTTTAAAGGGAATGTGGCACCTTCATAACGTGATTTTAACTGAGATAGCCAAGTTGTAAAGCAAGTCGGAAAACCCGGTACTCCATATATCATTTGTCTTGGAACTCGAAATTTCCGTAGAAAAAGCTAAAACCTACCTGACACCAGCCCCCTCATCAGCCCCCCATCGGGCGGCCATTGTTGTGTGCTGCTGGTGTGACGACATATGCTGACGTCAGGATGAGCATCAGCCAATCGAAGCCCTTGAAGCTTTTCAAGTATGGTAGTGGTTGCCAGATCATGACATCATCCACAGGCTGGTATGTATTTCTTTTTCTAGAGGAGTATTTTAAAAATCAAAATATGGAGCTTATTGTACATTTTCAGAGAAATCATGAGTGGTTTCATTATTTTCGGCTAAAAGTACACCTAATTGCACTAAATTCCAGGATTCGACCAAGGGGCCACATTCCCTTTAAGGTTAGACCGATTTCAAAGAACGACTTGTGTATTATTCTTGGCAACATGAAAACATCCTCATCTGTAGATATCACTGGTTTTAGCATCTGCATGTTTCAGAAGTTCTTTTACGGAATCCTTCACGTTTTATGCGATATAAGTAATTCGAGCCTCATCACACACTGAGATAAATTTTTATTCCTATGTGCTCTATCTAATCCGGAATCACGGTCTGCTCGAGCATAAAATGATGCCATGAAACCTTATTAAAGGAACATTTGGGCATGCTTGCTCTCATTAGATCCTCTTCCCAGCATAATTTCAGCACAGGAAGTGTTTTTGTAGGCCTTGACAGCTTAAAATGATTCTCGGCTTGTAAAAATGGTGGGAAGAAGCTTAATATGATACCAATATGGTATTACAAGTGGGATCTCTTTTACACGACAAAGCATCATTTTACCATAGGTGCTCGACCTATTCTAGCCATGAAATTCAAAGAGCTATTAATATCCTCATCAAAGTTTCATTTTATACTTGGAATCAATATAATCTGTCACCAGAAATAACCAGGAATATGGGAGCTTTAGCTGCAGAATCGTTCGAAACCCCAGTGTATTTTGATCCCACGTCAAAGCGTATCCGGAGATTGCGTGCGCGTGCTCGACCCGCGATTGAAAAAACTTACTCGCCGTCTCGCGCCATCTTCAGTGTTCCTGCCATTGCACGCAGAGCTGGCTACAAAGCTTTGGCGTCGTGATCCGAGCAAAATTTGAGGGGAATAACTGACCCTTTTCACTTTACGTTGACACGTACTTCTACATCGATCCAACTTAGGTTTTACGCTGAGGGGCCTGAAGAAGCCACGCCACATTTGGCATGGTTTACGGGAGAAGCCACATCGACAGACCTAGCGGTGATAACGGATCAAGAGGAAAAGCTTAAGCTGAGTCTGATGACAGACAGACTCCGCTGAGAGCTAGCGAGAGTGAAGAAGCATACTGGGGCTGCGAAGGTTCAGGCATTCATTGTACTGGTGGCCAAAACCAGGAGTCCATGTGTGTCAGCTAGATGACGGCAACATGGACTGAAGCCCCAAGTTTGGCCGCGCAGAACAGCCCTTGCCATGCAAAGTTGATGAAGTAGTGAGAAGCATCTGTTACTGTTGGATACAGTCACCCACGTGTTCTAAAGATCGTTTTAAGCTCACTTTGAGCACAGATTAGGGGCGCTTAAAAAGATTGGAAGGATTTTCACAGGAGCCTCTGAACGCATGTCCATTGCTGGACAGAGGTAAGTCTCATTTTGTACAATATCGTGCACAGAATGATATTTTTCAGCCATGACGTGATACTTTGAAGCAAACATGTCTACAAAGATATCTATATATCCAAAGTAAACGAGGGCTGCTATCTCTGACGACAGCGGCATGTGCTTGAAGTGTAAGCCTGGACCGCTCCTGGGCGATATGGAAGAGGACTGTTCATTAAAGGCATTTCATATGGGTCCGAAAAATGGTGAACGTGATTGTTGTTTAATATTTGTGTCCTAATACAAAGTTACGATTATGTTATCTTTTTTCGAGGCTGGAGTGGACTGCAGCAACCAAATTTGATTACCCTCATTATCATCAGACAAAGTCAATGTAATAGCAAGGCCACAACAGCACAATAAGTAACATCTTTACAGAAAGTTTCAATTTAAGAAAAAAACACGAAGACTAACGAGGAACATCTAGTGAACCCAATGAAACTCTAGGCACGACTGAAAGTATGCCACACAGACTATAATTATACCAGCATCAGTTTTGCTACTAGACTAATTGTATGCCAAATGCAGACTCAAAAGAGGCGGTTTCGTTTGAGGCTTGCACAGTGACGGATCTAGGATTTCGTTAAGGGGGGGGCTCAGGCTCGGAGGGCGCCGAATCTGGGGGCGCCGAACCTGAGGGGCGCCAATTTCGGTGGCGGATCTAGCCGGTCGGTTTGGGAGGAGCAAACCAAAGTCAAAAAGCAAAAAAAACGTCACGTAGTAATAAGCTGCGCTACCAATATCACTGGCCCGTAGAACTTCGGGTATTTCAGGCGAAAAGCCAAAATAACTTCACGGGGTGAAAAAACGTGCTCAAGATACTTCTTCCTATCCAAGGCTGGCTATACTATGACTTGCTATACTATGGAGGTCTGGCTATACTATAACTGAGAATTATTGATATTTACTCCATGATTCTGATGAAGGGCTGTGCCTGAATATATAATCTTCAGTGTTTTTTAACATTTCCGGATTCGAGGGGACAGGCCAGGGAACATCTTATCAACTTATGTTCTGTTGGAAGTTGAGAGTTGGAACACCAAAATCTTGCTTATAAACTAAGAAGGAGTAGGGAAAGAAAGGAGGTCGATCGCTTTGGGGGGCGAAAACGCAGTTTTGCCCCGAGCTTTTCTTTGGGGGAATGCCTTTCCCCCTTGGATCCGCCACTGGTCAATTTAACACCCAAAAGGCGGCCAGTGTCAATGAAGAACGCGTTTAAAAAGGATTTGTAAATTATTATTTTCATGAAAGCTTCCTCTCAGTGAGGACATGTTCACGTTTACCATCAAGCATATTTCGGGCCAGCTAACGACTGGTACCGTGGTAGAAAATGCTGAAAGCACCCACTGACACTAACTGAAGCACGATGAGCAAATAATACAGTTATATTCGGTCATGGTAAAAACTGAAGTGTCGTATCCACCACCTCCACTTATTGTTCTGGCTAACGGCTCCATACTGAAATAGCCGATTGACGCTAACCTGAGCCTCATAGGCCGCAGAACCTCTGCGGGCCTGGGCCCCTGAGTTTTTGGTGACTTCCCTGAGTTTATATCGAGTCCCCTCAGCTGATCTGGGACCGCTTTAGTTAACCAGGCTCTCACACTGAACTTGAAACCTATATGTCGCCGCTGAAGCCTATTAAGCTTTTTGGGCCCTTTTATTGATATAGGGCCCCCTCAATCGGTCCTGGGCCCTCTGAGCTAAAAGCTGGAGCTCTGAGCTCTGAGCTCCAAGCTGGATTAGTGTCCCTTAAGCTGGTCAGGGTCCCCTGGGTTGGTATTGTTTTCGTTTAACTGATATTTATCCCTTCAGCTTGTTTGGGGCCCGTTGTGCGTATCTGGGCACTAGTTCGTCGAGGCACCCAGCTAGTCTGGCCCTATTAGCTTTATGGGCCTTCTGAGCTTCTGCAGGTTCCCCTCAGAGTGTCTGGGCCCCATGAGTTGAAAATTGGACCCTGGGTTAGTTTTGGGTTCCTGAGCTTATTTAGAAACCGTTTAAATAGGTAGGCACCCCACGCTGGCCTTGAGAATCCTGTGTTGGCGCTGAGGTCAAATGAGCTCGTCGGGGGCCCTTATCTGGCACGGACCCCTCAGCTGATTTTGGAGACCCAAAATCCCTCCTACCGGATTCCACCCACGCCAGATTTCCTGACTCCCTGAGGGCCCCTGGGGGCCATTGGGGATTTTTCCCGCGATCAGCGCTAGGGCCCCTCCCCGAGACAAAGCTTACAACATGTCTCTGTGTATATGTTACAGGGAGAGTGCGAAATCCGGGAGTTCGCGAACTCCCTAGGGATTTCGCGAAATCACTGACCAGCCAGGAGTTCGCGAAATCCCTAGGGAGTTCGCGAAATCCCTGGGTGACCAGGGAGTTTGCAAAATCCCTGGACTTAGAAGTCAGGGAGTTCGCGAAATCCTGGATAAACACTCAGGGAGTTCGCGAATTCCCTGACATTTAGTCAGCTCAAGGATGACTAGCTAGGATTGCGGACTATTGTTCTTATGATTTATTTCAAACAGTAACCGGACATTCTCCGTAAAAATCACGTATAATATAGGTTTTAAGCTAAATATTAGGAAGGTTTTAAGCTAAATATAAGGAAGGTCATAATTGTATTGTTGAGGTCGTAGCGATACATTTATCGAGTTTCGCTTATCAATATTGTACTGCAATGTAAAAGTTCAGTTGCTGCTGATTGCAAATGTGGATCACGGGAGAGAAAGACACTGGCCCCTGGCGGTTCCAAAATGCCCTGGTCCACTCCTGAAATTTTGTTCCCACACACTCCCCCACAGAATACACCTTCGCCTTCACTGTGATTTGGTACTTGGTTATTTATATTCATGATATATTTTATACGCGGATTTAGGGGGGACAAAGGGGGCAGGTGCCCCCCCCGATCGACCCTCGGCGCTCTCTGAAATGGTCACGGCGCCACTCTGAAATGTCGCTTTCCATCCCCCGTCCCTAGAGATGTAAAAATCGGCGCCCACGGATAGGATCTTGCGCCCACCTGATAGGTTTTTCCGGTAAAAAAAGGCTCTCCCCTGGTCCGGACGTCGCCCCACCCTCTCCCCCCGGAAGATGCCCCCCCGATCGGCAATCTTGGATCCGCCTATGATAGATCTGTATATTTAATATTATACATATGCAGTGCATGGAGTCAGCATAACTACCCAGGTATTCAATAAAAAGTGGTCTACGCTATCACCACCTTTCATAATTATGTGACGCTACGATTATTTTATGTCATATCTACATCACAGAATAGCGTTACGGTATTTTATGTAGGTTGAATTATTATGGAATTTTATCTACGGATACGATAAAGAAAATGGTACGAAATCCATGGCTTGATCACTAGAATAAATCTGGGTGTAACACAGTTCAAGAAATGGCAGAAATATTTGCGCTACTGAAAAATGGTATAAATGCTCGGCAATGGCGCAACGCACTTACTTTTGAGCAAACCACGCCATCCGAAAAGAATGTGCCCGACGCTCACATTTTTGAAAATTCATCACATGTCTTTTGGCTGGTGGTGTCGATGAGGTGCCGGTCACCGAGAGCAATTGCGAAGTCTCTTATGACTATGCCTTTTGATAGCTTAAAATCATCACAGTCAAAAACGCTTGGTATGAGTCTGAAACTAGTTTCGCGGGATGCAATTTTTAAGACGTGCAATGCCAGGGGTCTGAGCCACCTTCACCCTGACGAGGGGGTGGGCTACGCCCCCTGCCTAAAATCTAAAAACTACGCTAGTTAGCGAAAAAGTAAATGGCGTTAAGTAGGACAACCTAAGCTTTAAAGGAAGTGTTCTATGCATTCTTTTGTCGGGTAAAATCTAAGGGCATTGGAAGCCAAACAATGTCACAATATGGATATGGTGATATAACTGAAATACAGTTCTTCAGTCCTACCATATGATGTAGAAGAGATACAATATATAAGGATTCACTATCTGAAGCTTTTCTGCAAGCGACGTCGAATGATTAATAATGTGACTATTCTAGGTCAAAGCTAAGATTTGACCTGACCTTGGATCAGGTTAATATCGAATTGGGTCAGAATGCATATCATTAGAACTGCAGAAACAAGACAACCCCAATGATGCCAAAATATACAATTTAGCTCCATTCCCAACAAAATTATGATGTTTAAACCATTTTACCGATACTTTTCCAACGGTGTCATCATGACTCATAATTGACCTTAGGTCATCGACTTCAGAAATCCTAAAAAAAACTGTGTACTCAGTCGGCCCTTTATTCAATACGAATTTTAGATTGATACATTAAGCTGTTCCTTGCTTATGTTGTTTTCTTCTTTTTTTGGAGATGATGTCACTTGACCTGCACTAATGTTCTGACCTGAAATGACCTGAACCGAAAATGTTGACAGGAGTTGTAAAAAGCTTCAGAAAAAACTGTACTGGGTACAGCAGCGCTGCGCGTAGCCGTTTTCAAGACTGCGAAAAACCCAAGGAGTATGGTTACCCAACCCCCGCCCCGGCCATGCACGTACTCGGTACGAAGTCGCTCAGGTGCACCAACTGTGAGTACCGTTAGATAGAAAATTCTGAAGCGCTTCTTTCCAACTCACTTATCCAGCATCTGCAGAGAGATCATTATCATATCACAATCCTCATTACTACACAAAAGAGAAATGCTGCTTATCTGATGGCCATTTCGTATTACTTTCTGGGTAAGGAAAATACAATAATGCTATATTATTTTTTGCATTAAGTTCATTAATGTATTCCAAAACTTTGGCCAATCTTTACAGGTACGGTTCGGCTATACTAAGATAAATTTTCAGAGCTGCAACAACGAAATAATCATTCTGCAAATTAACTTAGACCATATCTCTGTTTTCAGTTTATCAGTATATCAGAAGTGTTATACAGTTTCAGCTACAGCTGAACATAAGCCGACAACTATAGTTTTCGGCATAAGCAGGACACGGAATAATACAATTGTTACGCATATTTGCAATGTGCTATCTCATTGCCTGTTGTCATGACCGTGGCTGGAGCACCTAAGCTTGAAGTGCATTTGCTAGCCCGCCGGAATCGACAATAAAATTTCTGAAAGCCTTGGCAATGATCAAACGATGACGGGCGTGCCGCTTCTTACACCGAGAGCCTTTTCGAGGCCGACACTTCCTCCTGTACCAAAGTATTGTTATTGGAAAATTTGTGGACGTCCGTAGTACATTCCAACATAGACATAGCTAAAATAGACCTTTGTGAAAGTATATCAGTTATTTGTCCGTTTCTTACGGCACAGTACTTCCCATCAGGAGTCTGCTTTGTTAAGAAATCAAGATATTCATTACAGATGACAATGAAAAAAGTAGTGGCATCTCTAGTTTGTTTTGAGCCCCCCTCCACACCTACGGTTCATATTGCATAAGCCATGCACCTCGAGGAAGGCTAGTGACTCGAATAGTTCGTCAGCGGGCACAAGGACCCGGTGTGAGGTAGAGCTGAGAGTGTAAAATTAATTTTCAAAAAATAAATATCAGGCCGACACACATAAAATCAAGCAAAATACAACATAGAAAGAGAAAACATGGACGGGGAGTGTAAAACCACATCACTGAAGGATCATTCTTCGGATTTAAACTATATGACATATTGGCATGTTAGGGATTTCGCGAAATCCCTGAAAAGCATTCAGGTAGTTCGCGAAATCACTGAAGTTTCAGTGAGTTCGCGAAATCCCTAGGGATTTCGCAAAATCTCTGGTCGGCCAGTGATTTCGCGAATTCCCTAGGGATTTCGCGAACTCCCTGGCTGGTCAGTGATTTCGCGAAATCCCTAGGGAGTTCGCGAAATCCCGGATTTCGCACTTTCCCTGTAACATATATACCCTAGCATCTGCCAGAGTTGAGCTAGAATCATTTTTAGGCACACTTCGCTTCCTCTCGTTACGGCGAATCATCAAATAATGCATAATATGACTATACTAGGTCAAAACATAAAAATGACCTGACCTAAGGCTTGGTTAAGGTCACCATTTAGCCTAGCATAGTCAGTATGCATATGAATCAACTCACAATAGCAATAAAAAATGGTATCAAACTACGGGTTTTATCGATATTTCCTGCAAAGCAATTAACCCAAGTCTTAAAACCTGCTTAGGAAGCCCCAGATGAACTCTCAGAGGTAACATGTCTAAACTTGCAACATAAACCGATAAAGAGGCCTAGGATAGATACCATGATTTGGGGAATCCGAAGGTATTCCAAGCGGCGTCTGCAGACATAGAGCAATTTTCGGGAAATTTCCGTTTTACCCCATGCATTTTCAATTGAGAGGTCATGATTCGTACCTGTCCCTAGGCCATCGATGGGAAAAATCCCGCAATAAATGTATTAGTACTTTTTGGGCCCATTATATGGTGCAAGTTTGAATTCGATAGATTCACCCTTTTCTTACTTACGCCAACTTAAACATTTTTTGGGGTGAGGTCACTTGACCTGCACTGGTGACCTGACCTGAGATAACGCAACCTTAAATTTTGAGGGAAAGTTGCGGAATTGATCAATGATAAGGTGTGACAAGTACTGTGTCGCTTCGCGCCGACGTTTTGTCGTGTCACTGGGAGACCTCGAGGGGGTGTTCAAGCACCCCCCCCCAACGGGCCGGAACGGGGCTCGAATGCTCTAGAACAGGGCTGAGGCCAAAAGGGAAGGCTCTAAGCAATGTCTGCAATTTTTGGGGTCAATGTCCTTAAAGGTCATTAACCAATTACGACACAACCCAACATATTATGCCTAATTTACGCTATAACTAGCGCTGTGCCCAAGCTTACCAATGACCTTTGATCAAGCCTTGATCATCAAGGCCAATGACCTTTAAAATTGACCTTTAACCTTGATCTAAACACTGAATAACCTTTACTTTGATATAATAGCATACGTCATAATAGGAATCGTAACATTATGCAACGTCATTTAGGGGCTGTCCATGAGTACCTGTGCTCATCAGGGACACCTATGCTCTCTGGGGGGGGCCTTTGCTTCGATGAGGCACCTGTGCCACCCAGGGGCGCCTTCGCTCCCCAATGGACGCAACCTAGCTATCCAGGGGCATCTTTGCTGTTCCGGGGGTGCCTTTGATACCCAGTGCCCAAGGGGAGCTTTTTCTTATCCAGGTTCACCATGGTATTGAGGGGCGTATTTTTATTCAAGGTAACCTATACTACCCAGTGGCGCCTACCCTATGCAAGGGGCGCTTAGGCTGTCCAGAGGGCGGCAATTTGCTATGCATAGGGCGCCCTTATGCTCTCCATGGGCACCTCATTCAGAGGGTGCCTCTGATATTCAGGGGCGCTTTTCCTATCAACAGGGTACCTGTGCCATCTTGGGGCTATTCTTATCAAGGGACGCTGCTGTTACTCAGGAATACCAACACCACTGTCGAGGGTCGCCTTTGCTACCCAGAGATGCCTTTAATTCTTAGGAAATTTGGCGCTCGTGCTTTAAGGAGTGCTTCGGCATCGATTGATTGCTCTATTATTGGGCTTAGGTGCACGTGAACCTTGAGCTCACGTAGCGCCCATATTGTTGCTAAGGAACGCTTATGCTATCAAAGGGCGCCTTTACTATCCAGGGCCGCTGTTTTATTCAAGGCAGTCTGTTCTATCTACGGGCATCTGATATTTCGGGGGCGGTGCCTAGGTTATTCAGGAGGCGGTTTTTTTCTCCACAGGGCCCGCACTATTGCTTTCCAGGGGCGCCGTTACTGCCCAGGGGTGTCTTTCTATCCAGGGGCGCATATGCTGTCTAGGTGTATTTTTCAATCACAGACATGATTGAAATACATGCCCCTACGTTATCCTGGGGTGCTTTTTGTCTCCGGTGAGGCGCTATTTTTTCTCTTCCAGGCACCAGTTTATCCAAGGGCACCTATGCTGTCCAGAGAACCTTTGTTATCTAGGGCTGCCTTCGCTGTTAAGGGGCACCTTTGCTACCCAAAGGGAGCATTTTACTTTCCTGGAGTGCCTATTTCCATCTAAGGGGAACATATGCTATCTTGGAGCGCCTTTGCAAACATGGGGCGCACTTTTCTATCCAGGTGCGCCTTTGCACTTGAGGGGGCGCCTCTGCAATCCAGGAGGAGCCCAAAATAGATGGAGAATAAGAATTCTGAAATAAGGCGCTCGAACACTGAAATAAAGTGCCTAGTTATCAGAAAGGGGCGCTCATCTGCTGAGCGGGGAGGACTGCTGGTTGGTGAGGGCAGCGTTCTCGGAAACGGGGCGCACAGACTGAAAAAGGCACCCGGTTGCAGCGATGGAGCACTAAGCCTTCAGTTATAGGTTAATGAAATGTGGTTAAAGGCAGTCCATGCTCAAATTGATCGCTCGAGCCCTGTAACAGAGCGCGCGACTGTCAGACAGGTGTGCAGAACCATAGACAGTAGGGCAGCTGAAGATGGAAAGGGACACCTATGATATCCCGGGGGCGCCTGTACTCTCAGGTGAGGCGCTTGTTTTCTTTCTCAGGCGCCTAGTTTATCCATGGCCGCCTATGTGCTGTCCAGATCATCTATTTCAAGAAGGGTTAACTTGGCTGTACAGGGGCGCCTTTGCTATCCAAGGGCGCATATGATATCTGTAGGGCGCTTTATGCAGAGGGCGCCTAGGCTGTCCAAGGGCGCCGTCCTAACCAAAGGCCGCCTTTCACTTCCCTGAAGTGCCTATTTCTATGTAAGGAGTGCATATATTATCTAAGAGTGCCCTTGATATACGGAGACGCCTTGTTGTCCAGCGGCGCCTTTGCTCTTGAGGGGCGCTGCTCCAATCCAGGGTAGCTGAAGATGGATAAGGGACATCTATGTTATACAGGGGGAGCCTGTACTTTCCAATGGGGCACTCATTTTCCTTCTCAGGCACCTAGTTTATCTAGGGAAAGCATAGGCTATCCAAAGCCGCCTTTGCTTTCGAAGGGGTGCCTTCCTAGGGGCGCCTTTGCTATCCAGGGGCGCCTTTTCTGTTCAAAGCACTTGTGTTATCCAGGGTTGTCTTTGCTGTCCAGTGGCGCCTTTTCTATCTAAAAGTGCATATGATATCCGTCGGCGCTTTATCCAGTGGGCGCCTGGACTATCAAAGGGCACTTTTTCTATCCAAGGGTTGCATTTATTTTCCTGAAGTGCCTATTTCTATCAAAGGGGCTCCTATTCTGTCCAGGGCACCTATGTTTCCCAGATTTGCCTTTGCTGTCCAGGGACGCCTTTGCTATCCAAGGGCACCTTTCTTAACCAAGGGGTGCATTTTGCTTTCCTGGAGCGCCTATTCCTATCTAAGAGGCGCATATGTTATCTAGGAGCGCCTTTGATACCAGGGGGCGGCTTTTTGTCCAGGGGCGCCATTGCTCTTGGGGGCGCTGCTCCAATGCAGGGCAGCTGAAGGTGGATAAGGGACATCTATGTTATACAGAGGGCGCCTGTACTTCCCAGTGGGGCGCTCGTTTTCCTTCTCGGGCTCCTAGTTTATCCAGGGGGCGTCTAGGCTATCCAAAGGCGGCTTTTCTATTGAAGGGGTGCCTTCCTAGGGGCGCCTTTGCTGTCCACGGCACTTGTGTTTTCCAGGGTTGTATTTGCTGTCCAGGGGCGCCTTTGCTATCCAAGGGTGCATATGACATCCGTAGGCGCTTTTTCCAGTGGGCGCCTAGGCTATAAAAGGGCGCCTTTTCTACCCAAGGTGAGCATTTTATTTTCCTAAAACGCCCATTTCTATCTAAGGGGCGCTTATGCTGCCCAGGGCACCTATGTTACCAAGATTTGCCTTTACTGCCCAGGGGCGCCTTTCTTAGCCAAGGGCGCATATAGTATCCGTAGGGCGCTTCATCCAGGGGGCGCCTAGGATATCTAAAGGCGGTTTTTCTATCGATGGGGTACCTTCCTAGGGGGGCCTTTGCTACCCAGGGGCGCCTTTGCTGTCCACAGCACTTAGGGTTGTCTTTGCTGTCCACGGGCTCCTTTGCTATCCAAGGGTGCATATGACATCCGTAGGGCGCTTTTTCCAGTGGGCGCCTAGCCTATCAAAGGGCGCCTTTTTCTACCCAAGGTGAGCATTTTATTTTCTAAAGCGCCTATTTCTATCTAAGGGGCACTTATGCTGTCCAGGGCACCTATGTTACCAAGATTTGCCTTTGCAGCCCAGGGGCGCCTTTCCTAGCCAAGGGCGCATATGATATCCGTAGGGCGCTTCATCCAGGGGGCGCCTAGGCTATACAAAGGCGGTTTTTCTATCGAAGGGCTGCCGTCCTAGGGGCGCCTTTGCTGTCCACAGCACTTGTGTTATCCAGGGTTGTCTTTGCTGTCCAGGGGCGCCTTTGTTATCCAAGGGTGCATATGACATCCTTGGGGCGCTTTTTCCAGTGGGCGCCTAGGCTATCAAAGAGCGCCTTTTTCTACCCAAGGTGAGCATTTTATTTTCCTAAAGCGCCTACTTCTATCTAAGGGGCGCTTATGCTGTCCGAGGTACCTATGTTACCAAGATTTGCCTTTGCTGCCCAGGGGCGCCTTTCCTAGCCAAGGGCGCATATGATATCCGTAGTTCGCTTCATCCAGGGGGCGCCTAGGCTATCCAAAGGCGGGTTTCTATTGAAGGGGTGGCTTCCTAGGGGCGCATTTGCTACCCAGGGGCGCCTTTGCTGTCCAGAGGCGCGTTTGCTATCCAAGGGTGCATATGACAAATGACATCCGTAGGGCACTTTTTCCAGTGGGCGCCTAGGCTATCAAAGGGCGCCTTTTTCTACCGAAGGTGAGCATTTTATTTTCCTAAAGCGCCTATTTCTATCTAAAGGGCGCTTATGCTATCCAGTTCACCTATGTTACCAAGATTTTCCTTTGCTGCCCAGGGGCGCCTTTCCTAGCCAAGGGCGCATATGGTATCCGTAGGGCGCTTCATCCAGGGGGCGCCTAGGCTACCCAGGGACGCTTCATCCAGGGGGCGCCTAGGCTACTCAGGGGTGCATTAGTTTCCTATGGCGCAATCTTGCTATCTAGTGGCGCCTTTTCTTTGCCGGGGCGCTTTTGTTAGCTTTCTAAATTTCATCTTCAACATTTTACTGGGGCGCAAAAGACCAGTTAAGGCGTCTAGTGTTTGGGCAGGGGCGCTTTGCCATGGTTTTAAGGAGTATGTGTTCATTCAAGTGGAATAAGTGGTATCTACCACCTTGGCGCACGAAATGGGCACAGGCGCGCCGCTCATATCGGGCGCCGAAGGCGCCCGATATGAGCTGAGCTTTACTGGGGCGCTTCGGAGCTAAGGGGGGGCCCGGGCCCCTGGGCCCCCCTTGGATCTGTCACTGGGCTTGCATCAAATTCAGTTGTCGTGTTGAGTGGAGGGGCATGTTTTTCTAAACCATGTCTCGTGGAGAGCTGGAATATAATGATTCCATGACGATTTTGCTGATGGAATACATTGATGCCGTGGAGTTTTTCTATACCGAGCGAAGACTGATTTGAAACCAGGCATCAGACAATTGATTCCCGAGCACGGTGATCATTCTATGAGCTTCAGAAAACACTACGTGCTAGACTCAATCCAGTCCAAGAGATTACATTGAGTCTGCGAAGGGAATTTAATGAGCCTGATTCTGCCTGATTCCAACCGAGTTTGACACCAGAATCCAGACTCGCTTTCAGCACCGACTCAGTTTAGCCAGAAGGACTCAATTTTTCTCTCAGTGCATGTCGACTCTGCTTCCACACTACTGGGGTTTAAAGGGGAAACGTTATCTTGCTTGCTCTTCTCTATCTTCGCTAATGAGCTAAATTTGTATACCGAAAAGACCAAAATCGTTCAATATGCCGATGATACTAAAATCCTGATATCTGGCTCAAAACACAATGTCTTGGACATTATTAGAGACCTGGAGAAAGAACTTTCATTGCTGTTCGATTGGTTTGCACAAAACGGTCTAAAATTGAACGCGTCAAAAACTAAGCTAATTGTTTTTGGAACACCAGGTATGCTCAAGGATTTGCCCCCCGTCAGCATTAGAGTCGCAAACATTACTGTCACTGAAGACCGGGCTGTAAAGAATCTAGGCCTGTCAGACATTTGACCTACCAAACTCACATCGTCAACATTGTCAGGAAATGTACAGGAATGTTGATCGGTCTGATCCACGCGAAACATGTCTTTCCCCATTCGGTTCTAAAACAAACCATTAACGCGTTAGTCATTACATCAATTAGATACTGTATATCAATTTACGGAACTTCCAGCGTAACTCAGCTTCACAGAATCCAAAGACTGATAAATTTTCGGCGCGGGTAATCACTGGCAAAAGAAAATTTGAGCGCATAAGTCATGAGGTGCGTCGACTTGGACTTCCCACTAATATAAAAATTGAGTCGTTTTGGATAAACTGAGTCGGTGCTGAAAGCGAGTCTGGATTCTGGTGTCAAACTCGGTTGGAATCAGGCAGAATCAGGCTCATTGTATTCCCGTCGCAGACTCAATGTAATCTCTTGGACTGGATTGAGTCTAGCACGTAGTGTTTTCTGAAGCTCATAGAATGATCACCGTAAGTTCGGGAATCAAATGTCTGATGACTGGTTTCAAATCAGTCTTCGCTCGGTATAGAAAAACTCCACGGCATCAATGTATTCCATCAGCAAAATCGTCATGGAATCATTATATTCCAGCTCTCCACGAGACATGGTTTAGAAAAACATGCCCCTCCACTCAGCACGACAACTGAATTCGATGCAAGCCTCAAACGAAACCGCCTCTTTTGAGTCTGCATTTGGCATAAAATTAGTCTAGTAGCAAGACTGATGCTGGTATAATTGTAGTCTGTGTGGCATTTTTTGAGTCGTGCCTGGAGTTTCGTTGGGTTCACTAGATGTTCCTCGTTAGTCTTCGTGGTTTTTTCTTAAATTGACACTTTCTGTAAAGATGTTACTTATCGTACTGTTGTGGCCTTGCTATTACACTAACTTTGTCTAATGATAATGAGGCTAATCCAATTTCTTTACAGTAGTCTACTTCAGCCTCGAGAAAAGATAACATAATCATAACTTTGTATTAGGACACAAAAATTAAACAACAAGCACGTTCACCATTTTTCGGACACACATGAAATGCCTTTAATGAACAGTCCTCTCCCATATGGCCCAGGAGCGGTCCAGGCTTACACTTCAAGCACATGCCGCTGTCGTCAGAGATAGCAGCCCTCGTTTACTTTGGATATATAGATATGATTGTAGACATGTTTGCTTCAAAGTATCACGTCATGGCTGAAAAAATATCATTCTGTGCACGATATTATACAGGATGAGACTTACCTCTGTCCAGCGATAGACGTGCGTTCAGAGGCTCCTGTGAAAATCCTTCCAATCTTTTTTAAGCGCCCCTAGTCTGTGCTCAAAGTGAGCTTAAAACGATCTTTAGAACACGTGGGTGACTGTATCCAACAGTAACAAATGCTTCTCACTACTTCATTAACTTTGCATAGCAAGGGCTGTTCTGCGCGGCCAAACTTGGGGCTTCAGTCCATGTTGCCGTCATCTAGCTGACATACATGGACTCCTGGTTTTGGCCACCAGTACAATGAATGCCTGAACCTTCGCAGCCCCAGTATGCTTCTTCACTCTCGCTAGCTATCAGCGGAGTCTGTCGGTTATCAGAATCAGCTTAAGCTTCTCCTCTTGATCCGTTATCACCGCTAGGTCTGTCGATGTGGCTTCTCCCGTAAACCATGCCAAATGCAGCGTGGCTTCTTCAGGTCCCTCAGCGTAAAACCTGAGTTGGATCGATGTAGAAGCACGTGTCAACGTAAAGTGAAAAGGGTCAGCTATTCCCCTAAAATTTTGCTCGGATCACGACGCCAAAGCTTTGTGGCCAGCTCTGCGTGCAATGGCAGGAACACTGAAGATGGTGCGAAACGGCGAGTAAGTATTCTCAATCGCGGGTCGAGCACGCGCACGCAATCTCCGGATACGCTTTGACGTGGGATACACTGGGGTTTCGAACGATTCTGCAGCTAAATCTCCCATATTCCTGGTTATTTCTGGTGATAGAATATATTGATTCCTAGTATAAAATGAAACTTTGATGAGGATATTAATAGCTCTTTGAATTTCGTGGCTAGAATAGGTCGATCACCTATGGCGAAATGATGCTTTGTTGTGTAAAAAATATCCCACTTGTAATACCATATTAGTATCATATTAAGCTTCTTCCCATCATTTTTAGAAGCCGAGACTCATTTTAAGCTGTCAAGGCCTACAAAAACACTTCCTGTGCTGGAATTATGCTGGGAAGAGGATCTAATGAGAGCAAGCATGCTCAAATGTTCCTTTAATAAGGTTTCATGGCATCATTTTATGCTAGAGCAGACCGTGATTTCGGATTAGATAGAGCACATAGGAATAAAAATTTCCTCAGTGTGATGTGCCAGAACTTGTTGATTATCACCAGCTGTGTCTTGCAGCAAAAGTACTCTTCACTGAACAACCGAGTGACCTGCAAAATCTGTTTATGTATGCCGAACACCACCATCGCACGAGGCAAGTTCACCAACTTCGACCTGCGCGTGCGAGAACTTGCGCGGGTAAAAGGAGACTGGGAAATGTTGGCACAACCAAATATAACGCACTACCGTCTAACCTGCACAATGTCTCGAGCCAGACTGCTTTCAAACTCGCTTTAAAGGGTTATTTGCAGAGTGGACTGTGATTTGTGGTTTTCGCTTGAGTGGTAGGTGTGCGTGGAAGTTTTAACTATCTTTGTCTTTTAAACTGTGTATTTTACTCCTTTAATGTGCTTGACGTGCAACCATGAAAAACCTTGAATGATCGGGGGTGATTGCGAATAAACTGATTCTGATTCTGTTTCTGATGGTAACTAGGAGCCGAAATATGCCGATTTTGTTTTTCGTGGGTCTTATTTGGCCCGGAAGAGGGCGAATCGCTTGATCGAGTCCCTCGCTTCTTTGTTAGTCGCAGTGCTTATGACTGTCAAATCGGAGGCATACCAGAAAGGTGTGTTCTATGACAGGCGTGATATTGCAGGGGCCACAGGAGACTGCAGTTCTACAGGTGTTGAATATGGTGTTGCCAACGCGCATCCTAGAGAGCAAGACCACGACCTCTTTACGTCTAGTGTTTCGGTTTGAAGAGGGCCAACTTCGGAGTCCGTTTAATTTGGTATAACCTGTTGTTATGATGGGTCTCACATTTCCTTTGACAATATTTACGTGTCTGAGCATGAAGCAGAGCGCAAGCATCAGCTCCGGGCCATCTGGCGTCCCAGACATGGCGCGCTGGAGCAAGAGCTGTTCTGGCGAGGTGGTCTGCCTGATGGTTACCTTTGGGTGCCCGAGAATCCAGAGAAACAGTTGAGAGTTGTTTAAATTTGGGCGATTATGTAGTGACCAGGATCTGCTACACTGCTAATGGCTTCAGAGTCAGAGCACCACATTTCCACTTGTCAGGCTGCGACCGATCAGGCTGAGGCTTCGGCGGACAAAATGGAAAGGTGTCCAGGAGACGATAGGACAGGGGCATCTACGCCCCTGGATGCTGAAACAGTCTTTCTCAACAAATTTGTAACCGGAGGTCGGAAAGGTGTCTAACTGTCACCAACGGAATTTAAAACCAAACTTATGTGACCAATTATGTTCAAGTTTGGCATCAAAAGTAAATTATTTGCCAGAAAATCTTTCCCTCTAAATCTTAACGCGTGCAGTGGAGGAGGTTCCTACAGTGCCCCCATCACCTACTTTTTCCGAGCTGGCCGGAGAACTGTTCTCTGCCAGAAAACGTTACTTATTTATAGTTCAGAGAATTTATGAGTGCCTTGATTAGTGAAGAAATTTTTAAAATCGTTCGATAATGTTTTGACCTATAGACTTTCCAAGTCAGACCTATATTTTGAGACCATCGCAATCGCACGATCGCACCAGTTCGCCTACACTGTAGACAGAGTGGTAACGTAAAAACGTCATATAAACGGGTTATATAACAAGGCCACCCCAAAGGAAGGTCAAGCTCAAGGTTACTGGTCAAGGTAATTGACCCCAGTATTCCGGTCAGATGTCATTATTCAGCATGACGTATGTTATGCTATGATTTGCTAGTTATGGCTACTCAAAGTCAATGTCACAGGTAAAAGTCAAATTTCTTTTTGCAAGGGCAAACCCTCATTTCCCACTCAAAGGTTGCTGTAGTACCACATATTTTGTACATTATTGGGAATATTCCATATTGTTACGTCATCGGCCAGTGGCTTTGAATGACCTTGACCTAGAACTTTCCGAGAACATGTGAGACCTTCTTTCTATGACCTTAGTCCGCTTTTGGGGCATGCCAGCGTTTTCCGCATAATCATGGCTTTTCCAAAGGGTTCTCCAGTAGGGCCCATATTTTTATTAGGGCCTTTCCCAACAGGTGCACTTGCCCAATGACAGGGAGTATTGGCGTGGGTGTTTAAGGATCCTCTCCACCGGGTCAGATCGGACACGGAAGGCGATTTCCCGCCGTGGGGATTGAATCCATGTTAATCCATGCTATCCGATCTGAAGACGGACAACAAAGTCACTAGGCCACCCGGTTCCCATATTTTGACCTTTAGGACCTGGTTTGACCTTATAGATATTGATCTAGGTCAATGAAACTTGGCTATAATGTAGATCACCATCACCCCACACACCTCCAAACAGGCCATGTCTTAACATGTTAACTGGGGGGCCATTTGCCCCCCCAGTCAGCCAAAATGCCCCCCCCCAGTGCCCGGAAATTGGCCCCCCAGTGAAATAGGCCGATGACTTAAAACCTCGGCCTGCGGCCTCGGCAGGTGCCGCTCTGGCGCAGGAGAAGCCGGTGACAATGTACGTTAGCCAAACAGTTCGATTGACAGGCGAGTTTTTTCAGCAGTTTGATACTTATAACAACGCAATGTTGGAGTTTTAGGTTTTGTGTTCTCATTATGGCTCCATTCAATCCCCTGCCTAGGCCCATGTTTTTCTAAATTAGCATGTCTCTGCATACTGCACCACGCTTGACCTCTGTTCATATCATCAAATAAATAAACACACGCATAATGTTTGTTTTGTTAAGCAAAGACTGGGCATGACGGGAAGAAAGGAGATACAATATAAAATATGATGGGTTTTCCGACGGTATTTCACTCATACCTGCAGATTTTCACCAAATTCAGCCTATTTGTTACCGAGTTATGCCCCAGCTCGAGACCTCAGCCCCACCACCGAACTGATGTCCTGGATCCGCCTATGCTTGAGCTCCTTACCTCAACCCCTTACATATGTCCTGGATCTGCCTATGCTCGAACTCCGTAGCCCCACCTCTATACTGCCCTGGACCCGCCTATGCTTGAAATCCTTAGCCCTTACCCCTAATGATGTCCTGGATCCGCCTATGCTCGAGCTCCCGAGCCCCACCCACGTACTGATGTCCTGAATCCGCTTATGCTCGAGCTCCTTAGCCCCACTCCCGTACTGATGTCCAGGATCCGCTTATGTTTTAACTCTTTAGCCCCTACCTGTTTTAACTCTTTAGCCTCTTGATGTCCTGGATCCGCTTATGCTCGAGCTCCTTAGCCCCACCCCCGTACTGATGTCTTTGATCCGCCTATACTCGAGCCCCTTGGCCCCGGCTCCGTACTGATGTCCTGGATCCGCCTCTGCTCGAGCTCCTTAGCCCGACACCCATACTGATGTCCTGGATCCGCCTATGCTCGAGCTCCTTAGCCCCATCTCCGTACAGATGTCCTGGATCCGCCTATGCTGGATCTCCTTAGCCCCATCCCCGTACCGATATGCTGGATCCGCCTATGCTCAAACCCCTTAGCCTCTAACCCCGTACTGATATCCTGGCTCCGCTTATGCTCGAGCTCCTTAGCCCCACCCCCGTACTGATGTCCTGGATCCGCCTATGCCCGAACTCTTTAGCCCCTACCCCTCCGCTGATGTCCTGGATCCGCTTATGCTTGAGCTGCTTAGCCTCACCTCTGTACTGATGTCCTTTATCCGCCTATACTCGAACCCCTTAGCCCCACCCCCGTACTGATGCCTTGGATCCGCCTCTGCTCGAGCTCCTTAGCCCCACACCCATACTGATGTCCTGGATCCGCCTATACTCCAGCCCTTTAGCCCCACCCCCGTACAGATGTCCTGGATCCACCTATGCTCGATCTCCTTAGCCCCACCCCCGTACTGATGTCCTGGATCCGCCTTTACTCAGGCTCCGGAGCCACACCCCTGCACTGATGTCCTGGATCCACCTATGCTCGAGCTCCTTACCCCACCCCCTTACTGATGTCCTGGATCCGCCTGTGCTCGAACTTCGTAGCCCCACCTCTGTACTGCCCTGGATCCGCCTATGCTCGAACTACTTAGCCCCCCACCCCCTACTGATGTCCTGGATCCGCATATGCTCGAACTCCTTAGCCCCTACCCCCTACTGATGTCCTGGATCCGCCTATGCTCGAGCTTCTTAGCCCCACCCCCGTACTGAGGCCTGGATCCGCCTTTGCTGGAGCTCCTTAGCCCCACCCCCGTACTGATGTCCTGGATCCGCCTATGCTCGAACTTCTTAGCCCCACCTCCGTACTGATGTCCTGGATCCGCATATGCTCGAACTCCTTAGCCCCTACCCCATACTGATGTCCTGGATCCGCCTATGCTCGAGCTCCTTACCCCACCTTCTTCCTGATGTCTTGGATCCGCCTATGCTCGAACTCCGTAGCCCCTACCCCCCCCCCACTGATGTCCTGGATCCACCTATGCTCGAGCTCCTTACCCCACCCCCTTACTGATGTCCTGGATCCGCCTGTGCTCGAACTTCGTAGCCCCACCTCTGTACTGCCCTGGATCCGCCTATGCTCGAACTACTTAGCCCCCACCCCCTACTGATGTCCTGGATCCGACTATGCTCGAGCTCCCGAGCCCCACCCCATCAGCTGAATCCGCTTATGCTCGAGCTCCCGAGCCCCACCCCATCAGCTGAATCCGCTTATGCTCGAGCTTCTTAGCCCCACCGCCGTACTGATGTCCTAGATCCGCCTCTGCTCGAGCTGTTTAGCCCAATCCCCGTACTAATATCCTGGATCCGCCTATGCTCGAACTCCGTAGCCCCTACCCCCTACTGATGTCCTGGATCCGCCTATTTTGGAACTCCCGAGTCTCACCCCGTACTGATATCCTGATTCCGCTAATGCTCAGCTGCTTAGCCCCATCCCCGTACTAATGTCCTGGATACGCCTATGCTCTAACTCCCTAGCCCGACCCTCGTACCGATGGCCTGGATCCGCCTATGCTCTAACTCCCTAGCCCCACCCTCGTACAGATGTCCTGGGTCCGCCTATGCTCGAACTCTTTAGCCCTTACCCCCATGCTGATGTCCTGGATCCGCTTATGCTCGATCTCCTTACGCCCACACCAGTAACGCCCCATCTCCGTGCCCCCCCGCCCCCGAAACGACATAGGCGGATCCAAGGGGAAAGGGAACAGGTGCCCCCATAGAATCTTAGCGCCCCCTGAAATTGTCCCGGAAACCCCTGGAAAGTTCGATGGCACCCCCTGAAATGTCGTTTTCCCCGAGATGCAGGTATCGGGGTCTACTGATAGGTTTTAGCGCCTACTTGATAGGTTTTTCCGGCCAAAAGTGGCGTCCCTGGTGTAGATAGCGCCCACCAGGAAGTTTCCCCTTCCACCTCGCCCCCGATAGGCAATCCTGGATCCGCGTATGGGAAGCGACATTTCAGGGAGCGTCATCGACCTTGAGAGGCGTGTCTTTACAATTTCAGAGGGCGCCGATGGTCGATTGGGGGTTGGGGGAGGGGATGGGGGAGAAGGGTGGGGGGGGGGGGCACCTAGCCTACTTATTCCCTGGATCCACCCATGGTCCAAAAACAGAAACATAATACTCTTATTGTAAACTCAGACTTTTACGGTACTCTAATTACTTGTGATGCATTATGGGTAGTGTTGGGTACTTTTTTACCAGACCATAAATAAACAGAAACGGCCGCGCCGATCGCCGGCGTTGCCGCGACGTGGACGCAGGGGTGACGCGTGGTGATTTGCTACAACGATGCGTGGAGAAACGGCATGTTAGTAAAGGTAACTTGGTGTTTCATTGATATATATGCAGATGGAATGTCGACATATGTCTCTTACCTAGCTGCATGCAAAATTTCATTTCCCTCCAATGACTCTAACCACCCTAAACCCCGGTGTGAAGCAAAAATGAACTGATAAAATTACCACTTTGAAATGCATTTTACGGCTTATAGCGCGGAAGCCGTAAGAGATAAGTGGGGGGTATCAGTGAGAAAAATGACGGCAACGAAGTTTTCTATCCAGCCGTGTTAAGTTCAATACCGTAGCTATCATGGTCTGGAAACCAGGTGGCTGAGAATAAAATTTTTAAAAACTTATATTTTATTTTTGCCTATAAAATAAAAAGTTTCAGTCTGAAAGTTTTTATCTCTAAATATATAATAAAGGAGGCTATTCTCTCTTATTATCTGAAATGGGAACTAATTTTTATCAATTAGATCGGAAGATATAAGGGTTTGAATGATATTTTGGGAAATGCAGACCTTCACGGAATGGGCCAAAAAGGACCCTTAAATTTCCGTTTTTGTTTTGTTTCTGTGTTTGTGCAGTACTGCACAAACCGGCCTTTAAGTTGATATTTGACTCAGAACCTGAACTGCTGTAGCTTCAGATATTTCGAGCCTGTAGTTTAGACTATGAGTTTTATGCCAAATTTAGGGTGCAAAGTTTAAAAGCTAATTTGGAGCCTTAAATTTATGACTTTTTCTTTCAAACTTTTTGTGTGATCTACAAATTTCCCTGATGTAAAAGGGTGCAAGTTTGAAGACTGTAGATGAATTAGGAAAAAATAGAAAAATAAAAGTTAAAAATCACATAATGCAAAATTCTGGGCAAAATTTTGAAAATTTTGAAAATTGACAACCGTGGTGCTTATTCATTTGGAAGTGCCTTCTATCCACAAAAGTTTTAGGTCTCTGATACCAGCGCTCAGAACAGACAACAACAGACGACCTCGGCCTGCGGCCTGGGCTAACGCCCCACCGGCGCAGGAGAGCCGCATGACAATGTGCCGAAAGCAAACCATATTTCGTTCTTAATGTATCTCTTCATACGCCTGCAAGTCAGTTTTATCATTCTTTTCTTTGAAATAACCAATAAAGAGTACGTGGTCACCCCCGGATTCGAACCGGACCTACCTGATCAAGAGCCAGGGCCTCTAACCACTAGACCACAGTGCCACACCACTCACCCTCCCACTAGCTGAACAGCTGTGACCCGTCAGGAGGTCACTGGCTGGTACAACTCCGCCGAATATGCCGGGCCGCTGGCGCCGGGTGCTGTGCTTGTCCCGAAAAGGCACGATATAAAGGTGCTTCTAGAAGACGAACCAAGCATTCTTTTGGGCTGAAATTACTTGTATCGTCGAGCTAGGATCTTAAGCTAGCTTCATGCCAAATTTCTTCCACTTCCATCCATTTTAAGGACTTGAAACCATGGTGAGAAGCAAAGGTGGTCCGAGAAATTTAGCATCTTGTAATACATTTTGGACTAATTACTCGAAAGCCATTAGAGATAGGTGGGTAGTATAAGTGAGCGAAATGACCGCAAGTAACTTTCCTATTCAGCCATGTCAGTTCTGAGTTTGTGAGTGACATGAGCTTGGAGCCAGGAAGATGCAAATAAAAAGTTTTTGACTCAATTTCTATTTATGCCTATAAAACAAAGAATTTCACATTCACAATTTCCATCTCCAAATATTATCAGGCGGAAGCAATGTTCTTTCATTATTTGAAATGGAAACTCAAATCGGTCAATTAGATTGTGAGATATTAACGTTGAAATGAAATGAACCAAAATTCAGTCTTCCGGAAGAACTGTAAAAAGTAGGTCAAAATTTTACGTTTTGCACTCAAAACTATGCCTAAGCACTACAAAATTTGCCTAGCTACCCCTAGGTAACTGCCTTTCAGCTAACTGAGGCCTGCCTTCTGACATTTCGAGCGCACAAGTCGGCCATCAACTTTTAGCAGGTTTTTTGCGCGCGTGAGAAATGCCGCGTTTTCGCGCAATAAATATTGTTGGATCAGCTCAATTTTTTCCCCTAGCTGGCCCTTGTTATCCATTGAAAAGGACATAAATTTCAAGTTCGTAACTTAAGAAGTAAAAATTAGAAAAATATAAAACAAAAAAAGTTTGAGCCAAAATTTCTCAAAAACTATTTTGGATTTCAACTCGGGGCTTCAGTTTGGGTGTCTGGAGCAGAAGGGCTATCACCCTACAAAATTCCAGAGCTCTGACATCAATTCTCAGGACTGACAGACGCCAACAACAACAGACCACGACGAGACCCGTCTGAGCGGCCAGAATAGAGCCGCTTGAGAAATCTCAATGCGCTTCGCTCCATGGATTTCGTCATGCGGCTCTGACGAGACCGGAAAAACTGTCAGAATAGAAGCCGTTTCTTACTTCGTTCGTCACCGGCTTCTGATTGACCAAATACAGACTCGCCTAACGAAAATAAGAGAGAACACCACTAGATAATTATAACTTTGTTCTATTTCTGGCCCCAAATTGGCAATCCACAACAATTGTGTTAACACGCGCATTGACGGGGGTCTGAGCCACCTTCGCATTGACGGGGGCGGGTACCCGCCCCCCCCTAAGATCTCGAGAACCACGGTAGTTAGCGAAAAACGGTAAACGGCGTTGGGCTGCTCATCCACTTCTCCATCGAAAACATTTGAACCATTTTTTTGTCAAGTCACATTTAAGGTCATGAGAGGTCAAAACATGCCCGTCATAGGGAAAACATGTAAATTCAGTTTTTCGGCCATTACATCTGAACAACTAAAGATAGAGCAAAACGACTTAAACTATATGAATCCTCTTAGCAAGCCGAATCGAATGATATATAACTTGACCTTGCTAGGTCAAATCAAGGATTTGACCTGACCTAAGGTCAGGTCAGGGTCAAATTATATAAAATGCATATCATTAGAACCGCAAAGCCCAGGCAAGTCTAATGCAGCTAAAATAAATGCTCTATCACCATCCGTTGCTGAGTTATTCCGTAAAAACCATTTTTCCCATGTATTTCCTATGGAGAGGTCATGCCTCGTACCTGACCTTAGGTGATCGATATCAAAAATACCGGAACATATTTTAGAGAACTCGGTGGGGCCATTATGTGATGAGTTTCAATCGGATGAGTTCACCCTGCTCCGACTTATGCTATCTTAAACTTTTTTTGAGGTCGGGTCACTTGACCTGTATTGGTGACCTGACCTGAGATGACTTAACCTTAAAATTTTCACAGAAGTTGTAAAAATGATGAGGGAAAGGGTATACCAAGTACGGCGGCGCTACGCGCCGCCGTTTTTCTACTGTCTCCGAAAAACCCAAGGGGGGCGGGTACCCGCCCCCCCGTCAATGCGCGTGTTAAAACAATTTCCACCCGTGGCTGTCTACTCCATCGTGCGGAGACGAAACAAAGCGCGTAGTTACGGGAAATCCCGGCAAAGCAGCCTCAGCATCAACTTATCACAACGCTGGCCTACAACCAATCAAACATCCTGTTCTATCCGATCGGAAGCCCACGTCCCAGCCAGTACCGTTACATTGCATGATGCTTTCATTTCACACGCAGTCAGTTGTCAGCGCTAAGAGCTTGTCCGTGGATTAGACGGGACACGGTGTAGTCAAAGTGCGTAAGACTGGTTGCTGGTGTGGCAGTATGAAGTCCTTAGCCTTTTTGTTTATTATTGTGGTGGTAGCATACATAAGCGTCGCCACCGGAAAAAAGTGAGGGGGCCAGCCAAACTTCAACCTGATGCAGACAGCGAACTTTCCACGTTAGTACCAAAAACGTTTTTGAATTTGGGCTCCTCGTTGCCTTCCGCAGCGGCTGGTTATACAAATTTCCGGTTTACTCCCATTTTGACTGAGATCAGGAAATTGTTCGTCAAAAAGTTGGGGGTAGCGGTGATTGATGATCTAAAAAAATTTCTGGTTATATGGATAAAATAATTAGATGCCCACGCAGGGTTGGAGGGGCACTCCTGGCTTCCTATTAGATGGGCAGTGTGCCAAAAATATTGCGTCAAGCCAATATCAAACTGTCAACAATTAGTTTTAAACATTAATACAAGTCACCTTTTCTGTGATTTTATGACTACCGCTAGGGGTCGTTTTAGCCTCAAATCTGGCTTTTGTGGTGTTTATTTGGCTATTTTAGTGGAAATAGCATTTTGCCCCTCTTTGGCCCTTTTTCTAACTCGGTTTGACCTTTTCCGCTGAAAAAAAAACCTGGCAGCCCTGGGCAGCATCTATAATCTCTAGACTTGGAATAATAGAAAAAATTGAGAAACATTTTTTAACACTAACATGTCTAAGTTTTATCAAACCCCCTCAAAATGGGGTCTTGACCCCTTGAAGACACTATAATGACCAGCACAAGAAATGCCCCCACTGACTTTTCCTTAAAAATGCCCTGCCTCCAAAGGGGCATTTTTCTAACCCGTGTTTTTTGGATCTTAGGGGGTACTTTAGGACGTATCCTAAAGCCAACGTCCACGTGCAATAGAGGGGTTCCCTCTACTGCGCGTTGACGCCAGACCCCACTCCGCTGCGCTTGCTAAATTGCGTATCAAGAGACTGAGCGTCATCTTTTCACGCTGAGGTGGGCACACCCATTCCTATCTTGCCAGCCTTACTGCCAACAAGTATGACGAATGCACGGGAACAGCGAGATATACCGGTAATTGAAAATAACACCACAATCATCACCGGTCACCAACTTAATGAGCACCGAAATCGACTCCATCCGCAATATCGACCTTGAGTACTAACAATCCCGGAACGAATACCTGCAGCCATATCGACGACAGGCCCCTGCACCAACCGAGCCGGATCACCACTGGCTAACATCGGATACAGCGCAAGGTCATATTCGAGTAGAGCTCCTCAACACCCAATTATCACAGCCCATACTTTCCGGCATAAGGACCGATGTTCAACAACGAAGTTCTGACATAATGTCTTTCACTGAGACCAATCTTAAAACGAAAACTCCAGATCGGCTTATCTGCATTCTAGGCTACCGCTCCTTTAGGGCTGATAGAATGCTAGGCAGAGCGACGTTAGGTGGAGGAGTTGCAGTTTACTTCAGTGACAAAGTGAGCGCAGAGCAGTTATCAGTCACCTCTTCACTCGGTCCTCAATCGCATATCCAACCTTGCATACTATTCACTATGGCACTATGGCCGAAACCAAAATTTAATAAATAGAAAGCAGTACTAATCGGTTGCCTTTATCGACCACCATCAATTAACCACGCCCAGATTCAAGCTGATTTTACTGACGTTGAAGACAAACTTCAAAACACCATCTCATCCCACCCATCACGACGGATTACAATAGCAGGAGACCTCAATGCGGAGCAGGGGCGCAAGTTTCCATATATTTGGGGGGGCTCGAGCCCCCCAATGCTCGGAGAAGCCCCCCAATGACCCGACGAGCCCCCCCAACCCCAAGTTGCGGGCCCCTGCGGACAGAGCCGGGCCCCTGCCACGATTCCGGGCCCCAGTGGTCTACTTGGGCTAGCTTTGGCTGAGGCCAGGCTCCCTGGCATGCTTGCGGGTGCCCTGTGGGCCACCTTTAACCTCGGTGTCCGCAACCGGGTCCCTAACGATATTTTTTCAGGCCCACTTTGACTGCAGCCGGGTCCCTAATTCCGGCAGTCTCGGGCCTCCTGTCATCCAACCGGACCCCTGTGATACACCCGGGCCCCCTGTGATTAAAACCGGGCCCCTATCATCCACCCGGGCCCCTGTGATACACCCGGGCCCCCTGTGACTAGGACAGAGCCAACTGTGATCCAACGGGGCCCCTGTGACTGCAACCGGGCCCTCTGCGATCCACCCGGTCCCCTGCGACTGCAACCAGACCCTCTGTGATCCACCCGGGCCCCCTTTAATTATAACCGGGCCCCATATGATCCACCCGGGCCCATGTCACTCCAACCGGGCCCCCTGTGACTGCAAGCGTGCCATCTATGATCCACCCGGGCCCCCTGTGACTGAAACTGGGCCCCCTGTAATCCACTCGGGCCCCCTGTGACTACAACCGGGCCCCATGTGATCCACCCGGGCCCCCTGTAATTACAACCGGACCCCCAAGATCCACCCGGGCCCCCTGTGATACACCCGGGCCCCCTGTGACTGCAACCGGGCCATCTGTAATCCACCCGGGGCCCCTGTGACTGCAACCAGGCACTCTGTGACTGCAACCGGGCCATCTATGATCCACCCGGGCCCCTTGTGACTGAAACCGGGCCCCCTGTCATCCACCCGGGCCCCCTGTGACTGCAACTGGCCTATCTGTGATCCACCCGGGGCCCCTGTGACTGCAACCGGGCCCCTTATGATCCACCCAGTCCCCCTGTGACTGAAACCGGGCCCCATGTGATCCACCCGGGCCCCCCTGTAATTACAACCGGGCCCCCTGTGATCCAACCGGGCCCCCTGTGACTGCAACCGGGCCCCCCTGTGATACACCCGGGCCATCTGTGATCCACCCGGGGCCCCTGTGACTGCAACCAGGCACTCTGTGACTGCAACCGGGCCCCCTGTGACTGCAACCGGCCCCCTGTAATCCACCTGGGGCCCCTGTGACTCCAACCGGGCCCCCTGTGACTGCAACCGGACCATCTGTGATCCAACCTGGGCCCCTGTGACTGCAACCGGGCCATCTGTAATCCACCCGGGGCCCCTGTGACTGCAACCAGGCACTCTGTGACTGCAACCGGGCCATCTATGATCCACCCGGGCCCCTTGTGACTGAAACCGGGCCCCCTGTCATCCACCCGGGCCCCCTGTGACTGCAACTGGCCTATCTGTGATCCACCCGGGGCCCCTGTGACTGCAACCGGGCCCCTTATGATCCACCCAGTCCCCCTGTGACTGAAACCGGGCCCCATGTGATCCACCCGGGCCCCCGTAATTACAACCTGGCCCCCTGTGATCCAACCGGGCCCCCTGTGACTGCAACCGGGCCCCCTGTGATACACCCGGGCCATCTGTGATCCACCCGGGGCCCCTGTGACTGCAACCAGGCACTCTGTGACTGCAACCGGGCCCCCTGTGACTGCAACCGGCCCCCTGTAATCCACCTGGGGCCCCTGTGACTCCAACCGGGCCCCCTGTGACTGCAACCGGACCATCTGTGATCCAACCTGGGCCCCTGTGACTGCAACCGGGCCATCTGTAATCCACCCGGGGCCCCTGTGACTGCAACCAGGCACTCTGTGACTGCAACCGGGCCCCCTGTGACTGCAACCGGCCCCCTGTAATCCACCTGGGGCCCCTGTGACTCCAACCGGGCCCCCTGTGACTGCAACCGGACCATCTGTGATCCAACCTGGGCCCCTGTGACTGCAACCGGGCCCTCTGTGATCCACCCGGCCCATCTGTGACTGCAACCGAGCCCCCTGTAATCCACCCGGGCTCCCTGTGATTACAACCGGGCCCCCTATCATCCACCCGGCCCCCTGTGACTGGGATCGGGCCATCTGTGATCAACCCGGGCCCCCTGTAATTACAATCGGGCCCCCTATGATTCACCCGGGCCCCTGTGACTGCAACCGGGCCATCTATGATCCACCCGGGCCCCCCTGTAATTACAACCGGGCCCCCTATGATCCAACCGGGCCCCCTGTGACTGCAACCGGGCCCCCTGTGATACACCCGGGCCATCTGTGATCCACCCGGGGCCCCTGTGACTGCAACCAGGCACTCTGTGACTGCAACCGGGCCCACTTTGATCCACCCGGGCCCCTGTAATCCACCTGGGGCCCCTGTGATCCACCCGAGCCCCCTGTAATCCACCTGGGGCCGCCTGTGATCCACCCGGGGCCCCATGTGATCCATCCTGGGCCCCCTGTGATCCACACGGGCCCTCTTTGACTGCAACCGGGCCCCCTGAGATCCACCCGGGCCCCTGTGACTGCAAACGGATTCCCTGTGGTCCAACCGGGCCACCTGTGACTGAAACCGGGCCCCTGTCATCTACCCGGGCCCCCTGTGACTGCAACTGGGCCATCTGTGATCCACCCGGGGCCCCTGTGACTGCAACCGGGCCCCCTATGATTCACTCAGGCCCCCTGTGACTGCGACCGGGCCCCCTGTGATCCACCCGGGCCATCTGTGACTGAAACCGGACCCCCTGTGATTACAAACAGGCCAGTTAAGATCCATCCAGGCCATCTGTGATCCACCCAGGTCCCCTGTGACTGCAACCGGGCCCTCTGTGAGTCATCCGGCCCCCTGTGACTGCAACCGGGCCCCCTGTAATCCACCCGGCCCACTTTGACTGCAACCGAGCCCTCTGTGATACACCCGGGCCCCCTGGGACTGCAACCGGGCCATCTGTGATCCACTCGGGGCCCCTGTGACTGCAACCATGCACTATGTGACTGCAACCGGGTCCCCTATGACTGCAACCGGGCCCTTTGTGATCCACTCGGGCCCACTATGATCCACCCGGGACCCCTGTGACTGCAATCGGGCCCCCTGTAATCCACCTGGGGCCCCCTGTGATCCATACTGGGCCCCATGTGCTCCACACGGGCCCTCTTTGACTGCAACCGGGCCCCCTGAGATCCACCCGGGCCCCCTGTGACTGCAAACGGATTCCCTGTGGTCCAACCGGGCCACCTGTGACTGCAACCGGGCCCCTGGAATCCACCCGGCCCCCTGTTATCCACCCGGGCTCCTGTGACTGCAACCGAGCCCTCTGTGATCCGCCCGAGCCCCTGTCACCGCAACCGGGCGCCTGTGATCCACCCGGGCCCCCTGTGACTGCAACCGGGACCTGTGACTGCAACCGGGCTCCCTGTGGTCCAGGAGGCGCGGGTCCTCTAATGCCACGGACGGGCCCTTGCCATGAGTGCAGGGCCCCGTGGTCTATCTGGGCTTGCTGTGGCTGCGGTCGGGCTCCCTGGCATGCTTGCTTGGGTGCGGTCCCCTTTAGGGCCACCCATAATCGCTGTGTCCGCAAACGGGCCCCTAACGATATTCTCAGGCCCATTTTGACTGCATCCGGGGCCCTATTTCTGGCAGTCTCGGGACCTTTTTGTTTCCTCTGTGACTGCAACCGGGCTCCTTGTATTCTGCCTTGGCCCCTTTTAGTCTGCCCGGGGCCTTTGTAGGTGGTATGGGCTTTTTGTAGTGTGCCTGGGTCCTGTGTGGTCCGCCCGGGCCCCTGTGGTCTGCCCGCGCCCCATGTGGGCGGTCTGGGCTCCTTTTAGTCTGCCCGGGCCCTCTGTGGTCTGCTCGGGCCCCCTGTGGTCTACCCAGCCCCCTGCGGTCTGCCCGGCCCCTTGCAATTTGCCCGGGCTCCTATGGTCTGTCCGTGTCCCTGTGGTCTGCAAGGAACCACAGCACTAGCGGATCCAGGGGGGAAGGGGTAAAGGTAAAATTGGGGGATTTGATGCCCTCCCCAAATCCCCCGATTTTACCAATTTTTACGGATTTTCTTCAAAACAAAAACCATATGTTTTTTTCACGATTTGAGGCCCCGTTGCCCCCCTCCCCCACCATCGGCCTGAATCCGCCCCTGATTCCACTCCTCCCACTTCGCTGTATCCGGGAATCCGTGCTATAATTTCAGGCTCCCTCTGAGCTACCCAGGCCTCCTCTGGCTCTAGCCGGGCTCCTTGCCTTGCTTACGACCCCCTGTAGTTCACCACCCCCCCACCGTGCGCAGCCGGGCCCGTTCCGATAAGTACTGGTTTAATAAATTGACATGTTTGTTATTTTTGCATCTCTCCGCCGGCACTACTTTTCTTCATTGATATATTTCTAGGCATTTTTGTCAGAAATGTGCACGAAGTTTTCCATTTTTGTTTGTTCTAGTGGAATTTTAAGTACAGACAAATTTAAGTCTCTTAAATTTGTCTGTCAAAAAGTGTATCAAATCTTGTCGTCAAATCTGGGTTAAATAATGTGCGTCCGCCGGCGAATGGTAGCCTCTTAATTTCCCGGGCTTGTCAGCGCAGCGCGAAGGAAGCTAAGGCATGCTCCTGGCTCTCTTGTCGCATTCGCCGAGGCGAATGATTTGCACAAAGTTTGCCTTGAACAGTAAAATTGGCATGCTTATGATTCAATCGGCTTGTGTCTACTCTGGAAGTTTCGTTAGGCTATGATTTGGATTTTACGTTTGGGCTTTTCGTGTCAATCCAAATCGTGCTCCGATGCGCAGTGTTGAATGGCAAGTGAAGTGATTGTTTGCTATTAGCTCCTGTCGGGCTAAATCCCTAATGAGTGATGATCCCCTGTCCGGCTCCCCTGATGGCTAAATACCAAGACTTGGAGAATCTTTTGCCCCCTATGGCCGCCAGTGACGTATCTAGAATTTGGGTAAGGGGAGGGGCAAAGCCTCAGGGAACAGGGCGGTACTTAGCCACCCGAAGGACGCACTTTTCACCCAAAGGGCGACCAATCGTCGCATCCTGGGGGAGGGGAGGGTTTGGGGGCGGCATTTCGTCCTCAGAGGCTCTTGGGTTTAAGGGGTGGCTGCCCCATTCGCTCCCCCCCTGGTGGCCACCTCATTCGCCCCGCCCCCTGGTGGCTGCAGCTACTCCCAGTAGTTAATACCCTGTGGATGCAGACGGGCCTGCCATGGATGCGGCTCGTGTAACTGCAACCAGCCTCTGCCATGCTTGCCATGCGGGCCCCTGAGGTATCCCGGGTCCCTATTGGTCTGATCGGGCCCCCTGTGGCCTGTCCGGGCCCCTGTGGTCTGCCCGGGCCCCAGTGTGCAAAGTATGGCAGTTTCGACGAGATCTCGTCGGTGCGAGTGCCCTTGGAGACAGGAGCGAGTGGTGCGAATTTTATCAGCCTGGTGCGAATTTGCAAGACTGGTGCGAGGAAATTGACACTGAAAACTAAAAAAAATAATGACTGGATAGTTAGGAAGACACAGGAGGGGGCCTCATAAAAAGTCCTTAACTAACTAATAAGAGAGGTAGTATTGCATCGTGTGGGTAGGAATATGTGCGTTTTTCTCCCTAGTATCTGGCAGATTGGTGATAATTTTTTTAGGCTGGTGGTGCGACTCGTCTGGCCTGCTGCCATACTTTGCAGTCTGGCCGGGTCCTATTTGGTCTGCACGGACCCCTTGTCTGCTAGTGCCCATTTTGTTCTGATCGAGCCCCTTGTGGTCTGCCCGGGCCTCCTGTGGTTTTCCCGGAACCCTTTTGGCCTGTCCGGGCCTCTGTGTGGCCTCTGCGGACCCCCTTTTGTCCGTTCGGGGCCCCTTTTGTCTGCGCGGGCCCTCTGTGGTTTGCCCGGGCCCCTCCCAGTCTGCAAAATATGGCACTTTTTGGCGAGATCTCGTGGTGCGGACACCCCTCAGGTGGTTCGAACTTTGGAGCAAACGAGTGCCCACTTTTGCTGTATGGTGCGAGGGAGCTCAAATCAAACACCCACAGAGATCTGAGAAGGGAGAAACTGGTAAAAACATCGAAATTTCCGGGTCAATGAAATTTCTCACCAATGCTTGGTGTGAATTTTAGGCTGCTGGTGGTGCGAAAAATCTACAAGGCTGGTGCGGACTCGTCAGGTCTGCTGCCATACTTTCCAGACTGGGGCCCCTCTGTGGTTAGCCCGACCCCTGTGTTCAGCTCGGGTCCCTGTGGTCTGCCCGGGTCCTTTCATCTGTCCCCGTGTGGTCTGCCCGGGTCCTTTCATCTGTCCCCGTGTGGTCTGCCCGGGCCCGCTGCCCAGCCAGCAATTCCGACCGGGCCCAGAGCGGGCTGGGTCGGGCTCTGCCCGAGCCCTAAGACTCATAGCTGAGCCACATAGACTCGGGCTGAGCCCGACATTAGGTCGGGGATGACAAATTGCCCGAGCGGTAGAGCCCGGTCTTGCTTGACCATGGGCTCTGCCCAGACGGAGCGGAGCCGGACCTGGGCTGAGCCCATATACGCGGGCTCTGCCCAGTCAAAGCCCAGCATATATCGGGCAGAGTCCAGCCAAATTGCTGGCTGTGTGTGGTCTGCTCGGGCCCCTTTTGGGCTTACCGGCGTCCCATGGTTTTCTGGGCTCCTGTGGTCTGCCCGGCCCCTTTGGTGTGCTCAGGCTCTATATGGTCTGTCTGGGCCCGTTGTGGTCTAAGAATATCGTGCAGAAACTTATTTATTATGCTGTTGTGTTAGTTGCGTATTTGCAGGAGTTCCTTATTTGTGAGCAATTTCGTGCCCCAGGTGGTGTATCCGTGCTCTCTGTTGCCGAAACCGGCCCCCTGCCATGCTTGCGGGTCCCCTGTGGTTTTCCCGGGGCAACGTGCGGCCGGTCCCATGCAACATTCGGGGAAAAATGGATGGGGTGTGAGAAATGTTAGGCCCCCCATTCCTTTTGTACTGATCCTATATGAGGATTGTAAAGGGCAATAGGCAGTACCACCTATTCATAGTACCCCTTGACCGGTACCCAGTGTTGTACAATGCCATGAACTGGCAAGGTGAATGGATCAGAAAAAGGTGTCTTGTTCATGTAACATTAATATCAGTAGGTTCGATTTCCCCGCTGATAAAGGAATTTCGCACTTCGATCTCTACCTTCCATTTGTATCAAATTATTCGCGATAATGCGATTTCGTTCCAGGTGTGAATGTTAAAATGGTTGGACAGTATAAACCAGGGTACTTTAACTACGGGTACAACCAAGTTTCCTACTAAATATAGTCCTCCCATGATGACGTCACCGCCCTTTCCTACTAAGTTATAGGAGATTCTACTAAGTTTTTGGAAGGATCAGCTGGAACATACCAAGTTTGGGCGTATTTGGCACCAATCTAGTATAAATCGAAATCAACTTGTTTCACCCATTTGACAGTAACCTTGATCTCAACGGCGAGCAGCGTATTTTACGTAAATCTAATGAAAAAATTATAACACTTCAAAGAATTTGTTGAAAGGGCATGCATTTATTTGATCAACTCAGGCCTACTTAATAGCCGAGAGAAATAAATTTACCTTCGCTCAGGAGATCATCGGTGTTTATTGTCTTCTGCTGCAGGTACCACCAACAGCCAATCAAAGGTCAGAAATCAACAGCCAATCAAAATCGAGATTAGTCTTACTGCAAACAGCTGTTAGTGCTGAACCTGTCCTTATTTTGACACGCTCTGGAAAATTTGTAAAAATAACATTCTTCACTGGAGTTTTTGCAAAACGTCTGATGGTTTCACAAATAAAAATCTTTTAGCTTTCTGTTCAACCATATAAGTTCTGTTGATACAGTTCTAAAATAGGTTATTTAGAGCTTCGAAAAAGTGCAATTTTTCCAATGCCCTGCATAGTAACTGTAGTGCCTCTCCAGCCATGATGACGTAATGCTGCCAAACAACTTGAACGGGGTCTGGTATAAACATAAGTCGGGTGCACAAAAGCGTAAAACAAAGAACATTCAATACCGAGGTGCTGCTCTGGCAAAACTACCCAAATGTTGTACATTTTTCAGGTAACCTATGAATCTAGAATCGTCTTGCTAATTTTGCAAACTGTTATAAAATGACCCCGATCATATTTGCATTTAATCTCTAGCAACGTACGCATCCACTTAAAGTAGTTCATATCACTCCTATTTTTGGTACTTTGCAAGCTACGTTCATTTATCGGCCGCAAAAAATTAAAACCCCAATTTAAAACTAACTCGGAAAAGTGCAATGTGTATAGTTTCCAGCAAAACGGTAAAGTAAGGTTGTAATTCCAATCCTTCTTTTCCTGATCATTGCCTTCCTCGGCCAGGCCATCAGCCGGATCCCGTTTGCTAAAAGACCCTCCAGCATCCATCCCTCCTGCGTCGTCCGGGGCTGATCCCGTTGTAACTCCGGAGGAGAGCATCCGCATGGACGACAAAGACGGTAAGTAGACACCTACTTGTCCAATATCTTTACATACTTTGGCAGCTCGTTCAAAAGATTGGGTCTTCTGACTACTTTTTGGGCTAAATAGTGCAAATCAGTAACAGTGACGAATAGCGCGCTAAAAATTGTTATTTAACCTTTGCAGTCAGTTTTCGACAACAAACGGTCGAAAATACGTTTTTTTCGGTCATATTTTCATTAAAAAAATACGGGCCCCCCATCATGTACGGGCCCCCCATTATGTGCGGGCCCCCTTTCGAGCCGGGTGCCCCCCAATCGAAAACATAAAGTTGCGCCCCTGATGCGGAGAGTCTTACAAACCCGTCTGCACATGCTGACAAAATTAAGCTTTTGCTCTGCGGGGATCGTAGATAAATCGCAAATCTAACCCAGCCCCTAAGTATCGGATTCATGCGCAAAACGCCCAAAGGTGCCGATAAGGTTAAAAGCCTAGGTGTTACAATGGGTAGCAGCCTCCCGTGGAGATATCACGCCAAAAACCTAGCTGGCCGATGTTTGGGCACGCACGAGGATTACTTTATGCAAAAGATGATCTACCCCTTTCTGCATTGCCTCCTCGGTTCGACTCATTTGTCATGTCACACGTTGGATAATGTGTATGGCAGTGCAAACCCGTGTACCACCGAATTATAGCTCGTGAAACCCGGCAATCATCGCAACTCTCACTCTATCACCCAAATAACAACAATGGAAAACATCATATATCGTGTATTGGGGTTTATAGGGTGCTTTCAGCATCTAGGTGTATCGCGCCCTTGGAAAATTATTAGAATCGATCATATAATATAACACGATAATAGTTACCAATACCGCATAGCCGGGTGCAGGACCAGAACAAGGGGCACATGGTTCGGGAGCGCCACTTTTGGACGGCAGAACTTATCAGGTGGGCGCCAAATCCTATCATAGGGACGCCGATACTCATATTGTGGGGGAAGGGGGTAAAAAGCAGTATTTCAGGGGGGCGCCATCGACCTTTCAGGAGGGACCGCGACCATTTCAGGGGGCGCTGATGGTCAATGGGAGGAGTGCCCCATTGTCCCCCGGGATCTGCCTGTGGTAGACCGGTGTTGAGCTCTGTCGTCGATTCAGTCGTGCCGTCAGTCCTCCCCGCACATCGAATACGAAATCTAGTATACCTTTCCATGTATTTGTGATGAATACGCGCCAGCACGGCAGATGTCGCCGCAGGCTCGGTAGCACAGTAGCCCTGGTCACACCAGCCAGCAGAGACTGAGCCAAGTCTGAGAGGAAACTCAGCCCCAGCCAGGCCAACCGGGCCGCGACCGGGCCGTTCCTTCTTCTCCACTCTGCACATGCGGCGCACCACAGCTCGCTCTCGCCACTCGACGGCTACTCTTAATACGACTAGCAGAGGAGGGGACGACCGCCCCAGTCTCCTCTCCCTTACCCCTCTCTCCCGCTCATACATACCAGAAGCAGAGAGAGGAGCCCGCAGCAGCAGCCGTCCCCCTCCTTTGTTCATACACATGTTCGCTCTCAATTACAAAGACTCGCATTCCCTACATTGCTTTGGACGGTATTTGCACCATTTCTCAGCGTGATTTAAAAAACAAGAAGACACCCCTCACACACTATCACAACCACTTTTATATAATTTATGTAACAATAAGAGTGGTTGCTACTCTGCCGTTCTATACACATTCCTGCGTAGTCACACACACACGCACACGCACACACACACACACACACACACACACACACACACACACACACACACGCACACGCACACGCACACGCACACGCACACGCACACGCACACGCACACGCACACGCACACGCACACGCACACGCACACGCACACGCACACGCACACGCACACGCACACGCACACGCACACGCACACGCACACGCACACGCACACGCACACGCACACGCACACGCACACGCACACGCACACGCACACGCACACACACACACACACACACACACACACACACACACACACACACACACACACACACACACACACACACACACACACACACACACACACACACACACACACACACACACACACACACACACACACACACACACACACACACACACACACACACACACACACACACACACACACACACACACACACACACACACACACACACACACACACACACACACACACACACACACACACACACACACACACACACACACACACACACACATAAACACATAACAGACAGGCATACATATCACATACAGGCATACACATTACATAAAGTCATACACATCACATACAGTCATACACGTCACCATGGAACAGGTATCACAGGGACGGCTCGAACCAGCCTCTTTGCTGGTGACGAGCATGGGGCGATAAAATGACCTAGCGCAAAAAACACCTGGCTGTACGCTCAGTTGTACAAACGCGCAGCTCACTTTGGCGCACCATTTCATGGAACAAAAGGAGAGTACGCCGGCGATGGGGTGCAGGGGGTGCCGGGGTGGGGTTGGGGGTGCGGCCGTCCGATGGGTGCCGACCACTGGCAGCTGGGCTGATCACCGTCCGCATCTGGGACACCTTCATCCTCACCGGACCGCGCAGCGCATAACACAGCAGCGATAACATCCGTGCGGCCAGAACAGTCAAGCCAATTCTTATGCCTGGTTACTGGCGCATGAATACAATGTAAAACAGAAAGAGGTCGAACAAACCAGTGAATTTAGAGCCGATGACAGTTCTCTACGTTTGGAACGGAACATAAACTAAGGTTATGCTCCTCTCCGTGGAACATTACCTCAAGAAAACTTTTCTCCAGATAGTTTGGGCGGCGGCCTCTCTGCATGGCTGAGTATCTGTGCGTCACTGACGGCGGCGCCGAACGCGGCGTTTCACCAGCCGACTGGCTGGCCTGGTGCGCCGCTCCGGGCGCTGCTGTGGTAAACAGGCAGCCCAGTCCGGCGGGGGGGGCGTCGGGGCGCCGCCGCCGAACCCGGCCAGATGAGGCCTGCCCCATCGCCGTGGGACGCCGCTGCCGCCGCAGAAATGCGTCCAATCATCCCCTCCCCGGTGGTGGTCGGCACGGTCGCCGACGGCTGTAGAAACGCAGCGGCGGCGGCGGCGGCGGCGGCGGCGGCGGCGGCGGCGGCGGCGGCGGCAGCGGCGGCGGCAGCGGCAGCGGTGCCTGCAACACCCGCGCAGCGCCGACGGCCTCCATCGCCTGAGACGGACAGCCGGCCCGCGGCACCTGATGGTATCTTTACGGCGCGAGCAGCCGACGCGTTAGTACTTTGTTGACTCTGGCAGCAGCGGCGCTCAGTTAGAGGCACCTCATGGCCAGCGGCGGCTGGCGGCAGGACCGGGCCATTGTCGCCAGCAGTGAGCACCGAGCACCACCTGCCCCGCCGGCGCCCGCCCGTCGCGCCGCCGCCCAGCACACATTCTTCCCGCTCCACCAGGAATGCCCGCCCTGCTCGGTGCTGGAGACGGGCGCATAAGTCACGCCGCCCCCGCCCCCGCCAACGCCCAGCCACCCCACACCCCCGCCCACGCTGACGCCGGTGGCAGGCGTGATGACGACGTGTGACGTCAGCGGTGCAGGTGACGACGACGTCATCTGATGTGGCGGCGGCGGTACAATGGCCGTCTGTATAACAGCCTGCAGCCGCCCCGCCCCTAACCACAGGCCTCAATTATCACAAAATGAGGAGTGTGCCACAAAATGGTGCATCAGTGGGCACGCTGCGGGGCGGCGACTCAGCACGTCTGGAATGTACTCCCTGGCGGTACTGAGCAGTCACTGGTCCCCGCGTCCAGTCACAACACTGACAGCGTCCGGCCTCAACACTCCGTCTCACACACGCGGCAGCGTATCAACATCCAATAGTAGCAACCAAAAACAACAACATGACTGCGAGCTTCTCCCAGCAACGAGAGTCGGTAAACTGTACATTAGCTGGCGTACGTCCGTTGGCACCTTTCGATCACTTCGTGTACATTATCTATCCTCTGTTTGAGGATTTGGATACTCTTCTCAGGAAGAGTGGGGAGAAAGTCGACTACCTCAGAATGGGTCGCTTTAAATGTGCGCCTCAGCGTGCTCCCCCATATCCGCCGACTTGTAGAACTCTTTGAGCCGCCTCACGGTCTCCCTGCGAAATACACAGGTGGCGTCCAGGAGAGTCCTGTGGAACGGCTCGTACTTGTCCAGGAGCCGGTAGCCGTGCAGGAGGCCCGACTCGTTGTCGAGGAAGAGGAGGAGCCCCGTGGTTGGGTCGCGCGCCAGGTTGTGCGCCGGCGCTTCCATCATGGACGGGTTCCACTGCTGGTTGTACAGGTTGTTGACGATGCGGTCCAGGTTGGCGGTGAGGTAGTCGAAGATGATGAGATCTGACCACTGCGCTAGCTGGGTCAGCGTCTCCCGGTCCGTTTCCAGAGACATGGAGCGCAGCGCCAGGTCAGTGGGGTGCAGCCGGCGGTCGGACCTCTGGAACATGTCCGGGATGTAGGCCGGCGTCAGGCTCTCCCTGAACCTGGTGACCACCACCGGGCGGCCCTCGGCCCACTGCGCCAGACTCAGCTGTGGTCGAACACCGGCCCACTGCCACTCGGTAGGCTTCACCAGCATTAGTGAAGTGGGTGGCAGGTTGCGGATTCCAAGCTGTCTGCTCAGCAGGAAGCTGAAGATCTCGCCCTGGATCTGGTCGAAGTTCTGCCGGTAGCGGCAGCACGACCGCGTGCCGTTCTCGAACGTCAGCAGTCGGTTCTGCATGCGGCCGCAGCCCTCCTCCACCTTGACGAGAGCTGAGTGGCGGACAAACTCGCGCCACGCCCTGACAGCAGCGTCGCCGACGCCGTCAGGCAGCGCCGCCTCCACCTCGTCGCTCCAGAAGATGCCGTCGGTGAGCACTGGTCTCGCCTGAGGCACCGACACGTTCGCACTGGGCGGCTGCAGGGACGCCTCATCCTTGTCGGAGACCTTTGGCAACGGAGAGCTCCTCCAGCGCGGGCTGATGGTGACCACGTGTAACTGCTCCATGTCCGGCATCATCGGCGGCTGCGTCCACGGCAGCGTCTCCTCCAGAGGAGGCGTTACCAGCGGCAACGGCCGCTGCGTCACCGGCAGCACCTGTGCGAATGGAGTCGCGGTCTCCTGGGAGCCCAGAAACGGAGGCAGAAGGTACAGCGGGATCAGTACCCCTATCACAGTGCCCAGCACGAACGCCACCCCTGCCGTCACCACACACAGAGCCTGTGCCGTGCGCGACGGCGTCACTCTCACTCCCAGCAGCTCCACCTTCTGCATGACTTCTGCACCGGCCGCCACTGCAGCTCACTGATGCGCGCGCATCGCGCCGGCCGGCGGTGGCAGCACGGCCCGCTGACGTGCTGCTCGCTGGACGGCAACGGCGGCTCTACTGTGGCGCTGCGGCGCGGCGGTGTGGAGCGCAGGGTCGGACAGCGCAGGCGGGGGCAGCGGGCCGCAGGCAGCGCCGTTGGCCTGGGAGGCGGAGTCTTCCAGCCTCAGCTGCACCTGCCGACACGGAGACGCCGTTCGTCAGACCGCGCTGCCATGACAACCATCTCGCAGCCAGCTGCTATTGGTGGTTAATTGACTACGTCACTGTGACGTCAGACACAGCGACAGCTGCCGCCTGACACTGTGCCGGTGTCGGCAGGACACGGACAGTAGCGCAGATGACACGAGTAAGTTTAGCAACTGAGGTGGCAGTGAGGGTGGGTTCGGCCGTAAATGGCACGCCGCTCAGGCCTAACCTAACCTAACATACACGACGGGGTCAAGCCCGTTCGGCTTACGAGACAAACATCTCCGATACTTAGTGCAAACGTATTACAGACAAACAAATGGTTCCATATATAAAGAGTCTACCTACCATTACTGTTCCGTATGCAGCAATATCCGTATACTGCTTTGTAAATGGAAAAGTCATCTCTAAGGTATTAGCACTGGGAGAAAACATTTTCTCCTTTGCTTTGCACGACACATAGGATCTGTAGGTGTAGCACGTCCTTTGATCGGGGAAAACAATTGCGGCGATAAAGTGATTACCTCGTCTAATGTAGTTGTTCACCGGGGCTGCAGTGCAGGGTCCGGATTTTATTTGTTCCCACGTCTCTGCTAGGGACATTTGCTCTCCTCCCACAAGAGTCGAGGTTGCGTCGAATTCTAAAGCAGTACCATCAGTTAGGTACAATTGACGAGATCAAATGAGATTAAGTTTACCAAAACGCGTTGCATTATTAACGTGTATCCATCGGGTGGTCATGCCCCAATTAAAGAGGAAACATGGGAAAGTGTTCCCGATACTTAACGTACGATGGGGGGTGAAATACTGGGTGAAAAAATACGGGGAAATTTTATTATTGTCACTATTGTCCTCTTCAATTGTGTTTGACCAGCGCGTTGGATTTTATAACATACGTGTTGGGGAAAGGCTGACGTTAAACTAAGGCTAGCTACGCGAAGGCAAGCAAAATTTTCCTCTTGCTCGAACCAACAGCCATTCACAGAAACGGCTCCCAGCATGATGAAGTCGCCGGAAACTGGCCAGTGCCGAGCGGAGCGGTCTGGCGCCGCCGTCGGCTCCAGCGCCGGCCAGTCTGTCGGGGCCAGGCCTCTGTTAACACGCGCCCCGCTGGGGGGTGAAATTCGCCCCCTCCTAGTTTTTCCCAGATAGCTCAAAAACGAAGAGACGCAGAACAACGACACTTACGGTATCTTATCCCTGATCAATTTTACACATCTGACCAAATTTTTTAGTTAAGGTTATGTCAGGTCAAGGAGCTATTCAGGGTCAAGTGACCCAACCTCAAAACCTAAAATTACGAGTTTGAAGCAGCGCCCAGGGAACATTAGCAAACCCATCAGTTTGAAACTTCTAAAATATGATGAGGCCATTAGTGTCTACAAATCTGCTATCTCGGAATTTTGATATTGGTGACCTAAGGTGGGGTCAATTTTTTGGTCACCCCATTAAAAGTCTACGGTGAGAAATAGAATGGACTCGTTTTCAGGAAATACTGGATAGATAAGGCTGAAAATCCTCAAAATGTCTATTCTTACCACGATTTTGATCATTAAGTTGAGTTTTTGAGCATCTGACCTCTCAAAGGTCATATGAGGTCACGGGAGCAGAAAGTGATTGTTTTGCCAATAACTTCTTACTGAATTGAGATAAAGCTCCCAGTTTGCTTGTATTGTGTTTATATCGTCACGGGGAGTCGATTGATATGCAACATGACCATACCAGGTCACTCTGTGATCCTGACCTAGGTTGAGGTCAGGTAATTTTGACTATTCGACCTAGCAAGGTTATATTATACATCATTCGATTTGCCGCGATGAGAGGAATCCAATGATGCATAAAGAATTGCTCTAGCTCCCCTGAGGGCAGATCTAGACAGGGAAACGTACACTGCTCTGTTGTAAGCCTATGGAGCATTCTTTGACCTATACTGACCTCAAAATTGACCTGACATAAAAAATCTTTTTATAAATTCTTTTCGTCTTGTCAAGAGCTTTCGAACACCCCCCGTAATTTGTTTTTACCTTTCGTGGGGAACGAGATACGGAGGGGGGGGCGAAAAACGCCCCCGTCTCCAAAAAACGCGCGTCATGCAAGGAACCCCAGTGGGGCGCGTGTTAAGCCCCAAAGAGGCATATCACTGCTGCCCCTCCCGTATAGAAGTCCCATTTAGTGTCTGAGTCAGCCTGGTGTTTAGGACATCAAAACACCTCTGATAAGGTAATGTTAAGTTAGGGCCATTTCTTTCCACACTTAGGATAAAGATGTCACCTCCAGGCAGTAGGCAGATTAACCCTTCCCTTAGCATTACCCTTGTTTCATAAGGAATACCATTAGTCTTTCTATCCCAAGCTTCAAAAAGTCAATTTTAAACCCGGGTCATTCCATAACATTTCAGCACAGGTCTTACAGCAGCATATCTCAGATTTTCTTATTATGCATGGGGTTTGGGTATTTGCTTCTAAGCGTAGAACAGCTTTTGCAAGATATAACAGGTACGCACCGTTGGCGCACCCCCGCGGTGCGGAGGACACGTTTGCCTGCCTCTTTACCCTAGGCGCCATGAATTTGACCTGGGGACGATTGTTGATGGAACAGGGGTGGGTATCGGCAAAGTACACCTACTTGGTATCAGTTTTGTCTTTTTCCCTGCTTCAATGATTGAAATTACGGTCTTAGAGTTCCGGGCATATAGAAGAGTTAAACCAGTAAGTCATAAAAATGTATTTTTCAACGTTTATCTGAAAACCGACACCAGCACGTAACCGACCGCGCCTCAAAGTACTGAGATCATAGCCTAAGCTGCCGGTATTTGATTGAAAGCGCATAATAGCTCATGTCCGTAACAACCCACAACAAATACCTGAGCACTACCCGATACCTGAGTTACCCGACTGTTTCGAGAAGCATGTTAACACGTTTCTCATAGCAGTGTTTATACTGATTTAAGCTATTTGACTAGTTATGCTTTCCCTTAGCTGACTAGGACCGGGTTGGTAACTGCCCCTACCCCTACCCTCACAGGAAGGAGACTATTGTCCGAATGCCCATATCTGAAACCTTTGCCGCCGTACCCCGCCGTTCCTATGAAGGGGGCTGCAACATCAAACGTTAATTCTGAAACGATGGGACAAGTGTTACAACCTCCAAAGTTTAGTTTTAATCTCACTTTGGGTTTGTTCCCAACACGCCTTAAGACGCTGAGTTGGGTTTGGCGATATTTGCAATTGGGACTTTGGGCGTTCAGGTGAAAGGGAAAGTAAGATACGCTTTTGGTGTGGTAGCTGAAACAATGGAGGCTACAGTTCTGTCCACGCTTTTCTTCAGCATCTCTAAGAAGAACTGTATACTTCCACCAGTTCATTAAAAAATGCAATACATTTGGGGATATCATGTAGCCCAACATAAAATTATATTTTATCATTTTTCTGTTCTGTGAAGAAGGATTGTCGAGAAGAATTTGATATCCAATATGATAAACATAATTTTTCCACTTCATGTGGCAAATATTGATAAGACATATGCTAGGGGTGGATTGAAAATAGTTGCAGCCGGTGCGAATCTGGCCTGTCCGTGGTCCCCCCAGTCGACCCCCGGCGCCTCCCGTGAAAGGCCGATGGCACCCTGAAATATCGCTTCTCATCCGCCACCCTCCGGAATGAGAGTCTCAGTACCCACACGTGGGACAGGATCTGGTGACCACCTGATGGATCCGCCTATGGAACCCAGCACTATCACAGAATCACGCGCCAGATGAAGGGGCTTCGACCAGTGGCGGCGGATGCTCTTTTTCGGATGGGGGGCAAGAATTTTTCCAGGGGCCCCTCGGCAGCAAGGGCCCCCTAAAAACGGCAATGGATTGGTTGGGACTTGCTGCCTGAGGTCAAAGGCATAAGCGCAGGGGTGGATCCAGAGGGGCTGAGGGGGCTTCAGCCCTCCTTTGCCCCATTTTTACCATTTCTCGCCCTATTTCCCCTTTTCCGGCATTTTTCAAAGCTCAGCCACTACCCTTGCAAAATCCTGGTTCCGCTTCTGCATAAGCGTCACAAATGATAAAAGTTGTATTTGGCCCAGTACAAAAATGGCTATTCCTTCCTATTGTTTAGTTGGCCCGTGTAAAAAATGGTTTTGCCTTCCCATTCGATTTTCCACACGATCTCGGATTCCAAGCTGGAATATGTTCCCTGTAGTGCAGCAAAATAAGCAGCGTATTTAACATGTAGATGTCGAAATATGTATCTGCGTTTTATAGGTTCACGTAAGCCTTGGATATTGAACGTCAAAGCTTTAAGCTCTAGCGTCACGTTAGAAGTTTAGCAAAATTATAATAACGGTACAACAACGGCCTTCCGAGGCAAATAGTTCTTATTTTAAAAAGTGAATGCTGTTTGTTCGTATGCATCTACATAATAAAACATGGTAGATAACACGAATTATTATATTTTGAGTATTTTTTCGGAAAATTCCGTCTCTCGCAGAATGAGAACTGGGGGCGCTTTGATGCTGTCGTCTATGTCAGCACAGAAAAAACGAAAATGACAGGCATACTGATTTGAGCACACACAAGACCCAGCTCGGGGCCCTGAGACACAGCTCGGGGCTCCTTGAGAGGGAGCTTGGGGGCTCCTAGAGATCAAGCTTGAAGGACCCCGAGCCCAAGCTCAGGGCCCTGAGACCAAGCTTGGGGACCCCTAAAGGCAAAGTTAGAGGGCCCCGAGCCCAAGCTAGAGGGTCCCGAGCCCAAGCGAGAGGGGCCCTGAGCCCAAGCTCAGGGCCCCTGAGATAAAGCTCGGAGACTGTCCAAGTCGAGAAACTGTTGAGGGCTCAGTCAGGTCGTTCATGAACTTTCAGAAAAGAACCAAGCTAAAATTGCGTATTTTCCAGGGCCCCCTCTGATAATTTTGGGGGCCAACTGCCCCCTTGCCCCCCTTTATCCGCCGCCACTGGCTTCGACCGGTTCATAGGGCCTCGGACCAACTTAAGAGACCTTAACCAGCTCAGGGAGTCCGAAACCAGCTAAGGGGTCCCAAACACTGTTTTATAATCTCTAACCAAAGTCTCGTCAGCCTACTGCAGTTGCCTCTCTCTGAATGTCGGGTCGTGGATCTGCCCGTGGAGGGAAAGCTACATATTTTCTAAATAGCCATTGCATCCAGAAAAACACTCACCTATATAGGCACTTAGAATATAACCTATAGAGAGTCACGGGTTAAAATATTTCATCCAGTTGAACGGCCTTCTGGATAACAAATAAATGCGGCCAGCTGCAGCACTCCTTGTTCTATACGCGTGTAAACAAAGCTTCTATTGGCATGCACCAGATGTAAACAGAAATCAGGGTAAAAGTCTTTTTAGGGACTTTTTAGGGACAAGATGTTCTGATGGTTTGTGAGAGGAGAGTTATTTGGTGTCATATGTTCTGGAAACCTTTCTTTGCTGGAAAAAGGGACAGACAAGTCGAAGACAGCATGTATTCCTGTAGCATGTTCTGAGCACGTCTCGCCGCAGTTGCCACGGAGTAAGGCAAATTGTTTGGGGGAAATGGTCGCCAAGACTGGCCTGTAAGACACCCAGTGAAGATAGTTCTGAGGTCAACGTGAAGCAGAAGGGGGTCCTAGAAGGTGAAGGGGGAGGGGAAGCAGAAGGGGGTTCTTAAATGCAGGTGAAGATCTAGAGGAACATAAAAGTATTTGCCCCCAAATCAACTCCATTTTTAAACACATGTTTTTCACTATTTTGCCTTCCCAAACCATCCGTCTATAAAAGACACTCCTAAATTAACCCCTTAGACATGATCAGCCAATAGAGTTCAATGAGAGACAGGAGGAACTATGTTCAGTGTTCCCAAAAATTGCTACATCCCAATGATATTTTTGAGGGCACCAAATGCCGGGCCTACATGACGCCGCCAGCTCTCTCCCTGCTGGAAGGGTTTATCGAGAGCCAGATTGCTCTTTGTTCAGGGAATCCGTCGGGCCTTGAACCAGGGTAGTGCCGAATCCAGGCCGACGGCTTCGAGGAGGCAACAGGGCCCATCGTCAAAACATTTTGGGGTTTTTAATACAAGGGGCGAAAATCGGGGTGTTTGGAGGAGAGATGGCTTTGACCCTCACCTCCGGCACGCCAGTGAACCTGGAAATCCAACATGCTAACCACTACACCACCGCGCTCACTGCCACATCCCAATCAAAGGAACATTGACCCATCATTGGGACCGACCCTTTCAAAAAGGAGAACGCAAGTGAAGGCACTTCAATACAGCAATGCTATGATATTCTATAATTTTTGAGAGAGAGAGAGAGAGAGAGAGAGAGAGAGAATTTTTAATTGTTTTTCATATAACACACAGAGACATAGCCAGCACATACAACAGGGCACCCAACCGCAGCGACAAACTGTCCCCGGCTATGGCACCACCACACCTTTAAAGCAGAGGGGAAAGAGAAAATAAACGGAAATGAGCAAAACAAAAACGAGATAAACACTAAATTTATGTTAAATACACGTCCAAAGGACAAATAGAATGACAGAAAAATATTAACAAGGATAATTTTAAGTCCTTGTTACGATTTTTCTTGTTAAGTGTTTTGCAGCTTTTAAAGGAAAGGACCAATTTTTCGAAATTCTGAAAAAAGTTTTTTAAGAGCAAAAACTGTCTGAAAATCAGGAAACAACATTTTTTCCACTTTCATACGCTAAAAATAGAAAGATCTCCTCTTTTCTAACAATAAGTGACGCCATCAAAATACAAGTTATTTCTACCAAATAGTGAGATCAGAGAGCGGATCACCAGACAGGGGCAATTGTTTCATTTACCTAGACCTAGGATAGACGCAGGGAAAAGGCGACTGGCTTACAGAGCTCCCCTTCTGTACAATAATCTACCAACACACTTGAAGAGCCCACCTCTAAACTCATTTAAGAAGCAAGTTAGAAGCCATCTGAGAGGACGCACTGAGCGACATGGCATATAGTTGTCTCTTGTCGTATTACCTCCGCTGTCACCGCCCCTGCTGCCCAGTTTTGCTTTAGGTGTACCTGATCATAGGTTGGCGAGTCCGTTCGAGTGTTTTTAACATGTTTCAACTCATCTTTTAACCTTGTTTTGCCTCCTGTCATGATGCATGTATATGAGCAGAGTGAAGTGCATATCTTTCCAATATTTCCCTGACACTGAACCGTAATAGCCACGCCGAATGTGGAAGTGTCCAGCGATGTTGTACAAATACAAATACAAAGGGCTATAAATTGGTTTTAAGCGGGTCAGCAGAGCCATGTAAAGGCTAAAACATACTTAGATTATACCTACTATCACCATTTCCTATATGGTGGTTATTAAGAATGTTTCAAATCTGGGCACCTTTAATAATTTTCACAAATCCTCCGTCGCCTCTGCCCAATAGAGAGACACTTTACATCTGCAGTGCATTGCGAAAGGATGTAAGAATATACTTTGTGCCATAGAATTTCAGAGCCGCCTCTGGAAAGCCGCCTCCTCCCCGATGCGGTTTGATCCTGTCGGAAATCTAGGTTTCTTTGCATCATTCTGTATTCCGACTCCACTGATACCAAACTTCCACCGTTCACTACTTTTCTACCTCACATTGACATGGTTCTTCCCATGCAGAATTAGGAGGCACTGCCCCCTCCCGATTGACTCTCGGCGCCCCCTTACATGCTGCTTTCCTCCCCCTCCAGGATGCGAGCATCGGCACCCCCACGATAGGATTTGGCGCTTACCTGATAGGTTTTGCCGTCCAAAAGTAGCGCCGCCCTGGTCCGGATGGCGCCTATCGGCACCCTGCCCCCCTCCCCGATCGGAAATCCTCAATCCGCCCATGGTTCTTCCATCCCGGCTGTAGTGTGAACTCCCTAGCGCAGGTGGCGCATCTGGCGGCGACTGTTGTAACCAAGCCCTAATGGCTAGTGACGTCACCGTCCGTTACACATGGCCGCTGCCGCCGCGGCCGCCTTCTGAAGGCTCGCCTGAGCGGCGTGGCCCCTCGCCTACCCCGACGTCGGCGCGGCGTGACCCCTGGCTGACCCCGGGGCCGGCGCGGCGTGGCGCGATCTGGGCGGGGCGGGGTAGCCGCCGCACCAGCAGTTGGGCGGACACCGGCACGCGCTGAACACGCCTCTTCAGCATGATGGACAGCCTGTGGTCCGGAAGGCTACACTGCATGCTGAGGCAAGTGCTAGATCCAAGTGACAAACCGATCTTATGTCATGTCATGTCTTATGCAGGGTGTAGTTGTGTCTCTTTTGACTCAGACCTTTACTTTTAGAGCATAGAAGCCCCACTCCCCCCCCGATCGACCCTCGGCACCTCTGAAATGTCCCCCGCAATGCTCACTGATTCTTGATACCCCACCGGTCCCGTGAGGCCAACACTCAGAGACACCCTGAGACTAATTCTCGGGTTCCCATCTGAATCTGGATCAACTCAGGGGGCGTCCATGGCTAGCACGCGCGCAGCCCTGAGAACTGACTCTTGGGGGCCACTAGAATAAAATTTGGAGGAGGGACTGGGTTTGACCCTGAGGGACTCTGAGACTACCACCCGGTGAGGGAGGGGCACCTCTAAAATTAACCTTTCACCACCTGGGGGTCCGATCGGACCCCCTCGGTTTTTCGCGAATAATTCCGGGCTGATTCGAATGAGAAGTGCGTCGCTCCAGGGTGGTCCATTTGTCACCTTATGACAGGTCACGTCATGTCCACGAATATGACGTCGTTTATAAAACTATGTAAGGCGATTCCATTCTTCTCAAATAAGGCTGACAAAACCAGGGCGTAACTCCGCTTCTAGAATAACTAGATTAAGTTTCCAGCCATCATTTCAAAGCTCTTGAAATGAAAAATGTGCAATCTGTCCTCCCTTTTGAGCTCAGGTCAATACCGAGGTCACCAGAGGTCACAAAAGGTCAAGGTTTCCGAAATAATGTGTCTATAAATTGATAGCGAAACAAGATACAGTCTTAAATTTGACACCATAGTAATGAGCTGAACCAAGGATTTGAATAATATGCCACATGGTCACCTTGAAAGAGTAATCCACACAGGTACGGACCATTCAACATTGCGCGAACTCACTGGATGAAAGACAGATAGTAGAATTCCCCCCCATTGTTAGGTGAAGACGGAAATTTGATCTCGGACAACGAACAAAAGACTAATCTCCTCAATTTAGTTTTTGCAAAAGAATCAACATTGGACATAGAGCAACCGGAGATAATTTCAACAGAGCCAACAGATTCTCCAGTCCCAGAAATCGCCCCCGTTTTAGTCACAGGGCAAGAAGTGCTTAAGTAATTAAATAAACTACATCCCCACTAGAGGTGGGAGTGTCGGGCAATTTTGCAGGCCCGGGCCCGGGCCCGGTCTGCTGCTGATTTTAGAAGCCCATCACAAGCCCGGTTTGTGGAAGAAATGGATTATCAAGCCCGGGAAGGCCCGGTATCATGGAAAAACCATAAACGACTATATAAAACATTTATTTACTTTAAAGCTGTTTCAAATATATGTTTTAAGCCAATTTATCCTGTAAAAAGTTTTGGTTTCACCCAAAACCATATTAAAAAGGTGCATGTAGCATCAGTAGCCTCAGCTATCTTAATAATTCAGCAGAAAACGATACTGAAAAACACACAGTATGAAACATGGCTTGCTTATGATGCAAGCTTACTTCAGGTAATGACCAGCATCACCTTATAAAAACAATGGGCATTCTAGAAAGAGGTACGCACATGACAGCTATAAGAATCGGGATGAAATAAGTCCACTCATGTCAGGCATTTCCTCCATCTTTGCACTTTTATAAATTATTATATGCTGGCACGAGCCTCACAATTGAGTTCCAATAATGTTTATGAATAGAGGAGAGAGCAGTGACAAGTTTTTACCTAAAACTTTTCAGAATATCATGGCGGAATGGCTGTGAATGAACCAATAATTCTTCACGTTGTCCCTCAATTGATGCATGTGAACATTTTCTTTTAGTTTACTCACTAAACAGCTTGGAAGATAGTCAAAAGATCGTTCTGCTTGGGTCAGCCCGGTCTGCAAAGTAGAGAAGCCAACAGGCCAACATGAACAAGGCCCATCAGCCATATACAATTATCAAACCACCAGCCATAAAGAACTATCCTGATAAAGAACCACTAGTTTTCCACAGGTTCGCACCAAACATGGAATAAAAATATTGCACCAATCTCCACCAAAAAGTAAAGCTGACACAAAAAACAACTCAATCCCATCCACATCACCATTCGGGCTTGAACACTACTTCTGTTTGTTTTGTTGTATTTTACGGGCTTGCGCTTAGTAGGTATCTGAAGCACCGTGCTTGTCTACATTAGAGCAATCATTTATGAAAAAATTTCTAACCAAAATTTACCAGAATAGTAAGTTTATTTCAGCGAAAATATTTCAAGACTTTTGAAAATATATTTTAAATTTCACAGACTTAAATAAGCACAAAGTGTGTGGTGCATTTCTTTTGATCCTGAGAATAGGCCACTTTTTGCGCACTTGTTTCATATATGACGCTTTTCTGGCCTTGCAAGGCTTTACAAGCTGCTCAAGGCCGCGGAATTTGCCATAATTTGGATATTCTGTTTTTGTGTTCTGAATTTCTACGTTTCTGTACATTTGTAGTGTGGTGGGAGGGAAGTGTAAAGTAAAGGTAGGCGTGTTATTCTGCCGGCAGAACGCATACTAGTACGCCACACTCATGCGCAGTACGGTATCATGGACTACAAGATACCGTATTGCGCATGCGTGCGGTATACTAGTATGCGTTCTGCACGGCAGAATAACACGGCTATTATCTTGGGAGGGAAGTGCTGTTATGTTCAAAGCTTATAATAGAAGTTGTATTTCATAGAGGCCAGGTAAGTATCTCCACAAGGAAAATGCAAAACATAATGTCAAGTATATTCATGTTTTGGTGCAATTTCAAAGGTTCCTTTTAAGGCTGACTGCTCTCCCCAGTATCTCCCACAACTGACTTATTTATGTTTTGATGTACTTCAATCAAAAACAAGTTTTCTTTGTGCCTATTTCCCTGCTTATACTAGCCCTTTCTGAGTGGATTCTACATCTTTTGGGCAATGGAAGAGCAAGGTGAAGATGTGGAAGGGTCAAACTTATCAACATTTGTTCTTGCAGCTAGAGTTAGCAGGCCAATTTGACAATTATGGGCTCCCACTAGATAGTTTGTACCTGACATATTCACTTCACCATTTTTCGTAGAGGACATGGGAATGGCTCCATAGATAACATTTTCTTTTTACCTGGAGCAGAAAGCTTCTGGAAAGAATTTTCTAGCTAGAGCTAGGTGTTAATATCAATATGTTAGCAGCAAATTGGTTAAATGACTTCCTTTGAAATGGTTTGAAATGGTATACTGACAATATGGAAGCAACAAATAGGCTATCATAATTTATGTTTTGTTCACCATATATGCCTTGAAGATTTTGAAGTACCTAATCAGGATATTCATAAGATGACAGTACGGCATGGATGTGTGCAACTGTAGGCATTATTCAATATTTGATTTTAAATATTGATTCAGGTTTGAGTAACTTGCTTTTGACCCTGGCATGAATAACAGGTAGAAAGCTAGAGCTTGATGCTTTTACATTCCTGATGTATGTCTAGAAGTCTCAAAATTAATTGTAAATGCATTTTCAAAAGCTGCTGGTGCATGAATAACATTTTTTCAGTGGAAAAAACTAGGTCTGTACTGAAAAAGGCTTATTTAACTTACAGAAAATTGACTTTGAAATCCCAGTTCAGTTGAAGCCCGGAATGAGCCTGGGTGAAGCCCGTTATCAGCCGGGCACTGGCTTTAATCAGGCCTTCAGGCTCGGTCCAAGCCCGCGGGCCTGGGCCGGGCTTTCGCCCCGGGCCCCCGGGCCTAGAAAGTCCCACCTCTAATCCCCACAAATCTACAGGGCCCGACGAAATACCCACCAAACTTCCGAAGCTAGCTGCAATTATCATCACTGAACCCAGCAAAATTACTCAATAAGTCCCTACAACACGGAATTTTTCCTACATCATGGAAGCATACCTAAAGCCGATCACCAAAAATAAAGGATCCCTTTGTGATATTTCCTTATTTAGGGCCATTAGTGTCCTTTCCTGTTTATCGAAAGTTTTTGAAAAGATGGTTTTTCGGCAAATCTACATACATTTGGCAGACAAAAGTCTTCAAACTGACAAGCAGAGTGGCCATAGGCCGGGGCATGGCACTCAAATGCAACTTTTTTATCTGACGCACAAATTGAACGAGTCGCTAGATAAGGGGCAAAACTTAACTGCAGTGTATGTAGACATTTCGCGCTATTTCGACAAAATCTGGCACAGAGGACTCCTAGATAAATGTAGACGAGAATGCGGACTGCCAGTGGTTTTGGACTGGCTCACTTGTTACTTGACAGAAAGAATATGATATGAATTATATGATAATAAGATAATATAATATAATTCATAGAAAAATCAATCTCATCAACGCTTTCTCTAAATGCTGGTTGTCCACCGGGATCTGTCCTCTCTTGACAGTCCTCTTAACAGTCCTCTCCTGACCGCCGCCCTGTCAACACCTCTCCTGAGAGCTCCGGCCCTTTCCTCGACAACATCTGATCTTGTTCCCGCACAAATTCTTGGCGTTCCTTTCAAAATCCTCAGAAATAAATCCTAACCCTGAAGTAAAGAACAGAGGTTCAACAAGAATTACATTCACCCACAATCAAGATTCGCGAAAAACACTTATACTTCACTTTACCTACACTTTTACTTTAGTGCTGGCGACTCTGCTTTTGGAGGGGTTGCCGCACCTTCAAGGTGCTATCTTTTTTCACACCACAGGCACACACTCCAACAGTTTGACATTTAAATTCATTTATCAGACCTAGAATTGCACATCTAGCAGATAAGTCGCCAATTTTTCCAAAAATACCTACTTAATTTCAAGGTGTTGCGCCACTTTCGCCACACAGTACTAGCAAATCGAGGCGAATGGGAAAGGTTGGTCTCCGTTAAATTGTTACCTAATTTTTGAATATTTTGGGTTCGAAGAAGGATAAGTGGTTAAAAAAATGGATAAGGCTTTAAGAATGGTATTTTGAATTGCTCAGAGGCTTGCCTTCTGGAACTGTTCAATTTCAGGACAATAATATATCTGGTACTGCGTCGAAATTGGCACGTGCATAAATCCTGTTCGTGCATTACCATAGAAAGCAAAACTGACATAAATTTGGGTTTATTGCGTTGTTCCAGGTAGAATACAGTTTGATTTTTTCTGGAGTGGGCCATAGGCTGATGCCTTGACACTGTACCTCCCAACTGAGGGAGAAATTTGCCAGACTGCTGGTAGTGCTCATTGCCAGAAGTCTTTCTGCATTTTTTTCTGGAACTTGTGATAGTGACAGTGATTCATCTTGAAGAGACAATTCATTCTAAAGCATCTGTGAGTTAAAATAACCATAGCAAGCAGTGGCAAAAACAGTTATTTTTTGAGCTGTGTTCCCTTTTCCAATCGTACTCATCACTCTCTCTGGCTGTTGTTCTCTCTTGGTTGTCCATTTTCTCTTGTTCTTGTGCTACACTTACCTGTTAACATTCTTGAAATTGTGTTAAGGTATGGTACACCTACCTGCTTTCATTTTTTTATGCATCCACTCACCTCTTTGGGCTGATATCAATCTAGGGTTCTGAAATAACAGTTATACAAGCATAATTGGGACTTAATTCAGTATCTGCAGTAGAAATGTCAGATCAAATGAGTACCAAAGATCAGAGGGAAATTATTGCAAATCAATAGGTTAGAATTGAGGGACTAGAAATCAAAGTCAAACATGCTATCAAACTCGCAGATCAAGCGGAAACATATAGCAGGCAAGATTGCCTGATACTGAGGGGAACCAAAAATCACCTTTGGCCTAAAAACTTAGATCAGGTGTTCCCTTCAGAAGTGAGGTGGCTTGCATGCTGTGGGAACACACAAGGGTGGAACTGCAGCCATGGAGCATCAATACAGCTCACTGGCTAAAGTATGGAAGCTCCATCATAGTAAGGTTCAATGATAAAGAGCTGTGCAATGTAGTGTATGCTAGACGCATCCAAAAAGACAAAGAGCGAAGAGGAAGTTTGATCATCCATGAGTGCCTCTCAAAATCCAAATCTGAGCTGGTGGACAGACTGGTGACCACGAAGAGCAACAAAGTGGTCCACTCTTTTGGACACAAAATGGACAGGTGTACATCAAAGGCACTGAAAAATCCCCACGCATGATGGTAGAGCCTGAATGGTCAGATGACCAGATCAGGGAAAGAATTTTGAATCAGCCATCATCTTACAGCAATGCTGTAAAAACCCAGCCTGACCAAGCCCCCTCAGACACAGCAGTCAAACGCTTGAACACTGATCATTCACAGGTTTCACATCAAACGGATGGTCATATGGTGCCTGCTTCCAGTTGCCACACTGTCCAAAATGAGGTTAGGGTGCGAGTGGAAAGCGGGCAACCATGAGTACATGAAGGTGATGTGACTGGAGACAATAATGATGTCTCCAACTTGATGGCCACAGCACCAGCCGCCGATCTGTTGATCAAAACATTGACAAACCCTGCTGAGCCATCAAAGACAAAGCAGGTGACTCAGGGAACACCCGCTACAAATAATAAGGATAGTGAGGCTCACTCAGATTCATCCGAAAGTGATGGTCAGGGAACCCCATTGCACACTCCACCCAGTACCTCCCAGGCAAACAATTCACTTAAGAAAACACCATCACCACAAAGTGTAAAAAAGATTAAAAGATCACAAAGGAGAAAAATGAAGTTCTGAACATGATTAACCATAGGTAGTCCTACAAGTTTGCTTCGTCATGATTGATGCAGTACATTCACCTACTCATCAGGCATGGTGTAAGCCATACTCATGGATATGAAATTCTGATATTGAGCAAGGGCCTATTCTCTCACTTGTCACTGACCACTGAAGTTTGTTAAAGCTGCACCTAGTGAAAGGTATTCATTATTATTAGAAAACAGAGAAGTATGTATGTATAATAAACATATTAAGTAAAGTACAAACTAGTACAAGTATAAATAGAAATGCTAAAAAACCATGAAGTTCCTTCTTGGATGGTAAAGCAGAAACGTATTTTGGTAATAATTTAGTGCATTGCAATTGCTCAGGCTTGTATGCGATATGCCCATCCATTTTCTTTTCCCCTTAACACATCCATCAACTTGTTCTTTTTCCTAATACATATAGGGTTTAGGGCGTGGCAGGTGTGAGACTGGGAACTTCTCTTTTTATTTAGACTGTTTATGAAAGAACCTAGAATGAAGCCCTCTACTTCGAAAGCATTCATGTACAAATATTTCACTTCTCCATCATCCCTTAAACTATTGGACTGTACTTTCATTTTCCTTGAGAGCAGATTAAATAGCATACATTGTTTAGAAATAAAATATAAATTCCAATCGCAACATCTTCTGTTACATTCGACAAGCAGCACATTCCCTCACATTACACTAATACAAGATCTGCTTTAAAAAATGGCACAATCACAAAGGACATTAAATAATTTATTCCATCATATAAATCCTTACTCATTCTCCTTCTCAGAGCAGGATGACAGCTCAAACTTGCTCTTCCAGGACACAACTGATAGGTGCTCTTATTATGAATTCAGCTTCCATCGTCAGATATGAATAATTTTTCAATTATGCACCTGAATGCAAGGTCAATTAAAAATAAATTTGATGAATTTCAACATTTATTAATCAGGTCAGGAGTTACATGGTCCGTAATTTGTATCGCAGAAACTTGGCTAAAAAAGACATAGAACATCTTTTTTAACTTGATGACCATGTCCTATATTCATCCAGTAGCGAAAAGCAGCAAGGTGGTGGGACAGCGATTTATGTCAGTAAAAAACTCGAGAGCAAACGCAGGTGTGATATTGAGGAAACAATGTTAGAATCTACTTTTGTTGAAATTCAGGTTAGAGACAAGAAAAAAACTAAAAGTATCAATGTTGGTGAAATATATAAAGCTCCTCATTTTAGCAACTCATTATTTATTGAACAATTAGAACAGGCCCTAAGTGTGATTGAAAATAGCAATGCTATCCATGTTTTGAGTGGTGATTTCAATTTCAATTTCTGGCAATTGCCAAGAGACAAGGATGTCCTTAAATTGTATAACCTAATGGCGTCTTCTAATCTATTGCCTACGATATCTAAATCAACCAGAACAAGTAATAATCATGAACCAACCCTGCTAGATAATTTATTTGTAAATGATCTAGATTTGAAGGCGTCTTCTGGAGTCATCATTGATGATATCTCAGAACACTTTCCTATTTTCTTGTTCTTAAATATATCCATGAAATGTGAAAAACCTGGTGGCAAAAAGCAGATCAAAGTATTTGATAAAACTAAAATTTCCGACCTTACTGATTATATAACAAATAATCTCTTAAATTTTGAGGAAATAAATGATCCAAGTGTAGCTTGCAATAAACTTATTGATGTTTACAGGAGTGGAATAGAAACTTTTTCTAAAATATTCTCACCTAGTAGGAAAAAGACACCAAAGAAACGCTGGATTACACCTGGGTTATTATCATGTATCAATCGTAAGACTAAACTTTTTAACAAAGCTCTAACTGAAAAACAGAAACGAAATAAGAATAGAAATTCTGAACTAATGGCAACATGCGAACATGAGACGAGATACAAAAGATGTATAAATGTTTTGACTAAACTTTTGAGAGATGCAAAACGATTATATTATGAGCAGTCATTTGAGTCTAGTAGGGCGAATAGTAAGAAAACGTGGCAGCTTATTGATGAAATAATGAATAAGAGACGGAAAAAGAGCTTCGATTATCCTACAAGTTTTTCTGACGGTGAGGGTAGAATTCACAAGGGAGATGCAATAGCAAATGGTTTTAATAATTTCTTCTCTACGATAGGTTACAAATTAGAACAAAACATTCCGCCCCCGGATATCGATTGTATAGATCTACTGATCCCTGAACGTGAAGCTTATGAACCTTTCTTGTCAACTGCCCCATTACAACTTGAAGCTATCATTAAAGGACTGAATCCTGTGGGCGGAGGTGCTGATAAAATAAGTACCTATATTCTTCTGTCGACTTACAAAGCATGTCTTCCTTGTTTGACTCATTTTTTAACCTCTGCTTGCATTCAGGTATATTTCCTAAGAAATTGAAAGTTGCATCAATTATACCAATCTTTAAGACAGGAGACCCTATAAATTCACAAATTATTGCCCTATCTCACTTCTTCTTATTTTCTCTAATATTTTGGAAAATATTATTTTCAAATATTTGTCAGACTATTTGAACGAACAAAATGTACTTCATTCATTGCAGTTTGGATTCAGAAAGAACCACAGTACCTATATGCCGATCGTTCATGTTTATGACTCAGTTACTAAATCTTTAGAAGAAATTTATATTACTTGTGGTATTTATTTGGATCTTAAGAAAGCGTTTGATACTGTAAATTTTGACATACTTTTGAAAAAAAACTCAAACGGATTGGAATAGGTGGAAAATTGTTAGAAATTTTAGCGCAATACTTGTCTTGTAGATACCAAACCACAACGGTCTGTAATAAAAAATCGACCCTAAAAAATATTTCGATGGTGGTTCCACAGGGTTCAGTCCTACGCCCTCTCCTTTTCTTGATTTACGTAAACGACCTTCCTCTAGTTTCAACAATGGCTACTTTTTATTTTTTGCTGATGCTGATGATTTCCCCCGCAGGGGACCAATTTTCATCTGCCGGACTTGCTGGCACCTGCTGACTGGTCCAGCACATGAACAATTGGGTACGGGATGTGACGACACCTGCGACCCCAGTTGGCAGGATGGGTTTCGCCCCTCGCCTTCGGGCGAGAGGCCAAATCGAAACTGCCATCCTCATCCTTTCCTAGCCCTCCTAACTTCAAATCCCACCCACTCCTTGTTCCTTTTCCTCTTCTTTCCTTATTTCCTTGTGTATCTATGCCTTTCCACCCGTATCCTTTCTGTCCACTCCTAAATACCGCTCCTATCCACTGTCCGCGATGTCTAGCCCGGCGTGTCTCCGTGTGTGGGGGGGATGTGTGCACTCTTGCTCGTCTTGAGTGTGGACATCTCGGTCGCGTGTGGCGCGCGGCTGGGCTGGACAGCGCAGACCGACCCTCTTCCTTTTCCAACTCATAACTTCCCAGTTACCCACATTATCCAAGTATCATGGGCGTCCTTGCACGTGCCTATGATTCCTGGATGGTCTGGGTATATGTGGGCCTCCGGCTCGTGTGGCTGGCGGTTGGATCCCTCTAATCGCCGGACCTGCGGGCCGGGGGCTCGCTTCTCTCGGACCAGCCGGGAATCAGTTGTGACGAGCAGGTGGTAGTCGCCTGCTCCGATGAGGCCGTGTGGGGGCGCCTGTCTTTTTAAGGTGAGCTGCGCACCGACCCGTACCCCGGGATGAAGGAGTCCTGGTAGCTGAGCTGAGGTAGGCGCTGTGTTCGTTCGTGTGCCTCTAGCAACACTCTACTTTGGTCTGGATTTCCGCAAGGGCGGGGAACTCTTGAAGGCATCGACAAGAGTAGCAGCATTGTAAAAGTCTGTCGACCTTTGGTGGGGCTCGGCTGTCCGTCCCTCCCTTGGTGAGGTCCCGATTTCACCCGGGGAGGGAGGGGTGTCCGTGCCCCGCCCGGGGTCGTCTAGGCTAGGTGCAAGGGGGGACCGTCGTCGAGGCAGGGGGGGTTTGGTGAGTCTCTCTCCCCTCTGTAACGGCGGCGTCTCCCCCGTATAGCCAGCCCGTGCGTCGTCTCGCCTTGTAGCACCCTCGTTGGAAGGGGGGCGCACGTGGCTGGCTGAACCTAATAACACTCCCATGGACACATCAACCACAAATCCCTCACCTTACCCTCCACAGGAAGCCCACACTCCCTGTCCCCCCAGAGGGGAACTCCAACACCCGCAGCCATCCTGCCCTCGTGTCGTCATGATAAGGGGACGAGATGGCTCATTAGCCAGCTTGTCGCCTTTCCAGAGAAAGCAGGCTTGCGATAGACTCGGGAAGGTTTCGCGCTGCGACCGCCTCCGAGATGGCACTCTCGAGGTAGAGTTTTCAGATTCAACAGACGCAAAAAGAGCACTCAACATTGAACAACTTACGTACACTAGGCGAGAAGGAGGAGTGATGACGACAACATCAGTAAATGTTTCGGTCCAGCCCCACCGCACAAAAAATTTGTAAAAGGAGTCATCAACTGTTATGATCTGAGAGGAGTCTCTGAGGATGAGATTGTGGACGGCCTGAACGAGTTCGGAGTGATATCTGCCAGAAAGATGAAAGTAAAAGACAAAGGTGAACTTAGGGAAACAAACACAACTGTACTCACATTCGACACCACAGACTTACCAGAACACATCTTTGTAGGCTATGAGAAAGTCCGCGTCCGCGCTTTCATGCCCAGCCCCATGCGCTGTTACCGATGCCACCGGTACGGTCACACTTCGACCTCGTGTAAAGGCAAGGCACGATGTGGCAGGTGCGGTTCAGAGCAACACGAGAAGAGCGAATGTTCAGAAACACACCCAAAATGTGTCAACTGTGGTGAAAGACACGAAGTGACAGACCGAGATTGTAAAACCCTAAAGAAAGAAAAAGAAATAATGTCTCTCATGGTTTCGAGGCGTATCTGGTTCCGAGCGGCCAAGGAGGCCTACGAGGCCGCCCACCCGCAAAAAACATATGCCCAAACTGCTTCCCGGGGCGCCTCTGCTCCCGTTCAGATGACGGCTGAAGATCTCCTTCGCTCGTTGACTGTGACCGACTTTGTCCGCGTAGCGAGAAAGCTGGGGCTGGTGTTTTCACACCAGCCTGCCGCCCCGGTGTCTCAACCGGAGGCGGCTCCCCCGCCACCCCTGCCACGGGTGCGGCGGACAGACGGGAGCAAGGACTTGCTCCTGTCCCCGATGTCCCGCCTGCAGACGGCGGTGACCCGAGGAGCAATACCCCTCCCCTATCCGAGCCTTCGGCAGAGGCGGGAGAGTGGACGTTGGTGGGTCCGAGGGGTAGGCCCTCCGCCGCCGGACCCCGCGGCCCAAGATCGCCGGTTATACCGCCAAAAGGCGCTGCGGATCCCATGCCACCACCTCACCGGCCTGCTCTGGCACCGTCTGCCTCATCGGTGGCGGCTGTCCGGAAAACGTTCGAGGTTGCGCCCAAAGTGACCGAGGGGACCCGTGGAAGATCCCCCACAAAACGTCCGGCTGCCGGAACTCCTCCTGGCCAGCCGCAGTCATCCCGTGCGCGTGCAGCCTCTGCCGAAGCTGGCAGATTTCCTCCTCCCAATCGCTTAAAGCAGGGAGGACCACCGGGAGGATTTCGAGGGAGAACCCACGGGATCAGCAACCCGCGGAAGTAACCCCTCTCTCCAACTCGCAGTAGACTAGGCCCGTTTGCCGTTGCCCTTTTTACTTAAATGACACATATTTTACAATGGAACTGTCGAGGCCTTCGCTCAAACTTCTCGGACCTGCAAAACGTTTTATCTGCTTACAATCCGTCTGTTGTGTGCCTCCAGGAGACAAAGTTGCGCCCAGGTGGTAACTGTTCAATTCGACAATATAGTATATTCCGAAAAGACGTATTTAGTACCACAATACCATACGGTGGAGTGATGTTAGCTGTCCACACATCCATACCATGTCATCAAATCACTTTAAGAAGTACTCTGCAGGCTGTAGCAGCCCGGGCCGGCTTGTGTTTTATGAAGCTAACCGTTTGTTCCATCTATTTACCACCAGGAGGCAACACAGACATCAGCAGTTTAAACAACCTTGTTGATCAGCTCCCAACTCCTTACATGCTATTGGGTGACTTCAACGCCCACAACGCCGCATGGGGAGAGACTGGTGGCCGTACGTGTGCCCGGGGTCGAACACTTGAACGTTTTCTCCACCTAAACTCTCTATGCCTTTTGAACACCGGCAGCCCCACCCACATATCTCTTCCATCCGGAAATTCTTCTGCTATAGATCTTTCAATTTGCACACCGTCTCTCCTAGCCCAGCTCCGATGGGAACCTCTAGATGACCCACACGGTAGCGACCATTTCCCTATTATCATCTCCCAAACCCGGGGATCTGTCCGCGGAACAAATGTTCCACGATGGAACACGCGGCGCGCGGACTGGACTGGTTTTGAGAGTGCGTGCAGTCTGGTAGACCAATCTCCGGAGACCTCGGCAACCGACTGCATAAGGGAATTTAACAACATGATCCTGGAGGCTGCAAAGATCTTTATACCTAAGACCTCTGGCAAACTCAAGCGAACACCTGTTCCGTGGTGGAACCCTGCGTGCAAACAGGCCATTTTAAGTAGGAAGCGGGCTTTTAGAGTTTTTAGGAGGAGTACGACAACCACGACCCTAGTAGCGTTTAAGCGTGCCCGAGCACTCGCCCGCTGCATTTTGTTAAATGCGAAGCGGAGATCATCATCATCGTTGGTGTTTAAGGGCGCGCCGACAACACGGGTCATGTGGCGCCCATAACACTAGACAAGATATATACAATATAGTTTCAGCGTCTCACAGGGCTAAAAGTGTGTCAAAGGTAAAAACAGCAAGTCAACAACATTTCAACAAGAAAGGTGTAAAACAGGTTAAGTTTTTAAAACAAAATCAAAAGGTCATACGTAAAAAACAGAACAATAATACAAATAAAAACAAAATGAATAGGATAAAATGTAAAAACTGACCAGAGTCGCAGACATTTTAACATCACATACCAAGGTCAGCGAAAAGGTAAAATGAACTTATACACGATGTAAAACCTGAAAAACTACGAGGGTGAATATATGACATTAAAACCAACGCTCCTCAGATATAACATAATGGTAGCAATATCCACAGCACGATGCTCGCCCAAAAGAGAATTCATTGTCGGAGATCCCTGCAGAAAGCGGTTTCTCTCTATCTCAAAGTCACGGCAATCTAAAAGGATATGTTTGACTGTGAGCCTGTCGCCACAGCGTGGACACTCCGGCGGGTCATGACGAGATAAAAGATATGAATGGGTTGGATGAGTGTGTCCCAGTCGCAATCTACACAGGACAACCTCCTCCCTTCTGGAGCCTGCACTACTTGAGGTCCACGATCCTTAGCGTGGTTTCAGCTCGCGGAGCATCCCACCTTTAAAATCACAATCCCATCGACGTTGCCAGTCGCTAAAAACATACATTTTAACTTGCGCGTACATGTCAAAAAATGGAACACGAAGACCTGGGGGGCAGCATGTTCTGCCCCCGTCTTTGCACATCGATCTGCCCGCTCATTTCCGGCGATTCCGCAGTGACTTGGCACCCAAACTAAATCTACACATTTTCCCTTTCCCCTCAGGCTATGCAGTTTCTGCCTAATAAGGGTCAAGAGATAAGATGCTGACATATTATAAAAGTAAAAAGACTCCAATGCCTGTACAGAAGACAAAGAATCTGTAAAAATAACAAACTTTCTCGCCCTTAACTTCGAAACATGGTCCAGACAACGGAATATTGCGTACAGCTCAGCGGTAAACACAGATGCCTCGCGCGGTAAACTAAAACACTTTTCAACGCCGTCGCTGACAAATGCACATCCCGTGCCACCATCACCCTTCGAACCATCAGTGTAAAAGTGGATGTGATTATTATAAGATTCAGAACAGAACTCCCTAAATAACTGGCGCATAACTTCAGGAGGCATATTTCTACATTGATCCAGTAAGCTCTTGTTTGTGTCCACTGCAGAGATAAGCCAAGGCTCAACCAAACACGCGTCACACGGTTCAATGAGATCTGTGTCTATCCCAGCCTCCACAAGCCAGGCGCGGACCCTAACTCCTGGATGACGGGCTGCCGCGCGGGATCCATTATCAATCTGGCGGAGCTGGGCGTCACCAAAAAATATTGAGTATGTGGGATGCGTCGGGGATTGTTTGAGTTTCAATACATAGCGCATGGCAAGTGTTTTTCGGCGCAACTCTAATGGCATTTCATCGACGTCCACTAACATGCTTGATATTGGGGATGTACGGAATGCTCCCGTTATAACTCTAACGGCTTGATGGTGCACAGTATCCAGCATGGTTTTTGCTGATTGGGGAGCGGCTTCATAAACCAGGCTACCATACTCAATTTTTGAGCGTACTAATGACCTATAGAGCATGACAAGCGTTTTCCTGTCAGCCCAGTACCTCATTTTTGTTAGGACTTTGAGAATATTTAATGTATCAAAACACTTTGCGCGGAGCTGCTTCAGATGTGGTATGTATGAAAGCCTTTTGTCCAGTGTGAGCCCTAGAAATCTCGTTTCCGGTACAACATCGATCAAATTTCCATAGATATACAACTTTGGATCCTCACAATCTCCACGTCTGTTGCAAAAGTGCATGCACTTGGTTTTTACACTTGAGAAGCTTAAGCCGTTTCGTGTACTCCACTCCTGCAAACGATCAAGACCGAGCTGCAGTCGCCTCTGTGCAGCGGCAGTGGTGGACGCGGTCACCCATATCGTAAAATCGTCTACAAAAAGTGCGTGGTGAATATTCGTGGGTAAAGTGCCTGCTATGTCGTTAATCATAATTGCAAACAGGGCGATAGAGCTCACAGAACCTTGAGCAATTCCCCTCTGTTGTTGGTATCGATTTGATAAGACGGAGTTAACGCGATAACGAAAAAACCTATTTCTAAGAAAATTGGAAATGAACCATCCCATGTGCCCTCGCACACCAAGCTCGAAAAGTTTGTGCAGGATGCCGTGTCTCCAAGTACAATCATACGCGCGCTCAACGTCAAAGAACACCGCAATTGTGTGACATTTACGTACAAAACCCTCGCGCACAGAGGCATCTAAACGAACTAGGTGGTCTATTGTGGAGCGGCCCTGGCGAAAACCACACTGGCTATTACAAAGGAGCTGGTTGGATTCCAGATACCAAACAAGACGCATGTTGACCATTTTTTCGAGCAGTTTACACACACACGAAGTCAATGAGATGGGACGAAAGTCGTTGGGTGTTGAGCCAGTTTTGCCGGTCTTCAAAATAGGTACGATATGTGCCTCGCGCCACTGATCTGGGAAATCATTGTTACTCCAGATGTGATTATATATGTTTAGCAGAGACGATAGAGATGCATCAGATAACTGGCGAAGCATATTGTTAGTGATGTTATCAGGGCCAGGTGACACCAGCTTCACAGTGGACAGTGCTGCTCTGAGCTCAGCTATTGAAAAAGGCACATTGTAATGAGCCGAGTTATCCCGCCCAAAGTCGACCGGTTTTCTCTCCGCGATTTCACGAATTCGAGTAAAATGAGGATTTTCAGAGGAGACACTGCAACTATCATGGAAAGCTCTCGCCATGTGCTCAGCCACCTCTTGCGAGTCGGTTATCTTAAACCCGTTGGCTTCCAAAACTGGAGCAGACGGGGGACGATTTTTTCCCGCATTCTTCGTATTTGGAACCAGACCTCAGCTGACGGAGTGAAATGATTTACCCTAGACACATATTCTACAAACCACCTTCTCTTCGAGTTCAGCACAACGCGACGCGCAAACGCCCTAGCACGCTTGAAATTCGCGTGGTTTGTTGCTATTGAGTGTCTGTTAAAAATTCTAAAAGCCCGTTTTCTGCTTAAAATGGCTGACTTGCACTCCTGGTTCCACCACGGCACAGGAGTGCGTTTTGGCTGCCCACGTGTCATCGGAATAAAATTTTTCGCTGCTGTCAAGATCATACAATTAAAATTCTCGACAGCCTGCGTGGCCGAGGCTTCCGGGGTGGGGTTCACCGCACCACACGCTGCCCCGAAATCTGCCCAGTCTGCCCGCCTTTCGTTCCAGCGCGGGAGGTATGCTCCCGCAGGGCGAGGACGGTTCGGAGAGATAAGAATAGGGAAATGGTCACTTCCGTGAGGATCATCCAGGGTGATCCAATTTAACTGGATGAGAAGAGACGGAGAACAAATGGAAAGGTCAATAGAAGAGAGAGAACCAGAGGGTACAGTAATGTGAGTAGCACAACCGGAATTGAGGAGGCAGAGGGAATTAAGGTGAAGAAATCTCTCGACCGTGCGGCCCCGGGGACACGTGCAGCCGGCAGCTCCACCCCACGCTGAGTTGTGGGCGTTAAAATCACCAAGTAACAGGAAAGGTGTGGACAGCTGGTCGACTAAATTATGCAGATCATTTAAATTTAGATTGGCGCCCGGTGGTAGGTAGATAGAACACACAGTCAATTTAATATAACCAAGGTCTACCCGGGCGGCTACCGCCTGCAGCGCTGTATTTAGAGGTATGCTGTAGCAGGGAGTGGCATGGTGCACAGCAACCATCACCCCTCCGTATGCTACTGTTGAACTAAAAATATCTTTTCTAAAACTCTGATAATTTCGAATATTATAAGCAGCTCCAGGGGACAATTTTGTCTCCTGAAGACATAAGACAGAAGGGTTATAATCGGACAAAATCTGCTGCAGGTCGCTAAAATTCGAACGGAGGCCTCGGCAATTCCACTGTAGAAATGTCATTTTAAGCTAAAAGAAAACGGGCTTACTAAAAATAGACGGCTTAACCTAACTTTTCCAAGGGGGCCCAGTACCCCCGTATGGCCCCTTGCCTGGCCCCACGCTGGGGCCACCGATTCGGTAGCGGACCGGACCACGACTTCGTGCGCCTTCATCTGAATGAGCACGCGCTCGTGTTGTTTGGGGCTCGCTGGGAGGGCTCACAGCAGGACGCTTTGTCGGAGACCTGCTCCGCGGCCCCTCAAAATTTCTCCGCATTGCCGTGACGGTGGAAGAGCGGATCTGGGCTGGAGGCTGTGCTGCCGGCGTCTGGGTCACTGGCAAGGTCGGCGGCGGCGGTGGAGGCGCTGAATTATCGCCGCCGGTGGGTGGTTGGACGGCAAGCGGCCGGAAACGCCTCCCCGTGGTGGAGTGCTTACCACCCCGTCCTACAACCGCCCATCCCTCCGTCTCAGTCGGTGCTTGGCTCGGAGTGGCACCGGGTGCCGACTCCAGGGAGTCACCAGCAGGAGCCGCCTGCTGGTGCTGTGGCGCGAGGGAAGGGCCCCGTCCTCCATCACCGGCGAGGGCCGGGGGAGGGGAGGTAGGAGCGGGAACAGCGACCCGCCCCCTTCCCCCCACGGAGGGGGTCGCGGAGGAGGTGCCACCGCCGGCTCAGGAGCCGGGGTGGCGGGCTGGTGTGAAAAAAACCAGCCCCATCCTCCCCGCCAGGCGAACAAAGTCTGCCACGGTCAGGGGAACGGATGACCTCCTCCGCGGTCATCTTTGGGGTACCCGAACTGCTGGTGGATGCTACTTGGGAGTAGCGCTTTTGGGGGTGGGAGGCCATGTAAACATCCCTAGCCTGGCGGAAGCTAACCTTTTGTGTGATCATTATGGTAAGTATTTCTTTTTCTTTGCTTAATTCGGGACATGCACGATCAACAACTTCATGACATCCATTACAATTCGCACAATTTAGGGTTTCTGAGTCGCATTCTGTGGTACTGTGGACCTCTGAAGCACATTTCCCGCATACACGCTTGCCTTTGCAAGCTCGGGCGGTGTGGCCAAACTTCTGGCAGGTGAAGCATCGCATGGGTGATGGCACATATGGTCTCACGCCGACCCTCGTGTAACCGACATAGATGTGATCCGGCAGCACTGGTTTGTCGAATGTAAGTATGACTGTGTCTGTGTCCAGCATGTTCTCGCCACTTTTCCTCCTGATTCTGCGCACCTCCACCACTCCAAGTTCATCAAGCCCTTCAGTAATTTCCTCCTCCGAGAGTCCCCTGAGTTCCTGACTGGTGACGACTCCTTTCGTGAAATTCTTTGTTCTGTGCGGTTCTACGGAAACATGTACTTTGTGTGTTGTTTGCTGTCCAGACTCCTTCCTTGTGAATTTGAGTTCTGATACGGAAAGTGCACGCTCTGCGTCCTCTACTCGCGCAAACTCAACCTCCAGTGAACCATCGCGGAGCTTTACACATCGGACGACTTTGCCGAGACGATCGAGGGCCTCCTTTCGCTTGAAAGGCGACAGGGCCGCAAGAGATGAGTCGAGTCCCCGTATTACTAAAACACGGGGACAGGACGGCTGGATGGTCGGTTTTTGCGAACCGGGTCTAGATGTTCGCTCAATCCCTTCCCCCAAAGGGGGATGGGAGATGTCAACCTCCGGTGGAGGGTGAAGGGGAAGGGTTCGAGGGGTTAGAAGTGTCCATAGGAAGATCATAAGGTTCGACCAGCCACGTGCGCCCCCTTCCGACGAGGGTGCTACGAGGCGAAACGACGCACGGGCTGGCTATACGGGGGAGATGCCGCCGTTACAGAGGGGGAGAGAGACTCACCAAACCCCCACTGCCCCGACGACGGTCCCCCCTTGCACCTAGCCTAGACAACCCCGGGCGGGGCACGGACATCCCTCCCTCCCCGGGTGAAGTCGGGACCTCACCAAGGGAGGGAGGGACAGCCGAGCCCCACCAAAGGTCGACAGACTTTTACAATGCTGCTACTCTTGTCGATGCCCTCAAGAGTTCCCCGCCCTTGCGGAAATCCAGACCAAAGTAGAGTGTTGCTGGAGGCACACGAACCAAACAGCGCATACCTCAGCTCAGCTACCAGGACTCCTTCATCCCGGGGTACGGGTCGGTGCGCAGCTCACCTTAAAAAGACAGGCGCCCCCACACGGCCTCATCGGAGCAGGCGACTACCACCTGCTCGTCACAACTGATTCCCGGCTGGTCCGAGAGAAGTGAGCCCCCCGGCTCGCAGGGCCGGCGATTAGAGGGATCCAATCGTCAGCCACACGAGCCGGAGCCCCACGTACACCCACACCATCCAGGAATCATAGGCACGTGAGGGGACGCCCATGACACTGGGAAAAGGTGGGTAACTGGGAGGTTATGAGTTGGAAAAGGAAGCGGGTCGGTCTGCGCTGTCCACCCCAGCCGCGCGCCACACGCGACCGAGATGTCCACACTCAAGACGAGCAAGAGTGCACACATCCCCGCCACACACGGAGACACGCCGGGCTAGACATCGCGGACAGTGGATAGGAGCGGTATTTAGGAGTGGACAGAAAGGATACGGGTGGAAAGGCATGGATACACAAGGAAATAAGGAAAGAAGAGGAAAAGGAACAAGGAGTGGGTGGGATTTGAAGTTAGGAAGGCTAAGAAGGGATGAGGATGGCAGTTTCGATTTGGCCTCTCGCCCGAAGGCGAGGGGCGAAACCCATCCTGCCAACTGGGGTCGCGGGTGTCGTCACATCCCGTACCCAATTATTCATGTGCCGGACCAGTCAGCAGGTGCCAACAAGTCCGGCAGATGAAAATTGGTCCCCTGCGGGGGAAGCGGAGATGGTGGGTGGAGTATGTTTGTACTGTGAATAGATTCACACCAATTACACAGGTTTGGACCAGAGTCAAACAACTCCAGGGTAGATCACAATATACATCCACACCCGTATTAGATGATAACGGCATCAAAATAACTGACACAAAAGAAGTATCGAACCGTATGGCGGCAGCCTTTAGTATGCGATGTAGCTCCCACGTCCAGGATGCTAGCTTCAGGCGCTTACGCGAACGAGCAGAGCAAACAATTGTAAACTTCGGAAATAACCATTCTGCTTCATATAATGTTCCATTTACAATGCTTGAACTGAAAGGAGCACTTCGTTCTGTTAGGCCAGTTTCGCCTGGGCCTGACACTATTCGAAATGAAATGCTGTCCCATCTTCCTGACGGCTCATTGGCATCTCTACTTCAGATCTTTAACCGCATCTGGGTAGAGCATGATTTCACCGAGCAGTGGAGAGACGCGGTTGTTGTTCCTATACTGAAGCCTGGTAAGGAAGGTAGCTCACCTGGGGATTACCGCCCAATTTCACTGACCTCTTGCGTCTGCAAGCTGCTGGAGAAGATGGTTAACGTCCGCCTCATGTCGTTTTTGGAGACCAATAATCTATTGTCAAACATTCAATATGGATTCCGGAGGGGTCGAAGCACCATTGACCACCTTTTAGCTCTAGAATTGTCGATCCGGAAAGGCTTTAGCAGAAAGCAGCATACAATTGCCGTCTTTTTTGACATTGAGCGAGCTTTCGACCTCACCTGGAGGCACGGTATCCTGCAGAAGGTCTTTGATCTAGGTGTGCGAGGTCACCTGGGATGGTTTCTGTCTAATTTTCTTAAAGAGACGTTTTCGATACCGGGTTGGCATATCAGAATCTGATGAATTCACGCAAGAGAATGGAACACCGTAGGGCAGCGTTCTCTCTGTCGCTCTGTTCGCAATCGCTATCAACGACATAGCAGATGGCATCCCTCGGAATATAAACACAGCCCTCTTTGTCGATGATTTTACTATTTGGGTCACGGCATCATCCACACCATCTGCCGTTAGGCAATTGCAGATTGCTCTGGAGAAGTTGGAGCGATGGAGCGGACAAAATGGCTTGAAGTTTTCAACGGAAAAAACCAAATGTATGCATTTTTGTCGTAAACGAAATGATTGCACCGACCCTGTCCTAACATTGTATAAACAAGCCATAGCTGTAGTAGAACAAACTCGCTTTCTCGGTGTAATCATTGATAGGAAATTAACATACGTACCATATTTCAAGGATCTAAGGGATAGATGTTTCAAAGCACTGAATATCTTTAAGGTTCTGACCAAGCTCAAGTATGGCGCGGACCAGAAAACGCTCCTTATGCTATATAGATCTTTGGTCCGATCTAAAATAGAATATGGCGCCATAGCATATGATGCTGCAACAGAAAGCTCTAAGCACATGCTGGACACAGTTCATCATCACGCCATCAGGACAATAATCGGTGCTTTTCGCACATCTCCCACCTCCAGTATGCTCGTGGAGGCAAGCGAGATGCCGTTGGACCTAAGGCGCAGAATGCATGGCATGCAATATACCCTAAAACTTTTTCAGTTCCCAAATCACCCAACCTCCCGAAGGCTTTTCTCAGGTGAACGTCGGCGTCAAATTGAACACTCTGCTCAATATGTCCGGCACGCAGATTACAGGATAGCTAGCTGGCTTGATGACGCCCAAGTTAACTTGGAACAGGTGGAACTTTTTCAGGCCCCGTCCATCAAACCTTGGATGATAGCTGAGTCAACGGTAGACACAAGCATGGTCTCAAAAACCAGAGATTTGACTCCGGTAGCCTCACAACAGGTTTTTCTGGAGCACTGTCAGACTTCTTATCCAAACCACAAGCTCTTTTATACGGATGGCTCCAAGGGTCAGGACGGTGTCGGATGTGCCTTTGTAAGTGAGAATGTTGTGAGGTGTTTCACTCTTCCGCCCGCTGCTTCAGTTTTCATTGCGGAGTTGTATGCCATTCTACGCTGCCTGGACGCCATTCTTTTATCGAGACAGCGCCGATGTGTTATATTCACTGACTCTTTATCCTCGCTACAGGCCCTCGAGTCTTTCGGTACTAAGTCGCCATCGTCATATTATTTAGATGAAATCAGAGACAGGATTCACCGAACACATGTCAAGAAAAAACAAGTAATACTAGCCTGGGTCCCCAGTCACTCGGGCATCGTTGGAAACGAGCGCGCTGATATAGCTGCGAAGCATGCAGCACAGGGCACCGTACCATCGGGCCTTCGGATTCCGTGTTCGGATTGGTTCCCACATATTCGAAAACACGTGACTAAATTATGGCAGGACAGGTGGGATACGGACCCAAAGGGTCAAAGGCTTCGGGCCCTGAAACCGCTGATTGGTAAGCGCTTTTCAGGTTCTGCCAGTACAAGGAGGGAGGAGGTGATCCTCTCTAGGCTCCGCATCGGTCCCACCCACGCAACGCATTCATTTTTACTTTGTAGAGATGTCCCGCCGGAGTGTGCTCGCTGTGGGGAGCGCCTGTCTGTGCGTCATGTTTTCGTGGATTGCCGAGATTTTGAGGTTGAGAGACAACGCTACTTTCGCGGGTCTCCCTCACTGGTTTCGCTACTCGGAGAGCATCCAACCGTGGAGTTCACTGCTATTGCTGCTTTTTTGAAGAGTGCCTCATTTAATGTCATTTACTCACCATCTTAGGACGTGATCACCTGCGTTTTCACTCGTTGACTTGTGGAAGCATGTGCAGTGTATTTACATTTTACCTTTGACACACTTTTAGCCCTGTGAGACGCTGAAACAATATTGTATATATATTGTCTAGTGTTATGGGCGCCACATGACCCGTGTTGTCGGCGCGCCCTTAAACACCAACGATGATGATGATGATGCTGATGATACAGCTATCCTGGTCAAGGGTAAATCGATACAAGAACTCCAAGATAACATTCAGAGCACGCTTCTAAAAGTCTCTAACTGGTTTAGAGCAAATCGTCTTTCATTAAACGTCTAAAAATCTTGCTATCAAATTTATTCTAAAAGAAAAGAAGCTAATTTGGACATAATTTTGAATGGAGAGAAATTAACCCGTGAAAATAAAGTTAAGTATTTAGGAGTACACATTGACGAGAACCTTAAATGGGAATCCCAAATCGACCACAGTTCAACTATCATTAGCAGAAACATCGGTATAATGAGCAGGGCAAAATTATTTCTATCATGTAGGAGCCTTTTATGCTTATATAACTCATTAGTTCTTCCACATCTAAATTATTGTGCCATTGTCTGGGGGTCAAATTATTCATCTAAACTTGAACGAATCTTTAAATTACAAAAACGAGCTATTAGGGTTATCGCTACAAAATCATATCTTCATCCGACTAACCAATTTTTCATTACATTGAAGTTAGTAAAGCTTCCAGACATCGTAAAAGAACAGTTTGTAGTTATCCTTCCAAATTTCTCAATAGAACTTTACCAAATGCTGTTGCATCCCTCTTTGAGCTACACATAGCAAACTCTACCAGGCTGGTACAGCACTTTAAAGTACCCTTTGCCTGGACAGTTTAAAGAAAGTTTGCGTTTTCGATTCATGGGCCAAGGATATGGAATGATGTTATTTGTCCTTTATTTCCTAATTTGAATGAAGTCCCATTGATTAAAACGAGCCTAAAAACAGATTAGAGATCTCTTTTTCAATAAACATCTATCTGAGGAGATAAATGACTAGAAGGAGACAAGCAGAAATAGTGTTAATCACTGTTCACTTCAATTTCTTTGATTCAGAGATATCAATCTAATGCGTAATGAAATAAGGTGTTAACGAAAGGATCTTAATAGGTCAGTCTCTCTTCTTCCCTTTCCAGAAGTCTCTCATTTTTCTTTCTTTCTTCGTTTTCACCACATTGTATCCATTCTCATCGTTGACCCATTTCACGATCTCATAACCCATTTAGGCATTTATTTATCCCACTAATACCCTAACATGACTTTCGTGGTGGCCCCATCGATGGTAACTAGCTCTTCTACACCTTGGTGAGGCTACGACGAGAAAAATGACTAAATATATGTTTAGGCAGCAAGTAAATAAAACAAAAATAATAGCGGGGAGTGGTGCGGTCCACTAACATGATAAAACTAACACAGTTTTTGTGCATGCCATTGGACAAAATTAGTTTACGACAGCACGGGTATGGAAGGGCACTCCTGCGTACCTATTTAAAAGGGTAGTGGTTAAAATAAATAAATAAAAAAGCTGTTATCAGCCAAACCATCTAACTGGCGTCCTATCACCATTCTACCAGCAATGACAAAAATTACCGAACGTATAGTCCACATCCAACTCAGTACGTATTTCACCAAAAACCATTTGCTTTCACGCAGCCAACACGGCTACCGGAAGAATCATTCCACCGAAACTGCGCTCACAGGGCCATGGATAAGGGTCATATTTCAACACTAGTTCTTACGGATCTTTCGAAATGCTTCGATGTAATTTGTCACGAGAAATAACTGGAAAAATTTGAGCAGTATGGTGTTGACGACCACTGGTTCAGGGATTACCTCCGTGATCACTATCAACAAGTCAAAATTACGAACGGTTTTAGCGGTGGCGCAACAACACGGGAATGGCAGTCCGAAACTCTCCAAGTCACTCCAAAACTCGGTGGGCGTTTTTCAAGGCGGAAGTTTATCCTGTATCATGTTATCAATCTTCACAAACGACATGAATCTATATATCGAGAATTCCACCAAGGTTCAATTCTGTGACGACGTTCAGCTCATCATATCCGGCCCAAAACCGAACCTTGATACTATGGTATCATTGCTTGAGCATGACATAGCTGTACTTTTAGATTGGTTTTCTTAAAACACCCTCAAAATCAACCCAGAAAAAACCCAGGTCATCGTACTTGGAACCCGTGCAATGCTCCAAAATTTTCCAAAAATTAGTATTCGGGTGGGCAACACAGTAGTAACAGAAACAAGGGAAGTTAAAAATCTAGGCGTGCATATGGACCGGAACGTGACGTTCGAATCGCATATTGATAGCATCACTAGGAAATGTGCTGGTATTCTCATTGGACTCATGCACATTCGGCACATCATTCCACAGTCAGTACTGAAACTCTTAATTCAGTCACTCGTCATATCTCACATCAGGTACTGTATTTCAATATATGGGACTTGAGGAACAACTCAAATCCACCGAATTAAAAAAGTGATCAACTTTTGTGCTCACGTCTTAACTGGGAGGAGAAAGTTTGAGCACATTTCTCGGGAAGTAGCCAGATTACGACTGCCTGACCCCGCACAGCTGCTTACCTACCACCGGTTGAGCATTGTTCATAGCGTGTTGATGACCGGTGAGCCGTGTGTGATTGGTGAAATGTTTACCTTTACTGACCATAGCTACGGCACACGACAGGCGGGACTTTTACGTCCAACCCGCGCTAGAAACAACGCAGGGAAGCGAAGATTATGCCATGCTGCCATTGCACAATATAATGACCTGCCTCTTGGTCCGCCTGGATCCGCCTATGCCTTGATGTTACTTTTTCCAAAGATTTGAAATTTAAAGAATACATTCATCAAATAATTAAAAAGTAAACGTAACTTTAAATCCAATTTATATCTTTGTTCAGTTTCTTCCCAGACCTATGTAGAATAAAATATATTCTACCTGTCCGACCCCATTTCGACTAATGTCACATTATTTACGAAGGTCACATCACAGTTCGCGACAAACTCCAACTTGAAAGACTGCAAAACAGGGCCGCCAGACTAGTGACAGGGACTCTACCATAGTAGAGTTCCTGTATACGACACCGCATACGGACACCGACTGACAAACGGACCATGGAGCTTGGCTGGGAGTCCCTAGAATGTCGTCGAAAAATACATAAAATCACCTTCTTTCACAACCTTCTAAACAGCCCATCTGTACCAAAATTCATTCGCAGTATAATTCCAGAACCAAGAGAAAATCACGTGCTTAGACGCTTAAGATATTCTGAACGTATAACGGTGCCACGCCACAAAACTCAAACTTTTAGGAGGTCATTGCTTCCCTCAACCATCGAGTAGTGGAACCTCTTGCCTCTAAACATACGCGATATCATAACAACAAATAAACTTACAAGGGAAGTCAAATATATTTTTGGCACAACCCCACCTCCACTTTAATATTCCCTTGGCCACAAAAAGACATCTACCTGTTAGCTCGTTTGAGAGTGGGAATGAGCAAATAAACCCAATTTCAAATTCAAGCCAACGAAACTCCACACTGTTCCTGCGGCCACAGAAAAGAGGACGCGTCACATTACTTGCTTCATTGCTCGTTATTCCAACATGCTAGAACAAAACTGTTTAGAGATAAATTCGAAGCCACGCACATCACGTCAAGCATCCTAGAAAATTCAGCTAAACTCAACATATTACTTCATGGCTCTGAACTAAACAAGACGAAAGTAGCAAGTAAACCAAACAAGTAGCAACCTCTGTTTTTCAAATTTATACTTCACAGCAAGCGTTTTGAAGAGAAAGACAGTTCAAAGCCAGGTTAGTTGGATTTTACTTATATTATATTAGTTATATTATATTATATATACTTATATTATATTACTTATATTAGGTCTAGTTTCGTGGTATTGTGGACATAATCCTTAAGTTAGAGGTACCAGGATTATCACTGTCACGACATCCAATATTTTGAGACTTCATTCTAAAAGGCATGGAGCCCAATTCAAGGTCTGGCTAAACTATAACTCAGAATTTGTAATATTACTTACACGATTCACCGGATTTTTTAATAAACTAACTCAGCTCATCGGTGGGATGTGGACCAACTTAACTCAACTCACGGTTCTAAAAATTTTACTTATCTCAACTCAGAGCCAAATGAGTTAGATTTAGAGTCAAACCCTGACTCTGACTCATCAGTCGCACAACTCTACCCTAACCCCTATACTATATAATAAGATACAATAAACATGCTCGGGAATTGTAATTCAGGGAGCTTCACGCATGTGCAAGCGTATTTAATATATTAGATGTGATGAATGGGACAAGCATCCAAGACTTAGGTATATATTTTAACTTTTAAGGTTACCTGACCACTTTTTAGTATGTACACTGTTTTGATTCTTGTAATGCAAATAGTCTTTCTTAATGCTCTGACTTGGCCTGTGAGTGGATTTTATCTGTTGGAGATTATTCTGAACAAATAAAATAAATAAATAGGGTTCAGCATGGGTGGATAAAGGCTGTGCAATATGAAAAGTATCAATACCTAAACTAATACATCACCTAGTTCCCAGAAGCAAATCGCTACCGCAACACTTAACGATATAATTGAATGATCTGCGCCAGTAACTGCAATATTCCTTCAATATGGTATCTGATATGAAGTGAGCTGATTTCCCCTTTAAAAATGCCAAAACAACTTCACTGATATGAAGGAAACCACCTCTCTGCCTTTTAGGGCCTTCTTCTAAAGAAACTACAATGTTGAATCACTCTAAGCTCGAAAAGTTAAGGGTAACTTTCTAAGATATATACAACAAAGATTGCAGATCTAAGCTCAAAACATGCCCATTACGTTATGGGAGCTAGCAAACCACTTCCTAAGTTGGAAAAGTTTTCCATGTTGTAGGTAGGTAAAGGGATTTTCTGAAGCTGTGGTGACGTCACAACATGGCGGCTCGTGACCTACTCAGCTGGCCGTTCGCTCAATCACGGCGTGGTTCTTTAGACAACCGTAAAAATCCTGGCGGCTGCGTGGCTGCCAAGCGCGCGTGAAGCGAGAAGGAGGTAAGGCGACTGGATAATCCATTTTTGTTAAAACAGGTGGAAGTTTTGCCCATAAGAAAGCAAAAGCCAATTCCGTAATGTTGCCCACCTACCACCTGCTCCAAGAAACTCAACCATGGCAATGAGTGAGCTCGGGCCCTCACGGCGGGCGATCGCCTGGTGCCTTTTGCCGGAGTTCGGTTTCCCTGCGCCGGCTCAAAGTGTGTGCACAGCACTTCTCCAAACACTTCCAGACATGTATTAGATTGCTCATTACCATAGCGCAGCCAAGGGGGACCCCATGCAAATCTCATCCATCCATCATTTGACTTGTGGCATTTGCATACGCCAATGAAAAACCCACAACTCGATTGAACAATCCAGCTGATCGATGGCACACTGCCCCTCTTAACCCGAATCAGCGCGTCGCGTGGCTGCAGGTGAAAGCAACACGGCGCACTTCCCACGGCCGCCCTGGACGACTTTGGCCGGCAGTAGACAGCTGTCGACAGGCTCTCTAGTAAGTCGTGTCCGAACACCACTCCCACGGCCGCCCGAAATACAAACGTCGCCTAATCCAATCGCGACGCGACATGTGTTTTCGACAAGCAGCTGTATTACAGCAGCAGTGGACAGCCGCTGCGCCGCGATGCGGCGTTTTTGTCGCGGAGAGCGGCCGGCCGCACAGTCGCGGCGCAAATACAACCATCGATCAGACGGCGGCGGGGCCGGGGTCGCCGCTGACGTGTGAACGCCGCCACCAGGAGGAGCTCCCATCCGCTAATCATGTGGGACGCAGCTACACGCCTATCTGTGTCTATCTGATCGAATAGAGGCTGATTGGACAACGGCCAGACGACACCCTGCCCAGACGACAAACCGGTAAGACGATACGCCTGTCAGACGACACCCTGCCCAGACGACACACAGGTCAAACGACATACTGATCAGACAACACACCGGTCAGACAATACGCCGGTCAGACAACACGCCAGTCAGACGACACATCGGTCAGACGACATACTGATCAGACAACACACCGGTCAGACAATACGCCGGTCAGACAACACGCCAGTCAGACGACACATCGGTCAGACGACATACTGATCAGACAACACACCGGTCAGACAATACGCTGGTCAGACAACACGCCAGTCAGACGACATATTTGTCAGACGACACATCGGTCACAGCACACCGGTCAGACGACACGCTGGTCAGACGATACGCTTGTCAGACAACACACTGGTCAGACAACACGCCGGTCAGACGACACACAGGTCAGACGACGTGCTGATCAGACAACTCGCCGGTCAGACAACACGCCAGTCAGACGACACATCGGTCAGACGACACGCCGGTCAGACAATGCGCCTGTCAGACAACACACAGGTCAGACGGCACGTCGGTCAGACAACACACACGTCAGAAGACACACCAGTCAGACAACACACTGGTCAGACGACATACAGTTCAGACCACACCGGTCAAAGACACGCTGGTCTGACAATACACCGGTCAGACGTCACACAGGTCCGACGACATATTGATCAGACAACACACCGGTCAGACAATACGCTGGTCAGACAACACGCCAGTCTGACGACACATATGTGTTAGACACACCGGTCACACACATACCAGTCAGACGACACGCTGGTCAGTCGATACGCCTGTCAGACAACACACAGGTCAGACGACACACCAATGAGAGAACACGCTGCAGAGACCAAGTGCGTTGGTGTGTTGGGCGGCGGCCAGCAGAGGGGGCGCATCGCTGTCTAGCCTGCGGTTTACAGCTGAAAGGTTCTCCTCTTGTGTAGCTTGATAAAAATGCTAGGAGATACGTGATCAGCAGATACAGCAGATACGTGATCAGTGCATATATAAACAGACATTAAACACTATTCTAACACAAGACGGGCCATATTTCCAAAACTTTGAAGCAAGAAACACGCAGCGACGATTAGGACGACCGATCTACGACACGCTGGTGGGACATGCTGACCCATCAGATGTCTGTGGCTTGCAGCTCTACCACTGACTGCTGCAACATTGGGACGCCGGGGGCACCAAGAAACTGCCAGTGGCTGTGAATGGTGATTGCTGAGTCCATACCAATATGCTGCGCTAAATATTGCACCTAGGCATTGGTGGTTTCGAGCTTTCCAAAATCAGAACCATTTGAACTTTCCCGACTAAGAACATGACTCAAAAGGCAGAGGATGCCACTCTTCACCCATCTTAACAGCGCACTGACGGGGGCAGGTACCCGCCCCCTCGGGGTTCTCGGAGACAGAATAAGAACGACGGGGCGTGTCGCCACCATGCCTGGCATATCTTTTCTGTGATCGTTTTTACAACTTCAGCAAAAAATTCAAGATGGGGTAATCTCAGGTCAGGTCACCAGTACAGCTCAAGTGACCTCACCTCACAAAAGTTTAAGATAGCATAAGTTAGGACAGGGTGAACCTATCCGATTGAAACTCATCACATAATTGGCCCACCGAGTTCTAAAAAAATTATTCCGGTATTTTTTATATCGATGACCTGAGGTCAGGTACGAGCCTCTCCATTGAAAATACATGAGACAAATGGTTTAAACTGAATAACTTAGTAATGGTGGCGGTAGAGCGTTTACTCTAACGGCGTTAGATTCGCCAAAACCTTGCAGTTTTAATTATATGCATTTTGACCTAATTTGACCTCAACCCGACCTCAGGTTAGGCCAAATCCTATATTTGACCTGACTTGGCCCAGCAAGGTCATATTATATATCATTCGATTCGGCTAGCTGCGAGGATCCCTATGGTCCAGATTGCTTTGCTCTGTCTACTAGTTTAGATGTAAAGGCTAAAACCCTTCATTTACGTGATATCCCTACGGTGGCATACCTTGACCTCTAGTAACCTTAGACGTGACCTTATAGAAAATGGTTGAATTGCTTTCTATAGAGATTTGGATGGGCTATCCAACGCCGCTTACCGTTTTTCGTTATCTGGCGTGGTTACCGAAATCTTAGGAAGGGGGGTACCCGCCCCACGTCACAGCGAGGTGGCCAGAGCCCCGTCAATGCTCGTGTTAAACTAATTTTCAGCGAAAGGCAGAATTCACGAATGGGTGGCAGCACTGCACGCCAGCTAAGTCCAATGTTGAGAGCACTGGCTTTTGCCATTTGCTCTCGTTCCGCCGGATGTGCCTATTACCGATTCATTAGCATTCATCACCAATGACTGGCACCGCAGGGCCTGACTGGCACCTCGGGGACACTGGAGTTTGAGATGCTTTGGTCAACAAATTTACATGGTAGTTTGAGATTCGACGTCTCATGAGACTGCCGGACGCTTTTCAATCCGACATCGAAATTTCAACCGTTAAAAAGAGAAGAATGGATTTCCTTTTAACATCTTGCATACGGCCGTACTGGCTTTAGAGTATTTGATAGCACATATGCAATGTACATTATGTAAGTTGACTGTATCACCGAGAACAACTGAAGCACTGCACTGAGGCGTAGGCAAACACTGCCCCAAAATAAAGCATGGCACGATGGCAATCAAACTTTGAAGATAGGAAGTGGTTATCTACCCCTAGCCGTACAACAAATAGGTACACATCACCATGTCCTGGCTCAACACTACGATAAGTGGCCCGCTGAACTACCTCCCAAGCAGCCAGTAAGCTAACGCGTGTAATACATGTAATAATTAGAGCGGCTAAAATGAGCGCGCTCTCGACACAAAAAAGCAGCGATGACAGCGGCGATATGGACGATTATCGTCTCTCGCCGCGTTCGACTGTTTTTGGCCGTCAGCGGATCGGATCCAGGAATGGGGCACCGGTGGCACCCGCTGAGCACCCCGGCCGGGGCGGTGCCAGTCCGCCGGCCGAGGACGCGGCTGCGTAGACGACAAATCCCAACGCCCAGCACCTCGCTTCACCGGCGCGCTGGGTCTCTTTCACAGCTGCCGGCAGGGGTGTAATTTTCTATCTCTTTGGGGGGTGCCTGAGCACCCCAATCCTAATTTGAGCACCCCCAATCATGTGTTGAGCACCCCCAATACATGTGCCGCCCCTGGCTTATCTCCGCTGCTCTAAGCAGTGCCATCCCTATCTCATCACTACTGCCCTGATTTGTGCCGCCACTGCCACCAACAGTTAATCACTGCCGCCCCCCCCCGGATGATTACTGCTGCCTTTGGCTCATTACTGATCAGATGGCTGATCACTGCCGCCCCTGGTCACCACTGATCAGCTGACTGATCACTGCCGCCCCGGGTCACCATTGCCGCCCCCGGCTGATCTCTGCCGCCCGTGGCTCGTCACAGCCGCCCCTGGCTAATCGCTGTCGCCCGTGGTTCATTAACTTCCGCCCCCTGGCTGATTACCGCCGTCAATAACTGCCACCCCCTGGCTGATAACTGCCGGCCCCTGACTGATAACTGCCGACCTTGCCTGATTACTGCCGCCCCTGGCTGATCACTGTCGCCCCTGACGGATAAGTGCCGCCCCTGACTGATAAATGCCGCCGATAGTTTATCACTGCCGCCCCCTGGCTGATCACTTCCGCCCCCTGACTGATAACCGCCCCCCCTGGTTGATTACTGCCGCCCCCTGGCTGATCGCTGCCGTCCCCTGACTGATACTGCCGCTCCCTGGCTGATAACTGCCGCCCCTGGCTGAACACTGCTGGCCCTTGGCTGATCACTGCCGCCCCATGGCTGATAACCGACGCCCCCTGGTTGATTACTGCTGCCCCTGGCTGATCACTGCCGGCCCCTGACTGATAAGTGTCGCCCCCTGGCTGATAACTGCCGCCCTTGGCTGATCACTGCCACCCCTGGTTCATCACTGCCGTCTCCCGGGGCAGTGAGCATCTTGGGGATATCTGGACAGTGGGCGTTGTGGGGGAGCATGCTTCTGTGAATATCACTAGCATCGTGTCATATCTGAGGAGCGTTAGTTTTGATGTAATATATTCATTCTAATAGTATTTCAGTTTTTACATAACGTCAAATTTCATGTTACCTAGTCCGTGACCTTAGTATGTCTTGTGAAATTTTTAGGTCATTTTTCAGTATTTATATTTTATTGTATTTATTTATTTAATTTGTTTTTAAATAATATTCTGACACAATATTTACAACCTGACCTGTTTTACCACCTGACTTGTAGAAGCTCGTGCGGAATTGTCCTATTTACGTATTTAATTTATTGTCATGGGCGCCGTAGGACCCTAGATATCGGTGCAACCTAAAACACCAATATGATGATGGACCTTCTCCCGGCTGATCACTGCCCCCCCCCCTTGGTTCATCACTTTCGCCCTAATTCATGCCGCCTCTGACTCACCAATGCTGTCCCCGGCATATTTTGACTCAAACGCGTGCCGCTCCGACTCATCGCTGCCGCCCCTGGTTCATCACTCCTGCCCACTGGCTGATCAACTCCTGCCCACTGGCTGATCAGTGTCTCCCCTGGTTCATCACTGCCGCCCTGATTAATCAAGTGATTAATGTGAGTTGAGATTAATGTTAGTGATCAGGGCAGTAGTGCTACTGCCCTGATTTACGCCGCCCCTGGCTAATCAATGCAGTCCCCGTTTCTTTAATCAACCCATATATTATGAGCCGTCACTCGTTAGACACTTCCTCCCTCGAATCCTCGCTGCTCCCCCTCCCCTCTGCTGATCACTGCGGTCCCTGGTTTATCACTGCCGAGGAGACCAATTCGGCCATGGCCCTCCAAAACCAGTCAAACTTAAATCCTGCTGTCAGCACAGTGTTGTCAGCAGGAATCTGTAACACCCTTCCAGAAAGCAAACAGCAGCCCAATATCGTCTAATCGTTATCTGTTTGCCTATTGGAGGAATTCTCCAAACCGAGTAAATGGTAGACCGCTGCTTCCGTGCTTTTACTGTTTTAGTGTCAGCCAGGGGTACAATTTTCTATCTCTTTGGGGTGAGCGAGCACACCCCATCAGTATGACTACCCCTAATACAGTATATACTCCTAATATGAATACCCCTAATAGTAATCATAATGACTACCCCTAATACATGCGTCGCCCCCCCCCTCAGCATTGCTGCCCTGATTCATGCCGCCCCCGGTTCATTACTAGCACCCTGATTTATGACGCCTTGGTTCATCACTGCCGCCTCCTGTCTATCACTGCCACCCTGATTCGTGCCAGCCCTGACTTATCACTGCCGTCCTGATTCAAACAGCACCTGGCTCATCATTACTGACAGTAGCCCACCAAAAATATCCTCGAATTATCACTGTCACCCTGTTCCATGCCGCCTCCAGCTTATCGCTACCGCCTCGGCTAATGAATGCCGCCCTGGCTTATCACTTCCGCTCCAATGCGTGCCGCCCGGGCTCACGACTGCCGCTCCCAGCTCAGAGACAGCAGATTCAATTTTTGGGCCGGTGTGCAAGATTTTCGGGAGGGGCGCCTTCCTCTCCAGAGGAGGGGGGGCGCCTCCATCCCCAGGGGTGCCTTTGGCTCCCAAGGGGCCAAAGGCGGTGTTTTGACCTGATTTTCTCTTGGCTGGCTGGGGGCGCCACCCGGACCAAGCCAAAACCGGGCGTGCCAAATATAGTTTTACGCACCCTCATTTTTTCAGGGTGTGCAACTGCAAACCCTACCACCCGGAATCAACCGTCCCTACCCCAGCTTATCTCTTCCACCCTGATTCATGCCACCCGTAGTTTATAACTACTACCTATGGCTCACCATTCCTGTCCTCGGCTTTTCCCCGTTGCCTTGATTCGTGCCGCCCCCGGCTAATCAATGCCGCACCCTCCCCAACTTACCACTTCCGCCCTGGTTCTTGCCACCCCTAGTCCATAACTGCCGCTCCCGATTCCTCACTGCCACCCTCCTCTTATCACTTTCACTCTGATTCGCCCCGCTCCTAGTTCATATCTATTGCCCCTGGCTCATCACTGCCGCCCTCGACTTATGACTGTTCTGTTTCTTGCCGCGTCGACCAATCACTGTCGCCCCCAGCTTATCACTTCCAACCTAATTTGGGCCGTTCTTAGTTCATAAATGTCGTCCTGGGCTCATCACTGCAGCACTGATTATAATCAGTGCTGCAGTGATAAGCCCAGGACGACATTTATGTCCCGCCCCTGTGTGTTAAAGTAAAAAGGAAGGGCGTGTGGGCAAAAATAAAGGGTGCAGTGGAGTGGCCATCTTGGCTAATATTTACAGAACAATGCACGCGTTGTTTGGAGCGTTATCGGTGTTTTTATCTCTTTCACGTAGTGATTAACCCTTGCCCCGGTGGTGGGTGCGAGCCACTTTCACCCTGGTGGGGGGGGAGTAAAAAGACAAAAAAGAGAGTTCGAAGAAACGTAAAAAGAAATTGAAAGCTCTTCAAAGACTGATATCGAAGATAATTCGGTCATTTTTCTCGTCAAATCAACATCAAAGTCACCAAAGGTCAAATAGGTCAAAACTTGTTAATATGAGGTGTACTAAGAAAATCTCCTTTATCTCATGGACTTTATCTAAACACATAAGATAAGCTCTTGGGCTGCTTTTTCATTGCAATGCCATTCATTTTCAGGTTAGGTCAAAGCTTAGGAAGCTGCAGTCCACTGAACATTGGGAATATTCTTGGGAATGTTCATAGCCGTCCATGCATAAAGGCGTTTCTTTTTTCGCTAATAACTTCCAAACCAATCAAGATACAGTAATATTTGATGCACCATTGCAATTTTCTTGTCAATACAAATATGATTATATATGTTATTGCTATGCTAGGTCAAATTCAAAATTGACCTGACTCAGGCAAACGGTTTGACCCAATTTGACCTGGTATAGTCATGATGTATATCATTTGCATTGCATTGGCCATAAAAGACTTCGGTGATAAAATAAAAGTTCCATCTTTGTTTACTCAATATTTGTACAGAAAAACACCTAAAAATTCTTATTTGACCTTAGGTGGCCCTGCAAAGGTCACAGGTCACCACTTTTGGTATCAGCTTCAGAAATGGGCTAAGAGCAAATCCTAACCGATATTTAAAGTTTGTTCCATCCATACCCACTGAAAATGCTCATTTCGTGATTTCCCCCATGCATTTGCAATGGGAAGGTCAAGTCCAATACATGACCTTGGGTCACCAATATCGAAAATCCCGGAATACATGTTGTAGCTCCTAGTGGGTCCACTATGTGGTATAAGTTTCAACTTGATTGATTAACCCTCTTTTTAATTATGCAGTCTTAAGCATTTTTTAAGGTGAAGTCACTTCACCTGATTTGGTAACCTGACCTGATATGACCTTAAGCTAAAGTTTTCAGGAAAGATGTAGAAATGATAAAGGAACGGCTAGACTAAGTTTGGCGGCGCTACACTTCATCGTCTTTGCGCCACTTTGGAAAATCCCAAGGGTGGATCTAAAAAGACTTCCACCCGGGCGAAGGATATATCCTTTGCTTTCATATCAATTTCCGTCCACTCTGCCATTCCGAAGATAAATCCAACTCCACAAAACTGATATAATTCAATCGTTGATAGATTTACCACTCAGATTGGATGTTTTTAACACGGGCCCCGCTGGGGTCCGTGGCATGACGCTGCCCCGCTGGGGGCATATTTCGCCCCCCTCCGTATCTCATTTCGCACGAAAGCTAAAGAAAAGTTACGAGCGGCGTTCGAAAGTTCTTGACAAGACAAAAATATTTTATACGAACATTTTTTATGTCAGGTCAATATTGAAGTCAGCATAGGTCAAAGAAGGTTCCATAGGCTTACAACTGAGCAGTGTACGTTTCTCTCTCTATCTGTACTCAGGGGAGTTAGAGCAAATATTTACGTATCACTGTACTCCTCTTATCGAGGCAAATCGAATGATGTATAATATCACCTAGCTAGATCAAATAGTGAAAATGACCCTACCTCGAGCTAGGTCACGATCACAGAGTGACCTGGTATAATCATGTTGTATATCAATCGACTCCCCGTGACAATATAAGCACAATGCAAGCAAAATGGGAGCTTTATCTCAATTCAGTCAGAAGTTATTGGCAAAACAATCACTCTATGCTCCCGTGACCTGACATGACCTTTGAGAGTTCAGATGCTGAAAAACTCAACTTTATGGTCAAGATTGTGGTAAGAATAGATGGTTTTAGGATTTTCAGCTTTATCTATCCAGTATTTACTGAAAACGAGCTCATTCCAGTTTTCACCATAGAATTATAATGGGGTGACCAAAAAATTGACCCCACCTTAGGTCAACAATATCGAAATTCCGAGATTGCAGATTTGTAGACCCTAATGACCTTATCATATTGTGGCAGTTTCAAACTAACCAGTTTGCTGATGTTCCCTGGGCGCCACTTCAAACTCGTGATTCTAGGTTTTGACGTCGGGTCACTTGACCTTTAATAGCTCCTTGACCTGACATGACCTTAGCTAAAAAATTTTGTCAGATGTGTAAAATTGATCAGGAATACGGTACTGTAAGTTTCGTTGCTCTGCGTTTCTTCGTTTTTGAGCTATCTGGGGAAAACCAGGAGTGGGGGGCGAATTTCGCCCCCCTGCCAGCGGGGCGCGTGTTAAGACGTGTATGTAGCTTTGAGTTGTCGCCTAAAAAAAACATGCTTGGCAAAAGCTGTCGAATACCTGCTCAACATTAAAATGCAATGTCCCCTGAGCTATAAAAGGTGCAACAAGGCGATTAATAGCATATTTTGTGCAATGAAAGGGTGCCGCCCCCGCAACGCCACCGCCCCTATGGGGTGCCGCCCCCCACCGGCTGAGCACCCCCAAAGATTCTGTGAAAATTACACCCCTGGCTGCCAGGACCAGTCCACCGTTGCTGCGACCCTTGAACACCGCAGCTAAGTGCAGTGGCCCTGACAGAGTGGGAGTGCCGCCGACGCGCCGGCTGGTCGGTGCGGCGTGCTGTCTGGAGTGGAGTGGTGCGGCGTGCTGTCTGGAGTGGAGCGGCGTGCTGTCTGGAGTGGAGTGGTGCGGCGTGCTGTCTGGAGTGGAGTGGAGCGGCGTGCTGTCTGGAGTGGAGTGGAGCGGCATGCTGTCTGGAGTGGAGTGGTGCGGCGTGCTGTCTGGAGTGGAGTGGTGCGGCGTGCTGTCTGGAGTAGACTTGGAGTGCAGCGGCGTGCTGTCTGGAGTAGACTCGGAGTGGTGCGGAGTACTGTCTTTGGTGGAGTGGAGCGGCGTGCTGTCTGGAGTGGAGTGGAGTGGCGTGCTGTCTGGAGTGGAGTGGAGTAGCGTGCTGTCTGGAGTGGAGTGCTATCTGGAGTTGAGTGGAGTGCTATCTGGAGTGGAGTGGAGTGCTATCTGGAGTGGAGTGGAGCGGCGTGCTGTCTGGATTGGAGTGGAGTGGCGTGCTGTCTGGAGTAGACTTGGAGTGGAGCGGCGTGCTGTCTGGAGTGGAGTGGAGTGGCGTGCTGTCTGGAGTGGAGTGGTGTGGCGTGCTGTCTGGATTGGTGTGGAGCGGCGTGCTGTCTGGAGTAGACTTGGAGTGGAGCGGCGTGCTGTCTGGAGTAGACTTGGAGTAGAGCGGCGTGCTGTCTGGAGTGGAGTGATGCGGCGTGCTGTCTGGAGTGGAGAGGAGTGGCGTGCTGTCTGGAGTGGAGCGGTGTGCTGTCTGGAGTGGAGTGGTGCGGCGTGCTGTCTGGAGTGGAGTGGTGCGGCGTGCTGTCTGGAGTGGAGTGGAGCGGCGTGCTGTCTGGATTGGAGTGGTGCGGCGTGCTGTCTGGAGTGAAGTAGTGCGGCGTACTGTCTGGATTGGTGTGGAGCGGCGTGCTGTCTGGAGTGGCGTGGTGAGGCGTGCTGTCTGGAGTGGAGTGGTGCGGCGTGCTGTCTGGAGTGGAGTGGAGCGGCGTGCTGTCTGGATTGGTGTGGAGCGGCGTGCTGTCTGGAGTGGCGTGGTGAGGCGTGCTGTCTGGAGTGGACTTGGAATGGAGCGGTGTGCTGTTTGGAGTGGACTTGCAGTGGTGCAGCGTTATGTCTGGGGAGTCCACTGCTTCAGCTAGTGTACAAGAAATTGAGGAGACCAACTAATTGGTTTTGTTCTTGTTTCTGATAGTTCTATGCGTAGATTCCAAATATGTTATCCGCAAAATCCCTGCTTGGCGCCGTTTTTGTAACTATTAGTACCATGTTTGGTATTTTCTGAATCGCGGAAGTACTGAGAGTAAAAATATTCGAAATAGCTGTTTCAGTTTTAGTCTTAGGATCTGTTATGATGAAAAGAAGCTGTAAAAGTCTTTCCACAGAAGCTAATAGCAGATGCCGCGGACACCCTGCTCTGTCCGGACAAACGCATAGTTTGCTACCAGATGTAGCGTCTGTGTCCATTTTTAATGCGGGATATAGCCCTGTTCCAGCTGTCAGCACAGTCTCGTCAGCAGGACCTCTAACCTCTCCTCCAGAAAAGTAACATCAGCGCCATAATCACCCCTTGTTTATGATAAGCAAAGGGAACTTGAACATTTATCCATTAAAAAATATTAGGCCGCCATTTCGTGCACTTACTGTTTTTCATCAGCACAAACAGCAGGCCATCAGCCCGTAAAATCTCTAGAACTAGTTCCCGGGGAGAGGCTACAGTCCTGTGACGTAGGCGCAACGCGGCCCGCTGATTGGTGCTGACAAAACTGCGCTGACAGATGGAACAGGGCTTATGTTTGGCCACATTTTAAAGCACCATATACGATGAATTGCATCGTAAGAAGGTGCCATTTTGCAGCGGTGATATTTTTTTGCAACTCCAGCTCTGTCAAATTGGCTGCGGACGCAATATGTTCCAAGAATTCCATGTCGGAGGGCGCAGCTTGCCAGACGCGCCCGAGCTTATCTATCGCTGATCAGTGGTTAGTGTGGTGCGGGTGTCGGACCTTTGAACGAATGTGACCGAGGTGTAAAGCTAACAGAGGCGTTTCATGCAGCGCAGTTCCATTTGAAGCGCGGTATGGCGAGGTTGTCTTATGAGCAGCGTTAATGTAAGCGCTTGTATGCAGTTTTGAACGTCCCGGAAACATATCGCGGATACCTTTACTGGTTAACAATGTTCAAAGTATGCAGCTATATTCGCTCTTGAATTGAAGTGCCACCCTCCAAGTCGCCCAATATCCGCTCCTGGTCAGCAAACGTCTGTTTAGTTCGCCCGAACAGCCCCGGTCACCAAGCCGGTAATGGGTAAAATCTCTGATTCTGGATCCCTGATCTAAGGGCAGTATATCGCTAAACTTCAACCAGGGGAGGAAAAAATATCAAGACTGTCGCCAACCAGAATTCATATGACCAAAACTGTCGCACCAGGGATAAGTTGCATGCTGGTACAACACAACATACAAAGCTTGGAAAGTCGGTCGTAGATCTGTCTAAAACTCCCGTTAAGCCAAGTTTCTTAGCATGTTATAGTCACTAAGACTGATATTCTGTTATATTTGTTACACATATGGTTCACTGACATTTGGAAATGTACCGCTACTATCAGGGTTCATACGCGCGCGTGACGGGCGAACGCAAGCGCCGACGGGAACGATTTATGCTAAGTGCGGCGGGCGACGAACAGTGACGGAGGTCGGGGTGGGACAGAGCGAGCCACGGACGGCTCGCTCGACGCAGAGTCGATGTGTCCCGAGGTGAGGTTACAGGCAGGGTGAGGGCTCTTTATTCCGAGGCATGTTGGCTGGTTTGGATGGGCACACATACGGTAAAGCACACATACGAGCACCGTTCTTTCTGCGTCAGGTGGGAAAAACTGACAAGAGACAAGCTAAGGGTATGCTTATAACGGTAACAACGGAGGGCTGCTGAAAAGCTTAAGTCAAGATTAGGATTCAGAAGCTAGAGTAGCAAGACTAGCTATGCAATAAAGTACACAGCACATCCAATGCAGGTCTCATAGGAGCCGCTACGAATCCTTCGTCAGACCGAGATCATAGGTGGCCCTGTCAAAATTTCAATATGGCTTCGATACCAGCCGGTTACGTCTGTTCACCACCGCCGAAAATGATCAAATAAACATTCAGACAATTGCTATACAAACGGCCTCTGAAGTGGAGATTCTGCAAAAGTTTTAGTAGGTCGGGTACAGATTCATATTCTAGGATACGAAAATAGAACACCTAAGCTGCTAACAGGAGCGTCGGAACTATGTTCAAAGTTGGGGGGGCAGCGGGAATTTTCAAGTCATTTCTTTCCAGTCAACGCCATAGGGTTAATGGTTAAGAATCATGAAAGTTGAGGGGGCAGCTGCCCCCCCTGCCCCCCCAGCTCCTACGTCCCCGGCTGCTAATTGTTCAAAAAACCTCATTGTGCAAAGGGATACATTTGAGTTACATGCTGGTTTAGAGTGGCACACAAGATACACAGGTACAACAGCTGTGACGGGAGGGAGAACTGCAAAAGCAGAAAGTGAGAGCTTATACACGAAAGGCCCTGCTACTTGCAGCAAATTTACCAGAACAATGTCGAGGTAAGAATTCGAAATAGCTCGATGTTCGGCAAGTATAAGCATGTATCAAACACATTTAGGAAATATGTATCAAACACATTTTTAAGGAGCAGCTTTGTGAGTTTGAAACAAATATTCAAAGGAAATTCAACCACTGGTTTCATACTTCAAGTTAAGCTTCTCAAAATTTTACAACTTACAGCTAAACCCCTACAGCAGCAGCCCATTTTATTTCCTAGTGGCCTGTTGAGTTTCTTTTTTCTAAAAGAAGATGACACCTTGAAACTATTCAAAATTATAGTGCTTCCAAGGACAATCTATGCTAAAAATAATGGATTTGCCCCATATCTGCAAAAAAATGATATGACTGATATTTCAATAAAAACAATTGTTGGGGTATAACTATGCATCAACTGCCAGGGTTATATGGCATTGATACAACTAATATTTTGTTATATTTTGCTTGAGTTAATTTTCCTCTGTTAGTAATGAAAAATATCCAAATTATTGTGATATCAAATTGACCCATGAGCTGGCAATGCTATTTCCCAATTTGATTTGTGCCAATAATGAATATGAATACAAGCAAATGTGTTCAGCTAAAAGAGGTTACCATTAGGAACCAAAGCAACATATATCATTTCTTCTCTTTTGTTTAAAACATTTAAACATATTTTGAGCTTAAACACAGTCAATGAGCAAGTTATATATACCCATGTACAATCAACAGTACCAATAGTATGTTTCACATGTGGGTTTTAAAGATGACCAAAAAAGAAAACTTTGTTCCCTCAGCATGTGTAGCAGGGTTGAGCGTAACATAGGTAACTTTCCTAAGATTGTGTCATAAAGTGTAAACATGACCAAGGAGGACAGGGTCCACAGGAAAAAATTTCTTCATTTTTCTGCAGACAGTAAAACCTTGAACAGATGAAATGGTGATCAAGTGTTGTCTTGGCATTTTGTATCACACAACTTTCTCCCATTGTGCTAAGTATGGCATTTTTACGAGATCTTGTTGTTGAGAGTGCCCTTGGAGACGGGAGCGAGTGGTGCAAATTTTACCAACCTGGTGCGAACTTGTGAGACTGGTGCAAGGAAGGTGACACAGAAAACCAAACAAATAATGGCTATATGGTTATAAAGATACAGGAGGGGCCTTATGAAATGTCCTCAACTAACTAACTAATAAGACAGGTAGCATTGCATCTTGTGGGTAGGAATGGGTGTGTTTTTCTCCCTGGTATATGGAAGATTGGTGTGAATTTTTGGTTGCTGGCGGTGCAAGAATTTTAGATGGCTGGTGTGACTTGTCTGGCCTGCTGCCATACTTTGCAGACTTGACTTTCTCAGTTCATGTCATATTAAGAAGGTGTCATATTCCCTAAACTGGTCTTCAGAGTTCCCACATTCAAGAACGAAGATGGGTCAAGTAACCCATTATCGGGTCAAGTGGTTATTGGGTCTGATTGGCACAATTTCCAGCATGGCAACTCTCCAAGACCAGGAGTGTCAAATGCTGCCCAAACAGGTGCAGGTCCAGCAGGTTGCTTAGGGGGAAGCCGAGCCCATGCATGTGAGAATAGATCAAGTATACTTCAGTATACTTTCTACAGAAAGTATTGACTGACAGAGTCAATAGGACAAATTTGTCTGGTGCAGCCAATAAATTTTTCACTATCAATTATAAATACCTTGCAAATGGTCAAAAGCAATCAAAATAGTTTTTACTGATGGAAATTTCCCAATTGATTAATTATGAAACACTAGTTGGCTAGAAAACAGGCCATAGGAGAGTTTGGACCCTCCCATTGCTTTGGGGTTTATGGCCGAATCAGCATAGCAGGTTTTGACGAGCTCATTTGGGCAGCCTTAGGGAAGAACAACCAGTTTGGGGCAGCTTTTACCCTTTTAAGGGCAGGTAAGGAAACTTGGAATTATCCTCCCATCCATTATATTCCTTCATTTAACAGTGTGCGGCCGCAGATTATTGTTGATAGGATATACTTACATGTACGAAGGCGAACATGCCGCATTCTATTTTGCGCTTTTTTTTAGCAAGTTCCGTTCAACACTGGGACCCAAAGCGGTACTTTCCAGTCTTCTGCTATTATTGGCATTACGCTAAAACGATTTGCACATGCCGACCTACTCGAGATGAATCACATAGGCATTTACAACCCAAGATACCTTTACAAACGACATACGGCATAATGCGAAGGAAATTTGGAAGACACCGCTGGAGATTGAGGTATGTTCCAGACCCTCGTGGCGAAAATCCAAGAGCTTTTAATGCCAGTTGTTTTTCCAAAAATTACCCAAGACAAATGACGCAAGGGATTGCAACATGTGGGTCATAATTTTCATATCAACGAACGAGGCCCATAACGAGACAATAAAAGTTTATTCGTTACATTTCTTGACGTCATTTATCTTGGGAATTTTTCAAGGGGTCAGTAGGTATTTCCTCAAAAAAGTCTGGCACCAAGAGCTCTCAGATTTTCATAAGAGAGTCTGGAGCATACCTATTATTTCCGACAGTGAACAGCATGGGCGCTAAAAGCGGGGGGACGGGGGAAGTGTCCCCTGTTGGCCAACCAAGGGGGACGTTCCCCCTCCCAAATTTCTGGATTCATTGTTATTAATGCTGCCAAGTATCGAATACGCTTCAAATTTGCTTCCCCCGGTCAGCACCAGCCTGGGTATTTCCCCCTGTACAAATTCCGTGGCGGCGCCCCTGGTGAATAGGGATTTCAATGGTTCAGATTTGCCGTCGGGACTGGCCGGGCCCTGTATATCCGGCAAATCTGGCTGTCGCCCAAGGCCGCTGTCGCCGATTCTCACTGTCCCATCCACACTGTCTGGGGTCATTGAACTCCGCAGTGCTGCAGTAGAAAAATAGCAAAGGAACGTGACTACTAATTAGATAATTGTGATTACTTATTTCATTCGCCAGAAAGTCTTATCTATTGAATCGTCTAACGTGACATGGGCGGGTCTAGGATTTCCGATTGCGTGAAAAAGGAGCGCTTAAGCTGCGAGGCGCCATCGGAACCATGAGGAAGCCTTTTTGTACGGAAAAACCTATTGTGGGGGCGCGGTACCTGCATACTGAGGGGATGGGAGTGGGAGGGGCAGTTTATAGGTGGCGCCATCCACATTTCAGGGGGCCCGTGACCATTTCAGATGGAGGCGAGAGTTTATGGGAATGTGGGGGAGGGGGTGTCAAGTGGCCCCTTGCCTCCTGGATCTGTCTGTGTATCGAGGTTTTTCAGCGTAAGGACCCGGCTCCCTGGGAACTCACAGGAAAAAAGCTAGCTTTTTTGTTTTCTCGGCGGCTGCTGGAGTTCCTATTTGGTAGACGTTATCTGTCGCACAGAATATTTGCACTAGCCAAGTTCTGTCGCAATCCCTGCTTGGCGAATTGGCGGGTTTTTCCACCCCTGACTTCAACCGACCAAAGTAAACAACCAACGTACTCCAACCAAAGTAAATCTCACCTAAATACGTGCATTCGGAGATTAAAAAATGTCCAGCACAACATCAAGTAAAATTATCTTCGAAGACCGCGAAAACCACACATAGCGTTCAAAGTTCCCCCCCTGCGGGCTCTGTCCTGACTGATTCATGGCTGCCTTCCCGTTATCAGATGGAAGTGTATAGTTTTGCAATCTTCACCGCTCGAATTTCGGGTACTGCAACCGTCCCGGAGTTTTGCAATTGACAAAACTGCATTGTTTGCGAAAAAAGTTTTTCGAAAGAGGGGAGATTTCAGGACAAATCGACCAACGTTTGACACCACCATGTCTAAAAAAATCTGAAACTTTGTCTCCGAGGTAGATTTGGGCACTGAACACAGCTGTGAGAATCTTAACCCACTCCAACGGTGACCGAGTTATAGCCCGAGGCATTTTCGGGAGGTCACTCTGTAGAATCATCTTTGAAGCACTTAAAAGCATATAGCCCGATTAACAATTTTTGTATACCATTGAACTGGTCTAGAACCAAACATTTTAAAAACTAATTCTCTTATTTTTTTCTTTTTATTCGTTTGGGCTTTTCTTTTGTGACCTAGCTTGACCTTACGGCGTTGGAAATTGACCTTTCAGACGCCTTAAAATTTTGCTTCATGGACTATCTTTCGATAAAAATAAAAATGCATTCTTGCCATAAGTTCCGAATTTTTAGCATCTAAGATAGGTATGCAGACGGCCTGCAGACCACTGAAGAAGTACAGCCTTATGTTAAGCACAAGAAAGTGATTACTTTTGAAGTCGGTTTAATGACATCCTGAACCAGAATGCAATGATATTGCGTTGCCTTCACGCAATTTTCATCGTGCAACTGTCGGAGTTTATGAAAATTAACACGCACCTTCACGAGGGGGTGGGTAACCAGCCTTCTCAGGTTTGCACAGTTGGCAAAAACAACACCATCGCACAGCGCCACCGTATTTCATCTCCCTCTTACTCTAAATTTTTTTCAGCTTCTGGCAAAATTTTAGGTCTGGGTTTTATCAGGTCAGATGGCCAGTCCAGGTCAAGAGACCTAACCTCGAAAAAATGAGTGGAGAAGCATCAGAAAGATCAACCTTAACCTATCGACCTTAGATTCACATCACATAGTAAGGTCACCGAGCAAGATAATTGTTCGTTGCAGGGTTTCCATATCGATGACCTGGGACAAGGTCAGGGTCACGATCTTCCCATTAGAAATGAATGGAGAAATTGGTAAATTTCGACAACTTGTGAAAATTTAGAATTGCTGAGAATTGCAATGCAAGTTTTATTTTTACGTCATCGTGTCGGACTTGCCAGTGAAGTTTGGTTGTTAATGTTTTTTTACCATACAGAACTTGGCCTGACTAGGTCAAAGCATGTGAATTTTTTAATTTGACTAGACAAGATTAAAAGATATATCATCCGGTCGGGTTCGACATGAGAATTCCAGTGGTGCTGAAAATGTTCTGCGGCTCTGCTCTGTCAGCTATTATGGCACAAATTTTAGGCTTCCACTAAGTTCCTAAAGGAATACTTTGACCTCGAGTGACCTAAAAAGTGACCCGACCAAATGATTGTACATAACATTGTTGGTAGAGATTAAAACGGGCTATTTAAAGCCGTCATTCCCAATGCAATGTTCATTTTGCATGATTTACTGAACAGCAGAGATGACCAACATTTTGGCCACAGAACTTATAAAATATCTGGCTCCAAACACAGCACTGCGATGGCACATGCGTTTTTCAGAACTTACGCCTGGAGTATAAAAGCGAACTAAATACCCCAATAACGTACATCTCTTTACGGAGAGCTGTGCTGAACAATACAAAATATATTTAACTCCACGAAATTGTGCCAACACGCACACGATTTTAAGGCAATGCAAAAGTTTAATTCCAGTGCAAAAGTTATATTGAAACAAAATTATATTATGTGAATGACGCGTCTTCGCTACTTCTCTTAGCAACGGCGCCTGCGACGATATCGAGAGCACGCCCAAACCGGCATCATATCACGATGGCTTCAAAGCCCAGTGAAAGATCAGATACTTGATGCCAAAGGTAGGCATGGTTTTCTTTGGTTTTCTTACGCATAAATCTTTCAGCACGATTAAGTTCGTGTACATTCCACAATCAAGCACAGCCAATTTTACCAAATAGCTCTAAAGTCAGTTCTGACGGCCATCACGCTGACGGCCAGCTGTGATCTGACGGCCATCACGCTGACGGCCAGCTGTGTTCTGACGGCCACCGTGGCAGGTGAATGAACACGTTTATGCGGGAAGAAGTCAGTGTCAGTGTCGAAGTCATTTTGGTGTATTCCGTTATCCTTCAATGATTATACAAGACACCAGGTCTAATTGGGGATGCCCGACCAGCTCCAATGAAACGTCGAAACAGTGGTAAAAGTGGTAGAACATCCCTTAAATGTTCGTATTTTTTATTTTAAGCTTTACTTCATAGATAAATGCAGTTCAACCGGCCTGTGGGATGGCTAAAACACATGATATATTATATTATATATTTTAAAATGGTGGCTCTTGATATTGCTTCCAACTTGGTCACCCTCATTCATAAAAAACACAGCCTGCAATACAGGATGAGGTTTTGTTCAGTACCTACTGCAGCAGATCAAGCGGGGTAGTAGAGATTTGAGAGTGAAAATTGTCATGACTGAAAAAATGGGATGTATGTATGTACCTATGCAACATATATGTTGTTTTGTTTGAAACACATGCAAATATCTCGATAAATACATTCAGCGTCTGCGAAAAGCATTTCAAAGTTGCACTTGAACTGGGATCAGTGTCCGCTAAGAAATGTTCATCTTTTAAACATATTATGTGAGACGACCTGATCAAGTGACCAAGTCCAATATATTATGATTTCAGGACAACATTTGCTTTCGCACACATGAGCAGATTCAGCTTACCCCCTGAGCATGAAAGCCTTTCAGACACCTTTTCTACATTGTATGAATCCTCTCAAATCTATGGTGTGTGGGTCACCTTGGGTCGAGGTCTTGGTCTATGGTCACTGGGTCACCTTGTATCGAGGATATTTTTCCATCTTCAGTAACGACGTAATTGTATGAGTTATTGGTGCTTATAGGATAAGTTATACTTATTTCAATTATTGGTAAATTCGCGACATCGCTGAAAACTTTTGTTTTAGGGTGCAAGGATAAAGCAGCCCATTACTAAAAGGTTCATTGGCCCCCGTCACCCACAAAACAAGGGATCACTTGCCTTTCGCTTTTAATGACTGTTGTTATTCCCAGTTCAGTGTAGGAGTCGGAGTCTCAATGAAATCATCAAGAGACTTGTCACGCAGACCCCAGCCCCACCACCCGAACCAGCAACTCCCACAATGACGAGTTAAAAGAAGCCAAAATTTAACGTCCCACAAAGCAAAGGGACGGCGGCCTCGCTCAGGTCAGTTGCCCTCCCACCAGTCAATTGTCAGCTAATCTACGGTATTTACGGTACCTACGGTACCTACCAGTTGCCCGCTGACCTAAATTTTTCCAGAAGTTGCAAAAATGTCGGGTTAGAGGTAGATGACGTACGCCGGAGCTGCGCGATGGTGTTTTTTTTACTACCTGTTGGAGACCTGATCGGCCGATTATCCACCCCCTTGTGTAAGCGCGTGTAAATTTTCACAAACTCTGACACTTGCGCGATGGAAGTTGTTTGAAGACAATGCATTATCATTGCATTCTGGTTCAGGATGCTATTTTACCGATTCCGAAAGCAATCACTTTGCTTGCGGTATTTAATATAAGGCTGTGCTACTGCAGTGCTCTGCAAGACGTCTGCATAGACCTTAGGTGCTAAAAATTCAGAATTTATGGCAATAACGCATTTTATCTCGAAAGTATTCTATGGAGAAAAAATTTCGAGGTGTCTGAAAGGTCGATTTCAACTGCCAAAAGGTCAAGCTAGGTCACAAGAGAAAACCTCAAAGCAATAAAAAGTCAAAATTTGAAAAATTTGAAACTTTCTTTTTTCAAAATTATCTATGGCTTAAGACCACTTCAATAGTACACAATTTTTTAATCAGGCTATGTGTTTTTTAGTAAAGAAGCTTCAAAGGTGAGTCTCCAAAGCGACCTCCCGAAAATGCCTCGGGCTATAACTCGGTCACCGTTGGTTGAAGGGGACTAAGATTCTCACAGCTGTGTTCAGTGCCCAAAACTACCCCAGAGGCAAAGTTTCAGATATTTTTCTCGATACGGCGGTGTCAAATTGAAATATTTTTGGTCGCTTTGTCCTGGAATTCCCCAGATACCAAATTGCATCCAGCAAAATTTAAAAGAATGGGTTCTGGATAATTGCCAAGATACAGCAAAAGCGCAACGGAAAATTTCAAATCGCAGAAAACCACGCCAAACAAGGATTTGGCGGATTACATATTTGAAATCTACGCATGAAACTGTATCAGAAACGAAAAAAACCTATTAGGTGGTCTCCTCAACTTCTTATACATTAGCTGAAGCGTGGGGGAGTAGAGTGCAACTTTTTATTCCTGGAATCCTGGCTGTGGCACTTGCGTGTCAATCGGGGCATGACAACCAAATTTGTGTCAATTTTTGCCAGAAGCCGTCTCGATTTTAGTGTCCAGGGCCTTATTTCATAGCAGCTGTAAAAAAAGAGCGTAAATGGGAAACTGCCACTCCGTTTTAATTCGCCTAAATATGGTACATTTTCCTGTCATCTGGTACCGATGTCACTTTGTTGTCACTCCTGTGTCACTTTAGGGAATAAGAGGCCCTGGAGTAGCGTGGTGCGGTGTGCTGTCTGGAGTGGAGTGGTGCGGCGTGCTGTCTGGAGTGGAGTGGGGCGGCATGCTGTCTGAAGTGGAGCGGCGTGCTGTCTGGAGTGGAGTGGTGCGGCGTGCTGTCTGGATTGGTGTGGAGCGGCGTGCTGTCTGGAGTAGACTTGAAGTGGAGCGGCGTGCTGTCTGGAGTGGAGTGGAGTGGAGTGGTGCGGTGTGCCGTCTGGAATGGAGCGGCGTGCTGTCTGGAGTGGAGTGGAGCGGCGTGCTGTCTGGAGTGGAGTGGTGCGGCGTGCTGTCTTGAGTGGAGTGGTGCGGCGTGCTGTCTTGAGTGGAGTGGAGCGGCGTGCTGTCTGGAGGCCCGGAACCCCGCTGGTGGCTGGGCTGAGTTATGCAGGTGGCGGCGGCCGGGCCGGCCCTAATTACCTAGTGGGCGGCATGGGGCGTGGGCTACATGACAGCCTACAGTGCCGCCGGCCGGAGGTACTAGGAACGCCACACCACCATACACGGAAGGTCCGTGTCAACACCGAGCAGTACACCGCCATACACGGAAGGCCCGTGTCAACACCGAGCAGTACACCACCATACACGGACGGCTCGTGTCAATACCGAACGGTACACCGCCATACACGGAAGGCCCGTGTCAACACTGAGCAGTACACCACCATACACGGACGGCTCGTGTCAATACCGAACAGTACACCGCCATACACGGACGGCCCGTGTCAACACCGAGCGGTACACCGCCATACATGGACGGCCCGTGTCAACACCGAGCGGTACACCACCGATCTCGGGAGCCGGCAGTGATAGGGACAAAATTGAAACGACGCCGGAAACGCCTTACCGTCTTCTTCTCTGGAGCAGAGTTTGAACCATATACGTTGACCCGTGACGTCACAGTGGGCCAAAATGGGTCATTCGCCACCCCAGTAGCTCAGTTCGTAGTGTTGGACTCCGGCCCGCTGCAAAGTAACATGCAGTGACAATGCATGTCCACTTCCAGGCTTGGGATCGGTTCCCCTGAGACGCTCCGGCGCTCATGTTTACCCGACGTAGGTCAGCTGGCAACTGACTGGTGAGAGGGTGACCTGAGCGGGGCAGCCGTCCCTGTGCTTTGTGGGACGTTCAGCTTTGGCTTCTATATTAACCCTTCATCGCGGGAGTTGCTGGTTCGGTTGGTGGGATCGAGGTCTCCGTGACAAGTCCTTTGATGACTTAAATGAGACTCCGACTCCGATATCTGAAGTCGCAACAACGTGGACATTTAGACCCACTTAGAAAATTCCATACAACTCAGAGGCCATTAGACCTGGGACAAAAGAAACATCAATGTGCTCGTCTTGACCCAAGGATTCAAATTATATGCGGCATGGCCAAGTTACAGACACAAACAGTTTAAAAAAACCATGACTTTTGGTGACCTTAGTATTAACCTGACCCAAAAAATCGATGACAGCATTCAAATTTTTTGTTTCAAGAGCTAGGGAATGATGTTTAGAAACTTAGTCTAGCTCTTCTAGAAGCCGAGTTACACCTGGTTTTGTCAGCCTCGTCTGAGAACAACAGAATTGTCTCACTTTTTTAATTTTGTCCACGTTGTTCCCAGTACGGCTGCTGGAGTCGGAGTCTGACTAAAGTCATCGAGGGACTTGTCACGGAGACCTCGACCCCACCACCCGAACGAGCAACTCCCACAATGAAGGGCTGATTTAGAATCCAATGTTTAAAGTCCCACAAAACACAGGGACGGCCGCCCCGCTAGAAATTACGTCATGCCTCGTTGACCTGGCCTGATTTCAATTTTTGGTCATGCGTTGTCAAATTGATCATCCTAAAGGCCTGCAAAGCGACACGCGTCTCATTTGAATTGGCTCAGAATCATTTGTGAAAAACCGAGAGGGCCGATATATTCCAACTAGCCAGTGAAGGGTTAATGATTATGCCCTTCAGCGCTGAAAAAGAAATGACCCAAGAGGAACGAAAAAGAGCAGTAACAGGTCACGCCGTAGGTGGAGAAAGTTCCAGCAGGAAAACAAATGTTCCGTAACGGCTCAAAACCTAGTAAATCTTGTAGACAAAAGATCATAGCGTTTCTTTACTCCCTGGTAGATAGATAGATAGATAGATAAACATTTATTGGACGGAAACAATAACGCCGGTATTACAAAGAGATTGGCGCAAAAGCCCGAAGGCTGAAGTCGTGGCGCCCATCTCATTTCTTTCATTAAACACATCACTTATTACGGGACATATCACACACATACACTCGTACACAATCACACAGTAAGATTTGGTAGGGGCGGACGCAGAGTTTTGGGGGGGGCAAACCCATGTCTGCCTCTCCTCCTGGGGGGGGGTGAGACGTGCAATTTGGGTGCTCGACAGACCCAGTACAAGCTACCACTCCGAGTACCTGAGATCGCTCTCCTGGGGGTGGGGGGTGGGAGCGAAGATTTTTGCTCGACAGACCTAGTGTAAAGTATAAACACCATTTTTTTAATTTCTCCGGCCTTTGGAGGGGCCAAACGATAGTTTGCCCCTCCCCCTCCAGCGCTTTGGGGAGCCATGGCCGGAATGCCCCCAGACCCCATGCGTCCGCCAATGAGATTTAAACACTTACAAAGAACCCAAACAAGCAAACCAGTTACTGACCACCGTTTTATTATTTTTTTGTTTATTCGTCGCCAGGGTCGCAGCCAGGGAGGGGGGCACAGTCGGTGTAACCTGTTTGGGCCGTGCCGCTCGAAATTTAGTGCCCTACGCCGCTGAACCTAGATGCAACTAGATTGCATTTAGCAATTAAAACTATTTTTACAATTTAGTGCCTTTTTGGTCAGCTAGAGCATTCTGTCGCCTTTTCAAGCACCCTTAAAGAGTATGGGCAAGTAATCAGTTTCCAGCTGATGCCTCATCGTCGCCAATAATCGTACGGGCTGAGCTAATCTAATGCCCCTTGAGCTCAACTGGTGCCGACTGAGCTGGTCTTGGCCCCTTGAGCTGATCACGTGCCCTCTAAGTTAATCTGGTGCCTCCTGAGCAAATGATTGTGCCTCTTGAACCTGTCTAATGCTCTCTGAGTTAGTCTGATGTCTCCAAGCCTGCCTTTTGCCCTATGAGGTGTTTTAGTGCCCCCTGAGCTGATCTCATGCCTCCTGGAGTTTATCTACTGTCCCCTGAGCCAAAATGGTGCCTCTTGAGCTGGTCAGGTGCCCCTGAGCTGTTTATTGATGTTTCCTTAGATGATTTGGTGCCCCCAGAGCTGGTCTGGCGCACCCTGAGCTGATAGGCTGCTCCCTGAGCTGATCTAGACCCCACTCTGTTCTGGGAACTTGGAGTTTATCTGGGCCCCCGAGCTGATCAATCTGGTCCCCCCTGAGCAGATATAATGCTCCCAGGGCATAACTAATGCCCCCTTAGTTGATCTGGTGCCCCCTGAATCATCACTGTGCCTCCTGAGACCATCTGATGCTCTATGGGCTCGTCTGGTGCGCCCCCTGAGCTAATATGGTGCCCTTTAAGCTGACCTGGGCCTCCTGGGTTGATTACGTGATTTCCTGCGCAGCTCTAAAGCCCTGAGCTGAGCAGGGCCCACAGAGGCTGATGAGGGCCCCTGAGCTGGTATGGGGCTCCTGAGCTGATTGAGTGCCTCCTGACTTGATCTGGTACTCCCGAGCTGATTTGGGCCCCGAGCTGACCGGCGACCACTTATCTGATTCCTTGTCCCCGAAACTGATCTGGCGCAATATGGGCCGATCTGATGTCCCCTGAGCAACTCTAAGGCTCCTGAACTGATTGGACCCTGAACTGATTTAGTGCCCCTAACTCGATCTGGCCCCTGAGCTGATCGATCTGGTGCCCCTGAGTAGATATATTGGCTCCTGAGCTGAGCTAATGCCCGCTGAGTCGATCTGGTGCCTTCTGAGTCGTCATTGAGCCTCTTGAGCCCATCTGATTATCTCTGAGCTGGTCTGGTGCCCCATGAGCTAATATGGTGCCCTTTAAGCTGGCTTGGGCCCCCTGGGTTGATTACGTGATTTCATGAGCAGCTCTAAGGCCCGGAGCTGAGCTGGGCCCATAGAGGCTGATGAGGGCCCCTGGGCTGGTATGGGACTCCTGAGCTGATTAAGTGCCTCCTGACTTGATCTAGTACCCCCGATCTGATCTGGGTCCCGAGCTGGTCGGGGAAGACTAAGCTGATCATTTGTCCCCGAATCTCATCTGTTGCTCTATAGGCCGATATAGTGTCCCCTGAGCAGCACTAGGCTCCTGAACTGATTGGGCCCCGAGCTGGTGAGGGATCACTGAGCTGATTTAGTGCCCCTAACTTGATCTTGCCCCCTGACATGAGTTTAGGCCATTGAACTCATCTGGGGCCCAAGAGCTGATCTGGGGCCTAAGAGCGGATCTAGGCTCTGGGGGTGCCCTGAGCTGGTATGGGCAATGGGGGTACTCTGAGCTGGTCTGGGCACTAAGTTTGTGAGAGCCCCTTAGGTTTTTTCGACTTGTTCTCATTTATTTCTCTCACATCCATGCACCTCAATTCACAACACTAACATTGCCTAACGGAACTCAGTAATGATTGCCGATAACGGATAACAACCTACAAAAGACGAAGGCCTGAGGTAGGACAAAAACAAAAACTGCACTATTAGAAACATTGTATGCTTATACCTGCTCAAAGAACAGAAATGTACTAAATCCAGAACCACACACCATCTTTCTCGTTTAGGCTACAGTGCCATTTCAATCTGTAGTAGGGGTCTCTTCTCTCAGATGCACCCACTTATCATTAGTTCGTTGCATGTTACCACCACTCCCAATCGAGGCCGCCAACTGTTCGGCCCTCTTATCTCGCCACAGTCTCTGAATCATATTTTCCAAGCGCAGTCCGGTCTGCCTCCTAATGATGGTCTTTGAAACAATAATCACATGGTTAACAAATGCATTTTCTCCTAAGCCCAAAAACACCTGCTGACTAGTAAAAGGTTCATTAATTCTCCTTGCGCCAATATGAACCAACCACGCATGTACCCTTTCCAAAAATATCGAGACAATCGGACATTCCCAAAATTTATGAATCAGTGTTTCATCTCGGATGTGACATCTATTACAGTTACTACTGCTTTCTAGGCCCATTTTTGCAGCAGTACATTGGTAACTTCAATGCGGGTCACTATTTTGAAATGCAAGGCTATATAAGCGGTACAATTAGTGACGCTTACTATGTTACCATAAACGTTGGCCCATTCCAGATCCTCACCATACTGAAGGTGCCACTTTGGCACCCACTTGTGTCTGTGTTCCTTAAGCTTATTCAGGATCATAAGAGTGTAAAGATTCTTAGCTTTAATATTTTCGCTCAGAATGTAACGAACTAAGGGATGGATATCCGGTGCAGGCAGCTTTTGTTTATCACTATTTCTCCACTGTAAAGGCACGCTGTTTACTACACCCATGTAATCCAGAAACGTTCCTGGAATGCCAAATTTGTTTTTGGCCTGAATGAAGGTCATTACCTGCCCATTTTCATCCAACAGATCATTGTACGTTCGGAGACCTCTAGTAAACCAGGATCGTCTTAAATCTTCATTAAACCTGGTTCCATCAGAAAACCAAATGCTACATGCTCCAAGGTCCCTTGGCTCGACTATGAAGGCATCTGATAGCGTGCTGAATGAAAGCAGCACATCTTTCCAGAAGCTGCTGTTAATAGTTGACGCCATTTCTTTTATTGCCTTGGTACCTTTCTCCCACAAAAAAACTGCCTTGGCTTATCTCATCCTGAAAAAGCCGGGTCCATAAGTGATTAGAATTCATCTCTCTCCTCACCCAAGTACATTTTAGGGCAGCTATGTATAGGCTTATGTCAGTCATTCCTAAACCACCCTGAATAATTGGTCTAATCACACTCTTGCGGCTTACTCTATCCTTTTTTCCTCCCCATAAGAATCTGAATAACGTTGTATTAAGATCACCTATAAACCTACCATCCGGGTTCGGTAGGGACAAAAACAAGTGAGTTAACTTCGAAAGCAGAAGAGATATAACTATTACCACTTTACCATATAATGAAAGGTTTCTCTGCTGCCAGCTTTTTATTGTGGCTTTTATCTCGGCCATTTTACCTTCATAGTTCATTCTACACATAGTGGTTTCGTCCCCATCGAAAAATATACCCAATACTTTCATTCTTTCGACCCATCGCATTCCTAGCTCAGGACAAATTGGGTTCTTACCACGCCGGTATCCTACCCACATGGCCTGCGTTTTTTCAATGTTAGGGAGAGCCCAGAATACTTGGCAAATATACCTAGATCATGGAAAAGTGCCCTAGTGCTATTCACCGATCCATCCAGCATACATAGCGTATCGTCTGCGTAGCATGACAACTTGCATTCTCTTTGGCCAATCTTAATGCCTTTGACCTCCGGATTATTTTGGATTTTTAAAATGAGACACTCCATTACCAAGAAGAACAAGTAACAACTTAATGGGCCGCCTTGGCGACATGACCTTTCTAAAGAAAACGCCTCAGAGACATGACTATTATACAATACTCTTGCCTGAGAACCGTCGTACAGTAGACGGAACCATCGCAAGATTTCGGGAGGGAAGCCTCTACGCGTTAGAACCTCCCTGATGAACCGCCAGCTAACGGAATTAAACGCTCCCTCAATGTCGAGGCTAATAGATAACCCAGTTAGCTCTTTTTGTTTTAGGTACTGCGCAACGTCTGACATAAGCTGAATGTTCTCATGAATCTATTCGGCAAAAATCCTGTCTAGTTTTCACCGATTAGGCTGCCCATTATGGCTTTAAACCTATTTGCAATAGCACTGGAAATCACTTTATAGCTGGTATTCAAAAGTGTGATGGGTCGGTAGGAATTTATGAGGTTCCTTTATTTTCCCGGTTTCGGAATCAGGGTTATGAAACCCTCCCTGAGCGTCCGCGGCAATGTGTTCATTGTCCAGCTTTCATTAATCATTCGAAACACAAGTTCCCTCAAATCAATCCAAAAGAACTTAAAGAACTCCGGAGGAAAACCGTCACTCCCTGGAGAGATGTTATTTCGCATATTATGCAGTGCAGCACTAATCTCGTCTATACCAAGCGGCTGCTTCATATAACGATAATTTGCATCGCCTAGTTGTTCCAGCTCCATATCAGCAAAAATGCTTCAAAATCTTGTTCCGTATCATGACTTCGAAACAATTTTTTAAAGTGCTGACCAAGAGTATCCATTATCTCTCGTTGGTCGTAAATTTCACTCCCGGTCACTTATCTTCAATGCTGGTATGGTTTTGCTCATAAAGTTTCTCTTTTCCAGAGTTAGAAAATATTTAGCGGACCTTTCAGACTGATCGTACCACTTTGCTCGCGACCGAACAGCTATTCCCTCCATGAAGAGTTTTCTGATTTCCTCTAACTCCTTTTTCTTTTCATCCAGCATAGTTAGAGTCTCATCATCATGGTCCTCGTCTGCTAAGTGCTCCAATCGTGATATGACGGTAGACAAGTCCTGCTCCACCTGTCTATACTTTTTTCGTTTCCTAATGCCATATGTTATCGTCTCTGTCCTCATGTTCAGTATGAGTGTTTCATACATCAGGGAATCACTTATCACAAATTGTATGTCTTTTAGTCTATCGGTGCGGAGTGATTCTTCCAGAAAAGTCAAATTGTAAACTGGAAGTGCGTATTGGAACAAAGTTTCCCGGACAATCTGTCTCATGCGCTGAACGAAAGCGTCCTCACGCAATAAGGATACATTGAACTTGTAGAATCCTCTTCCGTGTAATTTCGCAATAATACTTAGTTCCAATGTTACCATAGAGTGATCAGTCCTATACCCAGGTGCTATGCTTGTTTGAACAATCCTTCCATTCAGACAGTCTGACACTAAGAAAAAGTCTAATCGTGTCTGCTTAATGATTGTGCGTCGTACTCTCCAGGTGTACCTGCGTGCAGCCGAATTCCTTTCCCTGAATATATCTATTAGGTCAAATCTTTGCATATGTTTAGCACCTTGCGATGTGATGCTAAGTTATTTTGGCGCACATAATTATAGGAATCCACCCTGTGTTCTAGAACCAAATTCCAATCACCAGCCATAACAACAGGAACATCGTTCCCGTCGTTCTCCAGATACTCGACAATGGTGTCAAAGAAGTCCGGTGTGTCCCGATTAGGTGCATATGCGGCAATGAGGATCAGCTCAAACACCCCATTAACATTAGCCTTCGTCATTATCAAGTTACCATCCTCTGTCACCTTTGTTTGACAGAAGTTAATGTCTGCTTTATTAGTAAGCACCGCTATACCTCTAGCGTTGTTAGTAAAAGGCGCAAGGAGAATATCTTTGCCCCAACTATTACGAACATCTTTTCTTGGCCTTGCGCACAATGGACATCCTGTAGCATCATTAGAATAAATTGTGATTGTCGAAGCCAATAAAATACGTCTTTCCTCTTTTTCCAGTCTCCAAGGCCCCTAAAATTCATCGAACAGATCTTAAGCTTATCAGCCAGTTATAAGAGGTAGGTAATTAGCCTGTTTGCATTTCTCCACAACGATTCCAGGCCTTAACACTTGCGCAGGGATTTCCCGAAGAAAATATTCATACAATACTCCTTTCAACAAGGGTATTCTAGTGCAGTAGACAAACAAAATGAAGTGGCAGTACATGGCGGACAAAGAAAAGAAGAGCGAAAAAAAGTCAAAACAACAGCAAAAACCAAAAAGAGAAGTACCTATATCCACAACTCGAGAAAGTACCTCGGCCGACAAATGGAAACACTGGCCCAATGCAATTTAAAAACCAATGCAAATAGGATAATCCACGAAAGTTCTCACGAAATTTCTTTGAAAAAAACTGATGTTTAAACCCAATCTCACGAGACCATCGCCGCGCCGGGCACCGCCCGTGCGTCCCCCACATGGCTAGATGCTCCAATGAACCGGTGCGCGGCGCACCAAGCCCACACAGTCACGCGTACCTGCGACCCCAACCCCAGTAACAAGGACAGAACCAGGGTACCGAGGCAGGCAGGGCGCAATGCCAAAGCACACATTACATCGCCCCCCCCCAAACGACCGAAACCGCGTGAGCTGAACTACAACTCGGCAGTGCAGTACCACACAGCGGCACGCGCAATGACTCTCGTCCCGGTCGCAGGGACAGATCAAAGACAACAAACTAAGCCAAACAGAAACATAACACTTAGGTGTGATGAATTTTTTTACTCTATCCATGCTGTCTAGCAACAGTTTTTGGAGCTCCTTTTTCACTTTGCAGTAAACCTGACCGAAGCGAGTAAACACACAGTAAACTTTGTTTGCCTTTTTGAGCTCCAAGGCCTGCTTCAAAATGTCCCTGTTTTTTGTGTCAAACTTTCACTGATGAAAAGTTCTGAGCCCCCAGTCTTACCCTTGAGGCTCATCCTGTTCTCGTACAGGTAGTGGCGTAGAGAGCCTGGTCCGCTCTGTACGAGCTTACAGAGGAGCACACGGCCGCCGATACGTCGCACCTCCACCAGGTCACGTTGGTCTACCTCCGCCCGTGGGAAGGCGCGTTGCATCACCTCGCAGGCAATGCGGCGCAGGTCATCAGAGGGGCGGTCGTAGGCGGTATCAGTGCGAGGCTTCGGTGGGATGGAGCCACCGGAAAGAATGAGCTCCGAAGCCTTTGCTTCCATTTGATGTCTTTCCGCTTCTTCTTGCAAGGAGTGGATGACTGTCCTCGACCTTTCCACCTCTGCACTGAGTGCTTCTACCAGATTGTCCCGTTCATTAGTGTGGCGCTCCACCTCTGCCAGTCTCTGCTCTAATGAGAGTTTGACGGATTCCAACTTGTTCTCGACCCCGTTTAGTGCCACAGAAAACTCTTTCTTTATTTCTTGAACAATTGCCTCCCTTTGCTCTTGATTCTCTCGCCTTATCAGCAGCATGACTTCATCAAGTTTCCCTGATAAAGTGCTCTCACCTCTGTCTCCAACGGAGCCCGTTGACTCGCGGCATCGCTTATTTTGTTGCCGCACCGTGACGTCGGCAGCTTCCAGACGTTGCAGCATCGTCTTCACCGATGCTTGTTTCTGCTGCGTTGCTGGTTCGGCGGCTTCAAATACGTCATTTGTGTCACTGTCCTCCATTTTGCACCTCTAAGGTTTCTATCTTCACGACACTCACTTTTAAGCGCGGATTTTTACCGTTTCGTATGCAACGGCACAAAGTTTCTGGTCACTGCTGCAAATTAACACCACTCTCCGTTTCCATAGTCGGCCTCAGTACACCTTTCACAGCCTCATAACACTCGGCCGGGGTGGCAGCGGAAGAAACCCAGTGGCCTGCGGAGCGCAGCTTGACACAACCGACCTCGCCCGCGGTCAGGGCCACACTCGAGAGCCCCTTAGGTTGGCCTGAGGCCCCCTGAGGTTATCTGGCGCCTTAAATTGTTTTGGGCCTCCTTGAGCTGGTTCAAGGCCCCATGAGCCTATCTGGAGCCCATTGAGCTAGTCTGATGAACCCATTTCTGGGGACACTGAGCTAGTCTAGTGCCTGGGTGAAGCATGAACTGCTCTGGGGGGCTCTAGTCTACATCAGGGGCCCCCTGAACTTATGTTAAATAGACAGAATACAAATACAAGGCCAACTCCCATTACCTCGGGGGACCACTGAGCTAGTCTAGTCCCTGGGGGCAAGACTGGGAGGATGGGGGGCAGCTGCTCTGGAGGGCTCTGGTCCACGTTAGGTGTCCCCCTGAGCTGGTCTTGAATAGATGGGAAATAAGAACACAATGCAAACTCTCCTCGTAAATTGGAGCTAAGGAGGAATGATCCATCGCTAAAACGGCTTGTGATGCCTAGGCACTCCTGGTTATATCAATTGCTTATTATGCTGGTGGATTGTGGGGAGGGGTGATACAAATGTGTGTGCCCCGGAACTCGAGCACAGTCCCCTAAACGAGGATTTCTGCTAATTAATTTAAATGAAGAACTAGTTTTCATAATTTTCGGCCCTGTATCACTATCCCCATCCAAACCACCTTTCACCTTTTCTTTACTCCAACTGGGACAGGTCCTTTTGAAAATATGGAACTTTATACACGCGTTAAAAAGGCATCTCCCAAATTATTCTGGCAGCAAAAAATGTTATTCTTCCAATTTCATCATGTCACTCCTCCTCCTAGGGCCATTGTGGGAGCTGAGGAACTTAACCCGCGTTCAACCAGGGTTCACTCGTCACGAAAAAACCAGTGGGCATAACAAATGAATTTTCGACTCCAATATGTGTTAGCTTGCACATAGTGACAGATATCACAGGCCATGCTGATTTCTCTGATGTTAAGTACTTGGTTGCGTTAGCTGATTTGTCCTTAAACATATCCAGAACTGTCGTGTTTTGGCTACTTTCCTCATATTTCGGTGATATTCTTTTTTTCCGGTTTTAATCGAATTTTCCTTCTCTGTCAATGCTTGATTAGCATTTTTCTTGAACCAAAGCTACCCAAAAGTTGATATAAACTAAGATATAGTAAGTTTTTAGGTTACGTTAAAAAGTGCCCTTTTTCTCCCGGGGTGCCCCTCAAAGGTGGTGTGCCCCCCCCCTATACCAAAACTCTGGCTGCGCACCTGTTCATCGCAAGCCACCACCGCGAGCGGGAGCCCACCGGACGGCCGCCACCTGGTCGACACCACCCACCGCGCCGGCCGGCGCCCGCCGACCGCCCCCCAGCGCTAAACAAATCTTCTGGTTTTTAAAATGTAGTTTTGGAATGCCTTAGCCACCTCTCTCCCAGTGCCAACGTACAGGTCACTACCGGGTATCCAGAGGTCTAATTTTTCTTGTTGGGAGAACGTATTTAAGTCGCTACCTAGAATTGCTGTTAATGATTGAAAGAGTTAATCACGCTGGTTGCTATAAATGGGACAAAAGATCACGAAGTGTTTCACTGTTTCGGTGGAATACACATGAGCACTGAGGTGACAGAGTTTTTAGTAGCTGGAAATTATGTGAATTTAGCTCAGAGGCTCCTACGCGGAGTTGAGTGTGTAGTTTATTCCCTATTTTAGTCCCAAATTCGAAATATTTAGGGGCTGCTGTCGGACCAAAATACTCGCAATTTTTTCCCTTGAATGTTACTGAGTTCGACGTCCCAATTTCTAGAGGAAGACTGTTCCATTCTTTGGTGGTTTTTAGTATGAATGAGTTTTAAAATAATGTTGTTCTAATGCGAGGCCGGGTAATAGCCTGCGAGTTTCTGAGAGTCCATCCAGTGTTTGAATGCCTTGTTTCCGGAATGGTGTACCTGATATAATTTGGAGCAAGTGAGTTTGGATGTTGTAGTTTGTGGAAACCTCGTAGTCTGTGCATTTTCCTTCGTGTTTCCAAAGAGGTCCAGCCCAGTTCCTGGTGCAGCTTTGCCGTTGGTGTTCTTCTTGTGGCCCCAGTGACCAACCTCGCCGCTCTCTTTTGAAGTCGTTTTAGTCTGATGGCGTCAGTTTTGGTCAAAGCGTCGAGAAAGGGGGCCAGGGGCCTGGCCCCCCACTTTCGGCCCAAAATTTCCTGATCTCAGTCAAAATGGGAGAAAATGACATTTTTCTAACCAGCCGGTGCGGATGACAACGAGGAGCACAAATTCGAAGTTTTTGGTTCTAACGTGGACAGTTTTTGTCAGCATCAGGTTGAAGTTTGGCTGGCCCCCTCACTTTTTTGCCGGTGGCGACGCTTATGGTTTTGGTTATCAGTCCGTCAAAAACAATGTCACAATAGTCAAAGTATGGTCTGACATAGATTGTGTAGATTTTGTCGAGAGTGGGTCTTGGGATATGTTGTGCAATTGGGTATTGATTTTGGCTTTTAGAGATAACTTGGTTCCCGAATTTCACTATTGGTCCCACTGCTTCTCGACGGAGGGAATTCTCGAAAATTCTAATGGACTGTTTTGGATGCATTAAAAGTAATAGCCCAGTCTCGAACGTATTTGTGGATTTCGTCGAGGTCTTTTTACAATGAGTTCTGAGTCTCGAGTAATTCTGACGGGACGTAAGATCTGTAGAGGGACGTATCATCGGCAATAGTCTCATTCACTGTCTTGGTCGAATGTCCGTCTAGGTACAAAATCGCTAATAATGGCCCAAGAACTGACCCTGGGGCACATCCTGATGTCATGGTCTTGAGTTGAGATAAAACAGGTGATGGTCCTTGAAGGGAAGGATTTTTGGCATGGGCATGATCCGGTAGTGTTGAGACTGTAAAACTGTAATTTCCAAGCATAACACGCTGTTTTCTCTCCGTCAGATAAGTTTTTAGCCATTTTCAAAGGGTTCCGTGAGTTCAAAGTCGTGCTAGCACTTAAAAGTAATCCTTCATGTCAAATTTTGTCAAACTATTTTGAAATGTCGAGGTATACCGCTGTCCAAATGTCTGGTGCGGACACCGCATGATTTGGGGACCCTGCGCCGGAACGGATAGTCTCAGCGGGCCGTAGTCGCCAAATAAAATGTGTCCGTGCTGTTGTGGACATGGCGGATTTGTGCTCAACGGAGAACAATGCTGCTGCAGGAGCTCATTGTCTAAACTGGAGGCGGAAACAGCCCCGGATATTTGCGCAGGCCATCGGTTGGAGCAGGCAAGCCTGTGGTCATACCTAAGAGCCTTTAAAAAATTGAGCCTTTAAAAGCCTTAATTCATGCCTTTAAAATGAAAACAATTTCCCGCCAGCGACTGCATAATGTTTTTTTTTAGAAAATGTGAGCGTGGCCTACATCCCAACCTTCAAGAGATGGTTTCCCACAAAATATAATTCCAAACAAAAAACTATGCATAATAGCTACTCAGCATCCGAGTATGCCGAAAAGATATTATATTCTGTTATTTACAAGCGTGTACGCATCTTCTACTCCAAACTGCAACAGATCATTTTTCAGTCAAATAGGCACCCAAAGCTTAAATATAGAGAAGATTGAATGCTTATGGTCGGAAAAGCAGAATAGGAATCAATTGACGTTGGTAGACCAGGCATTATAAATCGCATTTGTAGGATTTTACCAGACCAGAGATGATTTTAATGAACCTCAAGGAGAAAGAAAACACCAGTCTGTCGAGAGACCCAAATAGGTGTTTTAAGTCCAGGAAAATTACAAATAAAACAGCACTCAGCTGCAGAGAATACAATGCGACCATATCAGTAACACCACCTGTGAGCTTAAGCTCCAATCCCCCGGGCTGCAGAGAATCTACCGGTTAAAAGTAGCATAAAAATTGGGTCGGATGAAGCCAATGAACTAGAGAACGGGATTAAGAAGTGTTGATGTGACTCCCTAGACTTTTGTATCAAGAGACACATTCTAATCCACAGGTTAGGAAAGGAAGCCGTTGAAATCTGTATCGGCTGACGAAAACTTACCCAAAGTTATTGTAGTTGGGCTGTTGGTATATGCAGGGTACCAGTCATAGGCGGATTCAGGATTACCAATGGGGGGCACCTTACCGGGAGGGGGCGCCATCCGGACCAGGAGGCGCCATTCGGCCCAGGGGGCACCACTTTTGGCCGGAAAAGCCATCAGGTGGGCGCAAAATACTATCGGCGGGCCTGGGGTGGGGAGAGGGGTGGGAAGCGACATTTCCGGAGGGGGAGGGCGCCATCGACCTTTCTGGGGGCGCCGCGACCATTTCAGGGGACGCCTCGAGGGTTAATGGAGGCACCCACCCCCTTTGCCCCCTGGATCCGCCTATGGTACTAGTGCCGTAAATAAGGGGGTTGGGGGCTTGGGAGCCCCTAAATTTTGAGGGGAGGCGCTCCAAAATGTCAGAAAGTCTATTAGTATCTGCATAAACAAAGGCTGTTCGGAGGCAATAGTGGGGAGGAACCTCCCTGTCATTGTCTCAGACTAGACCCTACTAGAAACTCTGAAATTGGGGGGGGGCTTCAGCCCCTTGTCCCCCGGTATGCGCCACTGGCGGCGGGAGGAGAGGCTCGAGACTCCTAGCCTCCCCAAAATGGGTCCTTGAGCCGCGATCGCACGGTACCTCGAACAATTTGTTTGTCTTACAGAAAACCTCCATTGAACAAACCCGTGCTTCGTACTTTCATCTAAGCAACGATGACGTGAAGGATGAAGTTACTATTATATTGCAATGATAATGACACGTTAAGAGCAAAGAAACACCACTGCGAGAAAAGTCCCTGAAATCCATCCAGGGCGGCCTTATGACCGCAGGAAGAAAAATATGATAAAGATAAAACTGATAAATATGACAAAGCTTGTCAACTAAACTGTTTTTGACGTCTTTCAGTCATTGGTAAGCTTTGCTGACCATGTCAAATATACCCAGTTTGCCAATAATTCAAGCTGCAAAACGTCTGCAGCATCGCGACGATGACGTCACCGTCGCAAGACGCCATGCAACTTGAACGGAGGCTGACCACAACTACCCTTGTTCACAGCCACCCCCGCGTCCGGCTGTGACTGGGCACACCGCCCGACTGCCCCGCACCCTGCTGTGACTGGGCACACCGCCCGACTGCCCCGCGCCCGGCTGTGACTGGGCACACCGTCCGGTCCGACTGCCCCGCACCCGGCTGTGACTGGGCCCACCGTCCGGTCCGACTGCCCCGCACCCGGCTGTGACTGGGCACACCGCCCGACTGCCCCGCACCCGGCTGTGACTGGGCACACCGCCCGGTCCGACTGCCCCGCACCCGGCTGTGACTGGGCACACCGCCCGGTCCGACTGCCCCGCACCCGGCTGTGACTGGGCCCACCGTCCGGTCCGACTGCCCCGCACCCGGCTGTGACTGGGCACACCGCCCGACTGCCCCGCACCCGGCTGTGACTGGGCACACCGCCCGGTCCGGCACCGGCTAACCACCCACTGCGGTCTGTCTGCCCGGCTGCGGCCCTGGGTCGTCACCTCGACCCCATGGCTAACCGACCAATCAGCGTCCAGCACTTCGGTCTGCCACCGATTATTGACCCCTGTCACGCTCACCAGAGGCGCTAGTGTGCCATCCAAGATGGCCGCGAAAGAGGGACTCCGAAAGGTAAACAACGTTAGTGGGCCCCGGGAATAGCATGGTAAGCGGTGAATTATACGTGTTTTATGCCTGGTATGTGGCAGTGGCTTATAACCAGCGGCTGCGGAAGGCAGTAAAGAGCCCAAATTCGAAGAGTTTTTGGTCCCAAGGAGCAAAGTTTGTAGTCAGTATCAGGTTGAAGTTTGCTGCCCCCCCCACTTTTTTGCCGGTGGCGACGCTTGTGTTTGGAAACGCATTTTCCATCGTGCATTCAAACTGGAATTTCAGACAGCTTGAAACGAATAAAGGCGTATATCTACCGAATTATTTCAATATGTCAGTTTCCCGGGCTAAAAAGGAATGCAGCCATATCCAGGGGGGCGGCAAAGTGGGCACATGCCCCATAGGCAGATCCAGGGGGCAAAGGAAGTATGTGCCCCCCACCATCGACCCTCGGCGCCCCCTGAAATGGCCACGTCCCCTGAAATTTCGCTTCCCACCCCTCAACCCCCTCCCAGGATACGAAAGTATAGGCTCCCACCGATAGGGTTTTGCTCCCATCCGATAGGGTTTCCCGGTCAAGAATGGCGCCCCGCCCCCGGGAAGGTGCCCCTGATCGGCAATCCTGGATCCGCCTATGATGACGGCCCAAGGATAAAGGCTTACTCCTGCTAGAAGCAGGCTCAAGAGAGTGGAAGGAGGCATAAGCGGAACTGGAGATTGCATTACAGCCAGTCTGCAAAGTATGGCAGCAGGCCAGACGAGTCGCACCAGCCATCTAAAATTCTCGCACCACCACCCTCCAAAAATTCGCACCAATCTGGCACATACCAGGGAAAAATGCACCCGTTCCTACCCCTACAATGCAATACTACCTCATTCATTAGTCAGTTAGTTAAGGACTTTTTATAAGGCCCTCTCCTGTGTCTTAATAGCCATTCAGTCATTATTTGTTTAGTTTAAGTGTCACTAACCTCGCAAATTCGCATCAGGTTGATAAAATTCGCACCACTTGGTCCTGTCTCCAAGGGCACTCGCACCGACAAGATCTCGTCGAAAATGCCATACTTTGCACACTGGCCTCACAGCCGCTTACCAGGTGGATGTGAATGGAAGTCAGATGGCTGAAAATGTATGCAACAGACAGCAGCATTTGAGCCTATCTTCTTCCCAATCCTCAGTTTCAACTTCCACTGCTTGGACAGCACCTTATCCTGAGGAAACTTGTGAAAGCTGAGACTTCGACACTTCTTTCGGAATGATACCCACTGAGGAACGCAGCAGTTCTGATTGGATCTAGTGGTTACCCGTCTCTTCTCCATTTTCTTTGAACTTTCCAAGATTATAACAATCAAGAAAATAACGCCAGTCTTCAATATTCACGTCCACCCAACGTCACGTATAACCACACTCCTTCTCAGCAACTAGTTCACAACGACTGAAAGTCCGTTTAAAACCTGTAGAGTTCAAACATGCGCCGGATATGAAGCAGCCGCGCCAGACGTCAGTCCTTCTGGCGTTTCCAAAAAAAATCCGCCAGGTGCCAACACTTTCGATGACCGAGGCCAATGGCGTGGGTGTCACACCCAGCCCGTAGCCTCATCACATCTGAACGGCACCCGGCGGTGCGGCAAACAGCCATTGGCCCACTCAGTGACAGTTACAGCAGTGTGCCACTCAGTGACAGTTACAGCAGTGAGCCACTCAGTGACAGTTACAGCAGCGTCCCACTCTGTGACAGTTACGGCGACGTCCCCTTAGTGACAGTTACAGTAGCGTCCCACCAACTGACAGTTACAGCAGTGTGCCACTCAGTGACAGTTACAGCAGTGTGACACTCAGTGACAGTTACAGCAGCGTCCCACTCAGTGACAGTTACAGCAGTATGTCACTCAGTGACAGTTACAGCAGTGTGTCACTCAGTGACAGTTACAACAGCGTCCCACTAAGTGACAGTTACATCAGTGTGCCACTCAGTGACAGTTACAGCAGTGTGTCACTCAGTGACAGCTACGGCAGCGTCCCACTCAGTGACAGTTACAGCAGTGTCCCACTCAGTGACGGTTACGGCTTGGTTCATCCTCTAATGAGACATCCGTGACCGCCCTCTAATGAGACGTTGGTGGCCGCGCGGCGCACTCCCCCTGCAGGGCAGTGGCCCGAGGGCGCCGTAACTCGCCGACGATGATACTGCCCGGACGTGCCTCAGCCGGCCTGCCATGGCTGCCAGTGGGTCCATTGAGCAGCTCGGTGGATGGAACAGCCACTGGTCGTCACACTTACCCTGGATACGTGAGCAGCCTCGGTACCAACGCCCTTGGTACGCACCATCACGTCCAGACGAAATATGGCGCGGCCCAGACAAAGTGCAACGACGCGGAACGTATCGTTGTAGGAAGTAAATTCATTCTATTTGAAGAAAAAAAAACATTCATTAAAATATTTTCTACCAATTGTGAACATAATGTATAGTCAAATCCCTGATGTCAAATGAAACCACTGTATTAAAAAAGATCAAATGTTACAACCTATCCTTATGGTCCTTCCTGTAGAGAAGAACCAGAACCTAGTGGCAGAACGATACCTGACATCAGCACGGTACATGAATCGATACCGTTCTGAGGCTGCTCATGTCTGTACTTGGGGTAGCTGTGAGAGATTTGGTCGTCACACTAGCCTGTTAGAGCACTGGGGCTGACTCGCACGATCCACAGAGGTGCATCAATATGGAAACAATTGCCCCTTTGCTGTACCGCTTACAGGTGCGCCATCAGAGTCAGATCCAAGGGACGATTGCCCCCCCCCACGGACCCAGAAGTCACCCCTGGCTGATTTCAGGTGCCGAAGGTGTCCGATACTGGCGACACTTTGGGCACGAATTGTGAATGCCAGACCCAAATGTCATTTTGAAGATTGTCTGTTCCATTCTGGGCCGCTCCTGACCTTGAATTAGCTGCCTGCGGCACACCATTGGGCGCTCCACTTCAACCTAGACCGGCCTTACCTATTTTAAGTTAACCTCTACCTTTGTGGTTAATTGTCGGTTTTTCACGATTGGGCGCCCTTTTCAGCCCTAGGGCTGAAAAACTCCACTATAGCATGGCCCGTCCTCGTCCACCTTAAGGCCGCCCTCTCCAGTGTGGTTATTCGACTCTTCTTCACTGTTGGCCCCTCTTTTGCAGCTTTAGGGTGCCCCACTTCAGGGTGGTCCGCCCTTCCTCACCTCCGACCGCCCTCTACTTTGTGGTTGGGTTGCCCTCCCGTTTTCGCGATTGGGCAACCTTTTCAGACATCGGATTGGCCATTGTAGCATGGGCCGCCCTCTCCCACTTTTGGCCCCTCTTGTACATGAATGTGCGCCCCTTCTCCACCATTGAATGCTATTTTGCAACCTTGGGGCGCTCCACTTTAGCATAGATGGCCCTCATTCACCTACAACCAACCTCAACTTTGGGGTTGGGCAAAATTGAGTCTTCACGATTGGACATTCTGTTTTGCCCTAGGACTCCCCACCATAAGCCTGGTCGCTCAGGGCTCCTCTATTGCTGGCATATGCATGGTCGCGGCCACCTTCGCCATTTACCGCCATTGCAGCCTCAAGGCACCCCACGTCAACGTCGACCGCCTGCAATCATGTCCGGCCGCCCTCTACGACCGCCTGCAGTCATCTCCGGCCGCCCTCCACGACCGCCTGCAGTCATCTCCGGCCGCCCTCCACGACCGCCTGCAGTCATCTCCGGCCGCCCTCCATGACCGCCTGCAGTCATCTCCGGCCGCCCTCTACGACCGCCTGCAGTCATCTCCGGCCGCCCTCTACGACCGCCTGCAGTCATCTCCGGCCGCCCTCCACGACCGCCTGCAGTCATCTCCGGCCGCCCTCCACGACCGCCTGCAGTCATCTCCGGCCGCCCCCACGACCGCCTGCAGTCATCTCCAGCCGCCCTTCACTTTGCAAATGGGTTCCTCTATCTCATGACTGACAGAACTCAAGTGCATGCCTGCGCGTCTCTTCTCCACCAATGTTTGCTCCTTTGCAACCTCATGGGTGACCCACTTCAACGTGGATCGCCCCCCTCATTCTCCTCCGGATGTTCTCCACTTTGTGGCTGGACACCCCTATTTCCCCGTTTGGCCGCCCTTTTTCAGCTCTAAGGTGCCCCTCTGCAACCTGGACCGCCCTCAGCTTTCAGTGGTATAAGTTGCCTCGAGTTCATGTAGTGCTTGCTTTGGGTATCGACCGGTGCAACATTTTGCTAAGTTACCACTCATGATCCCCCAGGGCGTCTTCTTGCCCACATGATGTTTGGGGTTGTGTTGTCTTTTGCAATGCGAACACGCTACGATGTAATATAACGGGCTGGTAAATCCATGTTGCCTTCTGAAGGCAAGTTTATGCACGTTGCTTGTTCTTGCAAGAATGTTCCGAGTTTACTGTTACAATGTTGTTTTAAGACTTATATAATAAATTTGCTTTGCCCGGGTGTTGTTCTCGGTCGGCCCACCCCATCTCCCTATTCCGACGTGCACCTGCACACCATGAGTTACGGGCCGCCACACTCCCTCACTTTGGCATCTCCTGAGGCCGCGGCCATTCGGGTCGCCTGGATCGGGCGTCCGGCGCGGCGAAGCCACCGGGTCTCCTTCCAAACAGAAGTAACCGGGCCAGCGGCGGCCACACATGGTGCGATGAGCGGCCGATGGCCCTGGTGACCCCAATCGGCCGCGCCCAGCGCCGCCCGGCGGCCGCCTCACGCACCACGCGCCGGCAATGCCGCTGAAGATCCTACCTGCACGGACTTCGCCACACCGCAGCCGCGTCTATACCCTCCTGGTACCTGTTGCGGCGTCAATATCGGCAGGGTAAATGATGCAACGTCCATATCGGCCTGGTAACTGATGCGGCGTCCATATCGGCCTGGTAACTGATGCGGCGGCTGCGTCCATTATCGGCCTGGTGAGTGATGCGGCGGCTGTGTTCACGCTTGGCGTCGGTAGTCAGGCAGAGGGCTATCATTGGTGGGTGGCGGGCTGGATAGCGGTCATTACCGCCACGCCGGCAATAATTACGGCGCCGAGGGGAGGGACGGGGCGGACCCGAACACGCACTAACGAGCAGCTCACAGCTGCTGCTGCCCGCTACGGACATGGCTGCTACTGCTGCTGCCCGCTACGGACACGCTGCTCCTGTTGCTGCCCGCCACGGACACGGCGGCGGCTGCTGCTGCTGCCCGCCACGGACAGGCTGCTGCTGCTGCTGCCCGTCACGGACACGGCTGCTGCTGCCCACTACGGACATGGCTGCTGCTGCTGCTGCCCGCCACGGACACGGCTGCTGCTGCTGCTGCCCGTCACGGACACGGCTGCTGCTGCCCACCATGGACACGGCTGCTGCCGCTGCTGCCCGCCACGGACACGGCTGCTGCTGCTACCCGCCACGGACACGGCTGCTGCTGCCCACCATGGACACGGCTGCTGCCGCTGCTGCCCGCCACGGACACGGCTGCTGCCGCTGCTGCCCACCACGGACACGGCTGCTGCTGCTGCTGCCCGCCACGGACACGGCTGCTGCTGCTGCCCGTCACAGACACGGCTGCTGCTGCTGCTGGCCGTCACGGACACGGCTGCTGCTGCTACTGCCCGCCACGGACACGGCTGCTGCTGCCCGCCACGGACACGGGTGCTGCCGCTGCTGCCCGCCACGGACACGGCTGCTGCCGCTGCTGCCCGCCACGGACACGGCTGCTGCTGCTGCTGCCCGCCACGGACACGGCTGCTGCTGCTACCCGTCACGGACACGGCTGCTGCTGCCCGCCACGTACACGGCTGCTGCCGCTGCTGCCCGCCACGGACACGGCTGCTGCTGCTGCTGCCCGCCACGGACACGGCTGCTGCTGCTGCTGCTGCCCATCACAGACACGGCTGCTGCTGCCCGCCACGTACACGGCTGCTGCCGCTGCTGCCCGCCACGGACACGGCTGCTGCTGCCGCTGCTGCCCGCCACAGACATGGCTGCTGCCGCTGCTGCCCGCCACGGACACGGCTGCGGCCCTGGTGTGACTGCTCTCCGGTTGCCGTGGCTGCTGATATTGTACACGCTCGGCCCATTCGTTGGCCCGCATATTTATTAATCAGCTAGTGCAGCAAAGCGGCACCGCACGCCGACGAAGCTCAGCCCCAACCCTGGTCATGGGAGCAGGAGCCGTGGGATCGATTGCCCCTCAACTTTCTGCCTGTGCGGGTTTTGCCGCCCACGCCCACCCCCCTCCCACCCAACTTCGATCCGAAGCAGTAAGCTTTTTCCGTACCAATTTATGCGGTAATGGTCAAAATGTTTACAGTATCTGAACATTGTGAGCTGTTTTATACAGATGTTGATGACGGGTTCTGACATGGTAGCTATCGTCAGCATAATCGATTTGATTAGTGAAGGGAGTAGAGTATTAACCGATGCACGATCTCACCGTGAGGGTGAACCCGCGGACAACTGCTACAGGAAACTGAGCCGGATTTGGCTTTTGCGCCATCAAGTGTTCGTATTTAATGCAGCCTGAGTTTTTCGTTTCGACAGTACCAAGATCCATTGTGCATGTTCTGGCATTGTAGTGACTATTCTGTCTCTCATACTCTTCATGGAGTTAAGTTTGAAACACATCAAGGCATTTTGCTCATCTTGCACCATATGTGTGGTAAAATGAGCCGTAGAGTGGGGTAAGTTGAGCAGGCTATCCAAGACTTTCAGATCTACAAGAAAAAAATAAAAACAATACTTTCATCCTTTCATTGGGAGTCACGGTAGCACAAGAATTAAACCTAGGCTTAACACGCGCCCCGCTGGGGGGCGAAATTCGCCTCCTCCTGGTTTTTCTCCGATAGCGCAACAACGAAGAAACGCAGAACAACGAAACTTACAGTACCTTATTCTTGATAAATTTTACACACCTGACCCACTTTTTGAGGTAAGGTCATGTCAGGTCAAGGAGCTATTCAAGGTCGAGTGACCCGACCTCAAAACCTAAAATCACGAGTTTGAAGCGGCGCCCAGAGAACATCAGTGAACCGATCAATTTGAAACTTTCACAATATGATGGAATCATAAGGGTCTAAAAATCTGCTATCTCAGAATTTCGATATTTTTGACCTAAGTTGATGTCAATTTTTTGGTCACCCCATTATAAGTCTATGGTGAAAAAAACAATGGGCTCGTTTTCAGTAAATACTGGATAGATAAAGGTGAAAATCCTCAAATTGTCTATTCTTACCATGATCTTGACTATTAAGTTGATTTTTTGAGCATCTGACCACTAGAGGTGGGACTTTCTAGGCCCGGGGGCCCGGGGCAAAAGTCCGGCCTAGGCCCGCGGGCTTGGACCGGGCCTGAAAGCCTGATTTAAGCCAATGCCGGGCTGATAACGGGCTTTGAAGCTGGGTGAACACCCAGCTCATTCCGGGCTTCAACTGAACTGGGACTTCAAAGTTAATTTTCTGTAGGTTAAATAACCTTTTTTCTGTACAGACCTTGTATTTACACTGAAAAATAATCTTATTCATGCACCAGCAGCTTTTGAAAATGGATTTACAATTAATTTTGAGACATGTACTTTAAGACAAACACCAGGAATGTAAAAGCCTGAAGCTCTAGCCTTCTATCTGTTACACATGCTAGGATAAAAGCAAGTTGCTTAAACCTGTATCAATATTCATAATCAAATATTGAATAATGTTACAGTTGCACACATCCATGCTGTACTGTCATATGTCATATTATGAATCTCCTGATGATAATATGGGTAAACAAAATATAAATTGTGATAGCCTATTTCTACTTCCATATTGTCAGTATAGGGTAAGGGCGGGTAAGAGTACGCAGGAGATAAGAGTACGCAGCAGCTGAGTAATTCCATGACAGATCGACCAAGTCATAACACCCTACCTCTCAGATTTCCGTGAAAATTTGTTAACAGGGTTATCTGGGGCGTAGGATCCCGGTATGATAGTAAAAAAATTAGGAAAAATTCGGTTTTGGAGCTATTGCCAAAGGAAATTTTGGGTGTGTTGAAAAAAACATATTTTTGAATGTTTATATCTCCCAGATGCTGGGTAGAAACATTATAAAATTAAATATTTTTGGAATGCCAGAGAGCTGGGCAAAACCAATATGGAGTTAAATTTTGAGAAAAAATAAAATGTCCCCCAAAAATATCAAAAAATATTTTTGAAATTGATTTTTTTGAATGTGGCCATTAAAAATTTCAAATATTTATTTATTTAAAGCAAAGCTCTATGCATGAGCTTGTATTTCACAAAGTTTTGGAAATATGTTATTTCTTGATTATTTTATACAAATTTTTTATGATCACTTTTCCCGATTTTTGCCGTCACTCGTACAAATCTGAGCGAAGCCTTGTGCCTTACCCTTATAGAGCTCTAAAACCGACAGATTTGTCTTTGTGATAAACACAGCGTTTAAAAATTGTTTGTGACCTCAGGTCATTATAATTTCACCCAGTCAGTGGCGGATCCAGGATCGCCGATTTGGGGGGGCACATTGCCGAGGGGGCGCCATTTTTTGCCAAGGTGGGCGCCAAATCCTATCGCGTGGCGCCGATTTTCGCATCCTGGGGGGAGGGGGGGTGGGAGCTGAAAGTTTTGGGCCTCACAGACCTAGTGTAAAGCAACTTTTCAGGGGGGCGCCATCACCTTTCAGGGGGCGCCGAGGGTCGATCGGTGGGCACGTGCCCCCTGGATCCCCCTGGAAGCTTTAGAAAATTATCCATAAATCAGGAGGGAGTCGACCTAAAGCAAATTCAAAGATAACGAGTATGTCCTGATGTAAGGACTCAAAATTTGTGTCGAATACCCGCGTGTGTGGTTAAATCGTGAGAATTGTTTGAAGGTCGACCAATGGCAGGCCTCCTTAAGCGGAAGTTAGGGCATTACGGTCTCCGATATTTGTGGGAGGAATCCCAATCTTTGGTTATTGGAATTATAAGTTATGCAGTTTAATGCTGAATGGGGAAAATAAGCCGTTTCCTTGTTATCATTGTGACACAGTGGCACGACAGGATCGGGAGCGAGATTGACGGGGACGGCGAAGAGCCGAGAGTCGGAGGGTTGTTTGTGCGGGAGGGGAGCGTGCTTATCAGGCGCGAGTACAAAGTCCACATACAAAGGGTCTCGTCCAAACTCGGGGAATCGGTCAGTCGCTTATTGTTGTCCTTGCCTTAATGCACGGCGGTGGTCCCTGGAGAGTGATATTCGAAAACACTGTAGGACATAGTCGTGAAAATGCCCAGAAATCCAGTGAACTATTGTTATGATCCGTATAAAGTGCATAAGACTAAAGTGACGCGAACTGTTCAATCAGTCAGTCGAGATTTTGCGGAAGCCGTGGGGAAGCCTCAGATACAAGATTCTCATATCTGTTTGTCGTGCCGTAAAAGACTGCTGGAGCCGGATAGAAAACCACTGGAACATGAAGCAAGTGACCAGGGTATCAGTGGTGAGGGGGTTGAAGGCGTCATCGAACCGTCACAGCCGGCTTCATCGAGCTCGTCGGAAAAAACAGCAGAGCCATCAAGCCTCGATACGACCCTGGAGGAGATCGTGAGTGGAGCCGATGCGGCAGTGACAGTTTCTGACGTCATGTCTGTGCTGGATCAAACACCTGTGAGATCAAGTAAGTATTTGCTTTTTATGGGCTCAATGCGGCACCGTTGTGATTTTTTGTTGTGTGCTGTGATTTTGATAGTATTCTGATACGATGTAACGAATCAGTTTTCTCATTTATGGGGGGGGAAGCATGAAAGCAGGTATTCAAAATCTGTAATGAAAAGCTGATCCAAGACAGGCAGAACTTATGTTGTCCAAGTTGCGCTTGAGTTTTTCCATAAAGGTTGTAAATTATAAGGAATCCAACTGTAAAGGTGTGATTTCTGCCACTCAGTAAGGCATAATGCTATTTTTGCTCATTAGCCTGCATATGAGAACAGTGAAGCAAATAAGTGACTTTCACTATTGAAGCTCATCCGATTATATTCAACCTGTTAAACTTGATTTCCAGTGAACTGATCCACTTATATTCACATGTGGGCCAATTTGCCATTAAATCAACAAGTCAGATGAAACCGTGTCCAATTAAGCACACCTTACTTTTACGATGAATGGGGTTGTAAGGTAATAGAACCTTTTCATTTTCAGGGGGCCTTTCAGTACCGCAAAAAGAAAAATGGGAGAAGACAAACTAAGAAGAGCATCAAAAGAGCTGAAAAAGAAATTAACTCAGACCATCGGAGTAGAACTTCCATCACCATCATCATCAAAGTCAGCGCGAGAGCAAAAGTCTGACTCCGATTTGCCGAGGTGAGAATGATGTCTTTTCTTCAGTAGCTGCAAAATTTATATCATATGGTCAACATGGCGCAAACTACTTACACAATTGGATGCAACATGAATTTCCCATGTGATTGCCAAATATTCAAAGCGTTACCGTAATGGTACAAGACACATGATTGCTTATAATAGCGTAGGCCATAATACATTCTTGACGTGTTTGTTTAATACTAAATTAATACTGTTCATATTCAACAAATGGATTAATGGATCTCGGTTCATTCAAAGCAGTTCATTATTTAATATTCTTTATCAATTCTGTATTTCAGATATGAAAAACTCATGGATAATCTGAAAGCTGAGTTCGGCGCAACATCAAGCTATCGCAGGCGGCTACAAATTCTGACGTTGTCTCCATTTGGAATAGAGCGCACAGCCGCTCTATTCGAAACCAGTCTCTACATGGTGAAGAAGAGCAGGGCGCTCCGAGAAAAACACGGAATGTTCCCTGAGGTTGCCCAAGTCAGCAAGGGAAAACGTCTCTGCAAAGAGGATATCCGCTGTGTTACCCAGTTTTATGAGTCCGATGAAATAAGTCGACTGTGCCCAGGGAAACGAGACTGTGTGACAGTCAAAAACGAGGATGGTGTAAAGGAGAAGAAACAAAAACGTTTGATTTTAGGGAATTTGCGGGAGGTATACGTATCGTATATGGAAATTCAGGGAGAAAATGCAGTAGGATTCTCCTCATTCGCTGCCTTACGACCAAAACACTGCGTGCTGCCTGGCCACAGTGGCACACACACCGTCTGTGTTTGTATATACCACCAGAACGCCAAGCTTATGGTGGATGCACTGGGCGTGGTTGGCCTTTCTTATCACGACCTCATAGACATGGCTGTGTGTGACTCCGACCGTGAGGACTGCATGCTTGGGAAATGTGTGAAGTGCCCTGGTAAGGATGGTATCCTCTCATTCATTAAGGTCCTGGAAAACGAATGGGAGGATGATATTCGACTTGACGAAACGGTGACGTATCAACAGTGGAAGAGCACTGATCGCTGCCAGCTGCTGCATGAAGTGGACGAGCGAGACAGCTTCTTAGAAAAGCTGTGTGAAACAATCTGGAAACTTAAAACACATCACTATGTCTCGAAATCGCAGAGTGCTACGTTTAGCGAGCTGAAAGGCAATGTTCAAAACGAAGAGGCAGTGGTGGTTGGGGATTTTTCCGAGAACCATTCATTTATAGTGCAAGACGCCGTGCAGGGCTGGCATTGGGACAAGAGTCAGGCCACTGTCCACCCATTCGTGGCATACTTCAGGGATGGTGACCAAATCGTGCACCAGAGCTTCTGTTTTATTTCTGACGGGCTGAAACATGACACCGCGATGGTACATGCATTCCTGCAGGAGCTGCTCCCGGCTCTGAAAGGTCGCATTCCTGACTTAAAGAGAATTGTGTACTTCTCGGATGGATGCGCAGCTCAGTATAAGAACCGGTTCAACTTGCTAAACATATGTCTTCATGAGCAGGACTTCAATGTTAAATGTGAGTGGCATTTCTTTGGCACATCTCATGGAAAGAATGCGTGTGATGGGATCGGCGGCACTGTGAAAAGAGCCATTGCGCGAGTGAGTCTCACTCGCCCCCTGCGTGGTCAAATCGTCACGGCAGAAGCCATGTACGAATTTCTGTCTGATGAATTTGTATCTGACATTATCTTCAAATTCGTAAGCAATGAAAGGGTGATATCAGTGCGTAAGTCCTTACAGGAGAGGTTTTCGCGGGCAGTGACAGTGAAGGGCACTCAGCGCTTCCACCGGTTTGTGCCGCTGGATGATTGTTCACTTCACGCATTTGATATATCGTCGATGAGTGCTGGGAAGCGCGTGCGAGTGAGGAGGACGTAAAAGGCTAGATATGTGAGTCTGCCCACTGAAGGGTCACAGTTTGAAGGTAGTGTGCTCTTGTGAATATCGTCACATCATTAATTATCTAGCGTAAGGTCTTCCATGTCAGATTACAACCTATTTAGTGTTGAGTGTTCAAATATAAATCCGTCAGCGGAAGGCTCGAGTGAAAATAAATAATTACTGATGTTTCTTGCCATTTTTGCTTGTGCGATGCCAAATCTCATGTGCTTTTACCATCGGTACGCACGCTGGTATGTGAATTTACAGTATCAGAGGAGTGGGAATACAATTAAAAAATATGTCGTTTCGTTCACAGAACTTGAGATTCGTTATCCTTTGAACTGATATTCATTTAGAAAAGTAGTGTTAGATAACACAAAATGTGTTCTTTCAAGTACCGGCACAGGTCATGTCATACAAATAGAAATGTATTTGCTCGTGTTGAACACCGTGGTGTCAGTATGTAAGTTGATGGGATTCAAATAACAAGTTTTTTTCTGTAATGTACTGTCAGACACAAAAATCGGAGAAAATGGTCCTATTTAAAAATATATATAAAATAAACCAAAAATAACATATTTCCAAAACTTTCTGTATTGAACATAAACGCATTGAGCTTTAATTTCAGTAAATAAAAAGTCAAAATTTTTTATGGCCACATCCCGAAATATTATTTTTAAAAATTATTTTTGTGACATATTTTTGTAATTTGAATTTTTACAAAATTTGATGCCACAGCATTGTTGCCTTATTTAAGGCAATTTCAAAAATATGTAAATCGATACTGTTCCTACTGATAATCTGGGCGGTATTACCATTTGAAAACAAGGGTTTTTCCAGCAAACCCAAAAGTGCCTCGGGCAATAACTAAAAAACCGTTACTCCTATGAATTTTTTACTACCCTTGTGTTAATCTACGCCCTTGATAACCCTATTGACAAAGTTTAAAAGAAATCTGAGAGGTAGGGTGTTATTTCAAGATTTTTTGGTCGATCTGTCGTGGAATTACTCGGCTCAGATAGTATCGGCGGCCTGGTTACCTCCGCTGCGACTCCGGCGTCGGTCTCAGCTGGTTAATACCGCGCTAATAAACACGCGATCTTACCGTCTACCGACGCCAGTGCCGGTCTCAGCCGGGTAATACCGCGCTAACAAACGCGCGAACTTACCGTCTACTGACGCCAGTGCCGGTCTCAGCCGGGTAGTACCACGCTATTAAACGCGCGATCTTACCGTCTACCGACGCCGGTGCCGGTCTCAGCCGGGTAGTACCACGCTAATAAACGCGCGATCTTACCGTCTACCAACGCCGGTGCCGGTCTCAGCCGGGTAATACCGCGCTATTAAACGCGCGATCTTACCGTCTACCGACGCCGGTGCCGTTCTCAGCCGGGTAGTACCACGCTATTAAACGCGCGATCTAACCGTCTACCGACGCCAGTGCCGGTCTCAGCCGGGTATTACCACGCTAATAAACGCGCGATCTTACCGTCTACCGACGCCGGTGCCCCTCTCAGCCGGGTAATACCGCGCTAATAAACGCGCGATCTTACCGTCTACCGACGCCGGTGCCCCTCTCAGCCGGGTAATACCGCGCTAATAAACGCGCGATCTTACCGTCTACCGACGCCGGTGCCGCTCTCAGCCGGGTAATACCGCGCTAATAAACGCGTGAGCCTTCCGCCTACCGACGCCTGCGTCGCCGCCTTTACCGACGCCGATCATTCTTATCGGCGGAAGGCATACAGCCTGACGTCGCGACCTAGTCTGATGTTGCAGCCCATGCTGTAGACATCGCGAATCATAGTCTGCGCAGGTCAGCGTTGATAGGGCTGCTCCATCGCAGATGACGCCGCGCTGGGTATCAATGGGCCATTTTAAGTAGTGGCATGCACATTTGGTTGGAGCCAATGGCGGCTAAGTATAGCGACAGCGAGATGGTGCGGGGCGTGCTGCGATCTGGTGAGCCTGGCGTCGGCTCGGCTTACTCTTGCTGTTTTACAGCATAGTCGTGAATAAGTGAAAAGCCCTTTCGAGTGAATCTTGTTTGCATAAAATCTGAACCTGAACCTGATTCGGCCGGTGCCGCGCTGGTCGTGGCGGGTGGATCGGCCGGTGCCGCGCTGGGCGGGTGGATCGGCCGGTGCCGCGCTGGCTGCCCTGGGTGGTGCTGCCGCAATCCGGCGAAATGACACGAATGGCTTTGGCTCATTAAAAAGAATTAGCTGGGCTCATTTAGCGTATGGTGGGGGATACAATCGGCTTTGGACAAGCTGGGCCAGCGATTTCTTGATTGAGGGGAACAGCGGCATATGCTCTGGATGAGGTGTTGGACCGAAACAGCACACGATATGGCACACTCGTGAAGAGCGCTGGGTATGACAAACTATTGGAAAGCAGTTGCCTGCCCCGTTGTTTCCACTGTGGCTCTGTGCTGCGCGGTACGGTCCATTCCCGAGCGACTGTCAGCTATGCCTGCCGGTGGTGTATCAGGCGTTGATCAGGGCCAACGCCGGACTATTTGCTACGGCGGCTGGGGCCGGCCCGGAGTTGCAGCGTCCGCGCTCGTCACATAGTCGGCATATCGACATGCTCGCTACCGGCGCGCTGCTGGCCGCTCGCCGCTTTGGACCGGCCCGCTCCTACTGGCAGCCACAGGACTTTTGCCGGCTGGCTGCGGCCGAACTGGTTTTTTGCTGGCGGTGTGCGGCTGCATCCGACCTCTCCACTACACGTGCCCGATGCCAGATGGGGGCGGTGTGCCAGATGGGCGCGGATGCCAGGGCCCGGCACCGCCACCGTGAGGGTCAGCTCTGAGGTGGGATACCGCGGGAATGGAGCCGGGCGCGTGGGACGAGATGGCAACCCTGCGTTCAGAGAAGTGGCTCTGCAAGGCCCAGTGGGTCGTGTTCTTTTCGTGGTTTGCAGAATATCAATGTCAGCAAACCCGTTCATCAGGACGCCGTTGTTCTCCGTTTGAGGAGAACGCCGCTGGCCGGGGTGTTCTCCGGGGTATTTTCCGCAGTCGTTTTCTTACTTGCCGTGTCGTGTTTGCCCGGTGCAGGGCCGGTGCTCAGACCGCCTTAACCGGCGGGTCAATCCTGCCATGCCCCCTCCCCCGGCGGAGAAGAGGGGGCCAAACCCTCTCTTGCCCCTCACCTCTCAAAGCAAACTAGTGGTTCATAATTGACCAATTGAGGGACGACTGATCTGCCAGTAAAAATAATTTGTTAAAGGTTTTTGTCCGTTTGGAAGTACTTGAAGGCGAAACAATTTTTCCGAAGAGGAAGACAAACTGAAGGCTTCGATTCAAACACAATTTGTTCCAAAGTAATGTGGTGCCTATGCATGTGCTTTGTTCATGGCACGCTTGAGACAGATGAGGGGCGTCTCGTTTGAAGAGATCGTGTGTGTAGCTGTGAAAACATTAGCATTGGTTCACAGCACCCGCTCCATCCCGCCGACCACCGCCCCTGCCGTTCAATTTTGTTTTAGAACCCGAGCCTGACATGGGCCTGACCCCCAAAACCAGTCTGCTTTATCCACGCCTATGCCCCGGGATCCGCCGCAGTGGTAGGTACCGGGCGGCCCGCCGTCGTGAATGGCACCGTGTCAGACTGCCCGTGACCGTCGGAGCGCCATTTGTGTGCAGCGCTGCTAACGCGACGGCTTAGCGCACTTGCGCCAACCGGCAGTGGGCGCTGTTGGCGAAGGTCAGGCGGGCTCGATTAGTCTGTATTGTGTGGAAAGGCAGCGAAAACTGGTCGAATTTCACCTCTCTTTCTCTTGAGACTGGCGCGTCGTTGAGCCATTATCTGTCCGAATCCACACCGTGCGCCGAAATCTGTTCCAAAGCCGATAGATTTCGGTTCATTGAAGACGCTGTAATTATGTTTGTTAGTGACTCGCAACTTGCGCACTGAGAGCAACTTGAGGGCGGGTGTTGTAGCTCTTGGTCACAATGTATTGTTGCGAGTCTGCCTGGCTGCCTGGGACGGATTGGCGCGGGTTTTGTGTTGGTGCAGCTACCCCAGATACATGAGCAACCTCAGGACGGTACCGACGGCGGCAAGGGCCCAATCGACACATGTATGCGGGTGTCTGTTACCGTTCTGCCAAAACGTTCTGGTCCTTCTCTAGTAGGACCATGAGGGTGGTTCGTACCATTGGACATAGTTTTGATCCAAAGTACGATATTTTCATTGGATATAAGTAATTTGACTGTAAATTGTTTGTTTAAAAATTTGTACAATTCAGTCATTTATGACAGAAATTAGTTCTATGAGCTTACGTCAGTGTTTCATTCAAATAAAATGGATTTGCTCCTCACAACGGTACGTGCCGCGTCACCATAACCGTCTGGGCCGCGCCATATTTCGTCGGGACGTAATCGTGCTTACCAAGGGCCTGGGTACCGGGACTGCTCATGTATCTGGGGTAGGTGTCTACCACCTCTGTTCGGACCATCTCTGTCGCGTGACGCAGCTCTTCTGACTACCGCACGCTTCAGCTGAAGTCTGTGTTGTCACTGGCCGAACGTGTCTTGGAAACGAGTGTCTTTTCATGTGGTAGGCATTCACGCGGTCCGGCCTGGCGCGCGGACGGCGGGCCGCCCGGAGAGGCATCGACGTCAACGACCCTGAGCAGCGGCGACGACGGCGCGCCACCGCGCCGGACCCTCGCCGTTCACTGCCGCCGCTAGCCGACCGCTTTAAATTCGGCGCACAGGGTGGCAGCAGCGACGTCCGTACCTCGGGACTGTAGCTGACCATTTGTGTCCATGCGTGTCTGCTTGGGATGGGACGGAGAGAGAGAGAGAGAGAGAGAGAGACTCGATCTCTCGATGCAGCGTGGACGAATTCACTAAAGACCCAGCTTTGAAGATGATTGCTAATTTCATATACTTTGAGATCTGCCAATCTGGTTATTGTGATAAAGTTGAACGCTGCAGCGTTGTCTGCGTGCGCGTGGAGTGTCTTTAAAGTGTTCGCGAGTCCAGTTCAGCCCCCCCCTGCTCATACAGGCGCAGAGCCACCTACCTCTCAACCAGACTTGTTGATGACTCAAATTTTCTTGAGTCGACTCAACTCTGACTCACAGTTTAAAGGCTGACTCTGATTCCGACTTGACTCACTGTGTTGAAAATGGTGAGCCGACTCGGCTCAGCCCAAATACAGCAGGAGTCGACTCAACTCTGATTCAAATAAGTGTTGAGTCGGAGTCGACTCCGACTCAGAATAGTGGCCAAGTATGCACACAAAATTACACATTTCCTTTAATAATATGCAAATTCCAGTACATTTATTTATTGTATTAACTATTTACTAACAGCGCATTTCCTTCAATAAAATGTTGATTGCAATGCATTAATTCATGACACAAATTACGTCTGCATAGGAATGAAGAGAGGTGCTAAACGCGAACAGGTGAGTGAGATGAAGGGCCTGAGGGCTTTTCATTTTGAAGGCATGTCCTTCATGAGCAAAGTCATAATTGAGGCAATAAGCGAGGTTTCAAACGCAAAGAACAGGAATCAATGTTTTAACATATAAATATTTTGAGTGGCAATTTTTGCCCCAGTGCATTCTGAACAATCCTGTGACAAATTTAGCTTAGGAATAAATACTTCGCTGTGTCGCATTGACCCTATGTAGCACCTCAAAAACAAAACAAGCAATGAACGCTCGCCTCGTCCCCCGAAAAAGCTGTAGTAAACTACAGATGGACTTGTACCAAGTCACAGATTTTTATTTATCATTTTTCATGCCATTGCTAAGATTGAATTTAAAATAACTATCAAATGTGTGTGCTTTTGAAACTATATTTTACATAAATCGTGTTTCCTAACAACTGATCCAGGTATCGATCTAGTGTGGATACAAACATAGTAAATAACCTGTTATTACCAAATAGCAATATGAAATCCTTAAAATTTAGTTTTGACAATTTCTTAAATGTCAGCCCTGTGATCACTTATATTAAATAGTGTTGAGTCGACTCAACTCTGACTCACAGCTTGGAGACCGACTCTGATTCTGATTCGACTCAACTGGTCGGCCAGTTGAGTCGACTCTGATTCAACCAAAATCTGGAAGTGAGTCGACTTAACTCTGACTCGAGCAAAACTTGAGTCGACTCTGACTCTGAGTCGCGACTCAACAACTCTGCTGGTGAAACGATGAAGTGGTATCAGATGATGCTTTAACTTTTTGTGTTTTTTTAATTTTGTGTAGGTATTTTTAACCTTACGCATTCTTTTACAATGTTTATTCGTAATTGCCTTAATCAAGAATGAGAAGTTATTCTCAGCCGCCTTTGAAAAAAGAGAACACTTGTTCTCCCGCGAATTTCCAATGGAGAGGTGGTGACCCGTACCTGAGCAAAGGTCATCGATATCGAAAATACAGGGGTCCGCCACGGGCTCAAGGATGAAGGGGACGGCCAAACTTGTTCGGCTCTCCTCCAAATTTGAGCTCCTGACAAGAATTGGGCCCCTTACACAAAGCATGCACGTTACTTATATGGATCAGCACTGGATGGATTTTCCAAAGCCTCCAGGTATATGGCAAATGCATGTTATTTGGCATCTTAGGAAAATAGAAAACCTAACTGCCGGGGTGTCAAAAACAATTTACTTCACTGATTTGTCCATTTATCATCAAACACCAAATAAAGCTGCTTGAATTTGTATTTTGCATATTTCCCTTTCAGGAATGATCATCATCATCATTATTGGTGTTTAGGGGCGCGCCGACTGCTAAGGTCATTTTGCGCCCATAACAAAGGAGAGATTGAAACAAAACATAAGAATCACACAGAATTACAACGTGGTACATACCAAAGTACGACAGTGCTAGCAGTCGTCCAAACAAAACTAGAATAGAAAGATGGTCTGTAGAATAAAAGGTGGATGAAAAACATCATAAAGAGGGGCTAGCCCTCGCACTCACAAGCAGGTCAAGTCATACAAAACCTAAGCAACTACGAAGGCGAGTAGATGGTATTAAACCCGATGCTTTTCAGATAGCGCATTATGTTGCTGATATCAACAGAGTGTTGCTCTCCTAAGAGACAGTCTAGCGTGGGAAATCCCGGTAAACAGCGGGCTCTCTGAATCTCAAAGTCCCGGCATTCTATTAGCACATGTTTAACTGTTAGTCTTCCACCACAACGCGGGCACTCCGGTGGGACGTGACTGGCTAAAAGGTAAGAGTGTGTAGAGTGGCTGTGCCCAATGCGCAGTCTACAAAGTATCACTTCCTCCCTTCTGCAACCCGCGTTGCTAGACGACCACAGTCCCGGCCTGGGCTTCAGTTCCCTGAGCCCCCTACCCTTGGGATCGCCGTCCTATCGACGCTGCGAAACCTCAGTCAGGTGATTCCTAACGTATGGAAACAAGTAAAAAAAGGGGACTTTTATTCCCCGAAGAGGCTCTCCTCTCGCCGCGTCTTTGGCTGCACCGTCCGCCCTCTTGTTACCAGAAATCCCACAGTGGCTCGGCATCCACACAAGCGTTACCTGCTTTCCCCGGCTCAAAGCTTTATGTATCTTCTCTCTAATGAGAGGAAAAAGGTATGAGCTCGATGGGCCATGGTTAGAAGCTTGAAGTGATTGTAAAGATGATAGTGAGCCACTAAAAATTACGCATCGGTTCGTTCTCAAACGTAAAACCCGGTCCATACATCGAAATATCGCATACAACTCCGCTGTAAAAACCGAGGCCATCAGTGGTAGTGAGAAACGTCTTTCAACATCAGCACTGACGAATGCGCATCCAGTTCCATCAATACTCTTCGATCCATCCGTAAAAAATAATGTCTGGTTTGGGTACGTATCTGAGCAGTATTCCAGAAAACTTTGTCGAACTGCCTCTGGCATCAGGCCCGTGGTCAGCCCCAGGAGCTGCGTGTCTATAAAGACCCTGGAAGTCTGCCATGGCTCAGCAGCAGGCAGCTGCATCGACTCGACGCCCTCAGGATCAACACCAGCCTCCTGCAGCCATGCACGGACTCTAATTCCGGGGTGTCGAGTAGATGCACGAGAACCATTATCTATTTGCCTCAGGTTAGCGTTGTTAAAGAAGGTGTCGTAAGCAGGGTAAGCAGGGTGTTTTCAGGAATGAAATGAAAATGTTGTCGCTTTTTTAGAATAGGCCTAAAACTTACAAAAAGTATTTGTCATTGCTGCTAAATACATGGATCTCTCCCTATGTCTCCATATATTCTTCCAAAGTGGATGCTCTCTTCGCTTCCGCCCTACTGCATGCACACGTAAGCTCCCTTTTAATATTTATTTGAAAGTATGGTAATATCAGACGTCTTTTCAGCCCCCGAGATACCATCCAAAACAAACTAACCGGCCGCATAAGATAGGTTGCATAAACACATGTTCGGTAAAACCCCTGTCAAAAAACTTAAAAGCTCAAACCACTGTCGCAAAAACTTAATCTCTTCTTCGCTATATTAGCGGCCACCAGAACAGGACGAAAGTCCAACAACAACAGTCCGATAGAACCGACAAAAGGTTATACAAATTAAATCACTCTCAAATAAACTGGTAAGAGGCGCCATGCCATCTCACACACTCACTTCACGAGCGCCACGCCCTGTCACTGAAGATCCGTCACGTCTTCACAGCTCAGCTGTCACAGTGTCAATCCCCCGCTGCCACACCCTTGAAATTCCACGACGGCTCACTCGCCACGTAATCGTATCAAAAGCGCCAAACAACCTTAATACACGTCATGTCTGGACAATTCCCTTCACCTTCACACACGAATTCCTTTAGCCCTGTTCCAGCTGTCAGCACAGTTTTGTCAGCACCAATCAGCGGGCCGCGTTGCCCCTACTTCACAGGATTGTAGCCTCTCCCCGGGAACTAGTTCTAGAGGTTTTACGGGCTGATGGCCTGCTGTGTGCGCTGATGAAAAATAGTAAGTGCACGAAGCGGCAGCCTAATATTTTTCAATTGAATAAAGGATTAAGTTCCCTTTGCTTAGCACAAACAAGAGGCGATTATGGCACTGATGTTACTTTTCTGGAGGAGAGGTTAGAGGTGCTGCTGACAAAACTGTGCTGACAGGTGGAACAGGGCTTTTGACAAGTAAAGTGGCATTTGACTCTAGCCAGTCTAAATAGAACCAAAGGTTTTGAATCGTGTCACGAGGTGGCAGCACTAAACAGGCGACCCACTACTCCCGGCAGCAGCCAAACGGTCACGAGGAGAGTGGGCGATTGAAATATCCAACACACATTTGCATCTTCCCCATTTGATATTAATAGGTCATCGTGTTTGATGATTATATATATATATATATATATATATATATATATATATATATATATATAAAGTATGGATCTAGCAAATAATCTCTCAATTATTTTGGTGTTCTTCCTTTAAGCAGTGTAGTTTGCTCGAATTATTAAACACATTCAGTGGACGGGTCTCATTCCCCACCCCCACCCCACATATTTTTCCGAGGTGGTCGAAGAACGGTTCGCAGCCGGAAAACGCTACATGGTTACATTTCCGAATATTTATGAGTGCATCGAATGGTGAGAACATGCAGAAATCGAAAAAATTAAAGAAGTACGTTATCTTCCCATATACCTTTTGAGATCGCCACGATAGCTCAGTTGCACCAGTTTACACGCACAGGAAACCGAGTGGTGACTTAATAACGTCATATAATGGGGATATGTCCACGTCACTTCAAATGCAGCTCAAGGTCACAGGTCAAAGTAATGCCCACATTTTCAAGGTCATCGGCCTCAGTTTAACCAGCTAATCTAATCTGATGCCACTGAATTCCTAGCTATGAAATTTGATTGATTGAGACCTGTCGCCACCTGTAATAATAATAGTTTTTGGAGCCTATCGACGCACCAACAGCCAGGGTCCAATGACGTCGCCAACTCGTTCCCTGTTGGAAGGGTTTCTCGGGAGCCAGCTTGCTCCTTGTTCAGGAAAGCCGCCGGGCCTTGAACCCGAGTTAGCTAGGTGGAAGCCAGAGGCGCTGACCACTCCACTTACCGCGCCCGCTCCTGTCACTACCTGGGCATTGGAACTAGATAATCCAATCTGGTGCCACTCAGTTGCTACGCCTATGACACTTTTATTCATTGGGGGCTAAGAATAAGAGTACAGAGGAATTTGAGGATATGTGGAGGGGAGGGGGCAAGGACGGCGAGGATAACATGGACTTGCGGATCCAAGGGGAAGGAAACGAGGAAGGATGTTTGGAGGATTTGAATGAAATGGGGCAAGGCCGTGAGGGTATCAGGATATGAAGAGTATGAGGCCCCAGGAGCGAGGGTATGAGTATGAGGGCATAAGTGCAAAATGCATGGACCTTGGTTGTACTTGTATGAGTAAGGCGGAGAATAGCAGGCCGGTGCAGCAGAAATGTTTGTAAGACTTGTCTAGATTGTAAGCGGGAGCATAAGGAACGTCGATTTATCAAGTTTTCCAGGACCCCTAGGAAACAGCATTAACTAGTACTTAAGGCATAGGCCATGGAACAATTCAAAAGGTTCGCACAAAGTGTAGACGAGGGCCTGTAACAGTTTGGAGGGGAGGGGGCCGCTAGGGCTGCCCATTTTACTGGCACCCCCAGGTTTGCAAAATAGTCCACCAGATTCTCATTATTTGGGCTAAAAGCTACTCAGAACTGGTTTTGATTTCCTCGAGACTCAAAAACTGACCATGCGCAGCGGGGTTGAACACAGCTCCTATATCGCGCGACATAGCCTAGTCGCTGGAGCGCCCTAAACCCCTACACACACAGCTCCTATATCGTACCAATACACATTGATGCAGGAGGCCAGAGGAAAACGGGGTGGAACATCTAGCTTAAAAACTAATTACGATAGAACGATGATTTTTGCTTCAAATGAAGGCCTTCTGTCAGGTGGTCCAAGCAAGCACGCGCAATGTTGGTTTTCGATATTGGGCTTACGACAAATGGCCGTTTGGTGATGTCAGTAAAATATCATAATTGTGTATTGGTGATAACCACTTTTGATGGAGAACCTATGACGATAGAGTGATGATTTTTCTTCAATTGAAAAGTAATGATCAAATGGTTTGAATGAAAACACAAAACATCAATTTTCGATTCCAGATTTTGACAAGTTATATTATAGTGATGTCATAAAAATATCCCCACACGTTGTTAATACCTTAGGCGGACCCAGGGGGCAAAGAGGGACAGGTGCCCTCCCCAACCCACCCTCGGCGCCCCCTAAAATAGTCACGGCGCTCCTGTGAAGGGCCGATGGCGCCCCATGAAATTTGTTGCTTCCTTCCCCCCTCGAAGCGAAAATCAGCGTACCGCGATAGGAGTTGGCGCCAACCTGGTAGGGTTTTTGGCCAAAATTGATGCCCCTTTGGTCCGGATGCCACCCTCCTACCCTAGCAAGGTGCCCCCCCCCCGATTAGTGATCCTGGATCCACCTATGGGTAACGGTTCTTTTTAATCAAGAGCTTATAATGATAGAACATCAATTTTAATTAACTAGAACACTTATCATTAAGTGGTTCAAACAAACACAAAACATACTTGTGTCTTGAATGCAGGTTTCCGTTAAATCACGCTTTTGTCACGCATGAAAACACCACAATTTTGCTTTGCTGACGATCATTTTCAGTTCCATCACACAGCCTATTGAGGGTATTTGATGGCTCTGATGCTCAGTACAATTGGTTCAAATCACTACAAAGCCGAAAATCTGACCAAAAGCAATAAGCTGAGCAAAACTTGCGATTTATACGAAAAGTGTTTGATTTGGAGCATATCGACAACCGCAACTAGTGCCAGGTTCCGTGGTATTACGTATACACATGTGTAAAATTTCCAGTTCTTATCCTGTACGGCCTTTGAATGGTAAAATCATCAAGTTGGCATCCAGCGACCGAAAATAAATTATGACGATTTTAGTCAAGGACCAAAACCGTCATGACCTGTTTTCGGTCACCGAATGCCAACCTGATGATTCCACCATTGAAAGACTATAGAGGGCACATCCTCAATTATTCGCTATGATTTTCAAGCTGATCCTGATAGTACATTTTCTGCCGGCTTAAGAAAACGTGATTTGTGTGGGAATGCTATTTTCAAAACATATCGTTATTAAAATTTTCTCACTATGTTCTTGGGACTAGCCAAAAGCCGTATTTCTGTGACCAGGTCACAGAAACCTGAAAGGTAACAATGGTGTACTTTTACTATCGATGGCTAAGTGTTAGCATTTGCGATTCTTGTTTGGAATCATGCCGTTACTTTTTAGCAAGATTCCGGTATGTAGTGACATGGAAAAAGTTTCGTGTTTCAGCAGCCGTGAAATCGACGTGGCACGGTAAATGCAGTAAGCAAGCAGGGTTTCCCATGTTCAAATGAATTCTTAAATGTATCATATCCATTTGATATTTCTAAGAAGTTACTTTTAAGGGTTTCACCCAGTTGTTTAGGCCCGCTGCATCACTATGCATTACTCCAAACTAGACCATGAAGCTTATGAACTATCAAATATGTCTAGCAAGATGACTATCGATTTAAGATTTACACCGTATGAGAAAAGATCTGAGATAAGATCACCGTATGACACGTAATATCTAAACTGAGAATCTAGACCGGCGGTGCCGGTGGCGTCGGTGGCTTGGAGGTGCTGTGAAGGGAGGATCATCACTGCTTCTTGCTATTGACTGTGACTTGGTAAGTATCGAGTACGAATGAAGCTTCACGTGTAACACAATAAGCTTCACGTGTACACAGTACTGTGTTACACGTGAAGCTTCATTCGTACTCGATACTTACCAAGTCACAGTCAATAGCAAGAAGCATTGATGATCCTCCCTTCACAGCACCTCCAAGCCGCCGACGCCACCGGCACCGCCGGCCTAGATTCTCAGTTTAGATATCACGTGTCATACGGTGATCTTATCTCAGATCTTTTCTCATACGGTGTAAATCTTTGAACTTCAACTACCAGTAGTTTTTGTTGTTCAGTGCCGTCTTAATAAATTTGCGATGCACCTTCTGGAATTTCTCCACACCCTTCAGTAGTTTTTTTTCTGAGATTGTCTTCCCTGGCAAGAATTTTGCTGTACTTTGTGATGGTACCGCAGCACCTCTCGGCCAGGTGGTTGGCCACTCTGACATTCCGCACAAACTCCTCTGTTTCCTTGTATTGCTAGTCCTCGCCCCACAGTGCGGAACCCCTCACCAGCCACTTGCGATCGACTTTGAAGATAGTGAAGAGCATGAATGATTTGGAGTCGCACAGGTCGGTCAATTCTTGAGTCAGCTCGGTCATGGAGGCGAGGTCCATGGAGCTGGGCTTCTCGAGGGAGTAATTTTTACCCAAGATACCTTAACACGCGCATTGACGGGGGGGGCGGGTACCCGCCCCCACCCTCGGGTTTTTCGGAGATAGCAGAAAAACGGCGGCGCGTAGCGCCGCCTTACTTGGTATACCTTTTTCCTCATCATTTTTACAACTTCTGTGAAAATTTTAAGGTTAGGTCATCTCAGGTCAGGTCACCATTACAGGTCAAGTGACCCGACCTCAAAAAAGTTTAAGATAGCATAAGTCGGAGCAGGGTGAACTTATCCGATTGAAACTCATATCACATAATGGCCCCACCGAGTTCTCTAAAATATGTTCCGGTATTTTTGATATCGATGACCTAAGGTCAGGTACGAGGCATGACCTCTCCATTGGAAATACATGGGAAAAATGGTTTTTACGGAATAACTCAGTAACGGATGGCGATAGAGCATTTATTTTAGCTGCATTAGACTTGCCTGGGCTTTGCGGTTCTAATGATATGCATTTTATATAATTTGACCCTGACCTGACCTCAGGTCAGGTCAAATCCTTGATTTGACCTAGCAAGGTCAAATTATATATCATTCGATTCGGCTTGCTAAGAGGATTCATATAGTTCAAGTCGTTTTGCTCTATCTTTACTTGTTCAGATTTAATGGCCGAAAAACTGAATTTACATGTTATCCCTATGACGGGCATGTTTTGACCTCTCGTGACCTTAAATGTGACCTGACAAAAAAATGGTTCAAATGTTTTCGATGGAGAAGTGGATGGGCAGCCCAACACCGTTTACCGTTTTTCGCTACCTACCGTGGTTCTCGAGATCTTAGGGGGCGGGTACCCGCCCCCCCGTCAATGCGAAGGTGGCTCAGACCCCCGTCAATGCGCGTGTTAAGTAAAGGTATCTTTGGTCAGTTCGGTCTTGGAGGTGAGGTCCATGGAGCTGGGCTTCTCGAGGGAGTGCTGCAGGGCGGGTTGTGGGCGAGGATGCTGGTTTGCTCGGCGGTGTACCAGTCGTGCCTGCCCAACACTTGCCCTGAGCACTACTCCCTCGAGAAGCCCATCTTTAAAGAGCTCACCTCCAAGACCGAACTAGCCGACCTGTGCGATCCCAAATCCTTTATGCTTTTTGCCATCCTGGGAGTCGACCACAAGTGACTGGCGAGGAATTCCGAACTCTGGGGCGAGAACCACCAGTACAAGGAAAGTGAGGAGTCAAAGTGACCAACGACATGCGAGAGGTGCTGCTGCACATTACAAAATACAGCCAAATTCTTACCAGGAAAGACAGGCTCAGAAGAAGAAGAAAAACTACTGCAGCGTATGGAGATGTTCTGGAAGGTATATGTCAGCTTCACCAAGAAGCCACTGAACAATAAAAACTACTGGTAGTTGAAGTTCAAAGGTTTGCACCGTATTAAACATTTGATTCTAAACGGAGAATCCAGGCCGGCGGTGCTGGTGGCGTCGATGGCTGGGAGGTATTGTGAAGGGAAGGGTCAATCATCAATGCTTCTTGTGAATGACTGTGGCTTGGTACTGTGTTACACGTGAAGCTTCTTGTCGTATTCGTGCTCAATAAAGCGCAATAAATGAGGCGTGTGTATAAACGCACTAGTCCTTTTGATAGATATATTTGATAGTTTATAGGTTTCATGGTCTAGTAAGTGCGATATAGGGGAGATGTTCACTCTCGCTGCGTATGGTCAGTTTTTTAGTCCCGAAGAAAACAAAACCAGTTTTGAGTAGCAATTAGGCCAAATAATGGGAATATGGTGGGCTATTTTGCAAACCTGGGGGTGCAAGTGAAATGGGCAGCCCTAAGCGCACCTGTCCCCCTTTGCCCCCCACCCCCCGCTGGATCCACCTATGGCATTACCAACGTGTAGGGACATTTTTATGACATAACTATATTATAAGTTGTCGAAATCTGGAATCGAAAATTGATGGTGTTTTGATTCAAGCCATTTGATCATTAGTTTTCAATCGAAGAAAAATTATCACTCTATCGTCATAGGTTCTCAATCAAAAGTGGTTATCACAAATACACAATTATGATATTTTACTGACATCACCAAACGGCCATTTGTCGTAAGCCCAAACCACCCGATAGAAAGCCTCCATTTGAAGCAAAAATTATCGTTCTATCGTAATTAGTTTTTGAGCTAGGTGTTCCAACCCGTTTTCTTCTGGCCTCCTGCATGTTCAATGTTCAACTCCGCTGCGCATGGTCAGTTTTTGAGTCTCGAGGAAACCAAAACCAGTTCTGAGTAGCACTTAGCCCAAATAATGGGAATCTGGTGGACTATTTTGCAAATCTGGGGGTTGCCAGTAAAATGGGCAGCCCTGGGGGGGCGTACGATTAGTGAGTTGGTCTAAAAAAGTCCAGCAGTCCGCAAAAGTGTAGGTTATCCCTTACATCGTTGAGGCCCGGTCAATGTTGTAGTAGATCTGCACAGCTACAGGGGCTCGTAAAACGGAGTGGTCAAGTGCCATCGTAGGTCTCGCACAATTCTCCTTCGGTCCAGCCAGGCTCCCTGGCAGGGGCCCGGCTGGCAAAGGGGAGGGCGATCACCCAATCGCCCCCCTCTCGTTGGATCCGCCCCTGGAATCAGAGCTTGCCCGAGATGTGAGCTCTGCCCGTGAGCACCAGCGCCGGCTGCTCACCAGTGCAGCGGGGTGCGCCCGCTCCTCCTGCCGGCCTCTATTGCCTCAACAAATCACGTCCGAGTTATCACCGGTTGGGCGGCTGCAGGTAGTCTTCCCCTCCCCTCTCCCCTCCACCGGCTCCGTCGCAACTAAATAAATCGGACACTTTACGCAACAGGAAGATTCATTGTAATGCATATGGCGGCGGACGTGTACAGTAGCTGACAGTGGATCCGTGCCGAGACTTGGGGACGGCGGTGACAGAGAGTGTACGACGCGGCTGCCGCACAGATCTGTATGCCTCTTGCGGACCGAGATGACGCGATATACGCGTGCGACGAGTGGTGGACAAACTGAATATGTGCCGGGCACACACAGGGACGCGTGCGACCAGTGGTGGACAAACTGAATATCTGCCCGGCACACACAGGGACGCGTGCAACCAGTGGTCGAGAAACTGAATATCTGCCCGGCACACACAGGGACGCGTGCGGCCAGCAGCTGGCCTGGCTGGCTGCGTGGCGGCTCTAACGGAAACCGGGCAGCGGCCAGTGCCAGCTGCACTCTGTAGAGACCAATTCCACCCCCTCCCCTCCTCCCACCAACTCCAAGTGGGAGAGGCCTTCAGTGGCGACACGGAAGCTGCTGGCAATTTTCCGATTCCACTGGCACGTGAAACTATTGTCCGTGTTAGTCCTGACTCATTAATGGATAAAAACTCCGTATCATTATCCGGCGATCGTATCTACAGAAATTTAGCCATTTTCGCACAAAAAATCCCGTTTTCCCCATGCATTTTCAATGGCGAGATTTTCGATCCGCGTCTGACCCTGGGTCATCGATATGAAAAATCCCGAGATTTATCTGTAGTGCTTGGGTTTCAATTGGATAGATTAACCCTGTTCGTACTTATGCTATCCTTTTTAAGATGGAAGTGCCTCTAGGTTGCCAGATCGGCTGGACGTGTGTTTGTGGTGCTCTTGAAGATTTGAGCTTATAGTTTATAATATTCGGGTTTCTCGTGTGTCCAAATAGTTAAAATAATTTTAAAGAAGTGTATTTTCGAAAGTAGCCTAGTGATATCGTTATATTTTCAAGTAATTGTCGTTTATGAAGTGTTGGAGAGTAGGGATTAGTGCGCCACGAACGCCGCCAGCACGGTTGGTAAGCTCGAGGCATTGCATTGAGGCATTGCGATCATTAGGGCATTAATTTGTGCCTAGTGAAAAACAACCTCATTGACAATTAGAGAGTAAAAAGCCGAAGGGAGGGGAGTCCAGAGAATTTCAAATGGAAAAGTCAGAGATTCTAAGTCTGATAGAACATGAGACAGCAGGGTTAAGAATTGAGATTACTCAGCTGAAAGAAGAAAAGGTAGCCATGCAGGAGAAGTATGCACAGCTCAAACATGATTTTGACCGCATGAATGCACATATTGGACAGCTTTTTTGCCTTGTGGAAAGTAATGAACAACATGGTAGGCAAGATTGTTTGATCCTCAGCGGTGGCAGTGTTCCAAACCCTGAGAAGGGGGAAACTCCACCTCAAACCCGAGCTGTAGCAACAAAGCTGATCAAGTCTAAATTAGGTATAGAGTTAAAAAACAGTGACATCAGGGGCGCAACTTTATGTTTTCGATTGGGGGGCACCCGGCTCGAAAGGGGGCCCGCACATAATGGGGGGCCCGTACATGATGGGGGGCCCGTATTTTTTTAATGAAAATATGACCGAAAAAAACCTATTTTCGACCGTTTGTTGTCGAAAACTGACTGCAAAGGTTAAATAACAATTTTTAGCGCGCTATTCGTCACTGTTACTGATTTGCACTATTTAGCCCAAAAAGTAGTCAGAAGACCCAATCTTTTGAACGAGCTGCCAAACTATGTAAGGATATTGGACAAGTAGGTGTCTACTTACCGTCTTTGTCGTCCACGCGCATGCTCTCCTCCGGAGGTACAACGGGATCAGCCCCGGACGACGCAGGAGGGATGGATGCTGGAGGGTCTTTTAGCAAACGGGATCCGGCTGATGGCCTGGCCGAGGAAGGCAATGATCAGGAAAAGAAGGATTGGAATTACAACCTTACTTTACCGTTTTGCTGGAAACTATACACATTGCACTTTTCCGAGTTAGTTTTAAATTGGGGTTTTAATTTTTTGCGGCCGATAAATGAACGTAGCTTGCAAAGTACCAAAAATAGGAGTGATATGAACTACTTTAAGTGGATGCGTACGTTGCTAGAGATTAAATGCAAATATGATCGGGGTCATTTTATAACAGTTTGCAAAATTAGCAAGACGATTCTAGATTCATAGTTTACCTGAAAAATGTACAACATTTGGGTAGTTTTGCCAGAGCAGCACCTCGGTATTGAATGTTCTTTGTTTCACGCTTTTGTGCACCCGACTTATGTTTATACCAGACCCCGTTCAAGTTGTTTGGCAGCATTACGTCATCATGGCTGGAGAGGCACTACAGTTACTATGCAGGGCATTGGAAAAATTGCACTTTTTCGAAGCTCTAAATAACCTATTTTAGAACTGTATCAACAGAACTTATATGGTTGAACAGAAAGCTAAAAGATTTTTATTTGTGAAACCATCAGACGTTTTGCAAAAACTCCAGTGAAGAATGTTATTTTTACAAATTTTCCAGAGCGTGTCAAAATAAGGACAGGTTCAGCACTAACAGCTGTTTGCAGTAAGACTAATCTCGATTTTGATTGGCTGTTGATTTCTGACCTTTGATTGGCTGTTGGTGGTACCTGCAGCAGAAGACAATAAACACCGATGATCTCCTGAGCGAAGGTAAATTTATTTCTCTCGGCTATTAAGTAGGCCTGAGTTGATCAAATAAATGCATGCCCTTTCAACAAATTCTTTGAAGTGTTATAATTTTTTCATTAGATTTACGTAAAATACGCTGCTCGCCGTTGAGATCAAGGTTACTGTCAAATGGGTGAAACAAGTTGATTTCGATTTATACTAGATTGGTGCCAAATACGCCCAAACTTGGTATGTTCCAGCTGATCCTTCCAAAAACTTAGTAGAATCTCCTATAACTTAGTAGGAAAGGGCGGTGACGTCATCATGGGAGGACTATATTTAGTAGGAAACTTGGTTGTACCCGTAGTTAAAGTACCCTGGTTTATACTGTCCAACCATTTTAACATTCACACCTGGAACGAAATCGCATTATCGCGAATAATTTGATACAAATGGAAGGTAGAGATCGAAGTGCGAAATTCCTTTATCAGCGGGGAAATCGAACCTACTGATATTAATGTTACATGAACAAGACACCTTTTTCTGATCCATTCACCTTGCCAGTTCATGGCATTGTACAACACTGGGTACCGGTCAAGGGGTACTATGAATAGGTGGTACTGCCTATTGCCCTTTACAATCCTCATATAGGATCAGTACAAAAGGAATGGGGGCCTAACATTTCTCACACCCCATCCATTTTTCCCCGAATGTTGCATGGGACCGGCCGCACGTTGCCCCGGGAAAACCACAGGGGACCCGCAAGCATGGCAGGGGGCCGGTTTCGGCAACAGAGAGCACGGATACACCACCTGGGGCACGAAATTGCTCACAAATAAGGAACTCCTGCAAATACGCAACTAACACAACAGCATAATAAATAAGTTTCTGCACGATATTCTTAGACCACAACGGGCCCAGACAGACCATATAGAGCCTGAGCACACCAAAGGGGCCGGGCAGACCACAGGAGCCCAGAAAACCATAGGACGCCGGTAAGCCCAAAAGGGGCCCGAGCAGACCACACACAGCCAGCAATTTGGCTGGACTCTGCCCGATATATGCTGGGCTTTGACTGGGCAGAGCCCGCGTATATGGGCTCAGCCCAGGTCCGGCTCCGCTCCGTCTGGGCAGAGCCCATGGTCAAGCAAGACCGGGCTCTACCGCTCGGGCAATTTGTCATCCCCGACCTAATGTCGGGCTCAGCCCGAGTCTATGTGGCTCAGCTATGAGTCTTAGGGCTCGGGCAGAGCCCGACCCAGCCCGCTCTGGGCCCGGTCGGAATTGCTGGCTGGGCAGCGGGCCCGGGCAGACCACACGGGGACAGATGAAAGGACCCGGGCAGACCACACGGGGACAGATGAAAGGACCCGGGCAGACCACAGGGACCCGAGCTGAACACAGGGGCCGGGCTAACCACAGAGGGGCCCCAGTCTGGAAAGTATGGCAGCAGACCTGACGAGTCCGCACCAGCCTTGTAGATTTTTCGCACCACCAGCAGCCTAAAATTCACACCAAGCATTGGTGAGAAATTTCATTGACCCGGAAATTTCGATGTTTTTACCAGTTTCTCCCTTCTCAGATCTCTGTGGGTGTTTGATTTGAGCTCCCTCGCACCATACAGCAAAAGTGGGCACTCGTTTGCTCCAAAGTTCGAACCACCTGAGGGGTGTCCGCACCACGAGATCTCGCCAAAAAGTGCCATATTTTGCAGACTGGGAGGGGCCCGGGCAAACCACAGAGGGCCCGCGCAGACAAAAGGGGCCCCGAACGGACAAAAGGGGGTCCGCAGAGGCCACACAGAGGCCCGGACAGGCCAAAAGGGTTCCGGGAAAACCACAGGAGGCCCGGGCAGACCACAAGGGGCTCGATCAGAACAAAATGGGCACTAGCAGACAAGGGGTCCGTGCAGACCAAATAGGACCCGGCCAGACTGCAAAGTATGGCAGCAGGCCAGACGAGTCGCACCACCAGCCTAAAAAAATTATCACCAATCTGCCAGATACTAGGGAGAAAAACGCACATATTCCTACCCACACGATGCAATACTACCTCTCTTATTAGTTAGTTAAGGACTTTTTATGAGGCCCCCTCCTGTGTCTTCCTAACTATCCAGTCATTATTTTTTTAGTTTTCAGTGTCAATTTCCTCGCACCAGTCTTGCAAATTCGCACCAGGCTGATAAAATTCGCACCACTCGCTCCTGTCTCCAAGGGCACTCGCACCGACGAGATCTCGTCGAAACTGCCATACTTTGCACACTGGGGCCCGGGCAGACCACAGGGGCCCGGACAGGCCACAGGGGGCCCGATCAGACCAATAGGGACCCGGGATACCTCAGGGGCCCGCATGGCAAGCATGGCAGAGGCTGGTTGCAGTTACACGAGCCGCATCCATGGCAGGCCCGTCTGCATCCACAGGGTATTAACTACTGGGAGTAGCTGCAGCCACCAGGGGGCGGGGCGAATGAGGTGGCCACCAGGGGGGAGCGAATGGGGCAGCCACCCCTTAAACCCAAGAGCCTCTGAGGACGAAATGCCGCCCCCAAACCCTCCCCTCCCCCAGGATGCGACGATTGGTCGCCCTTTGGGTGAAAAGTGCGTCCTTCGGGTGGCTAAGTACCGCCCTGTTCCCTGAGGCTTTGCCCCTCCCCTTACCCAAATTCTAGATACGTCACTGGCGGCCATAGGGGGCAAAAGATTCTCCAAGTCTTGGTATTTAGCCATCAGGGGAGCCGGACAGGGGATCATCACTCATTAGGGATTTAGCCCGACAGGAGCTAATAGCAAACAATCACTTCACTTGCCATTCAACACTGCGCATCGGAGCACGATTTGGATTGACACGAAAAGCCCAAACGTAAAATCCAAATCATAGCCTAACGAAACTTCCAGAGTAGACACAAGCCGATTGAATCATAAGCATGCCAATTTTACTGTTCAAGGCAAACTTTGTGCAAATCATTCGCCTCGGCGAATGCGACAAGAGAGCCAGGAGCATGCCTTAGCTTCCTTCGCGCTGCGCTGACAAGCCCGGGAAATTAAGAGGCTACCATTCGCCGGCGGACGCACATTATTTAACCCAGATTTGACGACAAGATTTGATACACTTTTTGACAGACAAATTTAAGAGACTTAAATTTGTCTGTACTTAAAATTCCACTAGAACAAACAAAAATGGAAAACTTCGTGCACATTTCTGACAAAAATGCCTAGAAATATATCAATGAAGAAAAGTAGTGCCGGCGGAGAGATGCAAAAATAACAAACATGTCAATTTATTAAACCAGTACTTATCGGAACGGGCCCGGCTGCGCACGGTGGGGGGTGGTGAACTACAGGGGGTCGTAAGCAAGGCAAGGAGCCCGGCTAGAGCCAGAGGAGGCCTGGGTAGCCCAGAGGGAGCCTGAAATTATAGCACGGATTCCCGGATACAGCGAAGTGGGAGGAGTGGAATCAGGGGCGGATTCAGGCCGATGGTGGGGGAGGGGGGCAACGGGGCCTCAAATCGTGAAAAAAACATATGGTTTTTGTTTGAAGAAAATCCGTAAAAATTGGTAAAATCGGGGGATTTGGGGAGGGCATCAAATCCCCCAATTTTACCTTTACCCCCTTCCCCCCTGGATCCGCTAGTGCTGTGGTTCCTTGCAGACCACAGGGACACGGACAGACCATAGGAGCCCGGGCAAATTGCAAGGGGCCGGGCAGACCGCAGGGGGCTGGGTAGACCACAGGGGGCCCGAGCAGACCACAGAGGGCCCGGGCAGACTAAAAGGAGCCCAGACCGCCCACATGGGGCGCGGGCAGACCACAGGGGCCCGGGCGGACCACACAGGACCCAGGCACACTACAAAAAGCCCATACCACCTACAAAGGCCCCGGGCAGACTAAAAGGGGCCAAGGCAAAATACAAGGAGCCCGGTTGCAGTCACAGAGGAAACAAAAAGGTCCCGAGACTGCCAGAAATAGGGCCCCGGATGCAGTCAAAATGGGCCTGAGAATATCGTTAGGGGCCCGTTTGCGGACACAGCGATTATGGGTGGCCCTAAAGGGGACCGCACCCAAGCAAGCATGCCAGGGAGCCCGACCGCAGCCACAGCAAGCCCAGATAGACCACGGGGCCCTGCACTCATGGCAAGGGCCCGTCCGTGGCATTAGAGGACCCGCGCCTCCTGGACCACAGGGAGCCCGGTTGCAGTCACAGGTCCCGGTTGCAGTCACAGGGGGCCCGGGTGGATCACAGGCGCCCGGTTGCGGTGACAGGGGCTCGGGCGGATCACAGAGGGCTCGGTTGCAGTCACAGGAGCCCGGGTGGATAACAGGGGGCCGGGTGGATTCCAGGGGCCCGGTTGCAGTCACAGGTGGCCCGGTTGGACCACAGGGAATCCGTTTGCAGTCACAGGGGGCCCGGGTGGATCTCAGGGGGCCCGGTTGCAGTCAAAGAGGGCCCGTGTGGAGCACATGGGGCCCAGTATGGATCACAGGGGGCCCCAGGTGGATTACAGGGGGCCCGATTGCAGTCACAGGGGTCCCGGGTGGATCATAGTGGGCCCGAGTGGATCACAAAGGGCCCGGTTGCAGTCATAGGGGACCCGGTTGCAGTCACATAGTGCATGGTTGCAGTCACAGGGGCCCCGAGTGGATCACAGATGGCCCGGTTGCAGTCCCAGGGGGCCCGGGTGTATCACAGAGGGCTCGGTTGCAGTCACAGTGGGCCGGGTGGATTACAGGGGGCCCGGTTGCAGTCACAGGGGGCCGGATGACTCACAGAGGGCCCGGTTGCAGTCACAGGGGACCTGGGTGGATCACAGATGGCCTGGATGGATCTTAACTGGCCTGTTTGTAATCACAGGGGGTCCGGTTTCAGTCACAGATGGCCCGGGTGGATCACAGGGGGCCCGGTCGCAGTCACAGGGGGCCTGAGTGAATCATAGGGGGCCCGGTTGCAGTCACAGGGGCCCCGGGTGGATCACAGATGGCCCAGTTGCAGTCACAGGGGGCCCGGGTAGATGACAGGGGCCCGGTTTCAGTCACAGGTGGCCCGGTTGGACCACAGGGAATCCGTTTGCAGTCACAGGGGCCCGGGTGGATCTCAGGGGGCCCGGTTGCAGTCAAAGAGGGCCCGTGTGGATCACAGGGGGCCCAGGATGGATCACATGGGGCCCCGGGTGGATCACAGGCGGCCCCAGGTGGATTACAGGGGGCTCGGGTGGATCACAGGGGCCCCAGGTGGATTACAGGGGGCCCGGGTGGATCAAAGTGGGCCTGGTTGCAGTCACAGAGTGCCTGGTTGCAGTCACAGGGGCCCCGGGTGGATCACAGATGGCCCGGGTGTATCACAGGGGGCCCGGTTGCAGTCACAGGGGGCCCGGTTGGATCATAGGGGGCCCGGTTGTAATTACAGGGGGGCCCGGGTGGATCATAGATGGCCCGGTTGCAGTCACAGGGGCCCGGGTGAATCATAGGGGGCCCGATTGTAATTACAGGGGGCCCGGGTTGATCACAGATGGCCCGATCCCAGTCACAGGGGGCCGGGTGGATGATAGGGGGCCCGGTTGTAATCACAGGGAGCCCGGGTGGATTACAGGGGGCTCGGTTGCAGTCACAGATGGGCCGGGTGGATCACAGAGGGCCCGGTTGCAGTCACAGGGGCCCAGGTTGGATCACAGATGGTCCGGTTGCAGTCACAGGGGGCCCGGTTGGAGTCACAGGGGCCCCAGGTGGATTACAGGGGGCCGGTTGCAGTCACAGGGGGCCCGGTTGCAGTCACAGAGTGCCTGGTTGCAGTCACAGGGGCCCCGGGTGGATCACAGATGGCCCGGGTGTATCACAGGGGGCCCGGTTGCAGTCACAGGGGGCCCGGTTGGATCACAGGGGGCCAGGTTGTAATTACGGGGGGCCCGGGTGGATCACATGGGGCCCGGTTTCAGTCACAGGGGGACTGGGTGGATCATAAGGGGCCCGGTTGCAGTCACAGGGGCCCCGGGTGGATCACAGATAGGCCAGTTGCAGTCACAGGGGGCCCGGGTGGATGACAGGGGGCCCGGTTTCAGTCACAAGGGGCCCGGGTGGATCATAGATGGCCCGGTTGCAGTCACAGAGTGCCTGGTTGCAGTCACAGGGGCCCCGGGTGGATTACAGATGGCCCGGTTGCAGTCACAGGGGCCCAGGTTGGATCACAGATGGTCCGGTTGCAGTCACAGGGGGCCCGGTTGGAGTCACAGGGGCCCCAGGTGGATTACAGGGGGGCGGTTGCAGTCACAGGGGGCCCGGTTGCAGTCACAGAGTGCCTGGTTGCAGTCACAGGGGCCCCGGGTGGATCACAGATGGCCCGGGTGTATCACAGGGGGCCCGGTTGCAGTCACAGGGGGCCCGGTTGGATCACAGGGGGCCCGGTTGTAATTACAGGGGGCCCGGGTGGATCACATGGGGCCCGGTTTCAGTCACAGGGGGACTGGGTGGATCATAAGGGGCCCGGTTGCAGTCACAGGGGCCCCGGGTGGATCACAGATAGGCCAGTTGCAGTCACAGGGGGCCCGGGTGGATGACAGGGGGCCCGGTTTCAGTCACAAGGGGCCCGGGTGGATCATAGATGGCCCGGTTGCAGTCACAGAGTGCCTGGTTGCAGTCACAGGGGCCCCGGGTGGATTACAGATGGCCCGGTTGCAGTCACAGGGGGCCCGGGTGTATCACAGGGGGCCCGGGTGGATCTTGGGGGTCCGGTTGTAATTACAGGGGGCCCGGGTGGATCACATGGGGCCCGGTTGTAGTCACAGGGGGCCCGAGTGGATTACAGGGGGCCCAGTTTCAGTCACAGGGGGCCCGGGTGGATCATAGATGGCACGCTTGCAGTCACAGGGGGCCCGGTTGGAGTGACATGGGCCCGGGTGGATCATATGGGGCCCGGTTATAATTAAAGGGGGCCCGGGTGGATCACAGAGGGTCTGGTTGCAGTCGCAGGGGACCGGGTGGATCGCAGAGGGCCCGGTTGCAGTCACAGGGGCCCCGTTGGATCACAGTTGGCTCTGTCCTAGTCACAGGGGGCCCGGGTGTATCACAGGGGCCCGGGTGGATGATAGGGGCCCGGTTGTAATCACAGGGGGCCCGGGTGTATCACAGGGGTCCGGTTGGATGACAGGAGGCCCGAGACTGCCGGAATTAGGGACCCGGCTGCAGTCAAAGTGGGCCTGAAAAAATATCGTTAGGGACCCGGTTGCGGACACCGAGGTTAAAGGTGGCCCACAGGGCACCCGCAAGCATGCCAGGGAGCCTGGCCTCAGCCAAAGCTAGCCCAAGTAGACCACTGGGGCCCGGAATCGTGGCAGGGGCCCGGCTCTGTCCGCAGGGGCCCGCAACTTGGGGTTGGGGGGGCTCGTCGGGTCATTGGGGGGGCTTCTCCGAGCATTGGGGGGGCTCGAGCCCCCCCAAATATATGGAAACTTGCGCCCCTGAGTGACATCAAGGCATGCCATAGACTTCAGGACAAAAACAGAGTCATCATCAAATTCAATGATATTGATACACGAAACTCAATCTACGATGCCAGATTCGACCAAGTGAAAAGTGACAAAAATGCACTCATAGTTCATGAGAGTGTCACTGCCCCCAGAGCAGATGTGCTCAAAACCCTAGCCGATCTAAGGGCCAAAAAGATGGTGGGTAGCTACCACACTAGAAATGGACAGGTCAGGGCGAAGAAGACGAGCAAGCATCAGTATGTAGTCATTCCACCAGGCACAAATGCTGAGAGAGTTGTTGAGCTGGTTAACCTCACTGGAAGGAAGAAGGTCTCTGGTGGTGTGTGGAAGGGGGAAACAGCACATCCCAGGGGTGGTCATCAGCACATCGGTCTGAGGCTCACACTTCTGTTAGCCCCCCTGAATCCTCCTCGGTACCTCGTGCGGATGAACACATCCATACACAGGTGACCCTGGATGCTCATCAACCACTGCCCACATCACACAATGACACAGGTGAAAACAACTGGACAAAAAAAGCAGAGGGCAGGGATGGTTCAACATATGCAAGGGTACTTAGATCAAAGGTTGGCAGGGATGTCTGTGCTGGGTCAGAGTCGGGTGGGAAATAGCTTATTTTTCTATCTAGTTTATCAGAGATGTCTTTTTTATATTTCTGAAGTTCTCATGGATGACTTTGCAGACAGCCTTTGGGTAATTTGGCATCTCAATGGTTGATGGCAGTGGTGGTGATGATCATGATGTGCATGCAGACATTTTCATGCCCATGAATTCTACATCAGTGGTGCTAGAAGTGACACTGGATCTAGTAGCTCACATCTTTGGAGCAATTTGAAGGGCTAAGGGTGGATAAGTTCCCCTGGGCACTGATGTGTTCAGTCCGCTAATATGCAATTGGACTGGTATGCATCAGTGTGAGTGAATGGAGATGGATGTGGATGACTGCGAATGTGGCAGAAACGTTCTGTTTTACTCATGGAACACCAGGGGAGCTAACAGTATATAACTGAAAAAATTGTAAAAAAACTACAGATACAAGGCCCAAAGATGTTAACAAGCAGCTACTTACATGGGTACATACTGGAGTGCCCATGACCAGTGTCAATGTGCAGACCAGTCTGCCAAGGATATGTCTGACATGCAGCATATCTATGAATTGAGAGCTATGATGTGCGGAACTGCACATGTATGAGTATGTCCATTTCCTGGGCTGCTATTTGGTCATCACTTCATTGAGAACTTTGGAATTTAGATCTCCTGTACATTGCAGGTGACAGTTAGAAATTTGGCTAGCTTTTCAAGTATTCTGTTTCCTACCTCAAACTGGCTCTGTCCCAGGGCTGATAACACACACTGATATTATTTTTGCATTCTCTTTTCAGAAATCTACATCAACATTGTATTTCCAGATCAACCACTATTCATTTCAGTGATGTTCTAGCCAACGGATCTCTCTCGATGATTTGGGCCTGCTCTACCTGAAAGTTTTTTTCTGCTATATTTTTGGTCTAATCGATTGTTTTCAAATAAATGAACTGGTGATGTTTGTGCTTAATCGTTTTGGTTGCCCCTCTTGTCCTCTGATGGTGGGTAGTTGCCTACCTGTGCATTGTGGTGTAGGTAGTGGTACTTCTTTTGGCACAATTAGTAGTTTGGAAATATATTTATTATTTTTTCAACGCGAATCTAGCTAGGAATTTATCAACAACTTTGAATGCCACTGTTTACTCACACCCGCGCAGTGTTACAAAACTAACAGTAGATCCTCCGCACGGCATGCACTTTGTGATTCAACTATTGTAGGTGGCGCTGTACCAGACATGTGCTAGGATTCCTTGCGTTCAGACATGTTTAGAGATCATGGATGGTATCCTAGAAGTATAACTTCCAGAATTGTAATTTCTTCTTAAAGCTGTATTATTAACTAGTTTAATTAAGATGATTATATGAACATATAAGTTCTCTGGACTCCTGGGGAAACACCCTTTCGCCTTTGTTTAGTGTTTACTGCTTCTGTCTTCCTGAAGTCCAAATTTCATTTTTGAAACTTCTTACTATTTCTAAATTTCTGGATTTGTCCTACTTTTTTAGGTTTTTGGTTGGTACTGGATGCTTCAGAATGTTAAAACAAACATTTTTCTTGATAATTTAAGCTTTAATCCTTTTGAAACATCAGATGAAGATGAAAATCTAGATTACCATGAAGATTTCGAAAGAGTAAAAAATACATGTTCATATTATCAGCCCACGGCTCTTAAATATTTAGAAAATCATAAAGAGAAAGCCCTACTCATTTTGCATATGAATTCTAGATCAATTTTGAATAAATTTGACCATATCATTGATTTTCTTCAACAAACTTCAGTCCCTTGGAGCATTTTGTCAATCTCTGAAACTTGGATTGATAGTAAACTCGAAAAATATTTTGGTATCTCGTCCTTCTCTGCTTTCTTTTGTCACAGGGAAGACAGAAGGGGAGGTGGGTCCGGCTTGTATATAAAAACAAATCTAAAGCCCGAGCAATTGTATCCTCCTCCATTTACGACTGCTGATGTTGTATGTGCAATTTCCAAACTGTGCAAAAGCAGAACATTTGTAGTTTGTCAAATATATAGAGCACCTAATTCAGGTAAGTACAAGTTTATTGAAGAATTGATTTCGGCTTTGGAATGGCTCGCTAAACTTAATAAAATTACATATATTACTGGTGACTTCAATTTTGATCTTTTGTCATTGGAAAATGATTCCTACGTTAAAAGTTTTTTCTGGACCATGTGCTCGTATGGTTTTCTTCCTACGATTTCAAAAACGACCAGACATTCAGGAAACTCAAGTACGCTTTTAGATAACATATTTACAAATGAGTTACCGTCCATAAAACTGTCAGGGATTGTGTTGAGTGATATTGCGGATCATTTTCCTGTTATGATAATTGCAAAGGAATGTGTGCCGCAAATTGCTACACCTACTCAAATGACTTGCTTTGACTATAGAAAAATTAATGAAATGAATGATTTTTTGAGGATCGAGTTACACTGCCTCGAAGGTGAGACAGATGCGAACATTATAGGTGACAAAATAATAGATTGTTATCAGAAAGGTATAGTGAAATTCTCTTATAAACATAATTGTAATCGTAAGACCAATCCAAGAAAACCTTGGATTTCACCTGGCATCCTGGCCTCCATTAACTTAAAAAATGAACTCTACATCAAATCACTCAAAAGTAAGGACGACAATGACCTAAAGAAATTCAAGAGGTACAGAAATGTTTTGGTTCAGGTGATTCGTAAAGCGAAACAAAACTATTACGCATTTGAATTTGACAAAGTAAAAAACGATTCGAAAAAAAAACCTGGAAAACAATAAATGAACTAAGAAATGCATCAAGCGAAAATAGTAGCCTACCAGAAACAGTTTATGACACCGAAGGGTTTAAGACAAGTGGAAGTAGAAATCTAGCGGAAGCCTTCAACAACTTCTTTTCTACTATAGGTCTGGAGCTTAAACAAAAAATACATCCCTCTGCTCTTGACCCTATAATTCAGGTACCATACTGTGAACAGGAGCTTCATCTATATGCAACAAATGAGGAAGAAATCGACTCTATTGTACAAAATTTGAAAGATGTAGGGGCAGGTGTCGATGGAATTAATACCAAATTATTGAAAAAAACATATAAAAAAACCATTTCCTACCTGAACCAATTTTATAATGCTTGTTTGGAAAATGCAGTATTTCCTGATTGTCTGAAAGTTGCTGAAATTAAACCTATATTCAAAACAGGTGACAGATCACAGTTGACAAATTATAAACCTATTAGTATATTACCAGTGCTGTCAAAAATTTTGGAAAAACTCCTGTTTACCCGGCTAATGGAGCACCTAGTTGCCAATTCAATTATTTACAAAAACCAGTTTGGGTTTCAAAAAAATAGATCAACGTACATGCCTATTATTATGCTACAAGACTATGTAACTTCGGGGTTCGAAAATGGGGAACATGTTCTTAGTGTTTTTATTGACCTTAAGAAAGCTTTTGATACTGTAGACATTGAAATTCTACTAAAGAAAATTGGAAGGTATGGCATGAGAAATAAAGCGAATGATATGTTAACTTCTTATTTGACAAATAGAAAACAGTGTGTAAAAATTCATAATGAAATATCTCAATTTAAGAATACTACTATTGGTGTACCACAAGGGTCTATTTTGGGACCGATTCTATTTCTGTTATATATAAATGATATGCCGTTGATAAATGAAAATATGACCTGTCTTCTTTATGCCGACGATACTGCCCTATTGTTTAAAAACAAAGACCCAGAAATCTTGCAACAAGTTGTTAATCTTGCTCTTCGGAACGTGTCTGATTGGTTTTCCGCTAATTATCTTTCCCTTAATTCTGATAAAACGTTCAGCCAGCATTACTCTCCATTTCAAAGTGAGCTACGGCTAAAAATATCATTGGACAATCGGGAAATACAAGAGAAAAACGAAGTTAAATATTTAGGAGTTATTTTTGATCAACAACTAAAATTTAATGCTCATATCAACTATGTTTGTACCAAAATTAGTCGATGCATTGGGATTATTCATAGGATTAGATACTTCATTAACGAAAAAGTAGCTCTGCTTCTTTACAACTCCTTGGTTCATTCTCATTTAAATTATTGCTGTCTAGCTTGGGGGTAAATTACTCATCACAGTTGAACCGTTTAATTGTGTTACAGAAAAGAGCGGTCAGACTTATTGCAAATGTTAATCTACCACATAGTTCTGAACCATATTTTGTCAAATTTAAAGTTTTGAAAATTAGTGATATAGCAAAATCCCAAATGCTTCTTCTAGTACACAAATTTCTTACAGGCTCGCTTCCTCATTCACTCTGCAGCATGTTCAAAATAAGAGAAATCAATCATCATGAGACTCGGCAAAATGTGATTCTTGAACAACCATTTTCTAATAGAAATTATCGTTTGTTCACTACTCCCTGCCTTGGCCCTAAATTGTGGAATTCCATTTTCATCAATCAATTTCAAGTAGTTGAAGATGTGCCAGCTAGCAAAACAGTAATAAAAAATATCATAAAAAAGAAACTGTTGGATTTGTATGTCAACCAATAGACCAGATCTTTTCGTATCTCCTCTTGTCCCTGTGGTAGCCGAACTAGGTATGCGTGTTTCATTCCGTGGCGAATCGCTTCTCTAGATTTGTAGTGTTAATAATTTTGTTACAACGAATAAAATAAATTGTAAGAGCTAGGCTATTTCATCTAAACCAGGTTAAAAAACACGTTATTAATAACGTATATTAAACCTGTCTGTGGTTCAGCACCCGGGGTCAAGTGGCTCTGCGATGTTTCCACGCTTGACAGACAAATATCATGCTCTCATCTTCAGTCACTCTCACCTCATCATCATAAAAAAATCAGAACCGGTGCTAGTCTGCACTGTGGTGTTCCCAAAAAAAGCATGCTCACATCTAAAGTCACTCTCATCTCATCATCATCTGAAAGAACTCCATTTCTCCTAGAGATCATCCTAAGTGAGTATAACGTGATTTTTTCTTCTTTCTTTCTTTCTTTTCTTGACAGGACATTTGGCCGGACAATGAAGATGCGGAAAATATATCTTGATAAATCATGAGCTTCCTTTCTTTGCCTTTGAAGGTCGGTGCGCAACAGGTTTTTCCTCGCCTACTGGCCTGAGGGGGTTATGGAAAGGGGCTCATACATGGGTAATCATGCTTTCATATCAAGTACCTCTCACCTCATCATCTAAAAAGGCTCAATTCACGTTATTGGTACGTAGATTAAACATGTCTGTGGTTCAGCACCCAAGGTCAGGTGGCTCTGTGGTGTTTCCACGCCTGACACACAAAATATCATGCTCTCATCTTCAGTCACTCTCACCTCATCATCATAAAAAAGTGTTTCCGCACCCGGTGTCAGTCCTCACCCTGGTGTTCCCACGTGGGACACACAAAAATCATGCTCACATCTTAAGTCACTCTCACCTCATCATCATCTAAAAAAGACTCAAAACACGTCATCATGTTACGGATATTAAACCTGTCTGTGGTCCAGCACCCGGTGTGAATACGCTCCGTGGTGCTTCCACGTGGGACAAACAATAAAAAAACAAAATGAGGTCACTTGACCTGCACTGCTGACCTGACTTGAGATGACCCGCTCTTAAATTTTTGGGACAAGGTAAAGAATTGATGAAGAAGTACGGTGGCGCTTTGCGCCGCCGGAAAACCCTGGGGGTGGTCAAACAACCCCTCCCACCGGGGCGAAGGTCTGTCATCCGTCTAAATCTGCAAGCGGAAATACTACATAGGACTTCCTCATCCCCAATCTGTCCTTCCAACGGGTTGAGAATTGGCGACGCTATATGACCTAGCAGTTGGTAAGTCCAAAGGCCCCAAGGCGAATAGCTCTGCAAGCAGAGCAGTGAACCGGGAGCAGAACAGAGAACCAAGCGCGGGGCGGCGTGCAGCTGCCGTGTTTGTCCTTTGTATCCCGCTGCGTTTGGAATGTCACCTTTGGGCGGCATAACCGGCGGCGCCTCCTCCCTAGCCTGCTATAGGTATGTCACATTGGTTTGTGCGACCGGCATCAGTCAGGGGCAGGGTGCAGAAACTATTTCTAAGTTGGAGGAGAGGGGGGTGCAAAGTTCATCGGCACTGGTGGGGCCAGGGGTGATTCATCCATTTTTTTCATGCGAAAACAATCTGATTTCGGTCATTTTTGAACTACAACTTTTATAAGAAACATGGGGGAAGGTTCCATGGAGCCAGAGTAAAAGATAAGGGTTTGGAATGGGCAATTTTCTGTCAAAGATACTTAATAATAAGTGACCACCGCCGTTGCGCAGTTGGTTAAGGCGCCTCGTTCCAGTGTGGGAGGTCCTTGGATCAAAGCTGACCTCTGGCAGACTTTTCCTAGACCGCCTCCTACCCAGGAGATGGCAGTACACTGGGGAGTGCCCGCCTTGACTAGGGACTTGCGCTGACCAACCAGCGCCCTTGTTATTGGGAGCACGGGGTTGATCTACCTTTAAATAGATACACCGGTCCGGTGGCACCGCCCGAGGGCATGGCCTCGCCGCGTGTCACCGGAGCAGTCCTCTGTTCCGCCGGGCCCGAGGAATCGGGATAGCTCCACTGCCTGGTACAGTGGGGCGCGTGACAGAAAGCGTGCGAACGTGACTGTCCCGCAAGGGTGCCGATAAGCGTAAGCCCCGCTGCCGTGTACATAGCGTGTCTGCGTGTGTGTGATGCAAAATGTGTAAAATGTTCCCGGGTTTGGAACGCAAAAATATTAAAAAAGATGTTTAATAATAAGAAATTCCACCGACCAGCCTCGTCACCTCTACCATTATTTTACCGATCACACCAATATTGGGGTGGCGGCTTTGACTGCGACGGCATAGGTGACGACGATTTGCAGAAGGCGGGAAACTTAGGCAAGCAAATGTTTGCGGAATGCTGGAACTGTTCGGCGCAGATACTTTGAGTTGTTTTTGGAGGGTGTTACAAGCGGAATCACCCTGCTTTTCCTACATTCTCCAATTAATGGGTGTTTCTAGGATACCATAGGTCGTAAAGGTCTTATTATTATCTTACCATAGGTCGTAAAGGCCTTATTATTACCTTACCATAGGTCGTAAAGGTCTTATTATTATCTTACCATAGGTTGTAAAGGTCTTATTATGACCTTACCATAGGTCGTAAAGGTCTTATTATTATCTTACCATAGGTCGTAAAGGTCTTCACCCATAACCCAATATCTCTCATAGTTACCTCTCAATTGCTACCAAACTTTGTTGTATACGTTTTCTGCCATTCCCGTTCGGAATCAGTGCTTAAAATTAAAATTTGACTAGAAATTAAGAAAAAATGGATCATTTCTTATTTCATTTCTTAACGATGTAAAAGATAGTCTAGAACTAATTCGAACACCACAAATATTTTTCAAATCCTCTAATAACTTCTAATATTATAGGTAGATAAAATGGGTCGTCCCTACCGCAGTAAGAGCGAAACATTGATTTCTTTAAATCGTATTGTTCACTTGAAAAATTTAAGTATATTTTTTTCCAAATTATAGAACTAGACCAGCCGGTTCACAAGTTTGCCAGGTTTCAGCTTGATGAGATGCATATAGGGTGAGTGAAAGACCACGGAAAACGACATAGGCACTTTCTACACCCAGCACGAGATGCTCACTGTAAAAATTGACACAACCGTATCCATTGAAACACTTAAGTTACTAATGCAGACTTGAGTCTTACCTGTAGGTAGGTAGGGAGTAATGCATACTTACCTTATTTGGATGTTACAAAATATCTAATGAATCATTTTATCAAGCTGCCCCCCTCCCCCCGTCACCCATTTTAAGCATTGACCAGTCAATCACATTTGAAATAGTCCAGTCCAGGCTCCCCCTGGTTAAAGGTTTCCGACTTCAGCCAAACCGGAAAAATAATTGGAATTATTTGAAACCAGTATTTGGGAAAGGTAACAAGAGCCCAAAACCACCAAGCTCTTGTTCCTAGAGAAGGAAGTTCCTTGTCAGCAAGACGTCGACTGCTTACTTACTTATGGTTTTTTTATTAGGCGTTCTGTGCATAGCACCTTTGCCCGCCTCTAAAGGAGTGTGTGCGAGAATTTTTAGAATTTTGTGTGAGGGCAAGCTACGTTAGTCTGTTGAAGCAATGGGGGTTATTTCAAGTAATGGGTTGCAAGATGTTTTAGCGTGCGAATGGACGGTCGTGGCAATGGCATAGCCATGCCAAGGGAGGTCTTTTAATAAATTTAGACCCGCAGAGTGCGAAGGTTATCCATGTGGTTGAAGACCTTAAATTTAGAATTTGGAATTTAGAATTTTGTGTGTCAGCTACTGATGTCCGCTTGTCTACGTTACTCGAAATCCTCCGTTAAATCAATAATTTTCATATTTTAGAAAGTGCGCTAAACACCTGGCCAGGGTGCCGCGAATTTACCCTGCAACCCGGAGGTGAGGTTGCAGCTCCCCTCTCCGGCTGGGCGGCCGCCGCGCAGAGGAAAAGAAGTGTGAGAGGACAGTTAGATTGTTAGTAAGAGTATGAGTGTGGTTAGCATAGAGCCGCAGTGAAAGGTATCACTGCGGTGAAGAAGTCTAACCTAATTAACCTAACCTGATTTCAAAGCTAGCCTAACATAACCTATCCTTAGCCTACGATAAACCATTTAAAGGTTAAAAAACTATTGCTTAAATTTTGCAGTGGATCATCTGTGACATGAATGGTTAATTTGAAAATAGGCAAGTCCTACTTTGAGGGTGCACCATGCACCCTCCATCATATATACTGGGAGGGGTGATTTATAGAAACTTCTCTAGCCCAGAGTCCTTTAGAAATGTAAAGAGTTTTTCGAATAGCTCAGGATGGTCGTTACCGAGCAGAGTTTTTAGGTCTACAGGGATGTTTTGGATTCGGCAGTAATCTAGCATGGGTTGCCGATGGGTATTGTGCTGGGGACAATTGATGAGAATGTGATAGGGATTCTCCATTGCGTCGCAGGTACCATAGGTACCCTCGTTCCAATAGGCATTTAATTTTGTGTGTCCATTTCTGAGTCTGGTTAGAATAACCTCGCGCCGGCGACTCTTTTGGTTGGAACTGGGCCAGTAGCCGATGTTAGGCTTGAAATAGAATAGGTGGGCGCTGTGGTTTGTTGTCCAGTTATTTTGAATTTGCTTCCGGATACTGTCCTGGAGGAGAGCTTTGCTATCATCTCCAGACCACATTAAGGGTGCGATCTCTCTAAGTTCTAGGGACTTTTTTGCCTGCTCATCGGCCTTTTCATTTCCTTGAATTTTGCAGTGGCCCGGGATCCAAAGAAAAGAGACATCAGGGGTATCATCGATACCTTTCTGAATATCTGCTATAACGTGGTGGCTGGCGTTGACTACGTTACTGACGGCCTGCAGGACAGATTTAGAGTCTGAACAGATGACGGCTGAGTTGATATTTTGGGTTCTGATTATGGCTAATGCATCTAGGATGGCAACAGCCTCGGCTGTGAAGATAGAGCAGTTGTCCGGAAGTCTTTTCTGTAGGCAAATATTTTGCCCCCAGATGCCGAGGCCTACTTTTTCGCCTATTTTGGAGCCGTCTGTAAATATAAAGGTCTTGTCCGCGTTACAAGATCGGAACTCTAGGAATTTCTGGGAGACTTCTTCCTCTGAGAAGTCCGTTTTACGAGAAGTGAAAAGAAATTCCACTTTGGGCTCTTTCCGAGTCCAGAAGCGGGAGAGTGGGGTTTGCCTATTGTTGCTGGCAGTGCAAGATTTAGGCTTTCCAGGGTTTTCGCTACTCTGTGCTTAAATGGGGGCCACTTCTGTAGAGTGGCTTTATTTGCTCGTCTGGGATGGGCGAAACATTGTTTTGCCGGGTGGTTTTCGGTGGATTGGACCTTAATGTAGTAAGAAATAAGCTGGGCGTCGCGTCTTGTCTGCAGTGGGCATAGCCCGCTATCAGTTAGCAGGCTGGTGATGGGGGATTCTCTGAGCGCGCCTGTGGCTGCCCGGATACTGGCATTTTGGACTCGCTCTAGCTTTAGTTTATTGGTCTTGTTCGTCGAGTCAAAAACGAACGAATTATGCTCGAGAATGGACCGTATCAGGGACTTGTAGAGCATAAGCAGGGTCTTTCGATCCCCGCCATACTCTGTGCCGTCGAGCATGCGGAGAATGTTGACTCGCTTTTGACAGCTAGAGACGACTTTGGTGATATACTCATTGAAACTCAATCGGGAATCTAGGGTGACGCCCAAGAATTTGAAGCTATTGGTGCATTCAATAGGTTTACCCGAGATTTGGAGCCGTGGAGGGTCGTGTCTGGAATGCGCTCTAGCAAAGACAACGACTGAAGATTTTTCCGCCGAGAGTGATAGACTTATTAAACTACACCAATTATCGATGTCGTTTAAGCTATCCTGCAACTGCGTCGACTGCCTCTCCGCACACTTTTAAGTTTTCAAAGTGCAGGCGTCTTGGTCTCACCTTTGCCAGCAGATAAACAGATTAACATTCCTTGGCTAGCGGAAATGTACTGAGAGTAGGTATCTGAACCTGCCTTGCCCCTGGTCATCTTGATGATGTAACGACAATAAAACCAGAGTACACAACAACATCACCGATGATCATGCCCGAGCAATGCACCAGTACTAATAAACCGGGTGCCACGCGGGGTGCACCGAATATGACCACCCAACCAGTCCCAGTCTCCTTACTCGATTACCTTGCTCCTGTGATATATATCTTCTTCACAGCGAGGTACAAATCCACAACTTAGTCGGGCCCAGCGCACGTTTCTTTTTTGCATCGTGCTCTCTAAAGGCTCGTAATGCGTGCGCCAGCTTGTCAGCCGGGGCAAGACCAGCTGCCAACGCCTTCCACCGGGATATGAACGAGTTCACTTAAAGGGAATGTGGCACCTTGGTCGAATCCTGGAATTTAGTGTAATTAGGCGTAACGGAGACTGGGGTCCATTGTAACAAATTTCACATTTCTGGTTCTGGAGAAATAGTGCTTTGAGTTAGAGCGCTTATTATTATATTTTCATCAACTTTGAATATTTTGAAATGTGACAGACGTATAAAGATTTCAAAATAAAACAATTAGGGGTCAAAATTTCACTTCTAGAAATTTACTTAAGCTGTTACAATTGACCCCACGCGAGGGGCAATTGTATCAGCACCGGGGGTCGATTGTACCATGTTAAAGCCGTATGAATTTCGGGGATTTATTTGTACCATAAAAAATATCCTAATGCGAACACTTCTGCATCTTTGACCTGTTACACTCAGGCGCCGGCATGCACTTAGTCTCAATCACAATTTTCACAGATGTATCTCTGATATCTCTCAACAGCAGTGCAAGGCAGTGCAAATGTAAAAGATGTATTTATGATTTGACTGAAATCTCGTTAATTTTTCAAAGTGGGCACATATAGCCTTAGCAGCTGACGTGCCCGTAAACCCCAATTATCATCGCTAATTTTTCAACATAAGAGATAGGGGAAGTCCGTGCAAGAGTACGCACTTAACTTTCTAAAGGCTTTCACTTTTCTTCTCTAAGTCTAATAGCTAAAATTTTTATATTGTTGTTTAGCCTGAAAAAATCGTCTATGTAGGGTTCATGTTTCAACTCGATGTCTCTGCAAGGAACTCGCCACGAGCCCATCGAAAATAAAATGTCACGTGCGTACTCTTGCCGGAGTGGGTCGGTAAGAATACGCAAGAGAGGAGGCTGGAGTACGCATTGATGCCCCACTGTGCTTTAGGTGCATAGGCCATGTCGCGAATTTTTTCGCCAAACTAGGCGATTGTATGATTTTATATCGTTCTGAATATACAAGAACTATGTTGCAACGTTTGGTTCTCCAAATATGAATTACGGACTCTGTCCCGAACGAAAATTAAATTTTCCAATCTCTTAAGCATGCGCACTCTTGCCCAATGGTCTACTGCGTACTCTTGCCGGACATGCTCCCTTGGGAAGAAAGTCTTCATAAACATGTTGGCAGGCGTTTTAGCGTGAGCTCCGGTCCTGGAGCACACTCCTAGGTCAGCTTTCTTACTGATGACAGACCGTAGCACAATACTTTTGATAATAGAAGCATAGTCTACAAGTTTACCCAGTTAAGAACTATTACTTCAAGGGTGCCCAGAAACTTATTTTGTTCTGTACTCCCGCAGAAAGAACAGGACCACGTTGAATTTTGGTGTGCAGCCTAGGCACTGACCTTGCTTTTTTATAGCGGGGTATCCACCATCTCAGTGGTTGCTAAGTAACCAAAACAGCTGCTGCGTACTCTTATCTCCTGCGTACTCTTACCCGCCCTTACCCTATTATATAGGGCAGTCCACATTGCCACTTTTCCGAAACATATACCAACCTACGAACAAACATATCATTGGAAAGCAACGTGATTATCATAAACAGTTGCGCACCCAAGGGGCAGCGGGCCCGCACTCCACCCTACCCCCCTCACTGTAGGATCCAGGAGGGGCGGGGGGTTAACAGGGCAATTCCCCCAAATCGCCAGATTTTTGTCGATTTTCTTCAAAATCCATGTTTTCCCGATTTTACGCCGCTTTGTCCCCCCATCCCAACGGACGAACTGGATCCAGGCCTGCCCCCCCCAACGTGTTAAGTGCCTCCTCTCAAAAACAGTTGACACTAGGTCTGTGAAGCAAAAAGTTCTTCGCTCCCCCAGGATATGAAGATTGGTCCCCTTGCGTGAACAAGTACGCCCCCTTCATCGGCCTGACGTCCCCTTGTCAGCCTCCCCCAACGAACATCCTGGGTGTGCGCCTGGTTATAAAATCACTAACCTAGCTACTGCATTTGTGCAGCAGAAGCAAGTATAATACGTCTCTTATTAAACTAGTTTGCTTAAACTAGTTATAGATTGGCCATACGGGTCAATTGTAACATTGTTACATTTGACCCCAAGAGAAATGTTACAATTGTCCCCATCGCAACGTGCAATTTTTTTATCAAATTGCCGCTCAACGAGCTGGCCTAGGCGACAGATTCTGTTCTCATTTCGTATCTAATTAAACACTCTTTATGCACTGAAACTGTTTCCGCTGTACCTTATCATACCCATCAATAAGCTTATCTACTTAAGATATTTCAAAAGTTACAAAACACCCTAAAAAAACACATAATTGTGAACAGCGTCTGACTTACCCGCCGCACCAAGTTAAAACTTCGTTAACAAAGGCAGCAGCTGATTGTGCAGTTGTGCCACTAGATCCATCCATTGATTAGTTTAGGCAATATGGCCAGTGTTACAATTGTCCCGTGTTACATTTGACCCCAGTCTCCCCTACTTTTAGGCGAAAATAATGAAACCACTCATGATTTCTCTGAAAAATGTACAATAAACTCAATATTTTGATTTTTAAAATACTCCTCTAGGAAAATAAATAAATATCTTCCCGTGAATGATGTCATGATCTGGCAACCACTACCATACTCGAAAAACTTCAAGGGCTTCGATTGGCTGATGCTCATCGTGACGTCAGCATATGTCGTCACACCAACAGCCATGACAACTGTGGCCTGCTGCTAAGAGTACATGAGGGGTACATTGCAGGTAGGTTTCAGCTTTTTCTACGGAAATCTCGAGTTCCAAGACAAATGATATATTGAGTACCGGGTTTTTCCGACTTGCTTTACATCTTGGCTATCTCAGTTAGAATCAGTGACGGATCTAGGATTTCGTTAAGGGGGGGGCCAGGCTCGGAGGGCGCCGAACCTGGGGGGCGCCGAACCTGAGGGGCGCCAATTTCAGTGGCGGATCTAGCCGGTCGGTCTGGGAGGGGCAAACCAAAGTCGAGAAGCAAAAAAAACGTCACGCAGTAAAAAGCTGAGCTACCAATATCAGTTGCCCGTAGAATTTTGTGTATTTGAGGCAAAAGGCCAAAAAAACTTCACGGGGTGAAAAATATGGGCTCGAGATGCTTCTTCCTATCCAAGGCTGGCTATACTATGACTTGCTATACTATGGAGGTCTGGCTATACTATAACTGAGAATCATTGATATTTACTCCATGATTCTGATGAAGTGCTGTGCCCGAATATATAATCTTCAGTGTTTTTTACATTTCCGGATTCGAGGGGACAGGCCAGGGAACATCTTATCAACTTATGTTCTGTTTGAAGTTGAGAGTTGGAACACCAAAATCTTGCATACAAACTAAGAAGGAGTAGGGAAAAAAGGAGGTCGATCGCTTTGGGGGGCGAAAACGCAGTTTTGCCCCGAGCTTTTTCGTTTGGGGGAATGCCTCCCCCCTTGGATCCGCCACTGGCCAATTTACCACCCAAAAGGCGGCCAGTGTCAATGAAGAACGCGTTTAAAAAGGATTTGTAAATGCTTATTTTCATGAAAGCTTCCTCTCAGTGAGGACATGTTCACGTTTACCATCAAGCATATTTCGGGCCAGCTAACGACTGGTACCGTAGTAGAAAATGCTGAAAGCACCCACTGACACTAACTGAAGCGCGATGAGCAAATAATACAGTTATCTTTGGTCATGGCGAAAACTGAGGCGTCGTATCCACCACCTCCACTTTTCACAGTTGTCCTGGCTAACGGCTCAATACTGAAATACCCGATTGACGCTAACCTGAGCCTCATAGGCCGCAGAACCTCTGCGGGCCTGGGCCCCTGAGTTTTTGGTGACTTCGATGAGTTTATATCGAGTCCCCTCAGCTGATCTGGGACCGCTTTAGTTAACCAGGCTCTCACACTGAACTTGAAACCTATATGTCGCCGCTGAAGCCTATTAAGCTTTGCGGGGCCCTTTTATTGATATAGGGCCCCCTCAACCGGTCTTGGGCCCTCTGAGCTAAAAGCTGGAGCTCTGAGCTCTGAGCCCCAAGCTGGATTAGTGTCCCTTAAGCTGGTCAGGGTCCCCTGGGTTGGTATTGTTTTCGTTTAACTGATATAGATCCCTTCACCTTGTTTGGGGCCCGTTGTGCGTAACTGGGCACTAGTTCGTCGAGGCACCCAGCTAGTCTGGCCCTATTAGTTTTATGGGCCTTCTGAGCTTCTGCAGGTTCCCCTCAGAGTGTCTGGGCCCCATGAGTTGAAAATTGAACCCCTGGGTTAGTTTTGGGTTCCTGAGCTTATTTAGAAACCGTTTAAATAGGTAGGCACCCCACGCTGGTCTTGAAAATCCTGTGTTGGCGCTGAGGTCAAATGAGCTCGTCAGGGGCCCTTATCTGGGGCCCCCTTAACTGGCACGGACCCCTCAGCTGATTTGGGAGACCCAAAATTCCTCCTACCGGATTCCACCCACGCCAGATTTCCTGACTCCCTGAGGGCCCCTGGGGGCCATTGGGGATTTTTCCCGCGATCAGCGTTACCCCTCCCCGAGACAAAGCTTACAATATGTCTCTGTGTATATACTCTAGCATCTGCCAGAGTTGAGCTAGAATCATTTTTAGGCACACTTCGCTTCCTCTCGCTACGGCGAATCATCAAATAATGCATAATATGACTATACTAGGTCAAAACATAAAAATGACCTGACCTAAGGCCAGGTCAAGGTCACCATCTAGCCTAGCATAGTCAGTATGCATATGAATCAACTCACAATAGCAATAAAAATGGTATCAAAATACGGGTTTTATCAATATTTCCTGCAAAGCAATTAACCCAAGTCTTAAAACCTGCTTAGGAAGCCCCAGATGAACTCTCAGAGGTAACATGTCTAAACTTGCAACATGAACCGATAAAGAGGCCTAGGATACAATGATTTGAGGAATCCGAAGGTATTCCAAGCGGCGTCTGCAGACATAGAGCAATTTTTCGGCAAATTTCCGTTTTACCCCATGCATTTTCAATGGAGAGGTCATGATTCGTACCTGTCCCTAGGCCATCGATGGGAAAAATCCCGCAATAAATACTTTTTGGGAATTACTTATTAGTACTTTTTGGGCCCATTATATGGGACAAGTTTGAATTCGATAGATTCACCCTTTTCTTACTTACGCCAACTTAAACATTTTTTGGGGTGAGGTCACTTGACCTGCACTGGTGACCTGACCTAACATGACGCAACCTTAAATTTTGAGGGAAAGTTGCGGAATTGATCAATGATAAGGTGTGACAAGTACTGTGTCGCTTCGCGCCGACATTTTTTCGTGCCACTGGGAGACCTCGAGGGGGTGTTCAAGCACCCCCCAACGGGCCGGAACGGGGCTCGAATACTCTAGAACAGGGCTGAGGCCAAAAGGGAAGGCTCTAAACAATGTCTGCAATTTTTGGGGTCAAGGTCCTTCAAGGTCATTGACCTATTACGGCGCAACCCAACATATTATGCCTAATTTACGCTATAACTAGCGCTGTGCCCAAGCTTACCAATGACCTTTGATCAAGCCTTGATCATCAAGGCCAGTGACCTTTAAAATTGACCTGTAACCTTGATCTAAACACTGAATAACCTTTACTTTGATATAATAGCATGCGTCATAATAGGAATCGTAACATTATGCAACGTCATTTAGGGGCTGTCCAGGAGTACCTGTGCTCATCAGGGACACCTATGCTCTCTGGGGGGGGGCCTTTGCTTCGAGGAGGCACCTGTGCCACCCAGGGGCGCCTTCGCTCCCCAATGGACGCAACCTAGCTATCTAGGGGCATCTTTGCTGTTCCAGGGGTGCCTTTGATACCCAGTGCCCAAGGGGAGCTTTTTTCTTATCCAGGTTCACCATGGTATTGAGGGGTGTATTTTTATTCAAGGTAACCTATACTACCCAGTGGCGCCTACCCTATGCAAGGGGCGCTTAGGCTATCCAGGGGGCGGCAATTTGCTATGCATAGGGCGCCCTTATGCTCTCCATGGGTACCTCATTCAGAGGGTGCCTCTGATATTCAGGGGCGCTTTTCCTATCAACAGGGTACCTGTGCCATCTTGGGGCTTATACGGAGACGCCTTTTTGTCCAGCGGCGCCTTTGCTCTTGGTGGGCGCTGCTCCAATACAGGGCAGCTGAAGGTGGATAAGGGACATCTATGTTATACAGAGGGCGCCTGTACTTCCCAGTGGGGTGCTCGTTTTCCTTCTCGGGCTCCTAGTTTATCCAGGAGGCGTCTAGGCTATCCAAAGGCGGCTTTTCTATCGAAGGGGTGCCTTCCTAGGGGCGCCTTTGCTACCCAGAGGCGCCTTTGCTGTCCACGGCACTTGTGTTATCCAGGGTTGTATTTGCTGTCCAGGGGCGCCTTTGCTATCTAAGGGTGCATATGACATCCGTAGGCGCTTTTCCAGTGGGCGCCTAGGCTATCAAAGGGCGCCTTTTCTACCCAAGGTGAGCATTTTATTTTCCTAAAGCGCCCATTTCTATCTAAGGGGCGCTTATGCTGCCCAGGGCACCTATGTTACCAAGATTTGCCTTTACTGCCCAGGGGCGCCTTTCCTAGCCAAGGGCGCATATAGTATCCGTAGGGCGCTTCATCCAGGGGGCGCCTAGGCTATCTAAAGGCGGTTTTTCTATCGAAGGGGTGCCTTCCTAGGGGCGCCTTTGCTACCCAGGGGCGCCTTTGCTGTCCACAGCACTTAGGGTTGTCTTTGCTGTCCAGGGGCGCCTTTGCTATCCAAGGGTGCATATGACATCCGTAGGGCGCTTTTTCCAGTGGGCGCCTAGGCTATCAAAGGGCGCCTTTTTGTACCGAAGGTGAGCCTTTTATTTTCCTAAAGCGCCTATTTCTATCTAAGGGGCGCATATGCTGTCCAGGGCACCTATGTTACCAAGATTTGCCTTTGCAGCCCAGGGGCGCCTTTCCTAGCCAAGGGCGCATTTGATATCCGTAGGGCGCTTCATCCAGGGGGCGCCTAGGCTATACAAAGGCGGTTTTTCTATCGGAAGGGCTGCCGTCCTAGGGCGCCTTTGCTGTCCACAGCACTTGTGTTATCCAGGGTTGTCTTTGCTGTCTAGGGGCGCCTTTGCTATCCAAGGGTGCATATGACATCCTTAGGGCGCTTTTTCCAGTGGGCGCCTAGACTATCAAAGGACGCCTTTTTCTACCGAAGGTGAGCATTTAATTTTCCTAAAGCGCCTATTTCTATCTAAAGGGCGCTTATGCTGTCCAGTTCACCTATGTTACCAAGATTTGCCTTTGCTGTCCAGGGGCGCCTTTCCTAGCCAAGGGCGCATATGATATCCGTAGTTCGCTTCATCCAGGGGGGCGCCTAGGCTATCCAAAGGCGGGTTTCTATCGAAGGGGTGCCTTCCTAGGGGCGCCTTTGCTACCCAGGGGCGCCTTTGCTGTCCAGGGGCGCCTTTGCTATCCAAGGGTGCATATGACAAATGACATCCGTAGGGCGCTTTTTCCAGGGGGCGGCTAGGCTATCAAAGGACGCCTTTTTCTTCCGAAGGTGAGCATTTTATTTTCCTAAAGCGCCTATTTCTATCTAAAGGGCGCTTATGCTGTCCAGTTCACCTATGTTACCAAGATTTGCCTTTGCTGTCCAGGGGCGCCTTTACTAGCCAAGGGCGCATATGTTATCCGTAAAGCGCTTTATCCAGGGGGCGCCTAGGCTACCCAGGGGCGCTTCATCCAGGGGGCGCCCAGGCTACTCAGGGGTGCATTAGTTCCCCATGGCGCAATCTTGCTATCTAGTGGCGCCTTTTATTTGCCAGGGCGCTTTTGTTAGCTTTCTAAATTTCATCTTCAACATTTTACTGGGGCGCAAAAGACCAGTAAAGGCGTCTAGTGTTTGGGCAGGGGCGCTTTGACATGGTTTTAAGGAGGATGTGTTCATTCAAGTGGAATAAGTGGTATCTACCACCTTGGCGCACGATATGAGCTGAGCTTTACTGGGGCGCTTCGGAACTAAGGGGGGAGGGGCCGGGCCCCTTGGCCCCCCTTGGATCCGTCACTGGTTAGAATCACGTTATGAAGGTGCCACATTCCCTTTAACAACTGTTCCCTGGGGTCCCCAGGCCGACATCTCCGAAATCTTCCCCGGCTCCTGATTCGTTTAGAATGGCTGAACGCAGTTTTTTGCTAGTGGTAGCGCCAGCCAACATAATGAAGCAGAAGAGCTACAGAGGCAAACAGGTTTAGGCGATGTTAAAATAGTCCACGGCTCAAATAGTCCACATTTTAATTCGACCTCAAGGTCAAAGAGTCGTAGCCAGAGCGTCCCAATGAATAACTATCTAGATGTCTCATGATCAAATGGTCTAGAAAGTGGAAAAATCAATATCTCAAAAGTACCTAACTGTACTTTTACCTACTGTACTTTATATACCTACTGTACGAAGACCGGAAATGCTGAAGTAAAGCATGAATGAAAAATGTACAGACTCCCCGGCAACTGAAGATACTCACCTACTATGTTGGCACGTTCGGACTTTTTTCTGACCTCTGCGTGCCAATACCGTAAGAAACTTACACCCCCAGTAGACAATACATCTAATAAAACATCAGAGTCCCGCCGTCAGACACAGGCTTTACTGTTGGTCTGCCTTCGAAGTAAAACATTTTTGGTTGAGGTGAGCACCCGGTAAAGATCGGAGTCAAAATCATTTCCAGATTCCGAGGACTTACTTAAGGGGAGATTGGATTCTGCAGCCGAAGCATGTGACCAAACTTGTTGACGACTCAACAAGGTTCTTCTCAAATGTTTTTGAGACTACTCGACTCTGACTCACAGCTTAACGGCTGGCTTAGATTCCGACTCGACTCGCTGTGTTGAAAATGGTGAGCCGACTCGACTCAGTCCAAATTCAGAAGTGAGTCGACTGGACTCCGACTCGTATAAGCATTGAGTCTGAGACGACTCCGAATCAGAATGGTGGCAAAGTATGCAGAGACAAGGTGCATATTTATTTTAATACTATGCCAATTTCAATGCATTAGAACGATACAATGTGTTCAGCAGAGGACATCACGAAGGGTACTTTCTCAGATTTATATACCAACGTGCACCAGCCAGACTGATAAATCCAACAGTTCCTAATATGCCATCAGGCCATACTCGGTCGCCACCAAGCCCCGCGGGGGCTTGGTGGCGGGGGCCGGGGTTCCGGTGCGGGGCCCCTAAATTACGCCGGGGGAGGGAGGCAAGGAAATAGATCAACTCAAAAAGCTCCAAGACAAGAATAATACCTTGAACTCAGTACACAAGCATTTAGACCATAGCGGAATGCATGGCGGCACGGCCACCGCGGAGCCACAACGCCCGAGAATACAGCGACCTAACCCCCACAACAATGCAATCAAAAGGGGGGGCTGCGCTCAGCGGGAAATGCCCCAAGCGATGCACAAACACAGCTGTGCGACCCGGGTGGATACGCCTACACCGGCATTAGCCAGCTGGCTATGGCCAGCTCACCCACCGGCGCCAACCATAATCCGCAGCCACACCAAGCCGCGCCGTCCGGGACCAGCTAGCCGCCCAGGGCCGGAGTTCCCTCCGCACGCTCCGCGCTACCGATCGGCGCCTCGCTCTCAATCGTTCAGACTGCTGCCGATCCATGCTGCCGCTAAATGGAGTGCCCGGCCCCCCGGCACTCCCGTGGCCGGCCACGCACGGCCGTCCAAGACCAGGCGCGAGTTCGGGCGGCGCGCACCGCTCCTGAGACCGAGCACACCGGTTTCACCGCCCCAGAGAAGCATGAGCAGTGCCGCCCATGACGACCATGATGACGCCGAAGCGATGAGGTCCTCGACCTCCAGGCGACTAGCACATATCGCCGTCCAGCAGGCACCAACGACGAACCGACAACGGCACAAGTTCCAGCAGCTTGATCTGCTCCCCGGGACCGAGCACTGCACGGTTTGACCGGCCCGGGATAGCAGCATCGGCAGGGCCAGGAGAAGCCTCGGTCGCCAGCCCGGGCAGCGGGGCGTCCCGGGCTCCCCGCACGCACAGCTGAAATTGTGTTAAATGCTAGCATTATGTCACACGTGTCATTGCAACATTTCCCAACTTCTCCTCACGTCGTGGCAAGAAATATTCTCAATTTTACACAACCTGACCTTTTTTCTTAACATTCTTCTGACTAGATTCATGCTACTTTGCTTCTTCACCAGTGGCTTGGAAAAGTTGCCGGAATATGCTGGCATGCTGCCATCGTACGATCGGAATTGATGATAGAAAAAGTAAGTACTTATTTTGTCACAGATTCAAGAAACATGGTTTTTCACTTGACACCTTGGATTGTGTAAAACAAGAGTAAAAAGTGGATAGAAAACTAACAAGTAATGACATCGCCATTCACGTACTCATTAAAAAACCACTACACGCACATACGATAAAAAGATAGGTAGATTCCTAAAACAAGCAATGCTAAAAGGCTAAATGCGCATGACCAAGACACAGATCTGCAAATGCATACATACATAATATATATATATATATATATATATATATATATATATATATATATATATATATATATATATATATATATATATATATATGTTACAGGCAGGGTGAAGAACCAGGCATTCTGCAGAATGCCTAGGCATTCTGCAGATTGCCCAGCCAGTTTGGCATTCTGCAGAATGCCTAGGCAATCTGCAAAATGCCTAGGCAATCTGCAGATTGCCAAACTGTCTGGGCATTCTGAAGAATGCCTAGGCATTCTGCAGAATGCCTAAAATTTCAGGCATTCTTCAAACTGCCTAACGCAATTTGCTTAGATAAGCATCCAATCGAGCAGTTATTCGCTGCCAAACAATCTATTTCATCTCGCCCAGTGTTCCAAACACTCCACAGGCCAGGAATTGCTTTATGGAGCCTATGTTTCTCAGTTGCCGTTTCCAAAAATACATAGGTTTTGTGACTAATTTCTTTGGTCAGATACACATTCAGTACTTTGATTTATACTGAGCAATTTCACCGCTGGTGGGTCCGATTAGACCTCCTTTGGTTTTTCACAAATGCCTCCGATTCAATTTAAGTGAGAGCCTCGTCACTTTGCACACCTCTAGAGTGATTGATTCCACAACGTATGACCAAAATTGGCATCAGGGCCGGCCAGGTCAACGAGTTTTGAAGACATTTCAAAACCCATGTGAGACGATTATAATATTCCAAGATGAGGCCGACAGGGTGTAACTCGGCGTCTAGAAGAGAAGAGCTAGATTAGGTTTCTAAACATCATGCGAAATCTTTTGAAGGGACAAACCTGTCTGCTCGCAACCATTTTGAAGTCAAGTCAATAACAAGGTCAACAAAGGTCACGAAAAGTCGCAGTTTTCGAAGTTGTTCGGGTCCTTAACTTTTCGACGAGGTAAGTTACAACAGTAAATTTGCACATCATGGTGACGACCATGACCCAAGGATTCAAATGATGTACAACCTGAGCCTGAAAAGGTTTTTTTTATTTAATTTGACCTTCGCCTGATGACAAGGGTGCGATGGCACCTTTCAAGGTCATGTTGCATATAATTCCAATGTTTGGGTCTAGATGAACTCATCGATGCCTTTGACTTTGTTCTATGTCTAATGGTTAGCGATTTATAAAGGTAAACAACTAATAGTTATAGTTATAAAGTTTATAAAGTGATAGGTTATAAAGCTAAAGTTGGTCAGAATTTGACTCTTTTTAGCCCTCTGAGGGGTCACGGGTCTACAGACATGGTTCAAGCTGGCTTTGAAAGTTGAAGACATTAAGACGCTTCCAGCGCCGTTTCAAGTTTTTCCGTGTCAGCTCCGGTTCCCGAGACCGTAGTGAGGATCAGATCGGACTCCTCCCCTCGGTTTTTCGCGAATCATTATGCGCCGATTTAAACAAGACGTACGTCGTTTTTCTGGCCTTTAGGGTGATTAACTTGACAAATTACCCCTAAATATTAACATCAGGTCAGATCAGGTCAACAAGTTATGGCATCCTTTCTAAACCATTTAAGGCCATTTTGTTCTCCTAAAATGAATCTGAAAAACAGGGTTTCACCGAATTATAAAAGAACTAGTTTACGTTTTGAAAAATCATTCAAAAGAACTTGAAATGAAAAATATACGCGCTTACTACTCTAGACCTGCGGCAACATGTCATGGTGCTTGCGGGTGTTTCAAATTGTCTAAAATTAGTTTTCAATGGAGAAACTCGAGTAAGGCAAGCAAAACGGTCATTCGGTAACAGGTATGTAACAAAATTTAAAAAAAACTATAGAATCACTAACCTTTGCGATGACAAGCTTCTTCACGTACCCTTTTAACCCGCGCCCTACCGGGGGTCCGGCGCCACCTTCGCTCCACCGGGGGCCATCGATGACCCCCTTCTAACTCCGAACATATAAGGGTTAGCGCAAATCTGCGAAGTGCATTAGAAAGCTCGCGTGAATTCAGTAAGAAATTACTTCGCATGATTAAGCGCTCAGGTCAATGGTTTGACCTTCAGAGGTCAAGTTAGGTCACGATGGGCCATTTTCACTTAAATATGCAATGCTCAAGCAAACGGGGCATAACTCTTATGACATTAGAGCTGTTGAGATCTGGTAAAGTACATTTGATAGGAAAAGGCCAGACCCTATGACCTATGGGATCCGTGAAAAGGTGTCGAAGAACGCTGTTCTGAGCAGTCTGAGCATTTGCAATCGTTTTTTTGTGGCTTTTAGATTATAAGACTGTTTTTCCCCATGCTTTTTCAATGGGAGAGGTCACCTCGTGACTTGACCTCAGGTCACGAAATTGAAAATTCTCGGATATACACCTTGTAGACCCTGGAGGGGTCATGAAGTGTGGGAAGTTTCAAATCGATCGACTAAGAAATGTAGCTCTTATAGAGCTCAAAAGTTGAAGTGAGGTAACCTTGGTTGACCTCGCCTGGTGACCTGAACTTGGGTGATCCGGGGTAAAAAATGTCAGGGATGGTGGGAAATGATGGGGTAAGAGATAGAGCCCTCAACCGCGGTGCTGCATCTCGTCGTTTTTCTGCTATCCTGAAAAAACCTTAGGAGGGCCATCGATGGCCCCGGTGGGGCGAGGGTTAAATCCTAACGGTTGCCCAACATCCAGGCTCGGCATCTCTGTCGTAGCAATCCCCTACCCTCGCAAGTGTTGCTACACTTCGCGACCCATTCTTTGAAATAAGATTCGCTCCTTTGTTCTGCGTCATTTAAGTAAACACCCCTCCCGCAAAATTCTCCCACACACTTTAGAGGCAGGCGAAGGTGCATTGCACAGAACGCCCTATAAAAAGTCCTTAACTAACTAATTGGTCTAAATTTGACTCCTTTTGGCCCACTGTGACGCCACGGGTCAACGGATCTGGTTCAGACTCGGGTCCAACGTAGAAGACGATGACGCACTTCCGGCAACGTTCTATTTTGTTTCGTATTACCTATGTACTTCCGGTTCCTGAGATCCTAGAGGGTCCGATCGTACCCCTCTCGTAGGCGGTGGTTTGAACAAAACGAGCCCAGGAGGGGCCGGGTTAACAGTGAGAATCTAATGCGAGACAATGGGAATTAGAGCAAGTAATCAGGAAATCAAAACTGGCTCATTCTACCGCATGTTTATCGTCCTGAATATGCATATTGTGCCCATGTGGTAGGCTGTACTGGATTGAACGGAGTTGATCTCGTTTGCCTCGAAGTAGCTACCAATCTTTTTGATATGGATCGTTGCTCTGCGAAGTGCTGCGATATTAGGAATAAGTTGGCTGTTGAGTGTTTTGCTTAAATACTACAATGAAAACTTTGTAATATTTCTGTTTAAATGACTGATATTGTATAATTTTCAGCATAGGTGTTTAAGAAAGCTTGGTTTAATTCTGGTATGGTCTCGAAAATTATTTGGAAACAAGTGACTACATGATACTTGTAATTTACAAAATGTCGGATGAACATCAAGTTGAATAATGTTTTCAAATTTGCCACGCAAATCCCCAAAATGATTTTTTCTGAAACACTTCGATACTCTGACTAGATATGAAGAAACAAATGTTTTTAGAAGTAACAGTTTCCAAGTCAGTTTCGAAGATGCAACCCTTCGAAAGCATCACTCTACACGGCTTTTTAACTATCCTGAAAAGAAATGTGTGGCCAGCAAACATTGGTGTACCGAATATGTTTGAAATATTTTGCATTGTAAAACTAAGATATTTCCGGTAGGCTGCTAACCGATCCACAAAATTTACAATGTTTGTAATTTACCACTATAGAAAAACATACAAATAATTGATTAGATCTCAAATTTTCAGCATCATGTCTCGTGTGAGATTCGAAAGCCTTCTCGACCTGCGAAACCAGACAAATCAGCTAACACACCAATGCTAGCAAATGACTTGCACGCATACATTTTTCACGATCTGCGGAACGAAGAGGAGTATGGGGTACTCTAGAAAAAGAAGCACTAAGCAAGATTAAAAAAGTACTTGCTGACAAAAATTGGTGGTGAGGTAAAACTGACAAAAGGATTCGGACATGGAAGTTGTTAAAGACAGTGTTTGTTACACAAAGCAAATTGCGTTAGGCAGTTTGAAGAATGCCTGAAATTTTAGGCATTCTGCAGAATGCCTAGGCATTCTTCAGAATGCCCAGACAGTTTGGCAATCTGCAGATTGCCATATATATATATACATATATATATATATATATATATATATATATATATATATATATATATATATATATATATATATATATATATATATATATATATATATATATATATTGTTACAGGCAGGGTGAAGAACCAGGCATTCTGCAGAATGCCTAGGCATTCTGCAGATTGCCCAGCCAGTTTGGCATTCTGCAGAATGCCTAGGCAATCTACAAAATGCCTAGGCAATCTGCAGATTGCCAAAGCGTCTGGGCATTCTGAAGAATGCCTAGGCATTCTGCAGAATGCCTAAAATTTCACGCATTCTTCAAACTGCCTAACGCAATTTGCTCAGATAAGCAATCAGGCAGTTATTCGCTACCAAACAATCTATTTCATCTCACCCAGTGTTCCAAACACTCCACAGGCCAGGAATCGCTTTATGGAGCCTGTGGTTCCCATTTACCGTTCCCAAAAATACATAGGTTTTGTGACTAACTTCTTTGAACAGATACACATTCAGTAGTTTGATTTTACTGAGCAATTTCACCGCTGGTGGTTCTGATTAGACCTCCTTTGGTTTTCCGCAAATGCTTCCGATTCAATTTAAGGGAGAGCCTCGTCACTTTGCACACCTCTAGAGTGATTGATTCCACAACGTATGACCAAAATTGGCATAGGGCAGGCCATGCCAACGAGTTTTGAAGATATTTCGAAACCCATGTAAGACGATTATAGTATTCCAAAATGAGGCCGACAGGGTGTAACTCGGCGTCTAGAAAAGAAAAACTAGATTAGGTTTCTAAATATCATGCGAAATCTTTTGAAGGGACAAACCTGTCTGCTGGCAACCATTTTGAAGTCAGGGCAATAACAAGGTCACCAGAGGTCACGAAAAGTCACAGTTTTCGAAGTTGTTTGGGTCTTTAACTTTTGGACGAGGTAAGTTACAGCAGTAACTTTGACATCATAGTGACGAGCATGACCAAAAGATTCAAATGATGTACAACATGAGCCTGAAAATGTTTTGATTTGATTTGACCCTCGCTTGAGGTCAAGGGTGCGATGGTACCTTTCAAGGTCATGTTGCATATCATTCAAATGTTTGGGTCTAGATGAACTCATCGATGCCTTTGACTTTGTTCTATATGTAATGGTTAGCGGGTTATAAAGGTAAAAAGCTAATATTTATAGTTATAAAGCTTATAATGTTATAGGTTAGAAAGCTAAGTTGGTCAGAATTTGACTCATTTTAGCCCTCTGTGACGTCACGGGTCTACAGACATGGTTCAAGCTGACTTTGAAAGTAGAAGAAAGTAAGACACTTCCAGCGCCGTTTCAAGTTTTTCCGTGTCAGCTCCGGTTCCCGAGACCGTAGTGAGGATCAGATCGGACTCCTCCCCTCGGTTTTTCGCGAATCATTATGCGCCGATTTAAACAAGACGTACGTCGTTTTTCTGGCCTTTAGGGTGATTAACTTGACAAATTACCCCTAAATATTAACATCAGGTCAGATCAGGTCAACAAGTTATGGCATCCTTTCTAAACCATTTAAGGCCATTTTGTTCTCCTAAAATGAATCTGAAAAACAGGGTTTCACCGAATTATAGAAGAACTAGTTTACGTTTTGAAAAATCATTCAAAAGAACTTGAAATGAAAAATATACGCGCTTACTACTCTAGACCTGCGGCAACATGTCATGGTGCTTGCGGGTGTTTCAAATTGTCTAAAATTAGTTTTCAATGGAGAAACTCGAGTAAGGCAAGCAAAACGGTCATTCGGTAACAGGTATGTAACAAAATTTAAAAAAAACTATAGAATCACTAACCTTTGCGATGACAAGCTTCTTCACGTACCCTTTTAACCCGCGCCCCACCGGGGGTCCGGCGCCACCTTCGCTCCACCAGGGGCCATCGATGACCCCCTTCTAACTCCGAACATATAAGGGTTAGCGCAAATCTGCGAAGTGCATTAGAAAGCTCTCGTGAATTCAGTAAGAAATTAATTCGTATGTTTAAGCGCTCAGGTCAATGGTTTGACCTTCAGACGTCAAGTTACTTCACGATAGGTCATTGTCACTCAAATATGCAATGCTCAAGCAAACGGGGCATAAACTATATGAAATTAGAGCTATTGAGATCTGGTTAAGTACATTTTATAAGAAAAGGCCAGAACCTATGATCTATGGGATCCGTGAAAGGGTGTCGAAGACCGCTATTCCGAGCAGTCTGAGCATTTGCAATCATTTTTGTGACTTTTAGATCATAAGACAGCTTTTCCTCATGCTTTTTCAATGGAAGAGGTCACCTCGTGACCTGACCTCAGGTCAGGAAATATAAAAAATCCCAGATCTACACCTTGTAGACCCTGGAGGGGCCATGAAGTGTGGGAAGTTTCAAATTGATCGACTAATAAATGTAGCTCTTATAGAGCTCAAAAATCGCAGTGAGGTGACTTGGTTGACCTCGTCTGGTGACCTGAGCTTGGGTGACCCGGGGTAAAAAATGTCAGGGATGGTGGGAAAATGACGGGGTGAGAGATAAAGCCCTCAACCGCGGTGCTGCGTCTCGTCGTTTTTCTGCTATCCTGAAAAAAACCTTAAAGGGGCTATCGATGGCCCGGTGGGGCGAGGGTTAAATCCTAACTGTGCCCCAACAACCAGGCTCGGCAACTCTGTCGTAGCAATCCCCTACCCTCGCAAGTGTTGCCACACTTCGCGACCCATTCCTTGAAATAAGCTTCGCCCCGTTGTTCTGCATCATTTAAGTAAACACCCCTCCCATAAAATTCTCCCACACACTTTAGAGGCAGGCGAAGGTGTTTTGCACAGAACGCCCTATAAAAAGTCCTTAACTAACTAATTGGTCTAAATTTGACTCATTTTGGCCCACTGTGACGCCAAGGGTCGACGGATCTGGCTCAGACTCGGCTCCAAAGTAGAAGACGGTGAGGCACTTCCGGCACCCTTCTATTTTGTTTCGTATTACCTACTTCCGGTTCCTGAGATCCTAGAGGGTCTGATCGTACCCCTCTCCCAGGCGGTGGTGTGACCAAAAAGAGCCCAGGTGGGGCCGGGTTAACAGTGAGAAGCTAATGCGAGACAATTGGCAACAGAGCAAGTAATCAGGAAATCAAAACTGGCTCATTCTACCGCATCACAGTGGGCCCGCGGACCCTCAAAAGCGCTTATTATTCGGATTTCGTAAGTTCAAAAATATTGCTGTTTTATGGGTGTCATCAGCGCGAAATTGAATTTAGAACACGATGGCATTCTTATTTTTTCTAAACGACTACAAAACTCTGTGCAGAAACAGTCTGAATACGAGCTTTCTACCGAAAGCGTTTCGGAGCGCACTTATCGCCTGAATTTCCTTATTTGTTCACAAGTGTTTTTCAACGTTTCAAAGACTTAGAAATTAGTTTTATGGCTTTTGTTTCTAGGAAAGGAGTGTTCCAAATATGTTAGTACATGTTTTAACGTCATTTCGTGTATTGGTCAGGTATGGGGAGCAAATTTACCAAGTAATGTTACTGACGGAGATAGATTTGATCAAACTATGTATATTTGAAATAGAGTTTTAAAAAATATATCACCTTGTGCCGCAGTGAAACTTGGTCCACAAAGTAGCTGAAGGTGTTTACTTTCATGCCTTATAAGTACTTTTTGCCCGATTTTGCCCGAATTCGTATTATGAGCATATTTGTTGTTCAGTGCAATGCATGGGTGCGTTCATAGTATTACACTATTACAAGCCAAATGGTAGAAATTGTTCATTTTTAAGGCAAGTGTCGGCAAGTTTTCCCTTTAGGATTCGTCTCGAGTCCCGGTTAACACAATTCTGAGCTATTTCGTAGACCTGCAAGTTAAGCAATCTTTTCCAGGTCACATTGGGTCAAATGCTTTACACAGGAAATATGGGTATTGTCTAAACACCGCTCGGGATTAAGATACTGTGTAGATTGGCCTGGGTTTGCCACTCGCTTTACACTAAATGCATCAGATGATTACGTCGCTTCGCACGAGAACTGATCACGAGAGCTCAAATTTGAGATGAGACGAAGCATAAGACGGTCGTTTCCTTGAGTCAGAAGTGGTCTGGTACAGAGAAACAATAGGCCCCTGACTCAGTTGGAGAAGTGCCTTGCTCTAGCGAACTGTGGTTCTGTAGTGGGGAAAATGATCTCACGAAGGGATGTGTTTAACTTGGTGCGTGGCAATATTGGTATCAACAGAGTAGCGGCGGATGACGAAGTGTCATATGTTAAGGACACATTACAGGGCGGATTTAGTGAGCATAAAAGAGACACGTGTGGTCGGAAATTACAATTTTTATTGCGAGGCTGAAGCGGAAATGGCAAGCAAGTCACAGGACCCTAAACCGCTTCTTGGAGAAAGAGGAACAGTGGCTGAATGAGTGTTCCATCGCAGCAGATTCACCGAGGGTATTGGAGCCTGTTGACCTTGACCAGCCATCTACAAGCCGGGGTCCTTGTCGGCCTGTGGGTTTATGTGGAACACTTTCTGGTAGCTCCAAACGTCGTCGAACCTCCGCTTTCATGGCTGGTTACTCCTCTGCAGAGCTGTTTAATGTCACACGCTTCAAAGCGCCAGGGCCTTTCTGGTTTTCTCAAAGACGTGACCGTGACTCCCACAAGACCTACTAAGGTAAGAAAAATGCTAAGAAAACTAGCAAATACCCCAATACGATACACAGACGAAGAAGCACTTGCTGTGTACGAAGCAAACCTGGCAGTTTACCAGAGAGTCGGCCAAGAGTCAGAATCAGGGGCGTAGCCAGGATTTCGCTCAGGGGGGGCGGCGCCCCGAAAAAGGCCCCTACGACAGCGCCAAAAGGGCCCTGATGGGTAAAAAGGTTCTGCTTGTTACAGAATAGAGTGCTGAAGAGGGCTTAAGAGGGCCCTGTCTGGTATGAAATTTCATATTTGACCACAGAGCATAGTGCGGGCGAGCCGCGCTTCGCGCGCCCCGTGTCCTTAGGGGGCCCTCAAGGGGGGGTGGCTGTCCCGTCCCCCCCTTGGCTACGCCCCTGGTCAGAATGTCAGAATGCCGACATATGTCCTCCATAAGACATCCCGAAGGCAAAGGAAAATTGTTATCCGGAGGGGTATATTACTATGTATATTATCCTAGTAATATTATGCCAATAGCTGGACATAGGCTGCAGATACAGCAATAACAGCCTCGAAAACTACTCGGGGGCATCTAAAAACCCTAGATATGAAATATTGCTGATGTAGCCTCAATAGTTCGACGGTAATTAATTTTAAGCGCTTTTGAGCGCCCGCCGGCCCACTGTGCGCATGCTTATCGTCCTGAATATGCATATTGTGCCCATGTGGTAGGCTGTATTGGATTGAACGGAGTTGATCTCGTTTGCCCCGAAGAAGGTACCAATCTTTGTGATCTGGATCGTTTCGCTGCGAAATGCTGCGATATTAGGAATAAGTTGGCTGTTGAGTGTTTTGGTTAAATACTACAATGAAAACTTTGTAATATTTCTATTTAAATGACTGATATTGTATAATTTTCAGCATAGGTATTTAAGAAAGCTTGGTTTAATTCTGGCATGGTCTCGGAAATTATTTGGAAACAAATAATTACATGATACTTCTATCTTACAAAATGTCGGATGAACATTAAGTTGAATAATGTTTTCAAATTTGCCACGCAAATCCCCAATTTTTTTTCTGAAACATTTTGATACTCTGACTGGTTATGATGAAACAAATATTTTTAGAAGTAACAGTTTCCAAGTCAGTTTCGAAGACACAACCTTTCGAAAGCATCACTCTACACGGATTTTGAACTATCCTGAAAAGAAATGTGTGACCAGCAAACATTGGTGTACTGAATATGTTTGAAATATTTTGCATTGCAAATTTAAGATATTTCTAATAGACTGCCAACTGATCCACAAAATTTACAATGTTTGTAATTAACCACTGGAGAAAAACATACAAATAATTGATTAGCTCTCAAATTTTCAGCATCATGTCTCGTGTGAGATTCAAAAGCCTTCTCGACGTGCGAAACCAGACAAATCAGCTAACACACCAATGCTAGCAAATGACTAGCACGCATAAATTTTTCACGATCTGCGGGACGAAGAGGAGTATGGGATACCCTATAAAAAGAAGCACTAAGCAAGATTAAAAAGTACTTGCTGACAAAAATTGGTGTTGATGTAAAACTGACAAAATGATTCGGACCTGGAAGCCGTAAAAGACAGTGATCTATGCGACCTGATCAACAATGTCTTTAATCTTAGTAGCCACCTGGGAAAGGAAAAATAAAAACAGCTCCAAAGACGAGTTTGAACCATATCCGTTGACCCGTGACATCACAGAAGGAAAATATGGGTCAAATTTTGTCCCAATTTTGAAACCCTTTATAGTTCAGGAACCATTAGACCTAGAACAAAGTCAAAGGCATCAATGTGTTCGTCCTGACCCAATAATTCAAATGATATGCAACATGACCTTGAAAGGTACCATCTCGACCCTGGTCTCAGGTCAAAGTTAACAAAATTTGACCTCAGGGCAAGGCCAATTAATGAACCTTTCAGAAACATGCTGCACGTCATTTGACTATTTGACTCCTTGCGCCATGCTCGTCACTATGATGCCAAATTTATTGATGTATCATATCTTGTTCAAAAGTTATAGACACTAGAAACCCAATAAATGACCTTTGGTGACCTTTGGTGACCTTTTTTATTGACCTGACATCACAATGGATGCCAGCATGCCGGTTTGCCCTTTCAAGAGGTTTTGCATAATATAAACTTTAATTAACAAATAATATACACTTATAAACTTGATCAAGCTCTTCTAGAAGCCGAGTTACACCCAGGTTTTGTCAGCTTCATTTTGGAATACTATAATCGTGTTACATGGATTTCGAAATGTCTTCAAAACCCGTTGACCTGGCCTGCCTTATGCCAATTTTGGTCATACGTTGTGGAGTCAATTACCCTAGAGGTGTGCAGTGCAAAGTAACGAGGCTCTCACTTAAATTGACTCGGAAGCATTTGCGAAAAACCAAGGGAGTTCTAATCGGACCCACCAGTAGTGAAATTTCTCAGTATAAATCAAACTACTGAATGTGTATCTGATCAAAGAAATTAGTCACAAAACCTATGTATTTTTGGAAACGGTAACTGGGAACCACAGGCTTCATAAAGCGATTCCTGGCCTGTAGAGTGTATGGAGCACTGGGCAAGATGAAATAGATTGTTTGGTAGCGAATAACTGCTCGATTGGATGCTTATCTGAGCAAATTGCGTTAGGCAGCTTGAAGAATGCCTGAAATTTTAGGCATTCTGTAGAATGCCTAGGCATTCTTCAAAACAGGGATGCGGAGCCGAGACAATTTTGGACGGCTCCGGCTCCGGCTCCGGTCCGGGGTTATGATTTCGGCTCCGGCTCCGGCTCCGGCTCCGGGTTCAAGTGTCCTAACGGCTCCGGCTCCGGCTCCGGGCAAAATAGTCGGCTCCGACCGGCTCCGGCTCCGGCTCCGGCTCCGGCAATGTACCTATATCCAAAACGTGATCGAAACGTTCTCAAGGACGTGAAAGTCCATCAGATACAAAGTGACTATGTATTTGTACGAATGAAAAATGGCGACTGGATGAACGAACGCTCTTGACCAGATGCCAAAGGCCAGTGAACCTCAAAACTGGACCAACCTACACTGCAGTGCAGTCGTATGGCAAACTGCACTGCACTGTTATGGCAAACAGAAATATGGGTCAGACATGCCCGCAAACCCACATAAAAAATTAAAGATACAACGATCAAGTAAAGCTTGGACAGCCCGCAAAGAAAAACTTCGATGAGCTAAGAGCAGGGTCGTTCAAAAAAATATTGTTTTACTTTTCAGATTCGAACCCACTTTTACCCATTACATATTCAATTCTGATTTCAATAAGCCACATTCCAAGCGTCTACGACAGCGGGAAAGATCGCCCCAAAACGGTTAAAGATTTCATGTTTCGGGTGCAATTGGCCACCCGGCGTTGCAGTCTCCCCTTGTTAAATTTGGATGAAAGGTGTGCATAACCTACTAGTAAAGACAGCCTGGCATGAGCGTGCGTATAAGAGCGGTAGATGGGATTTAACATGCAGGCATCTACTTGTCAGATGTATTTGCAGCGCAATACATGTTATTCCACAAAAGACCTGAAATTAAATGATTCAGCACCCTAGTACTCTAAATCCCGACAGAACAGGAATGCCTTCCGGAGGCGAACCTTTCTTTAGTAACTATCGCTGGAGAACGTCGTGAGGCAGATGCTTCTCCCTATTCTCCTGTGAACTATTTAAGAGCTCTGGTACGGATAAAAAAGATCCTGTTTCATAATTTTACCCTTTAGGTGGCTCACGAAATCTTCCACCAGCTTCACATCACGTTCTGTGGGACCATTCACGACAGTAAGTTCTGGAATACCTTGAAACAGGGGAAGCTATACCAGTCACCAGCTTCTCAAAGGAGCCATTTCATGTCAGAATCTTTCAGATTCATGCGCTCGAATACCATCCAGCTTTCAGGAATGAGAAATTGGGAGAGGCTTGGTATCGAGCCGAGCTCTTCATAGCCTCTGTCGGAAACTTTAGCCTACCTAACTGAAAGGTGGATGGTTTTGCTGTTTAGGCCAGGTACTGTATCACTGCCTTTTTACCGTCAGCATTATGATTCTTATTTGCGAAGCAGATTATAACTTTCTGGTCACAAATAACAGTTGCGTTTGCACATTCACTTCAGCGCCTCTACACAATACCGGAGTATTATCTCAAATTGCGCAAGCTGGTTTACGTGTGGCTGTCAGGAGAGGTTGTCTCCAACAACTGTCTGTTTAGAAGACCCGGAGCTCACCAGCGAGCCATATTATGGAATATAGGACATTTATGGCATGAAGTGCGTGTTACTACTGTGTCAGATTCCGTTCATCATTCCAGAAGGTACTTAAAGACAGAATATTATAATTTTTGGAGTTTAACAACGCATCAACTGCTCAGGTCATATGGCATCAGAGGAGAGAGGGAAAGAATTAGCTCGGGCCAGAGCAGGGCGCCAGATTCTGCCTCTGGGTGGGCTCGAACCCACGACACCCAGCACATAATGAATGTCATTGGCCAAGCCGAGCGCAAGCGCTAACCGACTGAGCCACTCAGACTCCGAAATGGTTAGCGGCTTTCCTTATAAGTGGTTCTAAACCATGCATTTGGGTTCCTCCGTCGCGGATAGTCAGCTTTAGAGCCTTCTATGAGCCCCAAAGCTATCCATAAAATGCAATGCAGTGCTTTCATTAAGTTAATATAAAAATCGCCCTCAATGTGCTGAAGTCAATTTGTCATCAGCTGTGGTATCTGTGCACAGAAAGTTGTATTCTGTCGCGCTGGTGAGAACCACCATCGTGGAGGTAAGGAGCCAGTCGCACAACAATTGGCCAAAACAGCAAACGATTCACATTTGACTAGGGCAGGCTTAAGCTTCCGATAGAGGCTATGAAGAGCTCTGTAAATGGTCGGTACTAAGCCTCAGCCAGCTTGTTACTCCTGACAGCTGGCTGGTATTCGATTGCCTGAATCTGAAATATTCTGACCAGAAATGGCTCCGTTGAGAAGCTGGTATAGCTTCCCCTGTTTCAAGGTATTCCAGAACTTACTGTCGTGAACGGTCCCACAGAACGTGGTGTGAAGCTGGTGGAAGATTTCGTGAGCCACCTAAAGGATACAAATATGAAACAGGATCTTCTTTTATCCGTACCAGAGCTCTTAAATAGTTCGCAGGAGAAAATGGAGAAGCACCTGCCTCACGACGTTCTCCAGCGATAGTTACTAGAGAAAGGTTCGCCTCCGGAAGGCATTCATGTTCTGTCGGGATTTAGAGTACAAGAGTGCTGAATCATTTAATTTCAGGTCTTTTGTGGAATAACATGTATTTGTATTGCGCTACCAATACATCTGACAAGTAACTGCCTGCATGTTAAACAGTGGCGTAGCCAAGGGGGGGTCCATGGGGTCCGCGGACCCCCCTTGGCCTGACCTTATGCACTGGAAAACACGAGCATTGGTCTCAGGGGCCCCCCTGAGCTTGGCCTCAGGGGCCCTCCGAGCTCGATCTCAGGCCCCCCGAGGTTGGTCTCAAGGGACCTCCGAGCTTGGTCTCAGGGGGCCCCCAAGCTTGGTCTTACGGGCCCCCTGATCTTGGTCTCAGGGGGCCCCTGAGCTCGGTCTCAGGGCCCCCGAGCTTGGTCTCAGGGAGCGCCCAAGCTTGGTCTCCGGGGCCCCCGAGCTTGGTCTCAGGGGGCCCCCGAGCTTGGTCTCACGGGCCTTCCGAGCTTGGTCTCAGGGGCCCCCGATCATCGGTATTGAGGACTCCAGAGTATCGAACATTGATTTCGGGAGGGCCCTGAGCTTGGTCTCAGGGGGCCCCGAGCTTTGTCTCAGGGGCCCCCGAGCTTGCTCTCATGGGACCTCCGAACTTGGTCTCAGGGGCCCCTGATCATCGGTATCGGGACTCTAGGTAACCAGACATTGATCTCGGGGGTCCCCTGAGCTCGGTCTCAGGGACCCCCGATCTTGGTCTCAGGGTCCCCCTAGCTTGGTCTCACGGGCCTCCTGAGCTTGGTCTCAGGGGGCCCTGAGCTCGGTCTCAGGGGGCCCCGAGCTTGGTCTCAGGGCCCCTGAGCTTGGTCTCAAGAGACCTCCGAACTTGGTCTCAGGGGCTTTCCGAGCCTGGTCTCAGGGGCACTCGATCATCGGTATCGAGGGCTCCAGAGTACCAAACATGGATCTCAGGGGCCCCCTGAGCTCGGTCTCAGGGGCCCCTGAGCTTAATCTCACGGAATTTTTGATCTTGGTCTCAGAGGCCTCCGAGCTTGGTCTTAGGGGTCCCCCGGGCTCAGTCTCAGGGGGCCCCCGAGCTCGCTGTCAGGGCCCCCAGGTTGGTCTCAGGGGACCCCCGAACTTGGTCTCAGGGAACCCTGATCATCGGTATCGAGACTCTAGGGAACCAGACATTGTTCTCGGGGGGCCCACTGAGCTCGGTTTCAGGGGCCCCCGAGTTTTAGTCTCACGGGCCTTTCGATCTTGGTTTCAGGGTCCCCCTAGCTTGGTCTCAGGGACCCTGAGCTTAGTCTCAGGGGACTTTCTATCTTGGTCTCACGGGGCCCTCCGAGTTTGGTCTCAGAGGACCTCAGAGCTCAGTCTCAGGGGCCCCCGAGCTTTGTCTGAGGGGACCCCCGAACTTGGTCTCAGGGGGCCCCTGATCATCGGTGTCGAACTCTAGGGAACCAGACATTGTTCTGGGGGGGGCACTGAGCTCGGTCTCAGGGGCCCCCCGAGCTTGGTCTCAGGGACCCCGAGCTTTAGTCTCACGGGCCTTTTGATCTTGGTCTCAGGGACCCCGAGCTGAGTCTCAGGGGCCTTTCTATCTTGGTCTCAGGGGGCCCTCCGAGTTTTGTCTCAGAGGGCGTCAGAGCTCGGTTTCAGGGCCCCCGAGCTTGGTCTCAGGGGACCCCCGAACTTGGTCTCAGGGGGCCTCTGATCATCGGTATCGAGACTCTAGGGAACCGGACATTGATCTCGGGGCCCCCTGAGCTCGGTCTCAGGGGCCCCCCGAGCTTGGTCTCAGGGACCCCCGAGCTTTAGTCTCACGGGCCTTTCGATCTTGGTATCAGGGTCCCCCTAGCTTGGTCTCAGGGACCCCGAGCTTAGTCTCAGGGGCCTTTCTATCTTGGTCTCAGGGGGCCCTCCGAGTTTTGTCTCAGGGGGCCTCAGAGCTCGGTCTCAGGGGCCCGAGCTTGGTCTCAGGGGACCCCCAAACTTGGTCTCAGGGGCTCCCGAGCTTGGTCTCACGGACCTTTCGATCTTGGTCTCAGGCGGCCCCCTAGCTTGGTCTCAGGGACCCCCGAGCTTAGTCTCAGGGGCCTTTCTATCTTAGTCTCAGGGGACCCTCTGAGTTTGGTCTCAGGGGCCCTGAGCTTGGTTTCAGGGGGCCCCCGATCATCGGTATTTAAGGCTCCAGAGTACCGAACATTGATCTCAGGGGCCCCTGAGCTCGGTCTCAAGGGCCCCCGAGTTTGGTATCAGGCCACCCCCCCCCCCGAGCTTTAGTCTCATGGGCCTTTCGATCTTGGTCTCAGGGGGCCCTGAGCTTGGTGTCACGAGGCCCTCCGAGTTTGGTACCAGGGGGCCCCCGAGCCTGGTCTCAGGCCCCCCGAGCTTGGTCTCAGGGGGCTCCTCGAGCTTGGTCTCAGGTCCCCCCAAGCTTGGTCTCAGGGGCCCTGAGCTTGGTCTCACGGGTCTTTCGATCTTGGTCTTAGGGGGCCCCAGAGCTGGTCTCAGGGATCCCCCGAGCATTGGTATCGATGGCTCCGGAGCAGCGAACATTGATCTCGGGAAGTGGGGGGGGGACAATACTGATCTCGGGGTATCCCCCGGCTATCGATATCGAGGGGACTTATGAGCGAGGCCCGAGAATTGGCCCCATGGGACCCAGAGTTTGGTCTCAGGGGCCCAGGCTTGGGCTCAGGGTCCCCGAGCATTGGTATCGAGGGGCTCCAGAGTACCGAGCATTAGTCTCGGGGGCCTTCGAATGTTGATCTGGCCCCCCCAAACAACGGTGTCGAGTTACTCCTGAGAAAAGTGCAAGCATAGGCCTAAGGATGCCCCCGAACCCGATCTAAGCGGAACCCTGAGCTTGGTCTTAGGAGCCCCGCGCATCAGTATCCAGGGGCTCCGGAGTATTGGTATCGGGGGGGGAGGGAGCAATGATTTCAGGGGCCTCCAAGCGCTGATCTCGGCGGGCCCCCGAATGTGTGGATGCAGTGGCGTAGCCAAGGGGTTCTAGGAGTCCGAGAACCCCCTTTGGGCCAATCTAAACCACTGCAAAGCATTCTCTGATCACGGGGCCCCCAGAATCAGTCTCAGAAGCCCCTGAAGATTCGTTCTCAGGGCGTCCCGAGTCGGCCTCAGGGCCCCGCCCTGAGGGTCAGTCTCAAGACCCCCAAAAGTAGATTTCAGGGGGTCCCTGAGAGTTAGTCTCAGGGGATCCCGAAAGTCGGTCTCAGGGGCCCCGAGAGTCGGTTTCATGGGGCCGAGCTCGTCCTAGGGTCCCCAGAGAGTGGTTCTCAGGACCCCGCGACAGACTAGTTCAGGGGCTCCATGAGAGTCAGTCTCAGAGAACCCCAAGGGTCGGTCAAAGGGACCCTGAGAGTCAGTCTTAGAGGACCCCCGATATTCGGTCCCATACTCTTACGGGCGTCTCTCTCAGGAGTCAATATTTACTTTCAGGTGGCCCCGAGAGTTAATCTAGGGGTCCGAGAGCTAGTCTCATTTGATCCGCAGAGTGCTGATCGCAGGAGGCCCCTGAGGGGTAATCTTGGGAACCCTCGAGATTTAGCCTGAGACTGTGCCCCCCCCCCTAGTTGTTGCATAAGAGGCCCCGAGAGTCAATCTCAGGGAGCACCTAAAAGTTAGTCTCAGAGTGCTCCCGGGAGCTAGTCTCCGGTTCGTCCAAGAGCTAATTTTGGGGCTTTGAGAGTAATTCCCAGAGGTGCTTCCGAATTTTGGTCTCACGGCTCCGAGTTAGCCTTAGACCTCTGAGGGCTAATCTGGGCTTCCGAGAGGCAGTCTCGGGAGTGCCGTGCCAAATACTCAGTTTCAGGGGTGCTTCCACGCCTCCCTCCTCGAGTGTTAGTCTCAGAGGGCGACCCAGGGTTAGTCTCAGAGGGCTGTCGGAAGTCATTCCCAGTCCCCTCCCCCCACCCCAAAGACAGCCTCAGAGGACCCCAAGAGCTAATCTGGATGGCCACGATAGTCAGTCTCAGCCCCCTCCAGAGTAAATCTGGGGGAGGGGGCCCAATAATTAGTCTCAGAGGTGCTGCCGAATAACTAATCTCAGGAGCCCCGAGAGATTCTCAGGGGCCCCCAGTTTTGATCAAGAGGCGCCGTGAATCAGTATCAGAGACTCCCTGAGATCTAATAGGGAGAGGGGCCGGAAATTAACCTTGTGAGTAGCGCCAAGTGTTGGTCTTAGGCAGCCCCAGAGCTAGTCTCAGGTCCCCAAGAACTGATCTCGGAAACCCGAGTTATTTTCAGGGGACCTTTCAGTTCTAGTGTAAGGAGGGCCGGAGAGCTAATCTCAGAGATCCGACAATTAGTCTCACGAGGTCTCCAGTAGTTAGTCTCAGGGGTCCCCAGAAGCTGCCCTCAAGTGTCCCCAAAAGCTAGTCTCAGCGAGCATTCCTCTCCTTCCTCCCCCTCCCCTCAAAGTTATCCTCAGGGCCCCACGAGAGTAAGTTCCAGGGAGTCCCAGTAGGTAGTCTCATGGTACCCCCAAATGCTGGTTTTGGGGGACGTAAGTACGGATTTGCGGGAAAAGTGTTGTTTTCGGGGGTCCCTGATACTGGTTTCGGCGCCGTGTCAAGTGCTAGGCCCCTGGAGATCTCTGCTCGACTCAGGAGTCAGGGGGGAGCGGTGGGTGATGGTCCTGGGTGGCTTAACACTGGCATAGCAGTACAAGCCCTGTACAAAGCTTATCAGAGACCTAAAGTCCAAGGAAGTACTCACCTCCCCAAGCCCCCCGGGATCTCCAACCAATGGCTAGGGAGGAGTAAGTGAGCGGTTTCATCAGTAGGACTGTCCATGGAATAGGTTTTATATAGCATCTGGGGCACACTCATATATCCTTTTTATTGAGCGTCCTTTTTCCTTTCCGTTTCTTTTAGATTTTAGAATACAATCCAGAGATATCGCTTGAGATCCTAGGCTCAAAGAAGATTTCGAAAATCATATGCCTCGGAAAAATTTATGTATTCCCATTGCGTACCAAAAAGACAAATTGAAACATATCGATCAGGCACCATTACTGAAGGAAAGGCAAAAATTAATCTAATTTTAGCATCCATAATAGCAAATCGAACAGGGAATTTGGAACTTCAGCTGGTTTTCAATCTATTAGCTTAGTCCCAATAACTACCGTTCTAAATATTCTGAAATAAACAACTTTCAAATATTGCCGTAGGAAACCAGAAAAACAAGGAAAATGACACACATTGATGAGCATAATCCCAAAAAGAAAAATAGGTATGCAAGGTTTAAAATAACAATGACAGAGTAATCCAAGGCGATACTTATCTCAGGGGCCTATTGTTTTGGTAATTTGCTCATTTACAACATAGCAAGGGTAAGAAAGTAACTGTGGTGAATTCATCAGGATCTTTCCGCGGAATAGACGTTATATGACGTCCGGAATACACCACCATCCACCATATCCCTTGTATTTTTATTCATTTTTTCCATTTCTTTGGAAACTTTCTGATTAAAGAGTTCATTAATTCGACACCCGGAAAAAATTGGTAATCATTTTCCGTAGAAGACCATTTATTCGTACTCAAAACGACTGACCTTCAATGACTTCATAGCTGATTACCAGAGTGAATTGAGGTAAAGTCAGGTTTAACATCATGCACGCAGCAACATTTGATTTCCCGAAATGTGCCACAAAACTGTTATTATAGCCACGCTGTCATATAGGTATGGGCCAGCCTTAATATTTGGTGACCTAAACTTACCAACACTTGGTCGGATCGAGAAAAATAGAACTATAAACAAAATAATAACAAACACTTAAAAATGGATATAAAAATTTCCGTCGTGTAAATGTTATAATGCCAAAATATTATACGACATATATAGGAGATGGGCCCCGACTACTAAGGGGGCCCCCGGCCTGGGGGCCCCCCGACGGTAGTCGGACCCCCCCCTTGGCCGAATCCTGGCTACGCCACTGATGTTAAATCCCATCTACCGCTCTTATACGCACGCACATGCCACGCTGTCTTTACTGGTAGGTTATGCACCCCTTATATCCCAATTTAACAAGGGAGACTGCAACGCCGGGCGGCCAATCGCGCCCGAAACCTGAAATCTTTAACCGTTTTGAGGCGATCTTTCCCGCTGTCGTAGACGCTTGAAATGTGGCTCATTGAAATCAGAATTGAATATATAATGGCAAAAAGTGGGTTCGAGTCTGAAAAGAAAAAAAAGTTTTTTTGCACGACCCTAAGCTAACAGTGTTCAACATCGAAAAACACATCAGATAGGCTGATGGCATAATTCCTTTTCGAGAAAAATCGGAACCAACCACCCTACTGCCCAGGGCCCAGCACCTGGTTCGCTCACTACACCACCCAATCGCGGTTGGAGCGGAGCAGCAACATTGCCTCCAATATGTCTGCTCTTAGTCTGGACCTGAGATTAGTAAGCAGTAGCCTCATCGCGGAGAATAACCTCTCCACGTACACCTGAGTAACTGGTAGCGCGGCCATTACCAGGCTAGCCGGCTGGATGATGGCTGGATATCTATCTAAGATGTCGCATACGGTCGCCCTGTTTAGGCGACCCAGGTTTTTGAAGTCGGCTAGTGCCGCATCGAGTGACGGGGATGCTGGTTTCTGCGCCTTTTGCCCTGGGTTCTCGACAGACCTATTATAAACTACTTCTCCGAGTACATGATAGCTCTCCTGGGGGGGAGGGGGAGGTGGGAGCAAAGATTTTATTGCTCGACAGACCTAGTGTAAACACCTTTTTCAAACAATTTCTTCGGCCTTTGGGGGCCAAAAGATAGTCTGCCCCCTTCCAGGGCTTTGGGGGGGGCATGACCGGAATGGCATCCCCCCTGCGTCTGTCAATAGGGGCGGATGCAGGCCGACGGTATGGGGTAAATCGTGAAAAACATGGTTTTTAAGAAAATCGCCAAAAATTGGGCAGTTTGGGGGCAAATAGCCGGAGCCGGAGCCGGCTCCGGCTCCGATCAAAAGTGTTTCGGCGGCTCCGGCTCCGGCTCCGGCTCCGGGCAGAATGGTCGGCTCCGACCGGCTCCGGCTCCGGCTCCGGCTCCGGCTCCGGCTCCGCATCCCTGCTTCAAAATGCCCAGACGCTTTGGAAATCTGCAGATTGCCTAGGCATTTTGCAGATTGCCTAGGCATTCTGCAGTATGCCAAACTGGCTGGGCAATCTGCAGAGTGCCTGGTTCTTCACCCTGCCTGTAACACACACACACACACACACACACACACATATATATATATATATATATATATATATATATATATATATATATATATATATATATATAATGTATATTTAGCTCCAACTAGGTGCGGTTGAACGCAGAACTCTCAGCGAGACAGTAAGAAATAATGAAATGAAAATTTTTTGGTAGTGGATTCGGGTCAATTTTTAAACAATATTTATTGCAGAGTAGATGTGATTCAAGATAAATCAGGAAAAATATATGTGGATGCATATGCCAGCCAGTGCCACAACTGTGATGCAGAATGTTGACGACAAAGATATTTACTGCGTTAGTGCGTTTTAACCCTCGCCCCGGTGGGTGGGGTGTTTGCACACCTCCCTCGGGTTTTTTCGGCAGCACGAAAAAACGGCGGCGGGAAACGCCGCCGTAACAGGCACACCTTATCATTGATCAATCCAGAAACTGTTCTCCAAATTTTTCCGGTTGGGTCATTTCAGGTTAATTCAGCAGTGTAGGTCAAGTGAACTCACCTCCAAAAATGTTTAAGGTGGCATAAGTAAGAAATTGGGAAATCTATCGGATTAAGAATTTTACCACATAATGGGCCCCACCAAATGTCACAAAATATATTCCATGATTTTTTCATATCGATGGCCTAGAGTCAGGTACGGATATGACCTCTCCATTGGAACTGCGTGAGGAAACAGAAATTGGACTACATTTGAGTAGATGCAGCTGCGAATACCTTGATATTCTCTAAATCATAGTATCTTGGGCTCCTTTCTAGGTTCATCTTGCAATCTTTGATGTTTGACCTGAGAGGTCATCTTAAGCAGGTTTCAGACCTGGATCAATGACTTTGCAGGACATGACGATAAAGCTTTGATTTTGATACAATTACGTTTGAATTGCTATTGCGAGTCGATTGATATGCATATTGACTATGCTAGGTCGGAAAACGACCTTGACCTGACCTCAGGTCAGGTCATTTAAAATTTTGAAGTAGTGGAGTCATATTATACAGAAGTACAAGGGGAAGCGAAGGGTGCCTAAAAATTTTCTCACTTAACACTGCCAGTCGCTAGAGCCCGGAAACTCTTCTGTAACATGCCACCTTTTTTGACCTGTCATGACCTCAATATTGACCTGAGCCAAAAAGTGACTGATGTAGTTCCTTCATGAATTTGTATGGGCTATCCACCAGCTTTCGCGTTTTTCTATCCGGCATAGGAGCCGAGTTCGAGGGGGGTGTTTTAAAACCCCCACCGTGGTGAAGATGGCTCTGAGGCCCACCCGGGGGGGCGGATGTTAACACGCGCCCCGCTGGGGTCCCTGGCATAACGCGCCCCGCTGGGGGCGTTTTTCGCCCCCTCGGTATCTCATTTTCCACAAAAGCTAAGGGCGAATTACGAGCGGTGTTTGAAAGCTCTTGACAAGACGAATATATTTTATAGGAAGAGTTTTTATATCAGGTCAATATTGAGGTCAGCATAGATCAAAGATGGTTCCATAGGCTTATAACAGAGCAGTGTATGTTGCTCGCTCTAGATCTGTACTCAGGAGAGTTAGAGTAAATGTTTATGCATTATTGGATTCCTCTCATCGCGGTGAATCGAATGATGTATAATATGACTTTGTTAGGTCAAATATTGAAAATGACCTGACCTCGAGCTAGGTCAGGGTCACAGAGGGACCTGGTAGAGTCATGTTGCATATCGATAGACTCCCCGTGACAATACAAGCACAATGCAAGCAAAATGGGAGCTTTATCTCCATTCAGTGAAAAGTTATTGGCAAAAAATCACTCTATGCTCCTGTGACCTGACATGACTTTTGAGTGGTCAGTAGAGGTGGGAGTTTCGGACAATTTTGCAGGCCCGGGCCCGGGCCCGGTCTGCTACTGATTTTAGAAGCCCGTCACAAGCCCGGGTTATGGAAGAAATGGCTTTTCAAGCCCAGGAAGGCCCGGTATCATGGGAAAACCATAAAAGGCTATATACAACATGTATTTACTTTAAAGCTGTTTCAAATGCATGTTCAAATACATGTTTAAGCCAATTTATCTTGGAAAAAGTTTTGGTTACCCAAAACCATATTAAAAAAGTGCAAGCAGCACCAGGAGCCTCAGCTACCTTAATAATTAAGCAGAAAATAATACTGAAAAAACGCACTGTATGAAACATAACTTGCTTATGATACAAGCTGACTTCAGGTAATGACCAGCATCACCTTATAAAAATACAGGGCATTCTAAATAGAGGTATGCACATAACAGCTATAAGAATCGGGATGAAATAAGTCCACTCATATCAGACATTTCCTCTATCATTGAATTTTTATAAATCATGATGTACTGGCACGAGCCTCATAATTGAGTTCCAATAATGTTGATGAATAGAGGAGAGAGCAGTGACAAGTTTTCAGCTTAAACTTTTCAGAATATGATGGCAGAATAGCTGTGAATGAACCAAAAATCCTTCACATTATCCCTCTATTGATGCATGTTTTGAGCATTTGCTTTTAGTTTAGTCACTAGACAGCTTGGAAGATAGTCAAAAGATTGTTCTGCTTGGGTCAGTCTTGGTCTGCTCTGCAAAATAGGTAGGCCAACAAGCAGGGCATTTTTTAAGGAAAATTCAGTGGGGGGTCATTTCTTGTGCTGGTCATTATAGTGTCTTCAAGGGGTCAAGACCCCATTTTCAGGGGGTTTGATAAAACTTAGACATGTTAGTGTTAAAAAATGTTTCTCAATTTTTTGTTATTCCAAGTCTAGAGATTATAGATGCTGCCCAGGGCTGCCAGGTTTTTTCAGCGGAAAAGGTCAAACCGAGTTAGAAAAAGGGCCAAAGAGGGGCAAAATGCTATTTCCACTAAAATAACCAAATAAACACCACAAAAGCCAGATTTGAGGCTAAAACGACCCCTAGCGGTAGTCATAAAATCACAGAAAAAGTGACTTGTATTAATGTTTAAACTAATTGTTGACAGTTTGATATGGGCTTCACGCAATATTTTTGGCACACTGCCCATCTAATAGGAAGCCAGGAGTGCCCCTCCAACCCTTCGTGGGCATCTAATTATTTTATCCATATAACCAGAAATATTTTTTAGATCATCAATCACCGCTACCCCCAACTTTTAACGAACAATTTCCTGATCTCAGTCAAAACGGGAGTAAACCGGAAATTTGTATAACCAGCCGCTGCGGAAGGCAACGAGGAGCCCAAATTTCGAAAACGTTTTTGGTACTAACGTGGAAAGTTCGCTGTCTGCATCAGGTTGAAGTTTGGCTGGCCCCCTCACTTTTTTCCGGTGGCGACGCATATGTATGCTACCACCACAATAATAAACAAAAAGGCTAAGGACTTCATACCGCCACACCAGCAACCAGTCTTACGCTTTTTGACTACACCGTGTCCCGTCTAATCCACGGACAAGCTCTTAGCGCTGACAACTGACTGCGTGTGAAATGAAAGCATCATGCAATGTCACGGTAATGGCTGGGACGTGGGCTTCCGGTCGGATAGAACAGGATGTTTGATTGGTTGTAGGCCAGCGTTGTGATAAGTTGATGCTGAGGCTGCTTTGCCGGGATTTCCCGTAACTGCGCGCTTTGTTTCGTCTCCGCACGATGGAGTAGACAGCCACGGGTGGAAATTGTTTTAACACAATTGTTGTGGATTGCCAATTTGGGGCCAGAAATAGAACAAAGTTATAATTATCTAGTGGTGTTCTCTCTTATTTTCGTCAGGCGAGTCTGTATTTGGTCAATTTTAAGTCATCGGCCTATTTCACTGGGGGGCCAATTTCTGGGCACTGGGGGGCATTTCGGCTGACTGGGGGGCAAATGGCCCCCAGTTAACATGTTAAAAAATGGCCTGCTAACAAGGCCCACCAGCCATATAGAACTATCAAACCAGCAGCCATACAGAACCACTAGTTCTCCACAGGTTTACGCCAAACATTGAAGAAAAAGATTGCACTAATCTCCACCAAAAAGTAAAATTGATGGAAAAAAACGACTCCAGCCCATCCACACCACCATGCGGGCTTGAACACTATCTCTGTTTGTTTTGTGTTTTATCTTATGGGCTTGCGCTTAGAAGGTATCTGAAGCGCCATGCATGTCTACATTAGAGCTCTCGTTTGTGGAAATATTTTTCACAAATATTTAGGAGAAAAGTTAGTTTATTTAAGTAAACTAACTTTTTAACGTTTTAAAATGTTGCAAATATATTTGAAAACTTCACAGATTTAAAAAAATAAGCACAAAGTGTGTGGGCATTTGTTTCGTTCCTGGGAATAGGCCACATTTCTGCGCACTTGTTTCATATATGACGCTTTACTGGCTTTGTACTTGCAAAGCTTTACAAGCTGCTCAAGGCCGCGGAATTTGGGGTATCTAAAGTCTGTAATTTGGGTAGTCTGTTTTTGTGTTCTGTGTTTCTATGTTTCTGTGCATTTTTTAGTGTGGTGGGAGGAATGTGCTGTTATGTTCAAAGCTTATAATAGAAGAAGTTTTATTTCATAGAGGCCAGGGAAGTATCTCTACAAGGAAAATGCAACAAATAATGTCAAGTATGTTCATGTTTTTGCGCAATTTCAAGGGTTCCTTCTAAGACTGACCGTTCTCCCCAGTATCTCCGCACAACTGTCTAATCTATGTTTCAAGTACTTTGATCTCAAAAGCATGTTTTCTTTGTGCCTATTCTCTTGCTTATACCAGCCTTTTCTGAGTTGAGTCTGTATTTGTTGGACAATGAAATAACAAGATGAAGCTGTGGAAGGGCTAAACTGATCAAAATGTGTTCTTGCATCTAGAGTTAACAGGTCAATTTGATAATTATGGGCTTCCACCAGATAGTTTGTACCTAACATACTTACTGGACCATTTTTCGTCGAGGACATGGGAATGGCTCCATAGATTAGTTTTTTTTTGTTTTACCTGAAGCAGAAAGATTCTGGAAAGAAGGTTTTAGCTAGAGCTAGGTGTTATTATCAATATAATGTTAGCGGCACATTGATTAAATGGCCTCCTTTGAAAGGGTAGGGGAAGTCCGTGCAAGAGTACGCACTTAACTTTCTAAAGGCTTTCACTTTTCTCCTATAAGTCTAACAGCTAAAATTTTTATGTGGTTGTTTAGCCTGAAGAATTGTCTATGTATGGTCCATGTTTCAACTCGATGTCTCTGAAAGGAACTCACCACGAGCCCGTCAAAAAGAAAAAGTCACGTGCGTACTCTTGCCGGAGTGGGTCGGTAAGAGTACGCAAGAGAGGAGGCTGGAGTACGCATTGATGCCCCGCTGTGCTTTAGGTGCATAGGCCATGTCACGAAGTTTTTTTTGTCGCCAAACTAGGCGATTGTATGATTTTATATCGTTCTGAATATACAAGAACTATGTTGCAACGTTTGGTTTTCCAAATATGAATTGCGGACTTTGTCCCGAGCGAAAATTAAATTTTCCTATCTCTTAAGCATGCGCACTCTTGCCCAATGGTCTACTGCGTACTCTTGCCGGACATGCTCCCTTGTGAAGAAAATCTTCATAAACATGTTGGCAGGCGTTTTAGCGTGAGCTCCGGTCCTGGAGCACACTCCTAGCTCAGCTTTCTTGCTGATGACAGACCGTAATACAATACTTTTGATAATAGAAGCATGGTCTACAAGTTTACCCAGTTAAGAAATATTACTTCAAGGGTGCTCAGAAACCTATTTTACTCTGTACTCCCGCGGGAAGAACAGGAGCACGTTGAATTTTGGTGTGCAGCCTAGGCACTGACCTTGCTTTTTTATACCAGGGTATCCACCATCTCAGTGGTTGCTAAGTAACCAAAACAGCTGAGTAATTCCACGACAGATCGACCAAAAAATCTTGAAATAACACCCTACCTCTCAGATTTCTTTTAAACTTTGTCAATAGGGTTATCAAGGGCGTAGATTAACACAAGGGTAGTAAAAATTCATAGGAGTAACGGTTTTTTAGTTATTGCCCGAGGCACTTTTGGGTTTGCTGGAAAAACCCTTGTTTTCAAATGGTAATACCGCCCAGATTATCAGTAGGAACAGTATCGATTTACATATTTTTGAAATTTCCTTAAATAAGGCAACAATGCTGTGGCATCAAATTTTGTAAAAATTCAAATTACAAAAATATGTCACAAAAATAATTTTTAAAAATAATATTTCGGGATGTGGCCATAAAAAATTTTGACTTTTTATTTACTGAAATTAAAGCTCAATGCGTTTATGTTCAATACAGAAAGTTTTGGAAATATGTTATTTTTGGTTTATTTTATATATATTTTTAAATAGGACCATTTTCTCCGATTTTTGTGTCTGACCGTACATTACAGAAAAAAACTTGTTATTTGAATCCCATCAACTTACATACTGACACCACGGTGTTCAACACGTGCAAATACATTTCTATTTGTATGACATGACCTGTGCCGGTACTTGAAAGAACACATTTTGTGTTATCTAACACTACTTTTCTAAATGAATATCAGTTCAAAGGATAACGAATCTCAAGTTCTGTGAACGAAACGACATATTTTTTAATTGTATTTCCACTCCTCTGATACTGTAAATTCACATACCAGCGTGCGTACCGATGGTAAAAGCACATGAGATTTGGCATCGCACAAGCAAAAATGGCAAGAAACATCAGTAATTATTTATTTTCACTCGAGCCTTCCGCTGACGGATTTATATTTGAACACTCAACACTAAATAGGTTGTAATCTGACATGGAAGACCTTACGCTAAATAATTAATGATGTGACGATATTCACAAGAGCACACTACCTTCAAACTGTGACCCTTCAGTGGGCAGACTCACATATCTAGCCTTTTACGTCCTCCTCACTCGCACGCGCTTCCCAGCACTCATCGACGATATATCAAATGCGTGAAGTGAACAATCATCCAGCGGCACAAACCGGTGGAAGCGCTGAGTGCCCTTCACTGTCACTGCCCGCGAAAACCTCTCCTGTAAGGACTTACGCACTGATATCACCCTTTCATTGCTTACGAATTTGAAGATGATGTCAGATACAAATTCATCAGACAGAAATTCGTACATGGCTTCTGCCGTGACGATTTGACCACGCAGGGGGCGAGTGAGACTCACTCGCGCAGTGGCTCTTTTCACAGTGCCGCCGATCCCATCACACGCATTCTTTCCATGAGATGTGCCAAAGAAATGCCACTCACATTTAACATTGAAGTCCTGTTCATGAAGACATATGTTTAGCAAGTTGAACCGGTTCTTATACTGAGCTGCGCATCCATCCGAGAAGTACACAATTCTCTTTAAGTCAGGAATGCGACCTTTCAGAGCCGGGAGCAGCTCCTGCAGGAATGCATGTACCATCGCGGTGTCATGTTTCAGCCCGTCAGAAATAAAACAGAAGCTCTGGTGCACGATTTGGTCACCATCCCTGAAGTATGCCACGAATGGGTGGACAGTGGCCTGACTCTTGTCCCAATGCCAGCCCTGCACGGCGTCTTGCACTATAAATGAATGGTTCTCGGAAAAATCCCCAACCACCACTGCCTCTTCGTTTTGAACATTGCCTTTCAGCTCGCTAAACGTAGCACTCTGCGATTTCGAGACATAGTGATGTGTTTTAAGTTTCCAGATTGTTTCACACAGCTTTTCTAAGAAGCTGTCTCGCTCGTCCACTTCATGCAGCAGCTGGCAGCGATCAGTGCTCTTCCACTGTTGATACGTCACCGTTTCGTCAAGTCGAATATCATCCTCCCATTCGTTTTCCAGGACCTTAATGAATGAGAGGATACCATCCTTACCAGGGCACTTCACACATTTCCCAAGCATGCAGTCCTCACGGTCGGAGTCACACACAGCCATGTCTATGAGGTCGTGATAAGAAAGGCCAACCACGCCCAGTGCATCCACCATAAGCTTGGCGTTCTGGTGGTATATACAAACACAGACGGTGTGTGTGCCACTGTGGCCAGGCAGCACGCAGTGTTTTGGTCGTAAGGCAGCGAATGAGGAGAATCCTACTGCATTTTCTCCCTGAATTTCCATATACGATATGTATACCTCCCGCAAATTCCCTAAAATCAAACGTTTTTGTTTCTTCTCCTTTACACCATCCTCGTTTTTGACTGTCACACAGTCTCGTTTCCCTGGGCACAGTCGACTTATTTCATCGGACTCATAAAACTGGGTAACACAGCGGATATCCTCTTTGCAGAGACGTTTTCCCTTGCTGACTTGGGCAACCTCAGGGAACATTCCGTGTTTTTCTCGGAGCGCCCTGCTCTTCTTCACCATGTAGAGACTGGTTTCGAATAGAGCGGCTGTGCGCTCTATTCCAAATGGAGACAACGTCAGAATTTGTAGCCGCCTGCGATAGCTTGATGTTGCGCCGAACTCAGCTTTCAGATTATCCATGAGTTTTTCATATCTGAAATACAGAATTGATAAAGAATATTAAATAATGAACTGCTTTGAATGAACCGAGATCCATTAATCCATTTGTTGAATATGAACAGTATTAATTTAGTATTAAACAAACACGTCAAGAATGTATTATGGCCTACGCTATTATAAGCAATCATGTGTCTTGTACCATTACGGTAACGCTTTGAATATTTGGCAATCACATGGGAAATTCATGTTGCATCCAATTGTGTAAGTAGTTTGCGCCATGTTGACCATATGATATAAATTTTGCAGCTACTGAAGAAAAGACATCATTCTCACCTCGGCAAATCGGAGTCAGACTTTTGCTCTCGCGCTGACTTTGATGATGATGGTGATGGAAGTTCTACTCCGATGGTCTGAGTTAATTTCTTTTTCAGCTCTTTTGATGCTCTTCTTAGTTTGTCTTCTCCCATTTTTCTTTTTGCGGTACTGAAAGGCCCCCTGAAAATGAAAAGGTTCTATTACCTTACAACCCCATTCATCGTAAAAGTAAGGTGTGCTTAATTGGACACGGTTTCATCTGACTTGTTGATTTAATGGCAAATTGGCCCACATGTGAATATAAGTGGATCAGTTCACTGGAAATCAAGTTTAACAGGTTGAATATAATCGGATGAGCTTCAATAGTGAAAGTCACTTACTTGCTTCACTGTTCTCATATGCAGGCTAATGAGCAAAAATAGCATTATGCCTTACTGAGTGGCAGAAATCACACCTTTTCAGTTGGATTCCTTATAATTTACAACCTTTATGGAAAAACTCAAGCGCAACTTGGACAACATAAGTTCTGCCTGTCTTGGATCAGCTTTTCATTACAGATTTTGAATACCTGCTTTCATGCTTCCCCCCCATAAATGAGAAAACTGATTCGTTACATCGTATCGGAATACTATCAAAATCACAGCACACAACAAAAAAATCACAACGGTGCCGCATTGAGCCCATAAAAAGCAAATACTTGATCTCACAGGTGTTTGATCCAGCACAGACATGACGTCAGAAACTGTCACTGCCGCATCGGCTCCACTCACGATCTCCTCCAGGGTCGTATCGAGGCTTGATGGCTCTGCTGTTTTTTCCGACGAGCTCGATGAAGCCGGCTGTGACGGTTCGATGACGCCTTCAACCCCCTCACCACTGATACCCTGGTCACTTGCTTCATGTTCCAGTGGTTTTCTATCCGGCTCCAGCAGTCTTTTACGGCACGACAAACAGATATGAGAATCTTGTATCTGAGGCTTCCCCACGGCTTCCGCAAAATCTCGACTGACTGATTGAACAGTTCGCGTCACTTTAGTCTTATGCACTTTATACGGATCATAACAATAGTTCACTGGATTTCTGGGCATTTTCACGACTATGTCCTACAGTGTTTTCGAATATCACTCTCCAGGGACCACCGCCGTGCATTAAGGCAAGGACAACAATAAGCGACTGACCGATTCCCCGAGTTTGGACGAGACCCTTTGTATGTGGACTTTGTACTCGCGCCTGATAAGCACGCTCCCCTCCCGCACAAACAACCCTCCGACTCTCGGCTCTTCGCCGTCCCCGTCAATCTCGCTCCCGATCCTGTCGTGCCACTGTGTCACAATGATAACAAGGAAACGGCTTATTTTCCCCATTCAGCATTAAACTGCATAACTTATAATTCCAATAACCAAAGATTGGGATTCCTCCCACAAATATCGGAGACCGTAATGCCCTAACTTCCGCTTAAGGAGGCCTGCCATTGGTCGACCTTCAAACAATTCTCACGATTTAACCACACACGCGGGTATTCGACACAAATTTTGAGTCCTTACATCAGGACATACACGTTATCTTTGAATTTGCTTTAGGTCGACTCCCTCCTGATTTATGGATAATTTTCTAAAGCTTCCAGGGGGATCCAGGGGGCACGTGCCCCCCGATCGACCCTCGGCGCCCCCTGAAAGGTGATGGCGCCCCCCTGAAAAGTTGCTTTACACTAGGTCTGTGAGGCCCAAAACTTTCAGCTCCCACCCCCCCTCCCCCAGGATGCGAAAATCGGCGCCACGCGATAGGATTTGGCGCCCACCTTGGCAAAAAATGGCGCCCCCTCGGCAATGTGCCCCCCAAATCGGCGATCCTGGATCCGCCACTGACTGGGTGAAATCATAATGACCTGAGGTCACAAACAATTTTTAAACGCTGTGTTGATCACAAAGACAAATCTGTCGGTTTTAGAGCTCTATAAGGGTAAGGCACAAGGCTTCGCTCAGATTTGTACGAGTGACGGCAAAAATCGGGAAAAGTGATCATAAAAAATTTGTATAAAATAATCAAGAAATAACATATTTCCAAAACTTTGTGAAATACAAGCTCATGCATAGAGCTTTGCTTTAAATAAATAAAAATTTGAAATTTTTAATGGCCACATTCAAAAAATCAATTTCAAAAATATTTTTTGATATTTTTGGGGGACATTTTATTTTTTCTCAAAATTTAACTCCATATTGGTTTTGCCCAGCTCTCTGGCATTCCAAAAATATTTAATTTTATAATGTTTCTACCCAGCATCTGGGAGATATAAACATTCAAAAATATGTTTTTTTCAACACACCCAAAATTTCCTTTGGCAATAGCTCCAAAACCGAATTTTTCCTAATTTTTTTACTATCATACCGGGATCCTACGCCCCAGATAACCCTGTTAACAAATTTTCACGGAAATCTGAGAGGTAGGGTGTTATGACTTGGTCGATCTGTCATGGAATTACTCAGCCGTCAACAGGGTACCAGCCACCCCGGCCGAACCACCACCATCGCTGGGGCACCATCCATCCCGTCCGAACCACCACCATCGCTGGGGCACCAGCCACCCCGGCCGAACCACCACCATCGCTGGGGCACCAGCCATCCCGTCCGAACCACCGCCGTCAACAGGGCACCAGCCATCCCGTCCGAACCACCGCCGTCATCGGGGCACCAGCCATCCCGTCCGAACCACCGTCGTCAACAGGGCACCAGCCATCCCGTCCGAACTACCGCCGTCATCGGGGCACCAGCCATCCCGGCTGGCCGAACCAACGGCCAAATCCTGTCTTTTTACGGCGCCGGCACACTGATGCAGAAAACCATACAGCATCTGTTTCCCTTTGTTTATCTTATTGAATTTATGAAAGATCACAAGAGTTCACTAAAACCACCGGTCAGAGCTTATATTGTGTGTTAAAGCCGCAGTACCTGGTGGCCAGCAGCTTCGCACCTCGCTTCTTTAATGGGCACCTTGTTTCCTCCCCGGACAGTTTTACCACCCGGTCCACGCAAGCAGGAGCGATGATTTAGTAAGACGCCAGACCCTCCCCCGCTCCGTAAAAAGAGCAGTTGCCGACAGTGTGCGGTGGGAGCTGCTGAGTGGGTAGCCGAGCCCGCCCGGTGACACCGCCGCTGGCCCAGCCCCCCCGGTGACACCGCCGCTGGCCCAGCCCGCCCGGCCGCAACACCGCGTCGCCTCGGGAGCATTCCGGCGAAGCGGCGGCCGCCGGGCCGTTTCATTAGTGGTGCGACGCCGGCGGCGGTGAGTGGGCCGCCGCCATCAGCCCCCCCTCTGCGCCGGCCGCAGCCGCACCGCAACCCCACGTAAATTGCGCGCGCCGCCGCCCCGGCGTCGATGCAGCATCTGTATGGCCGGCTGGGAGCGGCCGGCGCCGCTGCAGGTCGCAGAGCACACTGCACCGCCGTGAAATGTGGCCGATCTGCGTCATAAAGCGCGCCAGACGATCTGCGTCGTAAGGCCAGCCAGCCGCTGATTGGCGCGCCAAAAATAAGGCGCGCCGATTTGCATGGAGATGGTTGACGTCGCAGCTGGAAGGAATGCTTGTGATGGTGCGCCGGCGCTGACTGACAGTGGGCAGAGAGAGAGAGAGAGAGAGAGAGAGAGAGAGAGAGAGAGAGAGAGAGAGAGAGAGAGAGAGAGAGAGAGAGAGAGAGAGAGAGAGAGAGAGAGAGAGACAGAGAGACAGAGAGACAGAGAGACAGAGAGACAGAGAGAGAGAGAGACAGAGAGACAGAGAGAGAGAGAGAGAGAGAGAGAGAGAGAGAGAGAGAGAGAGAGAGAGAGAGAGAGAGAGAGAGAGAGAGAGAGAGAGAGAGAGAGAGAGAGAGAGAGAGAGAGAGAGAGAGAGAGAGAGAGAGAGAGAGAGAGAGAGAGAGAGAGAGAGAGAGAGAGAGAGAGAGAGAGAGAGAGAGAGAGAGAGAGAGAGAGAGAGAGAGAGAGAGAGAGAGAGAGAGAGAGACAGAGAGACAGAGAGACAGAGAGACAGAGAGACAGAGAGACAGAGAGACAGAGAGACAGAGAGACAGAGAGACAGAGAGACAGAGAGACAGAGAGACAGAGAGACAGAGAGACAGAGAGACAGAGAGACAGAGAGACAGAGAGACAGAGAGACAGAGAGACAGAGAGACAGAGAGACAGAGAGACAGAGAGACAGAGAGACAGAGAGACAGAGAGACAGAGAGACAGAGAGACAGAGAGACAGAGAGACAGAGAGACAGAGAGACAGAGAGACAGAGAGACAGAGAGACAGAGAGAGAGAGAGAGAGAGAGAGAGAGAGAGAGAGAGAGAGAGAGAGAGAGAGAGAGAGAGAGAGAGAGAGAGAGAGAGAGAGAGAGAGAGAGAGACCGCCACTGGCCTTCAACCGTCGAATCTGTGCCGACGACATAATCCCTGTCGCGACCTATCACAGGCGTCTGTGGAGCGAAACCTAGAGAGATTCACCAATGCCGCTGCTCACTGTTTATTAGAACTTGATATTCACACTCTGGTTTCAGCGTAGGGGAGAGGGTGGTAAAACGGGCATAGTTGTGTTTAAGACTGTGTGTCTCACTCCCTTTTCATATGACGGTGATGCAAGTTTGTTTTAAGCTTCAATAAACATTTATGTGTCCCTGCGCTTAAACATACTAGGATCCGTACATAATCTTAGGAGCAGCAGCGTTTACCGTAGAAAGCTGCAAAAGCCCGTCTTACATAGGCGGATCCAGGGGAAGGGGGCACGTGCCCCCCGATCGACCCTCGGCGCCCCCTGAAAGGTCGATGGCGCCCCCTGAAATGTCGCTTCCCACCCTCCCCCCCAGGATATCATGATAAGAAAGTCGGCGCCCACCGACAGGATTTGGCGCCCACCTGATAGGTTTTGCCGGTCATAAGTGGCGCCCCCTGGTCCGGATGGCGCCCCCCGGGAAGGTGCCCCCCCCGATCGGCAATCCTGGATCCGCCTATGCCGTCTTGCCCTAACAGGTGGGGTAAGACGGGCTTTTGAAAATAGTTTGTCAATATGCTAGAAATTTTTGACGAAAACATTACCACGCTGAGCAAAAATGAGTTCTGAAACATCTTTCAATGCACTGTTTCGATAAATTAACCATATAAAATTATTTCGCTGAATTTCCATAAAATTTCCTGTTATTCTTCATTTGGAATCTAACAATCAATAATTTACAGTTCCTAATGTGGTTTGCAGCACACTCTGGAACTGATTCATTTCAATCATGTAAAAACAGCAGCGGTGAAGATTATGATTTTTATGGTGATATACTGTTTCATTCCGTGCCCGTCTTGCCCCATATCATATGTTAGAAAATTTTATTCTTGGCGATCATCCTGCTGGGTTAATATAAACTTGAACTAACTAATGCATGTTGACGCTCTCCCGAGGCAGATTTTGCATATTTGGCCTTCAAAAGAGGAACAGACACTTTCAGAATGTTATAATCAAAACTACTAATAATGGTAGGGTGAAACACCAATTTCGTTTTTCTAAAATTTTGACAAAGCTACAAAGGTTAGGAATTCATGTTTTTGGCTCATGATAATGCACCCCAAGACTCCCTAATGCAAGTAATGGGAAGTTTATACCATTGCTGGTTTGGTCCACAGAGCCTGTGCCCGTCTTACCTACCATGCCCGTCTTACCACCCTCTCCTATCTCGAAGGTATATTTATTACTTTACACATGGTGACACTGGTAGGCAATGGTAATAAAGGTAAATCTTGGCAATAGTGAACATATGGCATTCGCTTGCGTTGTACGTTTCTTTTTGCCTTCTTTGATCTGTGAATTCAGGCCAATTCCATCCCTTTCACAAGCAGTTCTCTTCAGTGGGGACTACTCCCCGGGCACACAGCCCAAGCTGCCTTAGGCCTTTTTGCATAAGCGTAGAAACATGGAAGGGGCCCATACGGTCATGCCCCTCCAATATTCTGTACGTTCTGTATATTCTGTACACCTACGCTCTCGCGTTACGACGGAATCACCCCGGAACACCCACGACCAGGATCGTACCTCTCCCTTGTGCCAATATGTCGCCAAATATTCACAGATTTGCGCGCTTTCAGTACGATACGGTGCAGAGTAATACAGAACTGCTGCTGCTTTTCGTTCTTTGCATCGCTCCCTTGAGCTGCTTGCTTGAGTTGATGGGTGTTTTCAGCATTTATTCGTTGATGTAACAGATTTCAATGACATTTCATTTGGTCAGCCCTTAGGGAGAGGCAGAAAACTGTGATTGTGAAGGGGAGATGGTCGCAGACACAGAAACATTGGGTAAACTTTTATTTTGAATGAATTCTGGTGTCATATACTGTGCCCAGGGCCTTCCTAGAATTTTGGTAAAATGTGCCTATCTTTGGCCCTATAATACATGAATGATTCCCAGGGAAGGTCGCTTGTACTCTCACTCGTTTTTCCTTGGCCTGTTAATATTGAATGTTTTTTCAGCTTTTTATTTATGATCGGTTTGTTCTGCTGCATCCCATCTGCACATGCATTCCCTAGTCTGGTATGAAAATATATTACATCTACATACACTTTGAGCTTTTCTCCCTAGCACTTGACCTGGCTCTTTCCCTCTTCCTCCTCTATTGAGCTACAACAATATGATCTTGATATTTTATCTTTTTACACACGCACACACACTGTTGTATTATATCCTGAGAAGGACTGGTCTTATCTTATCTTAATTATCTGGCCTGGGCCCCATCAACTGGCATGGGGTCCCCTCAGCTGCTCTCGGGACCCTGACTTGGCCTGGGCCTCCTGAGTCGGTCTTGGGTCTCCTGAGGGGGCGTTTTGCAAGGGACCTCTGGGCTCTGCTGGTTCACTGAGAGGGTACTGCTCACAAGCTTACAGTTTTTGGGCCCGAGGTGGTATGAGGCCTCTGAGCTTGAAAGGTTCGCTGAGGTGGAAAGGCAGAGGAAGCCCTGAGCTAGTCAGGGCCCTTGAGAGCAGGGGAGGACGGTGCACTGGAAGCCGGAGCGGAATTTTGAATTTTGAGCCTCGATTGAATTTTGTGCTGCGCCGGACCGGCACCGAAAACAACTCTAACTGGCCGGCTCCGGTGCGGCGCCGAGGCTCCGCACGCTGTTGTACTCTAGGCCATTGGCGGACGCAGGTGGGGGGGGCATTCCGGCCATGTCTCCCCCAAAGCGCTGAAAGGGGGGTCAAATTATATTTTGCCCCCCAAAGGCCGGATAAATTGTTGAAAAAGGTGTTTACAATAGGCCTGCCGAGCAATTAAATCTTCGCTCCTCCCCCTCTCCAGGAGAGCGATCATGCACTTGGAGAAGTAGCTTATACTAGGTCTGTCAAGCACCCAAATCACGCGTTCCGCCCCCTCCCACCAGGAGGAGAGGCAGACATGGGCTTGCCCCCCCCCCAAAAAAAATCTGGGGTCTGCGTCAGTGGCGGATCCAGGGGGCAAAAAAGGCAATTGCCCCCCCAAACGGAAAAGCTCGGGGCAAAACTATGTTTTTGCCCCCCCAAGCGATCGACCTCCTTTTTCCCCGACTCCTTTTTAGCTTGTAAGCAGGATTTTTGTGCTTCAACTCTCAACTTCAAACAGAATTATTGAAGATCAGTGTAAATATTGGGGCTTGGATAGGAAAAAAGTATCTTGAGTCCATATTTTTCACCCGTGTCGTTTTTTTATTTTTTGCTTTTCGTCTCCAGTTCCCAAAATCCTACCGAAAAGGCATATTGTAACGCAATTTTTCACTGCGCGACGTTTTTTTTTTGCTTTTCGACTTTGGTTTGCCCCTCCCAAACCACCCATCTAGATCCGCCACTGGTCTGCGTCCGCCCCTGCTCTAGGCTGGTAGGTCCATTCGTATTTGAGGGATTATAGATGCTTCATGACATTGTCCTGTGGATAAGCGTATGGAAGCATGTTTATTGGAAATAAGAACTGCCAGCTCGAAAACTCGTCACTCTTCCAGGCCAGTCTACCCTGGCCGAGCCAGCCCGAAAGTCTAACGAGGTTTGCCCTCAAATACGACCCAGGAATAGGTGCTGCCAAAAGGTTATTCAAACGTTTATTCGTAAAATGTGTAGAATAGCACGGCAGCGTGAGTCTGCTCCTGCACGATCTTGTCCAGGATTTTGGCGTTGACCTCCTCGATCTGGTCTGGAAGCACCATGGTGCCCAAATTGGTTAGAAATGTCAGTGCAGCATCCTAGCCCATCAAGTCACCGCACTGAGTGACAGTTGTCCCGTCTTGCCCACCCCGTACCATGTAGGGAGGCCATCCACTGGGCCTTTCTTTCTCTCCGCATCTGTGACTCCAGCCGCATGGCCACCTGTCGGCGCCATGCGGCGTCCCTCGCAGAGGAGGAGATGAGGCCTACCCTGGCCAGGAGGCACATAGCCTGAGCCCTGACGATGCTGGTGGACATCAGGCGCCGGTACTGTCCAACGGTAATGCCGAGCAGACTCCCATTTTCTAGGTGGCCAGAGGAGCGAGTGAGGTGCTGCACTCGGGCCTCGGCACATCTCTGGATGAAGGCGTGTAAGTCGGTGCTTCCTTCCCCCCAGTTGCCTGCAACGTAGCACTGCAGGTTTCTGAAACTCTGCAGTCGTTGCACAAGCCTCCCTGTCCCCCCCCGGTTGGGTACCGTAGAAGTGCCGGTCCAATCTCTCTAGGGGGCGCCTGTAGGAGCCCGGCAGTTCCCTGGCCCTCCTGTCAACCTGCTTCTCCCTCCTGCCGACAGGGTAACGCGTAGCTCCGGCGGAAATGAACTTAAGTTCGCCCAGGCAGTCACGCAGCCCATCAGCAGTAGGGAGACGGAGTTTAAAATCTGGACATAGGCCGAGGCGCTGGCGGCCACGCTCCAACTCTCCTCCCTCCTCCAGCAGCTCCGTCGGTATCAAGTCCCTGAAGACCCCGAAGGCCTCGCAGTCTATCGGGATCCTCGCTTCGTTTGCGATATTAACCATGATAACCTTCAAGGAGTCGTGTCGAGTGCGCCAGGTATCTTGAGGAAGCTGGGCGGTCATCACCTCGTCGCCAAACAAACCAACCACAGCACTCCTGGTACCGACTGCCTGACCGAGGATGGAAGAGCAGGCGGGGCTCCGGAGGCAGAGGTGCTGGGCCATCACTTCCCTGAAGACAGGGGTGGTGAGAGCGGTGGTGAGGCCAGGCAGGGCGAGCTTCCAGATAGCTTGTCCAGCTGAGGGTAGGCAAGCACCGGCCTCGCTGACTGGTCTACGTGCACTCTCAGGGCCTCTGACACAACTGCTTCCCTTAGCTCCTCCTGCTGCTCCGTCACCTAATTGCCTGGAGCTTTGCCCCTGACCGATGTCCTCCACAGTGGCAGGGCCGGTGGCGAGAACGCCGGTAAACTCCTTGCCAAGGTAGGTGCTCATCTGTTCTCCCTTACTCTGCAGAGTCCTCCAGCTGGCACTGTACTCCTCTCCCGTACGGCTTCCAGATTCCATCAGGGTGCGCTACCAGCCTTCTTCCGCTTCCTAGCTGCCCAGAGCAATTTCCACTCCTCCTAGAAAGGCAGCGGGGGAGGTGTCCACCAGGGAACGAAATCCAAATCCCCGGTAACGGATGGGGAGACTGGTGATGAGCTCCTGAAATCTCCGACCCTCGAGGTTGTCCACGGGCAGGTCCAGTACGCATTCTGTGCCCAGTCCCTCCTGCACGCGCGGTACATGCTGTCCCACAGATCGCTCAAGCACCGACCACAGTACCGTGTCGAGATATTGGGCTATAGGGTAGATGTCGGAGGGGTAGCAGAGGGAAAGATGGTAATCCATCTTGTGAGCGAGGGACCTATGCAACGCCACCCATAGCGCCTGGCTATCCTCGGACAGAATGCTCGTCACCTTCTCCACGTCCTTTAACACCTCGGCAGCCTATTCCACAGTGACTTCTGCACGAACTTTGTGGTGCCCAGTGGGATGCCGTAGCAATCGAAGCCAGGCTCGAACACCTCATCAATCACCATACCGGCTCTCTTCAGCTCACGTGGGGTATTGTGGGGGAGGTCACCCCAGGCAAAAACCTCAGTCTTCTCCCTCTGCAGGGTGAGACCACATTCCTCTCTGAGCTCGCTCTCGAACCTGGCAAGGGCGGGGAACAACACCTCGGGGGCCAAAAACATAGCCATAATCATTTCCGAACCTGGCGGCGCCGCCAGCCGCGCTCAGCACAGCATCAAAGCGACAAACGGCTCCTTGTATCGCCATGGCGAAGAAAGCCGAGGCCTTAGGATCCCCTTGAGTTTCCCCTTCCGCCCGCTCACCCCAGTGCTTCCCTCTCGTCTCCAAGCCGGTTGGTGGGGCTAGGATCACAGCGGCGAACCAAGCAAGGTGCTGTGTGGTGGGCTCAGCCTCAAGAGCGGTGATAATGGCCGATCTCCAAACCTCGTTGTGAGCGTTTCTAACATCCAGCTTCACCACCACCCAATTTCTGTGTTCCTCCATCATCATTCTGACCTGGTGCAACAGCTTGTGGCCACCTGCCAAGGAAAGGGCAAGCTGCTGGGGTTCCAAGACAGCAGTGAGGATGGTCTTGTTGTCCCTGATGACGCGGGAATGTAGGAGGCGGATAAGAGGATTCCTCACGCCTACAGGTCTCACTGCCTCCCTCTCCTCTGTTTGGAAAAGCGGCACGGTGGTAACACTACCCCACACCCGGTACCACCAGGGCGGAAGGCTGCCACACAGATATAGCATGCTGAACTCCTCCAGCAGAGCCATGGACTCCTCATCCCACACCTCTGCCAAACACGTCAAGAACTCTGCCCGTAGCCCTCCAGTGCCAGGGGAGACCCCCGTATGCAAACTCAGTAGGATCTCCTTCATTCCTTCAAGGGAGTCGATTGGCTGCCCCATGATGGCAGTTTCAGGAAGGTCCTTTCCTCTTGTCACGTACTTCGACCTCAAGGCCGCCATGACCGTGGGGTTGTCTGTGCTGGCTGCCAAAAGGTACAAATGCTCCCAGGGTTTGGGTAAGAACACAATTTGTATATGCCTGTCGAAAATAGACAATCTCAAAAGTATGCAGGGCCGGATCCATCCCTACAGTTTGCGGGGGCGGGGCAACGTAGTCTAAAATCGTATAAAACAAACGTTTTTCCTACGAAAATCGGGTGATTTGGGGAGGGGGGGTAAATTGCCTCGTTTACATCCCCCCCTGAATCCGCCAGTGGAGGTATGTGACGTCCTGATGCCTGTTTTGGTCTCCAAATTTCATGTCATTGTTAGTTGGTTTTAGAAAACATTCTGCAAATTCGATATCTTCATCCTTATTAAGAACCTCTAGTTTACCACTTCTGGTGAATTGTCCTCGCCTTACATGAATTGCACACGAAGAGCATTGTCCTCGGCTTTTATGATGATCAGAAGCTCAAAGACAGGACTTTACTATGGGCGCCTGGGCTGGCTTCTCCCAAACCTGGATCCACCGACGTCTTCATACAACTCTTCATTGCAAAGCCATATCTATTGCAAGGAAATTGTCGCATTACCCTGGTAAAAATACTTGTAAAAGGCAAACAAGCTTGTGTCAAAGGTGCTTCTGGTATAAGTGGTATTTTTAGAATGGATGTTCTCAGCCCCGACAATGGTCCCTCTAGCAGCCCGGCCAGCCCGGTTTAGCCCGGTCTAGTCCGATATAGCCCGGCCCAGCCCGGTCTAGCTCGGCTCGGCTCGGCTCAGCCCGGCCCAGCCCGTTCTAGCTCGGCTCGGCTCAGCCCGGCCCAGCCCGGTCTAGCTCGGCTCGGCTCAGCCCGGCCCAGCCCGGTCTAGCTCGGCTCGGCTCAGCCCGGCCCAGCCCGGTCTAGCTCGGCTCGGCTCAGCCCGGCCCAGCCCGTTTGATCCTCCAATACGGCCAGCGCGACCCAGCCCAGCCTGGTGATTAAAAACTCCAGCCCATCCATCCCTGCTTGAGAGTAATTACAGAGGAGGTTCCTGACTTCACGGCCCCTACACTGTAAAACAAAGTTGAGCATCCAGAAGGTGCAAATCAGACAGCAAAAAACTACCGATTTTTGCTGCTAGCTTTAAGCCAATTTTCGGGGTGCTGAACGTTTTTAGTGCTGTTTATCGGTTTAGCATCACCCTGCATTTCGTTAACATGGCGCTAATATTACAAATTTAGCACCTGAAGTGCTAACATTTTTTGCAGCTCTATGATGCTAATCCAATTAGCAGCTACAGAGCTGTAAAATACTAGCACCAAGCTAGTTTTTTTAGCAGCCTAGAAAAGTGTGAACAACACCCATATTTTTAGCTTAAAGGGAATGTGGCACCTTGGTCGAATCCTGGAATTTAGTGTTATTAGGCGTACTTTTAGTCAAAGATAATGAAACCACTAACGATTTCTCTGAAAAATGTACAATAAGCTCAATATTTGGTTTTTAAAAATACTCCTCTAGAAAAAGAAATAAATATCAGCCTGTGGATGATGTCACGATCTGGCAACCACTGCCATACTTGAAACGCTTCAAGGGCTTCGATTGGCTGATGCTCATCGTGACGTCAGCATATGTCGTCACACCAGTAGCTCACAACAATGGCCGCCGGCGACGGGGGCTGAGGGGGGCTGGTGTCAGGTAGGTTTTAGCTTTTTTCTACGGAAATATCGAGTTCCAAGACAAATGAAATATGGAGTACCGGGTTTTCCGACCTGCTTTACAACTTGGCTATCTCAGTTAAAATCACGTTGTGAAGGTGCCACATTCCCTTTAAAAATAGCTCTTCTGAGGCGGAAAGTGCTAAATTGAACCATCTCAGCAGCAGCACAGCACAGCAAAAAATTCCAGATATACTAAAATTAGCCTTTAAAGAGCGAATGCATCCATTTTAAGCACGAAATTTATATATATATATATATATATATTTGTTGTCAGCATCAAGTTGAAAATTGGCTGGCCCGCTCTTTTTTGCCGGTGGCGCCGCACCTGCATTAGGTCATCCCACGGGTCAACACCCTTTGCCAATATCAGCTTATGAGCAGGATGAAAATGCTGGTGGATAAAATACGGTATATCATACAAAGGTACCCCAGAAAATGTACTTAAATGGTGGAGTAGCACTGGCAAAGTTGACATGATGATTTTGATAAAATGATAATTATCTGCCTCCTCAACAACTTACGAGACAGCCCAGACGTCAAAATCAGCGAGTCAATGACAATTCTCCAACGCAGACCCACCATGAACAAAGCAGGAAGCTCGTGGCCCATCACAAAATATATCGAGTAAATAGGGTTTCAGGCCTCGTAACTATTTTTTACCATCACATTTAAGACGAACACTGGACCCCCTCCCTTCCCTCCCAATCTCCCATGTGAAATGATATGTCCATTGTTGATGAAGGGTTGCATTGCGAGAAGACCGTAAACATCAAATAGACGTGCAAGATTTTGAAATATGTGCTGTGTTTTAAGTCTTTGTGCTTAGTCGTGATCATGCCATGAGGCGAAACTGTCGTCCTTTGTACCTTTAATTCCTTAAAAATCCTAGCATTAGTTAGTGTTTGGTAGATAATGTTCATTTTTATCATAATTACCCCAGAAAAATTCAAACACTAACTCCCAGAACACCAGCTCCTTTGTCAGGGAACGTGCATCCCCAAGGCTTCGAATCGGGCTAAGTGCCAAAAAATGCGTCTAATTTACCAACGTCAGTTATGTACGTACAAGATGTACACTTCGGAGGAACGGGTTAATGCAGAAATTTAGTAATAGTAAGGCAAATAAATGTTCCACCCCCAACGTCATAGGCACAGGCTCTCAGGGCAGGGGGCATTGGCCCCAATCTTTGGACTGGGGCGCAGTGCACCCTCCCCAACTTTAAGCCGATTTTGGACATTTTCCGTTAACAAATTATGATAGGTACATAGGCGTGGGAACAGGGGAGGTGGGGGCAAGGGCCATCGTCCCATCAAATATCGGGTCAAAAATTCATGATCTCATCTAAAATGAGAGGAAGTCGGACATTTTTATAAACAGCCGGCATAGAAGACAACGAGGAGTCCAAATCCAAAAAGCTTCTAGTCCTGGCATGGGAAGTTTCTTGTCAGCTTCATGATGACATTTGGCCCTCCTCCCAATATTCTAGAGGTTCCTACGCCTATGGGTAGGTAGAATCACGTTCGGCGCTGCCAGCACTGACGACTTTTGCCCTCTCGACATAAAAATATTTCCGCGCCTATGCCAACTTTCCAGGCCCTCTGGAAATAGGTATCTACATGACCAGGAAATAGACTTTCAATAATATTATTGCAAGTGGTGGATCCCGAGGGGCAAAATAAACATTCCCTCCCATCCACTCGATTTGGTTTTTTTCTTCCAAATCATATTTTTCCACAATTTTGGATCCCTTGACCTTCCCCCAAACCATCCACTTACCTATCGGCGGAGCTTCATTGTGCGATGAGAGCATTCTTCGCTGCGAGATACCTTAAGGCTGTGTTCTTTCAGTCATGGAGACAAAATTAACCTGTGTTCATATCTGCGATAAAACTATAAATGTATATCCAGTATGTCCAATTACCTCCAGACTTCGGTCTTTGCGGGTTTTCGCCCAAGCGCGCAATGGCTATTATTGACAGACCAACACTTGGTGAAAGATGGCGTTTGACTGACCGCGAGGACGCGGCGCGTGGTAAATTAAGCACCAGTCAATGCTAAAAGTTCCCGGTAAGATCGTTTAAGATGCTCAGATATAGCACTCTAATACTATTTAAACCGGAAATGCAGCGCGCGCGCACTCGCTTGCGCGCGTTTTATTCAGGGAATGGGAAAGATGCTATAAAAACATACCTGGTGGGTGACCAGGTGATGAAAAATAGCAACACGCTAGCATATGATTAAATCAGAGAAGCTAATTTCTAAAAATAAAGCCGCGGATGTTACATTCAAGCACCATCTGGTTCTTTAGCTCCCATTTATGCTGCTAAGTGCATGCTGTAGCACGCATTTAGCATATGGTGGTGCTCAACTTCTTTACAGTGTAGATGGATGAAGAAGCAAGGGCCCTCTAAGTTGATACTGGGCCCGTTTATCTGGTATGGACCCATTTAGCTTGTCTGGGCCCCTTGTGCTCAAATCGAGTCTCCTGAGCTCGTCGGGACCCTTAGCAGGTATGGGCCCCTGGTTTGGTCTTGGCTCCTTAGTTGGTGCTGGGCCCATTTAGCTGGTCTGCAGCCCACTGAAAATGGATTATTCAGTGGGTTTCTGACTTGGTCATGGGGTTTCTGAGCTGGTGACAGACCCTCCGAGGGACCAAACTGGGTGTCTGTATCCACAGTTAGGTCTCGCAAAAAAAAACTGCAGCTGTAATTGGCGTGTTTGCGGGAGGCCCGCTCATCGTTATTCGCCATCACGATTATAGTCCTCGGGACAATTTGAAGGGGCAATGACATTGCTGTAAAAATACAATGGAGATGTTGGTTGCGTGAATATTCTTTGTTCCACTAATCAAACACAAATCCATAATTTACGATACCAACATTCCAAGGATAAAAGGCTGGCTCCCTATAGCTTACTACTGATCTGCCTGTGATTGAAAAAGAAAAACGCTTCATGATCCATTCGAAAGCCAGAGATGCAGAAACTGGCCAACTCGGCTACCGGGGTAGGTGACACATTTGCATTATTCAAGGTGCATGACTGTGACAAAAAAAGAGATTCGGGCTGCATGGTCTAAACTCACACTACATGTTTTCCAAATACAGAATTACGTACTGCGCAACAATTATTTCAATTTAGCAACTTTTTTATTAAATTGTACAGCACACCATTAATGATTTATACATGTGGGTACTATGCTCAGTTTCCACTAAAACCATAGAACCTCGCTGCAGAAAACCTGCATAACACTGCCACAGTTGCCAGATTTTAACGTGCGACCCAATTTTGACGATCGTTTGTAGTTTGCGGAAAATATGCGACTATAGAAACACTGGCGGCGGAACTGGGGGGGGGCACCAGGGGTCTAAAAAATGGTTACCTGGTCGCTGATGAAACCACAGAGGCTGAAAGTGGTCTCACTGGGGGGGGGGTATTCGCTAGATAGGTATGGCCTAGTCACTGAGTGCACCCTAAAATCCCAATACACACAGTCTCACTGACCTCATAAAGCAGTCTCTGCCTCTTTTGCATCATATAATTTCATCTGGTTCACTATATTCTTTTTATACAAACATTGCAACAAAAAGTGTAGCAATTTTTTGGTATACCATTACCAATTTTTTAGGACCTGCCCAGTGTACCCCAACCAAATTAAATTAAAACAAAAGCAGGGAACCAGCAACTTGAATTCTGCTGGCTTAAATATATGGCAACCTCACTGTAACTACAACCAATTTACACAGCAGCTGGTGTGAACACAAGTGTTGCTCAGCAAGAAAGTTATGGTAGTATTTTTGAAAATTGCTTCATTTTATTAAGGGTAGAATTTGGAGAATAAGATGTATGACTTTTGGAATACCTAGAAATATAGAAAATTGTATATCCTAGATCAGATTGAGGCTTAACATGTTAAAATGTGTGTTAACGACTGCGGATCTCAGTGCAAATCCTACCTTTCTGAGCATACTTATTTAAAAACCATCTCACTTGAGTAAAAATGATATGAGAGATTTTCTCTGAGCCAAACGATCAAACATTGATAGCAATGCTTAAATATTTCAAAATACATCCACAGCATGATAAAACAGAACCCATCACAGTCACACCAGTACGAGGTTACAAAGTATGGCAGTTTTGGCAAACCTTGGCAGTGTGAACACTCATACACAAGACTGGTGCAGGTGGTGAATATTTTGGAGGGAAAAGACTGCTTCCTGTGTTTTGTATTGATGTGGGCTTTTTGGTGTGTTCAAACCGTTCCATAATTAAGATGTCAAGTACCAAAACAAATGGAATTGAAATGACCACTACCTACCTAGCCACATAGAATGAGAAGTTGCATTGCGTAAGACCCAATACTGATACTTTAGGGCCACACGAAAAGTGCAGACAATGCACAATGCAGTGAAAGAATACTATGTGAATACCATATTGTCTATTTTTAATGAGGGATCAGTGTCAATGATTTCTCCCAAGTTCAGTGGAAATTGTAGGTGGCTAGTGGTGCGTGATAAATGGTACAACTTGACTGGCCTCCTGCCATACTTTGAACAATGAGGGATAGTGTGCAGATGCTATGTATATTTATGCCCACAATTACCTAGGTAGTATGGAAGCAAACATTTTAAATTACCAGCCTAACATACGTGATCACCCACTGACACACTGCAGCAAAAAATAAGATGCAAACAAAGACAGCGAAACCTTTTAAATAATACCACCTAACTACCTAATAATAATTTCCATCTACAAACTTCCTCTCTCGTATTACCCTCATTCCACCGATCCGTTTGTGTTTTAGATATCTTGCCACCGATAAGGGCAGTATTAAAGAATATCATCCGAGAAGTAAATGCTCCAATCACAGAAGACCTGCTGATTCCGGTATCATCTACTGCTCTGCGGTGAGTGAGGCCAAGTGAGACCATCCATCAGCGCTGACGAACTTTTTAGAGCCCATTGCGTTAACATAGGGTGGTCTCACTCCAGCACTGATGAAGGTCGGATGGCTTCAGGGTCGCCGCAGATGGTATCAGTGATGTCATCGCAAGTATTTTTCTAATAGCCCAATGGTAGGCCTTATTCTAATACCGACGAGTTTTACGGAGACTAGACGAATATTCACAGGGATAAAGAACAGCTACCAGCCAGCGCAAGAATGTACCAGTTAGGTACCTGGGGAGCACACTGCACAGTACCAAAAAAGGGAACACCCTTACCAAATTGTTAAAAACCACACTTTTACTTGGGGAGTTGTACTTGTAGGTACCTATCGTCAATCGTGGTACTGTTTCCCAATTTTCTATCTTGTTCAATCAAGAAATTGGTCTCAGAAGTCCGTAGAAATTGGCTTTCGGTGGTCGCTGATGGCATCAGCAGATCAGTGTTTTTTAGATCCCTGGGGGCACCGGGGCACGGTGCCCCTTTAAATAAGAAATTTTAATACTATCCCTAAGGCGTTGACTGGAAATAAATGGGTTGAAAACCCATGGCCCCGCTTAAATTCGAAGGTTCCACCGTCACTGACTAGAAACCAGAAATGTGACTTTCTCAATTTCTCAAACAAAAAATGATTGTAAGCATGTGAAAGGCATTACCAGTCATATAAATCACTCATCAAGTAGTTTTCTGCCTAATTATTCAGACTTTCTTCAGGAAATTCAAATTTATAGTTTTAGTATCTTCAATTTACCGGCCCTTTTTTAATGATTTTAGCATCTGGTACGCCCAAGGAACGACTACAAAAAAAACAAATAGTTTGGCAACAAATCCAAGCAAACTGCCTAACATCGACAAAGCAATGCGCATGGTAATTGGGTGTTGTGTAGATAAGATAACGTAGAGTCTGCGGACCTTAAGTCTATGGATTGCCGTAAGCAACATACAGGAACCTGAACTGCATGGAGTTAGAGTAGGATTTTGACTACGCTGGATCTTTCTTTGGTATGGGAATTCCAATACCTTTATACCTATTAGGCTTAGAAACATACTTTACGTCTATGCAAGGTGGTTGCCTCAGAATTATTACTGGAAGGAGGACGGACCTCAGGCAGGTGATAATCGGGGGTGGGAGGCAAATTATAATTGGAAACGCTCCTTCCAAAAATTAGTATTAGTATTAGATGTATTAGATTTAGCGGGTGTTTATAAGGCACACCTTGGTGCCTGTCTTACCCGATCTAGTCTGACTCATGTAAAAACATTGTCACATGTACCGCAATATTATCGCAAATTTTCTTCGCTTTCAATGCACAACCTATTATCGCGGGGCTTCGTATAGAATGTCCGACCAGTATTCGTCAAGAGAATTCTTGAAGGTGTTGATAGTGTCAGATTCTACAACGTAGGCTGGAAGGCGGTTCCAGTTCTTTAGTGCACGAACAGCAAGATAATTTTTCGTTATCTGATTATGGCATCAGGTATGAAAACTTTGAATCGATGACGTCGCGTGGCGGTGAATGGTGGCTCCTGAAACAGCTCTTCTCTCCGAATTCCAGTTTGTCCCTGCATGATCTTGAAGATAACCAGCATATCCCCTCGTTTACGCCGATACGCTAGGGATGGAAGATGAAGCTGCTGCAGCCTTTCCTCATAGTCTAGATGTTGAAGTTCTGGGACCAATCTGGTTGCCCTCCTCTGAACTCTCTCGACTAGTAATTGGTCGGCCTTGTTAAATGGTTCCCATATCTCGTTCCCATACTCGAGATGGGGCCTTACAAAAGCTTTGTAGAGGAGGGGTAAAGTTGCCTATCAAGATGGATGAAGTTCCTTTTAATTGCACCAATGACTTGGTTAGCTCGTGTAACAGCGGTTGCGGCCTGCTTTCGAAATTTGAGCTCCTCGTCTATAAATACACCCAAGTCCTTTTCGACATTCACTTGCGCAAGTTCTACTCCATTCAAGGTGTATGAGCTTCGATGATTATGTGGCCCGATGTGAAGAATATTGCACTTGTTAGCGTTGAAAGGTAGCATCCAATTGTGTGACCATATCTCCAGCTTCTTCAAGTCATCTTGGAAAATAGAGCAATCGTCTTCCGTTGTAACTTTTCCGTAGACTCTGGCATCATCTGGGAACAGCTTTATACTGCTGGTCAGTCCATCTAGCGGGTCATTCACGAAGAGAACGAAGAGGACTGGCCCTAAGACAGACCCCTGGGGGATCCCGCTGGTGACAGGGGACCAGCTAGACACGGTCCCTCTCGCCCTAACCCTTTGGTGTCTGCCAGACAGAAACGAATCAATTCACTTCAGAATAGTTCCAGTTATTCCATAGGCTTCAAGTTTGGCAACAAGTCTTCTGTGTGGCACCGAGTCGAAAGCTTTCGCAAAATCCAAATATGCCACATTGACAGGGTATCCATTTTCGATGTCTTTTGTCCATCCATCTAAAGCAGAGAGGAGTTGGCTGGCACACGAGCGTTTAGGGACAAAACCATGCTGGGCGTCTGTTAACTGATCAGTGTATTGCATATGCTCCAGGAGTCTATCTCGGATCAGGAATTCCATGACTTTGGAGGGCACAGAGGTCAAGCTGACTGGTCGGTAGTTTGAAGGGTTACTTTTGCTTCCTTTCCTTTTGTAGATTGGTACTATCTCTGCCAGTTTCCAGTCTGCAGGAAGAATGCCACTCTCAAACGATTTCTGAAATATGGCGCAGAGAGGCACAGAAAGAAGTTGGGATAGTTCCTTTAGCACCCTAGGGTGTATGCTATCCGGTCCTGGTGATGATGTTGGCCTCAGTGATACCAATTTTTGTTCAACTTTTGCAGGTGTAATCTCAAGATCCTCGATGGTACACCTTATAGGATTCTGTTGACCAAGTGGGATGGGAATGGACCCATCATCAACAGTGAAAACGCTGGAAAAAAATTCCGAGAGCATCTGTGCCTTTTCCTGGTCGACGCTGGTGAGGGTGCCGTCATTTCTTTCCAGGCCTTCTATCTTGTCACGAGTCTTAGTTTGGGACTGTATATAAGCCCAGAATATTTTTGGTTGCTGCTTGGCTTTTCTGCTATTTTCATCTGGTAGCCCTTCCGCAGTCGCCGAGTGAGTCTTCTTAAGCCGTTTCTTCTCCTTTTGTATTCCATCCAACACCTTTCTTTCTCTAAGACTGAATTTGCTGACTTCACCTTTTTCAGGGAATTATGTTTTTGCTTAATGCTTCGCATTGCCTGCCTGGCAACGTATTGTTGACGCTTTTTCTTCTGAGGATTATGAAGAGGTATGCATTGTTGCATAAGTGCCTGAACTTGTCTACAGAAGTAATTATACTCATCTTCCAGCGTTGGTAGGTTGGTGGACCAGTCGATTGCCCTAGCTAGAGTTTTCATTGAATTGTAATCCCCTATGTAGATGGCCAGTTTGGGTGGGCCAACAGGTGTTGGCTTCGGAGTACAGTTTGATTTGATTAGAAGGCAAAGATGGTCACTTTTTCCAAGTCCTGGTGAGTACTTGATGCTTCTGACAAGATTTTCGTCCAAAGAAAAAACCAAGTCCAAAAGCCTTTCCAAAAATTAAAACTTATGTGTTACTACTTCCATGCTGTAATGGTATGGTGTTTGAGCTATATATGTTGCGAACAGGAGCAGACACAGGAGTGCCATCAAGGGGAAGGGGCGGGCCAACCCGGGAGAAATAGTAAAAACAGTGTTTTTTAAGACAATTGGCCAAAATTTCGATATTTTAGCATCTGGCATTTCGGCATTTTGCCCTCCCCCTCTGCCTCCGCCAGTGGCTGCAAAAAGGAAGAGACAGGCAAAGGACATTTAGCGCATTGGACACAGCATACACGCATACAATTACAATTTCCAGCTCCGCGTGACAGAGGAGGCATGCGCCACATTGAGTTTGTAACAGGCAGCATACTTTCTGCACCTCTGCAGACAACCTCCCGTTGATGTCCTTGAAGAACCGAATATTCTGCCTCCACGATTTAGAACCTTATCTTTCCCAGAAGCCTTATCGTCTATTCCTCTGATCTTCCAGAACCTTCTTTTCCTTTCGCTCGGTCGGTGGTGACCCGCATGGATACAACAACAAAAACAAAAGATCCAGAGAATGAAGAATAAGAGCAGGAAATGAACCTTGTTCAATATTGGGAAAAGGAGAGAAATGCCTAGATAATATTTTTATCAATTTCGTTAAAATGCGTATGAAATCTACCATACCTTTGTGAGTGTTCTCAATACTTTTATACATGCAACTATCTCCTTGCAACAATTTCCAGAATGAAATATCTGTACTAATTCAGCGCTTTATGCAGGCAAACATAGTGCTCCAGATACAAACAAAACATACACACTTTGATGTACATATATCCCCCACGTCGAATCGAGTGGAAGTGCGAGCACCCGTTGCAAATTATATTGCATCTACTGAATCACATTACCTGGTTTAGATGATTGGAAAAGTTAAGCCAAAGTTCGTTTGCAAGATTTCCGACGAAACCTGTGTGACAAGATAATAGTCTTTGGAACAACCCAAGGGCCCAGGTCACAATTGACCTCATGAAAAAGCTTTGGCACTGGTCCTAAACGAGCAGATATCTCATCATAATTTTTCTGTCAGCTTTAGATGCTGCCAATACTTGCCTATTGGGCGCCTAAAACACCAGGTGAGTATTTCTACTGGGCGGGAAACCGTAACTAAATGGTAGGTATACTATTTCTATTTTGACCCGTATCCTGAATCATTTTACCACTTTCATATGTTGGAAAATGTTTTCTAGGTAGGTGCTCAGTACCTAGCTTAATGTTATACTCCCACAAACCTTACAAATTACCTCCAGGGCTGATGTGGGGATTTTTCTACCTGTATGCCTACAGAGCTGATGTGGGGATTTCTCTGTCCGTATACCTAGTACCTACAGAGCTGATATGGGAATTTCTCTGCCTGTATGCCCACATAGCTGATTTGGGGATTTCTCTGCCCGTATGCCTACAGAGCTGATGTGGGGATTTCTCTGCCTGTATGCCCACATAGCTGATCTGGGGATTTTTCTGCCTGTATACCTACAGAGCTGATGTGGGGATTTCTCTGCCTGCATGCCTAGTACCTACAGAGCTGATGTAGGGATTGCTCTACCCGTATACCTACACGGCTGATGTGGAGATTTCTCTTCCTGTACACCTACAGGGCTGATGTGGGGATTTCTCTTCCTGTATGCCTACAGGGCTGATGTGGGGATTTCTCTACCCGTATACCTACACGGCTGATGTGGGGACTTCTCTATTTGTGTGGGTGCTGCGCAGTGGGCAGTCACTCAGTATTTCTGTCATTCTCATATTTCATACTGCAACTTGGTTTCATATTTTCAGAGGGGTGATCATTTGGAAAGTCCTAATAATACAAACAATTATCTTAACGCTGTCGTAGTTGGCGGATTTGAGATCCGGGCACTCTCACTGGTGTTTGGGAATCCACGCCCCTGGCTCTGGAGATGATGCAGCACAAGCAGACGTTATTGGTCTGGTTAGAATTCTCATCCTGTTTTCTGGCGGTGGCTTAAGCCTGTGCTTTACGCGAGATTCGACCGGAAGTTAGAGTCAATGAGTATGTGTATGGTATCGCAGCCCTGCGGCCCCAGCCACAAATAGCAGATAATGCATATCACGTTCACGTATCTGATCTGCACAAAACCGTAAATCAGACCAAAAAGGAATGAGAAGAATATAATTAACCTACCCAATCACATAATTACAAACATGGCGAGCTTCACAAATCAGCCACTGGCACATCGTCCATCTGATGGAGTGCCATTCTCATCGCCAATCTGCCGGATCCCATTCTCGACGTCAATCTTCCGGAGTGTCATTCTTATCACCAGTCTGCCTGGGTGCTATTCTTATCGCAAGTCTGCCTTAGTGCTATTCTCATCGCCAATCTGCCGGATCCCATTCTCAACGTCAATCTGCCGGAGTACTATTCTCATCAACAATCTGTCGGATACCATTCTCAACTTCAATCTTCAGAGTGCCATTCTCATCGCCAATCTGCCGGATCCCATTCTCGACGTCAATCTTCCGGAGTGTCATTCTTATCGCCAGTCTGCCTGGGTGCTATTCTCATCGCCAATCTACCTGAGTGTTATTCTCGTCGCCAATCTGCCTGAGTGCTATTCTCGTCGCCAATCTGCCTGAGTGCTATTCTCGTTGCAAATCTGCCTGAGTGCTATTCTCGTCGCCAATCTGCCGGAGTGTTATTCTCCTCAAATGTGCCGCACTCAACAGACATCCATTTGAAGAATTCGCTCATGACGCCCTGTACGTATAAGTCGATTCCGTGCATAAAGATGCACATATACTACGGTCGTTAACACGCGCAGTGGAGAGGGTTCTAAAATGCCTCCCTACCTATTTTTTCCGAGGTGACCAGCGAACCGTTCGCACACGAAAAATGCTGTTTGACAGATTTAATGGGTGCGTCGATTGGTGACGGAATTTTTCAAATCGATTAAACATTTTTGTTATGAGCGAACAAGCTGTGAAAGCGCATTTTCCCACGATGTCGAAACCGACCAGTTATGTCAACCAGGCCAGACCAGTCAGTCGAACAGCATGGACGGCAACGGAAATTACCATATACAGGGGTAAACACCATGGTGATTACAATCGCCGGGATCACCAATTGGAGCGACCGCCCCGGTGACGCAGCGTTGGATGGCTGCAGTGAGCGGCACGATATTTAGGCAGCCAGTTGTAATTCAGGGATCATATTTTAGCCTGATGGGTGGTCGCCAATACCAAGAAGATACAAATCTACATTCCTGATTTATTGCATATGGATAACATTGTGACGATGAATACTTAAGCATTCCATATTGCCCACCGGGCGGCTGTGGAATTGCTGTAATGCATCGTGTCCTTCGGCACACGAACATAGAGCGCCGCATAGCAATCTCAGTGATAAATCTTGTCCGGCTTACTTATGAGGGGTTTGCGAAGTCAAATAGTGCATACAGTTGGGCTGCGGGGCCGGCCGATCAGCGTGCCGCAGCGGACGGCGCTGCTGCAGAACGCTGCCGATGGAGCTCCCGTGCATCAATCTCAACCCAGCTTCGGTTGAAACGTACAATGTCGATTTCCCTAGCCGGCATTCAAGCATTCATGTAATCAGGAAACAAGGAATGAAGAAACCTACATGTGTATTTGGATTTGAAAGATCAATTATATTTCCAATGTCTCATCTCACACAAACATCTGAGCACATTTCACACTCAACAACTCAAACATCACAACTCAAACATCGCAACAAACATCTCGCGCTTTATGACCCAATGACACGTGCAAGCACTACAGGTGTAAAAACTTTAACCATGGGAGCAAAAGAGTGAGTTAGGCCGTCAGTTCTCTGTTTCTACGAATTTACCATTGGCTTCCAGTTTGGCTCGGCGGCGACATGAAAGCTAGTCCATTGCCGAGTACCGGTCGTACGCCAACATTTGCATCCTGCTTCACAGAAAGGCGACAGCTGACTCACCAGACACGTTGCTGGCAGACCCTTGTCAGCAGGGAACACGCGTTCACTGCTGAGCGCATCTTCAGCCAAGCTTTGCTTTCTATTAGCCTCATGTTCGTCCGCATTGACCAGCTCTTCCCTTTATCTATGGTCGGGGGCGCAGCCAGAACTTGGCTCAGGTGGGGGCGGGGGCACGGGGGCTCCTGTGATAGCACTAAAAGGCCCTTCTGAAACCAAAAAAATGTTGACGAGCAGAAAACAACCTTGAGCAGTGGAAGTGAAGACTGCCAGGATCATACTAGCTCAGTAAATTCATTTTCAGATCAGTTTATCCCAAAAATATGCTTTAAAACGGAGCATATTTTTGGCCCCCTCCCTTACCCTGAAATTTATCTCAACTGCACCATGACAAGACACTTCTGTACCTACCACATCACTTTGAAAATCAATCGTGCTCGAGGAGCAAAAAGATGTTTAAGGGAACATACCACTTTGTCCAAATTCTAAAAAGGAAAATTTGGCCCTGAAAATCCGGAAACCACATTTTGTCTTCTCCTCCAATCGCTCAAGGCAAAGATATCGCCTCCTGTCTTACTATGCTGGATTGACCCAAGCATCGCAGGTAATCACGAATCTGGCAGCTTGCGGCGGCTTGCGATATGTAAGGTTGGGTGGCCATGCCATTTGTTAACATTCATCACGTAAGATGCGCTGCCAGATGGAAAGGGATTCCTTTGGTCTGAAATAAGATAGTTACGCTTCTAACTTAAAAGTTTACGAATTTTTGTATAGAGAGCTTTGGTGAAATTATTTACGCCAATTGCGGTTTCTGACCACGCTCTGCAAAACTGTTGTCTCAGTTCAACACCGATTATAAAAATGGGACACTCTCTTGAAGTATTTATCCCTCTTGAGGAGAAACTTCTTTCATTTTCAGAGGTGTTCTTATCACATGGACAGAAACGCTTCAAAAGGCTATTTACAGGTGAACAATGAGAGCTCAGCAGACCATTCTGGACCCAGATAGTCAGAGAGGTCTCTGCTGGCTCCAGAGAGCCGAATAGTCACAAACTGTTCTGCTCGTATCTGAGGGCCCACTATAAATAGTTACAAAGAACCATAGTGGATGCAGAAGGCCACCAGTACGCTCCGAATCTGCTCATGCAGTTTCCAGCTGACTAGAAAGGGTCCTTCAATTGATCGTGCGGCCTACAGTCAATTGTGGATCCAACTGGTTTCAAAGAGTCATATTGTTACAGAGACTTCTTCTGACTTCAAACGGCCTTGCCAGCCACGATGACCTTCTCCATTAGCAGGAGAGCCCAACTAGTCAAACAGTGCCCTGCTGGCTGTGGAGAGCCCTGTGGGTTAGAATGAGCCCTGTTGGCTACACATTTAGGGGTTATTGGGGGCCTCAATAACCATAAAAGGTCTCGCAGGTCGCATTACTGTCAAGGGACTCTACAAGCTACAGAGGTCTGTGGTGAACTTAGAGGGCCAACAGGGCCCTCAGTATCGCATATAGAGGACCGAGCCGACTGGAGAGGGCCGCGCTGAGAGCATAGAGTCCTACGGAGAACAGTCGGTCCTAGGTTCAAAGGCTCCTTTGTTAACGAGAGTCCAGATAAAGTGGGCCCAGCAGGCTAAAAACTTGCCTGCTTGCCACAATGGCCTTCTCACTTAAAGAGGGCCCAGATGACCGGACAAGGCCCTGCTGGCTATAGCTGCGACTCTGTGAGTAACAGTTGACCCTGCTGCCCAAAGAACCCTGCTAGCCATGTAATGGTAGCTTTACCGGTTAAAAGGGATCCAGCTGACCAAACAGGGTCCTTCTGTTGACAGAGGACCCTGGGGGCCGAAGTGATTCCGATGACACTCTTTTTCTTCAGAGGGTTCCGATTGTCAAAATGGCCCTGCTAGTCACAAAATGAAGTACTGGAGAGGGCTTAAGAGGACCCTGTCTGACGTGAAGTTTCACAGCGATCCACAGAGCATACTGCGGACGATCTTCTCCTTTTGGATACCTTTTTGGTTCGGTTTCCAGGACTTTTTAGAATTAGAGCTTTCAGGTGCTTGCACCTCTTTGAGAATGTTTTTGCTGCCGTACTAGGAATGTAGTGAAGTCTTGTATTTTCTTTTCTACGGATCTTGTCTAAATTTTTGCAGTTCGGTTTTGGAATGGGTGCCACACTAAAGTCATCAAGGGACTTGTCATGGAGACCCCGACCCCACCATCCGAACGAGCAGCTCCAGTAATGAAGGATTAATTTAGGAGGCAAAGTTTAACGTCCGATAAATTACAGCGACGGCCGTTCCGCTCAGGTCACCTCGCCAGTCAGTTGCCAGCCAGCCTACGTGGGGTAAATATTGACTACCAGAGCGTCTAAGAATCGGCCCCAAGTCTGCACATCAGCCTGACCACTTTTTGCAACTTTTTATCCGATCCTGGCTCCCCGGGCTCATTCGTTGCGTCTTGGCGAGCTTTATAACATGGTAAATTTTATTTGTCAAAATTTTGCATTTTCGAGATCCCGGCCCTCCAAAACTGAAAAATATTGGCCAAAATCAGGTTTTGCGCCCATGTTTGCTGGCAAAAAATACTTTTATCTGTACTTTTGGTCAATCATGTTTACACTTACCAAATGTTTCTGTAGCCAATCAAAAAGTTAAGTTTTGAAGAAAAAATACCAAAATTCGAAGCGATCTCAACATAATAGACAACTTGGTGGCCTCTTAACAACCAATATACCAGACTTTTAAGCATTTTGTCGCTTTGGATGTGAGACTGAACATTGAGATCAGTTTAAAACATCTGATCACAGTTTGCAGGTTAAAAAATAATTAGGAATTGTCATACTTTATATACCCTGATGCCGAATTATCACAGAAGGAAAATTGAATAACACGCATATCATGACAGCCCGACAACACTCACTCTACCGGTCAGCTCCACCGCCTGGTGACTTGGCCGGGGTTGGTCCTCCGAACACGCTTCCTATTTAACCCATTAACGTCCGGCGGGTCATTTTTGTCCTCTGACTTTGACAGGCTGCAGAATCGGTACCAGTGAAGTGATCTTCATGTTTATGATATGGATGTGTGTTTCAGAGCGTGGACGAGCTGGAAAAATTTATTTGAAAATTCTAGGTTTTTATGGGACGATTTTGGTGGAACTTATTTTGGCGAGGTTTTGGTCAGCGTGAGATAGCTCTGCAAATTTTGTTTCTCGCAATGACGTATGGAAAGCTGAAAAGGGTTTGCATGATTGACATTAAGCCAAGACCACTAGGAGTCAGATGGTGAAGAAGGAGTAAGATTTTCTTGAACGGCTTTGCCATGAGACATCGTCAAATATGAAGCGGACAAAAATGACCCGCTGGGCGCTGCGGACATCTGCAGGCCGCTGAAAATGAGGAAAAGGATGTGTCCTGTCCTCCCGTCTGGTGCGTTAGGTGCACAATGTTACCTAGAGGGAAGGGAGGCATTGTGGGTCCTGCGAATGCAGGGTTGCCAGTTTATATATTTTTCATCAAATCTGAAGATTTTTAGTGTAATGTCGATACGTTTGGAAACTTTAAAGTTCATGAAATGCTTCCTACCGTTTTCGGAGTCTGTCTTATTTTGGGAATGATTATCACATAACTTTAACGGAAACATGCAAGATGGTTCCAGTATTTTGCAAAGGCGTTATTAAATACAATTTTCAGGGGTTTTGAAAACTTATCGAAATTTTAGCACTGACTAAAAGCTAGCAGAGCCTTGTCTTTTCCCCTTGATGGATTGTGTGTAGTGGATAGAGAGAATAGGGAACAGTAGCGGATTGAGGACTTCATTGGGTGGTGGGGGGGGGGTAAGGGGTCTCGAGCCTCCCCCGCCATGGCCTCGGAACAGCCCTCAGTAATGCATTTAGGTACTATAGGCACACTGACATTTCGTTAGGGGGGGCTTGAGCCTTCCTAGCCCCCTTGTGTCCACTAATGATTGAAAGCCAATGACCAGCTGACAAAAATGAGTTGGAAATTATCGCGGCCGCCGCGCTGGTTTGTTTTGACGAGATGGTGCAGTGTCAAACGTCTGGAGCAGTATAAAACGGGGGAAGGCTTGGGAAGTTCTAGAACTTCTGTCTAAAACGCAACTAGCACTATTTTTGCTTGGTTCTAGTCAAGTGAAACTACCATGAGTGAACATCCCGGGGGTTAGGAGGAGGGGTCAAGACCTGCCTGTATTTTTTTGTCTCCCACAGACTTTGTCTAGGGCTTGGATTGCAGTGCCAGCGTTAAACCATCCAGAACCCCTCCTGGATCGAGAAGAAATCTCCAGCCATGGAGACATAAAAATATCGAAAGCATAGTTGTTAGCAATGCCACAGATCAAATGTTTTGCAGGAAAAGAAGCAAAATAAGTTGTTTTAAGTGCGCAAGATAGCGGAGCGGATCAAGTGCATATCATAATCATACCATCACAAAATATATTAGTCATGAGGATGAGAAAGATGATGAGCTGACCAGTGGCGTGCCTGGAAATGTGGAGGTTCACATTTATGCAACTATGAAGCGCGCTAATTGTTCCAAAGAAAAGTTGGAAAGATGGAAATGGACCCGTTTGGAGATTTGGAGATTAATCAAGCTAATGTGCACCGCATGGGGAACTAACGGATTGAGTTTTCAAAACTTTTCATCTGTATGCTGAATATTACGATTTCTCGTTGAAAGCTCAGTGAGCATCAGTCACAAAGTCTGGGAGGCGGAGAAGAAAGGGGGTAGAGACAAAAGAAACAGTTTCCCAAAACCTTTGATAATCCCAAATATTCTTAAAATACCATGATGTTCCCAATTTTAGTCTATCCCCCGCAAATCATCAGTCTAGGTTAACCACGTTTGTATACTATTTGCAAATATGCTGTTGGTGTTGTCTTCAATTAAACCTTAAGAGCATAGAACTGTCTAAACATTTTACTATGGCCTATATGCAAGAGGAAATAAAAACACTTCACAGAACTGCAGTAAAAGCGATGCGCATTGGGCCGCTGAGTGCGGTCACAGCGCCGCCCGGGAGCCGGCCGCGCAGTGCCAACCGATGTCCCAAACGCCCAGCGGGTCATTTTTGTCCGGTGTCATATCTCAGAATCTAAAAGTGTTATCGATTTAAAACTTTAGGAACATCTTATTGGGCATATTCTAAGCATAGGAAAACATTTGTTTCGGCAATTTGAAAGCTGGAACTAGGTGCGGGCGTTAATGGGTTAAAGCGGCTCCATCCTGGCGTGTCTCATCGACCGCTTGTGCTGCAGCCTCCGAGGTCAGCTTCACACATCTCTCGGTAGACTGAGTATGGCACGGGATTCCACAAATGAGTGGCTCTTGGATTAGATTCTCAAGCTCTGCCTCGGTCATGCTTTTAACGTACGGTGGCTCAGAAGATATCATCGGAGGTACATTCGATGATTGTAAAAACATTCCAACCAATTCGGTGCTCTGACTTCCGGAATGTCCCGACCGAAGTCATAGAATGCACGTCACGAGACTTGCAAGTCGCTTCGCCGGCAAGGCCGCGCAAACATCGCAGATAAGGAAGTTGAAAGTGCCAGAACTCAACTTCTCCGCAAATGCTTACTATGCACTGTCGGACATAGGGGGTAACGGTCTTCTGAGCCACCGTACGTTAAGAGCATGACCGAAGCAGAGCTTGAGAATCTAATCCAAGAACCACTCATTTATGGAATCCCGTGCCATACCCAGTCTACCGAGAGATGTGTGAAGCTGACCTCGGAGGCTGCAGCACAAGCGGTCGGCGAGAAACGCCAGGATGGAGCCACTTTAAAGGGAATGTGGCACCTTGGTCGAATCCTGGAATTTAGTTTAATTAGGCGTACTTTTAGTAAAAAATAATGAAACCACTCATGATTTCTCTGAAAAATAAACTATAAGCTCAATATTTGGTTTTTAAAAATACTCCTCTAGAAAAAGAAATAAATATTAGACTGTGGATGATGTCACGATCTGGCAACCACTACCATACTTGAAACGCTTTAAGGGCTTCGATTGGCTGATGCTCATCGTGACGTCAGCATATGTCGTCACACCAATAGCTCACAACAATGGCCGCTGGCGATGGGGGCTGAGGGGGCTGGTGTCAGGTAGGTTTTAGCTTTTTCTACGGAAATATCGAGTTCCAAGACAAATGAAATATGGAGTACCGGGTTTTCCGACCTGCTTTACAACTTGGCTATCTCAGTTAAAATCACGTTGTGAAGGTGCCACATTCCCTTTAAATAGGAAGCGTGCTTGGAAGACCCACCCCGGCCAAGTCATCAGGCGGTGGAGCAGACCGGTAGAGTGAGTGTCGTCGGGCTGTCATGATATGCGTGTTATTCAATCTTCCTTGTGTGATAATTCGGCATCAGGGTATATAAATTATGACGATTCCTAATTGATTTATTACCTGCAATCTGTGATTGTATGTTTTAAACTGATCTAAAAGTTCGCTCTCATATTCAAAGCGACAAAATGCTTAAAAGTATGGTATATTGGCAGTTAAGAGGCCATCAAGTCGTCTATTACGTCAAGATCGCTTCGAATTTTGATGTCTTTTCTTTAAAACTTAATTTTTTTGAGCGGCTTCAATTGTATTTGGTAAGCGTAAACATGATTCACCACAAGTACAGTTAGAAGTATTTTTTGGCAGCAACCATGGGCACAAAACCTGATTTTGGCCAGTATTTTTCAGTTTTGGGAGGGTCAGGATCTCGAATATTCAAAATTTTGACAAATAAAAGTTGCCATGTTGTAAAGCTTGCCAAGACGCATTGAGTGAGCCCCGGGGAGCCAGGATCGGATAGAAAGCTTCAAAAAGTGGTCAGGCTACTGCACATGCACAGGCACCGCACGTTCTTGACCAGCGAACCGGAGCTCAACGCCCTACCAACTGGCTTTTAGTCGTGTGAATGAAGTGGAGGCAGTATAAGATTGCAGTGATGCCAGTATGTGGACAGGTACCAATATGTGGAGTAGTGCCAGCAGAGCTGCAAAAAATCTCAAATCTGTCGGGCACTTTCGAAAAAACCTCCAAATCTGTCGGGTGGTTAGGATAGGACTATTAAAATTGTCTAAAACCCATTCAATTGGTAAAATGTTCCTACTCTTTTTCCACATTCTTAATAGAAAATACTAAAATTAGCATAAAAAACTTCAAGTTTGGCACTAATGGATATCATTATCCTTATTTTTGTGCTCTGATCCTTATATGTGTGATATCCTTATTTTTCGTGCTCTGAAGCCGCCTATGGAAAATCTAAGTGGAATGACACAAGTCTATTAATTTTCAAAACTCTAGAACTGAGACTGTTCTTCGGGTTTTCAATTATCAGACACGCTCAGGAAATTAAGGTTATCGGCAGAAACCTATAACAAATTGAATACCGAACCACCAATTCCCATTTTCTGGAGTCACCATTGGTAAAGGAAATTTATTATTGGATGTAATTTGAGATTTGTGGACGTACAGCATACAAATAGTGTGTGTCAAAGTCAGCTCGACTGGGTCTTGAATAAGACTCAGTCTTGAATTCAGATGATTTAGGTCACAGGTGGAAATATACAATAACATGAAAAGCAGCCCCCCTTTTTCAGTCCTCTGCAGCCGCCATTGACAAAAAATGCTGCACTAGAATGAGAATAAGTGATATTGTGTTATTATGTTACATAGTCTAGCCCAGAATACTTAAAAAATATAGTTTACAATGGAAGAAAGCTGACCTGGTTCCCATACCATGCGGTTACTTATGCCAGCTTCTGCAGATTTTCATGATTTCAGTTTTTTGGAGGTGGGAGGGGGTAATTTGGAAGGAACCCCCAAAATTTATATATGGATTTTGCTCTGATGGCCAGACAAACAAGATTGGAGGGGTACTTTTTTGATATTCGAAAGTGTTTTTAAGGATCATGGCTACTTGTAGTTGAATACTAACATGTAATATTAGCTTTCCATGACTTTAAATACATGTTTACATGAAAAATCCTAAATTTTGAAGCTGTTGGCTATCTCAAAGTTTTTCATGCATTGCCGTGCTCATTTCCATGAGGGTACGTGGTTTAGGATCTGAAGTTCATGAGGCTAATAAATAACCTTAAGTCAGTTAGATAGTAAATGTCAAATAAATATCATGTTTCCAAGGAAGTTAAGAGTAAAAGGAATGAGTAAAGGTTGCACTAGGCTGTGTTTTTGTTATATCTTTGTCCCCTTGACATAGATCATAGGCATATTTAGGTAAGGGAATAAAATGAAATAGGAGAAATAGTTTGGTACTTAAAACTCAAATTAATGTGGAAAGGTGAAGAGTTTTGTTTCTTTGGCATCTACAAATCCACTGATGAAGGTATGCAACTTTTGTGGTTAAATCTGGACAAACAGGCATTGGATTTAAAAGAAGATGGAAGGGAAAATCAAATGTTTTAGTCTAATTTGACCAGTCTGCTGGTAAAATTCATTTTTCCCTTATTAATATCATTTAAAATTATTGATCAACAGTGAGCATAACATACTGTGTGGAAATAAATGTAAGCTGCCGAAATTACAACGAACACCACATCACTTACTTCTTTGTTTTCTCCCCACACTGTTCTGATCTGCCCGCTGTTTGATCCATGCTTCAAAACGACCTCCTTGGCCAAAACCACTGTTCCTGAACTTGCAGGGCAGCCCAGAATGCTTGATTCGCTGATGCTCCTTAAAAAAACGTTTCTCGCCAAAATACCCACATCCCTCAAATCCACATTTAAGCTTGACACGGGACGGTGGAAGGGGCTTCAGCTTAATCGGAGCCATTTATCAGCCCTTCAACTATGGACGATGAAATCCAGGCTCAACCAGTTTACTCAAGATGTATACCAAAATAATGCAAGAGAAAAATAATCAAAAACACAACCTTGCAACGCATTGCCTCCACCACACCACGGGATTCTAGGGCCTTGGCCTCCGCCATATCCACAAGGCAACACACCAAACCGCAGGGCTGCTTTTCTTCAAACCGAAGATACCTTTTACACCGGCTTTGCCGCAAGGGCGCTGTTCAAACAGTGCCCTTGCGGCAGCGTTGAGCGTACTTCCAAACGAAGGAAACGAAGGAAAAAAACTGTTTTGCCTGTCGCCTTTACCTTTACGGCGGCCTGTCGGGCCAAGCTGTCGCGTGCTATGGAATACAAATCGGGCCCGACAGGCCGGTGAAGGAATTTTTCCAGCAGAGGATTTTCTGGGCGACGTTTAAAAGGCCCTCTGTGCATAAGGCCCTCTATTCAAAGGTTCCTCGATTCATAAGTCCCTCGAAAAGACCCTCTGTGCATAAGGCCCTCTATTCAAAGGTCCCTCGATTCATAAGTCCCTCGATTTTCCACCGGTTCTTGCCGCACACTGGCTTGATATGGGAGAGGTGCAAATTCATGAAAAACTTGTTGAGTGAAAGAGGTGACAATTCCAATATTGAGTTTTTTAGAACAAAAAATATTTTCTGCTTCCTTTCAAGATTTTTTTTCTCACAGATTGTAAGATCTGTCGCAAGACCATACCGTGCCCTAAAATCTGTCGGGCACTTTATGACCCGAGAGCCCGACTTTTTGCAGCTCTGAGTGCCAGTATGTGATTGGAATGGTGCCAGTATGTGGAGTGGTGCCAGAATGTGGAGTGGTAACAATATGTGGCGTGGTGTCAGTATGTGAATGAAGTGGTGCCAATATGTGGAGCGTTGCCAGTGTCTGAATGAAGTGGTGTCAGTATGTTAATGGAGTAGTGCCAATATGTGGAGTGGTGCCAGTATGTGGATTGGTGCCAGTATGTGAATGGAGTGGTGCCAGTATGTGTGTGCATACATCAGCCGCAATATGAAGACCTGTCAATTCGGACTGTTTAGAACTGAGAGCCAACTTCATCACGCCAGAAATAAGCTTCGAGTTCTACCTATTTAATCTATGTAAATGGTGGGTTTAACACGCGCACTGCAGGGGCGCCCCGGAGGCCTCCCCTACCTTTTTCCGAGGTGGCCGGAGAACCACTCGCAGTCAAGAAACAATACTTGACCAAATTTAACTGAATTGAACTGAATTTAACATAAAGCTTGTGGAAGTGACAACATCAGTGCTAGAATAATATTAGAATGTCGTGAGGAGCTGTTGTTGCCGCTTTATAAGATTGTCTCCAAATCATTCGATTCAGGAATGTTTCCCTCGCAATGGAAAATGGCCAACATCATTCCAATATTCAAAAAAGGTGACAGAAAGGACCCCTCTAATTACAGATCCGTTAGTCTTCTTTCCCTGTTTGCGAAAATTTTGGAGCGAATTGCTTACGATCAACTATTTCGGCTTGTCTCCCCAGCTCTTTGTCTTGAACAACATGGATTCGTTCCTCGCAGGTCGTGCATCAGCAATCTGTCTGTTTTTCTTGACTCGGCGTGGAAGGCCGTTTCGGAGGGATACCAGACGGACGCTAATTACACAGATTTCTCGGCCGCTTTTCAAAGTGTCAATCACAAACTCCTGATCTACAAACTCCGAAATTCCTATCATTTGAAAGATTCAGCCCTAAATTGGTTTATCTCGTATCTCTCCGATCGCCGCCAGAGGGTCGTTCTTAATGGAAAAACCTCAGAGTGGAAAAACGTCAGCTCAGGGGTGCCTGAAGGCTCTCTAAATGCTCCTCTCTTGTTCGCACTCTTCATCAACGATCTTCCGGCTGAAATTGAGTCTAGTTGTCTCCTTTATGCAGATGATGCCAAAATTTTTCGAACAATCAAGCAGCCATCTGACGGACTCTTGCTGCAGAGGGACCTGAGCCACCTGCATCAGTGGTCTGTCAGATGGGGTCTAAAACTTAACCCATCCAAATGTAAAAACATTACGTTGACCCTCAGGCGGACACCGGTCCAAACAACGTACTACATCGGAAACACTCGCCTAGAGTCTGTTGAAGAAATCCATGACTTAGGAATAATCATTGACTCAAAACTGAATTTCTCATCCCACGCTTCTGGCATAACACGACAGGCCAACAAATCACTAGGACTGCTAATTCGATCTTTTCAAACCGGCCTGCACTCAACACATTTCAATACCAAAACACTGCTCATGTGACGCAGGGTTCGGTGGAAGAGCCGATGGAAGTATTTTTACTAAATTTTCATTACAATATAACATATGTTTGAAGTTAATAAAGTTCCGAAAGAACACCTCCCCCTTTGTCGCAAATATTTCGGGAGATGGGTAGCATGGACAGGCACTGGATTGCACACACAGAGAACCAACAAACATTGCAATGAGCATGACAGTACACGAAATAACGAGCCGGACATGCATAAAAAGGGGTAAGTTAAGTGCCAAAAATATAAATCCGAGTGGTGGCCAAATGGGTTATTGCTAACCTATATTCTATTCTTTCCGTGACGTTGTATTGTAAATATATTCATTGTTGTTGTCATTTCCAGTTTGATTCATTTGATTCAATTAGTTTCAAAGTATCATAATTTTTAATGTTAGAATCTGTGGTGCTCCCTCCCAACTAATCCACATAGGAGTGGTACCTCTGACCGTCTACATCTCCCTTTTTATTATTGCGGCTCTCCACATTTTCCCCCTTTCTTGTTACTGGATGGCTTGCAACTAACCTTCATTTATATTCGGCGTTAAGTTCGTATCAATACCTCAAAGTGCAGTTCCAATCAATATCTCTACTGAAACCCTCAAAGTCCAGTTCCATCAATGAATTCACAAAAGCCCTCTAAACTAAGCGTTCTGTTGAAGCTGGCAATAAAAATATCTAAGTCTCCTCCTGTCGATCCTCAATACATGCCCATTATCGCAATGAACACATGTCTGCCCGGTATACTTGCTCGTCTTCGACTATCCTTTCTACCCTATCGTGCGTGGCACAAACTTAATAAATAAAAATAATACAAGTCCGGAAAACATTGAGCCAACAGCGATGGTGATGGCTGGGCCAGCCATTCCCCAGATCGGCACCATGGTGTACCGACCGCTCCCAATTTTCAGGCGTTAACATACAGTGCGGGGGCGTCCCAGGCCACATCTGCTTCCAAGGGATTCGTCAGGCTAATCCTGGCAGTCGACAGGGTCGCCACCCTGCCGGAACTGGGTAGCCGCGCCGCTACCCAATTGTCTCCCTTACATGAATCTGAGAGGAAATCGGGCTAATCCCGATACTATCAGGGCCTGTCCTGATAGGGTTGGCTAGGTCTAAATCCAGCCAACCTCCTCTATCGCTCTCTCATTCCTTTGGACTTCTGCTTCGACATAATACTTCTACCTGGGTATTAGCGCCAACATATAGTTCATTCTAAGATGAACTATATGTCCCCTTTCTGACGCCAACCCCTTCCCTAGGGGTCGTCACCGCTCCTAGGTCTTCGGACCGAGATCGTCATCCCCCGGTGTCATCCTCTTTTTCATGATGATCTGCCCGTGGCAACAACAATAGAATTTGCGCCCATGGTAAATCCCGAGGGAGTTGTACACACCAGTTACGTCCCGCGAGCCAAAATGGAAGTGTGGTGTAATATCGTCATTCTTCATCACCTACTTATCATTCATCATCACCATCATCGTATCGTCATCATCAATAACTCCCTCCGGTTGAGCTGAATCCCTGGGAAGGGGGCATCTTCTCTTATCTTCAGCTCTGTATCTTGCGCCCTCCCTAACGCACCAGGGATTGACATGCCAAGGATGTCGTCACCTATCCCCCTTTTCATTCCCCGTCCCAAGCTAGATGGAAGGGTCATCTACACTTGAGGGCCCAGATTTTTGAACGGGACCAATCTTTGAACAACTCGCCGGAACTCGATAATGCGGAGCCCTGGATACTCTGCAAAAAAACAACAACAAATCGGCACTGCGGTTCTTGGGGAGTAAAATGATAACTCATACGTCTTCACCTCCAATCTAGGTGTCTATCGGACCTTAAACTAGGAACCACTTATACCCCTTACAGCCGATGATGATGTATGAATAATGACCCATTCACTCACGCATCCTTACCAACCCCCCTTTATACGATTGGATCCCCTATTCTAGACAAATTTCCTCCACCCTCCGATATATGACGCCAAAGTTATCACCTCTAGCGAAATCCCAGGCAACAATCCCTAGAGTAAATTAGGTGACCTGTTATTATAGGGACACCATTAATTTACAGCAATAATATAATTAGTTATCGAGTTCTTCGCGGGCCGCCAAGATTGGTCCACAATTCCTGCCCCATTTCAATCTCCTAATCTTATCAGTCGCCACGCGGGCTTGCTCATCTTCATCTCACGAGCGCTTTTTTCTGTTCAACTATACTCTTAATTAATACCCTCATGATAGTCGTCACTTCTATATACGGGCAAGTATACTGGCTCCCTAATATTTTAACTTCCTTACGTCAGCTTTATATAATCTAATGGTTATCATCCATTGTAAGATTCCAGCTCTCAGTTTTCTATACTAAAGTTATTCGCTATTTTCTTCAAAAAAAAAACAAACAATCGACATTAGCGAGAGCAACCCAATCCATTGATAGGTTACTCGCTCTTTCACATACCCTTACTGGTATTGTATACTCCTAACATTATTATTTACTTTAGCTCATTGATTATTTTACATTTAGCTCAATTTGGCGATGGTCCGAAGCCTCGATGTAATCTTTGTGGTTTAAAAGAAACTAACAGTAGATACCATACCAGCCTCCGCTGCGGTAATTAATCATAAATATAGAGGGATTTATGAATCGTCAGATGTATATGAAGACCCGAGCTGAGTAGAAAGTTAATTAAAATCCCCCAACTATTATTCACCTCTAATCCTATCATCAACATACTTTCATTTACTTTGCCCTATAATGTTGTAAATATTAAATAAACAAATATAAACACAATTAAGCTTCAAATAAACAAATGATGACTTCTAAAAATATAATAATTTACTCGGCTATGACCATCACTGTGTAAGCCTCTGTATACCCAGAATTTTCGTACAAGAATACGAAGCAGCAGATAGAGGACTGAAATAAAAAAAGAATAAAACAGAATAAAGAATAGAATGAAATATCAGAAAAATAAACTTCAATATCATTTACAATCATCACTCATTTACGATAATCAATCAATCGCATCATCAATGTTCATTCGCCATTTAGTATGCACGAACACGCCTGAAGTTCAAGTGTCAATTTACGTTAAAGATGAGAAATCGAATTAAAAGAGTGAGAAGAAATATATTTTACTATCAGTTATTACATTACTGTATGTGCAAAATATCAGCAGACATCCAAAAATGTATATGGCATGACCCGTCATATTACAAAAAAACAAGTTATCCATTTTCGGTTATTAACCAAAGATACAGAGCTGAAAAAAGGGGCTGATAAATGCTATTGCAAAACATGTATAGCCGTGTGTACCTGTTAACATCTAAAATTGTCGTGTATGAAAATTAAAACAAAGGACAGCTAAAGGATCCTATATAAAGAACAATCAAACTTACTCATTTCGTATGGATACGTTTATCATCTCCGCTAGTCCTTGTCATTATTCTTCAATACCTTAATATGCACGGAAGTACCTGACAAAAATGTTCATGACTCTAAAATGAAGAAAATGTGAAAACAGGCAAAGAAGCTAAAAAAATTTTCACGTCACAATTGCTGTTAGAAAGGCCATTATCGATCTGTTTTTCTATACATGTGTTCGATTCTCTAAAAAAATATTACTCATTGGTAAACATCATAATATGTGGTGCAGTGTAATTTCCTCAAACCTCTATATGATCCAACTTATGCAGAGCCGCCCTGTAATACATCTGTACATCGAACATGCTACAGCTCATGGTCACCGCTGCCACGGCCTGCCGTCGCAGCCGCTGCCGTCGACGCTGCGTCGGCAAATTCTCTCTGGCTCACCGGCGGACGCTGTGACGTCACAGGGCACCGAGGCACTGTCGCGTCTGTATGACCAAATAAAGCTATGTAGAAGGGGTACAGGTGATGATACATCTACGATGCATCCTGAAGGGATACGTTGCAAAAAATTAAACAAAGGTATTATCATAAGTTTTCGACACGATATTAGAGACTCTCCTATTAATATCGAAACGACCATCGCCTCCGTTTCACTTTCATTTACGTATGTTAATCTTCTCAATTTCTATTGAATGATACCCAAGATGATTTACATTACTTTACCTTTCACATACATTGAACGTTACATTTGTTTTTCTTTCTCACATATAAATACATTCAGTTTACTTAATACTCATTTTGACTTATGAAGTTCCGATAATAAGGGGGGTATGTAACGTTTAAATACAATTGGAGACATATTGTTCTCATCAATGGCATCATACTTTAATTATATCAATATTCGAGCTAATAATTTCAACGTACTATTCACATTCCTAAAACATCGACGGCGATCACGAGATTCAGCCTGCCTATGCGCGGTCCCATTTCACCGGAATCTTGCCAACGAAATAACACACATGAAATAAAAAATCTTGCTGGACTTGCCGGTCTTCCTATGCGCGTGGAAGTGGGCTCGTGCACCCTGCGTTTTCCAGGTTTCTGTTACTTGGCAGTGCCCTGGGCAAACATTGTTGGAGGGTGATCTCAAAATATTTACCAAGAAGCTTAAACATCCCAATTGGCAACACTAATGTTACAACAATTAGCAAAAAAATAGCTCTAGTTTATTAATGCAACATAAATGGTTTATTTTATCATCTACTCATTATTATTCTGCATTGTTTTCAACGTAATTAAAGTAATTATCAAGTCTAACGAAATCCAAAGAACGACAGGCAGAAATTTACTGGGTAAATGCTCCTCACTATTTCAAAATTTAACACACTATCACAGAATTTAACAAGTAACTGTCATTATTTTGGAGGGGAGGTTTGTGTCATTGGCGTGTGGTATTGTGCGATAAATGTTTCCCCTCCTTGGGGCCCCTTCTACGTCGTTTTTAAACCTTAATCATGCAGCTAAATTACCGTTACTAATTGCAATGCGTACACATTATATTAATATTACCTTTCTCAATCAATTTATAATTAATCATCAATATTTTACCTGTTCCTTGAGGAACAATAATTAGACTCTTATTTATTTGATTTCTTATGCAAAGCCAATACTCAGAGAATCTTCTAGAATATGCGCTGTCAATTTATACGGAACCGATTGCATACAGACTCATCAACGGATACTATCATAAACCACAAGGGTCGCGCCTGTAGGGTGTGTTGCATTACCCCCTGCCCCAAAAATATATACTACTTACCACCAGCCGCTGCACCAGTCAGCCACACGCCATCGCCTCTCTCGTAGCCGGCTCGCGTTTCCTCAGAACGGTGATTCCCCCTTTTAGTGCACTTTACGCGTTTCGCATTCAGTTTGATACGTGTAGCGATTCCGAGGAATAATAAGACGAATTTAAATTCTATTACGTTCATTGCTGTTGCTAGTTTATTATAAAGGTTATTAAATATTAGTCCGTTTACGCATCTTACGCTATAAATATTGCACGCACTCGCACTTTAATCATCCAATCAATAGCTACGCTCAAGGCGGCAAGAACTCGAAATTACTCGATTATTATCGATTACTCTAACCGTTTCATAGCACAAGTTATTAAGCTTATTAACATTATAACCGATATTCTTTCATCGGTTCTCAGTCCTCATTTTTACCCTCACCCTTATAAAAGCTTCGATAGCAAAGCGGGAATTTATTTTTATTTTGGACAGAGTGTTAGGCATTCAAAGAAACAAAACCAAAGCGATCAGTTGCATGGCGACCTTGATAACATAAAAATCTAAATTACCATCTACGTAACGACCTTGGTTAGCAATTAGCATGTTAGTTATGATAGGTTGGACTCTACATTCTCATACCTCACTGTATCGAAAAAATGTACCACAGATTTAGTTGGACATCTCGCAATGAAACGTTCTTCGCTTTTGCGCCAGCTACATTTTTCAACATGTTTCGGAAATCTGCAGTCACTCAACATCACATCGTCCCCGATCAGACACACCTATCCCCCCGTTACTTTCCCCATTTAACATCCTATGTAATATCTGCAATAGCCAAGTACCAAAATTAAATGTTTCGAGGTCTAGTTTCACTGCACGCCATATGCCAAATTCAATCACATAGTTCCACCGAAATCAATATTTCGTCTAGTCTGGTCGAAAATTTTGAGGGGAACCACTAATTTTGAACGGCTCGTTATTCCGGGTACTCACATTCTGTTGCTTTGTTGTTCCCTGCCCCCAGCAGTTGCCTCTGCCGCCGGTGCCCGCGGCGACACCCGCTTAGGACCCGAGCCGTTTGCAGAGTGCCAGGCCTCCCAGACGGTGAAGGATGCATCCCCCTCCCTCCCTCAAAGGGGGAAGGGTGCGGGCCCGTCGACCGATTGCACCGGAAATCGGCCCGATGGTCATACCTCCCCAGGGGGATATGGGTAAGAAACCGTTTTTACTCTTAAATCCCCCAAAAAGGTGAAATCCACTACTCATTTAATGATTTTTCAATTCGACATAATTTTCCCCCATTTATCAATTTCGACCCGCCATTGCGTTCTCAAATGGTAGCCCCGGTCCATCTCGTGACACACGACGCCACAATGCCTGCTGAGCACTGACTGCTGATAGAAGCGGGTCAGGTACCACGGATGCTGGGGCCTGGTCCGGGAGGCCTAGAAAGAGGGGTGGGGCGCTCCCTGAAATTTTCGACCAGACTTAAACCTATGTTAAAGCATGTGACATAGCTTACAAAAAAAAACTAAAATTTGACGGTACCCAGCTAACCTATAACATTCCATACTTGGTGCCCACTGCACGCAAACCCCAAAATGTGTCACATCATAACATATAACGCGAACGTTCGGTCTGTTTTGGAGTACGGTAGTGTAGTCTGGGCTGGTGTAGCCAAATCCCATGCCGAACGGGTCGAGCGGGTACAACACAAATTCTTGATGTGGCTAAATTCTCATACTTCTCAGTCTTGCGGCACTTTGAATTACCATTCACTTCTTCGGCATTTCGGCGTCCAGTCTCTTGCTGCAAGGAGAGTTCAACACGATCTTCTGTTTCTGAAAGCAATATTTTCCTCAAAAATTTCCTCTCAAACTCTTCTGAACTGTTTTGGCCTTCATGTTCCACCCCGCTCGACCCGCAACCTGCGACTTTTCGCCGAGCCACGTGGCCGTGTAAACACGGTTGCCTCGGGGTTTCTGTGCCGGATACCAAAATCTGCTAATAGGTTTTTGACCATGATCAACTCCGATTTTTTTGTTGATACCTATAGCATTTTTAGAGCTCGCGTTGTGGAATTTATCAGGGACCTAAGAGTGTGAGGTCACCAAGGTATATGTGCACCAAATATATGAAGAGGGAATGAGCTCAAAATATTTTAATAACTTTATTTTTACAGCACCCATTTTACTCATTTGTATGTTTTTAGCACTAGGGTGTTTCGGACATGTTTATGTGTATGTGTTAGTTTTTGGTGAGAGAGTTTTAATACCTGACTTCACCTGTTAGTGGGCATCAGCCTGTTGGTGATTATGTTTAATAAACAAATAAACAAATTTAGTACCGCGTAGAATGGTGAAATAATTTTGAAAATCGGTCGACAGTTTTCTTAATTATGGGCTTACCAAGTCCAACCTGCATTTTCAGATCGCTGTAATCGCGCAGTCGAACCAGTTCAATTGCATTGGAGACCGAGTGGTGGGGGACGTCATAACGCCATACAACAGAGATGATATGTCAAGATCACCTCACATGAAGATCAAGGTCAAGTTCAAAGGTCACAGGTCAAGGTCATATCTGCACTTTCGAGGTCATTGACCCCAGTGCTTCCAGTCAAATGGTGTTACCCGGTCTGACGTATTTTATGCTATGACGTCATAGTTAAGGTACCTCAATGTAAAGGTCAAGATAAAAGGTCATTGGTAAAGGTCAATCCTCATTTCCCGCCACACAGTGGTAATAGTGCTAATCATAGCGTACAACCATATTGTGACCTCCTAGGTCAATGGCCTTGAATGACCTCGACCTTAAATTGTAGTAAAGGTTCTTTGTGACCTTTCCTCTACCCTGACCCTGACCCTGACCCATGTTTAGCTTATTCCCGTTTTTTCCTGCATAATCACGGCATTTCCCAATAGCTCCCAGCCTGGCCAAAATTTGACCTTTATGAACTCGTTTGACCTAGGTCAATGAAAATTGGTCATGATGTATATCACTATAGCGCCCACCCACCTAACTGGCGTTTTTTCTGCACCTCCTAGTTTCCCAGATCCTAGAGGGGGCCTACCAGGCCCCCTCTAGTGCGCGTTAGTGCCAGACACCTCTCCAGTGCGGGTGTTAAGAGGTACTGAAACACTTATCTATCCACTGCCGCCGTTGCACTCAGTGCAGGCAGAACACCCATCACACCAGCCTTTAGCTTCACAGGTGCATGGCAGGCAGAGCAGTATGCCTCTAATAGCTTGATTGCGCAAACACCAGGAGCCGTCACCTCTGCTATCTAGTCACGAGCTGCCGGGTCTTGCATAGTTCTTCTGACTGACTTAAGAGCTTTAACATGTCGCGAGCCTGGTTTTATGTCCAAAAAGCTGTATGTGCTGTTGGCTTTCTCCTCTGGCCTAGTCTCTGTCGATTTACGCTGGAGCCGGGCCGTCGGCGGTAAGTGGCGCCACACTGGGCAGACGTCCACCGAGCTTTCTTGGACTGTTTACGCGACCATGCCGCCTTACAGCACCGCTGCCAGCTGTGCCATGTATGATCGGTCTATTTGTCCAGAAAAGCGGCTGCCGCTGACTGAGCGCTCTGGCGGCGGACTGGTACCCGAACCTGATGGCGGACTGGTGTCCGAACCTGGCGGCGGACTGGTGTCTGAACCTGGCGGCGGACTGGTGTCCGAACCTGATGGCGGACTGGTGTCCGAACCTGGCGGCGGACTAGTGTCCGAACCTGGCGGCGGACTGGTGTCCGAACCTGGCGGCGGACTGGTGTCCGAACCTGGCGGCGGACTGGTGTCCGAACCTGATGGCGGACTGGTGTCCGAACCTGGCGGCAGTCTGCACACTGGAGGCGGACTGGTGTCAGAATATGAAATGGAAACTGCACCTGCAGTCTGCAATGGAAACTGCATCAATGGTGGCCGGAGGTTTTACGCCTGTCAAGCCGGGGAACCATTCTCAGGCCGAGGCACCATTCATGGACCGGGGCACCCCTCTCAGACGGGAACCATTCTCAGGCCGAGGCACCATGCATAAACCGGGGCATCCATCTCAAACGGGGACCATTGTCAGGCCGAGGCACCATTCATAGACCGGGGTACATATCTCAGACGGGGAACCATTCTCAGGCCGAGGCACCATTCATGGTCCGAGGCACCCATCTCAGACGGCGAACCATTCTCATGCCGGGGCACCATTCATAGACCGGGGTACATATCTCAGACGGGGAACCATTCTCAGGCCGAGGCACCATTCATAGACTGGGGTACCTATCTCAAAATAAAATAGACAAATTAAATTCAGGATATCAAAACAATTCCTCAGGTAGCTTCAGTATAGCTTCAGTACATTTAACAAGCTGAAGTGGGCAAAGTGCAGTGCACACCGCACATCTAAGGAGTGAAAATGATAAAACGATAACTGCTAACATACTTTTTTAAGAGCTTTTTCCCCGCTGCAAGCTCTTTCCAAAGCAGAGAATGAACTGCAGGCCCAGAATATGCTGGTTTAACACCCTCACTGAGAGGAGTATGGCACTAACGCGCACTGCAGGGGGGCCTGGTGGGCTCCCCAAGAAATCTAAAAAAACAAGAAACAAGACAAAAAACCCCTTTGGGGGTGTGTGGTGGCTATGTTGATATATTTCAAAACTAACGTTGGTTCACTAAAGGCAATATCATGAAGGTTAAACGAGGTCATAAGTGTCAAATATTGGTAGTGCTAGGGACCCATTACGAAATTGCGTTTTTAGGACCAAGTACCAAAGCAAAGGTCTAGGTCTAGGACCAAGTAAAAAATATATTATGTAATTCCTCTCAGGGGCCCTTGTCAGCTAAGGGGGCCCCAAAACAGCTTGAGCCCGAGACAAAAGTCAGTACCTAAGCTCCTGTATAGAACCCTCTCAGAGTCCCAGAAAACCCACGGGATCCCTCGCAAAACTCTCGTCAGGAGGCCCAAACCCACCTCAGGGGACCCAAGGTCAGCTTAGGAGGCCCATACCAGTTAAGAGTTTCCAGACCAGATAAAAGACTCCTGACGGTTCATGGAGCTCCAGTACTAAACCAACGGTTTTAAGATCAGATTGGGGCCTTCGCCATTTAAAAGGGACCCAGCTCAGGGAGCCTAGAACCAGCTCAGGAGGCTAGGCCCGCTGTGGGGACCAAAACCAGCTCAGCAGGCCCAGACAAACTCAGGTGGCCAGATCAGCTGGGCGCCCCGACAAGCTCAAGGGTCTTAGATCAGCGCAATAGGGCCCGGACAAGCTATAAGGCCCCACACTACTTCAAAGGGCCCAATATCGGCTCAGGGGACACCATACCAGCTTAAGGGACACCAATCCAGCCAGGGGTCCTACGGCCAAGTCAGCGACCTCTTAAGCAAATCTTCTCAGGGTCAGTAGACCAACTCATGGCCACTTCAACAATTCCACCTAAGGATATCTTTCCAGCTTAGGGGCCTCCACGCCAGCATAGGGTCTAAAGTCAAGCCAGTAAGTCCCTGTGCAGGCAGTTCGCTCTGGTCGTTGGTTGGGGTCGGACGTGTGCGCGCGCGGCAGGTGCAGTCAGGGACAGTGGCATGGTCCGTGTGCTATTTACCTTTTGGAAGAGACACCAAGTGCCAGTGAAGGTATTTCCAACAAGATAAGCCAACGGATGATGTTTTAGCTAATCACGTCCCCATCTGACAGCTCACCATGGTAGGCAAAAACCAGAAAAACGCCGTGCAATCGAGTGGTAGCCAAAGCAGCAAAACTAATAAGAGCCGAAGACTACAACCAAGCATCGAAAGCACCATAAGAAGGCTGTCGAGTGGAGTGAGAGAGCACGCTGCACCAGAATCCGCTCAGAAGAAACGTCGTCTCCAGAGATCAGGCTCAGCGCCGATTCCTGAATGCCCGAACCCATCGCCCGACCGCCAGTCGCCCGCTCGGCTCGCCCCTGCCGTGCCCCAAGGCGAGGTCGGCCGCCCCGGCCCGGATCAGCTGAGCGGCGCCGCCCGCTCGGACACAGCTCGCGGGACGCCCTCTACCACGGACTCGAGACAGAGTGGCCAGGTGGATGAGCGCAGCGGTGACCAGTGGTTCCCCAACACTGCTGTGAGTTCAGCTATTCGCACAGCTGTTCGGGAGGAGTTGAGACTCGTGGTGCGGGAGGAATTTGATAGCTTCCGTCGTGAGATCAGTGACCAGTTGTAGCGAGCTGTATGTATTGCCCTGGCAGAGATGAAAGAGCGACTGGGTGAGCTGGAGACACATATTTGTGAACGAGATGATGAATTAAACCACGTGCATCACATGGCAAACGAGTGCTCGGAGCAGCTGAGGTACGTGGATCGTATTATTGACGATTTTGGAGCAGAGGCCCGGCTGTCGACGTTGGTAATCTCGGGGGAGCCGATCCCGCCACCAGTCATCGCACTCGACAACAGCGGTCGAAGCGTGCCAGAGGACACCACGGCAGTAGCTATCTACGTGCTGAAGAGAATGCTTCCAGAGGTGCCTGTGAAAAAGGAGGACATCATCACCAGCTTCAGGGTCGGTAAGAAGAAGAAGCTTGGGTATAACTGAAGGAAGCCAAACAAATGCATTACGTACTAGTAATGGGTGGTTACATATGTCAACAGACATACTGAGCTCAAATATAATATTCACTGCCCGCGCTGACTTTGTTTTACTATATAATTTGGCACCAAATCCCTCATATACATCATGTGTTGTTGCTTCACCGCCAAAAGAACTATGCAATAAACAAACATGACGGTGAAACGCGATGCCAGATTTGATTCCATCATAATAACTCAATTTTAGTAAATACTCCAGAATACTGATAAATACTCCAAAAAAGTGTTGATTCAGCAGATTTCCCGCAGGGAGGTAACCTCAACCTTCCACTGACCTTTGACCTGACCGGCACTGAAGGAAAATCCGTATATTTCCAACGCATTGTGGTTCAAAGCTTTCGCTAATCAGGACAGTACGCGAGCGAAGCGAGCGCAGCCCGCGAGCAAAGCGAGTGGACTTGAGTCCTCCGAAGGCGCGGCCTTTGCCGGCGTTAGCCGGCAAAGCCGAGGCCGCCGGAGGCGAAAGTCGGCGCCGCAGGCTATGTGCGCCGCAGGCAACGTCGCTAAATCAAAACATGGTTAGGTACGGTTAGGTTATGTCATGTTTCCAAAGAAAATTTTGACGTTTTAAAGGATTTTGTTACTATCTGGAGTTATTTAAAACAACGTTTAATAATTTAAAGGTTTTTATTTGCATCAATGCGAGATTGGAAAACACCATATCTGGTATCGTCTCAACATTTACCGCACTGTTACGGTCTTCTCCGCTGTGTGTGGTGTGGTGGGGTATAATACCTACTACTTAGATTTTCATTTTCATTTTTGGGGGAATTGGTCGTTGGGCGCAGACAGCTGTGTTGAGCATCGATGAGAGTGAGGTGGAAAGGGTCGGAAACCATATCTCTTAAGGGTCTAAGTGATTTGTTTTTCTTCCTTCAGAATTACCGAAGCTTGTGGTGAAGTTCACGGCGTACGGGAACAACACCACCCGGGATCGTCTCTATCGAGGAAGATGCACGCTGATGAGAGAAAAGGATGCTTCAAGAAAAATTTATATCAACGAGTCCATCACCCCACTCCGTCAGGACATACTATCTGCCCTTATCGATGCCAAGAAAGCCAAGCGCATCCATTCGGCTTTCACCAGGGACGGCATTGTCTTCTTCAAGCCGAGTGTGCATGCGGCAGTGGTCCGGGCTGATGGGTGGCACAAAGTGCGTGAGTACACAGATCCCGTTCAGCGGTGATTCGTGAAACAATCCTCGTGTTTAATCAGCGCTTTGTTTCTCTGTAACTTGGTTTCTTGTTTGAAATCCTGGTAATTATGCGATGGTATGGAGCAAAACGTTCGTGCTGTCGGATGGGGAGGCCCAGCTTTTTCTCCCTCGTTTTCTTTTTTTGCACCAGTTGTTGTCCAAAGGATAACGAGTAAAAAATGAGTCTTCGAAATGGTCACGCGCGTGTGTGTCATGGGTGTTGTGCGATGTTGGTGTTTTTCACCTTCTTTAGTCATCATGTTGTACCAGGGCAGAAGCCATGAAGTACCCGCTGGAGGTAGAAGCAACGTAGGTGAATTGTATTTTTGGATCCGTGTGGGGCAAACGGAGTGCACAATACGAGGCAGCCCATCTAGACTTTGTAAGCACGCTCTTCATTCTAAATGAGTGATATAAAGATATGTTCATATAATTGTAGAGGACTGGGCCAATTTCAGAAACGGCGTGATGTCTTGAATTTTTTTAGGCGCACAGATTTTCATATATTTCTTCTACAAGACATACACTGTCATCCATCAAAGTCGAATCGATTTCGTAGTCTGTGGGGTACAGAATTTTTAATTGCAGGGTTCTCTAACAACGCCAGAGGTGCGGCAATACTTACAAAATCAACTGATGTTGCCTTCAGTGACTGTCATTTTAATCAAGGGGGCAACTACATCATTGCTAAGGCCACAATAAACAACAGCCTCAGTCTGATCATAGCAAATATATACGGGCCTAATATCAATGATCCGATATTTTTCAACAAGTAAGGGAAATTTGTAACAAAATCAGAGGATCATCCAATGTTCCAGTCATTTTAGCGGGTGACTTTAATGTATCTATTAACCAAATTTTAGACACGGAAAATTATGCACGACCAAACAACCCTAGAAACAGAGAACAAATAATGCTTATAATGTCTGATCTAAATGTATTAGACATTTTTAGGGAAAGAAACCCAGAATTGAGGATGTTTACCTGGAAAGTCGGATGTCCTCCAAGAAAGCAAGCCCGACTTGATTACTTTTTAGTGTCTGAAGATTTTGAACCTATTATTACCGAAACGAACATTTTGCCACCATACAGGAGTGACCACGCGATGGTCACCATTCAAATTCAGGTACCCACGGGAGCTAGAGGCAGAGGGTATTATAAACTTAATGCGTCATTGTTAACGGATTATTTATTCGTATAAAAATAAAACATTGTATTAGCAATACGTCATTAATATATGCTCTCCCAATATATACGTCTTCATTTGTTGAAGAGAACCCGGAATTGGTAGACATTTCCATATCTTGGAAGCTATTTTGGGACACTTTGATACTAATCCTGCGAACTGAAGCCATTTTGTATTCGATTTTCAAAAATAGAGAAAGAAATAAAGAGGAAAATGATTTAGTTAAAAAAATAAGTGAATTACACATCGGTAATGAGCTATCCGCAGAACAGCACAGAGAGCTCGAGAAATATAATCAGGAGCTGCAACAGCTGAGAGCGTACAAAATCGACGGCATTGTTACGCGTTCTAGAGCCAAGTGGTACGAAAAGGGAGAAAAGTTATCAGCTTATTTCTTGAACTTGAAAAAACGAAATTATGTAAGCCGACACATTGCTGCTTTGATGTAGCCTTCGGGGCAGATAACTACCGATCAATCTGAAGTGTTACAGATACTAGTAGAACATTTTCGGTGCCTGTTTGCAGATAGACCAATCGATATGGATGAAGCAGAGTCATATTTCAAAAGTTCTAATGTCAAAAGAATAAAATTCAGTTCAAAAAAGTTTTTGAGCACACCATTATCACTTGAAGAATTCTCTGATGCATTAAAGAGAATGTCCAATAATCGAGCTCCAGGGTCAGATGGATTTGGTACCAAATTTTACAAAGTTTTCTGGGCAGATCTTAAATCATTTTTCTTGCGAAGGGTTCTTGAAAGTTATGAGGATTGCTCATTACCATTGTCATTAACAGAGGGTATAATTAATCTTATCCCCAAGCCCTCAAAGCCAAGAGATGAAATTGAATCATATAGGCCTATAATGTTATTAAATTCCAGTTACAAAATAGTTGCTTCAGCTCTTGCGAACCGACTAAAGGGGGTACTACCGGAGGTGATTGGTGTTGAAAAACAGGGTTTATGAATGGAAGATGTATTGCTGAAAACACTAGGCTCACGTATGATCTTATAACGCAACTGAAGATTGAAAAAAATAGTTTATTCCTTAGTCTAGATATTAAGGAAGCTTTCAACTCCGTTAGCTGGGACTTCACACGAAAAGTATTAAGTAACGCAAACTTTCCTCCGGAATTCATTAAATGGTTTGATACTTTACATTTGGGTTCTTTCTCTAGAATCATGTACAACGGCCACATCTCCGACAGAATCGACCTTTGGAGATCATGCAGGCAGGGGGATCCCATCAGTCCCTATATCTTTTTGTTAGTAATAGGAGTGCTGATTGAAAACGTTAAGAATAATGGAAATATTAACCCATTAACGCCCAGCGGGTCATTTTTGTCCTCTGACTTTGACAGGCTGCATAATCGGCACCAGTGAAGTGATCTTCATGTTTATGATATGAATGTGTGTTTCAGATCGTGGATAAGCTATAAAAGTGCATTTGAAATTCCTAGGTTTTTATGGGACGATTTTGGTGAAACTTATTTTGGCGAGGTTTTGGTCAACGTGAGATAGCTTTGCAAATTTTGTTTCTCGCAATAGCACATGGAAAGCCGAAAAGAACTTGCATGGTTGACATTAAGCTAAGACCACTAGGAGTCAGATGGTGAAGAAACAGTAAGATTTTCTTGAACGGCTTTGCCATGAGACATCGTCAAATATGAAGTGGACAAAAATGACCCGCTGGGCGTTGCGGACATCTTCGGGCCGCTGAAAAGGAAGAAAATGATGTGTCCTGTCCTCCCGTCTGGTGGGTTAGGCGCATAATGTTACCTGGAGGAAATGAGGGCATTGTGGGTCCTGCCAATTCAGGGTTGCCAGTTTAGAGACTTTTCATCAAATCTGAAGATTTTTAGTGCAATGTCAATACCTTTGGAAACTTTGGAGTTCATGAAATGCTTCCCAACGTTTTCGGGGTCTGTCTTATTTTTGGAATGATTATCAAATATTTCTAACGAAAACATGCAAGATGGTTTCAGTATTTTCTGAACGCGTTGTCAAAGACAATTTTCAGGGTTTTGAAAACTTAACGAAACATTAGAATGACTTTACTGTTAAACTAGCAGAGCCTTTTCTTTTCCTCTTGATGGATTGTGTGTAGTGGATAGAGAGGATAGGGAACAGTGGCAGATTGAGGACTTCATTGGGTGTGGGGGGAGGGGTTACGGGTCTCGAGCATCTCCCGCCATTGCCTCGGAAACAGCCCTCAGTTATGCATTTACTATAGGCACACTGCCATTTCGGTGGGAGGGGGCTTGAGCCTTCCTAGCCTCCTTGTGTTCACCACTGATTGAAAGCCAATGACCAACTAACAAAATGAGTTGGGAATTATCGCGGCCGCCGCGCTGGTTTGTTGTGACGAGATGGTGCGGTGTCAAACGTCTGGTGCAGTTTAAAAAGGGCGAAAGCATGTGAAGTTCTAGAACTTCTGTTTAAAACGCAATTAGCACTGTTGCAGCTTGGTTCTAGTCAAGTGAAACTACCATGAGTGAGCATCCCGGGGGTTAGGGGGAGGGTCAAGACCCGCCTGGATTTTTGGTCTCCCACAGACTTTGTCTAAGGCTTGGATTGCATTGCCACTGTTAAACCATCCAGAACCCCTCCTGGATCGAAAAGAAATATTCAGCCTTGGAGACATAAATATATCGAAAGCATAGTTGTTAGCAATGCCACAGATCAAATGTTTTTCAGGAAAAGAAGCAAAATAAGTTGTTTTAAATGCGCAAGATAGCGGAGCGGATCAGGTGCATATCATGCGTATACCATCACAAAAATATATTAGTCATGAGGATGAAAAAGATGATGCACTGACCGGCGTTACAATGACCAGCGGCGTGGCTGGAAATGGGGAGGCTCACATTTATGCAACTATGAAGCACGCTGCTTGCTCCAAAGAAAAGTTGGAAAGATGGAAATGGACCCGTTTGGAGATTTGGAGATTAGTCAAGCTAATGTACACCGCGTAGGGGGAGATAACGGATTGAGTTTTCAAAACTTTTCATCTGTATGCTGAACATTACGATTAAGTACTCGTTGAAAGCTCAGTGAGCGTCAGTCACAAAGTCTGGGAGACGGAGGAGGAAGGGGGAAGGGACAAAAGAAACGGTTTCCCAAAACCTTTGATATTCACCTTATATTCTTAATATTACTATACTATACTATACTAAAATATTCTTAAAATACCATGATTTTCACAATTTCAGTCCATCCCCCCGCAAATCATCAGTCTAGGTTAGCCGCTGTTGTATACTATTTGCAAATATGCGATTAGTGTTGTCTATGATTAAACCTGGAGAGCATAAAACTGTCTCAACATTTTACCATGGCCAATATACAAGAGGAAATAAAAAACACTTCACAAAACTGCAGTAAAAGCAATGCGCATCGGGCCGCTGAGTGCGGTGACTGCGCCGCCCGGGAGCCGGCCGCGCAGTGCCAGCCGATGTGCCAAACGCCCAGCGGGTCATTTTTGTCCGGTGTCATATCTCAGAATCTAAAAGTGGTATCGGTTTAAAACTTAAGGAACATCTTATTTTGCATATTTTAAACATAGGAACACATTTGTTTCGCCAATCTGAAAGCTGGAAGTAGGCGCGGGCGTTAATGGGTTAAGGGAATCAAGATTAAAGCACGCGAATACAAAATCTCCGCGTACGCCGATGACACCCTTTGCCTCTTGGACGGTTCGGTTAACAGCCTCCGGGCTCTTTTTTCATGATTTGGGCACCTTTGCCCAGTTCTCGGGCCTGAGCCCAAACGTCAGGAAGACGCAAGCCTTCTGGGCGGGTGCCAACAGTTCGGAGAAACAGCCAATATGCATGGACCTGGCATTGAAATGGTCGTCAAAGATAAAGTGCTTGGTATTGTGTTTTCAAACAATGATGCGGACATGTTTTCTGAAAATTTTGCGGATAAAATTGTTAAGGCGCACAATCTTCTTAGCAGATGGAATAAGAGATCCCTGTCTCTTCTGGGAAAAATAACGGTGATAAAAGCGTTAATGCTTCCCATGTTTACGCACTTATTTACTGTTTAGCCCAGCCCTTCCATAAGCTGGATAAAACAGTTCAAAACAATACTTTTTAACTTCATCTGGAATGGTAGAGTTGATAGAATCAAAAGAGATAGTCTGTATCAGTCTATTCTGGGGGGCGGGTTGTCTATGGTGGACGTTGAAGTTTATATCACATCACTTAAAATAAGTTGGGTAAGACGAGAATTAACGAGTGGACACGACTGGGGCAATCTTTTTCATAATACTATAGCTCAAGGGAGATGTTTGTGGGAAATAAATGCGCAGTCATTATCGAAATTGGTCTATAAAACCAACAATCAATTTTGGAAGGACGTGTTTATTGCACTGGCATGGTTTGATAAACATTTTTTGTCGATCAAGAAAATACAGGAAGCCAAAACCTGTGGTACTCGAACTTTACAAAATTCAAAGACTCCGAGGTTTCTTCATGGAGTAGTCGTGGGTTTCGTTACGTAAATGATCTGCTGGATAAAAACGGAAAAATTATGAGTTTTGTTCAGGCAAAGCAACTCTTTGGTATAGGTGGCATGCATTTGGATTATATTGGGCTAGTTAAAAGTCTCCCAGTAGAATGGCGAAAGAGAACTACAACAACAAAAGAATTTGGACCAATTATTAACCCTAGAATTCAAGCCATTCATAGCTTTAAGAAAGGCAGTAAGCATATTTATAATACGTTCATGAACGGCGCGTCCAAAGACGTAAAAAATACATGGGAAGCCCCTTGGGAAGCGATATAGGATGACATTGAATGGTCTTCGGTGTACAACCTTAGCAGAATTACCACAAAATCCGTGGCATATCAGGCGCTGCAGTACAAAATAATAACTCGGACGGTTGCCACAAACACATTACTGCACCATATGGGACTAACTGACACACACAAATGCGTTAGATGTCATGAAGGAAACGACACAATATCACACAAATTTTGGAGCTGTCCAGACGTGTTCAATTTTTGGGAAAAGGTATGGAACTTCATCTTAACAATCAGAATAGATCCTGATCTACCTCCTGTAACTGAAAGAATTATTATGTTTGGTTATCAGCACTCCCTGATTGTAAACCACATAATATTGATCGGAAAGAGAATGATAACACAAAATTGCAATTTGTTCTTGGATATTCTTCTCATCAGATTGTTAATGGATAGGTTTCATGAGTTTCAAAATGAGCGGCCCCCAGAACAGTTTAAATCCAGTAATTAGTAGTTCACGTCAATAAACCGCGTATCACGTCAGTGGTATCAGGCACGACATGCAGTGATTGGTTTTATGGACTAAAAGCGAAAACATAGCCGGCTGTTAGTCATTGTTGAGTTGCATTACGCTTGTTTGACGTTGGGCTTGTGTGTATTTTCGGGATATTTTTTTGGAAATAAACATATGCAGTTGCCTAGTGGTCGGTGATGAATCTGCAACCTCACGAGCTCAGAAGTACGGCGCAAGAGAACAACAAGCCTTGAAAGTGACCTCAAACCTTGATGCCGACTTTCCCTCAGAATTGGCAGGGTTTCAGGGGCAGCAGACCTATTGTAAGACAAACACGTTTGTATGAAGGCTGGCTAGCAACGTGGCTTTTTGTGTTTGCTGTGTTAGAAAACCTAAGGCGTCTTAAGATTTGTGGACATCTTTTGCGTGTATATGTGTCGATTTCGGACTGTCGCGGTCTTGAGGCTGTGGCGATTTCGATTGAGGGTGGATTTGTTGTGAAATATGCCTGGAGTGTCGGCACCACTTTAATACGTATGTGGTGTTTCTGCGTGTCTTGTACAAAGTGTAAAGACAACTGCCAACCGAGGGTATTGGCTACACCGGAGATAGGGAGGCTGCACGCATTATCCTCGTGGGCGTGGCTTTGGTGGGTGTTATTACCAGTCCAGAGTAGGAGGAAGTATCGGAGGAGCAGATCCTTGCGGATATGAGCCCAGGGCGCAGCAGAAGTTTGCAAAATACAAAGGCGAGAGGAGGGAAAGCTAGCTGGCTCAGGAACGATCGCTGTGTCAATCCCAAGACGCTACTTACCTGAGAAGGTACGCGTTGGCTGGCGTTCCATCCGCACCCGACCCTTCGTCCCCAACCCAACACGATGTTTCAAGTGCCATTCGCTTTTGGCACTTTGCAAGCACCTGTAATGCCAGAGGCGCTGTGGTCGGTGCTCAGGGTACGACCACAGCTCCAAGGCTTACAAAGGCCCGAAATGCCCCAACTGCGATGAGACTCACGAAGCCTGGAGCAAGGCGTGCCTCAAACTGACGCAGGCCAAGGAGGCTTTAAAAAAGAACCCAGCGAGCGGGAACAAGGATCCTGTCACCCCAGTAGCACCAGCGAGAACAAGGACACCCGAGGCAGCTGGCCCACCCTCGTACTGAGACGCAGTGCTCGGAACCAATCATCCTTGGACAACATCTCGCAAAACACTACAGTGACTCATGACTCAGACACATGACTCACTCGACGGTACAGAAACTTGTTCAAATCCTGCGATTCATCCCACAGACAGGGCTGTCCAGCACCATGCTGGAAAAAGACACGGCTGAAAAAGCCACCCCATTGCGACTTTATCGGGTCACTGGCACATGGGACCGCTCAGAGCGAGACACAGGAACAAACTGCTCACATGGAGGCAGCTTTTGACGAGCCTGACAAGGCTACATCTAACACAACGTACCCCCGGGTTGACGCTTCCCCACCAAGTGCATTTCAAAACCACCCAGAGAAACAACCCCCACTAGGTAAAATGCCAAGCGCTAATAATATAGAAGGGCCGGTAGCCGAGATGATCGCTGTTCAGAATGCTGCTGAGAATGTTTGCTCCGTAGCCGAACAAACAAAACTCATACACACAGTAAGAAACGCCAGCTCGCGTCCCCAACAAGTGACAAAACTAGGCACGATACAATAGAAACAATAGAAAAACGGCGATTGGGACACCCATTCCGGTTCAGTGAAGGTATCCATCTAGAAATCCCTCGAGCAAGAATGAAAACTCGCCAACAAATGAAACCGAACCTCACTGAGCATGCACGATCCATGGAGAACTCAGGGCCTGTGCAAGCAGACCTGAGGAATTCTACGGACCTTAGGCAGCGGGTACGAGGGCCCACCCCTGTAGACGACGGGAGGCCGGCATATGCAGGCGATGCATATAAGGTGGAGAAGCCAGTCTTCACCATGCACTCACCTCCAAGAGACTGCAGAATCCCTCCACGGGAGGCACGTAACTGGAACTTCCGCGTTGTCTGAAAAGATCCAGAGGTGTTTGACCCAAGAAGTTGGGAAACGTGATGAGCGCTCCGGGTTTTAAAATAGGACAGCTTTAACACATCTTACTAGTACTTTGCACAATGACTCGCCTTTTACAATGGGACATGCCTGGCTTCAGGGCCAACAAAATGGAACTCCAGGCCCTGATAGCCTCAATGAGCCCAGCAGTCAAGGCTGTCCAAGAAAAAAATTAATTAGGACAAGAACAAAAATGTAATCTACCCCATGACAAAACATATCGATATGACTTTCCCACTGTCACGATCGCACATGGATGAGTGGCTCTAATTGTTCACTTGTGTGCCTTCATCGCCATTTCACATTCATACAGATTTACAAATAGTAGCCTGGTGCGCCAGTTATCAAGGAACAAGGATCTTAGGCGAACATCATCTTGGCGACTTTAATTCATACAATACCGTCTGCGTCCGCCTCCGCGCGAGCCAACACAAAGCAGTAGACGCCTGGCAGATGTAGTCTTACGCCATGAATTGTGTATTCTTAACACTGGAGGCCCAAAACATATTGCACTGCTGTTGGAGCCCCATCCGCGATTGATTTGTCGCTTTGCTCCTCATCAGTAGACGATCGCTCCAAAAAGTGCACTCACTCTAAACCCATGTGGAAGCGACCAGTATCCGATTTGGTTCTGGTTCGAGACCCCCACCCAGGGATAAGGACCCGTCAGTGGAACCTCCGGCGAGCGGACTGGGAGGTTTTCACCGCCGATCATTCCCTTGATACCGTACGGGAGAAGGGCAAACGCGCAGCCACATTTTACGAGGGAAGACGTACTCTTGTAATCGACTCTGCCAATGTCTTCAGCCCCCAGACGAGTTCGCTGCCTGGACCTATCGCCGCGCCGCACTGTGGTCGGAAACGGCCTCACCAATGGCCACCGAGGTTTTTGTTCATGATCATTTTGCTACAGCGCTGAAACGGCCAAACCGATTCACCCCAAATTTTCAGCAGATCATGCTATATCAATTGCAATGAGAGATGTATACTTAAGTTGATTCAACTAACACCCGCAATGGAGAGGGGTCTGACACTAACGCGCACTGTAGGGGGGCGCGGTAGGCCCCCTGTAAGATCTCGGAAACTAAAAGAGACAGAAAAACTTTGTCTAGAGGGTGGGTGGGGGCTATGGTGATCTACATCATGAGCAATTTTCATTGACCTAGGTCAATATCTTCAAGGTCAAACGATGTCATAAACGTCAAATATTGGCCATGCTGGGGATCTATTGGGAAATACCGTTATTAAGCGGGAAAATGACAGGAATAAGCTAAAGGCAGACCAGGGTCATAGAGGGAAGGTTGCAAAAAGATTTGCTGCAATTTTGGGGTCAAGGTCATCCAAGGTCATTGACCCATGAGGTCACAATATGATGATGTACCGATAATGTACACTTTGACTAACACTTTTGCCAGTGTTTGGTGGCAAATGAGGAATGACCTTTGAAAATGACCTCTAACCTTGACCTTTGACCTTGATCTTTATATTCAGGTACCTTAACTATGACTTCATAGAATAATACACCTCCGACCGGGTAACGCTATTTGACCGGAAGCGCTGGGGTCAATGACCTTGACAATTCTGATATGACCTTAACCTGTGACCTTCGACCTTGACCTATACCTTCCTGTGAGGTGACCTTGGCATATTATCCCGGTTATGTGACGTTATGACGTCACCACTCGGTATCCAATGCAAGCGAACTGGTCCTACCGCGCGATTGTGGCAATCTCAAAATGCAGGTCTGACTTTGAAAGCCTATATGTCACAAAATCTTCGGCCGATTTTTTTTAGATATCTTCACCAATCGGTGCGCCGTTAAATTCTCTCGAATGTAGCCAAATATCGTTTTTTGGCTCCACGAGCTGTTCTTACGCCACCTCGGAAACAGGTGAAGGAGCCTCCGAGGTCCCCCCTCTAGTGCGCGTGTTAAGCAAATGAATTGACCTAGCCCGACCCCTAATGACCTGGTCAGGTGTGCTGGCTCCGCATGCAAAAGGGCATACCCAGCCTCTTCTCAGACTAATCGTCTAATCGGGCTAAAACAAAACACACATTGCCATTCGGAACCCCTGAGTGAAAGGAGTTTGTGAGCTGCTTACCATTTGCTACTCTCGTTAAAGGGAATGTGGCACCTTGGTCGAATCCTGGAATTTAGTGCAATTAGGCGTTCTTTTAGCCGAAAATAATGAAACCACTTATGATTTCTCTGAAAAATTTACAATAAGCTCAATATTTTGATTTTGAAAATACTCCTCTAGAAAAAGAAATAAATATCAGTCTGTGAACTCTGTAGATGATGTCACGATCTGGTAGCCACTACCATACTTGAAACGCTTCAAGGGCTTCGATTGGCTGATGCTCATCGTGATGTCAGCATATGTCGTCACACCAGCAGCTCACAACAATGGCCGCCCGGTGAGGGGCTGATGAGGGGGCTGGTGTCAGGTAGGTTTTAGCTTTTTTCTACGGAAATATCGAGTTCCAAGACAAATGATATATGGAGTACTGGGTTTTCCGACTTGCTTTACAACTTGGCTATCTCAGTTAAAATCACGTTATGAAGGTGTAATATGGGCTTCTTTCATTTCATATATTCCGACAACAGGAAGATCAAGACAGTAGTTATCGGTGTACCCCTCTCATCATAGCATGTCGAATCATGTGCAATATGAACATGGTTTATGCATGGGTGACCTTGACCAAGGGTGATTCTGGGTAGGGTCAAGAAAACCTATGAGCTTACAATGAAGATAATTTGCACAAAGGCGAGCAATACGACATGAGAAGCACCTGATAAGCGCCCCCTCACCGCGCGGGCGGCCGGCGGGCCGTGGCGAGCCGCGGAGGCGCCGGGTGGCGGGCGGGTGGACGTCTCCGGGCGGCGGACGGCCCGGTACAATTTACACTGTGGACAATTTTGCGCACATTTGCACACTTAGCTCTCTTGAGGCCATGACGGAGAATTACTTGACCTATGTTTCCACAAAAAAAGCTAATTGGCAGACACGTAACTTTTTTTGTTTGTCTATTAAAAGTCAGCAACCAGTTTGTAAGGTGGATTTGTGAAAGGGGTAATTAAAACGCAGATTATATACCTTTATCAAAATTCAAATATACATATAACGCTAAGTATCTTAAAGCTGACATTATGAGGAACATTTTGATATCAATTATTTCTAGTCTGACTCAGTTTTAACGTTTATTATTCAAAGTTAAAAAATCGGATCTAGCAGACGCATCGAGTGCCTTACTTCTGGATTTCATCATCGCCTTACTTTGATGAGTAATAAGTGCATCTTTCAACCAAATTGACTTGATAATAGTGGTCATTCAGAACACTTTGAACAATTTTCTTCACATCGGCAGCCATAAAACCCCTAAATTCCAAAATCCGAAAAACGGCCCCGTGGCCACCCACGACAGCGGTTCCGACCACGGCGCGCCGTGCTGGACGCCGTGGTATACGGTATCGAGGGGCTAAAGCATTAGCGAAACGCAGGGTAGAGATGCAAAGTGCAATTCTTGGATAATGTATATCAACATGATCAATAGGCTTACACCGCTGGCAATGATCTGGCGTCAAACACATCGTCTGTTGGGCCGCAGCTCCGCACTGTCTCTACCTGTTTTATCGGGGCCCAGCGGCACAATCACCAACCCCACAGAAGTGGCCAATGCTTTTGAAAGGGCCTGGGCTGCACGCTGGCGGCTTGGGTGCACTGATCCAAGGGTTTTCCGGCTAAGACGACAGAGAGAACGTTTTCCGGTGAATTTGAGATCACATAATGAGCTCTTTAAATGACCTTGTACACTTGTAAAACAGCAAACCGCGCTTTCACGAGCTAAGAACACTGCGACAGAACCAGATGGTATCCACATAAAGATGTGCAAGCACTCGGTTCGGCTTATGACATTCTGTATGTGCTGGGTGCCGTGGGTTCGGGCCCACCCAGAGGCAGGATTTGGCGCCCTGCACTAGCTCAAGTCAAATGCATTCCCCTTCCCCCTCCGACGCCATATGACCTTAGCAGTTGGTGCGTCGTTAGACCCCCCACCCCCTAAAATATAACACGCTGTGGGCTACACACAAGTTTCCCAGTGCGTGTAGAGATGTATTCCTCATTCCAGTTTTAAAAATTGACAAGGATGGTAGTGATCCTCTACATTATCATCCGATCGCTTTGACATGTTGTGTCTGTAAACCGTTGGAACGCAAGGTAAACGAGCACCTGGTGTGGTACTTGCAGACTACCGGTTTTCTTCCTCAGACGCTCAATGTGGCTTTTGAGCGGGGCGATCCGCCCCTAACCACCTCGCATCTCTTGACTCGTCAATACGCCGCTCGTTCACTTCAATACATCATTTTGATATGTTCGTTGACATTGAAAAACCTATGACATAGTCTGACAGCACGCAATTTTAGAAAGAGTACGAAAAGCTGAAATCAGGGGTCATATAGGACATGTTATTGACAACTTTATGAAAGGACGGAACTTCCGCGTTAAGGTAGGCAACAGCATGTCAGATGTCTGAGGTCAGGAAAGCCGTGGGGTCCAGGGTGGCGTGCTGAGTGTGACATCGTCCGGCACTTTAATTAACGGCATACATAGCACTTTGCTCTCCACAGTCGAGAAGTCGCTGTTGGCAGATGATTTTGCGGTGTGGCTGAGGATATCGACATCCGTTTCAGCTCAGACACCTTCAAATGTAAGAAATGTAAGCATTTCTGTCGTCGTCCATCGTACCCCTCCGGTTGTATGGCAGGAGAGTCCCAATACATTGGGACTCTCCTGCAAGGGTGCAATGGGACACCATTGCAATGGTGCCGGAGGCCAAATTTCTAAGCATGCCACTCTATACACGCTGCAAATAACAAGGCTACGAGACAAATGTTTGAAACGGATGAATGCCCTAAAAACAGGGTTGGAGTTTTTACCAGACGAGGAGGGTTTTTGCCACCAGCCGGTTATCAATAGTCCCTATGCGGTAAAAGCTGGCAAAAAGTGTCAACAACTATTTGAGCCCGAATTTCCCCTTTTTGACGCGCAATGATCCTTTGGTGAATACAATAGGCATTGCCAACAACATGCTGCGAGGTACACTATTTTCGGTATAGAACAGCTTTTGACACATTACTTCCTAGTAGACAGTCTAAACAGTCCAGATAAGAAAATATGTTTCTTATTTTGGCATATCGATGGTAAGTGACTTGGCTCGCACCAAGGTTCTGGTAATCCACCTTCAGCCCAATGGGAGATTTCCCATCACCCTCCCCTTCGATCTCGGCTCCTATTTGGGATAGCGAAAAACAAGAATAGTGCTATATAGCCCGTAAAAATATTAGACGATGTCAGAACTTTTTGGCTCACGTCGATATTGAGGTCATGTCAGGCCAAAGAATGTGACAGGCTAAAGAAAGTTCAATGGCTCTAACATCTGACTGGCTTGCGTAAAGGCCAATTTTTAGGTACTTTTCGAATTTTCACAATACAGGAAGACGAATGATGCCAAACAAGCATTATTATTCTCTGTTAAGATACAAAAATGGTCAGATCCAATCTTGGGTCAAGGTCGCTTTTTGATCTAACAAGGCCAATATGCGGGTCAATCAACTTGCAATGACAACATAAACGTAGTGGCATAGAGACAAAAACTGGAACTCCTCTTATATGGAAGTTATTAACCCGTGTCTGAAAACCTGCTTCAATAGTCCCAAATGACCTCTAAAAGGTCACAAGTCAAAACTTATGATTTGAGCTTTGGGAATAGCCTAGGAATCTACGACATTTGAATATAAAGCTATTGCAAGTCGTATTTGCGGTCAATGTTAGTCAATGTTTTCTATTTCCCGTTTTCTCCATGATTTTCAACTTAGAGGTAATGAGAGGTACAGTCCCCTGCAATTGAAATTGCCATGACTAGGCTCGACCGGTTTAGGATGAATATCTGGCAACCTATGGCGTCTATAGCTTTATAAACGGGTTCTTCTTATGCATTTTTTGCAAGAGCTTTCCAGTGGTTACTATTATTTCCTAATCTGATATCTGCGTGAGAAAATATTACACAATTACTGATTTCGCTGCATTCTGACGGGGTAGTCTTTGGCTGACTTGCCACCGCCTCTGATAATCCCCGACCCTTCGCTCGACTGGCACGCATACCTGGGTCACGTGATTACTACGTGTTTACAACGACAGGTGCAAGGTCACACGTAGTAAGTAGTGTGTCGCGCGCCGGGGGCACAGTGTTTTGAACCGAGGTGATCAGTACTGTCTCGCAGGTGTCTACAGCCCCAGGCGGTCCGTCCAGTGACCGAGGCGCCTGGGCACGAGAGTCCAAGACTGGATATGTCTGAGTTATGGCTTCAAACAATGTTTCCAGCCTCATAAGGCTCACAGGATCACTGCTGAAATATTTATTCGGGGGATTAGAGTTCATGGGGTTTAAAACGGCACCCTTTGGCCGAATTTTTGTTATTTAACACCCGCCCCGGTGGGTCTCCGAGCCATCCTCCGCTGTTGGGGAGAACACTTCCCCTCGAACCCGGCTCCTATGCAGGATAAAGAGAAACGCGAACACTGGTAGATAGCTCATAAGAATTTATCTCGAAACTACATTAGTCGCTTTTTGTCTCAGGTCAATATTTAGGTCATGTCAGGTAAAAAAAGTGAAAGGGTGTAGAGGAGTTTTGGGGGCCTATCGTCTGACTGAATTCAGTTAGTATAAACTGTATGGCGCCATTCGCCTCCTCTTTTTACGGAAAAGCGAACCATGTATAATATGACTATACTACATGAAAACATAAAAGTAACGTGACCTAAAGTTGGGTCAAGGTCTTCATCTGATCTAGCATAATCAATTTGCATATCAGTCAACTTGCAATAACAATCCAACCGTAATGGTATAAAAATAAAACTTTTTCATCATTTCCTGCAAAATTATTGACCTAATTCTACCTGTTTAACCCTCGCCCCGGTGGAAGGTGTTTAAACACCCCCTCGGGTGTTGTCCGGCGGCACGAAAAACGGCGGCGCGAAGCGCCGCCGTACTTAGCACACTTTATCCTTGATTGATGCCGCAACTTTTCCAAAAATTTTAAGGTTGGGTCATCTCAGGTCAGGTCTCCAGTGTAGGTGACCTCACCTCCAAAAATGTTTAAGCGGTATAAGTAAGAAATGGGTGAATTTATCGAATTAAAGCTTATTCCATATAATGGGCCCACCGAGGGCTACAAAATATATTCCGGGATTTTTCATATCGATGACCTAAGGTCAACTACGGACCATGACCTCGCTATTGTAAATACATGGGAAAACAGAAATTGGGCTGTATTTGTGTACTCAAGAGCTGAGAAAACCTCAATATTCCCCAAATCGTAGTATCCTGGGACCCTTTCCAGGCTCCTGTTGCAATTGTTGACCTGTGACCTCTGAGAGGTCATCTGGGGCTATTTACGCAGTTTTCAGACATATGTCAATAACTTTGCATGAAATGATCCCGCTTTTATTTTGATACCATTGCGTTCAGATTGCTATTGCGAGTCGATTGATTGAATATTGACAATACTGGGTTAAAAAGTGACCCTGAGCTGAGGTCTGGTCATTTTTAGGTTTTGACCCAGTATGGCTCGTTCGATTTTCCGATTTGATTCATCATTCGATTTTCCGTGACGAAAGGAAGCGAATGGTGTCTAAAAAATGTTTCTCACTCAACTCTCTCAGACGCTAGATCCCAAAAACTCTACTCAAAATTCCACTTTCTTTGACCTGTCATGACCTCAAAATTGACCTGAGCCAAAAAGTGACAAATATAATTTCTTCATGAATTTGTATGAACTATCCAACAGCGTTCGCTTTTTTCGCTATCCCACGTAGAGGCTGAGTTCGAGGGGGTGTTCAAACACCCCCTCCCACCAGGGCAAAGATGGCTCGGAGGCCCACTGGGGCGCGGGTTAAGTAATCCAATATGACCTCTCAGAGATCACAGTTCCAAACCTGCAGCATGAGCCTGGAGAGGGGCTTAAGCTACTATGATTTGGAAAATGTGAAGGTATTGAACTACATACAGAAATAAAACCATTTCCCTCAATTTTCGTTTTCCCATGCATTTCCAATGGAAAGGTCATGATCTGTATTTGATCCTAGGTCATCGATATGTAAAATCCCGGAATATGTTTTGCGATATTTGATGGGGCTATTATGTGATATGAGTTTTAAGAAGACAGATTCACACCGTTCTTACTCATGAAATTTTAAACTTTTTGGAGTTGAGGTAACTTAACCTGCACTGTTCAGTTGACCCCGGTGTACCGACCCGTGCGGACGTGCGCGCTCTCGCTCCGCCGGCGTGCGCACAGCTTACAGTGACCGTGCACAACCAGCTTTAAAAGGCGTTCGTTTCAACAGTGTTGGTGGGAAAATGGTCAGTGATCTTCGCGAATCCATCGGAGATTTTGGAGGTTAGTTATTTTTGAAAGATTTGAGACGACTCGAGATGATATTTTACACTTTTGGACATTGCCGGTTAGAGACCGTGACCAATTAATCTCCACGAGTATTTTTCTGGTCAACATCTGTGGCGTGAAGCAAGACCCAGTAGCGTGATCACAGGAGTATTTAGCCTTTGAGAGCAATGAGGAACGGAAGGACTAACAACCGAGGAGGAGCGCAGACGCCTTCACAGCAGCGCGGCCCCGTCTCACGTCCTCAGCCGGGCGCGTCCCGGCCGCCGGCCCAGTCCGACCGGCCCCAGCCGCCCGGCTCCGGTCGTGGCGCCGCGGGGAGCAGCAGGGGCGGAGGAAGCGCGAGAGGAGCAGGGAGACAGCCCTCGGTGAAAGATATGATAGAGCAAATCGATAACCAGCAGTGTACCCCTGTAAACAGTCCATCAAAGAGACGCAGGGTCTCTCGTGATCCCTCGGCGGCATCGGTAGCGTCCTCCGATGCATCGGAGTCAGAGCCATCATCCCAACCGCTCACAGAGGCTGTGCTGCGAAACAACATGAAACAGATGTTCGGAAGCTTCAAAAAAGCCATGTCTGTCGAGTTCGATTCATTACGAAACGAGATCGGCCTCCTGCATAGACGCATGCAGGAGATGGAAGACCACATCGCGGCAAGAGACGTCGAGATTACCGAGCTTGAACAGCGCGTCAGCGTCAGAGACTCTCGCATCGCAGACTTAGAAGGAGAGGTCGATCAGCTCCATAGTGAAGTCAGGAGAAAAGACTTAATCTTTTCCGGAACAGCCGTCCCGCCAAAGCCCACTGAACACTGGACAGAAGACATCAAGGACACAGCCGTTACGCTTCTCCAGAGCTGCCGGGCGGAGACGCACGTCACCAAGGACGACATAGAGGAGGCGTCCAGACTAGGAAAGGGAAGCACCATCTTGGTCAAATTCAAGAGCGCCGGTAAACATTTCATCCGAGACCGACTCTACGAAGGCAGGTTTCGGTTACAGCCGCCGAAGCCGACGGACAGCGCTGCGAGACCGCCGACTCTCTTCGTGAGGAAGAACCTCTCACCCTATCGGCAAGCCATATATTTAGAGCTCCTGAAACAAAAGCAGGCCAAGAAAATCTACACCGTCTTCACTCGCAACGGTGAGGTTTTTTGCAAAACTGTGCAACATGGGAGGAAAATACGTGTGTATAGCTGGAACATGATACAGTCCGTGGTAAATGAATAGTCCACACTATGCGTATAGTGAGTTGGTTTTCCCAAAACAACGTTTTTTAAGAGACTTGTTCTATTGTGTTTGCATTAAGTGGACTGTTGTGGGGAGGTGTACAGCACCATTGAACAGTACTCGTTTTGTTAGGCTGCTCCCAGGTCAGTCATTTTGTGGCGCCAGACCCCAGGCCAGGTTATATTATTGTGATGAGCTGTGGCCGGCAATCTGGGGAGAGTACCCGGGTGGCTACCATGGACGTGTCGACGAGCTAGTGGGCGGGTGTCAGTGCTGCCGGTCACCTCAAAACTGAAAGTGACTTCCACAGATTTCTCACACACATGTATGACACTGACATATTCCGCGTGACTTTTCCAGGTTACCTTATCTCGACTTTTTTCTCACTTTAAATGGCAGCCCTTTTCAGCATTCGAGGCTAGTCAGCATTTTGTTCAAGGTATGTTGTGTTGCCGACTTTCTCCTACATTGGATTGCCTTTTCTGGTTATAAACATACTGCATGTGTGAATGTAGACTTGTGAAGCATTACTTCTTTCTCGAACCTGCACAGGGTTTTACAGGCTGTCGAGCTATATCTGTTTTGGTGACTAAAAGTGTTCCATTATTGATTTTTGTATTTAGAGTAGACCAAAAGAGCGGAAAGTGCCCTTGCCCAACGTGTGGGTTATGTGGATAAGTTTTCCACGCCGAGGGTATTCGCACAGATGCAGAATGAAGCTGTTTCGGCACGGAGCTAACTCGCCTGGTAGCACGCCAGCACCCGACGTGTAGCACAGCTGATACTGAAGACATTCCGTTACATTGTATGCACTTTTGTCGGGACGGGTATGAAGCGACAGTCAACCCGCCAGGATGATCCCATGGTTAAACATGCTCTTTGCCTATATGATTTTATATGGTGGTTGAAGTTGGTTTGTGTTCTTTAAATTGCAGGGGTTTGGGGGACTACAAAAAGAAGGGACGTGTTAAACTATCTACGGGGTACTCAATTTAACATTTTCCTATTGCAGGATATACATTGCCACCCAAGTTGGGAGCAGCGTTTTCGTAATACATGGGGATCGGAGGTACTAATAGCTGGATACACGCATAACGCGAGAGGGGTAGCAATTCTTACTAAGGCCATTGACATCGAATTTTCAGATACAAAACGGGACGAGGGAGGAAACTTCATAATCACCAGAGCTAAAATTAACAAAGACTATGAGGTTATATTGGGAAATATTTATGGACCAAACACTGATGAGCCCAGTTTTTACCAAGAAGTGGAAAACATTTGTAACAGTCTGAAGGGTGATCAAGATATTCCGGTGGTGATCGCCGGAGATTTCAACATCGCACTAAATTTTGATATTGATACAGTGAATTATGTAAGGTTGAACAATCCGAGGTCCCATAAAAGGCTTGAGGAAATAATCAGTAATCTTAACCTTTACGATGTTTTCAGATACAGACACCCCGATACTAAGAAATTTACATGGAAGGTGGGCTGCCCCGCAAGAAAACGTGCCCGTCTTGACTATTTTCTTGTCTCAGAAACCCTAGACTCGCAAATTTTGGATGCTAATATTATACCGGGGTACCGATCGGATCACTCGGCGGTTACTCTAAATCTACAGCTGTCAGCACATAAGAGAGGAAGGGGTTATTATAAAATGAACACCTCACTTTTGAAAGATCATGACTATGTTACAAAAATTAATTCTTGCATACATAATACGCTACGGCTTTACTCATTACCGATCTATTCAGAATCTTTTGTGCATGACGATCCTGAAGGGGTGGACATAACCATATCGTGGCAACAATTCTGGGAAGCCCTTATACTGAATCTGCGAACTGAAACCATCTCTTTTGCTGTTTATAAAAAAACGAAAAATGAGAAGGGAAGAAATTGACCTGATAAAAAGAATTGATGAATTAGAGAAAAAAGACCACCTCTTAATTACGGAAGATGAACAGAGCCAGATAGGTGTATGCAAGGAAAAGTTGGAAAAATTACGAGCCATTAAGATGGAGGGAATCATCACGAGGGCCCGCGTCAAATGGTATGAGGAAGGAGAGAGACATTCTGAGTACTTTCTTAATCTAGAGAAGCGCAATTATACAAATAGATTAATTGCGTCTCTGCGTAGAAATAGCACTGAAACGACATCAGATCAACAAGAAATACTGCAAATCTTAGTGGGTCATTTTAAATCCCTTTTTGCAGAGAAAAGTATTAATGAAGAAGAGGCAGAAAGCTTCGTTGACAATATCATTGATAAAAAGGTATCTGAGGCCGGAAGCAGGGAGCTACAGGCTCCAATCTCACTAGAAGAGCTTTCTGCAACGGTAAAAGCCCTGTCTCGTAACCGAGCCCCCGGTACAGATGGATTTCCGAACGAATTTTATAAAGTGTTCTGGGTAAAAATTAAGCATTCTTTTTCCGTATGGTAAAGGAAAGCTTTGAGGCAAAAAAAGCTGCCGCCAACCTTAAAAGAAGGAGTTTTGATCCTTATCCCGAAACCCCATAAGGCCAGGGATGAAATTAGTTCTTATCACGCGCATTGACGGGGGGGGTACCCGCCCCCCTCGGGTTTTCGGAGATAGCAGAAAAACGGCGGCGCGTAGCGCCGCCGTAGTTGGTATACCTTTCCCCTCATCATTTTTACAACTTCTGTGAAAATTTTAAGGTTAGGTCATCTCAGGTCAGGTCACCAGTACAGGTCAAGTGACCCGACCTCAAAAAGTTTAAGATAGCATAAGTCGGAGCAGGGTGAACTTATCCGATTGAAACTCATATCACATAATGGCCCTACCGAGTTCTCTAACATATGTTCCGGTATTTTTGATATCGATGACCTAAGGTCAGGTACGAGGCATGACCTCTCCATTGGAAATACATGGGAAAAATGGTTTTTACGAAATAACTCAGTAACGGATGGTGATAGAGCATTTATTTTAGCTGCATTAGACTCGCCTGGGCTTTGCGGTTCTAATGATATGCATTTTATATAATTTGACCCTGACCTGACCTCAGGTCAGGTCAAATCTTTGATTTGACCTAGCAAGGTCAAATTATATATCATTCGATTCGGCTTGCTAAGAGGATTCATATAGTTCAAGTCGTTTTGCTCTATCTTTACTTGGTCAGATGTAATGCCCGAAAAACTGAATTTTACATGTTATCCCTATGACGGGCATGTTTTGACCTCTCGTGACCTTAAATGTGACCTGACAAAAAAATGGTTCAAATGTTTTCGATGGAGAAGTGGATGGGCAGCCCAACGCCGTTTACCGTTTTCGCTACCTACCGGGGTTCTCGAGATCTTAGGGGCGGGTACCGCCCCCCCGTCAATGCGAAGGTGGCTCAGACCCCCGTCAATGCGCGTGTTATAGGCCGATTACTTTGCTAAATTCTAGCTATAAGATAATATCTTCAACCATAGCGAATAGAATCAAGAAATTCTTACCAGAAGTAATCGGGCAAGAGCAGACGGGGTTTATGAAAGGAAGATGCATCGCGGACAACAGCAGGTTAACCTATGACCTTATTCAAGAACTAAAATCAAGAAAGGAGGTTGCCCTATTCATTAGTTTGGATATTAAGGACGCCTTTAACTCAGTGAACTGGGATTTGGTAAGGATTATTATGAGAAAAACTAACTTCCCAGACAACATTACAAATTGGTTTGATACATTTTACATAGGAACATCTTCTAGAATCGTTTATAATGGGCATATTTCGGAGAGAATAGAGCTCCAACGCTCTTGTAGGCAAGGGGATCCGCTAAGTCCCTATATATTTTTGTTAGTTATTGGCGTCCTACTTGAACGTTTGAAGACGAACCCCCAGATCAAAGGAATAAATATTAAGTCTAGGGAATATAAGATATCGGCCTATGCAGACGATGCCCTCTGCTTTCTTGACGGAAGTGTGAATAGTGTCCGAGCTCTTTTCAACGATCTGGGTATTTTCGCCAAATTCTCCGGGCTCAAACCAAACATACAAAAAACCCAGGCCTTCTGGGCCGGAGACACTGCCTTTGAAAGGCAGGCTATTTGCCCTGAGTTACCGATGAAATGGAGCAACAAACTAACTGTCTTAGGAATCGTGTTCACAAACGAGTGTAATGTAAACGCAGACAATTTCAACCAAAAACTGGAAAAGGCTAGAAAAATAATTCGAAGTTGGAAAAACAGATATCTTTCACTCCACGGAAAAGTAGTTGTCATTAAATCCCTTCTCTTGCCTCTGTTCACGCATGTTTTGACAGCACTTCCCAGCCCTGGGGAAAATTTTATCAAAACACTTCGGAAAGAGATGTTTGCGTTCATTTGGAATAGCAAGATAGACAAGGTGAAACGGAGCAGTCTGTATCGGTCCCCAGTGGCAGGTGGCCAGGGGATGGTGGATATTGAGTTATATATAAAGGGGCTTAGGATCAGTTGGGTAAGGAGAGAAATTTTGAGTACTCATGATTGGTGTGTATTATTTGAGGATACGATTAAGAGTGGAGGCGGTTTATGGGAAAGAAATTCTACGTCTTTTAAAGGGCTTGCAAGAAAAACGTCTAATATTTTTTGGAGGGAAGTTTTTAATGCAATGGCAGACTTTGACGAAAGCGTAATTCCAGAAACAGGCGATTTGGGTCGGTACTCTCTATGGTTCTCAAATCTAACGAAATTTAAAAACAGTGTAATCAATTCATGGTACAGAAGAGGCATTAGATACATTAATGATCTCGTGAAACCAAATGGTCTACTCATGACATTTGAAGAAATGAAACGGTCATATGGTATCCCAGGCACTGCATTGGACTACAGGGGTCAGCAGTCTACCAATTGATTGGAGAAGGCTGCCACGGAAGCCAGAGACAGTCTACCCAAATATACACCCTAACGTTCAAATTATTCTTAAACAGCTACGAGGAAACAAACAAATTTATAACCTTTTACTCAACATGAAGTATAAAGACATGCAGAACCCTTGGGAGAGTGCATGGGAAATTCAGTTTAGGGACATAGAGTGGGGATTAACTTACGATCTGAGTAGGCTGTCTACAATGTCCGTAGCGTATCAGGCAATCAAATATAAAATATTAACGCGAATAATTGTCACAAATAGAAGACTGTTTCAAATGGGGATAGTAGATTCGGCTGTGTGTGAGCATTGTAGTGAGATAGAAACCATTACACATAAATTCTGGAGATGCCCCCGAATTCAGATATTTTGGGAAGAAGTTACTGAATTCCTCCGAGCTTCAGCAATATACTCAGAGCTAGGGGAACTCACTATGCAAAATGTAATATTGGGATATCAGTGCTCAAAACTGATAAATCATGTCTTACTTATAGGCAAATACATGATAGCAAAGAGAATGTTTCTGACCAAAGATATCTTGCTATTTAAACTAGTTGTTGACAAAGGATCGGAGAAATACATCTTAGGGAATCGTGGCAAAGAGCGTTTGTATCAGGATAAGTGGGGACAAATTGATGAACTTATTAGGCATGTGGAACTGTGAGAGGCTAAGCTGGAAGACAGCATAATGAGAGGGGCAGCCTGGTGGATAATCATATCTGCGTTTATTGTTAACTGTGCCTGTACTCCGCGTTTCCTTGTGTGTGCTGAATGCTTTTGATAGGCACACGCGCCTAGCTGTGACCGAGATGAGATAAGAAGCCTGCCTTTGGGTTACTGTTGGCGATTGTATCTTATTTGTTTGGATTGGTTGAACCGTATTGGCGATTGGGTTGGATTACGTTGACGATTTGATCGCAAACCACGTCACCTATGAACGACCCATTCCGGTTAGATGGCGTGAGGTCAAAGCTTGATGGTGTTACTAACCGTAATCTGTCTGAGGCGCGCAACGCCATTGATTTGAGCTGTGGCGTGAGCGCCACTGTCCGTGCACATGAGTTGGTCTACATGGGGATTGAAATCATGTTTTGTTAAATAAATCTGAAAAAAAACTTAACCTGCACTGTTGACCTGACCTGAGATGGTGCAAACGCAAAATTCTAGAAAATGTTGAAGAATTAATTACAGATAGGGTGCGCCAAGTACGGCGGCGCTTCGCGACGGCATTTTTGAGCACAGTCGAAAAATCTGAGGGAGGGTGTTCAGGGCCCCCCTCCGGGGCGAGGGTGAAGACGACGCCAAGAAATTTTTGATTTGGCTGAATCCAGTCAGGTGCAAGGGATAATAATGGGAAAAGCCAAGTATGTCAACCAGACACCATCTGGCCTCTTTTCGCACCCACTACGACGTGGGGCGTCAGTCAATCTCCCTTCCCCCTGTTAACTCAGGAGGCAAAGGTGATACGAAATATAGAAATGGCACTGGAAGCTCCTTGCCGTCTTGTTCTAAAGATATGAGCAAAAACAAGCTCGAAACTATGACGTTCGGTGATCCCTGGTAGCGTCATTACTGACGTGATCTCAAAATAACTAGACGATATCTGGGAATTTTTATTTCGAAGAGCTTTTGAATGAGGAGGAAACTCTACCTAGGCCTGCTATAGGAGTCGCGTTTTCCCTTGCTTTGCCGTCCTTATCTAAGAATAACAAAATTCCCCACATGGGCGTGGAAATCACGTTAAAACTCGTTCACCTGACCTGAAATGTTATCAATTTACAGTTATAAGTTGTCAGGTTAATAACCATAAATTGGTGTAAGTCGACTAGTCTCTCATTAAAATCGGCTCCGAAAAGCTCGCCAAAAAATGAGGATGGGGCCCGAGAAGAACACCAAGGCTATTAAAATTATGTATATGGGCATACTTTTTCCTTTATATTTCCCGCTTAGCTTATCAATCCAATGGCCTGGGGTGTTTGAATTAAAATTGTTTATCAGGTTTAACATATATGCCTGTTCCATGGGTGTCTGTTCCTGTTGTGAATTATGCTGATAGTATTGTCACCATTGTGCTTCAAGATAAATAAATATCTCTTTATTATATGGTAATCAGGACTTATGGACCAGAAAATGGTTAAAATGAAAATGATTAGCATATTTTGCTACAATTCATGAACGCTAGGTCGCTAAAACTCCTTATGTAGAAGAAGAAGGGAGCATGAAAAAGTGCCGTTTGGCTAATGGGGTCTCAACCACAAAAAGTAGTAGATAAATGCATGAGGTAATGAGTTGAAACCTGCCACTACACTACAAATCACTAAAACTATCGACTTGCAAGTACTGAATCCACATATTTATTTGATATGTTTCGAAATTAGGAGCAGATATTCTGCCTGAATTTTATTCCACAGTTTTCTTTCTTGCTGCTCATATTTCCAGAGTGAAATACACACATTCAGGTCTTGCTTGTTTTCGCATTTTTTCAGGGACAAAGGAAGAAAATGGGTTCAAAGCAGCTTTGGGGTTTTACACGCACCGACTGTTGAGGCTACATAGTGTCGCCAACTCTCATGTTGCTGGGAGATGGGCACAAGGGGAACATTACATGAATCGGAAAAGAGCTATTGTTTTCTTTATTAAGCTCTTCGGTTTCCTACCTTGCCCTTGCTTGCCTGGTTATGTGCTCATAACGACCTTCCTCAAAGGTCACATTAGCCCTTGCCAAACGGGAAAGGCCTTCAGGTATTTCGAGCTAGATGGGTACTGTTTGCCAGTTAGGGAAAATTTCCAAAGGCTGGGGACCATTGGTAGGGGCTGCCAACCAACAATGGTCATCAGTTTACATTCAAATATACCCTGATTTGCATAAATCAGTATTCAGATAGAGGGGTGTCTTCAACTTCAATTAAATGCTAGAGACGCTGTAGTGGAGTGGTCAGCGTAGCTGGATTCCACCCAGCCGACCCGGGTTCAAGGCCCGGCGGTTTCCCTGAACAAGGAGCAAGCTGGCTCCCGGGGTATCTTTTCAACAGCAAAAGAGTTGGCGACACCATATGACACTGGCAGTTGGTGCATCGATAAGGCCCAAAATTATATATTACGTACAATATCGTATAAAGTGAAGTATATCGTATAAAATCGTATAAGGGGATGAGGTGGCTTAGTGGATAGCACCCTTGTCTTCTAAGCCACCGGTCCCGGGTTCAAGTCCCGGCGGAGCCTCTGAATAAGTCGATCGGATCCCCAAAATCCCTTCCAACAGGGTGAGAGTTGGCGAGGCCGTATGACCCTGGCAGTTGGTGCGTCGTTAAACCCCAACAATTATTAAAGTTAGTGATAGATGCTTATGTGCCTCTTTCCGGAAGACCAAAACCAATGCAGATATGTTAAGTTGAGATGGCAACTAAGGATGCACGATAGCTAGGGGCCTCTCTGAGCCAGCTAGGCTTTCGAAAGATTGCACGAGCTTAAAACACCCTTTAGCCCAAGGGGCTCAATATTAGGCTGCGGGAGTTCTCAAAAACTTATCGAGGCTAAATATTTAAACTCAATGAAATCCCAAAACAATATACTGATAATAATTTCTCGGGCTAAACCCGACTCAGTCCAGCTTAACACTCGTTTCCAGTCCAATTTTAGTCTTGTTGGTAATATACCATCTCAGGTCAAAGGAGCAGCGTAGGCTTCAGGGGCGTACGCAGAACCGAGTTTTGGGGGGCAAACCCATGTCTGCCTGTCCTCCTGGGGGGGGGTGGTAGCGAATATTTTTGCTCTACATACCTAGTGTAAACACCTTTTTTCAGTGCTCGAAAGACCTAGTATAAGCTACCTCTCCAAGTGCATGATCGCTCTCGGGGGTGGGGGGGGGGGGGTGGGAGCGAAGATTTTTTGCTCTACAGGCCTAGTGTAAACACCTTTTTCAAAAATGTATCCGGCGTTTGGGGGAAAGATAGTTTGGCCCCCCCTCCAGCGCTTTGGGGGCCATGGCCGGAATGCCCCCCCTGCGTCCGCCAAAGGTAGGCTTTGGTTAAAAGGTACCCCGGGTAATATTCTGGTTTCGCCCAACCAGAATATGTAAGCAGTATTTATCCTAAAACATTTTCATTTCAGCGACACATCGAAAAATTTTAACATCAATAATAGCTGGAACCAATGTCGCGCTAAATTTCGAAGAGTAGTAGTTCTCGAGTTGGTGGATTTCATCAGAGAAATCCAATGCCCTTTTACCTATTCACTGCCTATTTACCCTGGGTGGTCGCACGTGGCAGTGAGACCCCTCAAACAGCACCCAGTTCTAATGGAGGACCCAAGGGGAGGGGGACAATACGTATTTTCTCCCCGAACGAAAAAGCTCGGAGCAAAACCATAATGTTATCCCCCTTCCCCAAGCTGTCGACCTTTTCCCCGGCTGCTTTTAAGTTCATAAGCAAGGTGTTGATGCTTTGGAAATCATTTTCAAACAGAACCAGTCAACTTCAGTATGAATATTGGAGCCTGCTCCCCTTGATATTTAAAATCATATTTGGGTGAATGATCCTTGGATATCGAAAGCAAGCATTTTGTGGCCACAAATTTCACCCAGTGACGTCTGTTTGTTTTGCTTTTCGACTTATATTTACTCCCCACTCCCCGCCTCCCCAACCTGCCGGCTAGTTAGATTGTTGTAAAAGCTTTCACTGCGTGACGTTTTTTCCTGCGTTTCGGCTTTTGTTTGTCCCACCAAAACTACCCCCTAGATCCATCATTGATCAATTTTACCGCTAATGATACGCACAACAACGATCACTATCGCCGCTAAAGCTACATAGGCTTCTATACCTTTGTAATACTGCTAAAAATCATATAATATTTTCAGCATAAAATATGATCATATACTTCCGACAAGTGAGGGTGCTGCCAAAATGCCGCAAGAAACCTAGCGCTAATTCCCTGGCTCAACTCCCCCGGGTTCATCTCCTTGGGTTCATGTACTGGCGGATTCTCTGAATAGGTATGCTGATCAGATGCACCAAATCCCTCCTTACAGGGTGAGAGTTGGTAGCGCCATATAACTTTGAGAGCTGGAGCGTCGTCTAACCCCAACAATTTTTTATTAGAGACTATCGTAAACGCTATGCCAAGCTTGCACCGTGTGATGTCAGTCTAGAGGCCAGTTCATGGAAACTCCATCCTCCCCAGTTAAAGCAATGGTTGCCGTTCGTTGAGAGGAGACGGCTGTTTGATTTTAGTCAAGCGAGGGCAGAGTCTTATGCTCCCGAGGAAGCAATTTTCCCATAATAAATAATCGCTGCCACCGACGAAACAGTGATAGATCCAGTGAATCGTCACCCTTGACAAGAAAATGTCCCTTCTAAAAACAAAACCTCGTCAGGTTCAGGCTTCTTGTGACCTTCGCAAAATACTGCCCACACAATGTCCGATTTTCCCATTGTTTCTTAAATCGGGATGTTTAATGAAAATTGGGGGTCTGCCCCCACCACAGGAGACAGGCCATCCAGGATCGCCGATGGGGGTCACCTTGCCGGGGGGTGGGACGCCATCCGTACCAATTGGGTGGCACTTTTGGCCGGTAAAAGCTTTCAGGTGGGTGCCAAATCCTATAGCGGGGTGCCGATTTTCGCATCCTGGGGGGAGGGGTGGAAGTGACATTTCAGGAAGCGCCATCGACCGTTTAGAGGAATGCTGTGATCATTTTAGGGACGCCGAGGTTCAATGAGGGGGACCTGCATTCCTTTACCCTTGGATCCACCTATGACTCCAACTGTCCCCTCTTCTGACGAGTATCTGAAAATATGATTTTAATGAAACCTCCAAACAAAGTTTTATCACTGTATCAGCCGTTTTACCAGAATCCTCTCCAAATAAACATGCAGGTGAGGGGAGCCCCGGCAGCCAGTGACAGCTTACATGTTTCGCAACCCAAGCACAAGGACGGATATAGGAAGGAAAATACGTTTGTTCCCCCGCAGCAAAATATATTCCGATGGTTTGCCCCATCTGTGCCCATCTTATTGAATATTGCCCCCCCTCAAAAAGCAACTCGTGGTTCTGCCACTGCATTGCCCCAGGTCAGTGACGCCAGTTGTCCAGCACACAGCAACACAGTGGGAGCAATTGCAATACGAGTGCCCCTCAGACACGACAAGATTTGTGAGAGGGATGAATGAGCTGGCACAATGCCAACCACCCATTCATCTGTGAGTTCACGTGGTCCAGGTGTGGGCGAGAGGGTCAGGGATTATCAGAGGCGGTGGCAAGCCAGCCGAAGACTACCCCGTCAGAATGCAGCAAAATCAGTAATTGTGTAATATTTTCTCACCCAGATGTCAGATTAGGAAATAATGACCACTGGAAAGCTCTTGCACCTGACCCTAGGCCAAAGATACCAAAAATCCCGTTAACAAGAATTGTGACGCTTGTTGGGCTTATCATGTGATATGAATCTTCGACCAATACACGTATTCTCATTAGTGCCAATTGAAGCATTTTGTAGATGAGGTCACTGGACCTGGCCAGGTGACCTGACCGAAGGTGACCTACGCCTAATAATTTGTGTAGCTGCGCAATCGATCAAGGATAAAGTGTGCCAAGTACCAGTAGCGCAAACAGGGGGGGGCAGGGGTTCATGACACTCGCCCCCCCCAAAAAAAATTTTCGGGGCACACTTCTAGGTAAAAATATATATGTATTTTTTATAATAAATATATATACCCACTGGATATATATTTTATTGACCGCCATTGACCCACTGAAGACCAGGGCCCCCTGTCCATAGTAGGGCCCGCTTTGGTCCGCTAGGCCCTCTTTAACCGATAAAGCCACGATGGCCAGCGGGACTTATTGATGCGGTGACGTTCAACCAGCACTGTATTAACCCTCGCCCCAGCGGGGGCCATCGATGGCCCCCTAAGGTTTTTCCGGGATAGCAGAAAAACGACGAGAAGCAGCACCGCGGTTGAGGGCTCTACCTCTCACTGCATCATTTTACCATCATCCCTGAAATTTTTTACCCCGGGTCACCCAAGGTCAGGTCACCAGACGAGGTCAACCAAGGTCACCTCACTTCAACTTTAGAGCTCTGTAAGAGCTACATTTCAAAGTCGATCAATTTGAAACTTCCTACACTTTATGACCCCTCCAGGGTCTACAAGGTGTATATCCGGGATTTTTCGATTTCGTGCCCTGAGGTCAGGTCACGAGGCGACCTCTCCCATTGGAAAAGCATGGGGAAACCTGTTTCATGATATAAAAAGCCACAAAAATTATTGCAAATACTCAGACTGCTCAGAACAGCGTTTTTGGACACCCTTTCACGGATCCCAGGGGTCATACTTACCCTTTGACTTTTCCAAGGTCATCCAAGGTCACCAGAGGTCAAAAACAGTATTTTGACAATAACTTTTGACCTAATTAAGCTAGAGCGGTGGAACAAACACCATCGTGTTTCTCTTGTCACTGGCTTTCATTTGATATACGGCAAAGTCACTTTGTGACCTTCCGTGACCTCAGGTCATATTAGGTCACGAGGTGACCTCTGGAGGTCAAACCACTGGCGGAAGGTCTTAACGTTTCAAATAGCGGAAAAAGTACTGGCAATTTCCTATCAAATGAACTTTACCAGGCCTCAATAGCTCTAATGACATAAGAGTTATGACCAGTTTGCTTAATCATTGCATATTTGAGTGAAAATAGCCGATCTTGACCTAATTTGACCTCTGGAGGTCAAACCATTGACCTGAGCACTAAAACATGCGAAGTAATTTCTTGCTGAATTCACGCGAGCTTTCTATTGCACTTTGCAGATTTGCGCTAACGCCCATATTTTCGGAGTTAGAGGGGGGCCATCGATGGCCCCCGGTGGGGCGGAGGTGGCGCCGGACCCCCGGTGGGGCGCGGGTTAATAATAACTTGCTTCCGTCTTATACTAATATATATATATATATATATATATATATATATATACAAATAATATATATATATATATATATATATATATATATATTAAAAGGTGAGGACCATACACATCAATGGGTAAAAAGATATAGCAAAACGAATGAGGGGGCACACCGTGATCGATATCAGGGGCGTAGCCAAGGGGGCGGGGGGCGGCAAGGGCGGTTGCCCCCCTGAGGACACGGGCAGCGCGAAGCACGGCCCGCTCGCACTATGCTCTGGGGCCAAATGTGGGACTTCATGCCATGCAAGGCCCTCTTAAGCCCTCTCCAGCACTCTATTCTGTGACAAGCAGGGCCTTTTTATCCATCAAAACCGTCTTTTAAAAGGTAGCCTTTGACCCACTGGAGACCAGGGCCCCCTGTCCATAGTAGGGCCCGCTTTGGTTCGCTAGGCCCTCTTTAACCGATAAAGCCACGATGGCCAGCGGGACTATTTAGGTAACAGGGCCCAGTGTGACTCGCAGGCTGTCAGAGCCCGGTCTATAGCCGCCAGGGACCTGTCTGACCAGCTGGGTCCTCTTTCAGTGAGGAGGCTGTGTGGCTAGTAGGGATCATTTTAGCCCACAGGGCCAGTCGGACAGTCAGTATCCTGTTTAGCTAGAGAAGTCTCTGAACAAGTGTAACTGTCTTTTCCCCGCAGGGCCCTCTCTGGTCAGCTGGGCCCTCTACAGAGGAGTAACCAAGAAAAAGTGGCTGGTGCCGTGGCCCCGTTGAGAGCCCGGAGGGCCCCTCGAGGATAGCGCGAAGCGCGGCCGCCCGCATCATACTCTGTGACCCGCCGTGGAACTTCATGTCCAACAGGGCCCTCTTAACCCCTCTCCAGTGCTCCATTTCTGTGACAAGCAGGGCTGTTTTTACCAAATGGTCCTCAAACCACTGTCACCCCCAAGGCCATCGTCGACAGAAGGGCTCTCTCTGGTCAGCTAAGCCCTCTTCAACCGATACGACCACTGTGGCATTCCAGGACAAAACGACCAAAAATATTTCAATTTGACACCATCATGTCTAGAAAAAATCTGAAAATTTGTCTCCCGGGGTAGTTTTGGGGCAGAAACACACATTTGAGAATCTTAGCCCCCTCCGACCAACGGTGACCGAGTTATAGACCGAGGCATTTTAGGGAGGTCACTTTGTAGACTCATTTTTGATGCTTCATAACTAAAAAAACGCATTGCCTGATTAACAAATTTTGCATATTATTGAACTCGTTTTGAACCATAGATTACTTTAAAAGAATACAATTTATAAATTTTGAAGAAAAAAAAGAATTTTAATTCGTTTGACCTTTTCTTATATGACCTAGCGTGAAATTGAAATTGAAAGTTGATATTGTCAGTTGAAATTAACCTTTTAGACACCTTAAAAATTTTGCCTCATAAATTTTCCTTTGACATTTTTTAAATGCGTTCTTGATATAAATTCTAAATTTTTAGCACCTAAAGTAGGTATTAGAGGTGGGACTTTTTGGTCCCGCGGTCCCGGCGCCGGGACCAGCTTTGGTCCCGGCGGGACTAAAGCCGGGACCAAAGGCTAGACCAGGGGCGCAGCCAGAGCTTTGGTATGGGGGGCACACCAACTTTGAGGGGCACCCCGGGGAAAAGGGCACTTTTTAACGTAACCTAAAAAACTTGCTATATATTTGTTTATGTCATTTTTTGGGCATCTTTGGTTCAATAAAAATTCAAATAAATCATTGACGGAGAAGGAAAACGCGATTAAAACCGAAAAAAGGAAAACAATCTCAAAATATCATGGAAGTAGCCAAAACACGACTGTTTCGGATAGATTTAAGGACAAATCAGCCAACTTATTGCAAGTACTTAACATCAGAGAAATCAGCGGAGCATGTGATATGTTAAAATGTGCAGGTTAAGGCATAATGGAGTCGAAAATTCTTTTGTTATGCCCACTGCTTTTGTCGTGACGAGTGAGCCCTCGCTGAATGCGGATTAAGTTCCTTGCCTCCCACAATCGCCGTGGGACGAGGAGTAGCATAGTGTCTTTGGAAGAACGCATTTTTGCTGCCGGAAAAAAATTTGGAGATACCTTTTGAAAGCATTTATTAAGTTCCATATTCTCAAGGCTCGGTTCCAGTTAAGAGTAAATAAAAGGTGAACAGGCCAGTGGTTTGGATGGGGATGGTGTGACAGGGGTGAAAATTGTGAAAAATATTTCTTCATTTAAATTAATTAGTAGAAATCCTGGTTTAGTGGACTGTGCTCTGAGCTCAGGGGCACATGCCTTTTTATCATCCCTTCCCAGAATCCACCAGTATAATGAGCAGTTTATATAACCAGGGGTGCCTAAGTATCACAAGCCGTTTTAGAGATTCTTTATTCCTCGTTAGCTCCGTTTTACAAGGGGAGTTGCCATTGTGTTCTTATTCCCCATCTATTCAAGACCAGCTCTGGGGCCCCCAAGTGTGGATCAGAGGCCTCCAGAGCAGCTTCCCCCATCCCCCCCAGTTGTGCCTCCAGGGACTAGACTAGCTCAGTGACCCCGCCCTGAGATGATGGGAGTTGGTCTTGTGTTCTTACTATCTGTTTATTCAAGACCACCTCAGGGGCCCCAGATGTAGATAAGGGCCACAGAGCAGCTCATGCTTCACCCAGGGACTAGACTAGCTCATTGGTCCCAGAGATGAGGTCATCAGACTAGCTCAATGGGCCACAGATAGGCTTAAAGACCTTATACCAGTAGGGCCTTAAACCAGTTCAAGGAGCCACAGAACAGTTCAGAGGTGCAGAAAGTATGCTGGCTGTCACAAACTCAATGCGACGTATGCCTCCTCTGTCACACAGAGCTGGAAAAAATAATTGTATACTTGAATACTATTTCCAATATGCTGAATGTCCTATACCTGTCCCTTACTTTTTGCAGCAGACAAGGTTCTAGCACCAAACCATTACACCATGAAAGTAGTAAGTTTTCATTTATAGATCATGTTTTTGTTTTTGGAAGGAAAATTTCCAATTATGGGTCATTTTTTCCAGTATTGGGGTCATAACTATTATTGGTAACTCTGACTGCAGTTTCCCCCAATGACATGCATTTCCTTTTTGAAGTTTCCATTTTTGAAAGGAGTGTTTCCAATTATGGTACTTTTCCACATGATTACATGTAGCAATTATCATGAAAATAGTCATTATTGGGAACATACCTATTAATGGGAGCATACATGTACACACAAATGGGAACCCTAACTGCGGCTTACCCCCCCTCCCACTAAACTTCTATCTCACATATCAACAAAAGGGAAAAATATCAATGTCAACATAGTATGTGAATCTACCTAAAATGTGTTGGTAAAGTGGACCTTAGGTAGCATTTTTATAAACACATCAAATGCTTAAAATTTGCATCCCACTCACGATCATTACCTGCCTGGTCATTCCTTTTTGCAGTAAAAACTCTGAGGCAACTAGCCTGCATAGATGTAAAATTATGTCTATTGCCCTAATAGGTACAGAGGTATTGGAATTCACATACCAAAGAAAGATCCAGTGTAGTCAAAATCCTGCTTTAACTCCATGCAGTTCAGGTCCTGTGCGTTGCTTACCACCACTGGTAGTAAGCAACACACCCCAACCAGCGTTTTTCGAAGTCTATTTGTTTCAGAGATTTACTGTGATTTTCTGAGATAAGAAGGGGGTCTACTCGGCCCCCTCCAGTGCACGTTAGTTCCAGGCACCTCTCCAGTGTGGGTGTTAACACTTTGTGGAGGAATGCATTAGCACACATTTGCTATCTGTACAATATTGATATAATTTGATCATGAAAACTCACCTGAATCACTGTTGTTGCCAACCTGTTGCTGGCGCCAACTCTCCCACCTTCCTCCAGCTCCAAATCTATCTAACCAATCTAGGGCACAAATAAACTAAGGCACAAGCAGGCTAAGGAATGAAAAATCAAGGTTGATATGGGAAAGTGCATTAGTCTTACAATAGCCTACATTCATCTTAGATTAGCCATGGGCAGCAATATTTGTTCTAGCTAGTTTTAGCCTGCACTTATCTTAAATATACCTAATGAATATGCCCTCAAAATAAGTGGCTTCCCGCCTGTTTAAATTTTTGGCAGGCTCTACATCACATAAATATTTCTAACTTGTCTTGTCGCTGTTGTGCAGTTTAAGTAGAATTGCTGCCCAGCTATGTTTATTTTCTCACTCACTTAGTACTTTTATTAGTAGCTTTTAGGCGTACTTAATACTAAATTCGAAGAAATAGGGGCCAATAAATCGAAGACACTCAAACTGTAAATATGATTTAACCTGAAAAAATGGACAGAGAAGTACTTAATAAAGTATCTGCGTTATCGTTAATGCCTTAAATATGCCCACAATCGTGTATTTCTCGAAAAAATTGACTGTCACATTTCCGGTATCTAGGCGACAACTTTCTGCAAACTACTAACAATCAGCCCCATTGGGCTCCATGTTAAAATCTGGCAACTGTGACAGCGGTTTGCGGGTTTTCTGCAGCGGGGGTCCCTCGTTTTAGTAGAAGCTGAACACAGTACCAATATTGTATTACTAATGGTACGCTGTGCAATTGAAGAACAGAGCTGCTAAGTTAAAATATTCCCTACACGCTTCATTCTCTATTTCGAAAATATGGGGTTTGATCTTAAGCCGTACAGTCAGGATCGCCGCATGACCCGGGCAGTTAGTGCGTCGTTAAACCCCCACAGTCAGGATCGCTATATTGTCACAATTATGCACCTCAATTTTCGTAAATGTGTCACAAACTCCGGTAGCCGAGTTGGCAAGTTTCTGCACCTCTGGAACAGTTTAAGGCGCCAGATCACCTCAGGGGGCCTCAAGCCAACTTAAGGGGCTCTCACAAGCTCAGCGCCCAGACCAGCTCAGGGTACCCTCAGAACCTAGATCCGCTCTTGGGCCCCAGATCAGCTCTTTGGGTCCCAGATCAGCTCTTGGGGCCCCAGATCAGTTCAGGGGCCTCAAGTCAGGTCAGGGGACAAGATCAAGTCAGGGCCACTAAATCAGATCAGTGGTCCCCGACCAGCTCGGTGTCCAGATCAGTTCGGGTATACCAGATCAAGCCAAAAGGCACTTAATCAACTCAGGAGCCCCATACCATTTCAGGGGCCCTCACCAGCCCCTGTGGGCCCAGCTCAGCTCGGGGCCTGGGAACTGCCCAGGAAATTACGTAATCAACCCAGGAGGCCCGGGTCAGCTTAAAGGGCACCATATTAGCCATGGGGCACCAGACTAGCTCAGAGGGAGTAAGATGGGCTCAGGAGACACACTGATGACTTAGCAGGCACCAGATCGACTCAGGGGGCATTAGTTAAGTTCAGGAGGCAGTATAGCTGCTCAGGGTGCACCAGATCGATCAGCGCAGGGGGCAAGTTCAAGTCAGGGGCACTAAATCAGCTCAGGGATCCCTCACCAGCTCGGGGCCCAATCAATTCAAAAACCCCAGAGCTGCTCAGGGGACACCTGATGCCCATAGGGCACCAGATCAGCTTCGGGAACAAACAATCAGATAAGTGGTCCCGGACCATTTCGGGAAAGCAGATCAAGTCAGGAGGCACTTAATCAGCTCAGGAGCCCCATACCATCTCAGGGCCCTCATCAGCCTCTGTGGGCCCAGCTCAGCTCAGGGCTTTAGAGCTGCTCATGAAAACACGTAAGGAGGCCCAGATCAGCTTAAAGGGCACCAGATTAGCTCAGGGGGCACCAGACTGGCCCAGAGGGCATCAGATGGGCTCAGGAGGCACCAGATCGACTCAGGGGCATTGGTGCAGCTCGGGTGGCACCAGATCGTTCTGCTCGGGGGCCAGATCAGCTCCTTGCCCCCAGACTATGGCAGAAGCCTAATTCAGCTCAGGGAGCAACATAATAGCTCAGGGGACACAAGGTGGGCTCAGGGCCACACCAAACCAGCTCAGGGGGGCGGCACCAAGCCATCTAAGAAGACATCAATAATCAGCTGAGGGGCACCTAATCAGCTGAAGAGGAGACAGAATCAACTTGGGGAGGCATGAGATCAGCTCGGGGGCCCGGATCAGCTCAAGGGGCACTAAATCAGCTATTAGGGCACCAAGCAAGCTCGGAGGCATTAGACTAACTCAGGGGGGATTGTATAGGTTCAGGAGGCACAATCATTTCCTCAGTGGGGCACTTGATTGACTCAGGGGCACCAAATCAGCTTAGGGGGCAAGTAATCAGCTCAAAGGGCCAAGACCATCTGAGAGGCCACGAGATAAGCTCAAGGAGCACCAGATTAGCTTCACCCGTACGATTATTGGCGACGATGAGGCATTAGCTGGACACATACTAGGTGCCCATACTTTTCCCGGGTGCTTTAAAAGGCGGCAGAATGCCCTAGCTGACCGAAAAAGGTATTAAGTAGTCCAAAAATAGTTTCAATCGCTACATGCAGTCCAGTTACATCTAGGTTCAACGGCGTAGGGCACTAAATTTCGAGCGGCACGGCCCAAATTGGGTACACCACCTGGCAATCAAAGGGGCACCCCGGCAGTGATGGGAGGCACATGCCCCATGTGCCCCCCTGGACAGCAGATCAACTCCGGGAGGCATGAAATAAGCTCAATGGCCCGGATCAGCTTAAGGGGCACTAAAACAGCTAAAAGGACATGTGACGGCACCCGTCACATGACGCCTATCCAGAACACGCACTGGTCCGAGAGCAGGAAATGAAACCCCCCGGTGCTGCAGCGGCGCCGCCACGCTCACGGAGCAGCGCTACCGGCGGCCGAATAACGCCGGAACAAACAGTGGGGTGGGGTCTGGTCAGACCCAGCGCTGCCGTTCTCCAAAGGCAGGGCGCCGCGGTTTTATGACCATGTTCCGGAGAAACACGCGCGACCGGGCCAGTGGCGGATCTTGAAACTACGGGGGTGGGGCTTGTTATTTTCTCTTCCTCCTTCTTCTTTTTGCTGACAAATTGCGGGATTATTCCCCCACCTCTCACGGTAGCCTCTGACGTAAATGGGGCGACCCCGGTTTACGGGCCTGGAAACGCCGCTGGCGGCATAGTATGGCAAGTGCGAAAATCGGGGACTGCCACCGGGTCGGCAGCTGGCCCAACCGTAACCATGGAGACGGCTGTCGAACCCACGAGTTCACCTCAGGTCACCGAGCTGTGCCAAAATTCCGTGACCGGCCGGGCGCCGCGCGCAATCGATTTCTATACTCCTATCATGCTATGAGCCGGGCTTTTGGCCACTGGTTTTTATTCCTTTTTTGTGTTTTTTGTGCTTACTTTATTTCGTCGTGTCTCTATATGGCTCTTCCCTATGGTAACATGCTATGCTTTTGAGGACAACATAATACCCAGAAAGAACATTGGCTGTTAACGTAAAGCAAAACTGTACACGAAACCAAAGAGTGTCGTTGACCTCTCTCAGTAATTTACCCACAGCCTTGGATAGTCTGTATTTTTATCACTCTTAGGCTGAATGTTAGAAAACCTATCGCACACTATGTACGGCGCACACAGGGGGGGGGCAGGCTGACTGTTGTCATAGTTTCTGGAACCAATTTCCTGAAGTGTCAGCGTGTTAGTGAATGAGTGTTTTTGTGTGAAAACGGGCATATGCCACCACGAAAGCGGCGCAGACGGTGATGTACCGCCGGAGCCCAGGGGAAGTTGAGGGTAAGTTTAGGTGTGCGTTGTAAACCTTTGCCGGGAAGGCTCTCCTAGTTATTGTCTTTTCATTATTTTTTGTCACTTTTTTCTCCCCCCTCCCTTCAAAAAGACGGTGCACAACCCCTCGTGCGGCACTGCGTGAAAGGAACAGACCGCTCGCAGCTATGAGCCCAGGCCAGCGACGGCGACGCGGGACGGCAAGGGTCGACGACCGCCATTGCCCCGTGTCAAACAGAGGGGGCAGGAACGCGGAACAGAAGGCCAGTCAGCTGGTACCCGGAAGCGAATTGGCCAATGGGAAGGCCCCACAGAACCAGCGAGATAAGCTAGGCAAAAGCTCCGAGGAGGGAGGAGAGAGGAGGAGAGGAGGAAGGCATTCAAGCAGAGGCCGGCGTTAGAGAAGGAGGTGTGGGACAGAGGGCACCATGTGAGGTGGAGTAATTCGGCCGGGGGCCGCCGTGCTGGAGACTGTGATTCAAGGAGAGGCCGGCGTTAAGGAAGGAAGTTAGAGACTCAAGGCACCATGTGAGGCGGAGGTGATTCAGCCAGAGGCCGGCGTGTGGGATGGAGAGACTCGAGATGAAGCCCGATTAGTCAGATTGATTGAAGACAGAGTGATTCGGCCAGGAGCACCATGTGAAACAGACAGATTCGGCCAGAGGGCTGGGTGTGATATGGAGAGATCCGGACTTGGGTCTGGGGAGTGAAGAGAGCCCTCTCTTCTGAGGCGGCGTGTATACAAAATTCGGTCTCGGAGCTTTAAGAGCGTTATAGGAAGCCGACAAGAAAACCCTGGCGGCAACAAGCAAACAAGTGAGTCTGGACCGCCTCCCATTCCCAAACCCTCGAAGTTTCTTTGTTATAGCAAAATGAACCGAGCTTTGGAGCGCCTGCCCGGTAGGGGGATGGATGAAGCCCTGGGGGACGGGCAGGGGTTAATAAATGTGTGTGTATACGAACGGGGGTCACCGGTGCGATTTTAGCGAGGCTGAAAAAAATGTACTTGCTTAAGTGGGGGTTCGTCGCCATGTTATTTTGTTTCTTTTTTTGCGCCGCGTTCGGCTCACAACGACTATTTAACATTTTGTTCAGATTCGTACCTATGGTTAGACGAGGGAAATATGCATTCCAATTCAGTTTTGCCGCGTTAGGGGGTTTTCTATTACTATAGCGTTCCTTTTTGGTGCGCGGAATGTCAGGTTAATAAAATGATGAAAGGGGAAAATAAAGCTTTTTCTTGCAGAGGGCCTTACTGGAAGCAATAGGACAGTCAAGCAATGGGGTGGGCAGCTCATTGCCGTAATTACGACTAGTATTCATTCGTTATCACGGCTTTCCTTTTGCCGATTACAAAACAAACACCCTCATTCTTCGCCGTTATGGGACAACATTACAGGAAAAATTCTACGAGTTAGCAAATTGGTTCAGACCCTTTTTTTCGATCGTAAATTCGGTTGAACCTCATGATCAGCAATGGGCTAGGCCAATCACGACCATTACGATGTTGACCTAACCACACGACGAGAAATTTCCACGAGCTGTAAGTAAAAATTGTCCTCTAGCTGGCCCATACTCCCCTGCGCCGCCACACCGAATCGGGCTGTAATAATCACGCATTAAAGTTTGGCCAAATTTTGTCGCCAAGAGGTACTTGTGTATAAACAATAGGATCGCTAACAGAGGGACGAATTCTCGCCGCTTCATAGTTTTAATCCGTTTTAAAGCCAGTATGATAAGCAGCGTCATGTTTTTTTTGCGTTTTCTCTTCTTTTTTATATTTGCATCTATTTTGTCAGGGCCTGGGGCCTGGAGCTCTCTAAATAGCTGCAACGCAAAGCAAAAGAATATCATCTTAATAGCCGAAGTTTGGATTTAAGCATTCAAAACCGATCTTTTGTCGTTCTGATTTTATACTCGCATTTATCATGTCGATGCTTGGGGCTCGGAGCCCCCTCAAGGGTTGCAACGCAATGCAATTCTCATCTTAAATAGACGAAGCTCGGGCTTAAGCTTTCAAAACCCAATTTCAGAATGCTTGGGTTTGGATCGAGTGTCTTATAATTTCCGATTTTGTCTCAACCCGGATGAAAGCAAAAAGGATTGCTCCCTTATTTTGGTTTCGGTTTTTTAATAGCACCTATTATGTCAGGGTCTGGAGCTCGAAGCTTTATGCACGGTTCCCATGCAAATACATTTTCGTCTTAAAAGTCGAGGTTTGGGTTTAAGTATCCAAAACGGAGCATTTTTCTCGTACTGATTTTATAATGGCACCTAATAAGTCAAAGCCTGGAGATCTGATCTTTTTAAATAACTGGCATGTGAAGACAAATTTGTCTTAATTAGCGGAAGCTTGGGCTTAAGCTTTCAAAAGCCAATCTTAAGTGCTGGTCCTGAGTATAAAGGCTCCGAGGCATGGTTTTTTTCTTTTGGCCTCCTCGAAAAGGGAATATTTTTAGCCTGCCCTTCTAGAATACTTGCCGTTTGGATCGGGTGTGCTAAAAGTTTTGATTTTGTCCCGACCCAGTCGTAAGCAAGCAGGCTTGCCTATTTGTTTGATTCGTTTTTTTAATCGCACCTATTTTGTCAGGGCCGAGGGCTCGGAGCTTTCTAAATAGATGCAAAGCAAAGTAAATATGATCTTAAATAGTAGAAGCCAAGGCTTAAGCTTACAAACCAATCTTCGGCGCAGGTGCTAAGTTCAAGAGCTCTGGAGCGTTTTCCCTTTTTATGCAAAACAAAGACGCAACATTTGGTTGTCTGATTTTTTTGTTAATGCTGGCTGTTGGGACCGAGCGTTTTAGAATTTTCCATTTGCCTCAACCCAGTCGCAAGTGGGATGCGCAGGGCAAAATAAGTTAGGTCGGGCAATTCAAGCCGTAAACTAAATATAGGACGTCCTTGTCTGCGAAGTGCACGGTGCCGTGGTTAAGATATGATTGAGTGGGCGCATGCGCCGCCATGCCAGGGGATAAGTCCCGCCTCTCCGGGGGCCGGGCGGCCCCCCATTGGCGCATACAGGCAGGAAGGGAGGGGCTTGCGCGCCTGTCGGGAAACCAGGACTGCAGTAGATCCTTACGACGGGATTCGGTGGGTGGCAGCGACGGATTTAGGATTTCTCTCAGGGGGCACGAAAGGGGGTGACTGGCGGGCCCGGGCGCGCGCCCATAATTATTAGAGTACCTATTGGTGCACTTTTAGGAAGTTTTGGGGTAGGTGCGGATGAGCCTACAGCCTCACGCAAGTATGCCGCCCAAGATAGGCTGAAGCGCACTCAAAACCGTGAATAGCATTTGGAGACGCCCATATGCCTCCAAAGGGTTCCAAGCAAGGATAGAAGGGCCGTCAAAGCAGTGCAGTCGTGCAACGTGGTTCAGACCAAGCTCCCAACACCATTTCCTCCTCTCAATCGCGCATGGCGTATTACAATAAAGACGCAAGGATTATTCAAACACCATCCTATGCGCCATAGCCGCGCCTTTTCTATCCGTCTAGCCTTCGGGCCTATTGGCTCCCGAAAGAGAGTCATGGCGGTTCTCTTCTTCCTGGGGGTCACGGAGGCGCCGAAACGTGCACTGTGATTGCCCTTGAACCGACCTTCACTCTACATCACTTTAACCGCCTGCCTCAGTAATCCAGCACTATCATTCTAGCCTTCGGGCCTATTGGCTCCCGAAAGAAAGTCATGGCGGCTCTCCTCTTCCTGGGGGTCACGGAGGCGCCGAAACGTGCACTGCGATTGCCCTTGAGCCGACCTTCACTCTACATCACTTTAACCGCCTGTCTCAGTAACCCGGCACTATCCTTCTAGCCTTCGGGCCCATTGGCTCCCGAAAGAGATTCATGGCAGCTCTCCTCTTCCTGGGGGTCACGGAGGCGCCGAAACGTACACTGTGATTGCCCTTGAACCGACCGTCGCTTTACATCACTCCTCCCGCCCGTCTTAGCAACCCGGTACTATCCTTCTAGCCTTCGGGCCCATTGGCTCCCGAAAGAGAGTCAAGGCGGCTCTCCTCTTCCTGGGGGTCACGGAGGCGCCGAAACGTGCACTGTGATTGCCCTTGAACCGACCTTCACTCTACATCACTTTAACCGCCTGTCTCAGTAACCCGGCACTATCCTTCTAGCCTTCGGGCCCATTGGCTCCCGAAAGAGAGTCATGGCGGCTCTCCTCTTCCTGGGGGTCACGGAGGCGCCGAAACGTACACTGTGATTGCCCTTGAACCGACCGTCGCTTTACATCACTCCTCCCGCCCGTCTTAGTAACCCAGTACTATCCTTCTAGCCTTCGGGCCCATTGGCTCCCGAAAGAGAGTCAAGGCGGCTCTCCTCTTCCTGGGGGTCACGGAGGCGCCGAAACGTGCACTGTGATTGCCCTTGAACCGACCTTTACTCTACATCACTTTAACCGCCTGTCTCAGTAACCCGGCACTATCCTTCTAGCCTTCGGGCCCATTGGCTCCCGAAAGAGAGTCATGGCGGCTCTCCTCTTCCTGGGGGTCACGGAGGCGCCGAAACGTGCACTGTGATTGCCCTTGAACCGACCTTCACTCTACATAACTTTAACCGCCTGTCTTAGTAACCCGGCTCTATCCTTCTAGCCTTTGAGCCCACGGGCTCCCTCTGGCTACGCTGTCCGCTGCCGGAACCTCCTGGTCCGAACCACGGAGCACCGATCGCACAAAAAGGGAACGTGGGACGTCGGAGATTGCTGTCAGTTGTTTTGTTGCACACTTACCAGGCCGAAACGATGAAGATAAGGGGATCAGGCGGGCTCCGCCGTAACGGAGGAAGTTTTTTTCGTGAAGGGGGTACGCTGTCGATTTGTGGGATAGCCTAGCCGGAAAGGGCGTGGCAGGCATTGACTCATGGCTCTGGCTGGGCCATGGAGGAGCCGACGTGAGGGACGGGCGGTCAGTGTGGGACTCGTGGGCGGGTAGGGTCCGAGGGAGGACCGAGCATAGGGAGGCTCCCCACGCTAGGAAGTTGTTTGCGAATAGACTAGGGCGTGAATGCCCGGAGGCTAGTAAAATTAAAAGCCGGAACTCGGTCATTCCGGTGGTCCCATGTCCGTGAACTCCAGGCCCTAGGGGCAACGGCTCAGCGACGCATCCACTAGCATGGTCCGTGCAGGCGGGATTTGACGCAGCCAGCGTTTAGTAAGTTTCTGTTTAGGGAGAAAATGAGGCGGGAAGGAGGAGCACTGGATCATCGGGGAAGGGCGGAGCTGAGTTACCTCCTGTTAGGCTCTAGCCAAGCTCTGGGAGCTGCGGCCGCCGGTGTGGGTGCGCGTGGGTAACTGGCGGTGGGTGAGTGACAGGCCATAGAACGAGGAACGTTTGGTGCCTTAGAGCGGCCTGCAGGTAGCGGGTCGTACCGGTCTGACCGACCGAGGATCCCACCACTCGCGCCCCTCCAGCGGTTGCGCCCGCAAACGGTAGCAAAGCGTAAGCATAGCCCCAGGTGAATTCGCCCACTTCTTTCTGCCGGGGGGGATGTGCAGCCCGGCCTAATTGGTCGATGGGGCTTAGATGGGGCCGAATCGGCCATCCTCTATGCACGCCCTTTCACGAATAAATAAGACCCTACCACGATCACGGATAGGAGGGGTGTAACCTTCTACATACCGCTCGCGTTGGCCGACGGGGCTCTAGCTGTCAGATCTCGGAAACACCGGGAGGGATATGAAATTGGGGAGGGACTCAGAATTTTTTAGAACAAGTGAGAGGCGCGAGAAAGAATGGCCCTAGGTCAAGGTGATTTATGAGTGCATGCTTAGCGTAAGGCCCCGGTGGCGAGAATGTTTACTGAGGGCTTTCGTTCCGGATCTGACAGCGAGAGCACACGCCGGAACGGATGACGTGGCAGAAAAAAGGGGAGGAGGGTATTAAGGTAGGGGACTGATTTAGGGGTTAACGAAGCTGAAAAGTGCTGGCGTAGGCAAAACAAATCCGCTCCCAGAGAGACTGGATCCCTGTTACGTGGAAATAGCCCACCGAGATAGACGATGTTTGAGGCGAGAAGTCAGTGCAGCTCAGAGAACCACGATAGGAGGGTACGAAAGGGCAAGTAGTTAAGGTAGCTATGGAAGAATCGGTTAAAAAGGGGGTGTAAACTTATGATGATAGGTCCGAGAGAAATAAGAGAGTTAGCGGGCACTTAAAGGGGCGGGGAGAGGATTGACGGTTTCGGTGCCGCTTCTATGCGGGTAATACTTGGCGTACGGGTGATTAAACGGGTCCCCAAAATCGTGAGAGGCGAGTGGGACCCCTGCTACCAGGGAGGGCTACAAAGCTCGGCACTAGCTGTATTCCCTTCCTAGAACCAAAGGGTGTTGAGTGGGAGTGTCGGGACACAGGCTCACCCGTCTGGAGGACTCGGCCAAGCTAGACGACATTGTCCACTTCCCACCGTCAACTCGGCCCGCCACCCGACCGCACACGCGACGAGCACGACCTCTCTCTAATAAAATTTAGTGTGATGCTGGGAGCGGGTGCGACGTCACCACCATCGTGAGCGAGCGGGTCACGGCCACGAGCAGCCGCCACAGCGGACCACCGAGAGGTCGGCCCACAACAACAACCACAGCAGAGGCAACGACAGAGCCCGACTCGCACCGAGTGACGCGCCCCGCGACCCCAGCGCCCCCGTCACAGACACCAGGCAAGCTCGGAGGCTTCAAATTAACTCAGAGAATATTATGTAGGTTCAGAAGGCACACCTATTTTTTCAGGGGCACCAGATTGACTACGAGGGCACCAGATCAGCTCAGAGGGCACATGATCAACTCCAGGGGGCACCAGATGAGCTCCGCCCGTACGATTATTGGCGACGATGAGGCATTATCTGGAAACGGATTACGTGCCTATACTCTTCCCGGGTGCTTGGAAAGGCAACAGAATGCCCTAGCTGACCAAAAAGGCACTTAATTGTCAAACAATAGTTGAAATCGCTAAATTCAGTCTAGTGCCATCTAGGTTCAATGACGTAGGACACTAAATTTCGAGCGGCACGGCCCAAAGGGGCTAAACCACCTGGCAATCAAAAGGGCACCCCGGCACCGATGGGGGGCACGTGGCTCCTGTGCCCCCCCTGGCTGCGCCCCTGGGCTAGACGCCGGGACTTTGCCGGGACCAGAGCCGGTCTGGATCAAGCAAAATTCATGATAATGGTTTCCACATTCCATCTAAAACTCAGATTGAGACAAAATATAACTGTGAATTTCCAGCACTTCATTGCCTCCTTCATGCAATTTTCCAACTTCATAAGATGAGAAAAGTATCAATTCAACTAGATGAAAGAGCAAAAAAATACGTTGCACACACACAGCACAGAACACAGTTCTAAGTTTCTTTCTTTGGAAACAACATTTCCATATGTAATGCCTATTCCTCCACTTGACTACCTATAAAGCAACTCGGTGAAACAACCAAAATACAACCCAAAAATGGTGGGTACTGGGGTCAAAATCACTTAGAATTAAAAAACGTGTCTTGCATATAGGTACTGAAAGGCATTGAAACAAAAGCTTGATTGAAAAGAGAATTCTGGAATTGGTGATTGGAAATGGCCGTCCCTACCAACCCCACTGTTTCAATTGCCTTCTCTCTCTAAGAAAAAATAGTCAACAGTATTTTAAATTGCGTCTGTGCATTATTATGTCGTGAATAAAACGTGAATGACTTCAAATTCTTCAACCACATTCAACTTGAACTACCACACGCCGCGCTTCGTTGTCGTAGCCAACATCAAGAAGAAGAAGAAGAATAATAAAGATAAAACAAGTGTGCGCCATTGCTATAAAATGCTGTCTTTGAAGAAAAATTCAACAAGCAGAAGCTCAAGCTTTAGTAACCTCAGGGCTAAAAAGTATTTAACACCACGTGATAGATAATTAATATGTATTCTCTTGCTAAACGTGATGATGAATTATTTGTCTTTAGGGCGCCGTCTGCAGCTGCTTTAATAATTATTGCCTGTTACAAGCAAATATTGTTATTGGTATTGATAATTTTCAACTTTGATTTGCCTAGAATAATAGAAAGCTGTTTTGACACGAATCAAAGAATTCAGCTTTTGCTACTAGCTTTGGTTTCTCACGGGCCCTTGCTTGGCCTCCATATTTGGAAATCCATGCATGGACATTAGCCCTTTTGTTTGTGTGTGTTGGGAAGGAAGGAAGGTGGGGTATTACCTAATTGTTGTTGGAGAACTACCTAGGTATGTAAACCATTAATTGTCAGTTCTTTCATCCAGTGTATCTGGAATCGCATCATTCTTCATAATCATTCTTCATAGTGTATCATCTCGCATCATTCTTCATAAACAGCCAAAAACAGTCGTTTAGTCACATAGCAACTGCAAAAGTGATATGTCAAATTGCTCCTGTGCTTTGGTGATTTGATCTTCAGGCTCTTGAAGGTATTTGTGTCCTGACCTTCCTTGATAAATTTAGGTATGCTTATTGATTGAATGTTTATGGATGAACAAAAGGGAGGTGTGATACAGCTTAAATTTGGATTGACATATAGTTTCTTAGGTACCTTTTAAGGGTTTAACCCTATTTCCGGCAGGGGGGGCTAATATTGCCCCCCTTCAGGTTTTTCGAGAATATCTCCGAAACGGCTTGCGATAGAACTTTGAAACTTCCTGACTTTTCCTAAAACTAGTACAGGCAGGTTTTCTGAAATTTTCAAGATTATATATTTACCAGGGGCGGAGCTATGGCTGGGTTTTTGGGGAGGTTCTATCCACAAACCAAGTATTATCGTATGCGATGGGTTTTTTGTAAAAGGAAGCCGTCTCTGCTGATCCTGATACCAGTTATATGGTTTTATTATATCATTATTTATGTGAGATGATAGTGCATTCACAATTGTCACTATTTGTATTCATCAGGGGCGGTTACAGCAGTTCAAAATGGGGGGAATGTTATCAAGAAGGACTAAACGTTAGTAAGTGAGAAGACTGCTTACAGCCGTGTCAGGGCGAATACAATTGGGTATATGAAAATTCAGAATAGTTATAACCCAATTCTAGATTACCAGAGGCGTGTCCAGTCACTACACATTTTCAAAATGTATATTCCCAGCCAGTATCACCGCCGCGACTCAATATCGCTGTATATTGAAAATGTGTTTCCAATCACCCCCACCCCCCCCACGACGAGTCCTTGATCCGCCTATGTCACCCCCTTTTCCAGAGCTGCCATGGGAGGGTAAAAATTATCAGAAATTAAATTTCAACTAGTCGAGGGACTAATATACTCATGCATACCATTCGCATATTGTTGGTATGTATTTTACCCCACTGTTTTACCTTACTGCATTCGCCCCTGATGAGTTTTTCACTTTTTTTTCTCATTTATTTATGTTTCAAAGATGCCAAGCAGTATATGACGGCTTCTAATCCGCGTAACAAAAACTTTTTAGGTTGTATATATTTCCCCTCATAGTCCTGGTCCTGGAACTGCCATTGAATTTCGAATTTTTGCGTAACTCGAGTATATGAAAATTTTGGGTCAATTATTTGTAAATCTGAACTAGTTTTGTGAAAATCGTACAACAGAGACAAGGGTTATGGAAAATCTAAAAAATACACAAAAATTGTATTGTATTGTATACAAAAATTGTACACAAAAAAACGACCTTCTCCTAAAAAATAAAAATTTTGAAATTTTTTTTCCAAAATAAAGTTTAGCAGCAGAGGAATCTATGGCACTTTGAATTTTCAAAATCGGCCGGTTAGATTACGAGATCTTAGGGGGGCCGATATTGCCCCCCCTGCCGGAAATAGGGGTAGCCGGAAGCCTGACGGAAATAGGGTTAACATGCAAATGTTTCCTCAGAGAAGATTGTCAGATAATTGTGGTCATTTTTCATGAAAGTAGGTAAGGATTTCCCGAAGCTATAGTTCATACTTTATGTTGATTTGTTTATGTAATGATGATATGAATATGCTTTATATGTTTGGCTCTGAATCCACAAGAAATTAGTATGTTTAAAAGCCAATAAGTGGGAAAAAGGCCGCCGGGACCAGGCCGGGACCACATCTGTCTCGCCGGGACTAGGCCGGGACCAAGAAATGTTGGTCGGGACCGGGACCAGCTTTTCCCAAAAAGCCCCACCTCTAGTAGGTATGCAGACGGTTTTTGACCCCTGCAGAAGTACAGTAGTACAGTACAATAGAAGTACGGTAGTACAGTAGTAGACTTATGTTTAACACCGCAAACAAAGCGATTGCTTTTGGAATCGGCTGCTTGCAATGATATCACATTGTCTTTACGAATTTTTCATCGCGTAAGTATCAGAGTTTATGAGGATTAACATGCGCCCACACGAGGGGGCGGGCAACCGGCCTCCTCATATTTCCACAGGTAGAAGAAAAAAACACCATCGCGCAGCGCCACCGCAATCCATTTACTTCTAACCCGACATTTTTGCAGCTTCTGGCAAAATAATTTGGGCAAACTGGCAGGTGGAAGGTACCGTAAATACCGTAGGTCAGCTGGCAACTGACCGGTGAGAGGGTGACCTGAGGTAGGCAGCCGTCCTTATGATTTGAGGGACGTGCAACTTTGGATCCTTAATTAACCCTTCATCGTGGGAGCTGCTCGTTTGGGTGGTGGGTCTGGGTCTCCGTGAAAAGTCCCTTGATTACTCTAGTGAGACTCCGATTCCTAAAACTGAACTGGTAACAACTTGGACAATATTAATAATAAAGATAAATAGCAGCCATTAAAAGTGATAGAAAAATCTCGATTGTTTCGAGGGAGACGAGGGCAAAGGAACTTAGTAGTAATGGGTTATTTAGCCTTGCACCCTTAAACGAAAATTTACAAAGATGTTGCAAATTTATCAATAAGAGAAATAAGTATAACTTATCCTATAAGCACTACTAACTCACAATTACGTTGTTCCCGGAGATTGAAAAATAGTATCGATACAAGGTGACCCAGTGTAGCACAACATACGTTGGAGAGGTTTCATACAATGTAAAAAAGTGTCTGAAAGGCTTTCATTCCCAGAGGGTAATTTGGATCTGCTCATATAGGCGAAAAAGTTCTCCTGAAATCATAACCCATTCGACTTGGTCACTTGAACAGGTTGCCTCACATGGTATTTTTAAGAAGGTGATCATTTCATAGCCGACATGGATCCCAGTTCAAACGCCACTTCAAAAGGTTTATGATTAGTATTTTTTAATGATTGAGGTGGGAAATTTTGAAACAATATCGAGAGCCACTACGTGAAAATAAATAGCAAAATGTTCCATGTGTTTAACCCTCTCACAAGCGGGTTGAACTGTATTGAACCAAGAAGTAGTATTTGAAATGCAAAAAGAGAAGATTCAAATTATGTTTTACCACTTTACCACTGTTCCCACGTTTCATTGGAGGTAGTCGGGCACCCACAAATAGATATAGTTTCACACTCCTGGTGCCTTGTATTATCATTGACGAATAAAAGAATACATTGAGATGACTTCAACACGGACACTGACTTTGTGCTGCACAAGCACATTCATTCACCTGCAATGCTGGCCGTCAGATCACTCATTGCTTAAGCCAAATAATTTATACCAGTATATTTAATATTACCTTTGCATTGGACATTCACCATGACTAAATTTGTTATCATTCACGCACCACCTGTAAAAGAAAGTCTACTTGCACAGCACGACGCTGTTTGGTTCAAAACCCGAACCTCTCTTCCTTTGTAGAGATTACATGAACAGTGATGGATATCTTATTTACCGCTGGTATTCTATGAAACTTTTCATCCATTTTTCCATAATCGCATTGACGAACAGACTTTGGATCTGTCTGGCAACATTTGCTATGCTTGATTGTGAAATGCACAAGAACTTAATCGTGCCAAAAATTGTATGCGTAGGAAAAGCATGCGTACCTTTGGCATCACGTATTTGATCTTTCACTGAACTTTTTAAACCATCGTGATATGTTGCTGGTTTGGCCGTGCTCTCGATATAGCTGTAGCCGCTCTTGCTGTGAGACGTAGTGAAAACGCTTCATTCACATAACTGAATTTTGCTTCGATATAACTTTTGCACTGGAATTAAACCTTTGCATTTCTTTCAAATCGTGTGCATGGTGGCACAATTTGATGAAGTTAATATTTTTTGCATTGTACAGCACAGCTCTCCGTCAAGAGATGTACCTACTTCAGTCATTTCTCTCGCTTCCATGTTCCAGACATAATTTCTGAAAAAAAAACACGAGCCATCGCAGAGCTGTGTTTGGAGCCATCTGATATCACACAGGCTCCGTGACCTAATTGTGGATTATCTCTGCTGCTCAGCAAACCATGTAGAATGAACAGTGCACTGGGAGCGACGGCGCTAAATAGAACGTTTTTTAATCTCTACCGACAATGTTACATACAATCGTTTGGTCGGGTCACCTTGGAAATCGCTCGATGTCAAAGTATTCCTTACAGGAACAAAGTGGAAACCTAAATTTTGTGGCATAATAGCTGACACAGCAGAGCCGTAGAACAATTTTCAGCACAATTGGAATGCTCTTGTCTAGCTCGATCGGATTATATATCTTATAATCTTGTCTAGTCAAATTTCAAAATTATACCTAGAGCCGGGCTTAGGTCTCTATGGTAAAAATAATATTAATCAAACTGCAGTGGCAAATCAGACGGGGCAACGTAAAAATAAAACCTCCATCGCAATTCTCGACAATTCTCAGTTCTCGCCATTTATCAACATTCATCAATTGCCCCATGCATTTCTAATGGAAAGATCATGACCCTGACCGTGTCCCAAGTTATTGATATGGAAATCCTGCCACGAACAATTATCTTGCTCGGTGAACTTACTATGTGATGTGAATCTACGGACGATCGGTTAAATTTGATCTTACTGATGCGCCTCCAAAGTTTTTTTCGAGGCTAGGTCTCCTGGCCTGGGTTGGCAGTCTGACCTGATATGACCCAGACCTAAAATTTTTCCAGAAGTTGCAAAAATGTCTGGTTGGAGGAAGATGAATTGCAGTGGCGCTGCGCAATGGTGTTTTTTCTACTACCTGTGGAAACCTGAGGAGGCCGGTTGCCCGCCCCCTCATGTGGGCGCGTTAATCCTCATAAACTTTGACACTTACACGACGAAAATTTCGTAAAGACAATGCAGTATCATTGCAAGCAGCCGATTCCAAAAGCCATCGCTTTGTTTGCGGTGTTCAACATAAGACTGCACTACTGTAGTGGTCAAAAACCGTCTGCATACCTACCTTAGGAGCTAAAAATTTGGCATTTATAGTAAGAACGCATTTTATTTCTATTTTTATTGGAAGATAATTTATGAGGCAAAATTTTTGAGGTAGGTATATAAGAGGTCAATTTCAACTGCGAAAAGGTCAAGCTAGATCATATAAGAAAAGATCAAACGAATTAAAAGTAATATTTTTTACCGTTTTGAAATTTTATTCTTTTAAAATAATATTTGGTTCAAGACGAGTTCAATGATATACAAAACTTGTTAATCAAGCAATGCGTTTTAGTTATGAAGCATCAAAGATGAGTCTACAAGGTGACCTCCCGAAAATGCCTCGGGCTATAACTCGGTCACTGTTGGTCGGAGGGGGCTAAAATTCTCACAGGCGTGTTTCTGGCCCAAAAATATCCCGGAGACAAAGTTTTAGATTTTTCTAGACATGGTGGTGTCAAGCCTTGGTCGATCTGTCCTGGAATCCCCCCCCACCACTATCGCCAGCAGGGCTCTTTGGGCCACGTGGCCCACTGCGAGTCGCAGGGTCAGCTAAAACCTTCAGGGCCCTGTCGGACCAGCCGGGTTCTCTTTAAGTACGGAGACCACTGTGGCTTGTAGGGATCGTTTAAGCCTACAGGGCCCACTCTGACTAAGAGGATCCTCTTTAACTAGAGAAGCCTCTGAACTAGTACGACCGACTATTCTCCGTAGGGCTCTCTATCGCCATCAGGGCCTTCTCTGGTCAGCTATGCCCCTCCAGAGGCGTAGACAGGGAGAGGTGATTGAGGTGGCGACCCCTCCTGAGGGCCCCCTCGAGGACACGCTGCCTCTACCGCACCATACTCTGTGACCTGACGTGGAACTTCGTGTCAGACGGGGCCATCTCAAGCCCTCCACAGCACCCCATTTTGTGACAAGAAAGACCCTTTTGACCATCGAGACTCTTTTAAAAAATAAGTTTCTCTGAACCACTATGGTCCCCAGAGCCCTGTGTCGACAGTAGGGCCCTGTCTGGTCAGGTGGACCCTCTTTGACCGAGAAGACCACTATGGCCAGTAGGTTTTTCTTTAGGCCGCGGGGTCCACTGCGAGTCCCAGGGTCAGCTAAAACCGCCAGGGCCTTATCAGACCAGCTGGGCCCTCGTTAAGCGAGAAGGTCATTGTGGCTAGCAGGAGCCACTCTAACCACTGGCTTTATGATCGCTCGTTCTCAGCGCCCACTCTGACTATCAGGACCCTCTTTAACTACAAAGGCTTTTGAACTAGAAGCACTGACTGTTCTCCACAGGACTCTCTAGCGTCATCAGGGACCTCTTTGGTCAGCTGAAGACCCTCCGGAGACAAAGCCAAATAGAGGATGTTCGGACGGCGGCCCCTGGAGGATGCGCTGCCCAGCTGTACTATTCTCTGCATCCCGCCGTGGTATCTCATGTTAGACAGGGCACTCTCAATCTCTCTCTATTACTCCATTCTATGGCAAGCGGGGATCTTTTGACCATCGGGACCCTCTGAACTACTGTAGCCCCCAGGGTCCTTCTGTCAACAGTAGGACCCGCTCTGGTCACCTGGGCCACCTTCAACCAATAAAGCCAACATGGTCAGCAGGGTGCTTGGGCACCAGGGCCCACTGCGACTTGCAGGGCCAGCAATAGCCAGCAGCGCTATAGCTGACCCTGAGCAGCTGTCCAGAGCTGTTTGAACAGCTGGGCCCTATTTAAATAAGAATACCTTTGTGACAAGCAGTGACGTTTTTAGCCTGCAGGACCCATTTTGACTATCAAGGCCCTCGTTAACAGAGCAGCTTGTGAACCAGCAGCACAGTCTGTTCTCCGCAGTGCTCCATATCGTCAGAAGGGCCTCTCTAGTCACCTGGGTATTCTATAGACAATACCAAGGGCCCGGTTGGCCCTCTAAACCCACCAAGGACCTGTGTAGCTGGTGGGCAACTTTAAAACAGCAGAAAATTTGTGACCCGCAAGATGTTTTGTGGTTACAATGTCCCTATAACCCATCTGACATATAGCTAGCACGGTCTATTGTAACCCACAGGGCTGTCGGCTGTCCACAACCAGCAGAACCAGTTGGTCCCTCCTTTTCACTCTCCCCCGGTGGGGGGTTTGAACACCCCTCGGGTTTTTCCGGTGGCACGAATAAACGGCGGCGCGAAGCGCCGCCATACTTGACACAGCTTTTTTCTTGCTTGATTCCGCAACTTTCCCCAAAATTTTAAGATTAGGTCATCTCAGATCAGGTCACCAGTGCAGGTCAATTGACCCCCCCTTCCATAAATGCTTAAGGTGGCATAAGTAAGAAAAGGGTGAATCTATCGAGTTGAAACATATCCATGTAGTAAGCCCATCGGGGTTTACGAAATATATTCCAGGACGTTTCATATCGATGACCTAGGATCAGGGACGGATCATTACCTCTCTATTTAAAATTCAAGGGAAAAACGGAAATTGGCCGAAAAATTGCTCTATTTCTGTAGATACTGCTTGGAATACCTTCGTATTCTCCAAATCACGGTATCCTAGGCCCTTTTACAGGTTCATGTTGCAAGTTTGGACCTGTGACCTATGAGAGGTCACCTGGGGCTACTTAAGCAGGTTTTCACACTTTGGTCAATAACTTTGCAGGACATTATGATAAAACTTTTATTTTGATACCATTACGCTTGGATTGTTATTTTGAATTGACTGATATACATATTGACTATGCTAGGTTAGATGGTAACCCTGACCTGACCTTAGGTCGGGCCATTTTTATATTTGACCCAGTAAAGTCATATTATACATCATTTGATTGGCCTTAACGAGATGCAAATATTAAATGGTGCCTAAAAAATATTATAACTGAACCCTGTCAGACGCCAGAGCCCAGAAACACTTCTCTAACATGCCACCTTCTTTGACCTGTCAGGACCTCAATATTGACCTGACCAAAAAAAGTGACCAATGCAGTTTCTTCGTGAATTTTTATGGGCCATCCACCTGCAATCGCTTTTTTCGCTATCTCGCATTGGAGCCACGCTCGAGGGGGTGTTTGAAACCCTCCAACAGGACGAAGGTGGCTCGGAAGCCCACCGGGGCGGGTGTTATAAGGGATAAGGCCACCGTGGTTATAACTCAACTTCCTTTGTAGCCAGCAGGGCCTACTGTGACTATCAGAAGAAGTATATGTAGCTATAGGACTCTTTGAAACCAGTTGGACCCGCAATTGATGGTAGACCCCGCTATCAATGGAAGGGCCCTGTCTAGTCAGCTGGACACTTCGTAAACAGATTCGAAGCGCCCTAGTGGCCCTCTGCATCCAGCATGGTTCTCTGTAACTAGTTACAGAAGGCTCGCAGATACCAGCAGAACACTTTGTGACCATAAGGCTCTCTAGAACCAGCAGAGCATTTTCTGACCAGCTGGGCCCATAATGGTCAGCTGAGCTCTCTTTGTCCGCCGCTAAATGTCATTTTAAGCGTTTTTTTCGTTTCAGGGACGGACGAAGAAGTGTCGTTTGAGGCGGGGGGGGACAACCCGGGAGAAATCGTAAAAACATAGTGCTTTTTAAAAGAAAATCGACCAAAATTTCACCATTTTGGGCGGGGTGGCCATGGCCCCTTGCCCTCCGCCTCCTCTCTACGTCCGCCAGTGATTGGCTTTATTCATACTATCTTGGTTGTCTGCGGGTCGTTGAGAAAACGACTATCCCATGGCGAGCCATGGCACACTCACAAACGAGCAGCTGACACAACTCAGAATTTTCATTTAATCTCTGTTAATGCGGAAAAGGTATGACAGAATGGCTCGTTAAAAAGTGACACCAACGCAAGTATAGAGAAGCAGCTTATCTCAATGCAGCAGACTTTGTGTGTTTTGACTTATAATGAGCCTACCATTTTTATAAAACATAGCTTTTTACCTCTAGCAAAACCGGAGGAGATCATACAGGTAAAAACCGGCTACGACAATCTAAAACTGGATGCAGTTTTAGAGAACAATATGCATTCTAAAGCTGGACCCAAGATAAATAGGCTTTAAAATCTATAACTGTAAAAACTCGTACTGCAAAAAAGGGGCACACCCCAAAATAAGAACATGTTTTTGTAGATTTCAAGAATATCGGGGTGGGAGGGGGGCACACATATAGGTGGAGGCACACTCAAAACTTGGCCCCTCCCGAAATCAAAGCCTGGTTGCGCCACTGCCAAATACAATGGCATTCCGTGGACCAATTTTTTTTACGCCGTCGGAAATTCCTGAAGTTGTTGCTGAGGCATACCCCTCCCCCACTACAACAATGTTTAAAATGACATCCTCTAGATTCGTATATTATATGACAACCTGTAGATTCTAGCTTCGATTCTGCCAGCCACCAACATGACCAAACTAATACGATGCCTTCGTTAGTAAAATTCACCAGGGAACCCTAGCTTCGTGGTAATTTAAAAGCAGTCAAATTACAACACGCTGATAACCGGCTTTAGACAATATACTATCTATTGCTGACGCCATTGCTGGTGTGACTGCAAGTCACGTACGTCTGTCGGCAGAGGAATACATGTTGGGCTCCTCGCTGCTCAATGCATAGCTATGTGGCGTTAGCTTAAAATATTGGTACTACACAATCGCCGTTTTCTTAGGTAGAAATACAACTTCAGCGGGGCATGCTACAGCCGGTGTCAAAGGGCAACCAACAGCACTTGCCTGTTTGCGCCATAATTACGATTACCTGTTTGCGCCATAATTACGATTATCTGTTTGTGACAAGCCACTGACGTTCGTATTCACGCACACCCGCAAAACAGCTGTCTATGGCTCTCAGCTGACACTTGACTTGAGGAAAGATATTAATTATCTATTTCATGCAAAAATTGTTTTCCGAGCAGTAAACGGAATTCCAGACAAGCTTCCGCACATCAATCACAATTCATGACTCTACCCTTCTTAATATTTATTTTTACTGGGACTATAGCCCACCTTATTCCTTGTTCTTATCCTCATTGAAAGCGAAGCAAGGCTCACACATTAAAGACTTGCATAGATATCTGAAACTGCCCATCTAGCTGCATTATAATCTAGCTGTCGTTCAATCCCAAGGACAAAAAAATGCCTTGTCTTGAAATATGCATTGAAATCCAACTTTTTAAGCCTTCTGATGGCTCCTGAAAGTAAATTTGGTTTGAATGGCTCATTCAATTTAGTTTAGAATAATTTAATAATAAATAATTTAACAATCAATAACCTCGGTCTGCGGCCTCGGCAGGTGCCGCTCTGGCGCAGGAGAAGCCGGTGACAATGTACGTTAGCCAAACAGTTCGATTGACAGGCGAGTTTTTTCAGCAGTTTGATACTTATAACAACGCAATGTTGGAGTTTTAGGTTTTGTGTTCTCATTATGGCTCCATTCAATCCCCTGTCTAGGCCCATGTTTTCCTAAATTAGCATGTCTCTGCATACTGCACCACGCTTGCCCTCTGTTCATGTCATCAAATAAATAAACACACGCATAATGTTTGTTTTGTTAAATAAAGACTGGGCATGAAGAGAAGAAAGGAGATTAATATAAAATATGATGGGTTTTCCGACGGTATTTCACCTATACCTGCAGATTTTCACCCAATTCAGCCTATTTGTTACCGAGTTATGCCCCAGCTCGAAACCTCAGCCCCACCACCGAACTGATGTCCTGGATCCGCCTATGCTCGAGCTCCTTACCCCACCCCCTTACATATGTCCTGGATGTGCCTATGCTCGAACTCCGTAGCCCCACCTCTATACTGCCCTGAATCCGCCTATGCTTGAACTCCTTAGCCCCTACATCTACTGATGTCCTGGATCCGCCTATGCTCGAGCTCCCGAGCCCCACCCACGTACTGATGTCCTGAATCCGCTTATGCTCGAGCTCCTCAGCCCCACCCTCGTACTGATGTCCTGGATTCGCTTATGTTTTAACTCTTTAGCCCCTACCTGTTTTAACTCTTTAGCCCCTTGATGTCCTGGATCCGCTTATGCTCGAGCTCCTTAGCCCCACCCCCGTACTGATGTCTTTGATCCACCTATAATCGAGCCCCTTACCCCAGCCTCGTACTGATGTCCTGGATCTGCCTCTGCTCGAGCTCCTTAACCCGACACCCATACTGATGTCCTGGATCCGCCTATGCTCGAGCTCCTTAGCCCCACCTCCGTACAGATGTCCTGGATCCGCCTATGCTGGATCTCCTTAGCCCAATCCCCGTATCGATATGCTGGATCCGCCTATGCTCAAACTCCTTAGCCTCTACCCCCGTACTAATATCCTGGCTCCGCTTATGCTCGAGCTCCTTAGCCCCACCCCCGTACTGATGTCCTGGATCCGCCTATGCTCGAACTCTTTAGCCCCTACCCCTGTGCTGATGTCCTGGATTCGCTTATGCTTGAGCTCCTTAGCCCCACCTCTGTACTGATGTCCTTTATCCGCCTATACTCGAACCCCTTAGCCCCACCCCCGTACTGATGCCCTGGATACGCCTCTGCTCGAGCTCCTTAGCCCCACACCCATCCTGATGTCCTGGATACGCCTATGCTCCAGCTCTTTAGCCCCACCCCCGTAAAGATGTCCTGGATCCACCTATGCTCGATCTCCTTAGCCCCACCCCCGTACTGATGTCCTGGATCCGCCTTTACTCGAGCTCCGGAGCCACACCCCTGCACTGATGTCCTGGATCCGCCTATGGTCGAGCTCCTTAGCCCCACCCCCGAACTGATGTCCTGGATCTGCCTATGCTCGAACTCCGTAGCCCCACCTCCGTACTGCCCTGAATTCGCCTATACTCGAACTCTTTAGCCCCTACCACCCTACTAATGTCCTGGATCCGCCTATGCTGGAACGCCCGAGCCCCACCACCTTACTGATGTCCTGGATCCGCCTATGCTCGAGCTCCTTAGCCCCACCCCCGTACTGAGGCCTGGATCCGCCTTTGCTGGAGCTCCTTAGCCCCACCCCCGTACTGATGTCCTGGATCCACCTATGCTCGAATTTTTTAGCCCCACCTACGTACTGATGTCCTGGATCCGCCTATGCTCGAACTCCTTAGCCCCTACCCCCTACTGATGTCCTGGATCCGCCTATGCTCGAGCTCCTTACCCCACCTTCTTACTGATGTCCTGGATCCGCCTATGCTCGAACTCCGTAGCCCCTACCCCCCCCACTGATGTCCTGGATCCGCCTATGCTCGAGCTCCTTACCCCACCCCCTTACTGATGTCCTGGATCTGCCTATGCTCGAACTCCGTAGCCCCACCTCTGTACTGCCCTGGATCCGCCTATGCTCGAACTACTTAGCCCCTACCCACGTGCTGATGTCCTAGATTCGCTTTTGCTCGAGCTCCTTAGCCTCACCCCCGTACTGATGTCCTTGATCCGCCTATACTCAAGCCTTTTAGCCCCACCGCCGTACTGATGTCCTAGATCCGCCTCTGCTCGAGCTTCTTAGCCCCACACCCATACTGATGTCCTGGATCAGCCTATGCTCGAGATCCTTATCTCCACCCCCGTACAGATGTCCTAGATCCGCCTATGCTCGATCTCCTTAGCCCCATCCCCGTACTAATATCCTGGATCCGCCTATGCTCAAACTCCGTAGCCCCTATCCCCCCTACTGATGTCCTGGATCCGCCTATGCTGGAACTCCCGAGTCTCACCCCGTACTGATGTCCTGAATCCGCTAATGCTCAGCTGCTTAGCCCCATCCCCGTACTAATGTCCTGGATCTGCCTATGCTCTAACTCCCTAGCCCGACCCTCGTACTGATGTCCTGGATCTGCCTCTGCTCGAGCTCCTTAACCCGACACCCATACTGATGTCCTGGATCCGCCTATTCTCGAGCTCCTTAGCCCCACCTCCGTACAGATGTCCTGGATCCGCCTATGCTGGATCTCCTTAGCCCAATTCTAGTACCGATATGCTGGAGCCGCCTATGCTCAAACTCCTTAGCCTCTACCCCCGTACTAATATCCTGGCTCCGCTTATGCTCGAGCTCCTTAGCCCCACCCCCGTACCGATGTCCTGGATCCGCCTATGCTCGAACTCTTTAGCCCCTACCCCTGTGCTGATGTCCTGGATTCGCTTATGCTTGAGCTCCTTAGCCCCACCTCTGTACTGATGTCCTTTATCCGGCTATACCCGAACCCCTTAGCCCCACCCCCCGTACTGATGCCCTGGATCCGCCTCTGCTCGAGCTCCTTAGCCCCACACCCATCCTGATGTCCTGGATCCGCCTATGCTCCAGCTCTTTAGCCCCATCCCCGTACAGATGTCCTGGATCCACCTATGCTCGATCTCCTTAGCCCCACCCCCCGTACTGATGTCCTGGATCCGCCTTTACTCGAGCTCCGGAGCCACACCCCTACACTGATGTCCTGGATCCGCCTATGCTCGAGCTCCTTAGCCCCACCCCCGAACTGATGTCCTGGATCTGCCTATGCTCGAACTCCGTAGCCCCACCTCCGTACTGCCCTGAATTCGCCTATACTCGAACTCTTTAGCCCCTACCACCCTACTAATGTCCTGGATCCGCCTATGCTGGAACGACCGAGCCCCACCACCTTACTGATGTCCTGGATCCGCCTATGCTCGAGCTCCTTAGCCCAACCCCGGTACTGAGGCCTGGATCCGCCTTTGCTGGAGCTCCTTAGCCCCACCCCCGTACTGATGTCCTGGATCCGCCTATGCTCGAATTTTTTAGCCCCACCTCCGTACTGATGTCCTGGATCCGCCTATGCTCGAACTCCTTAGCCCCTACCCCCTACTGATGTCCTGGATCCGCCTATGCTCGAGCTCTTTACCCCACCTTCTTACTGATGTCCTGGATCCGCCTATGCTCGAACTCCGTAGCCCCTACCCCCCCCCCACTGATGTCCTGGATCCGCCTATGCTCGAGCTCCTTTCCCCACCCCCTTACTGATGTCCTGGATCCGCCTATGCTCGAACTCCGTAGCCCCACCTCTGTACTGCCCTGGATCCGCCTATGCTCGAACTACTTAGCCCCTACCCACGTGCTGATGTCCTAGATCCGCTTACTCTCGAGCTCCTTAGCCTCACCCCCGTACTGATGTCCTTGATCCGCCTATACTCAAGCCCTTTAGCCCCACCGCCGTACTGATGTCCTAGATCCGCCTCTGCTCGAGCTCCTTAGCCCCACACCCATACTGATGTCCTGGATCAGCCTATGCTCGAGCTCCTTATCTCCACCCCCGTACAGATGTCCTAGATCCGCCTATGCTCGATCTCCTTAGCCCCATCCCCGTACTAATATCCTGGATCCGCCTATGCTCAAACTCCGTAGCCCCTACCCCCCTACTGATGTCCTGGATCCGCCTATGCTGGAACTCCCGAGTCTCACCCCGTACTGATGTCCTGAATCCGCTAATGCTCAGCTGCTTAGCCCCATCCCCGTACTAATGTCCTGGATCTGCCTATGCTCTAACTCCCTAGCCCGACCCTCGTACCGATGTCCTGGATCCGCCTATGCTCTAACTCCCTAGCCCGACCCTCGCACCGATGTCCTGGATCCGCCTATGCTCTAACTCCCTAGCCCCACCCTCGTACTGATGTCCTGGGTCTGCCTATGCTCGAACTCTTTAGCCCCTACCCCCCATGCTGATGGCCTGGATCCGCTTATGCTCGAGCTCCTTACCCCCACATCCGTAACGACCCCACCTCCGTGCCCCCCCGAAACGACATAGGCGGATCCAAGGGGGAAAGGGGACAGGTGCCCCCATAGAATCTTAGCGCCCCCTGAAATTGTCCCGGAAACCCCTGGAAAGTTCGATGGCACCCTCTGAATGTCGCTTTCCCTGAGATGCAGGTATCGGGGTCTACTGATAGGTTTTAGCGCCTACTTGATAGGTTTTTCCGGCCAAAAGTAGCGTCCCTGGTGTAGATAGCGCCCACCAGGAAGTTTCCCCTTCCACCTCGCCCCCGATTGGAAATCCTGGATCTGCGTATGGGAAGCGACATTTCAGGGAGCGTCATCGGCCTTGAGGGGCGTGTCTTAACAATTTCAGAGGGTGCCGATGGTCGATTGGGGGTTGGGGGAGGGGGATGGGGGGAGAAGGGTGGGGGGGACCTAGCCTACTTATTCCCTGGATCCACCCATGGTCCAAAAACAGAAACATAATACTCTTATTGTAAACTCGGACTTTTACGGTACTCTAATTACTTGTGATGCATTATGGGTAGTATTGGGTACTTTTTACCAGACCATAAATAAACAGAAACGGCCGCGCCGATCGCCGGCGTTGCCGCGGCGTGGACGCAGGGGTGACGCGTGGTGATTTGCTACAACGATGCGTGGAGAAACGGCATGTTTGTAAAGGTAACTTGGTGTTTTATTGATATCTATGCAGATGGAATGTCGACATATGTTTCTTACCTAGCTGCATGCAAAATTTCATTTCCCGCCAATGACTGTAACCACCCTAAACCCCGGTGTGAAGCAAAAATGAACTGATAAAATTACCACTTTGAAATGTATTTTACGGCTTATAGCGCGGAAGCCGTAAGAGATAAGTGGGGGGTATGAGTGAGAAAAATGACGGCAACGAAGTTTTCTATCCAGCCGTGTTAAGTTCAATACCGTAGCTATCATGGTCTGGAAACCAGGGGCTGAGAATAAAAATTTTAAAAACTTATATTTTATTTTTGCCTATAATATAAAAAGTTTCATTCTGAAAGTTTTTATCTCTAAATATATAATAAAGGAGGCTATTCTCTTTTGTTATCTGAAATGGGAAGCAATTTTTATCAATAAGATCGGAAGATATAAGGGTTTGAATGATATTTTCGGAAATGCAGTTCTTCACGGAATGGGCCAAAAAGGACCCTTAAATTTCCGTTTTTGTTTTGTTTCTGTGTTTGTGCAGTACTGCACAAACCGGCCTTTAAGTTGATATTTGACTCAGAACCTGAACTGCTGTAGCTTTAGATATTTTGAGCCTGTAGTTTAGACCATGAGTTTTATGCCAAATTTAGGGTGCAAAGTTTAAAAGCTAATTTAGAGCCATAAATCTAAAGCTTTTTCTTTCCAACTTTTTGTGTGAACTATAAATTTGATTGATGTAAAAGAGTGCAAGTTTGCAGACTGTAGATGAATTAGCAAAAAATAGAAAAATAAAAGTTAAAAATCACATAATGCAAAATTCTGGGAAAAATTTTGAAAATTTTGAAAATTGACAACCGTGGTGCTTATTCATTTGGAAGTGCCTTCTATCCACAAAAGTTTTAGGTCTCTGATACCAGCGCTCAGAACAGACAACAACAACAGACCTCGGCCTGCGGCCTCGGCAGGTGCCGCTCCGGCGCAGGAGAAGCCGGTGACAATGTACGTTAGTCAAGCAGTTCGATTGCCAGGCGAGTGTTTTCAGCAGTATGATACATATACTAACGCGATGTGGGGACTTGAGGTCTAATGTTCTCATTCTGACTACATTCAGTCCCATGTGTAAGTCCATGTTTTCCTAAACTAACATGTCTCTGCACACTGCGCCACGTTTGTCGTCTGTTCATGTCATCACATAAATAATCACACGTATAAAGTTTGGTTTGTTAAGTAAAGACTGGCTATGCCCAGAAGAAAGGAGATACAATATAAAATATTATGGGTTTGCCGACCATATTTCACCTATACCTGGAGATCTTCACACAATTAAGCCTATTTATTGCCGAGTTAGCTTCGTTTATCCTAAGTCCCACTCCGCATGCGCAGTAAAGTCTGCAGTGAATGAGAGCGAAGATACCGTTATAATTGTCTGAGGCATGTTGGTATGTCGTTTGTTTGTCTCCTGAACTAAACTATCCTTATAGCCTAATATTCCTTAGAATTCATACTGAGCATGCGCAGCACAATGCAATGTCATAATTCCGTGAATTGGGATTAGCAGCTAGTTTTCTGCTATTACTCTTAAATTTTTAGCCCAATCGGTCTATTGGCTCCCGAGATAGCCTCCCTGACCATAAGTTCTAATGCGCATGCGCACTTACCTTTGTAGTAAGCAAGGGTGTCAAAACTTTCATACTAAATTTAAGCATGTTTGCTCTCCTCTGTCCATGTCCTCTTCTGAAATATCCTCACCTTTAAGGCTTATCTTTAAGATTTCTACTGCGCATGCGCAGGGCAGTGCAGCTTCACTATGACATTATTTGTGGTTTTCACTCCGTGTCATTTTTTTGTGCACAAAATTTCAAAAAAATCGACCCGTAGGTTGCCGGGATAGCCTCTGTTACCATTAGTTCCACTGCGCATGCGCAGTGACCTTTCATTGACCTGAAGACCGGATTCAAAATCTGCATGACCGATTTCCTCTCATTGATATTGTTCGACAATATGGAATAGAGTGCAACGAGATTTATATATTATTTACATGTCTAAATACGATAGCGGATACAAGGGGTGAGGCTAGTGGGCTTAACCCTCGCCCCACCGGGGGGCCATCGATGGCCCCCTAAGGTTTTTCCGGGATAGCAGAAAAACGACGGGGCGCAGCACCGCGTTTGAGGTTTCTACCTCTCACTGCATCATTTTCCCATCATCCCTGAAATTTTTTACCCCGGGTCACCCAAGGTCAGGTCACCAGACGAGGTCAACCAAGGTCACTTCACTTTATTTTAGAGCTCTGTAAGAGCTACATTTCAAATTCGATCAATTTGAAACTTCCTACAATTCATAACCCCTCCAGGGTCTATAAGGTGTATATCCAGCATTTTTCGATTTCGTGCCCTGAGGTCAGGTCACGAGGCGACCTCTCCCGTTGGAAAAGCATGGGGAAAAGTTGTTTCATGATATAAAAGCGACAAAAATGATTGCAAATACTCAGACTGCTCAGAACAACATTTTTAGACACCCTTTCACGGATCCCAGGGGTCATATTTGCCCTTTGACTTTATCAAGGTCATCCAAGGTCACCAGGGGTCAAAAACAGTATTTTGACAATAACTTTTGACCTAATTAAGCTAGAGCGGTGAAACCAACACCATCGTGTTTGTCTTGTCACTGGCTTTCATTTGATATACGGCAAGGTCACTTTTTGACCTTTCGTGACCTTAGGTCATATTAGGTCACGAGGTGACCTCTGGAGGTCATACCACTGGCGGGAGGTCTTTACGTTCCACATAACGGAAAAAGTACTGGCAATTTGCTATCAAATGTACTTTACCAGGCCTCAATAGCTCTAATGACATAAGAGTTATGCCCAGTTTGCTTAATCATTGCATATTTGAGTGAAAATAGCCGATCTTGACCTAATTTGACCTCTGGAGGTCAAACCATTGACCTGAGCACTAAAACATGCAAAGTAATTTCTTACTGAATTCACGCGAGCTTTCTATTGCACTTTGCAGATTTGCGCTAACGCCCATATTTTCGGAGTTAGAGGGGGGCCATCGATGGCCCCCCGGTGGGGCGAAGGTGGCGCCGGACCCCCGGTGGGGCGCGGGTTAAGTCCCCCCCATGTGAAAATGCCTAGAGCTATAGCATGAGCAAAGGATGTTTGGAGGCAATGGCAGAGAGGCTGGAGGTAAAAGGTGAATTCAGGGTAGCGGGGGGGATAGGAGGCACGTGCACCCCCCCTTTGGTCGATCCTCAGCACCCCCTGAAATGGCCACGGCGCCCCTGAAACATTCGATGGCACCCCTGAAATGTCACTTCCCACCCTTTCCCCTAAGATGCAAAAATTGGCGCCCATCGGAAGGATTTTACGTGCCAAAAGTTGCGCTCTATGCTCCGGATTACACCCCTTGCCCTCCGGACGGTGCCTCCTCTATCGGTAATCCTTGATCTGCCTATGCTCAAGCTCCTTAGCCCCACCGCCGAACTGATATCCTGGATCCGCTAATGCTCCAACTCCTGAGGCCCATCCCCGTACTGATGCCCTGGATCCGCCTATGCTCGAGCTCCTCAGCCCCACCCCCTTACTGATGTCCTGGATCCGCCTATGCTCGAACTCCGTAGCCCCACCTTCGTACTGTCCTGGATCAGCCTATGCTCGAGCTCCCTAGCCCCACCCCGTACTGATGTCCTGGATCTGCCTATGCTCGAGCTCCTTACCCCACCCCGTACTGATGTCCTGGATCCGGCTATGCTCGAGCTCCTTAACCCCACCCCCGAACTGATGTCCTGGATCCGCCTATGCTGGAGCTCCTTAGCCCCACCCCCTACTGATGTCCTGGATCCGCCTATGCTCGAGCTCCTTAGCCCCACCCCCGTACTGATGTCCTGGATCCGCCTATGCTCGAGGTCCCGAGTTCCAACCCGCTCCTGATGTCCTGGATCCGCCTATGCTCGAGCTCCTTAGCCCCACCCCGTACTGATGTCCTGGATCCGCCTATGCTCAAACTCACTAGCCCCACCCCGGTACTGATGTCTTGGATCCGCCTATGCTCGAGCTCCTTAGCCCCACCCCCATACTAATGGCCTGGATCCGCCACTGCTTATTAAGTTTATTTAAGCAGGGAGTGCAAGGATTCACGTGTCATGGTATCACCACAAAGAGGTTTATTCGGCTGGGAAAGAAATGGTGTGCAACGGTGGATCCTTTGGCCAGTGCTACCTATGGTTAGAGGATGCATTAACTAGTGGGTAGATAGATAGACAGATGATAAACTTTTATTGGACGGAAACAATATGACAGGTATAACAAATAGATTGACGCAAAAGCCCGAATCCTTAAGTGGTGGGGCCTCTCTTATCTCTCTCATAAAACACATCACTTTTACCGGACCTATCACACACATACACAGTAAGATTTGGACACACATAAAGAAACAACAAAACACAACAAACCAAACAAGCAAACCAGTTCCTGACCACCATTTTGTTTTTTATTCGTCGCAAGTCGCCGCAGCGAGCGGGACCCTACCGCACGGCCGCCACCCGGCCGTCCGACTGATATGAACATCTAATAGACAACGCGCCCGCCGCACGAGTAGAGGAGCCGAAACGAGACAGACTACCCTGCCACCACCGGGCATTCGCGCTGGTCTATAGCATGCGTACATAGCTATGGTATCTGTCTCGCATAGCAGCTACCAGTGCGCCGCCCGCAGCCACGCTACGGCCGAACGGCGGGGTGAGGTTTCGAGCGGAAAACTTACTAGCATTGTGTATTACATTTAATTAAAGGTACACTGTTGTTGCTATGATATGCAACCTGTTGCGATGGCAAGATATGTCTTTCAACTAGCTTTTTGCCGAATTTCATCCACTTCCATCTATATTAACCATTCGAAATCCTGGTGTGAAGCAAAAATGAACCGATAAAATTACCACCTTTAAATGTATTTTACGGCTGATAGCGCGGAAGCCGTCAGAGATAAGTGGGGGGTATGAGTGAGAAAAATGACGGCAACGAAGTTTTCTATCCAGCCGTGTTATATTCAATACCGTAGCTATCACGGTCTGGAAACCAGGGGGCTGAGAATAAAAATTTTAAAAACTTATATTTTATTTTTGCCTCTAAAATAAAAAGTTTCAGTCTGAAAGTTTTTATCTCTAAATATATATTACAAGAGGCTATTCTCTTTTATTATCTGAAATGGGAACTAATTTATCTTAATTAGATCGGAAGATATAAGGGTTTGACTGATATTTTGGGAAATGCAGACCTTCGCAGAATGGGCCAAAAAGACCCTTAAATTTCCGTTTTTGTTTTGTTTCTGTGTTTGTGCAGTACTGCACAAATCGGCCTTTAAATTGGTATTTGACTCAGAACCTGAACTGCTGTAGCTTCAGATATTTCGAGCCTGTAGTTTAGACTATGTGTTTTATGCCAAATTTAGGGTGCAAAGTTTAAAAGCTAATTTGGAGCCTTAAATTTATGACTTTTTCTTTCAAACTTTTTGTGTGATCTACAAATTTCCCTGATGTAAAAGGGAGCAAGTTTGAAGACTGTAGATGAATTAGGAAAAATTAGAAAAATAAGAGTTAAAAATCACATAATGCAAAATTCTGGGCAAAATTTTGAAAATTTTGAAAATTGACAACCGTGGTGCTTATTCATTTGGAAGTGCCTTCTATCCACAAAAGTTTTAGGTCTCTGATACCAGCGCTCAGAACAGACAACAACAGACAGACCTCGGCCTGCGGCCTCGGCAGGTGCCGCTCTGGCGCAGGAGAAGCCGGTGACAATGTACGTTAGCCAAACAGTTCGATTGACAGGCGAGTTTTTTCAGCAGTTTGATACTTATAACAACGCAATGTTGGAGTTTTAGGTTTTGTGTTCTCATTATGGCTCCATTAAATCCCCTGCCTAGGCCCATGTTTTTCTAAATTAGCATGTCTCTGCATACTGTACCACGCTTGACCTCTGTTCATATCATCAAATAAATAAACACACGCATAATGTTTGTTTTGTTAAGCAAAGACTGGGCATGACGGGAAAAAGGAGATACAATATAAAATATGATGGGTTTTCCGACGGTATTTCACCCATACCTGCAGATTTTCACCAAATTCAGCCTATTTGTTACCGAGTTATGCCCCAGCTCGAGACCTCAGCCCCACCACCGAACTGATGTCCTGGATCCGCCTATGCTTGAGCTCCTTACCCCAACCCCTTACATATGTCCTGGATCTGCCTATGCTCGAACTCCGTAGCCCCACCTCTATACTGCCCTGGACCCGCCTATGCTTGAACTCCTTAGCCATTACCCCTAATGATGTCCTGGATCCGCCTATGCTCGAGCTCCTTAGCCCCTTCTCCGTACAGATGTCCTGGATCCGCCTATGCGGGATCTCCTTAGCCCCATCCCCGTACCTATATGCTGGATCCGCCTATGCTCAAACCCCTTAGCCTCTAACCCCGTACTGATATCCTGGCTCCGCTTATGCTCGAGCTCCTTAGCCCCACCCCCGTACTGATGTCCTGGATCCGCCTATGCTCGAACTCTTTAGCCCCTACCCCTCTGCTGATGTCCTGGATCCGCTTATGCTTGAGCTGCTTAGCCCCACCTCTGTACTGATGTCTTTTATCCGCCTATACTCGAACCCCTTAGCCCCACCCCCGTACTGATGCCTTGGATCCGCCTCTGCTCGAGCTCCTTAGCCCCACACCCATACTGATGTCCTGGATCCGCCTATACTCCAGCCCTTTAGCCCCACCCCCGTACAGATGTCCTGGATCCACCTATGCTCGATCTCCTTAGCCCCACCCCCGTACTGATGTCCTGGATCCGCCTTTACTCAGGCTCCGGAGCCACACCCCTGCACTGATGTCCTGGATCCGCCTATGCTCGAGCTCCTTAGCCCCACCCCCGAACTGATGTCCTGGATCTGCCTATGCTCGAACTCCGTAGCCCCACCTCCGTACTGCCCTGGATTCGCCTATACTCAATTTCTTTATTCCCTACCACCCTACTAATGTCCTGGATCCGCCTATGCTGGAACGCCCGAGCCCCACCACCGTACTGATGTCCTGGATCCGCCTATGCTCGAGCTCCTTAGCCCCACCCCCGTACTGAGGCCTGGATCCGCCTTTGCTGGAGCTTCTTAGCCCCACCCCCGTACTGATGTCCTGGATCCGCCTATGCTCGAACTTCTTAGCCCCACCTCCGTACTGATGTCCTGGATCCGCATATGCTCGAACTCCTTAGCCCCTACCCCCTACTGATGTCCTGGATCCGCCTATGCTCGAGCTCCTTACCCCACCTTCTTCCTGATGTCTTGGATCCGCCTATGCTCGAACTCCGTAGCCCCTACCCCCCCACTGATGTCCTGGATCCGCCTATGCTCGAGCTCCTTACCCCACCCCCTTACTGATGTCCTGGATCCGCCTGTGCTCGAACTTCGTAACCCCACCTCTGTACTGCCCTGGATCCGCCTATGCTCGAACTACTTAGCCCCCACCCCCTACTGATGTCCTGGATCCGACTATGCTCGAGCTCCCGAGCCCCACCCCATCAGCTGAATCCGCTTATGCTCGAGCTCCCGAGCCCCACCCCATCAGCTGAATCCGCTTATGCTCGAGCTTCTTAGCCCCACCGCCGTACTGATGTCCTAGATCCGCCTCTGCTCGAGCTCTTTAGCCCCATCCCCGTACTAATATCCTGGATCCGCCTATGCTCGAACTCCGTAGCCCCTACCCCCTTACTGATGTCCTGGATCCGCCTATTCTGGAACTCCCGAGTCTCACCCCGTACTGATATCCTGATTCCGCTAATGCTCAGCTGCTTAGCCCCATCCCCGTACTAATGTCCTGGATACGCCTATGCTCTAACTCCCTAGCCCGACCCTCGTACCGATGGCCTGGATCCGCCTATGCTCTAACTCTCTAGCCCCACCCTCGTACTGATGTCCTGGGTCCGCTTATGCTCGAACTCTTTAGCCCTTACCCCCATGCTGATGTCCTGGATCCGCTTATGCTCGATCTCCTTACGCCCACACCAGTAACGCCCCACCTCCGTGCCGCCCCCCGCCCCCGAAACGACATAGGCGGATCCAAGGGGAAAGGGGACAGGTGCCCCCATAGAATCTTAGCGCCCCCTGAAATTGTCCCGGAAACCCCTGGAAAGTTCGATGGCACCCCCTGAAATGTCGTTTTCCCCGAGATGCAGGTATCGGGGTCTACTGATAGGTTTTAGCGCCTACTTGATAGGTTTTTCCGGCCAAAAGTGGCGTCCCTGGTGTAGATAGCGCCCACCAGGAAGTTTCCCCTTCCACCTCGCCCCCGATAGGCAATCCTGGATCCGCGTATGGGAAGCGACATTTCAGGGAGCGTCATCGACCTTGAGAGGCGTGTCTTTACAATTTCAGAGGGCGCCGATGGTCGATTGGGGGCTGGGGGAGGGGATGGGGGGAGAAGGGTGGGGGGGGGGCACCTAGCCTACTTATTCCCTGGATCCACCCATGGTCCAAAAACAGAAACATAATACTCTTATTGTAAACTCAGACTTTTACGGTACTCTAATTACTTGTGATGCATTATGGGTAGTGTTGGGTACTTTTTTACCAGACCATAAATAAACAGAAACGGCCGCGCCGATCGCCGGCGTTGCCGCGACGTGGACGCAGGGGTGACGCGTGGTGATTTGCTACAACGATGCGTGGAGAAACGACATGTTAGTAAAGGTAACTTGGTGTTTCATTGATATATATGCAGATGGAATGTCGACATATGTCTCTTACCTAGCTGCATGCAAAATTTCATTTCCTCCAATGACTCTAACCACCCTAAACCCCGGTGTGAAGCAAAAATGAACTGATAAAATTACCACTTTGAAATGCATTTTACGGCTTATAGCGCGGAAGCCGTAAGAGATAAGTGGGGGGTATCAGTGAGAAAAATGACGGCAACGAAGTTTTCTATCCAGCCGTGTTAAGTTCAATACCGTAGCTATCATGGTCTGGAAACCAGGGGCTGAGAATAAAAATTTTAAAAACTTATATTTTATTTTTGCCTATAAAATAAAAAGTTTCAGTCTGAAAGTTTTTATCTCTAAATATGTAATAAAGGAGGCTATTCTCTCTTATTATCTGAAATGGGAACTAATTTTTATCAATTAGATCGGAAGATATAAGGGTTTGAATGATATTTTGGGAAATGCAGACCTTCACGGAATGGGCCAAAAAGGACCCTTAAATTTCCGTTTTTGTTTTGTTTCTGTGTTTGTGCAGTACTGCACAAACCGGCCTTTAAGTTGATATTTGACTCAGAACCTGAACTGCTGTAGCTTCAGATATTTCGAGCCTGTAGTTTAGACCATGAGTTTTATGCCAAATTTAGGGTGCAAAGTTTAAAAGCTAATTTAGAGCCCTAAATTTAAAGCTTTTTCTTTCCAACTTTTTGTGTGAACTACAAATTTCCCTGATGTAAAAGGGTGCAAGTTTGAAGAGTCTAGATGAATTAGCAAAAAATAGAAAAATAAAAGTTAAAAATCACATAATGCAAAATTCTGGGCAAAATTTTGAAAATTTTGAAAATTGACAACCGTGGTGCTTATTCATTTGGAAGTGCCTTCTATCCACAAAAGTTTTAGGTCTCTGATACCAGCGCTCAGAACAGACAACAACAACAACAACAACAACCTCGGCCTGCGGCCTCGGCAGGTGCCGCTCTGGCGCAGGAGAAACCGGTGACAATGTACGTTACCCAAACAGTTCGATTGACAGGCGAGTTTTTTTCAGCACTTTGATACTTATAACAACGCAATGTTGGAGTTTTAGGTTTTGTGTTCTCATTATGGCTCCATTCAATCCCCTGTCTAGGCCCATGTTTTCCTAAATTAGCATGTCTCTGCATACTGCACCACGCTTGCCCTCTGTTCATGTCATGAAATAAATAAACACACGCATAATGTTTGTTTTATGAAGCAAAGACTGGGCATGACGAGAAGAAAGGAGATTTAATATAAAATATGATGGGTTTTCCGACGATATTTAACCTATACCTGCAGATTTTCACCCAATTCAGCCTATTTGTTACCGAGTTATGCCGCAACTCGAGACCTCAGCCCCACCACCGAACTAATGTCCTGGATCCACCTATGCTGGAGCTCCTTACCCATTCCCCTTACATATGTCCTGAATCCGCTTATGCTCGAGCTCCTTAGCCCCACCCCCGTACTGATGTCCTGGATCCGCTTATGTTTTAAATCTTTAGCCCCTACCTGTTTTAACTCTTTAGCCCCTTGATGTCCTGGATCCGCTTATGCTCGAGCTCCTTAGCCCCACCCCCGTACTGATGTCTTTGATCCGCCTATACTCGAGCCCCTTACCCCAGCCTCGCACTGATGTCCTGGATCCGCCTCTGCTCGAGCTCCTTAACCCAACACCCATACTGATGTTCTGGATCCGCCTATGCTCGATTTCCTTAGCCCCACCTCCGTACAGATGTCCTGGATCCACCTATGCTGGATCTCCTTAGCTCAATCCCCGTTCCGATAAGCTGGATCCGCCTATGCTCAAACTCCTTAGCCTCTACCACCGTACTAATATCCTGGCTCTGCTTATGCTCGAGCTCCTTAGCCCCACCCCCGTACTGATGTCCTGGATCCGCCTATGCTCGAACTCTTTAGCCCCTACCCCTGTGCTGATGTCCTGGATCCGCTTATGCTTGAGCTCCTTAGCCCCACCTCAGTACTGATGTCCTTTATCCGCCTATACTCGAACCCCTTAGCCCCACCCCCGTACTGATGCCCTGGCTCCGCCTCTGCTCGAGCTCCTTAGCCCCACACCCTTACTGATGTCCTGGATCCGCCTATGCTCCAGCTCTTTAGCCCCACCCCCCGTACAGATGTCCTGGATCCACCTATGCTCGATCTCCTTAGCCCCACCCCCGTACTGATGTCCTGGATCCGCCTTTACTCGAGCTCCGGAGCCACACCCCTGCACTGATATCCTGGATCCGCCTATGCTCGAGCTCCTTAGCCCCACCCCCGAACTGATGTCCTGGATCTGCCTATGCTCGATCTCCGTAGCCCCACCTCCGTACTGCCCTGGATTCGCCTATACTCGAACTCTTTAGCCCCTACCACCCTACTAATGTCCTGGATCCGCCTATGCTGGAACGCCCGAGCCCCACCACCTTACTGATGTCCTGGATCCGCCTATGCTCGAGCTCCTTAGCCCCACCTTCTTACTGATGTCCTGGATCCGCCTATGCTCGAACTCCGTAGCCCCTACCCCCCCCACTGATGTCCTGGATCCGCCTATGCTCGAGCTCCTTACCCCACCCCCTTACTGATGTCCTGGATCCGCCTATGCTCGAACTCCGTAGCCCCACCTCTGTACTGCCCTGGATCCGCCTATGCTCGAACTACTTAGCCCCTACCCACGTGCTGATGTCCTGGATCCGCTTATGTTTGAGCTCCTTAGCCTCACCCCCGTACTGATGTCTTTGATCCGCCTATACTCAAGCCCTTTAGCCCCACCGCCGTACTGATGTCCTAGATCCGCCTCTGCGCGAGCTCCTTAGCCCCACACCCATACTGATGTCCTGGATCAGCCTATGCTCGAGCTCCTTATCTCCACCCCCGTACAGATGTCCTAGATCCGCCTATGCTCCATCTCCCTAGCCCCATCCCCGTACTAATATCCTGGATCCGCCTATGCTCGAACTCCGTAGCTCCTACCCCCTACTGATGTGCTGGATCCGCCTATGCCGGAACTCCCGAGTCTCACCCCGTACTGATGTCCTGAATCCGCTATTACTCAGCTGCTTAGCCCCATCCCCGTACTAATGTCCTGGATCTGCCTATGCTCTAACTCCCTAGCCCGACCTTCGTACCGATGTCCTGGATCTGCCTATGCTCTAACTCCCTAGCCCGACCCTCGCACCGATGTCCTGGATCCGCCTATGCTCTAACTCCCTAGTCCCACCCTCGTACTGATGTCCTGGGTCTGCCTATGCTCGAACTCTTTAGCCCCTACCCCCATGCTGATGGCCTGAATCCGCTTATGCTCGAGCTCCTTACCCCCACACCCGTAACGACCCCACCTCCGTGCCCTCCCCACTCACCGAAACGACATAGGCGGATCCAAGGGGGAAAGGGTACAGGTGCCCCCATAGAATCTTAGCGCCCCCTGAAATTGTCTCAGAAACCCCTGGAAAGTTCGATGGCACCCCCTGAAATGTCGTTTTCCCCGAGATGCGGGTATCGGGGTCTACTGATAGGTTTTAGCGCCTACTTGATAGGTTTTTCCGGCCAAAAGTGGCGTCCCTGGTGTAGATAGCGCCCACCAGGAAGTTTCCCCTTCCACCTCGCCCCCGATAGGCAATCCTGGATCCGCGTATGGGAAGCAACATTTCAGGGAGCGTCATCGACCTTGAGAGGCGTGTCTTTACAATTTCAGAGGGCGCCGATGGTCGATTGGGGGTTGGGGAGAGGGATGGGGGAGAAGGGTGGGGGGCACCTAGCCTATTTATTCCCTGGATCCACCCATGGTCCAAAAACAGAAACATAATACTTTTATTGTAACCTCGGACTTTTACGGTACTCTAATTACTTGCGATGCATTATGGGTAGTATTGGGTACTTTTTTACCAGACCATAAATAAACAGAAACGGCCGCGCCGATCGCCGGCGTTGCCGCGGCGTGGACGCAGGGCTGACGCGTGGTGATTTGCTACAACGATGCATGGAGAAACGGCATGTTTGTAAAGGTAACTTTGTGTTTCATTGATATCTATGCAGATGGAATGTCGACATATATCTCTTACCTAGCTGCATGCAAAATTTCATTTCCCTCCAATGACTCTAACCACCCTAAACCCCGGTGTGAAGCAAAATTGAACTGATAAAATTACCACTTTAAAATGTATTTTACGGCTTATAGCGCGGAAGCCGTAAGAGATAAGTGGGGGGTATGAGTGAGAAAAATGACGGCAACGAAGTTTTCTATCCAGCCGTGTTAAGTTCAATACCGTAGCTATCATGGTCTGGAAACCAGGGGGCTGAGAATAAAAATTTTAAAAACTTATATTTTATTTTTGCCTATAAAATAAAAAGTTTCAGCCTGAAAGTTTTTATCTCTAAATATATAATAAAGGAGGCTATTCTCTTTTATTATCTGAAATGGGAACTAATTCTTTATCAATTAGATCGGAAGATATAAGGGTTTGAATGATATTTTGGGAAATGCAGACCTTCACGGGATGGGCCAAAAAGGACCCTTAAATTTCCGTTTTTGTTTTGTTTCTGTGTTTGTGCAGTACTGCACAAACTGGCCTTTAAGTTGATATTTGACTCAGAACCTGAACTGCTGTAGCTTCAGATATTTCGAGCCTGTAGTTTAGACCATGAGTTTTATGCCAAATTTAGGGTGCAAAGTTTAAAAGCTAATTTAGAGCCCTAAATTTTAAAGCTTTTTCTTTCCAACTTTTTGTGTGAACTACAAATTTCCCTGATGTAAAAGGGTGCAAGTTTGAAGAGTCTAGATGAATTAGCAAAAAATAGAAAAATAAAAGTTAAAAACCACATAATGCAAAATTCTGGGCAAAATTTTGAAAATTTTGGAAATTGACAACCGTGGTGCTTATTCATTTGGAAGTGCCTTCTATCTACAAAAGTTTTAGGTTTCTGATACCAGCGCTCAGAACAGACAACAACAACAACAGACCTCGGCCTGCGGCCTCGGCAGGTGCCGCTCTGGCGCAGGAGAAGCCGGTGACAATGTACGTTAGCCAAACAGTTCGATTGACAGGCGAGTGTTTTCAGCAGTTTGATACTTATAACAACGCAATGTTGGAGTTTTAGGTTTTGTGTTCTCATTATGGCTCCATTCAATCCCCTGTCTAGGCCCATGTTTTCCTAAATTAGCATGTCTCTGCATACTGCACCACGCTTGCCCTCTGTTCATATCATCAAAGAAATAAACACACGCATAATGTTTGTTTTGTTAAGCAAAGACTGGGCATGACGAGAAGAAAGGAGATACAATATAAGATATGATGGGTTTTCCGACGGTATTTCACCTATACCTGCAGATTTTCACCCAATTCAGCCTATTTGTTACCGAGTTATGCCCCAGCTCGAGACCTCAGCCCCACCACCGAACTGATGTCCTGGATCCGCCTATGCTCGAGCTCCTTACCCCACCCCCTTAAATATGTCCTGGATCTGCCTATGCTCGAACTCCGTAGCCCCACCTCTATACGGCCCTGGATCCGCTTATGCTTGAACTCCTTAGCCCCTACCCCTCCTGATGTCCTGGATCCGCCTATGCTTGAGCTCCCGAGCCCCACCCCCGTACTGATGTCCTGGATCCACCTATGCTCGAACTCTTTAGCCCCTACCCCTGTGCTGATGTCCTGGATCCGCTTATGCCTGAGCTCCTTAGCCCCAACTCTGTACTGATGTCCTTTATCCGCCTATGCTCGAACCCCTTAGCCCCACCCCCGTACTGATGCCCTGGATCCGCCTCTGCTCGAGCTCCTTAGCCCAACACCCATACTGATGTCCTGGATCCGCCTATACTCCAGCTCTTTAGCCCCACCCCCGTACAGATGTCCTGGATCCACCTATGCTCGATCTCCTTAGCCCCACCCCCGTACTGATGTCCTGGATCCGCCTTTACTCAGGCTCCGGAGCCACACCCCTGCACTGATGTCCTGGATCCGCCTATGCTCGAGCTCCTTAGCCCCACCCCCGAACTGATGTCCTGGATCTGCCTATGCTCGAACTCCGTAGCCCCACCTCCGTACTGCCCTGGATTCGCCTATACTCAAAATCTTTATTCCCTACCACCCTACTAATGTCCTGGATCCGCCTATGCTGGAACGCCCGAGCCCCACCACCGTACTGATGTCCTGGATCCGCCTATGCTCGAGCTCCTTAGCCCCACCCCCGTACTGAGGCCTGGATCCGCCTTTGCTGGAGCTCCTTAGCCCCACCCCCGTACTGATGTCCTGGATCCGCCTATGCTCGAACTTCTTAGCCCCACCTCCGTACTGATGTCCTGGATCCGCATATGCTCGAACTCCTTAGCCCCTACCCCCTACTGATGTCCTGGATCCGCCTATGCTCGAGCTCCTTACCCCACCTTCTTCCTGATGTCTTGGATCCGCCTATGCTCGAACTCCGTAGCCCCTACCCCCCCCACTGATGTCCTGGATCCGCCTATGCTCGAGCTCCTTACCCCACCCCCTTACTGATGTCCTGGATCCGCCTGTGCTCGAACTTCGTAGCCCCACCTCTGTACTGCCCTGGATCCGCCTATGCTCGAACTACTTAGCCCCCACCCCTACTGATGTCCTGGATCCGACTATGCTCGAGCTCCCGAGCCCCACCCCCGTACTGATCAGCTGAATCCGCTTATGCTCGAGCTTCTTAGCCCCACCGCCGTACTGATGTCCTAGATCCGCCTCTGCTCGAGCTCCTTAGCCCCATCCCCGTACTAATATCCTGGATCCGCCTATGCTCGAACTCGGTAGCCCCTACCCCCCTACTGATGTCCTGGATCCGCCTATGCTGGAACTCCCGAGTCTCACCCCCGTACTGATGTCCTGATTCCGCTAATGCTCAGCTGCTTAGCCCCATCCCCGTACTAATGTCCTGGATCCGCCTATGCTCTAACTCCCTAGCCCGACCCTCGTACCGATGTCCTGGATCCGCCTATGCTCTAACTCCCTAGCCCGACCCTCGTACCGATGTCCTGGATCCGCCTATGCTCTAACTCCCTAGCCCCACCCTCGTACTGATGTCCTGGGTCCGCCTATGCTCGAACTCTTTAGCCCTTACCCCCATGCTGATGTCCTGGATCCGCTTATGCTCGATCTCCTTACCCCCACACCAGTAACGCCCCACCTCCGTGCCCCCCGCCCCCGAAACGACATAGGCGGATCCAAGGGGAAAGGGGACAGGTGCCCCCATAGAATCTTAGCGCCCCCTGAAATTGTCCCGGAAACCCCTGGAAAGTTCGATGGCACCCCCTGAAATGTCGTTTTCCCCGAGATGCAGGTATCGGGGTCTACTGATAGGTTTTAGCGCCTACTTGATAGGTTTTTCCGGCCAAAAGTGGCGTCCCTGGTGTAGATAGCGCCCACCAGGAAGTTTCCCCCTTCCACCTCGCCCCCGATAGGCAATCCTGGATCCGCGTATGGGAAGCGACATTTCAGGGAGCGTCATCGACCTTGAGAGGCGTGTCTTTACAATTTCAGAGGGCGCCGATGGTCGATTGGGGGTTGGGGGAGGGGATGGGGGGAGAAGGGTGGGGGGGGCACCTAGCCTACTTATTCCCTGGATCCACCCATGGTCCAAAAACAGAAACATAATACTCTTATTGTAAACTCAGACTTTTACGGTACTCTAATTACTTGTGATGCATTATGGGTAGTGTTGGGTACTTTTTTACCAGACCATAAATAAACAGAAACGGCCGCGCCGATCGCCGGCGTTGCCGCGACGTGGACGCAGGGGTGACGCGTGGTGATTTGCTACAACGATGCGTGGAGGAACGGCATGTTAGTAAAGGTAACTTGGTGTTTCATTGATATCTATGCAGATGGAATGTCGACATATGTCTCTTACCTAGCTGCATGCAAAATTTCATTTCCCTCCAATGACTCTAACCACCCTAAACCCCGGTGTGAAGCAAAAATGAACTGATAAAATTACCACTTTGAAATGCATTTTACGGCTTATAGCGCGGAAGCCGTAAGAGATAAGTGGGGGGTATGAGTGAGAAAAATGACGGCAACGAAGTTTTCTATCCAGCCGTGTTAAGTTCAATACCGTAGCTATCATGGTCTGGAAACCAGGGGGCTGAGAATAAAAATTTTAAAAACTTATATTTTATTTTTGCCTATAAAATAAAAAGTTTCAGCCTGAAAGTTTTTATCTCTAAATATATAATAAAGGAGGCTATTCTCTCTTATTATCTGAAATGGGAACTAATTTTTATCAATTAGATCGGAAGATATAAGGGTTTGAATGATATTTTGGGAAATGCAGACCTTCACGGAATGGGCCAAAAAGGACCCTTAAATTTCCGTTTTTGTTTTGTTTCTGTGTTTGTGCAGTACTGCACAAACCGGCCTTTAAGTTGATATTTGACTCAGAACCTGAACTGCTGTAGCTTTCAGATATTTCGAGCCTGTAGTTTAGACCATGAGTTTTATGCCAAATTTAGGGTGCAAAGTTTAAAAGCTAATTTAGAGCCCTAAATTTAAAGCTTTTTCTTTCCAACTTTTTGTGTGAACTACAAATTTCCCTGATGTAAAAGGGTGCAAGTTTGAAGAGTCTAGATGAATTAGCAAAAAATAGAAAAATAAAAGTTAAAAATCACATAATGCAAAATTCTGGGCAAAATTTTGAAAATTTTGAAAATTGACAACCGTGGTGCTTATTCATTTGGAAGTGCCTTCTATCCCCAAAGTTTTAGGTCTCTGATACCAGCGCTCAGAACAGACAACAACAACAACAACAGACAACACACACGAGAAAACAGAAAGAAGCCGTTACTGTTGTCACCGGCTCTGACAACCTCGGCCTGCGGCCTCGGGAAGTGCCGCTCCGGCGCAGGAGAAGCCGGTGACAATGTACGTTAGGCAAACAGTTCGATTGACAGACGAGTGTTTTCAGCAGTATGATACATATACTAACGCGATTTTAGGACTTGAGGTCTTGTGTTCTCATTATGACTCCATTCAATCCAATGTGTAAGACCTTTTTTCCTAAACTAACATGTCTCTGCACACTGCGCCACGTTTGCCCTCTGTTCATGTCATCACATAAAGAAACACGTATAAAATTTGGTTTGTTAAGTAAGGACAGGGTATGCCCAGAAGAAAGGACATACAATATAAAATATTATGGGTTTGCCGACCATATTTCACCTATACCTGCATATTTTCACCCAATGCAGCCTATTTGTTACCGAGGCAGCTTCGGTAACCCTATGCAGAGAGCTGCAGTGAATGAGAGCGAAGAAACCGTTATAATTGGCCGAAGCATGTTGGTATGCTGTGTGTTTGTCTCCTGGTCTAAATTATCCCTTATAGCCTATTATTCCTTAGAATTCCTACAGTGCATGTGCAGCACAGTACAGCGTCATAATGCCGCCAATTGGGATTAGCAGATAGTATTCTGCTTTTACTCGCAAAGTCTTAGCAAAATCGGTCGATTGGCTCCCGAGATAGCCTCAATGACCATAAAATCTAATGCGCATGCGCACTGACCTTTGTAGTTATTAAGGGTAACAAAAAGTTAATGCTGAATTTAAGCATGTTGGCTCTCCTCTGTTCATTTCCTCCTCTGAAATATCCTCAACTTTAAGGCTTAATTTGATAATTTCTAATGCGCATGCGCAGACCACTGCAACTTCAATTTGAAATTTTTTGTTTTTATTCCGTGTAATTATCTTGTTCACAAAATTTCAAGGAAATCGACCCGTAGGTTGCCGAGATGGCCTCTGTTACACTTAGTTTCACTGCGCATGTGCAGTGACCTTTCATTGACCTGAAGACCAGATTCGAAATCTGCATGACCGATTGTCACTCAATGGTATGGTTGGATAACATGGGACAGAATGCAATGAGATTTAAATATCATTTATATGTCTAAACACGGGGGCGGATACAAGGGGCGAGGCTAGGGGGCTTAATCCCCCATGTGAAAAGTCCTACAGCTATGGCATAGGCGGAGGATGTTTCAAAGCAATGATCAGGATGCTCAAAAGAATAGGTAAATTCAGGGTGGTGGGGGAGGGGGTATAGGGGCACGTGCCCCCTTGATCGACCCTCGGCGCCCCTTGAAATGGCCACGGCGCCCCCTTAGACATTTGATGGCGCCGCTTGAAATGCCACTGCCCAACCCCTAAGATACGAATATCTGCGCCCATCGGAAGGATTTTGCGTCCACTTGATAGATTTTGCCGGTCAAAAGTGAGGCCCCCAGTTCCGGATTACACCCCTTCCCCCGGGACGATTTCTCCCCTCTCGGAAATATTTGATCCGCCTTTACTCGAGCCCCTTAGCCCTCTCCCATACTGATGTCCTGGATCCGCCTATGCTCGAGCTCCTTAGCCCCACCTCCGTACTGATGTCCTGGATCCGGCTATGCTTGAGCTCCTTAGCCCCACCCCTGAACTTATGTCCTGGATCCGCCTATGATCGAGCACCTTAGGCCCATCCCGGCACTGATGTCCTGGGTCCGCCTATGCTCCTTAGCCCCACCCCCGTACTGATGTCCTGGATCCGCCTATGCTCGAGGTCCTTAGCCCCACCACCTTACTGATGTCATGGATCCGCCTATGCCCTAGCTCTTTAGCCCAATACCTGTACTGATGTCCTGGATCCGCCTATGCTTGAGCTCCTTAGCCCCACCTGATAGGTTTTGCCGGTCAAAAGTGGCGTCCCCCTGGTCCGGATGCCCCCGCCCCCGGAGGTGCCCCCACCCATCGGCAATCCTGGATCCGCCTATGGATAGATGATAAAATTTTATTGGACAGAAACAATATGACGGGTATAACAAAGAGATTGACGCCAAAGTCCGAAGGCTTAAGCGGTGGGGCCTCTCTTATCTCTCTCATAAAACACAACACTTTTTACCGTACGTATCACACACATACACAGTAAGATTTGGGCACCCATAAAGAAACAAATCACAACAAACCAAACAAGCATACCAGTTCCAGACCATCATTTTGTTTTTTATTCGTCGCAAGTCACCACCGCGAGCGGGACCCTACCGAACGGCCGCCAACCGGCCGGCCGAGTGATCCGCTGCATGCACTCGGATAGAAATGTTATGCCTTTCTTGCACGCATTCACCGGCTGCAGCCCACCGCCGCAGAACAAAAGCTCCATGCAAGAAGGGCAGAATGACGTCACTCCTGCTGCGGCAAAAAGGTGACCGAAGTATTTTGGCCCTCAGTAGCAAACTAGTCATCGGAGCGTCATGAAACAAAAACGGCAGAGCTCATAATCTCCCATACTACAAGTATAGAGAGAGCCATTGATTTCAGTTGAGCATAAGGGCACTTTATCACGTGATGAATCTATTACAACCTATGAAAACCGCATCAAATTTAGTCTTTATCATCATATAGCTCAAAACCTATGGGAGACGCGCGGGTATGGTCAGGCAGACGGTTGTAGAACTTGAGCCGGGCTTTTTTTGGTACCAATTTCGAAAAGAAAATTTGGAAATATATAGTCCTAAATTCCAAAAAAAAAAAAATATTGTATTTTTTGCAGAAAAATATTTCCCATTAACTCAGAAATTTGCATTTAGAATATGTTGTTGTAATGCCAATACCCATCTAAACAAAGAAAACTGCGTCAAAAATGTCCAGAATTTTGAAAGTTATATGATTTTGAAGTTTTAGGCCATAATTGCAATGTTTTGGAAAAAGGGCCAAAACTGACCTTCAAAATTATGCTTTTGGTTCAGTTTAGTGTCTATGCAGTAATGCACAGTCCATTCTGTCTGTAAAAATCCAGTTTGGAACACCTAGCATCATATCTTCAGATATTTCGAACTTCTAACTTTGGTAATGCATTTCACTACAAGTTGGAGGTAAAAGTTTCAAAAAATCATTTTGGAAGTACAAATTTGGATTTTTTGCTTCAAACTTTGAGCAACAATTGGTAATTGATTGTGTGTAAAAGAGTGTAAGTTTGAGAGCTGTAGACTAAAAATAGAAAAATAGAAAAATAAAAGTTTATAAAAACATAATCCAAAATTTTGGAAAAGTTTTTGCAAAATTCGAAAACCTGCAGCCGCCGGGATTTTTTATGGGTTCCTGCCTTTCATCCCTGCAAGTTTCAAGTATCTGATGCCAGTCCTCAGAACAGACAACAACTACTACTACCTCGGCCTGCGGCCTCGGCAAGTGCCGCTCCGACGCAGGAGAAGCCGGTGACAATGTACGTTAGGCAAACAGTTCGATTGACAGGCCAGTGTTTTCAGCAGTATGATACTTATCCCAACGCAATGTTGGGACTTTAGGTCTTGTTTTCTCATTATGAGTCCATTCAATCCCCTGTGTAAGCCCATGTTCTCCTAAATTAGCATGTCTCTGCACACTGTGCCACGTTTGCCCTCTGTTCATGTCATCAAATAAATAAACAACACACGTATAATGTTTGTTTTGTTAAGTAAAGACTGGGCATGACCAGAAGAAAGGAGATACAATATAAAATATGATGGGTTTGCCGACCGTAATTCACCTATACCTGCAGATTTTCACCCAATTCAGCCAATTTGTTAACGAGTTAACTTAGGTTACCCTAAGTCCCAGTCCGCATGCGCAGTAACGTCTGCAGTGATTGAGAGCAAAGGTACCGTTATAGTTGACTGAAGCATGTCAATATGCCGTTTGTTTGTCTCCTGGTTTAAATGATCCCTTATAGCCTATTATTCCTTAAAATTCCTACTGCACATGCGCATAATAGTGCAGCGTCATAATGCCATCAATTAGGATTAGCAGATTATATTCTGCTTTTACTCGCAAAAATTTGAGCGAAATCGGTCTATTGGCTCCCGAGATAGCGAGATAGCCATGACCATAAGTTCTAATGCGCATGCGCACTAACTTTTGTTGTTACCAAGGGTGACAAAACATTCATGCTAACTTTAAGCACGTTGGCTTTCCCTCTGTTCAGGTCCTCCTCTGAGATATCCTAGCCTTTCAGGCTTATTTTCATAATTTCTTCTGCGCATGCGCAGAGCAGTGCAGCTTCAATGACATTTTTACTTATATTTCGTGCTATTCTTTTGTTCACAAAATTTCAAAAAAATCAACCCGTAGGTTGCTGAGATAGCCTCTGTTACCATTAAATCCAGTGCGCATGCGCAGTGACCTTTTGTTGACCTGAATACCACATTCGAAATCTGCATGGTCGATTGCCTCTCATTGATATTGTTCAGTAATTTGGTACTGAGTACAACGAAATCTTCAATCTTTCATATGCTTATATACATACATGGTGGCTATTCAAATGGTGGTTGATACAATGGGCGGAGCTAGGGCTGAACTCCCCCCCCCAATGTCAGAATATCTATGGTTAATACAAAGACAGAAGCTGTTCCGAGTCAATGGCGGGGAAGGCTCCAGTCCCGTACCAGCCCCCATCCTCACTGCTCCCCCGTCCGAAATGTCTCCCATGAGCTATCTCAGCACGCCTCTGGACCCTGCTACCGTTGCCCAGATGCCTGAGGGCATCATTGCTCACTTCCTCCGATCTCTAAACACGCCTCGGCACCCTCTGCCCTCTAGTCAGGTTCCCGTCCGCCCCGACCCGCTAGCCACCCGCTGTATACACTCGGCTAGAAATGTTATGCCTTTCTTGCACGCATTTACCGGCTGCAGCCTACTGCCGCAGCACAGAAGGTCCATGCAAGAAGGGCAGAATGACGTCACTTCTGCTGCGGGAAAAACGGGACCGAAGTATTTTGCCCCTCAGTGGCGAACTAGTCGTCGGAGCGTCATGAAACAAAAACGGCAGAGCTCATAATTTCCCATACTACAAGTATAGAGAGAGCCATATATCTCACTTGAGTATAAAGGCACTTTATCACGTGATGAATATATTACAACGTATGAAACCCGCATCAAATTCAGTCTTTATCATCATATAGCTCAAAACCTATGGGAGACGCGCGGGTATGGTCAGGCAGACGGTTGTAGAACTTGAGCCGGGCTTTTTTTGGTACCAATTTCGGGAAGAAAATTTGGAAATATATAGTCATAAATTCCCAAAAAAACAAAAAATATTGTATTTTTGCAGAAAAATATTTCCCATTAACTCAGAAATTTGAGTTTAGAATATGTTGTTGTAATGACAATACCCATCTCAACAAAGAAAACTGCGTTCAAAAATGTCCAGAATTTTGAAAGTTATACGGTTTTAAAGTTTTAGGCCATAATTGCAATGTTTTGGAAAAACGGCCAAAACTGACCTTCAAAATTATGCTTTTGGTTCAGTTTAGTGTCTATGCAGTAATGCACAGTCCATTCTGTCTGTAAAAATCCAGTTTGGAACACCTAGCATCATATCTTCAGATATTTCGAGCTTATAACTTTGGTAATGCATTTCACTAGAAGTTGGATGTAAAAGTTTCAAAAAATCATTTTGGAAGTACAAATTTGGATTTTTTACTTCAAACTTTGAGCAACAACTGGTAATTGATTGTGTGTAAAAGAGTGTAAGTTTGAGAGCTGTAGACTAAAAATAGAAAAATAGAACAATAAAAGTTTAGACAAATATAATCCAAAATTTTGGAAAAGTTTTGGCAAAATTCGAAAATCTGCAGCCGTCGGGATTTTTTATGGGTTCCTGCCTTTCATCCCTGCAAGTTTCAAGTACCTGATACCAGTCCTCAGAACAGACAACAACTACTACTACTACTACCTCGGCCTGCGGCCTCGGCAGGTGCCGCTCTGGCGCAGGAGAAGCCGGTGACAATGTACGTTAGCCAAACAGTTCGATTGACAGGCGAGTTTTTTCAGCAGTTTGATACTTATAACAACGCAATGTTGGAGTTTTAAGTTTTGTGTTCTCATTATGGCTCCATTCAATCCCCTGTCTAGGCCCATGTTTTCCTAAATTAGCATGTCTCTGCATACTGCACCACGCTTGCCCTCTGTTCATATCATCAAATAAATAAACACACGCATAATGTTTGTTTTGTTAAGCAAAGACTGGGCATGACGAGAAGAAAGGAGATACAATATAAAATATGATGGGTTTTCCGACGGTATTTCACCCATACCTGCAGATTTTCACCAAATTCAGCCTATTTGTTCCCGAGTTATGCCCCAGCTCGAGACCTCAGCCCCACCACCGAACTGATGTCCTGGATCCGCCTATGCTCGAGCTCCTTACCCCAACCCCTTACATATGTCCTGGATCTGCCTATGCTCGAACTCCGTAGCCTCACCTCTATACTGCCCTGGACCCGCCTATGCTTGAACTCCTTAGCCCCTACCCCTAATGATGTCCTGGATCCGCCTATGCTCGAGCTCCCAAGCCCCACCCACGTACTGATGTCCTGAATCCGCTTATGCTCGAGCTCCTTAGCCCCACTCCCGTACTGATGTCCAGGATCCGCTTATGTTTTAACTCTTTAGCCCCTACCTGTTTTAACTCTTTAGCCTCTTGATGTCCTGGATCCACTTATGCTCGAGCTCCTTAGCCCCACCCCCGTACTGATGTCTTTGATCCGCCTATACTCGAGCCCCTTAGCCCCGGCCCCGTACTGATGTCCTGGAGCCGCCTCTGCTCGAGCTCCTTAGCCCGACACCCATACTGATGTCCTGGATCCGACTATGCTCGAGCTCCCGAGCCCCACCCCCGTACTGATCAGCTGAATCCGCTTATGCTCGAGCTTCTTAGCCCCACCGCCGTACTGATGTCCTAGATCCACCTCTGCTCGAGCTCCTTGGCCTCTAACCCCGTACTGATATCCTGGCTCCGCTTATGCTCGAGCTCCTTAGCCCCACACCCGTACTGATGCCCTGGATCCGCCTATGCCCGAACTCTTTAGCCCCTACCCCTCTGCTGATGTCCTGGATCCGCTTATGATTGAGCTCCTTAGCCCCACCTCTGTACTGATGTCCTTTATCCGCCTATACTCGAACCCCTTAGCCCCACCCCCGTACTGATGCCCTGGATCCGCCTCTTCTCGAGCTCCTTAGCCCCACACCCATACTGATGTCCTGGATCCGCCTATACTCCAGCTC